>BSBN01000006.1:16750704-18028380 GCA_027924645.1 Cunninghamia lanceolata
AGACCATCCCTGACTAGTGTTATACTTAGACAAATTCCTTCAACCTTTCACAACTTTCTTTGTCCGGTAGAAACCATTATAAGTTCATATCATCATCACATAGCATAAATTCAACTCAACTAATTAAACACTTCAAAATCATTTGCACTAAGATACAAGCTTACATTTTGAACTTCTGTAGATAAGGTATGACTGTGTATAGATGATACTAATCCATCTCCTTTATTTCACAATATCCTTTAAGTACCTCAGTATTCGCACATCATTTTACTTGTCTATTCTCACAATGCTTATTCTATTATCCTTGTTGATCATCATACTGTTGCAATCTCCTTTGCCATCATCTACAACCTTACATACTGCAACACATCATACCACTATTGACATCAATGACAACCTATATGCAACAAACCACTCGAGAAAGTTAGTTGTAGTTGACTTTGATTAAGGTTTGACTTAGGGTTTATGACCTAGGGTTTAATTTTCTTTGCTTTATGTTGGTTGACTAGTGTTGAATTTGGTTGACTAGTGTTGACCTCATGATGAAATTGGGGGTTTACTTGAGTTTTCATCTTGTTTCGACTTTGGCTGACCTCATGATGAAATTGAGGGTACAATCTTCGTGTGATGCTTGTGTTTTTGTTGTTTTTCTATTTTTGAATGTATGCATCCTATATGTATGCAAGACAACATTTTCATGTTTGTTGTGGATTCTTATGAAAGTAAAGTTATTTTTTAATCTAGAATTTGAAATATGTATGGGGTAAATGCACAAAGATGAGTCCACTTAAGGTGGAAGTTTCAGACTTAGAGAAAAACCCAAAATCAGGTAAACCAAAACAAAATCCCGCTTTTTATGAAATAGGATCCCATTTTGCTTCGGGATCTCGAGCCAAAAGTGTGATCCCATTTTCTTGAAATGAGATCCCATTTTGAAATGGGATCCCGTTTTAAAACGGGATCGCGTTTCAAAACGAGACCCTGTTTCTAGAATGGTATCCTGTTTCATGAATTTTGAATTTCCAACCCAATTTTTGCTATGGGTTTTGGGTTGAAAAGAAGGCTTGGGAACCCGACCCTTGGCTTTGGACCTGGTTTGACCTGCAAGTTGAAGGTCCTATCAATGTCACAACAAAATAGTGACTTTGGGCATATGTCTAAAGGCCTTTTTTACAAATTTTTTTGACGAAATTAAAACCCATTATAGATGAGACAGTGTAGATTCCAAATATGTAATTTTTTTTACAATTGGATTATTTTTTCTATTTTTCAAATAATTTTTGATGAAATAGGTCCATAAACTTGAATTATCAGGGTTTTTTAGTATTTTAATAACTTTTTATTAAAATAATTTTTTTGTAAAAAAAATTGTACGAAAATGTACTTCAAACAATTCTTTTCAATTTGGAAAAAAAATTCAAAAAATGATAAGTTTAGGTCATATTATGTGTGACGTACACGATGATTTTTTAAAACACCAAAAATGGCCAATAAAAAATTAACAAAAAAAATATTCAATAAAAAATTACAAAAAAATATGGAAAACCTGCTTTAGTGAGTTACAATCTTTTCCCAAAAGGATTTAGAAAAAAATATGATTATTTAGGTCAAAATATGGATGACGTACATGTACATGGTATAATAAAAAAAAGTGACTTTTAAACAGTGGTTTTTAGAAACGCCTATTAAAATCAATTTGTATCATCTAGGTATTAAAAAAATTACATATTTGGAAACTAGACTTTGAGTACTACATTTCATATTTACTGACTTTTTTCAAGATTCCACCTTTAAGTGCTTCAAATTTTTAGGTCAAATGTGACAAATTTTGAAAATCAGGGAAAATACTTCAACTTTTTGGCCAAAAAGTGGACTCAACTTCTTGCACACACCCTATGCAATCTAAAATGGCTTTACCTAATGCAATCTAATCTATGTTTTTTGGGGGTTTTTCTTGATATTTTGGATCTAATCACTCTAAGAAATGACATTTCTTTAAAACAAACTAAACTAATGATGCAAAGTACTTGAAGTAAACTAATCTAACAAAAGAATTCTATTTCTTATCAAGGAAATTGTAACATCCAATTACTATTCCCAAGATCAATTTTAGGATGGCTAATTACTATCACAGTGAAAAAAAGCACTAAAGAACTTGGAATGTGAGATGCATGAGCCTCCACTACCCTTAGGAATTCTCGTGTTGGCAACCTCTTCATCCTCTTGCAACAACGGGGATCTCCTCTTGGCAACAATAGGGAAGGGATGCAAAATAGCTTTAGAAAGCTTGAAAAGTGAGCTCAATGTGAGCTAAAAGAGCACTATGGCTTACAAACGGACAGCATAATGACGCGATGAGAAGATTTTAGCAAATCTTTGGCGAAACAACTATGGAATAAAAGGCTTGTAAGTCATTTATGAGCATATGGATGCTATGTGGAGAGCAGAAACCTGCAAATATTGGATGCACAAATAAAATTGCCTCCCTTGAGGGGGAGCTTTGAAGCTATACAATAATGAAAACTAATGGAAAGAAAGCTTGGAAGCTTTGAAATACTAAATAAAGAAAATAAGAGGCTCAAGGGCTTGTGAAGAAGCTTGAAAAAGCTTGTGAAGAAGGGAAGAGGATTCTCCAACTTAGGAAATAATGAAGAGGGGAGGGGTATTTATAGGTTTGGAGAGCATATGAAAGGTGGCAGAGATTGAAGAGTTAACTCCCTTGATTAGAGAATTAGCTCATTTGATTAGGGAGTGAACTGGGCTAATTAGAGAGTGAACAAGCCAAGATAGCTTATCACTGAAGCAAAAATGGAGTCCTCAAGAGTGCATGAGATGAAAAGTATAGATTAAAAGGAGCTAATTATGCATGCTTGAAGGCTTGGAATAGGTAACTCTATGTTTAGGCCAAAAACTCATGCAAACAGGAAGAAAAATTGGTCAAAACAAAGTTTTTTCACATCCAAAACCTTAGTATTTCCATGACTGGAAATGATGGCAAGGTCGCCCATGGGTCACCACTTTTCTAGTCCAAATCACTCAGGGGCAACCCATGGGCGACCCACAAAGGAGTGGACTTGTGTTGAAATGCATGATGGGAGATGGTTTGCTAGGTGATGAGGAGGTGAACTGCCTTTGGAAACCAGTCGAAAGGTGGTCAAAAACCAAATCTCCACTTGCAAATGTCAAATCTCCTAGGGGATCATGAAATAATAGGGGGAGATTTTTCCTAGTTGAATATAATTGAAAACTAAAAGTTGGAGATGGCTTGGGAGGTCCTCTAGAGGGCTCCTATGGATTAGGTTGGATGAAAAACACTAGGGAAAGATAAAATTACAACAAATAGATGAATAAAAGGCTTAGATACAAAGTCACAAGCATAGAAAGAGAAAATTGACAAGTGTCGAAAAGTGTTGAAAGTAGGGGAAAGGTTAGTACAACAAAGGGGAAACAAGAAAAGAAGTGAAAACCCATATGTTACCAAGAGAAGCGTTTATGAGAGGGCGTTATTTTCATGCTTACATGTACGTGACAAGAATTATACATCATCATAGGGTCCTCGTGGAGGTTGTCCGTGTTTTTAATAGTGCTTACAGTGTCTGACATACTTCTTAATCCATTCAATAGATTCAAAAAGGATAGCAACTATTTTAAGAGTTGTCTAACATTTTGCAAGTCTTTGTTTGGCATTACAAACAAGTCTTTTTGGTACAAGAGTATACTCTAGATAGGGAGTCAACTTTGCAACAATCTCTTGCTACAGTCCCTTGTCTCCAATGCTCAACACATTCTGTGCAATCATCTTCTCACTCAATATTATCTTAAGGAGGCTATTTTTTCAATGGCCAGTGACAAAGCCCTTGGCCTCAATGGCTTCCCATGTGAGTTTTATAAATCTTTTTGGGACACTATTGGCTATGATCTACATAGAGTTTATTTTGAAGCTCTACAAACTGGCTCTTTAAGAAACTTAATAGACAAAGGTAATATCTAATTCATACCTAAGTCTGATAATCTTGAAGTGATCTACAACTAGCAACCTATCACGCTACTCAATGTCTCCTACAAAATCATTTCCAAGGCCCTGACCCTTAAGCTCCGCTCTATACTCCCTCTGATTGTTCGGCCTAAATAAATAGGATTCATCAAATCTAGATTCATACTACATAACATTATTGTTGTTTGGGAAGGGATGGAATGGGCTCGTTGCTCTCAGCAACCAACCCTCTTCCTTAAAATTGACTTTACCAAAGCCTATGAGGGTGAGTGTAGGATCATGATGGGCCAAACAATACCTCTAAGTGGCAATGCAAATGCTAAAAAATAGACTTAAGCAACTTCACGTGAAAAATTGAATGGGTTATCTACATAATTTGAAATATATGTAGAAATAAGATTTGTAGGAAATTGAATGTAGTTTATGGCTACTATTTTTTTTTGAAAAAAATAATTTTTTTTGGTGAAAATTGGATATTTCAATGATGCACTACTAAAATTTTGAGAAAAAATAAAAAGTAGGTGTCATTCTGGCCAGTATGAGAAAAAAAATTGAATATTTAGATACAATTAGAGAACACATGCTTGGATGTGACACATATTTTTATGATTTTTTTTGTAAGTAAATAATTAGTTATGAATTTTTTACTACAAATTTTTAAAAATATTAAAAAGTAATTTTCCAACCAACCTAACTTGGTCAAAAAATATGAAATTCAAAAAAAATTAGACCTGTAGTTAGAGAAGTGTAGAGTGTGACGCACCTTTTATATTTGAAAAAGGTCAAATGGTTTGAAAGTTATGGATGTTTTTCAATCAGTGTGTCTCTCAGGAATTCAGACATAGTGTAGGTAGAAAATTATTAATAATTTCCTATTAAAATTATAATCAGACATATATTATATTTTTAGAATTTTATAGTGTCTCGAATATACCCTTTTGATTTTATCAAATTCGGATTAAAAAAGTCCATCAGCATCAAGGGTGAAGTCAAGAAAAATCTTTAAAAACATCTCAATTCTTCATTCACGTGGAAAAGGCAGACCTTTGGATTCCCAAGCCTATTTTTTGGGGGAAACTTTTTTAAACCGAAATAGAAGAAACAGATATCCGTTATTGAAATACGCTTTTTTAAGCATTTTTCCATAACAGATATCTGTTTTGAAAAAACTTACCAAGCCTAAATCCAAGCCTAAAAGTGTTTCACAATTTTGGCTAACACTCTCACATGATTTTTCCTCCATTGCCACTGTTTGGCCCATCATGATCTCGCACTCACCCATGATCATATTGAATGGCCTTTCATTATAACCATGTTGCAGGCTCTTAGGTTCGGCCCACATTTCATCTAGATGGTTAGGATGTTATTTGTGGATGTTTATATTTGCATTACCATTGTTGGTCAATAGTCTAGCTCCTTTTGGCTTCACAAGTCCATATGTTAAGGATGTCCTCTTGCCTTGACCCTTTATGTCTTAGTAGTAGAAGGATTTGGGTATTTTCTTGCGTAGGCAATTTCCCAATCCCATGTCAAAGGGATTTCTCTCCCCAACTATTCTCAACAATTGGTTAATGGGCACTTTGTCAATGACTCTTTTCTCACTCTTATTGAAGAGAAGAACAATGTCAATTAAGCTCTTCATTTCTTGAACATTTTTTGCCAAGCTTCAAGATCCAGCATTCAATGGCAAAAAATGTAATGTTACTGATAATCCTTCCTCCCCAAGCTTGGCTAACTTGATTCTTCTGGGTGGAAATGGATTGATCTCATGAGGAAGTCTTTAGATTCTTGGGGATTCCGTTTGCCTTCTAGGCTTCTCCCACCAACCTTTGGCAAGTTGTGATTGCTAGAATTAAGAAAAAGCTCCAATATTAGATAACCAAGCCTCTCTCCTTAGTCTGGTGTGTTATTTACCAAGGGCTCCCGATGGGTACTTGACTTGTTCATATGGGCATTCACTACCCTTGCTATCCTTTCTATGGACAACTTGAGAGCCTCAAGCATTTGTTTTGGTTTTGTCCCTAGTCTGGAGATGGATTCATGATTTTTTAGGCCATTCTGGCTTGCCCCCTTCTTGTGACATATGGTTTTGTTGGGAAATTCACCTTGTCTTCCACATAAGTACACTCAAATATAGCATGCTTTCAAGGTGGAGATTCTATTCGGTATTTGGAAAGATAGAAATGTTGTCTTGTTTTCCAATTGCTCTGCAAATGTTCATTTTTTTCTATACACTAAAACTATGATTTGTTCTAATGTTTTAATACATATTCAAGTGCAAGCTAGTAAATTTGCACTTGAGGTCACTTATCTTTAGGAGCTATTGGATCATTGGGGAAATTCCCCTGCACTATGGCCAGGGTTTCACCAGACTCTACCTCTCCTTCAAGAAGTCGTCAGCATGGGCACAACTAGTCTGCTTGGTAAGACTATGGCTCCCACTCCCGGGGGGTTAGCCTCAGTACTCTCGTGACTCTGCCACCTGTGGTTATCCCTATCCCTCCAAGTATCCCTTAGCCTCTTCCAAAGGGTGTGGAGGTGCTAAGTGGTCTAGTTCTAACAAGTTCCCTCGAATGCAACTTGTAATCTCTCTTGTTTGTGCCTAGCAACCCGTGGAGGACAATCCTAAAGATGAAGGTGCTCTCTCTAGATGGGATCCAATAGATGACACTACCCTTGGAGATGTATGGGCAAATAATCCCAATGATCAAGATCCACCTTCTACTAGTGTTTCTTTAGCTGCTTAGTAGTTTTTGGGCTTGGCCCTTTTATGTTTCCATCTGTGTTTTGGACTTGGCCCTGATAAACTATGTGGGTGTGACTTTTTACCACCCAAACATGTTTTTGTGAATATTGTACTATTTTATATCTAATATAAAGTTTAATAAGAATATTCATAAGAAAAATCTAAAAAATAGGTTTGATGTTTGAAAAAAAATATTTAAAAGATAAACATTCCTCTCTTTAAGGTAAGTGCATGGAAATGGGGGGTCAAAAATGGGTCAAAAGTGGCCATTTTTAAAAAATTAAAAGTTGAATTTCAACAAATAATTCAACATACCTATGCTCAAAACTTGACAATTTGATAAGAACAAGAATAGTAGTATTCAAAATCTAGTTATTTTACTACTAGTTTTTTTAAATGGTGGAGATTTAGAGAGTCAAATTTGGGGAGCACACAAAGAGGTCCTATTTTTTACCAAAAAATATAACATAGTGTTTGCATGTGCTCCCCTCTTTTTTCTAAGTTCTTGTAATTATTCTACAAATTCATTTAGTGGAAAGTTAGCTAAGATCATGTATTAGTACACGTATTTTTTTCCTAATTTTTTATGAATATATTATTTTCACTAATTTTCAAAGTGGTAACATCCTAAAAACAAAACACTAAGCATGTTTTCTCCTAATTTTGAGAAAATAATCAAAAATCAATTTTTTCAATGTGTGTAGAATGAAACATAGAATGTGAAAATGTATTTTTTTATTTAGATGAGTGGATCAAAAATTGTGTAAAAAAACAATACATGTGTTTTTGGTAAAAATGAAGACATTAATAAGATTAATTAAAGATCTAAACCTTAATATATTTATATTTTAAAAAATAAAAGGTTAGAAAGTTAAGACGGAGCTTGACATCATAGTACTATTTTTTAAATAAGTCTTAAAAATGCAAACCTAATGAAGAGCACACTCAAGTTTTGTATTTTTTTGATATGTTTTTTAAAACATGGACTTGAATAGGTAATAAGCAAATCCAACCCTTAGGCTCAACTATCCAAGCCTAAAGGGTGGTAATTCCCAAGCAAAAGAAAACTAAATGTATGCATGTATATAATGTGAGGGCATTATAAATGCTTATGAGTTTGGTCCAACAATTTAGCACTATTATTTTCTTTAATTTCAATGCTATTGAATGCTTATTTATTCTTTTGATAAATTTCATATGATTGTAACTTTACAATTGAGATGTTTTTATGTTTCACAATTGAACACTTTTTTGTGTTTTTGTCTTATATTGATATAATGAATCATTATTATTATTCTTTTGAGAAATTCCTTATCATTGTTTGACAATTTAGTATTTTTTATTGAAATGGTGAGCAAAATATATTCACACATCACACCATTGTTGCATAACAATATCAAAAACATAAAAATATATATTAACTTTGATTTATTTCTTTACTAACAAGAAACTAACCTATTATATATAAATTAACATTTGCATGTTAATTTATTTATTTATTATAATTCTAACCTATACTAATGATGTAATAAATCCAACATTCCAAGCTCCTTATTACATCAATCTAAACAAAATATGAAACACTACAAGGAGTGAGCATAGCAGCTCTTCTGGAAACTTTGATGAAGCGCCTTCACCAATTCTCCTCGCTCATCTAAGAAACACCAAACTTAACTCACCAATGGATCTCCTCACTGTCAAACTTGCAAATCCTCTATACCACATGAGAGAAAATAATCCCACCCTCCATGCATAATGAGAGAACAACTCTCCTCTGAGAGTCCACAACTCCATCGAGTATGTCATAATCCCTCCTCTAGTGTTGCATATGAGAGAACTCTCCTCCTCTCAGAGTCCACTTTCCACTGAAAGTATCAAAATCCCTTGAGAGAACAACTCTCCTTTGAGAGTCCACATCTCCTCTAAGTGTGTCAAATTCCCTCCTTTAGGGAACAACTCTCCTCCTTCGAGAGTCCACTTTCCTTCGAAAGTGTGAATATCCCTCCTCCAATGCTATGGGAACCAAATCTCTCCTCTAATGTACAAAAGGAAATATACCAAGGTGAATACACTAACTACACCCATAAGTACTATCAAGAATTGCCAAGCCCCCTCACTCCATGAAGGGACACGGATTGAAACTTGTGCTTCTCATGAAAATTATCATCTCTGAGTGAGAAGCTAGCTCGAGATGACAATGGACCTCCTGCCTCCAATGCCTCTTGCCTCCAATTGAACTTGTTACACTTTATCCATTTGATGTCTCATTAATCTCTCTGATAGCACAAGCATGTGAGTCTTTGAAGGCCCCAAAAGTCTAAGCATAAGATAACATTAAAAATCATTTTAAGGTGTTGGGCTCAACTAAAATTTTGCACCTTTATATAATGTGATATACACAAAGAAATCCTTATAACTCCTTATAAAAAATATATTCAAAATAAAAACCTTATCTCTCCAAAAAAGATCTTATCACTCCAAATAGTTTTGTAGACTTCAATGCAGAACTGTCAACTCTAATTCATAACACAAAAATAGTGTGATGAAAACATCACTATGAGTTTTGAACCAACAACTTCCAATGTTCAAATTACCAACAATGAGCCTTATCACCAACTCCTTTATGCTTCATTATTGACAAATATTCAATTGCTTTTATTTTGAAATGAATCATTTAAAAGCAAATTATTTTTAAGAAAAATTTGCAAAATGTAACCACACAAATGTTTTTACCTTATTACACAAAACAATTAACTACTTATGTCTCCCGTATCTTTAGAACTTGCAACTTGAATTGTTATTTTTGAGAGAGAAAATACAACAAAAAATGAATTCACGTCACTATTTTTCTAGTCACTTTTCTATATCAAAATGCTCATCAAATACTCACAATATCCTCAAAACATTTCTAGGTTTTATTCCTCTCTTCGTTAGCTTTCCAAAACACTTTAAATTATTAAATTTTGATATAAAACGAGGAAAATATTGCTATTTTAATGAGATTGCATTAAACTATTATATGAAAATATTATTCTAAAATCATAACAATTTACCAGCACATAACATGGTAAACTTGAACTTGAATTCTTTCCAACCTTGGCAACTCCAATTTTTAAGATAGCAACAATTTGGATCAACTTCCATGGTTATGTTTCTCATGGCCCATTTTCAAGTTGCTCTAATACCATATTAAAATGGTGAGCAAAATATATTCACACATTACACCATTGTTGCACAGCAATATCAAAAACATAAAAAAATATATATTAACTTTGATTTATTTATTTACTAACAAGAAACTAACATATTATGTATAAATTAACATTTGCATGTTAATTTATTTATTTATTATAATTATATTTATTTACTAACAAGAAACTAACATATTATGTATAAATTAACATTTGCATGTTAATTTATTTATTTATTATAATTCTAACCTATAATAATGATGCAATAAATCCAACATTTTTTATGTTCTTAACATTTATAGAACATTCTTATTGTGTCAGTTGTTTTATATATTGATATAGACTTAAGAATTATGGGGAAAAACGATCAGAAAGGCAAAAACCTAAGGAGTTCAAAGTTGAGAGAGAAAAAAAAGAATCTATGAGACAACTTCATGAAATCAATAAACTAAACTTTGAAGGTGAAAATGTTGAAAGCAATTCTCTATCATCCATTAAAGCCAAGAAAAGGTAAATGGAGAAAAAAGGGAATGAATGCAAAAAAAAAATCATGCAAGTAGGAAATCAATCTCTAGAGGTGAAGATAAGTCATCTTTGCCAAATCAATTTGATATCGAAACAAATCCTAAAACTCTAATTGAATCAATAAATAATGAAACAATAAATGGTGATGTGAATTAAAATATAGACTTAGATGTTGCACTAAATGATCAGCCTTCAAAACACACAAAATTTACCAAATTATAAAGTTGAACAACATATAGAAAATAAACAAAATATACCTAATGAAACAAATTTATCATTAAGGATATCACCTAGAAATTTGCATAAAAAAACAAGTTTTTAATTGAAATGGATGAAAATATTTTAAAACTAATGAGTGATAAGATTCATGAATGCACTTGTAGAAGAAAATATAATAACATATCACCTAATAAGGGGCTAGAATGAGGAATGGTCTAGAATAAGTGGAATGAAGAGTAATGAAGGATGTGAGGTAATGGATGGATAGGTGAAGCATTTGTGGTGACGCAAGCTCATCATATCTCTACATGGATTAACAGATGATGGGTTGTATTCAATTTCCTAGGGCTAGGGGTTGTGTGCATTTCCATCCTTATTTCTCTCTATTTTTAGCTATTGGTATTTCATGTGACTGAAATATGGCTTCTGGTAGTGGTGGTGATAGATTGTAGGGTAAAGTGGGCTTGAAGGAAGGTGATATGGGGAAGAAGGTGGAAGCTAGGAAACCAAGATGGCAGCTGAGCAAGAAGGGTGGGAGTAGGATGGTGGAAGGAAGAAAAATGTTAGGGGAGAAGTCAGTTAGGAAGTATGCAATGAGAAAGAGGCTGAAGAAAATGACAGGCGAGGAGGCTATGGTGAATTTCATCAACATTTTTGAACAAGAGATAAAGAATCTGATCCTACAAGAATGGTTGGGAAGGCTATTGAAAGTGGCAAATGAGGTTGATGGTACTGAGGGTGTGAAGGTTTTCTCAGCCATGTCCCAATTGCTTATGGACTCAGGTAGTTCACACGGTCGTTGGAATGTGTTAGGGTTGCCTAATCTCTGGTAGAGGCTACGATGCTATCAATTATTGCTTCGTCAATCCTGATTCATGAAGACATGATAGAGGCTACAAAGATAGAAAAAGCCAATATGGAATTGATTATGGGTCACTTGCATGACATTGGAGAGAGACAGTTGGACACCAGGAAGGCTCTAGATGACATTGCAAACAAGTTGGGGGTTCCTCTGCCGAAGCATCCTCGGTCCTCTTTTTTGTGTGGTTGTGATTCTGAGAATGATGTGGTGGAGCTTGATGGTTCTAATGATGTCCAGGGTCTACTAGTATGTTTTGTTTAGTATTTTTTGGCACATAAATATGAGGCATGCGTAATTTACCACTTCTTACTTTGAACTTAATGGATACATGGGGTATATGGAGCTTGGGGTAGATGGTAGGTTTATGTTCTAGTTTAGATATTGTTAGAGCTTCTTTTTTGGATACAGTGGCTTAAGGGTTTTTAAACCAATTTTGTTATAGATTCCTGGTCCTTTAAAACCAGGTTATTATATCAAAAAAACTAATAACATATCAAAAAAAATTTAATTAAATGAAGTAGAAAGATGTTAATTGTTTATTGAAATAACAAGAAACATTAATTTTAGACCTACTATAAAGACCCTTGGTCTAAGAACATCTAATGTACTGCTAATGAAAATCTACCATAAAAAATCTAATTAATCCATACCAAACAATAGGTACATCTTCATGCAACAAATATAGTAATGCTACCCAATGTGTTATTACATCAACTATAGTAAGTAATCAAACTAAAAAATATTGTTTAATTGGAAAAACTAAAAGAGCACTAAGAATAAATAGAAAACACTAATCAGAGTTGTTAGAAGATGTGAAAGAGTTGAAGATCTCAATACCAATGAACTATGGGCATTCTCTAATAGACTCCAATAGAAAGACAAATATCATAGTTAAAGCCTTAAATTTCTTAATTGAAGAATTTTGAGAATATAAAAGGGTTTTACTTAATAAAAGAAATGTAAAAAGAAGAATTAGTTGTCAAAACTATAAGCCACTCCCTATATATTTTTAGATATGACTCAAACATGATTTTATATTAAGTTTCCAGAGAGTTGTCCACAAATATCAATTAGTCAATGGTATTTTGAAATCACAAAACCTTGTTATGTTAAAATGTATCATTCATGTACTACTTTTTTAATAGAGTCCATATTGAATTTGTTATGCATTATGATGTTTTCTAACATATACATGTTATTTTGCATACTAACAATATTTTATAGAAGTCTATCATAGAAGTTTTACCTAAATCAATAAGGGATTATATCTCAAGTATTTTTTTGAAAGTGTAGAAAGACAAGTTTTTATAAGAAATCATGTTTGTATGAAACCCATGTGGTAGTTATGGTAGTTTGCAATGTGAAAAATTATATGCATAAAGAGAAAACATGTGCAATTAGAAATGAACTAGACAGCCTTGGGAAATACATGTCAATGACATAACTTTAAAATATGACAGAGGCCAAGAGGTGTGATTTAGTGAGTAAAGAAATGAGTGTATTAAAATTTATGGCTATCTGAAATATAATAAATTATGATTAATTTTAATCACTATAAATAATAGATTTAAGGACTATGTCAGTTATGGATAGACCTTGAGATGAATTCTAAGTGAGTTGAACATGTAGTCAATAGGAGAATTATATTCCCCTAATTCCTTAGAAGGGGATTTGTATGTAGTCCATGGAAAATGGACTTGAATAATTAGGTCAAATCTAGGTATTTTTCTTCATTATTCCATGTTTCTAGATGTTTAGAGCCTCCTTTCACTATTAGAGTGGTAACCTATTAGTATAGTGACCTTATCTCAAAGGACAAACCATAGTAGCAGTCATAATAAGGTTCCTAGAATATGTAGTTCATGTCCATACTCTATTTACATTTGATCCTTGGGTGTTAGTTATGTTGGCGTGTGATATATTTTAATTAAGATTACACGTCGTTAATTCAAATTGCACTTGATTGTTGAGAATAATTTGGCCATTGAATATTGTACATTTTTTGTGTCATTATGATATCTTAGAAGGGTAGAATATGTTATATGATAATATTATGGCATTGTGAATGTGTTTGTAAGGCTTATAGCTATGTGATTTAGAGTTATTGCATCATGATTGACTTTATTAAGATGAATATGAGTATTGAATATGCTCTAACTAATCATTTATACTTTCATCATGGTATTTCTACCTATATAAACATACTTGTGTTAGTAAATTTCTACTTTAATTCATCTAGAATGATTGCCATAAGATCTTGGATGATATCATCGAAGAAAGAAGACTAGTATAGTCACAAATGTATACTTCAACGCAGCTAGGATGATTGTCATAAGATCTTGGTCAATATCATGGAAGAAAGAAGACTAGTAGAGTCATTTAATTTTTGAATGTAACTATTATATTATAATTCAAAAAGGTTAATCTAGATATGTTTTAATTCAGTATGGAATCCAAGAACATATATTTACATCTAAATGAAATGTAAATCCTATAAATCACTAAGACATTAACTCTCCTATAAACTTATGGTAAATGATAGAACAACATTATTAGGAAATCACATGTCTTTTAACTGAAATAAATGAATTATATATATATAAGTGAGCTTTATAACTTCCTCATCTCCCTTAGAAGTTAGATTGTGACAACATTATTCCTTCACAAGCACTTGTGATAAATCATGTACCATGTAAGGGCTTGATACAATTCTACTCTTGATCCAAGTAAGAGTCTATACCAATGAGAACTTGGTCCTTCTATAGAAGATTTCAATAGTGTTAGAGTCAAATTTGAGGACTCATTAATTGTAGAATGTGCTACTATGGAAGCAAGAATAGGTGGAGAAAGAATAGGAGCTAGATAAGATGAGATAATACATGTGATGGAACTATCATAGAAGAGGAATATCAAGTCCTCAATGGTATCCTCCAAATCTAATAGGTGGGATGCCACAAACAAATATGAAATGTCTAGTAGATAGATGTCCCAATGAGGTGGATCAATAAGACTAATATAAAACAACACTAAACTCTATTAGAGCAACAAGGGATGATGGAGATGAGATCTTAGAACATGTCATTTGACTACACTTCTCATCCAATGATGTGTCCAAACTAAACTCAAAGATAAAGAAGATGAACCCTCAAAATCTATAAAATAATTCATAGAAGACAAAGAATCAATAGGAATCTCTATAGGAGGAGAAGGAGCATCAAGATCTTTCTAAAAATTGCTCAAGACTCTCCAAACTACTACTATACTATGAAAAAAGTTGATAAGACAAATCATACAAAATGTAAGAGCTTGATACAGATGTTCTCTTAATCTAAGTAATATATCTACACCAACGTGAACCTTCTATAGAAGATGTCAATAATTACAAAGTCAAATTTGAGGACTCGTGAATTGTAGAATCTACCTTTGTGGAAGAAATAATAGGTGGTGAATTTGAACATTAGCTAGATAAGATGATACAACTATTGTGATGGAATTGTCATCGAAGACAAATCTTAAGTCCTCAATGGTATCCTCCAAATATGATAGGTGGGATTACACAAACAAATGTGAAATTCTTGGTAGATAGATGTCCTAATGAGGTGGATTCTAGGAATACTAATATGAACTTTCTACAAATAATCATTGAAATCCATGGATGAAGCAACACTAAACTTTGATGGAGAAATAGGTGATGATGGAGATGAGATCTCAGCACATGTAATCTAACTACACTACTCAGCAAATGATGTATCAACACAAGATGGCTAAGTATGAGCAATAATCATATTTTCTAATATTGTAAGAGAAGAATCCTTAGCCTCAAAATGTTAACTCAAAGATAAAGAACATGAACCATCTAAATTTATATAAGTCATAGAAACCAAATAATCAATAGGAGTCTTTGTAGTAGGAGAAAGAGCATCAAGACAAGTCTCTATGTCATCATGGTGTTCAAGTTGTTCCCATTTAGCAAGCACTTGAGAAATTTTTTGATCATGTGATTAGAAAACACTAGATGGAATAAGAGTGTCCATGACATGGTAGAGGATGGGAGGGTGATACTAGAGAAAGTTGACACTTTGTATAATGTTAAAGATTCATTGAAAAATCCATCAACACAAAGAATTTTAGGTTTTGTAGTAAGTCTATGGGCCTCTTGACCCCTAGCAAATAGTTGGTAGTGTTTGTACTCCCTTTTCTCTTGCAAGGTATTCAAAAAGTGGGAGAATGTTATGAAAGGTGCTTTGACCTTTTATATTGATGTTAAGAATAAAAAAATGCAATTTTTGAGATATAGAACACAAAAATGTAATTTGCAAGGCTCTAGAGGTTGATTTTGACCCCAAAATGTCAGAATGGGCCTTCACCGAAGTAATCTAGTTACAGTGACATGCATCCTTTCAACTATTCAATTTAAAAAAGGGCTCGATTAGCTTCCCATATCAAAAATTATGGCCTCTGAAAGTTTGGTCTCCCACATTAGAAATGTCAAAGCATCTTAATGACACATAAGAGAGTTGTAAGAGGGAGTTACACTTGACCAAATTATGACACATGTTATTACATATCATGAGACATCTTTTAATGGAGATAATGGAGCCAAAATGTAGTGCCCAAGTTGGTGAGTGGATTATGATAAGCTTATGACACTTTGTAATGAATATGCTATTTTTAGCCTATGGGCTCATCTTGGGAATTGGGTGTTTGATTTTGACTAGGGATTTGGACACCACATTTTATGTGGTTTTATCTCATTGTTTCCTAATTACCATTTGATGGTTTCATATATTGATTCTCCTATTTATTGGGTGCTTGATATGGAGGTATCATAGTGAGTTTTGTAGGTGTTATTCTACCATAATTACTCCAAATCTCTTGTTGGTCATACTCTTGTAAAGGCTTAGACTATACAAGTGTATTGTACCATTGATTACTATATAATACATTGAGTTTCTTTGGAATGTGGGGTTTTTCTCCTAAAAGTGTTTTCCCCACATTAATCATTATGTTTGGTATATTGATTTCATGTTTATTTTCTTGTAACTGTATGATCAATTTAATTTTTGCACATATCTCCTCTCATAGAATAGTGTAGGAAGTGTATTCTACACCTTTGTTTCTTTTGAATTTCCAGTTGAGAAGAATGTCAAAGGCCTTGGAATCAAGAGTTCATCTTTGTTTGATGCGGTATAATGTAGAAGTTTAATTCCTCTTTTATTTAAGACAATTATAAATAATTACGTAACACCCTCATAATTATGACAATAATTAATTAATTGGTCATGCATAATAATTAACTTTCCCATGGGGTGTAGACCATATGGTTAAGCCATTGAAAGACATGGACAGTGGTCATAGGCTTGAATCCTTAGCTTCAACCACTGCATGAGTAAGGGTTGCTCATGTGGCTAGAGGTTATAGGGGTTGCATAACTAGGACCTCATAAATGGGTTCCTAGCTAGTTCCAATTCCTCCGTACTAAAAAAAAAGTAACTACTTAATGTTGGAGCAGCCAAGATCACTTGCAAAATCAAGAACACTTCCACAAAGTTGAATTTCACAAAACAAAGCCAATAACTATCAACAAGCATCCAAAAATGTGGGGCATAATAAATGTACAAATAAGCCTTGCTTATACAGGCATGAGAGAGGAGGTAGGAAGGTAAGATTCAACGACTGACTACCCCTCCAAAGATGTGACACTTGTGATCTAAATGACAAGTGCTCATGCAAGTCGCAAGCAAGCATGCAATAGGTATTCTCAAATGATGAGGACACATGTCTCCACCACATGAGGTGAGATAAAGTCTAAAATATCCTAAGTAAACTTAAGCTAAGTGTGAATAGGTCTACTAGTCAAAAGAGAACTAGTTACCCAATGTACCTTTTCACACTAACACCCCCCTTAAGTGATACTTAAGAGAACACAAATGATGGGTCCTAGAAAAAAGGCTTGATGAGGTACCCATGTACAATAAAGTCTCTCATAAATGGAGAAAAGGAGAAAACCCAGTGGGAAATAAAACTCCTCTCCAAAAGAGAGAATGAGGGACAAATAAACCTCCTCAAGGATGTCTCTGAAAGATAAGAACATGAATAACTCCTAAAGCATGTAGAATTTGTAAACTCTATCAAAGAAGCACTGATGTCTACTAGAATCAATGAACCCTCCAAGAATGTAGATCATCTAAATGAGACACAAAACTCTGCATGAGTGCCCTCAATAACACTACTCAACTATATGTACACAGCTGGTAACAAAGGCAAAACTGTCTATGAAGTTGAAAATACTGATGGTACAATGATCAAAGAGACACAAATAACATTGCACGAGTGACCCCATCGACACTACTGAAATGTGCAAGTGGTGCTCTATAAAGATACCAAAATCTTGCAAACATGGATTAACTAAAAATGAGAGAGATGATGTGTCCAATACTTCACTGAAAAAGAAGCATTAATAGAACCAAGTGATACCCCCCATAATGCTGAAAGGAAGAGGTATTGGCAAATAAACTGAAATATGTGCAAGTATATGGAGATGCAGCATCAGGTCCATTATGAATTTATAAGTAACAAGAAAAGAGTGTGCAAAAACAAGGTACACATGCATGAGGCTAGAATTTTGTCATGGAGGTACACTCACCAGACAAGATTGTGATGGAAAATAACAAGGCACAAACATAACCCCCCATGGCACTTTATAAGTGCATGTACAAAAGAGTTGTGCAATTGGAGTTCTAACAAAAAAAAATGAAATGAGTTAATGTCATGAGGTGGACAATGAAGACATTGACTAAGCATGCCTTACAAACCTCAAATAAATAACAAAAACTTTGAAAATTTAACCCCCCATAACAAATAATGCTATAAAATATGCCCCTTAGAAAAAATTACAAGATTGAGTATAATTATGCAATCTAGAAGCCTAAATCGATCATTTATAACACATGGTGATTTTACGATTTTTTGGGAAAATAGGCATTCTAAGGGGAAAAAAACTACATATACCAATGAATTCCTTGTGTTTTTCTAATAAATTTCAAAAAAAAGTTTGCTTAATTTCGACAGTGTGGGAAAATGATATGGCTTGTCAAAAATGTCAAAAAAAATAGAGCAAAATTGAACTTTGGAAGCAAATTCTATAAAAATACAGCAAGTTGGGGAAAAAATAATTAAATCATGTCAAAGTAGACAAAACCAACTTTCTTTCAACTATTAGAAGTTGAAAATATGACTCTGTAGGTGCAAGTTATGACAAAATGAAAAAAAAGCCCCCTTGAAAACACTATGCAAAATCAAGAACACTTCCACAAAGTTGAATTGCACAAAACAAAGCCAATAACTATCAACAAGCATCCAAAAATGTGGAGCATAAGAAATGTACAAAAGAAGCCTTTCTTATAAAGGCATGAGAGAGGAGGTAGGAAGGTAGGAGTCAACGACTGACTACCCCTCACAAGATGTGACACTTGTGAGCTACATGACAAGTTCTCATGCACGTGGCAAGCAAACATGCAATAGGTGTTCTCAAATGATGAGGACACATGTCTCCACCACATGAGGTGAGACAAAGTCTAAAATAGCCTAAGTAAACTTAATCTAAGTGTGAATAGGTCTACTAGTCAAAAGAGAACTAGTTACCTAATGTACATTTTCACACTAATACTTAAATGTTAAGAACAATTTGTAGAGGAAGGGTGAAAATGTTCTCTACTATGGCTTTGAGTATTTTTTTCCATCTTCTCTCTTTGAAACTCCTAGTGCTTATTGTTGGCAAGAGAAATTACAATTCAGTCCAGAGATCTGAACCTACTATACTCTTATGTAATTTGTTTATGCCCCAGAAGATACAATGGTAAAAAGATAGATAAATGTGGTAGAAACTAACATAATGCAATAAGATCTAATTATATATATCAAGTCAAACTCATCAATATACACATAATTATTATATTAAAATCCTTATATTTCCTTATATATTCATATTTATCAATAGATACAAAAGATAGGTCTATGTCTCTACTCTGTACATGTATGTCTTATATCTCTCTTCTATATTTAATGTCCCCTTTTTCTGAGTAATCACCTAACGGAGTTGGTTATCCTATTCTATTCCTGTAGACTAAGCTAGAAGGGCAAGGGAATAACCTAATAGGTTAAATACTAAGTAATCCTAATTATTTTGGATTATTTACATTTAACTAATTTTACTGGGCAAATTTGAGATGTGAAATGACTTCTAGTATTTTTGTGAGCCTCTTGGTGAAATAAAATAAAATAAAGAAAATTGCTAAGGAGGTGAGTGACCTAGGGTGGAGAATAAAAAAAATGAATAAAATAAAATAAAAGGAGATCCCAGGGAGGTCGGCCAAGTGGAGAAAAAGAAAATAAAAATAAAAATAAAAAGTGCCAAAAGGAGGTCAGCTAGGACGATGTCTACTAGGGTTGAATTGGGCAAATGTTCGCTATAAAACGTCATTTGGAGGTCAATTCATCATTCATTCACATCTGATTTTATTCATTGGAGTTTTTACTCTTGGCTGCACTTTTAGTTCAACATATTCCAAGGATGAAAACCCTTAGGGATATTTGGTGGATTGGATGAAAACCCAATTCCATCTTGGAGGTGAATTCATATGGAGTTCACACTTGCACTTCATTGGAGATTTGGAGGAGTTCTTGAGCATTCAAGGCATATTCTTGGAACAAATTTGAGTGACCATTTTGGAGGGATTTGGATGAACATTGCTACTAGGGTTTCTACCCTAGGTTGAGCCCCACTTCCCAAGGAGGGTAATTTCACAATTTTGGAGCATAAAACCCTAAGTGCCTACCATGGAGGATTTGCCCATCTAGGGTTTGATGTTTGATATCATTTTCACCATTTTGTGGTATGTATGAACCTATGTTTAGGTTTTATTTCTATTAGCAGAAATATGGGCTAGGTTTTAGCATGTCTGAGCCCTTTAATTTGTTGTAAGTTCAATTCAAAATATTCAAATTTGTAGCAACAGAGTTCTACATTCATAAATCAGATTTATTTGTCACATGTTTGACATTTGGATGGTTGTATTCTATGGTTGGATTCATGTTTGATGTTTTCTTCATAAGCATACATGTTTGGAATGTTTTTTTGAGTGTTTGGCACATGTATATTTGTTGTCCATGATTATTTATACTTCAGAAATAAAAATCAGAATTCAGACCTAGGGTTTGAGCAGAAAAATAAATCAGAAAATTAAGGTAGAAAATCAAAATTCTAGGGAAGATCTGGTTAGGGATATTATAGTGGTATCAGAGCAACGTATCTTTCCGGCCTGTTTGGGTTGTGTGATTCATAAAATGTCAAAGTTATAGTAGTGAATTTCAGCAATGGTTTAGATGCCTAGACTTGACTCTCTTAAAAGAAATCAATATAAGCTGCTTGAATCTCTTAGAGAAGGTCAAAATGAGGTAATAAGAACTCTCCAAAGGTTCTTACAAAAGGAAGAAGATGAGGAAGCCACAAAAATTGTTGATGATACCAAGTTTTACCAGATAATTTGAAGAATCAAGTTTCCTTTTATGCCTATTTGGGAATACTTGAAGATGGGAACCCAAGCAAGAGACGTCTATATAAATACATCAGAAAATTGAGAAGGGAAGAAGAAAAATTAGAAGTTGTCCAAGAGATCATTGAGAAAAAATAAGAAAAGCAGAAAGAGAAGACAGAAGAATTGCTTCCTACAAGGGATCCTAAGTAGAGAAAAAATCAATTGAGGAGAGATCAGTGTTGCTTCACATGTCATGAAGTTTGGACACCTAGTCATACATGTGGAAACAATAAAGAAAATGAATCGCAAGGTGATGATATGGACAAAGAAGAATCACTTCATGCATCCACAAGTGATAAGTACATGAGTCTTCATGGCAATGACAAGGTTGAAGGGTATGCTAATATGGAGTTTGTCAAATCAGCAATTATATGAATCCTCTTGATGATCCATTACTTGAGCATGGCTTTGTCTCACCATATCTACATAATAGTTGCAAGGAATCAATTTGTGATTTGGTGGACTTTGAAGGTGATATTATTCATACATGCAAAGGCAATATTGAAAATTTATTATGTGATGAACAAAGTTACTTTGATGAAAAACCTTTAGCATGGCAAGATTTGAAGGCTCAATTTATGGTTAAGGAAGAGGAAGTTGTGCATACACTTTGTGGACCATCAAATAATGATAGGTACACATAATTTGAAGAAGAGTATGTTGAAGAATGTGTGGAGAGGAACATTCTTGGTAATCCAAAATCATTTGATTCAAATTTGATGAAGAACTCAACCATTCAGGGGGAACTCAATGAGTCTACTTGTGTTTTGACATCATACCATTATGATGATGATTCTTTGATTGAGTATAATGTTGTCCTAGCTTCAAAACATGAATTATGCGAAGAGGATGTCATGGAGGTAGCTAATTTTGAAAGGCATGATTTTGAAGACAAATCAGAAAATTCATTATATGAAGATGATCTTAATCATAGGCCCCATGAGTCACATCATTTGGAGAACCAATTGAAAGTCAATGAAGATATGATTGTTGCAGCCTTAACACATTTTGATAGCACTCACAAGATGCTTGAAAATCATTTTTGGAAGGCTCAACTTGAGAGGAGACAAAGAGGAATTGAAGGAGAACTTTCTCTTACTGATTTGCAGGTACTCAAAGAAGCTTTGTTGGCAATGAAATCAAATTATTTACATCTACTTTTAGATAGAGATCATCTCTTCAACCTTGATGAAATATATTCTAATGCATTGAGAGGAAAAGAAGAAGTTCATAATCTTACCCTTAAGCTTAATACTATGAAGGATTCCTTGAAGAGTTCTCAAATGGCCCTTTAAGAATCAGAAAATCAGATTGATGAGCTTTGCCTAGAGATAAGTTTGGCTCAATTTTCATCATACAAATCAGAAAATCAGTCATCTATGGTAGCCACACCTATGGAACAAGAATCTAATGCAATGATTATGGAGATTAGGCAAATAGTTGAGGGCATTGCTAAAATCCATAAGGCTGAAGTATTGCATAATGATTCCAGCATTCCTCATACCAAGGAGATTCAATATGTTGATAGATGGGGAAGTACATCAAGAGTGTGAGCTCTTGAGTTTGGAGGAGTAATTTTTACCTGAAGGTGTGGTTTTCAGCTATGGGATAGATGCTATAATAGGTGATGTATGCATATTTCAACATGATACAACTCTCGGATCAGCCAATAATGATGAGTATCTAGAAAGTGAAGAAGGTGTGCATGAGATCTATAATTACACCATCAAAATATATCAAGAAAATGTTATGAAAAGCAGTCCATTATCTTCACGTGATTTTAATAATCATAAAGTGATATAAGTGTTCCATGTGGATGACATTGGTAAGATGCATTATCTTGTTGATCTACAATATTTTATGGCTAAACATGAGAGAGTGTTTGTGAATCCAAGCTACATACAAGGTATGACATTCCATAATGGGTTTGCTATTCTTTGTTTCATGAGACCATCACTACTCATGATCACATTGGAAGGACACAAGGTATGCAAAGATTTTGATATCATGGCTCTAGCTAGAATGTTGAGTTTGCATGGGATACATCTTATTAGAGAGCTGGTTATGGAAACTATGGGATTGCCTTTAAGGAAGATACTACAGTTTGATAGTTTGTGGTTTGTCATTAGCATTACACCTTTGAGATGGTTATCAAATGAAACATTGATAGGTTCCAACCTTGAACTAGCTATTCTTCATTCATTAGTAACCAGTGAACGAGTATCTCATATTTTAGGATGGATGAATGAGAAAAATGTCAGTATGCAGTGAGTTGTGGAAGAAATTTCAGATTTGGTTATATGGTTTTCACCTTACACATTGATGTTTAGTGGTAGTTTTATAATGTTAATCATAAACTTTTTAGACTTTACATTGATGATTACAGTTGATTGCATGGATTTGTGTGCATGGGATTGTCACTACAACACTCTGAGGTTGAATGATGATGTGATCTTATCAGTTTATGACAGAGAAACCATTCCCAGGATGATTATGGATCTAATTTTTAGTTTTAACAATGTTGTCTTCATTTGTACTAGCAATCTAGAGAGGATATGCATGCTTGGTTATGCACACTTTATGAACACCTTTCAAGTCCATATGAAATAATTCAAATTTAGATGGATATCTTGTGATGGTGACTTGATAAGAGAAACTTATCCTTTCATTTTCAGTTTATATGATGATGCAATAGTTTGGGATCCAGGCATTTGTATGATTGGTGGATTACTTCACAATGATTTGTTGAATGACAATTGTATCAGAGTGGAGCAGCGGAAACTTGGTGGGTTGCTTCACAATGTTTGGTTGGATGATAGTTGTATTAGAGTGGAGCAACAAAAGCCTTGGAGCAAGTGGTTGTATTTAGGAGAGCATTATTATAATACCACCTATCACATGCTGATAGGCATGTCATCTTTCAAAGCCTTATACAGATATGATGTTATGTCTTTTGTAGACTTAGCAATTGATGAAAACAGAGCTCCCAGAGCTAGAGAGATGACGCAGGATAGCCAAGACATCCTTAAGGCACTTAAGGATAATCTTCACAATGCTTAGAATCAATAGAATATTTATGCATATAGGCATAGGGTGGAGAGGACATTTGAGGTTGGTGACTTAGTTTTCTTGTGCCTACAACCATACAAACAGTCTACACTGAAGAAGAGTGGTGCAGAAAATCTAAAACCTTGGTTCTATGGCCCCTACAAGATTGTGAGGAGAGTTGGAGAGGTTGCATATAAGTTGGAGTTGCCAAAGGGTAGCTAAATTCATAATGTATTTCATGTGTCTTGCCTCAAAATGGTAATTGGACAACATATTACTTCCTCTCCAGAGCTTCCACAATTAGATGAGGAGGGGAAATTGATACTTGTTCCTAATACTATACTAGATATTAGGGAGCACAAGTTGAGGAGCAGGGTGATCAAAGAGTATTTGATTAGATGGAGAGACTTGCCACTTGAGCATTCTACTTGGCAAGGTTAACAGATTCTACAACATCCAGGTTTGCAATTACTTGAGGGAAAGCAATTTCGGGAAGGGAGGACTTTAATGTCCCTTTTTTTTTAGTGATCACCTAATAGAGTAGGTTAGGCTATTCTATTCCCATGGGCTAAGCTGGAAGGGCAAGGGAATAACCTAATTAGTTAAAAATACTAAGTAATCCTAATTATTTTGTATTATTTATATTTAACTAATTTTACTAGGTAGATTTGAGATGTGAAATGACTTCTAGTATTTTTGTGAGCCACTTGGTGAAATAAAATAAAATAAATAAAATTGCTAAGGAGGTGAGTGACCTAGGGAGGAGAATAAAAAATAAAATAAAAGGAGAGCCCAGGGAGGTCAACCAAGTGGAGAAAAAGAAAATAAAAAGTGCCAAAAGGAGGTCAGCTAGGGTTGAATTGGGCAAATGTTGGCTATAAAAGGTCATTTCATCATTCATTCACATCTAATTTTATTCATTGGAGGTTTTACTCTTGGCTGCACTTTTAGTTCAACATATTCTAAGGATGAAAACCCTTAGGAATATTTGGTGGATTGGACAAAAATCCAATTCCATCTTAGAGGTGAATTCATACGGAGTTCACACTTGCACTTCAGTGGAGATTTGGAGGAGTTATTGAGCATTCATGGCATATTCTTGGAGCAGATTTGAGCACCCATTTTGGAGGGATTTGGATGAAAATTGCTGCTAGGGTTTCTACCCTAGGTTGACCACCACTTCCCAAGGAGGGCTATTTCACAATTTTGGAGCATAAAACTCTAAGCTCTTACCATGGAGGATTCTCCCATCTAGGGTTTGATGTTTGATATCATTTTTGCCATTTTGTGGTATGTATGAACCTATGTTTAGGTGTGATTTGTATTAGCAAAAATCTGGGCTAGGTTTTGGCATGTTTGCGCCTATGAATTTGTTGTAAGTTCAATTCAAAATATTCAAATTTGTAGCAATGGACTTCTACATTCAGAAATCAGATTTATTTGTCACATGTTTGGCATTTGGATGGTTGTATTCCATGGTTGGATTCATGTTTGATGTTGTCTTCATAAGGATACATGTTTGGCATGTTTATTTGAGTGTTTAGCACATGTATATTCGTTGTCCATGATTATTTATACTTCAGAAATAAAAATTAGAATTCAAACCTAGGGTTTGAGAAAAAAAATAAATTAGAAATTAAGGTAGAAAATCAAAATTCTAGGGCAGATCTAGTTAGGATGTTACATGTAATTCTTATATCTCTCTTCTATATCTTACTGTGTTACATATCTTTATACAATATACTATAATAGGGACATGTCCCTTACAAAAGACTCTTAATACTATTAGCCATGTCGGCCTTATCCTCTATACTTCATTTCTGGTGAGTTGCAGTAGGTACTAATGACTGCCATATATCCTGCCAACACCATCCCCCCTTTTTGAAAATATGTCTCATCTTGAAGACATGCAGTACTAGATCCCAGGTAGGATAGTCTTATAGATCACCTTTAGTTGTTGCAAAGTAGTGTCCCTCTATTTTTTGGCATGTTATAATACTTGTATATGGCCTTGAATTTGTATGTGTGTTGTTTCAGCTTCCACAAGACTGGAAGGGATCTGTATCTTTTGTGTGCTCTACTTAGCTTCTTCTAATATCCCTATCAGATGGGATAATCTCATGCTGACTACCTCTCTCAGTTGCTTAACTGTCATATTTATTTATTTTCTTTGATCTTGTAGTTGTTGCAACTGTGTATGAATGTTTTCAATCTGTGCTCTAACTAATCCATCCATATCCTTAAGTGGATCATATGTGTCAACTAATTGTGAAATATGTGCCTCTAGGTGATTTGTTTGATCCTTTATGTTCTTTGTTGTCTTAGGTCACTGCAGGTGGAACTGATATAGAATGTTTGCTTCATCGATGGCTTTTTGCAGGCTTCTTATCTGATTCTCCAATTGTGTATGTGTTGTTTCACATTTCTTAGTTGCATGTCATTCTATTTTTAAGCATTTCTTCTTTAGTCTACTATTTGACTTTGGTTGCCTAATATTATATCTCTACTTGTAAACTGTCAACCAATTGTTTGAGTTGTTGTGGCAGGGGCAGTGTTGTATCCCTCCTTACATTTGGCAGTTGATTTTGAATTGTTGTTATGGCCAAGCTTATAGTTACTTTGTACTATCTACATATTGAAAAAATTCTTCCCTTATTATGCCATGGAAGATATCCCCCAATTGTAGTTTCTAGATCAGAGAGATTCACGACAAGTTTACCTGTGACCCAAATAGTGGGAGTTGTAGTAGTTGCAGTGTCACTATAGGTTGGATTTGATTTTGTTGTGCCAAGAAATCCTTGATTGATTGTATTGGAGAGGTAGAGAAAGATGCCTTCATAGTCTTTGTCTATATTTCTTGTTGCTCCTCTTCCTCTTGCTTTGTTTTTTGTTCATTATGTTGTGGAGAGTTAATTTCTTGTTCTTGTTCATTTCTTTCCTCCTCCCTCAATGTATCATATGCTTTCTTTGTTATCTCTTCTTGCTCCTTTTGTAATTTTATTTTATCTTCTTCTATCATGCCCATCAAGGTATCCACCCTCTATTTTGTGCACAATTTTGTGGCTTGCATTTGTGTCAATCTCTATTTCTACTCTGTGGAGATGGCTAGGTCCACCTCATCTATGGCTTTCTACCTTATTTCTTCTTATATTTCTAAGGCCTGCTCCAACCTTTTCCTTAGTGCATCTGTCAGCTCTTGTGGGAATTCTTCCATTATCTCTTCTAAGGTTTTATCACTTCTCCGCATATGTCTTATTATTGCCCTTTCTATGATTTTCTTATTCTCTAGGAAGACTTAATTGTACAAATCCACTATGTTTTTTTAGCATACCATGATGTTGGATAGCATTAACTAGTGTATCCAAGTTTAGTATCACCTCTTCTTGTTCTAGTTATTTTGTTTTCTCTTCCTCTATTTGTATTGTTGATGTTTTCATTTTCTTCTTTTGTGGTGGTTTTTGTACTTCTTCCACCTCCTCTTCTTCTATTTATTTATGTCTTGATGCATGAATGATGTTTATTTTCACCCCTTGATTATTCTTTGTTGTTTTCTTTTTCTTCTCCGCACTCAACTGTACAAGATTCCAAGTGGTGTTCATACTACCTGTGTTGGGAGGTTGGTTCTATCATAGATTGTGTACTAGGGGTAGCAGAATGTAGTCTCCCAGGCCTCATTGTTTGCAGGGTTACTATGGCACTGGCCTATGGTAATTATGCGCCAAGCTGCATTGTTGAGGATCTTGGTTACGATGGAATTCCCAATTTTTCATGCAACTTCTCCTTATTCTTCTCCACCTTTTCCTCCACATCTTTTTTTCTGTTGTCTATCCACAAACTCCCTATATGTTTCAAATCTCTCCACATTTGGATCCTTTGGTTTGCTTAGTAGATTTTGGACATATACATGTATCTCTTCTTTTGTAACTTCATAAGGTAGTTTAGGTATCTGGGATGTCCTAGGTTCTATTGCCTTCATATATGTATAATCCTTGTCTACCATAAATGTTATGTGATTTATATATTGCTTAACTGACTCATATGGTATCCTTTCCCTAGCTTGTATCTAAGTTTGAAGTTCCTTGAATAACCTCCAATATGGGGTAGTTAATGATGGTTTATCTTTGAAAATTGTCCCATGTTGTGTGATTTGTGTCACAATTGAGATATTTGTTTGCCATATCTTTCCAACATAATTAGGTAAAGCATTCATGAAGTAGAAATAACGTCATATGATAAGTGTACCATACCTAAGTTATAGTTTAAACTCTTTGTTTTCTGTAGGTTCTCCAGTAATTGTTCCCTCAGCACTTCACACAAATCAAGTTCCTTCCCATTTACGACCATCTGGTATGCAGTATGGATGGTCATTCTAGTCGCAGCTTCCTTGCAATTTGCATAATAGATCTTATATACAATGCCCATTATCACATATCTCACCATGGGATTGATAATCTCTTTCACATTAAGGCTCTGGCCGTCTAGTGTTGTGTTGGTTAGTTCAGTCATTTTGTCATTCTTAATTACCTTTTTGGATGGCAATTCCCTTACTGCGCTTAGTCCTGTAACTGCTTGGATTTCTTGTTTGGTTATGCGATGTGGTTTATCCAAGTACATATATTCATTATGTATCTAACTTAGTATAATTCTCACCCATTCATGTTCTATGCAAAAGTTTGGATAGACCTTTCATACATCCAGTTTCTTCTTTTCTATCTCTGTATACTGCAGTAAGTAACTAGTCTAGTCTTGCTAGAGGAGTGTATTGTGCGGCTCCTTGAACTTAGTATGATCAATTTCTGAGATGGGCACATGTATTTACCTTTGTACATACTTTGTGTAGATCACACCTGGTGGAACCCTTGAGAATGCACCATCCTTGTCTACCTCCATTGCTTTGTATGGGTATTTCTTATACTTTCATCTCGGTTTCTCAGTGATGCCTATCAACACTAGAGAGGCCATTTTTCTCTGCGAGTACACCTAGGGTTTGTTGATAACTGAGAGGGGGGGGTGAATCAGTTATCCTAATTATTTCCCTTATTAAACTTTCCTTTTAATTGAAGCAGCATAAAATCAAACACAAAACATAAACCATGAAATAAGAAACACATGACACAGTATTTTTGACGTGGAAACCCTGTTAAGGGAGAAAACCACGGGGTGATTAACCCAAGAATTATTCTCTGTTAGAAGAATAGGAAATTACAAAAATGGCACTTGCCAATTAGGGCTCACTGCCCGAGCACACTGCTCACAAGAGGCTCACTGCCTACAAGAAGACACACTGTCTTACAAAGTGATTAGAATCACAGTCTTGAACTGATTGGAAGCATCTGCATATGCTGGAGTTCAGTTCCGGTTAGGTTCAGTATACTGATCTGCTGCACTTCATCTTTCCTCTGTTCTTTAGTCTGCTGTCCTTTCACATACCGGATCTTTCTTGTTACTTCTGCTCTACTCTGGACTTGTTCGCATATCCTCACATTCACTACTGCTTTTACCACTAAATCCATCCTCTATATATATCTGCACAAGTACTTTCATCATCTTTCTAGTCGGCATCCGGAACAGTCTAGTTTCTTACAAACTTAGTTCTGTCGGCTGAATCCTTGCTCACCAAGCAATGCGGATCAAGCATATACTTGTAGATATCATCAATTATGTCGGCCAAACATGATTCATGCCTCCGCAACCTTTATCATCATCTGTAACACATCCGGAAAGTAGTTTGATACTCAGTCAGTCAGTTCTTCCTCTGTTTTCACTGTCTCTCAGGAATCCGGTACTCAACTATTCATATCTTTTTCCTTGTCCATCTCCGGAGGCTAAATCCTTGGAATATACTACTCAAGATAGTCCTCTTGACTTCCCCAGATCCGCACTGCACCAAGACACTTCCTCTGAGAGATCCGGACCAATCTGTCGGTCCTTGCCACATGCTCTGTTCTTGTTCACCGGACCACAACAATCTTCAATCTGACTTCCGGTAGAGATATATCATGACTTGCGGATATGTGGGATGACCTTTGTTGCCATCAATGACAACAACCATGAATCCATATAGTGTCTCTTGCCAACAATCTCCCCCTTTGGCATTGATGGCAACACTTAGTGAAAAATGACTAAGTGTTTACACTATGCTCCCCCTTTGCTGATGCTCTGTCTTTATATACAATTTCCGGAACTCCCCCTGAGTTGGATTCCTCATTTTTCACTGCTCCTCACTCCCCCTTTGACATCAATGGCAAAGGGTAGGGTCCGCATACCAAAATTTTCAAAAATTTTCTATATATAGCCGCATATTTACATACTCACATATACTGCAGAATGTCTGCAAAGGATGTCTGCAGTTGAACCATTTCAGTAGCCCAACTAAGCTTCATTCTGTCCAGGATTGAAATGTGACCACTCAACAAAAATGCAAAAGCTTCTGCCCGCCTGAGATCTGTCGGATCTTTTGTATGGGCGGTGGTCTGGGCATCACTGATGGCCTCATGCATCGTTTCCAACTTAGGGACTATAATCCTTCTAAGTTCTCCCATCCGGTTGGTAATGTTCTTCCTCTCCTTCTCAAGATTCTTTATTTCATTCAAGACTGCAATAGTCTGACATTCTTGATTTATTATAGAGGAAGAGAGAGGATCAAAACTTGAGATAAGCTTTGAAGCTTGTCCTGCTCTTCTTTTATTTTCTTGTCAATTGCTGTTGTTGCCTTTGACCAAGATATACAAAATTTGTAGATGTCACCGCCATCCTTAAGAGCATTTTCTAAGCTCTTTATTCCAATGCTTACAATCTTCCTATCCTTAGAGATTAATTCTAATATTTCAGAAAATCTTTTATCCAAAAATTCCTTCCGGACCTTGTCTTCAGCTGATTTTTCTAGAGAATTAAAATGTGTATCAATACTGCTGACTAAGGTTTTTAGATTACCGGAAGTGGAGGCAGTCGGATCTATTTGGATTGATGGCATGATCTTTACAAGTACTCCGGAAGCAGCCTCTATCAACTCACAGTCCTCCATATGAGACTTTAGGAGCTTTTCATTTGCCTTGGCATTTGCAAATGAAGCTATCTTCATTGTTTGTACCGGAGAGAGAGAGTCAAAATCAAATGGACCTTTTAGAAGCTCCGGTTCATCAATCTCTAGAGTTTCTTTGCTCAAAAATTGTTGAACAGTTTGTGCAGTGTCTCTTGCCGGAGACAGATGTTTCTTTTCTTCTGCAGTCTTAGAACTGTCAACCTCTTTGTCTGTCACCACTGCTTCCTTCTCCTGCAATTGCTCTTCTTCTTTGGATCCGGAGACTGTAGGGGAAACCGGAGGAGAGATGCTTGCTTGTTCATGGGTCACTTCTTCTGGAGCAGAGGGTCCCAAGTCCTCACTTGTCTGTTCAGGGCTCACTTCTTCCGGAACAGAAGATTCCAAGTCAGCAGCTGTTTCTGCACCTAAGTCCTCTACAACAGGAAGATTGAACCTTTTGAAGGCCTTCCGGAGGATCTCTTCTGTCTCTTGTGCCACTTTGTCAGTCTCACCAAGCATGAGCTGATTCATCCTGGCTTTACTTCTGAACTCATCTCTGCAGTCCTTGAAGATCATGTTCATTGTCTTGGGATCAATTTGAGGATATAGCTGAATAGCTATCTGCTCCCGGATCTCAAGATCTTTGGCATGAGCATTATTCTTTCTTACTTCCATTTCCTTCTCTAGGCTTTTAGGAATGAGTGATATGATCTCAATGAAAGCCTTATTGTATGTGTTCAGATATTTAACTGTGGCTTCCTGCAGAGTCTTTTGGTCTGCCTCACTGAAGTCATCATAGGATTCAGTCATTGGTTGAAGGTTTCCATCCACCGTGACCGACTTGATTATGCTCTCTAGTGACAGAGTGGGCTTTTCAACAGTTACCTCTGCCATTTCCTCCTTGTCTTGGTCTGTGGAGGGCTTACCGGATCCTTTCTTTTTCTGTTTCTTTACTTCTCTTACTCCTTCATCTGATTCTGTCTCCTCTTCATCCTTTCGGCTTTCATAAGCCCTTGATGCTTTTGTCTTGGATCTTTTACCGGATGCCTGGACTTCCGGTTTTGAGCTTTTGGTTGTGGAAGGTGCAGATCTCTTTGTTGATCTGGTCCGGGTGGGAGCTCCAACCGGAGCACTTTCTTTGCTTTTCTCTTCTTCCTCAGCCTTTCTCCTCTTTTCCCGGCTGGCATCAAGTGCCTCTTTTGAGATGCCAAGGCCTTGAGCAATGTGCTCTACTTCTTTTCTCACTTTTCTCTTAATCTCAGGTTCCCTGAGTTCTACATGTAATTTCACGCTCAGCTCCTCAAAGGTTCCAAACCTTTCTGCCTTAGGATCTTTGGGCTGACTTAGCATGTGTTGAACATGCAGCTCTACTATCTGTTCATCAACTTCATACCCCATGGGCATGATCCAGACAGTCCTTGGCTCCACTGCCTCCATTAGGCACTGATCAGTGTCAACCATAAAACATACTGAGTCCTTGTATTTCTCAATGAGAGACTGGGGAATTCTCTCTCTTGCTTGCATCATGCTCTGAAAGTTTTTGAAGTATCCCCATAGAGCTGTATTTCTCGCTTTTGCATCCCCAAGTCCATGCAAATAGTCTCTTATCTGGACTGCAACAGGTTTGTCATTCTGCCATACCCATCCACTTGTTCCGGGTAGCTCATTCATGAAGTAAAAGAATAGACATACAATGAGAGTACCATACTTAAAGGAGTTCTTCTTGTCTTTCTTGACTTTCTGTACATTTTCCATCAATTGGCTCAGTAGTAGTTCACAAAGATCATAATCTGCATTCTTTCTTAGCATTTCATATGCTGTGTATATTGCAGTTCCGGATACAGAATTCTCCCTGCTGGAGTGATAGATCTTGTATCCTATGATCATTGATGCATATTTGATATCCGGATCCGAAATATCTTCAATGGTCATTGCTCTCTTATCATATTTTGATCCGGTGGCCTCAGTTACAACGTTGTTCTTGACAGATTTGAGGATAGGTACCCCCCCGGAAGAGTATAGACCAGTTACTGCTCTAATTGCTTCTTTTGTGATCTTGCAGGGTCTATCTAGCCAAAGGAAGTTGTCATGCATCCTGCTCAGTACATACCGGACCCATTCATCTTCTTCAAAGCTAGGGAAATGAATGAATTGCTCAAATTGTTTCTTCTGGATACCCTTATACTCTGGTTTGAGCCCAAAAGCATTGTCTATCAGTTGCTTGTGATAGAGGTCTCTTAATTTGAATTCCCCAAATTCCTCAATGTTTGCGTGTATGTAAACCCTAATATCTTCAGTATGTAAGACTCCGTGGGGAACACTAGAGAAGGCTCCTAGTGGATCTACCTCCAACGATTTGTAGGGATGTTTCTTGAATGAGGGGCGAGGTCTATCAGAGATCTTAACTATGTTTGGAGTAGCCATTCTTCAAAGATTTGCAGTGAGGCAATGAAAAACGAAGAATACCTTATGCGCCTTCGGTTTGCACGGAGTGGTTGGATTGATTTCTTTATGCAATAGCTTCGGCAGGAGATCCTTGGTGTGCTTGATGAACCTTGTTGCAGAGCTCCACTATTCGCTTCTTCTCAAGTGTAGAATAGAGCAGATAACTTTTGAGAAATCCCTTATATTGCTCCGCAAACCCTAATATCTGTCTGCAATAAATGCTTCACCTGCATTATTCCGGTTTACCATGTCTGGACAGCTTGGAGTATCCCGGATTAGTCCTGATCACTGAATATCATCCGAATCTTTAAATCATGAATAAATCTAGGTAACATATTACAAGAACATCCCAAACACTCTGTCCAATCCGCAAGACAAGATCGTGCACTTCCGGATCTCTCCGGACCTTTTTGTAATCCTTTATCATACCGGAGCACTTTCTTTGAACAGGTCTAACTTAATCGAACACAGCTTCTTCATAACTCCATGCGGACCTCTGAAAACTTGACTGAAGCATCTCAGGACTTATATCTACAAACCCTTTAATCCGCATCTTGTGCCACATCCGGCACAACTTGTTTGGCTGGGGGAACAGAATCTTCTTTGAGTCTCCCCCTGAGCCTGAGCTCACTTTTTAATTTCCGGAAGAAAAATCAGCACCAGAATCTGGTGCGGATCCAACCTCTACATTCTCTGAGCTTTTCTTCACCCAAATCTTGCTCATCTGATTCCTAACTTCATCCGCATTCATCTTTTGTTTGCCCTTATCTTGATTCTGATTATACACCGGACCTCTTTTGTCCTGATTCTTGTTTTTGCAGACTTTAGCATTATGACCGGACCTATTGCAGATTTGGCAAATAACATTTCTTTGCATATTTAACTGATATCCCCTTGATCTGCATTGATTAGCCATATGACCTACTCTATTGCATGTAAAGCATCTACCTTTGAATGATTTGTTTACTTGCATAATTCTGCATTCATGGGATTTGTGTCCATACCTTTTGCAGTTGAAGCACTGTCCGGAGAAGGATGAATTAATCTGATTCATTCTCATTCTGCACTGATTAGCTTTGTGACCAAAATGGTTGCAGCTGTGGCAGTATCCATTGAAGGATGGATATTTTTGAGCATTTGGCTGTCTTACCGGAGGTCTTCTAGGCCTGCTCCTTGGATTTTCTGATCCAAGATTCCTCTGACCGGATCCGGAGCTTTCTCCTTTCTCATATCCCAAACCATACTTGTCATCAGTCCTCTTTTGACTTCCAAGAAGAACTTCAAGTTGAGCAGAACTTATCTTGAATTTCTCTTTATATTCATTTGCTGTTTGAAGATCTCTTTTGAGAGAGGTAATTTGATCCTCAAGTTTTTCTTCATTATCTTTGGCATCTTCAAGATCAGATTCAAGATGTCTGATAATCCTGTCCATCTGGTGGCATTCTTCTGATTTTTCCTTAAGAGATTGTCTTAGATTGTCTTCAGCCTTTCTTTTTTCTTCAATCTCTTGAGTGAACTTTATAGTTCCTGATTCCATTTCATGTCTTAACATAATGACTTCTTTTGATAACTTTTCACATAACTTGGTTTGCTCAGTCAATTCTTCATTTGTATTGCTTTCTTCACTTTGTCTTGCCAACTGTTGGAGCAGCTCCTTTCTCTTTTTCATAGAGAGACTTAATTTGTCTTTTAATTCCCTCATGAATTCATCAGCCTGTTTGAGTCTTTCTCTTAATTCACTGACTTCAGAATTTGACTGTTCAAGATCCTCAAGGGCAGTCTTGAGTTGCTCCTTTAAACCATATGCATCCATTTGAAATCCCAGATCTTCCTCAAGCTGTTAGGCTCTATTAGGAGGAACTTGGCTCTGATACCAATTGTTGATAACTGAGAGGGGGGGGTGAATCAGTTATCCTAATTATTTCCCTTATTAAACTTTCCTTTTAATTGAAGCAGCATAAAATCAAACACAAAACATAAACCATGAAATAAGAAACACATGACACAGTATTTTTGACGTGGAAACCCTGTTAAGGGAGAAAACCACGGGGTGATTAACCCAAGAATTATTCTCTGTTAGAAGAATAGGAAATTACAAAAATGGCACTTGCCAATTAGGGCTCACTGCCCGAGCACACTGCTCACAAGAGGCTCACTGCCTACAAGAAGACACACTGTCTTACAAAGTGATTAGAATCACAGTCTTGAACTGATTGGAAGCATCTGCATATGCTGGAGTTCAGTTCCGGTTAGGTTCAGTATACTGATCTGCTGCACTTCATCTTTCCTCTGTTCTTTAGTCTGCTGTCCTTTCACATACCGGATCTTTCTTGTTACTTCTGCTCTACTCTGGACTTGTTCGCATATCCTCACATTCACTACTGCTTTTACCACTAAATCCATCCTCTATATATATCCGCACAAGTACTTTCATCATCTTTCTAGTCGGCATCCGGAACAGTCTAGTTTCTTACAAACTTAGTTCTGTCGGCTGAATCCTTGCTCACCAAGCAATGCGGATCAAGCATATACTTGTAGATATCATCAATTATGTCTGCCAAACATGATTCATGCCTCCGCAACCTTTATCATCATCTGTAACACATCCGGAAAGTAGTTTGATACTCAGTCAGTCAGTTCTTCCTCTGTTTTCACTGTCTCTCAGGAATCCGGTACTCAACTATTCATATCTTTTTCCTTGTCCATCTCCGGAGGCTAAATCCTTGGAATATACTACTCAAGATAGTCCTCTTGACTTCCCCAGATCCGCACTGCACCAAGACACTTCCTCTGAGAGATCCGGACCAATCTGTCGGTCCTTGCCACATGCTCTGTTCTTGTTCACCGGACCACAACAATCTTCAATCTGACTTCCGGTAGAGATATATCATGACTTGCGGATATGTGGGATGACCTTTGTTGCCATCAATGACAACAACCATGAATCCATATAGTGTCTCTTGCCAACAGGGTTTTTTATTGTTTTTCTCTTCATCTTCATTTACTCTTAGCTCTAAATTTTTTTCTAAGATGCAATTGTGGCTAAGTGTGTTCGGACTTAGAGTTATATAGGTCTAATGGTGCTTTTATGCATTAATTGCATTTTCCCATTTCTCTTTTGGCAGGTGTTGTGACCTTTTCCCTCAGCACACCCCATTTATGCATGGCAAATAGGGACCCCCCTTTATTTTCTTCCTTTTGATTCAACTTTCTAGTTTCTATTGGCTTCTTAATTGATGATTGATTTCATTTTCCTGTTGTGATATGCTCACCTATTGAGCTTGCAGTGTTTGTCATTTAGGAATGATAGTAGAAGCATCCTCGGCACCCCGATAGTCCTTCTAAGTGGAACTAACTAGTATGTTGGGTTAGTCATGCTAGCATGATTGTAGAAAATTCCCCAACTCCTTGCTCTAATGGACAATAGGTTTTGTACTGTGCGTCATTGGCATCGGGGCTTCAGGGTTTGTCCTCTCAACATGATCGAGGGTGCAGTCTCGAGGGTTATCCCTGATGAAGGATATGACTGATGCCCTACCTACCCTTGGTGGCACATTTATGGCTAGTTTCCCATGTGGTGAAGGGGGTTTTATTGTGCTTTGTCAATCATTTTATCATTTTTATCTTTGCATTTTGTAATCTGAGTCCCATTGCAAACCCTTTCTTTGAAATTTGGGCTCCCATTTCATGATTTTTCCAAATAATTTTGGTTGATAGTAGAGTATTGGGCGCATTGAGCTTTTCTAGGAAGATATTTCTCCAACTCTCACACTTAGCTTACTACCTCTTCAAACCAAGTAGGGTTTTCATTATTGTTTTTAGTTGATTATGCACAAATGTAGTTGGAATATGGTCCTTTCATTGCATTTGCATTGGGGTTTTTTTCCCCTTATCTAAGTTCTAGATGCATCCCTAGGTGTTTTCCCTGCTCTCTTATAGTCTTAGGGTTTAATTTCAAAAGAGTGATTTTGATAGTGATCCTACGACATGTTTTACATTTTCCCTTAGGTAGTATGATTTAGCAGTGAGTTGGAAACCCTTTGAGAACCCTTGGGCTTAATGGTAATTTTTAATGTTTATAATAAGGGTGATGCCCTAGTCATTAGTATTGTCAAGGCCTCAATCTTTGATGCCCATTTATCCTTGTCTTTGCCTTTGTCAGGATCAACCTCATTGTGATTCCCTTAACGAGTTGTGTTCCCTAGGGTCATAAGGTAGAAGTCATCCCTAACTCCTGATCCCCTACATTTTACCTTTGTATAACTCTATCATAATTAGGTTCGTGAGTGTTTCCTTTGTCTCCTACAAGTTGGGAGTCAAGAGAACCAAGTTATCCCCAGTCTCTAATTCCCAACATTTACCATTGTATAACTCCATCGAGACCAATCTCACAGGTCTTTCATTTAATATTGGTGGCCAGAAAGTCAAAAGAACCAAGCCATCCCCAACCCTGATCCTCGATGACTTCTTCTGTATAACCTTAGTGGGCCGGGATTGCGAGGCTTTCATTTATTCGTTATAAATTGGAAGTTGGGGATACCAACTCACTCCCGACTTCTGATCCCTGACAGTTACCTTTGTATAGCTTTAGCGGTTCCGGGTTTGTTGGGTTACCTTAATCTTTACTCTTTATTATCCTGGGAATGAAGAAGGGATCAGGCTCGAGGCCCGATCCCTGATATGTTGCTTTTATAATGATAACAATTTCATTTGACTAGATTTAATTTAACTATTTCCCTTCTTGCAAAACTATAATCATGGCAGAGGACACACCTATCAAGAAAGTCAAACATAATTACAAGGGGTACCTTCCTCTATCCAAGATGATTAGCAAGTTCTCCAAAATCAAAGACACAAACTTGGGGGCTCCAGATACACAGGCATTCTTAAAAAAGATGAATACTGCAGAAGGGAGGTCCTTCCAAGCTTAATAGATGACTACATCAAGATTGATTCAAGCTACAGCTTTCCCTATCTCCCTCCAATCTCTAGAATTAGTTCTAGCATGTGCAAAGGCCTATAAAGCTGGGAGCAAAAGGATCATCGAGCTAGAAAAGCAAGTCATCCTTGATATTTCCTCTGATATGATTGACATAGTATTTGGCATTCCTATCTTCCAGCCATATGAGAAGATAATGATTACATCAGCGAAGACCTTCTACTCCAACAAGATGAAAATAACTACCACTTATATTAATCAATAATTGCTAGCAACTCAAAGAAAGCATCCAATGAAGATGGCAGTAGTGCAACCCTCGAGTGAATTCACAGAAGATGGCAAGGATTTTATCTCACTTCTAAGTCAAGTGTTTGGTCTCTCTTCTTCTGACAAGTGGCACCCCTGGATGTGCTACTTTTGCATGAAAGTTGTTGATGGGAAACACATTGATTGGGGATCCTTTATTAGTAATAATATGGATTAGAAGCTATTCATAGTAGAGAAAATAGGGGAGTTTTATATGACTTCATATCTTGTTTACCTGTTGGCCTATCAAGCTAGTTTCTTGGGATTGTAACAAGTGGGATCCCTCCAAAGAGGAGAGGTATCAGTTTATCAGCATTTTCCACAGCTGGAGCTTCTTGAGAGCCTAAAACACTACAAGATATTCAATGATGCCTTTGTTTATGTCATCATTATAACTTTGGAGAATGATTATTCTCAAAGACTGTCTCTAGAGGCATGCGATGAAATGGCTTATTGGGGACATTGGTACATCCAATTTAAGACCTTTTCATACATCAGGGTGATGGGCTACCCAAAGCCCCCATACAAACTTTTGAGGTATCCCAATGATAGACTAGTATTGCTAGAGATTTGTAGATAGGTTTTAGAAGTTTATAAGCTCATTGTTAGCAAACATAAGCCTAGTTTCAACTTCCCTATTAAGATAGGGGATTATACTTGTCAAAGAATTGCCTAGGCTAAGTCTATAGAACTAGAGATGGCACCATGGGGGTTAGACTTGTTTGGTGTTGCTAGAGCAAGGTTTTATTCAATTAGATGGGCCAGCCCTCTCATTGGAACCTAGTTCCAACATGAGGATGTTGTTGAAGATCACTGGGCAGATTACATGGATGACCATGAAGTCCAAATCAAGGACCATTTTAGGTTGGATATACATTTGGTAAAGAGATTGAATTTGCTCGACATACCAAAGGTCCCTAAGGGAATGAAGGAAGATGGAAAGGTCTTAGACCTGGTATATGAGTAGAACATGGTTTATAACCAACCCCTAGATGATGTGAATTGGGGGCAAGATGAGATCACTTCTCTCGAAGATAGAGCCCAAGCAGTCCTGATGAGGACAAAGTGATGGTTACTCAAACCATTCCCCATGTTGGACCCCTACCCTTCCAAGAAGAAGGACAAGTCCTAAAAGATAAGTCAGGGTGAATCATCGTAGGTAACTAAGAAGCCCAAGGTGGTTCCTATAGCCCCCAAAGAAAGAAGAGATACCAAAGATGTTGTTGTTGCTAAGGAGAAAGAGAAGGCTAAAGTGGTGTTGGCAGAATCAAGTGACACAAAGGAGGATAATCACATTTCCTTAGTGTAGAAGATGAGAAGTGGACTTCCACCCTCCACTGAAGGATTGATAGTTGCTTCTACCCCTATAGTAAAGCAAACCACTCCTTCTCCCCCTAAGTTAGATGCTCAACAAGCTTCACCTCCTCCTTCTATAGTCACTCCTCCCCAAGGATAACTGGCCACCTCAGTTGCCTCACCAAAGACACAAAAGAGTGGTGAGCGAAAGGCATCATCTCCCTCTTTACAAGAGGAAACATGGTCACAAGGCACACTAGACTTAGAAAAGATTGTCAACATAGCCACCTCCTCTCCTTTAAAAGGTGAAGCTTCTAAGGATTCAATGAAGACGGTGGTGTTAACACCATCACCAACAAGGTCTCCACCACATATGTCATCACCTCCACTAATGTCTTCTCCACCAGTTGACACCATAGGTCAAGCCTCCCCACTTGGATTAATGTGGTAGTGGGAAAGAAGAAGAAAGTGTACACTGAAGATGAGGACCTAGCTGCTATTATAGAAGCCCTCCAGGAACAACCAAAGAAAAATAAGGCTAGAGTCCTATCTCATGTCACTATTGATCAGCAAGGTGTCAGGATGGCACATATAGCAACACCTGTGGTAGACAAAGAAGAAGTAGCCATGACTCATATTGATTACAATGTGCAACAAGTATTATTGGGGCACCAAACTAGGGAGGAGAAAAATCATGCCCTCATAAAGTCTGTTTCAGCCATCTTGGCCAGGATGAAGAAAGATGAAGATACTAAAGAAGAAGTCCAAGGACAAATAACCCACCTAACTTCCTACATCAAACACCTAGTTGGACCAACTAATTTGGGGCCCTTTACACCAGCCCTACCAGAGGCACTTAACAAAGACCATCAGCCTACTGACCCCCAAGGGATCCTCCCTACAACCATAGCTTGGAAAACCTCATTGGAGACCCTTGGTGTGGAAATTATCAGGAAGGCCATGAAGGCCTACCACACCTTGGATGTGGAGAATGAGGAGATGGTGGTATCTAAGAGCTCCATCAACAATGAATTGGTCATGTGGGAACAACAACTTCCCATCTTGTATAAAATGCAAAACACTACTTCAACTTAACTCATACAGATGGGAGTAATCAACAGCAATACTACAGAGTTACCCAATGAATGGTTTCTTGTAGGAAAACTAAGGGCCAAGGTGTTGAGAAGGTGCAAGGAGAAACTTAAGACCAGGATAGAAGAAGTAAAGGAGAAATTGGTGGGGGTGGAATCATTGATTTCATCCATCCCTTGCACCATCAAGGACCCTTCTACTGTTGTTTTTCCTACTTCCCACTTGATCAAGGAATTCCAAGGTTATTGCAGCAGCCTCTCACTGAGAAAGGAATTAATGATTTGATGAAAATGAAGACTCTATTTGTAGAATTCTAGGACCAGTTGGCTAAGAAGGTAAAGCTACAGGACAAGGTGAAGAAATCTCACCTTTCCATATGGATGAAAGATAAATATTACCAAGGGCCAGGAACAAGAGAGGTTGTTATTGCTATTCAGATCTTCCAAACTCATGAGCCAATAGGAAACTAGTTTTTTGAAATAAATAGTGTTATGTTTTTTAGGCTGACCCACTCAAGGGATTCTTGGCAAACCCATGTACGTTTGATTTTGTAATTTTTGAGAGGCTCCCTATAAATGAAGGGAAGTCGTATCATTTTAAAAAAGGGGAAACATAGAGTACTTGTGCTTGCACAAGCAATTTTGTAATTATGATGGCATGTAAGGGGCACATATGATATGCATCTTTGGTGTGGGAATCTTGGTCATTTGTAATTTGCCATGATACTACTAGTTAACAAGAAGACATCTTGACTATTCTTGTATTTCTACCCATTGATGGTAATGTATCTGTGTTTTCTTTTCCTTGCACATGATTTGTGTTGATGAATCTTGTTCTTAATTGCTAAATCTCCAATCTAGTGGTTGAATAGGGTTTGAATTTTGTACATGTAATATGGTATTTTCATATTCCTGTTCTTCTACTCTCTTTCCTTAGAATCTCACACTTGCAATGAACATGATTGTGTTAAATATTGGTTATCCATTGCTTGTTTAATTTGATCTCATTAACTTTGTCATGTAAAGTGAAAATCTAGGTGCAGAGGGTGTCTGATCATTTTCATTTCTTTTCTTTCTAAACCCTAACCTATTTTCCTTTTTTTACACATACACATAGTTAGCAATAGTTTTAAAATCCAAAACTCCAAAGAACACCTACCTATCAGAGGTTATCAAGCATCCAGATTGATATTACCAGGACATGCCCCTTGAACAAACAACTATATTATCCACTCAGCTACTCCAACACTGTTGTGACCCAGCTAAACAAGGACCTTACGATAACCACAACATCATTAGGTTGCCTTTCAAGAGAAGTAGAGTACCATTTGTTCTACTTGGAGATGGTGTGCTAAAACAACTATCAACAATGGGCTTTTGTAGCTGTTATGTTTTACTCGCACCTTACCATTTAACGGTCTTTTTGTCTTTTCTATGTTACCCTATCCTACATATAATATGGTTTATGAATTTTTGCTGGTTTTTCCCCTTACTCTATTATTTGTTGATAATGTTTTAAGTGGGATTCGTTTATATTCCCAATTAGGGTTTTTCCATCTATGGATTGTAGTTTTAACGTTCCTAAATTTCCAATTTCATGTATGTAGAAGGAACCTGACCATCTCACTTTCAACTTTCCTTGCTTCTTGAATTTACTATCATACAACAATACTAGGTCTCCTTCGTTAAATGTTTTTGTCTGAAGGTTCATGTCATGCCAGGCCTTCTGCCTTTTTCTTTCCAAATTTTGGTTGTATGTTGCCATCAATCTATTTTCATCCAATTTTTTGAGATCCTGAATTCTCTGTATTAGTGACTCTTCTTCATTTAACCATAAGGTTAGTGTGGTACAAAATTTGGGGATTATGAAGTTCATAGGTATTATTGTATCCATACCATATACTAACTCAAATGGTGTACACTTGGTGGCTCTTTTATATGCGGTACGGTATGCCCAAAGTACTGTAGGTATTTTTACATCCCAATCTTCCCTATTTCCATCACACATCTTGGTCAGGGTATTACCAATTATTTTGTTTAAAGATTCACTTGCTCCATTAGCCTATGGGTTCTATGGTGAGCTCCTATTATGTGTGATCATTAAATGTTGTAATAGTTTCATAATGACTTTATTCACAAAGTATTTCCCTGGGCACTTGTTATGCTTATAGGGCATCCAAATCTTGTTATGGTATTTTCATATAAAAAAATTTCACCGATTCTTGCGGTGTAATCTTCCGTTGGTTCAACTTCTGCCCATTTTGTTCGATATTCTACCCCTGTTATAATAAATATTGCTTTGGAATGTTTGGCGAGGGGGGTCTATGGGACCTATGAAGTCAATTGCCCACTTTTCAAATGGTAATTGTCCTAGCACCGGTTTTAGGGGCATCTCGTCTCCTGTGGTAGGTTCCCTACCCATTGACATATATCACAATTCTTCACATATTCCTTATCATCCTTGTGCAGTGCCAACCACCATAATCCTATTAATTTAACTCTTTTTATTGTTGCTTCACCGTAGTTATGGCCACCAAAGATTCCTTAGTGATCTTCTCTTAAAATTTAATTTCTCTCATGCTCATATACAACTCTTCTCACAATATCATATTTACCTATGATGTGGAGTTCTCCCTCTAATAATGTGTAAGGTAGGGCCTTCCACACCAAGGTTTGTTTTTTCCTACGGTGATGTGTCTGGTGGGAATTCCCCTGAAGAGAGTAGGCTAGCTATATCTTTCATTTCTTTAGGTACTGCACTTATCCTAAATAGATGTGCACCAAGAAGTTCTTCCTCCTAGTTTTCTAGTTCCTCACCTATCTCAATCCTTGATAAATAATTTGGCCCCTGATTATTTTTCTAGGCTTCACCATTATTTTAAAGTCAAACTCTTGAAAAAGGAGTAGCCATTGACACATTCTACCATGAGTAATAGGTATGTTTAATAAGTATTTCAAGGGTTCATGATCTGTAAAGAAAGTAAATGGTGTAGGTCACAATAGGTAACGTCTAGATTTTTGCAAAACATACACCATCGCCAAGGCTTCCCTTTCCATTGTTGTGTAATTATTTTCCACTTTATATAGTTTCCTACTAGCAAAATCTATTGGGTGATCTTTGTTCCCTTTGGGCTATGCGAGTACTACCCCAATAGCAATCCCCGAGGCATCAACATGTATATGAAAGGGTTCTATCCAATTTGGAAAAATTAGGATTGATGCCTCTGCTATTTTCTATTTCAAAGTGTCAAAAGAGGATTGGCATTATTCATTCTACTCAGTTGTCTTACTAATTTTCTTCTTTAAAATCTCTTCTAATCGAGCTACCACTATCGCATATCCTCTTATGAACTTTCTATGATGCCTTGTATATCCAAGGAAGGTCTTTACCTCGGCTATTATCTTAGGTGGTGGCAAAGTCATGATCAACGTCACTTTCAATGATCCACCATTAAGCCCTCTTTACATATTATGTGTCCTAATAAGGTACCAAATGGTACTACAAACATGCATTTCTTCAAATTTAGTGAGATCTGTAAGCTCCTACATCTATTTAGCATCATTTTCAAAGCTTGTACATGATCCTTGGTTAGTCCATACACCGTCCAATCATCTAAGTATACTTCTAAGAAGTCATGTATAAAGTCCTTAAATGCATTTATCATTATTTTGCTAAAGACAACCGGTGCATTCTTGACCCAAAATGGCATCACTGTATACATAAAGGATCCCCACTCGGATGTAAAAGTGGTTCTTATCTTAACCTAATGTTAGCAAGAGAATCCATTTGTAAATGAGTATATTTCCCTTCCCGTATTGATTCCAAAATTTCTTTTGTAAAAGGGGTTGGGAATGGGTCATGTATACAGGCTTTGTTAAGTTATCAAAAGCCCACATAGATTCTAACTTCTCTAGTCTTTTTATTTTGAACTACCATGGGACTTATCCAATCTGCATCCTCAACTAATTCGATTATACTAGCAGCTAACATCTTAACTAGCTCAATCTTAACCCTCTTTTTCATGTTAGGATTGAACCTATATGGTCTTTTCCATTGTGGATTTGCTCCTTCCTTTAACTAAATCTTCATTACTCTAACTTCTTCTTTTATTCCCTTAAGGTCAGTAAATGTTCTGGTAAACAGGTCTTCAAATTCTGATAAAATTTTAGGTACTTATGTTAGTACTTTTTCGTCCCAATAATCTCCTATTTTGGATAGTTTAGGGTCCCCTTCTTTGGCAATGTTCTCTTCCCTTAATTTTCTTGGTTTATTATAATAGTTTTCTTTAGGATCTGTATCTAGTTCTATTTCTCTTTCCCCTTGATTGATTCTATGTCCAATTTGTGTGGGGTATCGTCATCTTCTTGTTGTATTGTATAACACTTTTTTACGGTGTACTTGTTATCATTCTCCATCCACTCTATTAATTTCAATACTCCCTCTGTTTTTAGTGGTGGAAGAGTTTGTTGATGTATATCTATTTCTTCTTCCTCTATATGTTTGAATATTATTTCCTTCATTTTGTGGAGAGCATTGTGAATATGTTCATGTGGACTATAAAAAGAAAATGTATGTATGAAATATATTTTCAATTCATTATAATCTTTGGTTTCTGCTCTCCTTTCTTGATTGAAATACTAAGTCTAGGTGACTTTTGTTAGTGTCTAATAAAATAGTCATATGTAGAGTCATGTGTCATATTCATTTCTTCCTTTCCATATCATTATACACATGTCTATATGTTCGTGTGGTGGGATTTGTCCTTTATATTTAGGTATAATCTTGTATTCTCCTTCTTCTGGTATATACCTTATTTTTATCAAGATCTTAAAGATTGGCCAACATGTAATGTTATTTTTGTGAGTGTGCCACTAGCTTGTGGTGTTGCATACCAGTGTATGTTGTAACAGTCATCCATCCTAGGGTATTCTTTTTCAAATGTACATTCCATTTCTATTAGATATGTGTTTAGGTCTCCCACCCCTTAATACCTAGGGAGTTTGATATGTGAAATCCCCCATGTGATCTGATTTATTTGATGTGTAGTCTTGGGTGTATATTCTTGTTGGGATTCTAGTCTATTGCATGTGTTTTGCAGTGTAATTTTGTTGAATATGGTGAAATGTGGCATAGTTTCCTCAATTATTTTTACCATAAAAATCCTCTAGAACCTGGTAACTCTCTAGGTTTTCAACTCTGGTTCATCTTACAACCATGTGTTTAGTACCTCTTCACTATCTGTAATATAGTTGTCACATTCTACTCCTATCTCTCCTTTGGAGTTTGGTTCTTATGGTGTTTCTAATTTGGGTAATTTGGATATTGAGTATAAATTCCTTGAATCTTCATCACTATTTTCTTCTAGGTTAACTTCTTCTACATATGTTTCATCCTCCTCTCTTCCTAATGGAATGTGTACAATCCCACTATCATCTGCAAATGAAACTCCTTATTTCCTAGAGTTCACAATTCCATTGGCGTTTACAAACCATTGAAGTCCTAATAGGGTATTAAACAAATTAAATGGTTCCTTCAAGGCAACAATTTCAAAGTTTACTATCAATTTAATTTCCATTATGTTCACTTCTACTTTTTTCCATGTTCCTAGTGTCCCTATTGTAGATCCATTAGATAAACTTATGTTGTATTGTAAGGGGTTACTTCCAATTTAGGTTTTCCTAGTAATTCTCAGACCCTCTACAATAGCATGTTGACATCGAATCCTAGGTCTACCATTACCTATTTTATCTTTCTATGGTTTATGTGTGCAGTAATCATCAGAGGCCTAGTCTTCCATCTGTAGTCAGTTTTAGCCATTTATTTGACCTATGGTAGTCTATTTTCATTTTGATTCCAATATTTACAAAATTGCTTAAGTCTTTCCAATAAATTATTTTCTTTTGTTAGTTGTGTGAGTTGTTTCAATGCTATCACTTCATCCTCAGAAAATAAATGGTTTTCTTTTGTTCCCTTTGTTGTTCATTAGTGATTATTTGTTTAGATTGTTTTGTAATTTTTCATGTTGTAAATCTTATTGGGGTTTTCTCTTCCTCATCTTCATCTTCACTTTCATTAGTGTATATTTTTGTGGTATCGGTACCTTGTATGGTTACCACCGCTGCTTTATTCTTATTGTTATATTTTTTTGTACACTTTTGTGTTTAGGTTTTGTTTTCTTATATTAGTACTCTTCTTTTGGTGTTTCAATGCTAGAAGTTTCTAAGTCATAAGTGTTTTCTTTCTGGCATCTTCTAGCGACCTGTGGTGTTTCTTTTGGAACCTTCCTTATAATTCTTGCCCCTTTCAATTGGTTGAATCCTTGTAGTTCATCGCTTTTAGGTTGGGGCAATGCATTTCTAAAATATTGTTGGGCTTTGTCGTAATTGAATATATCGTGCTCTACGTTATCGCAGAATGTGCACTGTTTCTTCCTATCTGCCCAACATTCATTTGTAAAGTAACCTTGTGTTCCACATTTATAGCAACTTGCATTGATTCTCCTTCTCTTGATCTTGCCACGGCCTCTTCCTCCTCTATAGTCATTGTACTGGCCTCTCTCCTCATAGTTTTTTATATAATTGTGGTTTATGTTTTGTAGGGTATTTACATTTCATTGATTCTTCTAGCTAGGATTTTTGTATCCATGGTTCTGGCTATAGAGTGGTCCTTCTACTAACCCCTTAACGTAAGCCATGTCCTGGTTGACTGTTCTATTGTTATGGTGTGCATTACACCAGGGTTCATGTGTTAGAAATGAAGGTGCAAACCACACAAAGGAAATTTGATTCAAACCTTATTTATGTCCTCTAAATAATGTCGAATCAATGAAGATTGCAACAAAAATAAAACCCACTAAATAGAAATAACATACATTAAGAACTGAACACATAACACAGTATGTAACATGGAGAAAATCCTTTCGAGTAAAAAACTCCACCAAGAAAAGAGGCTTCAAGTTGTATTATCTTCAAATATGAGATTACAATACATGCACTTCCTCTCCTTCTCTAGTCTTCAATCCAGCGGCGTTTGTTACTCTCAACTCTACTAAAAACATACTACAAATATCCTTATAAATGGGGGTTGCCTTCTAGGGCAAGAAAACTGACATAATATCAACCATTAGATCTATGACCTAATGACGAATGGTCTAGATTTACAATGATAAAATATAAATAAAATGTAGTTTTCACAGTGGGGAAACCCCCCTACGACCCCCCGTTGTCGACGAATTAGTATTGGGGACCGGATATAAACATGTGGCTAAAACAAGATCACTGCTAGTGAAACCTTTCATCCCTTATGGGTGATTTACAAATAATATTAGGAGTAATTAATTACATAGGATTTACAAGGTTGATGGCACCTTAATCCTAACATCATGGTCCTCATTTTTTATGCGTATTTTGAAACACTGCGATGGGAAATCCTCAATTTTGTGGTCATCCCACTCACTGCATACTCCACAATAGACTATATTATTCTTTCGAGGGATTCCTTTTAGGTCTATATTTAATGTGGTGGCCTTTATTCCCTTCATCATAGGGAATTCATTTCTTATGTGCCCTTCTTTGGTACAGTATGTGCACCATATGTTATTCCTCTATTTTTGTGGACTATCCTCTTTCCTTGCTAGTATCTCTTGTTTTAATTTCAATTGTTCTAATTCTAATTTCATTTTTTCTAATTTTGTGATTTCCTTCTTTCTTTCTATTATTATCCATGTCTAGTTTTAAATGTGGCATGCGAATGTAACTGCTTCAGAATATGTTTCAAAAGTTTTGTCATCAAGAGATGTTCTAATTTGCAGAGATAATCTTGATATGAACCATTCAATTCTTTGTTTTGTTGAAATGGTTGAGCAAATAGAAGACAGTTGATCAAACCATGAATGCCCAACAAAAACAAAACATAAAATAATATATATTGATGATTTCATCGGGATGATTTTCACATTACATTACATTGGCTTTATAAAAGCCTCTTCCCTTTAACTATTTGATAACTACCTACACAACCTCCATACTAGAAAGTAACTCCCACAAACTAACAATAGTTTATTTAATATTATCTAACCTATAATAACTATTGTACTAACTATTATTTTATTTATAAACTATAAACTAACTAAATGTAAACCTTAAATTCTAACACCCCTCCTTAAGGTTTACATGTAATAAAACCAACATTCCCCCCTTATTACATTATCTCGAACAAAGGATAGAACACTGCAAGGATTTAACATAGTAGCCCTTTTGGAGACTTTGATGAAGCACCTTCACCAATCCTCCTCGCTCACCTAGGAAATACCAGATTCACGCCATCGATCTCCTAATTGTAGAACCTACAAAACTCTGCACAACATGAGAGAACATAAAGTTTTCCCAACCTCCTTACACAATGAGACAACAACTTTCCTCTGAAAGTCCACATCTCCTCTGAGTGTGTCAAAATGCCTCCTCTAGTGCTGCACATGAGAGAATAACTCTCCTCTGAGAGTCCACATCTCCTCCCAATGTGTCAATATCCCTCCTCTAGTGTTGTGGAAATAATCCCTCCTTTGTTGTACAGAACCATTGTGAATACACTAATCCCACCTATTTTAGAGATTACACTATCCACAAACTGAGTAAATGCAGATACACTAACTCCACCTATTTCAAAAGTTACACTATCCACACATACTACCACAAACTACCAAGCTCCCCCTTACTCCATAAAGGGACACAGATAGAAAATGGGTGCTCCTCATGTAATGAATCATCCTTGAGAGAGAAGCTAACTCAGGATGACGAAAAAGATCCTGCCTCCGGTGCCTCATGCCTCCAATTTGACACTATTACACTTTAAATTCACCTAATCCTTTGAGAGTCCAAATAGATTTAACATGAGTGGTTTTGAAAGCACAAGCAAGACTTTCAAACATATTTATAAAACCCATGAGATAATAGGATGTCAACTTCAACGGAGAGGTACACCCATGGTGGGGCCCAACAAGGAGGAGAAGTCCTACCCTATGCCTTGGAGGGGGGAGAAGTCCTACCTTGTGCCTAGGTAGGGCCAAATAGGGAGAAGTCATGTCTCTAGAAAAGACTAAAATTTCATAAGAAGTTGGTTCTCTATCTCAAGATAACTTCTCTAAACTAGAACAAAGTTTGGTTATTCACTGATTCTTCTCAAAATTATGACCTACACATGCAAAAGTTGAATAGGTCCAACACCTACAAAATAAAGGGTTAAATGGAAAGTTGCCTCAATCAGCCCCCATTGCGGACATTCAAGCACAAATCAACATGACATGTAAAATATGATATAAAACTAATAAATGAGATGTCTATTCTAAGAAATCACACTAATTCAAAGAATAAGCAATGATTGAAAAATAGGATGAAATGTCCCTCATTAATGGGGCCCTAGGAGATAATTCCCAAAAAGGGAGAAGAGAAGCCAAATGGAGGTCTCCTCCACATGGGTGGCACAAATTGAATTTTGATGGGGCCTCAAAGGGCAATCCAAGGAAGTTAGGTGTCAAGTGTAGTATCAGGGACTTAGAGGGAGATTCGGTATGTGTGGCATCTAGAAGGCTTAAAATTGGAATGAATAATGAGGCTGAAATGTAGGCTCTCATTCTTGGACTACAATTATGCAAAAAAATTGGGCTAAAAAAGATAGAGATTCAAGGAGACTCAGCGATAATAGTTAATGCTATTAGATCTAAATCCTCTCCTTGTTGGAAAATCAATAATCTTCTCTCAAATGTGCTCATTTTTCTCAATGCATTGGATGAGTACACAATCAAACATGTGTATAGGGAGATCAATACGGAAATGGACATGCAAGTGCCAACTTGACAATCAATAGAAAGGAGTTTATTGTTGACATGGTGGTAGATTTGTGGCCTTCTCTAAAAAGACTTCTCGAATGCTCCAAGGGAAATGATAATCATTAATAAGAAAGATAGAGAATATGGTTTCAAGGTAGTTGGAGATTGAGTTTGGCTTGAGCGAATATGTTCATTCATTATTCATTATGCCTTCCAGTGTTAAACTGAGTTCGTGGGATATGGATAGTTCTTATGCTGCCATGGAAATGATGAAATCCTCAAGCACATTTGGTTTTATGGAGCCTATCCCCATTCTCAATAAACATTAGATTTTCAATATGGATACTCTTATTAGGTTGTTGTGTGGGTATAGACAAATTTCCTTCCTAGGAAAGGTTATAGAGAAAAGGTTGAAGTGTCTGTTCAAGACTCACAATGGTCTTCTATTTTATGAGATTCAATGGATTTTAGGGGATGAGTTCATGGTGTCTGAGCACATATATAGTATGAATACGGATCTATCTTTTATTTTTGTTGTTATTTTATTAGATCTCGATGAGGCTAAATAAATGATCAAGATTATGGCTTCCTTTCTCATCAAAAGCCAATTTTTGGGGGGTTCAAAGGAAACTTTGGTCATGACTAAAGTTATGATATGGGTATTCCACTTCTCAAAGATATCAATAAATTGTAGAATGGAGATAGCACAGTGCAGTGGCATCCATTCATCTACACTAACCTGATGCAGAAGGAAGCTCAAATGAGAAATAAGGTGGCTAGGGGGACTAAATTCATGAAATAAGCAATGGGGATTATGGTAATGGAAGGTGTTGACACCTGACAAAATCAGCTCCCAAAATGCATTATTTTGCCCCAAAAATCCATTAAGAATCCCACTTTTGCCTTTGCAGTTTAAACCCACCATTTATATCTGATCTGAGAAGTATTTTATATGGGTTTAGTTCAAAATTTTATAAGTAAAATTCCCCTCTATTCATTGTGTTTTATTCCTTAGAAAAAACTGGTTCTTTATGGCCTTTGTCGGCAAATCGGCGAAATCATGAACTTATGAACTTGGTTTGCGGGTTCATCATTTCGTTGATTTGTCGATTTACTGACAAATACGCAGAGAAGGGAAGTTTCAAGGCATGTTTGATGTCTTCTTCAGCAAAAAGGTGAAGTTGAGACCTTTGTCAATGAATCAGAAAATTTGTGAACTTCTAGTTTCGCCAACCGAGTTCATAGGTTTCAGTTTTCGTCGATTCACTGATAAGACAACCAGGCGGCGAAGGAGACCAAGGGGAAGCAGAAAAAATTTCTAAGGCAAAAGAAAGGCTATCATTTTTTGGTGAATCAACTAGTTCGTGAACTACCAATTTCATTGACCAGGTTCACAATTCGTATTTTCCCTAATTTGCTGACAGTGAAGGGAGAAGCAAAAGAAAAGACAAAGTGATGGGTAAAGAAAGGTTTGTGATAGAAGAATTTTGCCGATTAGGCAAATTGAAATGTAAAAATGTAAAGCATGAAATATAAATGTGATAGTCTAAAATATTTTAAAGTTATTTTTAAAATATTTTAAAGTGTTGTAAAAGCTTTGCAGACACTTTTGACGGGCTTTTATTTTAAACGCCCATCTACTCCTAACTGCCATGAATGTAGAATTGAAGAGGATGTACAGGTTCGTAGCAAAGTTAGATAGAATTAATTGCTGGAGTAATGGCAGTTGGTGGGGTAGTTGGTTCCCACCCAAAATGTAGAAGAGAAAATATTGCTATATATACATGATTCAGAGATGTTTTACTGTTGGTCGATGAACCAATTGTCTAGTGTGCAGTGCCTTAGGATAATTTTAGGGCTTCAAATCAAGTCAATCAAGGCATTGAATGGAGGAATGTGTTTGATGCAGCGTAGGAATGAATTGTAACACATATTTCATGCATTTGTATATCTCCATGACTATTGGTAGTGATTCAGGGGAATACATAGTCACATCTTTCTATTTTTCCTTCACCACATTTGCTGGTGCAATTGTAATAGAGATTTGATAATGTGTGACAACATTCAAGTCAATATAAGCTTTGTTTTGAGTCATCTCTTTGCTGCAAATGGGTCATTGTAGTTTGGTTCAGTAATTAAGTATGTTCAATGTATGAAGTATAATCTGAGAAATGTATGTGAATACATTTTAATTTTTTGTTGATGCCGATTCCGTCCTTTTCTTCTCTTTTTACTACTTATGACTTAGTTTCCCATTGAAGTAGACACCGGTCCATATTAGGGAGGAATCAATCACTATTTTAAATCAAACAAATATTTACAAGTGGTTTAGGGGAAAAACCAACTTTCCTATGCATGTACATTCGTACAGTTGAATCAGCTATATAGGGGTTTTGTGATATCCAGTTGTTCTTGGTTCAGTGATAGTCTTTGGGGCCAAGACAATGATTCAGGTTTGGTTGTTCATTCATTTTTTAGTTGTTCATCTGGTTTGAACTTAATACCTATTTAGGTATACCCCTTGGAATATCCCTTCAGAGTTTAAGCTAAGCTCGAAGTATAGAGGAGCCTACCCACTCCTATCAATTGACCAAAATTGCCCTTAACTTGTTGATAAACCTCTTTCTATCACCCTGACGATAATCCCTAGCCTAGGTGATTTAGAAATGTTTTAGAGTTTTGTGCTACAGTAATTTTGGGATACAATAAAAGGCATAGCTTGGATTATCTCTCTCATTTCGAACAACACAGAGGATGAAGAAAAGAATTAATTCCTACAATAGCTATAGGAAATCCTTGTTTAATTGTTCAATTAATCATAGTATAGTCTCTTAGCTTAATATTTATAGTTTTTCTTTATAGTAGATATTCCAAGGCTTTTGTATGTTTACCCTAATTTTTGTGGCCTCTTTTGGAATGGCCTGGCTTATGTTAAAAACATATTTTATTTTTTGGTTCTATATAAATGGGAGTAACCCCAATGGTCATAGTTTATCTATCAAAAAAGAAAAGAAAACTAGGATGCAATCTATGAATGCTAAGTAAGTGCTACTTGGGAGATGACAAAAGTAGTCAAATGAAAACAAAAATTGACAAAAGTGGTATTAATGTATATATGGATGAATTAGGAAGGTGAAAAAATGATTTTGGTGCAAAAAAGATAAGGTACATACAAAATTTATTATAAAAATACTAAGACTAGGTTTTGAAAGGCATACAACGGTGAAGGGTGAAAGATAATGACCAAACAAATGGAAACCCAATAAATAAAATTTGATGTAATATTAATAATGATTGGTAAAATAACTAATATGACTTATATGACTAATAGTTTTTTATACTTTTATGTAAATGCAAGCTATAATGCAATCTAGGGGGTCTTAGAACTTTAATGAAGCTAGGAGAAGGTAAAATGCAATCTAATGAGGAACCACTAACAAAAAATATATGGAAACACTATGGGATTAATATGAAAACTAAAACATAATGACACAACAATATTTTTTGTATTTTGGTATAAATGCAAAACTAAAGTGAAAACCAAAGTGTTTAAGAACTATAATGAAGCTAGGGGAGGATGGGAGAGAAGAAAATGTGGATAAAATCATAACGTGGATGGAAAGGAGAGGATTGGGATAGTCTATGCATGTCCTAAGAGAGTGCGGTGTGTATGTAGATTAAACATCAAAATGTATATCAAATCAAACTATTGAAATGAAAACTTATTAGTAGCTATTGCAAAATCATGAAAATAACACACCTCTGACCAATGATTTAGCTATAGAGGATGATAGAAGGATCAAAACAACTTCTAATTTATCTTTATGAAAGGATGAATCTTTGTAGAATTTTTATATTCACTACAATGAACTTTCTCCTTCGAGGACTTTCACTCAAAAGTTGCTCTCAATTTGAAAGTTTATTTCTAGAGTGTCAAAATGAGATATTGTGATCCCTTTTTAATGAATCTTCAGAGGGAATTTAAGTTGAAAATGTATTAGGCCTTATTGGTGGTAGTTAGATGAGTTTGTTGTGAAATTTTTAATTTTATTGGATTCAAGGACTCGATTGCAAGCCATTTTCCCAACATGGAGGAGAAGTCATGAGGCTCGAAATGGATCAATTTCTAAGGACCACTCAAGAGAAAGTTTTTCGATCTAAGGGTGGTGGTCACTAAGCTTGAAGAGATCTAATGGTTGATATTTTAGGATTTTTGAGGTGGTTATTGCATTAGGATTAGAATGTATGATTTTATTAAATAGTTTGATTAAAGGGTAAAAAGATGACAAGGTGAAGGGGTAAGGGGGTCATGCAAAGGGGGAAGACACCTAGGAATAGGGGTGAAAATGAAATACATAATAAATGAAATTAGGGTAAACACGTAAAAGGTACAATGTGACACATTCACACTAGTACTTAGACTAGGAAAGATAGCAATTGGGGTCTAAAATGAGTGCAAATACACCAATGCAAATTGTAGAGTATGCAATTTTTAATATTACATCCCCCCCCATTTTAGTAGGTTTATGACTCATTAAGGAATAATCCTACTAAAGTAGAGTATAATAAGTTATTAAGTATAAAGGATACATTTTATCAAAGGAGAGATACCAATATTTGACTAGGTTATGGTCTTGATTCTTACATGTGCACCTATCCTACAAAAGCATCCATGAAAAGAATAGTTACTATACTCCAACAATAGTAAAAATATTACTTAGATTAGGAAAACACACAAGGGAAAGACACAAACATAAAGAACACACACAAGGAGTACACACATTCAATGCAATGATGAAATGCATGATGCTAAATGAAATGCATATCTACTATGTCTAATATGCCAGTGGAATAAGTGAAAGTATCATTAAAACTTTAACCCTCTATTTTGAGGGAGAGATCTAGAAAGATCCACTCCATAAAAGAATCCAAGGTGAGGAACCATAGAAATGGCCTGTGTTAGAAACTAGAAGAGGGCCTTGGCTAGGGGGTGAAGGATAACATGTAAGGGATAATTGGGATTTAGGTATTAGAAATAGAGTAACCATGATAAGGTAAGTAGAACTAATTGATTTTAGGTTGCCACCCTAGCTAAATGGTAGTTCCCATCCTCACTAGAGGTTGCCACTGAAAACATTGGCTATTTGGTAGTTGTCACTCTTTCTATTAATTATTACCACCTGACTATAGGTTTCCACCATATGATTTGGATATAGGTTGCCACTAATATGGAAGGATGATGATGCCATCATCAATTATTAAGTAACTACATCATTGCATCAAAGAATCCAATCTAGGCCTAAAGTTATGGTAAAGGCTAATAGTCAAGGCTATTGGTCAAGATCTAAGGGTCAAGGGTCAAGGATCAACAATCAAAAAAGACCCAAGGGAGAAAATTGAGTGATGTAGGATACATGCCCCCCTTAAAGTGATTAGTGAAAAGAGATGTCAAACAAAAAGAGTTGATCATTCTAAGGATAATGGTTAAGGGACAAAGAGAATAAAGCCAATGATTTTATGAGAGGATAGAGGGAAAAGTGTTGAATAAAGGGAACATCTAGGTCATGCCCTCAAGAGATTACAAGAGATAAGATCATAATGGGAACAAGCGTCATATGCCCCTAGTGAATAAGAAACAAAGTGGTGAAAGAGGGGAAGATCTAGGTTATGCCCCCAAGTGAGGATGGAAAAACTAGAGGAACAATGATCATATGCTCCTAAGTGATGAAAAAAGATATTGCAATGACCATGAACAAGACAATGAGAAAAAACTAAGTAGAAAGCAATCAACAAGGTACAATGGAACACAAGGGAAAATAGAGAACATAAAAAAGAGACATCAACAGTTACAACAATGGGGTATGGGCACATCAATCAATGAGGAAAAGGAAAAGAGATATTTGTAAACCACATCAATCTATGTGGATGGAGTTGGTCCTAATAGTAATAATTAGTAATAATTAACATGGACCATCATCCTCCATGGCATCATAGCAAGATGAGGCACAATTGAAAATAAAAAGGATAAAGCAAGGCAGAAGGAAAAGAAAATGGAGCAAGCAACAACCATAAAAAGATAAAAAGATCAAATACAAGGAAAAGGAACAATGGAAATCAAGGCTAACACAAATGATGACAACAAGGAAGTGAAGTGAAAAGGAAACAAGGAAACTATAAAAGGTGAACAATTGAAAATAGGAAACAAAAAGAATGAGATTAAAAATGGGAAATAAAAGAATACACAAGAATGGAAAGCAAATGGGAAAAAAGGAAAATATTGAAATAGGAAATTAAAAGGCCTCAAGTGCATATTTAAGAAGATGGTTTTGGATAATAGGTTCCAATGGTGTGGTCCTATGCTTATGCATCAAGAAAATCAAGATTTTTTCTTACTTCCATCTTTGGTATGCAACTTGTAATGTCAAATGGAATTGGTAATAGAATTAATGGTGTGGGGTGTGTAGAGGGCACAAATGTGTGGAAAGGATAAGGGAAGCATTGGGTGTCTTTCTATGAATCATTGGAAGGAAATTGTGTCAATTTGGACCTTGAATTTTGAGGGATAGTGGGAAGGTCACAAATGTATGGATCGAGGGACAAAAATATGGAGGGCATATGTTCGGATAGAGTCTCATACTTTGACTATGGCTACTAGGAGAATTTGAATAAAAGGCAACCTAGCTGAGTGCTCATCCTAGAATCACTTATGAAGAAGATCTAATAGAAAGAGACAGAGAAGATGTGGGGCATCTTGAGTCTAGCATGGTATTTTATTTCTTTGATTGATTTAATTTAGCATTTGATTTGTTTTGATTTTGTTCTATGGTAGACCCACAATAGTGTGTCCCACTTGTGGGACGTTATAATTTGGCATAAGGTGAAAGGAAAAATTGTCAAACACCTTTGTTTGAAAGTATTTCTTTGAATGAAGGTGAACCTTCATTTGAAGGTTTTCATGGAAAGGACCTTCGAACGAAGGTCATTTCCATAAAAGAAATAAAAGGGAACTATTTGAAGGTTTTTTTTCTTGTGGACCTTCATTTTAAGGTCCTTGGATACCTTCGAATGAAGGTACCCTCATTTGAAGGTCCTAGAAATGACCTTTCCACCTTAGTCCTCAAAATTTTCTATTTCAGACCTTGGGTTGGAACAACAAATGCAATCAACATGATGTGATAATTTGCAAGATCGTATCCCTCAAAGTAAGCTTTCCAAAAATTATAACTTGGAATATATTTAATTTGATTATTATATTTTTTTTTCTATTTTCTAGTGAACATAGGTTTTTCACCAAACATCAAGGTCTTTGTTCCACACATGTGGAAACTTAGTAAATAGAGAAAAAAATTGACAAATATTTGTGCACTAGGTATTGATGTCCTTGTTTCAACAAAAACAAAGTTAATTTGGATATATACAAAAAAAATTATGCGATATGGAATAAACCTAGGTCTAAATTATAATTAATCTCACTTCAAAAATTAACAAAAAAATACAATATGCAACAAAATTTATGAAAAAATATCTATGCACTAGATACTGGTGTTACAAATCTATCTTTAAAATTTTATAATTTATCCTTTCTGTAAACAAATTTATGCGATGCGGAATAAATGTCACTTTTTAAAATAATGTTAACTATAAAAAAACAAGTTACTAACAGTTACATAAAAATTTTCACAAATTATTTTTTAATTTTTTTAAAAATATATATATTTAGAATCTGCACATGAAATCTCAAAAATCACTAGTTCGCATCATCTTTAAATTCCTAATAGTTTAGTTGCTATAAGTGACAGAAAGTGAAAAATTGATTAAAAATGTTGATTTCAATGTCCCAATTTGGCCAAAACATAGAGCACACTATTGTGGGATCACCCTTACATACATCTCTTAATCTTGCATGCTTTGGATGTCATCTTTGTAGCTTACACCAAAGTCACAACTCATTAGTATAGTCATCTTTATTTCTTTAATTTTTTTGTCATCCCCATAATCTAACCCCATGCAACTAGTAAGATGTAAGGGCTCATCACCAAAGATTAGACTAGGTGGTATGGACATTCATTATCTTTAGATTCCACCCCATACAACCAGTAAGATGCAAGGGCTTATCACCAAAACTTAGGTGAGGTAGTTATGGGCATTTCTTCTTTTACTTTTTGTATGCCACCCTTATGGCTCAGGTCAGAACCACCACCCAGGAATACAAACATCACCATGCTAAATGGTATTTGTAAACACTTGAAATCCTCTCATCACCATGCTAAATGGTATTTGTAAACACCTGAAATCCTCTCATCACCATTTCATCCATAATTAGGACTTCACTCGATCATTTCATGTATAATTAATTGAATAAATCCCATTTATTTAATTATCCCAATTTTCGTCCTAAAATTAATTAAATATTTTTAATTATATAATTAATAAAATCATTATTCATTCACTATTCACATGAACATTAATTTATTTACCTAAGGTTGGACTATAGATGAAGGATTGATTAATTAAATAAATTAGGACTATTTATTTAATTATTCAGTCCATCATCTATAGTCCAACCTTAGGTAAATAAATTCAAATATTTATTTGTCTAAGTCCATTTCATCTCATCCGAAAAATTAAATAAATTCAAATATGTATTTAATTCCCTATTTTATCCACTTTTCATTAGTTGTCAAAATCAAATCATTAACCTTCCATAATCATTTGCACATTCCAAAACATGATTAATCAAGGTAAATCTTACACAAGTCCCAAATGTGTACATGGGGTCAAAGGTATGGCCTTGATTTGTACACAATTGGTACTTTGGGAACGGGCAATATCTTTATATCCCTTGAAAAATCTACTTTATAATCTCCCACCATCCACTTTATCCAAGGGAAATCTCCACCCTTGATTTCCCTTGAATCATGGAACCCCCTTTAACCATTGTAAAGACCTGCATACAAAAAACATGAAACAAAGAAATAGTACTTGAAGTAGAATAATTTTTTATTTAACAAAGTAATAAGGTGTTAAGGTTTTTAAATTAATATTGATGATTTAAATTCCTCACATAATCCTAGTACCTGTGTACTAGGAACATCCTTTGTTTCTCAAACTGCCTACATACCATGTATCCATGGGATCAAGGTATATGAGGATTCGATTCATTATGAGTTGATATGTAGTTTTGGTTGTTCTATGTTTATGTAACTGCTCAAGTGGGTATGCAACCCTTTCTAGGGTCCAATTTCCCTAGACAGTTCTTCGTCGGCTGCCACCCACTCAAGTGAAATAGAGATGGAATCAGATAAAAAGAAAAACAAACACCTGGAGTGGGTGTTTGATGTTTAATTTTTGTTTATATGATATGGTTTACCTAAGGTTTGCATGTTCAAGAAATAATTCTGTTTTGCTTGGATTCGATGGTTTAGATTGCAAGAACTCTTACTATTTTCAATATTGCCAAGATCCACAAAGGCGAAGTACACGACAGGGAAAAATAAATCTTGATCTTATTATTGGGAAACATTATGATCTTGTTGATGATTGTTTTTAGACAATTCAACAATAGAGTAAAACACTAAGTATCCAACTCTCTCTTGAATAAAGTTCTTCAAAGGCTAAGCTATGTGATCCAATAAAGTCACTTCAAGGTTCCATATTTGTGATTTGTATTGGATGAACTCAGTGAATACATGTGATATTGCTAATAATCACAAAGGGACTTACACAGACTTCTTCATGCTTCATTTAGATTATTTATACTTTGCGTGTGGATGATGTATCAATAATAAATAAAAGGTAAACGATAAAGGTTCAGGGAACTAATCTAAGGTCAATGAAGCAATGATGATGCAAGAATAGACAAACTTCTCAATTAACGTAACTCCACTTCGCCAAGGGTGCCTACAACTACATGAAGTTGGTCCAATCTCCTAAGGATAGCAAAAGGTTTTCAAATCATGAAAGCTCATATATGCACCCATTGAACGATGCAGCTCAAACAAGTATCCACAATTGAACTTATGCAAATGAAGCTCAGACTAGCTTTACACAACACTTCACCAATGATGAATGTCAAAAGCATGAGCTAGGAGTTGATCAAATACTCAATACATACATACATAACATCAAAGAACTGCTAATCTACTTCTAATCTACTTAGAAACATCTCTCCACTTCATCAAGATACAGGAAACCGTGTTATTCCACAAGACAACACTTAACACCAAACAAGCTCTAATATCTTTGCATTGATCTTGAGAAATACTTACAACTTCAAGTACTATTGAGAACTTCTAACTTTACAAATGAGGCAACAAGGCCTTTATATAGAGCTCTAGGATTACAATGAATGGCTTGGATCAATCCAGATAGCCAAGGGTCCAGATCATGTCATCTCAGTAATTAGTTACAATAACTTGCTATTTTTAGTACATAAGAGAGGCAATGAAGGCATGTTTTCCAAGAAGATAAGGATGAAATGGAATCCTTTGAGTATCTTCCACATGGACGTCCTCTTTGGCTTCTTGTTTGTTGAATGATGTGGCGAACTATGATTGGATGAATAAGGTATACATGCCACGTAGGTGCCACCTTAGCATATTCCCAAATTGTATCATCTTTGTGATGTCTTTGATGTGATTGCTTTGAACTTGAATGTTAGTGAATGTATCTTTGTTGATCTTGCCTTGTTCATCTTCTTGTAAACTAGATGTGTATGATATATGTCGCTCACCTGTTTAACTCTGTGATACTTCTTCTTCTTGTAAACTAGATGTGTATGATATTCTTTGATGCTTCTTCATAGAGTAGTGTAGATGATGATGATGCTTCACACATGAATCAGAGTATGAGACCTCTTTGATACTTAAAGATTAAAGAGTCTTGAAGCTTGATGGATAGATGCCTTCTCTAGATGATGCAAATGATGAAGAGTTCTGGCATGATGATGGTGAATTGTTCCTTTAGAGCAGTTATCTTCAATCTTTACTTCACTCCTTGCATGAAGGTCATTCAGGCTTTTGCTCCTTTGATGACTCCTTAGCTCAATCCATGCTCCTGCAACACAAACAAAGAGGCAATATCAATCCTTTTGATAATACTTAATTTCATAGCACATAAGAATCATTTCATGCATTTCTAACCTAGGCACATTAGATGCCAAATTGGATCCTCACTTAAAATTTCACTTTAAACCACTATTTTTTACTCCTTGAGGAGGGCGCATTGGTTAGTAATTTCATCTTCTGATTAAGATCTCATCTCAAACAATCAATAAAGACCTCCCTATCTTGGCGCATTGGTTGAGGATTTCAACCTTTGGTTGAAATTTGCCTTAAAATTTTGAGTTTCCTCACTCCAAATGGTGGTGCATTGGATCATAAATTCAATTTCCTCTTGAAATGTTTCATAAAACTTGTTCAACCTTCATTCCATAATGGCACGTTGGATGGAGATTTTAATCTCCAATTGAAATAAAACTTCAATTCAAACCTACTCAAGATTGGTGCATTAGTTGAACATTTTAGATCTTCGTTTGAAAGTCTCTAAATTCTCAACAAGATTGCCACCTCCTTTGGCGCATTAGATCATAAATTCAATCTCCTCATGAAATTGGCGCATTAGATAGGGAATTTAAACTCTGTTAGGAGGTGCATTAGATGTGGCACATTGGATAGGCATTTTTTACTTCGGTTAAAAGACAATCTTCATCAATCAAGACAAGCTTCATATCTTGGTGCATCAGATGAGGCACATGAGATCTTGATTTTATATCATCCTTGAAAGTTACACTTCAACCACCAAAATGGACTCTTCTACCTTGGTCGCAATGGAGGAGTATTTTGATGCTTGGCTGTCATGCCTTCTAAAAAATCATCATTGTATCTCTATTGACAAGGTGCATCACATGTGGCGCATTGGTTGAGGCGCAGCAGATTAGTATTTTGGATCTTTTTGAAATGTGTCAAAAACTTGAACTTAAACCACCTTCAAAGATGGTGCACCAGATTAGCATTTCATCTTCCTCTGGAAACCTTCATAAATCTTCAATTTAACCTCACATCAGGGTGGTCACATTAGATATGGCGCAGCAGATCTACATTTTGATCTTCTCTCAAAATCACTTCTTTTCATTCAACATGGATCCCTTATCATGGCGCATTGGATAGGGCGCATGGGATCATGATTTTGATCTTTGCTTAGAATATGTCAAAAAACTCGTCATAATTCTTCTTGATAGGGCGCAAGAGATCAACATTTTGGTCTTCTCTAAAAAGATGTTCAAACTTCACTCCAATCTTACCCAAGATTAGCACATTGGATCCAAACTTCACTCTCTCTGGTGGAATTTCTCCATTTAACTTAACCTCATTCTCATACCAAGGTGGCGCATCACAGAATTATTTTTTTCTCCCTTAAAATCACTTCTTTTCACTCAACATGGATCCCCCATCATGGCGCATTAGATAGGGCGCATGGGATCATCATTTTGTGCCTACCTTAAAACCTTTTCACAAAGCTTAAATTCAACATAAAGCTCCTCTTTTGGTGCAACAAATAGTGATTTTGATCTCTTCTTAAAATGTGTCTTGAAAATGACAAGGCTTGGCACAGCAAATAGGGCGTAGTAGATCAGTATTTTGTATCTTCTTTAAACTTGTCAAAAACTTCAATTAAAAACTCATTCAAAATAGGTGCATTTGATCATGATCTTATCCTCCTCTTAGATCCTCATAGAATCTGCATATTGACACTCAAAACAACCCTCTCCACCTTAGCGTATTGCATCAATATTTTGAATCATCTTCCTAAAAGTGGCGTATTGGTTGAGAAATTTGAATCATCTTGAAGACTTAGCCACTTTTCACTTTGACAACACCTTACAACATCATGTTTTCAAACATCATAGTTCCCAGAGCAATCACCTTTAGTGTTCAATAAAGTCTAATTCTATCTCTTTGCAATCATGTCATGATTCAATCCAAATGATGCCACAACATTGAAGCCTAGTTGTTTGTGATAACCATAACAAATATTGAAGCAACCTCCTAGGAGAGACTCATTTTTGGATCCTAAGACATCATCCAAAATGCAAGCAAAGCATCGGAGCTCAAAAAAGGGGGTCCCCATTTGTAATGGGGCGATGTGTGATTAGGTCACAATAGATCCCACATCCCATAGTTACCAAGGTTAGCTGCTATCTCTCCAATTACCCAGAATATACATAGTACCTACAAATAACGATCTACTAGAAATGCCCTAGATTCTAAAATAGGCTGGAACTAGGGTTTTTAGATGTCATTCCCATACATGTGCTAAAACTATCATTTCTCATCATTAGTTCCCTAAGTAGGTATAATTTAATGAGTATATGTCTATCGCATAAGCACCCTAAGATACATTAGAAAAACCTTGATTAAGCCTTATATGAATGATGGAATCCACTAATAATTCTATAGTTGGGGTCATACCTATGTTTTTCAAACATTTTCCTAACACTTATTATCCACAAATCTATCACTCCCTAATTCTGAGAAAATCATTGAATACTCTAATTAAAACATGATCATCTATATTTACACACATTAATGTACTAGTAGATGTATAATCACAATCGCACGATATAACCTAAAAACTTCTAATATTTCCTCAATTCCTCTTTTGAGAGAATATGTTCCCTCACTAGACAAATGTTTGTAAAATAAATAAGACTATTAAGTGATTTTAAAATTCTTTTTAAAACAAGGGAAAGGAGATATTTTCTAAGACGGGTGAAATTGATTAAATCTTGTTAGTTTGGTGCCCGATGGAGATTACCTGTCCCTCAAACTTAATCATCAAGATGTTCTTTATTACTCCCCGATGATTTATAGGGATGATGCCCAAAAGCCATTGTGGTAGCTATGTTAGGCATAAGTGCACTAGTTCAACATGACGACATCACCCATAAATGCGAACCAAAGGCACCATCAAAACCGAATGTTGCGTTTGGTTTTTAGGTTTCTCTTTATTTGATAAAATTGAAAAGAATGATAAACATTGTAATATCATTATGCTTTATTCCACACATTTATAAACTATTTGGACAAAAGTTAATAAATTGTTTTCTCACATTCAATTCATCACAATCAAAGTTAGAAAATCTTTGCAAAAGAAAGTAAATTAACCTAGTTGTTCATCTTCAACTAATTACTACTAAGTGTTCAGAAAATAAAGCATTTGTAAGAGTTCCTAGCTTAATAGTTTATTAACTAAAATTTGTGAATAAGACTTTTTTTAAAAAATTGAGTATAGTAATTGTAGTAAAACTTAATGATTGACTAAAGTTTATTTTACTTTTAACTTAGTTTACTATCTAATTCGTTCCCACAATTGCATATTGATTGAATAAATGAAGAACAATTTGTTAATTTCTAACACTTATACTTTATCTGTTAGATTGTAATTCAACTTTAAATTTAACTAAGTAACAAAATGTATAACTTAATAAAATTTGTTTTTCCATTGTAAATTAATAAGAATATCGAGATTGGATGGCGTTCGCGTGCTCTGCAAGCCGAGCTAGGGTGATCGTGCCCTAGCTCGTTCTCTGTGTGTTGCTCGCTTCTGCGTTGTGGGGGGGGGGGGGTTTTGAAGCTTTCGGGGTGGTGGTGGTGGGTTTTTTTCTTTTCTGGAGGCCTTCTTGCTGCCGTTTGGGTGGCTTGTGGGTGGAAGGGTTTTGATCCTTCCCTTGGGGTTTTGTCTTTTTCCATTTCTTGCAAACGTGTCCTGGGGGTTTGCATGCCTGCTGGGGTTCTTGTTTTTTGCTATGCAGGGTGGGGAAACATTTGGGGCTAGCCCCAAATTGGATTTCCGATCAGCAGTTGGTTCGAAGCCTCCGGCGCATGGAGTGAATGTTTTTGATAATACGTTGTTTTCTTCAGCGATGGAGATGAATGATCTAGGATAGGTTAGTGGTTCCTGAATAACAAAGATTAATGGGTGTTTGGAAAGATGCAAAGAGCGACCGAAGTTGATTATCCCGATGGAAATGCTTGCAGATGATATTGATTACTATTCAAGGCACTCTTTTTATTGCAAGTTCATGGGTTTGAGAGTCTCGTGCAATTTTTGGAATCTTGGGCTCAGCGGACTTGGATGCCAGAGGGGGAGATGGAGATTAGGCTCCTTGCGAACAACTTTTTTATGGTCTCTTTTGATTGCATGGAAGATCGGAATAAAGTCTTCGAGGGCGGCCCCTATTTTTATAACCAGGTGGGTTTGTTTATCAAGCCATGGCATGCTGGCTTCAACCCGACTGAGGCACTACCAAGTCGGATCCCAGTTTGGGTTCGGTTGCCGTGGTTTCCAGTGGAGTGTTGGCGGGATGACGTGTTGCATTTGGTGGCTTCAATGCTCGGTAAACCTGTTGGGTCTTCACAACAGACACAGTATAAAAAGGTAATGACTTTTGCTCGTATCTGTGTAGAAATTGATTTAAGCAAGCCACTACCAGATTCTATTGAAGTGAGTACTGGATCATATACTTGGGTGCAACAGCTAGATTACGAAACCCTACCTTTTCGGTGTCGTCTTTGTCATGAATATGGTCACTTGCAGCGTAGGTGCCCTAGGGCTAAGCCTGTGGTGCCCCAACCTTCTCAGCCTTCTCGTAATCCACCTAGGGTTGATAATGGTAAGGAGCCTATTCCGGGTGATGGTAATGGAGATGATGGCTATGTCCCTATCAAGGCTCGCAATAGGAATCGGGGCCAGAAGCGGACCTTGAGGGAGAGGCAGGTTGATGAAACTTTTAATAGGTTTGAGGTGCTGGATGATCTCAGCCAGGGGGAAGTGAATCCAGGGTTGCTGAACTTGGATCAGGGAACTTTGGGTACAGGACAGGATGGGCCACCATTGGAGGCCATGTAGGTTGTGCAAGAGATTGGGGTTGGAGAGATGGATACGGATCAACAATTGATTGTCCAGACTGAACAAGAATCTTCTATTGGAGCTTCAAAGAGTGGTGGAGGTGGTTCCCCATTGCCCCTGAAAGGAGGCAAGAATGTGGGGAAGAGCTCTTTGGCCTCCCCTCTTTTGGGTATTTAGCAAATTGAACTGAAGAAAGGGATTAGTGACAGGACTTCCAAGTTGGGAAGGAAGAAGGATATGGAGAAGATTAAATTAACTGGGGAAACTTTGGTGGAGTCAGGGTTAGTCAAGACTCTGGATTCACATTTTTCATGCCCCCAGAAATGATTGTTCTCTCATGGAATGTAAGGGGCTTGAACAGTGGCCCTTGACAAAAAGTTGTTCATGATTTGGTTAGGAATCATTCTCCGGATGTTCTTTTTCTTCAGGAGACTAAATTATCTGTAGATAATATGTTGGCCATGGCTCCTAAGTTGTGGAAATATGGTGAATGCCAATGTATGGGGGCTCTTGGTGCTTCTGGAGGGGTGGCTTGTTTTTGGAACCCTCGAAAGATTTTCCCTCTCTGGTGGATGTCCTCTAGATCCTCTATATCCCTAGTCGCCTCTTGGTATGAGACTGGTGAGTGTATTCTCCTCTCTAATGTGTATGCTCCTGTGGAGTTTCCGGGTAAACAACTTCTTTGGTTCCATCTTCGTTTTGTTCGTAGCTTAGCTCCTTACCATCCGTGGGTTATGGCTGGCAATTTTAATGCTATTGTGGAGTTGTCTAAGAAAAGAGGTGGTATTCCTAGGTTGGAGCCTTCTGCTCTGTTATTCAGAGATAGCATTTCTGAATTAAATCTTATTGATGTTCTGCCAAGTAATGGTTGCTTCACTTGGAATAATAGGAGAATTGGGGAGAGTTGTGTTGCTGAGAGGCTTGATCGATTCTTAGTTTCCTGTTATTGGGTTGGAGACTTATGGTCCACTCGATCTGAAATTCTTGATTGGAGAGGCTCTGATCATTGGCCTATTAAGCTTAGCATTATCTCTGCTCGGAGGCCTCGTTCTCCCTCATTCAAGTTCCAGATTATGTGGTTACGGGATCCTACTCTTCATGAACTTGTGGCTGAGTGGTGACGGATTGGTAGACCAACTTTTGGTACGGCAATGTACACATTCTCCAAGCTTCTTCAGTTTGTCAAATATCAGCTTAAAAGGTGGAATCGGCGATGTTTTGGTAATATCTTTCATGCTAAGGTTGCTGCCCAGGAGGAGTTGAATAATATTACGCAGTTGATTCGTGAGAATGGGGCCTCTGAGGATCTTCTAAGGGAGGAGGCTAAGACTTTGAAAGTGGTTGAGGAATTTGAATTGCGGGAAGAAATCTATTGGAAGCAAAAGGCCCGGGTTGAATGGTTACAGGAAGGTGATAAAAACACCGCCTTCTTCTTCAATTCTATGAAGGACAGGAGGTATGGTAATTCCATTCCTTTTTTGGTGAATGATAGGGGTGAACGTCTTGCCTCGTTTCAGGAAATCTCTGCTGAGGCATCTCAGTATTTTGCTACTTTATTTAGGGAGGATTCTCGAGGGGGCTCTGTTGAGGAAGCACAGGTTCTTTCTTGTATTCCTCAGTTGGTCTCTAGGGAGGCGAATGAGTATCTGATGAAAGATATCTCTCTTGATGAGCTGGAGGGGATTGTGTTTCAGATGAAGAAGGGTAAAGCTCCTGGTCCCGATGGTTTCCCAATTGAATTTTTTTAGGAATTCTGGGATATCATAAAGTTGGATCTTCTTGCGGTTGTCCTTGAATCCCAGAGGAATATGCAGATGCTTCGTGCTCTGAATTCCACCTTCCTTGCTCTCATACCCAAGTGTGAAGGGGCTGATAGGTTATCTCAGTTCCGGCCTATCTCTCTTTGCAATGTGGCTTACAAAATCATTTCTAAGTTATTGGCTGAGAGATTGAAGAAGTGGCTTAAAGTGCTGATTTCAGAGGAACAAAGTGGATTTGTGGCGGGTTGACAGATTCTTGACGGGGTTGTCATTGCTACGGAGACCATCCACTCCATGGACAACTCCCATGAGAAGGCTATGTTCATTAAGCTAGATATGGCTAAGGCTTATGACAGGGTTAGATGGTCTTTTTTGCAGAAGATCCTTGTTTCTTTTGGCTTTGGTGAGGAGTGGATCCAATGGGTCATGAGCTGTGTCATGTCTGTTTCCTTCTTAGTTTTGATAAATGGAGATCATTCTGAACTTTTTTGTGCCTCAAGGGGCTTGCGCCAAGGGGATCCTCTTTCTCCGTATCTTTTTCTGCTTCTTGTGGAAGGCCTTGGACATTTGTTGAAAAGAAGGGTGGAGCTTGGCACCATTCAGGGTTGGCGATGGGGTGGAGACTTGCCTCCGCAATCTCATTTACAGTTTGTTGATGATACTGCCTTGATGGGGATGGCTACTGTTAGGGAAGCTACTAACTTGAGGCAGGTGTTGGACATATATCTTGTTGCTTCAGGACAATTGATTAATGAGGAGAAGTCATCCATATTCTTCTTCAATACGCCGACCCCCATTCAGAGAAGAATTGCTAATATCTTGAGGTTTCAGATAGGGGTTCTCCCTTTGACGTATCTGGGTTTCCCAATTTCTGTTCGCCCTCTTCCCAAGGGTTCTTGGCAGAATATTATTGATAAGCTCCGTGCAAAAGTTAATCATTGGACCCACAGATGGTTGTCTTTTGCGGGGCGGGTTCAGCTTCTCAAGTCGGTGGTGCAGGCTCTCCCTACCTACCGATGTATGCTTCAGGTGGCTCCAATGGGTTTTCTGAGGGAGTTGGATTCTCTTGCAAGGCAGTTCTTATGGGCGGGAAGTTTGTCATCCTCCAAGTGGAGCCTGGTCAGGTGGGATGTTGTGTAGCCCAAAGCAATTTGGTGGTCTTGGTCTTCGACATTCTGCGTTATCTAGAGTGGCTGTGGCTGCTAAGCTATTTTGGAGATGGTGTGTGGAACTAGATCAGCCATGGGCCAGGATATTATCTCATAAGTATTTCCCGGGGATTCCACGGCAGGATCTCCCTCGTTACCCTCTTGAGGGGAAAGGTTCAGTGATTTGGAATACTCTTCAAAAGGGTGCTAAGCTTATCAAGGAAGGTTTATTTTGGATTTGTAGACGGGGAACTGAAGCTCTCTTCTTGTCAGATTCTTGGGATGGATTCCCTCCACTTACTTCTCAGTTCCCCAACCTTCTTCCTTTGTGCCAAATATTTCTCAAGGCTGGCTGGGCTAGGGTGAGTGACTTCAAGTCTGTTGCTTCTTTTAGTCAGTTGGAGGTAGCTCATTGGAAGGATCCCGCAGTGTGGCCAGATTTGGGACTTGTGGAAGATAGTGCTGAGCTTCACAAGATTCTTCATAGTAGGAGTTGTAGTTCTCTTCTGGAAGAGGATATTCTTGCTTGGACCCATAATCCTAAGGGGGTTTACTCTGTTGCTTCTGGTTATCAGGTGTTATTGGCTCAGAAGCTAACTAGGGTTGAGGTTTATTGGTGGAAAAGGGTGTGGAATAAACTCTCGTGGCCTAAATGCAATTGCTTTGTTTGGACTTTGGCTTGGAATAGGTGTTTGACCTGGGATAACATTCGTAAACAGGGATTTCAAGGACCTTCAATTTGTGTTTTGTGTGGGGGAGCAGAAGAGGATTCTTCGCATTTGTTCTTCCGGTGCCCCTTTGTTGTGCAGCTTTGGCATTGGTGGTGGGAGGTATGGAAGCTTCCTTGTATTCATGCGTGCTCTTTGGTTGAATTCTGGGATAGTATGGGAAGACCTCCTTCTATGGCTTCCTTTTTGCAGGAAGTTTGGTTCGTGGGTCCTACCTTTCTGCTTTGGCAGATTTGGCTGGAGTGGAACCGCCGAATTTTTCGTGATCAGAAGTTGGTGGGTTGGCAAGTTTGGCTGCGTATGCTAGGAATGGTGCAGGAGTCAGTTTCAGCTAATTGTGATTTGGTTTTCCCCTTGGAGAGAGGTGATGATGAGTTGGTGGCTAGACTGGGTCTTCAAGAAATTCATTCTTCTTTTGTCAGTTCCAGGAACTGTAGGCATGGAAAAAAGAGGGTTCAACAGGTTGGAAGGTGGTTACGTCCTCCCAATGGATTTTTAAAGATCAATACTGACGGTTCTTCTAGGGGCAATCCTGGGCCTGCTGGAATTGGTGGAGTTGGTAGGGACTCAGCTGGGTCGGTGATTTTTCTGTTCTCTATACATGAGGGGGTGAAGACTGTTAACTTCATGGAGGGTCTAGCAATTCTGCATGCTATTGAGAGGGCCCTTGCTTTGGGCTGGAGAAAAGTTATATGTGAAGCTGATTCACAGATTTTGATTAATCTCTTGAATGAGCGAAAGATATATGATATTAATTGGCAGTTGGCTTCGGTGGTTCAGCGGATTCTTCAGGTTAGTTCTCGGTTGGAGGAGGCCTCCTTTGTTCACATCCCAAGGGAGTGGAACCGAGTTGCCGACTGCTTGGCCAAATGGGCCTCTGAGCATGATAGTGGTTGGAAAGTTGAGGATTGGGATCAGGTTAACCCTGAGCTACATCTGGATTTAGACAGGTTCTTGGAGGAGGATAGGAGGATACATGAGGATAGTTGATGTTGTTTATGCTGTGGGGTTTTCGCCTTGTTTTCTGGGGCTGGGTCCCTTAGTTATTATTGTAATGCTCTTTTCTGCTTTCTAATAAAGTTTTTACCCCTGTGTTTTTTTTTTTTACAAAAAAAAAAAAGAATATCATAAATTTTTCCTTCCATTACAACTATTTAACATATTAATAATTTAAAAACTTACCTAACTAATTAAACCTAACAGGGATAAATTTGTCCATCCATTGCAACTAATTAACTTAATAATAATTAAAACTTACCTAACTAATTAAACTCAACAACCATAAATTTGTCCATCCATTGCAACTATTTAACTTAATACTAATTAAAACTTACCTAACTAATTAAACAGGATAAATTTGCCCATCCACTGAAACTAATTAACTTAATAATAATTAAAACTTACCCAACTAATTAAACTCAACAAGGATAAATTTGTCCATCCATTGCAACTAATTAATTTAACAATAATTAAAACTTGCTAACAAGGATAAATTTCTCCATCCATTGGAACTAATTAACTTAATAATAATTAAAACTTACCTAACTAATTAATTCAATAAGGATAAATTTGTCCATCCATTGCAACTAATTAACTTAATAATAATTAAAACTTGCCTAACTAATGAAACTCAACAAGGATAAATTTGTCCATCCATATAACCATCCATGCAAGATTGATTAAATTAACTAACTAGCAGTTGCACAAAATTTATGTGCAACAAATAGCCGATAGGTTTATAATATCTCATTTGTAATGTACTAACAAAGAAATTCATAAAATTATAAAAATAAATAAACATTATTAAATCTATTAAACGTTATCATTTTAAGATTTAAATGCAACAATTTAAAATAATAAATTTTTATCTTTAAAACAAAGAGTCTTGTGATCTTCATTAATAAAAATTTTTAAAACAATTTAATATATTTCCATTTATACATAATATTTGAAAATAAGTATAAATTAAAAATTTCATGATTATTACTAATTAATACATTCTTTTGAAAATACAAATTTTTTTTTTTTTAATTTAGTTTAATAACTATATTTTTCATTCATATCTCATATGTAATGTAATAGCAAATAAATTCATAAAATTATAAAAATAAATTACCATTAGTAAATATATTAAACATTATCATTTTAAGATCTAAATTAAACAATTTAAAATAATAATCTTTTATCTTTAAAACAAAGAGTCTTGTGATTTTCATTAATAAAAAATTTAAAAACAATTTAATATATTTCCATTTATACATAATAGTTGAAAATAAGTATAAATTAAAATTTTCATGATTATTACTAATTAATACATTCTTTTGAAAATACAATAATATTAATATTTTTTTAATTTGGTTTAATAACTATATTTTTCGTTCATTTATAAAATTTTAAAAAATTATTTATAGTTTGGTAATATTTTTTTGATTTTTTTTTTAAAAGAATGTATTAATTAGTAATAATGCTAAAAAAATTTAAAAGGTGTTGCAAGGAGGAAAAACAACTATTTTCAAGAAGAAGAATAATCATTTGCAAATCTTCACTGCTGGAAAAAAAAATAGCTATTTTCAAGAAGATAAAAAATCATTTGCAAATCTTCACTGCTGCAAAAGTGCTTACTGTCTTATTACAGATGTAATTTTGTGCCCTAGTGACTCTGTTTTGGCATTGTTTTTTTTTTTTTTACTATATACACACATTTATATACTGTGAAGGATCCTAATGGAACAGCAAAATTAGATCTGGGATGGGATTTGTTGTGATGCTCACAACACCCCCCATTTTACTCCTTAGCAAAATGAGGACCCCTTATGTGGATTTGCTTTTGCTTTTGTGTGTGGGTCTGTTGGGTGGCAAAAGGGAAAAGAGAGTGAAAGTTACAAACCTTGTTGAAAATAAAGGAAAAATAGCATTAAGTACCAGAGCTGAATATGGGTGGATTCCTGTTTAAAATGAGTAAGGGTTGCTTTTTGAACTATGTTAAAATTCACAATATTTTGTAAGATATGAGTGTTTTGGTAAAATGTACAATCGGGTTTGTATGTTGCATATACAAAGTCCTTTGTATATCGGGTTGCTTATACAAGGTCAAAACATACAAGGTCACTCATGTACAAAGTCTTTTGTATATCGAGTTGCATATACAAGGTCAAAACATACAAGGTCGCTCATATACAAAGTCCTTTGTATATCGGGTTGCATATACAAGGTCAAAACATACAAAGTAAATATACAACAAGAACATACATAGCGCGGAACCGAAAAGACCATAAAATAATGTTAAGTTGTATGTTTCGTGCTTTGTATGTATATCCCGGAGACATACATTCCAATATACAACAGGGATATGCATAGCGCGGAACTGAAATGATTATGAAATAAAGTTAAGGTGTTGTATGTTTCGCGCATTGTATGTATGTTTCGATGCATACATTGTGGTATACATACATTGCGGGGGACATACAACATGGAATTCAAGAAAATTTAAAATCTGATATAATGGATGCATTGCACTTTATGCAGGTTGCGGAACTGAAAGTGAGTGAGCTGTGATTTATAAGAGTTGAAGTCTGAAAGGACATACAAAGGATTTGGTATGTATCTAGGCTTGTATAATTTTGATACAAGCAAAAGATGCATCGTAGAGATACAAAGGGAAAGTAATGTGGACCCCACTGTTTGCACATCAGTTTGTATAATTGCAATGTATATCTTCGATATACAAGCCGGAAGATACAAGCCGGATGCGAAAAAGAAATTAAAAATAGAGAGGTCTTTGTAGATTTAAGTGCTTGTATGTTCATAACATACATATCCAGATGACAAAGATATGCAAGCCGATAAGGTTGCATCGGCCAGAGTAGTGTGATCGGCGGGAATTATTAGATTGCCTCGACCGAAGTAAGTTATGCCGATGACAAAGGAAATACAAGCCAATAAAGTTACATCGGCCAGAAATGTGCGATCGGAATGAAATTGTTGGATCGCCCGACTACGAAGGTTACGCCGATGATAAAGAAATATACAGGAAGCGGTATACAAGGCAGAAGACATACAAACAGAACATACAAAAGAGTTTGTATGCGGAATTAAACTAGCGGTAAAAGGTTTGTCATCAAAAGAAAATTTAGTTTAATAACTATATTTTTCATTCATATCTCATATGTAATGTAATAGCAAATAAATTCATAAAATTATAAAAATAAATTACCATTAGTAAATATATTAAACATTATCATTTTAAGATCTAAATTAAACAATTTAAAATAATAATTTTTTATCTTTAAAACAAAGAGTCTTGTGATTTTCATTAATAAAAAATTTAAAAACAATTTAATATATTTCCATTTATACATAATAGTTGAAAATAAGTATAATTTAAAATTCTTTTGAAAACACAAATATTAATATTTTTTTAATTTGGTTTAATAACTATATTTTTCATTCATTTATAAAATTTTAAAAAATTATTTATAGTTTGGTAATATTTTTTTGATTATTTTTTTAAAAGAATGTATTAATTAGTAATAATGCTAAAAAAAAAAAAAAGGCGTTGCAAGAAGGACAAATAGCTATTTTCAAGAAGAAAAAAAATTATTTGCAAATCTTCATTGCTGGAAAAAAAAATAGCTATTTTCAAGAAGATAAAAAATCATTTGCAATTCTTCACTACTGCAAAAGTGCTTACTGTCTTATTACAGATGTAATTTTGTGCCCTAGTGACTCTGTTCTGGCATTGTTTTTTTTTTTTACTATATACACACATTTATATACTGTGAAGGATCCTAATGGCACAGCAAAATCAGATCTGGGATGGGATTTGTTGTGATGCTCACAACACACCCCATTTTACTCCTTAGCAAAATGAGGACCCCCGATGTGGCTTTGCTTTTGCTTTTGTGTGTGGGTCTGTTGGGTGGCAAAAGGGAAAAGAGAGTGAAAGTTACAAACCTTGTTGAAAATAAAGGAAAAATAGCATTAAGTACCAGAGCTGAATATGGGTGGATTCCTTGTCAAAAATGAGTAAGGGTTGCTTTTTGAACTATGTTAAAATTCACAATATTTTGCAAGATATGAGTGTTTTGGTAAAATGTACAATCAGGTTTGTATGTTGCATATACAAAGTCCTTTGTATATCGGGTTGCATATACAAGGTCAAAACATACAAGGTCGCTCATATACAAAGTCTTTTGTATATCGGGTTGCATATACAAGGTCAAAATATACAAGGTCGCTCATATACAAAGTCCTTTGTATATCAAGTTGCATATACAAGGTCAAAACATACAAAGTAAGTATACAACGAGAACATACATAGCGCGGAACCAAAAAGATCATGAAATAAGGTTAAGTTGTTGTATGTTCCGCGCTTTGTATGTATATCCCGGAGACATATATTTCAATATACAACAAGGATATGCATAGCGCGAAACTGAAATGATTATGAAATAAAGTTAAGGTGTTGTATGTTTCACACATTTTATGTATGTTTCAATGCATACATTGCGGTATACATACATTGCGGTATACATACATTGCGGGGGACATACAATGCGGAATTCAAGAAAGTTTAAAATCTAATATAATGGATGCATTGCACTTTATGCAGGTTGCGGAATCGAAAGTGAGTAAGATGTGATTTATAAGAGTTGAAGTCCGAAAGGACATACAAAGGATTTGGTATGTATCTAGGTTTGTATAATTTTGATACAAGTGAAAGATGCATCACAGAAATACAAAGGGAAATTAATGTGGACCCCACCGTTTGCACATTAGTTTGTATAATTGCAATGTATATCTTCAATATACAAGCCGAAAGATACAAGTCGGACGTGAAAAAGAAATTAAAAATAGAGAGGTCTTTGTATATTTAAGTGCTTGTATGTTCATAACATACATAACCGAGATGACAAAGATATGCAAGCCAATAAGGTTGCATCGGCCAGAGCAGTGTGATCGGCGGGAAATTATTAGATCGCCCCAACTGAAGTAAGTTACGCCGATGACAAAGGAAATACAAGCCGATAAAGTTATATCGGCCAGAAATGTGTGATCAAAATGAAATTGTTGGATCGCCCCAACTGCGAAGGTTACGTCGATGATAAATAAATATACAGGAAGCGGTATACAAGGCAGAAGACATACAAACAAAACATACAAAAGGGTTTGTATGCAGAATTAAACTGGCGGTAAAAGGTTTGAAGGGTCAATGCTTTTCTAGCCTTAGTAAATATTTTGGCCACAAGCTCCCTATGATCACATTACTGTACCATCAAGTAACAAGTCTCCACTGCACTTTGGTCATTTCACTATACAAAATCAGTACTAAATGAGTTAATTTTGTATCATTAGCATAGAAAATCTTGTCAAGAAAGCTAGTGCCCACAATCTCACCAATTAGATTTTCTCAATACATTTGCAATAGCATGGAATATAATAGACAATAATATATTTTGCTGCTCAGCCTTGGAGAGTTGAAGGTAGCCAAGAGAATTGGCATCTGTTAGGATAGGTATATCCAGGACTGCCAACAAAGAGATTGATTGAATGTGAGCAAATAAACATATGTTGGTCATGCTGGGTTATTTGAGGAAGATAACTCTCAGATAACCTTGTTGCAAGATGGTTATGAGTTTTCCATTGAAGGATTAAAAGATATAAGTTTGACATAATGGATCTGACAATCTGAGTAAAGATGATCCTACAAACTTTCACTGGGCATGTATGCATACAATAATAAACGCTGGTCTAGATGCACATAGTAACCAATTAATTGAAGTATGTAGGGAGAATGGAGTTTGCTTAGGATGTCTACCTGTAAAATAATATAACCATATGTGACAAAGTCAAGTCTAAAAACCAGCATTACATTGGTAATTCCTTGTTCCATATAAGGAAAATAAATATTTTTACCTCCAGTCTAAATTCATATTCCCCCTGCTTGCCATGTCTGTGAAGTTGTTTGATTGTTGCAACTCTTCTGTCTGGTAGAAATTAATTGTATAAGATACAAATTTAGCAAATGATTCTAAAAGTATATGTAAACATCAAATTTAATTGTATTAAATATTGTTGTAACTTAAACAGATAGTGTAAGTATTACCTTTATCAGTTGTATCGATGGGCTTAGATGGCAGAAAGGTGGTTGTTTTCTGTGACTGCTTCGTTCTATCCATTAATCTGCATATTATTCAAAACAAGAGGTAAGATTATAGCAATTATGAAACATGAAATGTCAATAAAAACGTAAGCATATAGATGTACCTGGATGTTTTTACAGGAAAGTATTTGTAAACGAGCCTCTTCTTTCTTCTTGATTGTTGTATATCGAATGTTTTGCATTTTACAATAACATGCAAAGGAGAATGCAGGTTCTATGCGAAGATTCTCTATGGACTTCACTCTGGATATTGCTGTGAATAGAAGTGCTTGTCTCTCAACTTCTCATATGTTTATTATAGCTCTATCTAATGTCAATCCTTGAGACTTATGGATTGTTATGGCCCAAGCCATGGATAGTGGAAGTTGCCTACAGTTCCCACATGTAACTGGTGGGATGGGGATATTGTTTGGATTGTCTTTATCCCATGGAGGACCGATGTAGCTATCAAATTTGATGACAACATATAATGGCAAATCTGTGGGTCTGCCATCATCACTATAAACAATACCTTTAATCTATCCTAATGACCCATTTACAAGGCCTGTCTCAGTCCACAGATTTTTTGTTAACATTACCCATTGGCCTATGTAGAGAAGCACTTCTTGTTGTAGTTTCTCATCATCAATATAATCATTTGTGTTTTGCCGAGTTCTTTGTGCTACACTAACTACTATAGGAACATTCAAAAGTTTTAGCATTTTCCTATTATGTAGCAAAGTGAGATTGTTAGTTGTGAATAAATGCATGGATGCGTTGAATTCATCTATTTTTGTCGTGGTCAACATGTCATTTGTGCATTTCATTAGTATTTCCCAATCATGTTGAAGTGGCTAGGCATTTCTTATATTTTGCAGTATGTCACAGAATTGTCTTTGAGATTGACTTTCACCTTATTGATGGAAAACAGTCTCTATTGTGATGACTACATTAAAAGTGTGCCATAACATTAGTGCAGTTGAATGTGATGCATATAGAGGCTTGTCCATAATGGGTGGTAGCTAGCCAAGGTCACCGACAAGGATAACTAAAAGGCCACCAAAAGCCTAATGTTGTCGATCGGGAAATGCCTCACGCAAGCGAGTATCTATTTTCAATAACAACTTTGGCCCTATGAAGCTCATCTCATCTATCAAGACATATTCAATGTATTTCAAGTCTTTTTGGAAAAATGTGAGTGATTGGCCTTGTAAAGGTCACATTTATCTGATAGGTATCCTTAGGCATGTGTGGATTGTAGTGGCTCGAATGTTGTAGGCAGACACTCTTGTAGGTGTGAGTACAAGCAGGTTTTTTTTTGTTTATGTTGGATCCATTTAGTATGTTTCTAATGCAGCTTATTAAATATGATTTGCTAGTGCCCGGTGTTCCTTGAATGATAATGCGTAAAGGCTCCTTTGGGTATGGTTGCATGTGATGCTGAGTAATGATGTGCAAAGCCAATTATTGCCTAGGCGATAGCTGGAAAGCTGTTGTATTTGATGGTGTAGAAGAGTAAACATGTTCATTTGATAGTTTTCTCCTAGAAATGAAATCAATAGCATTTTCATGCAAATGTGGCAATACATGACTTCTATTCCATGTGTAGTTGATATCAAAGTCACATCTTCCAAGAACCTGTAACTCATCCATAGTGAAGCTAGTGGGGATAGCCATTTGTGATAGTAACTCCCACTCGTATAGGTCATGGTCATCTTCTATATGTATCATGTCATCTTCATCTTGGTCTTCTTCATTCAACTCATGGTTTTGTGTTGTTCGGTCGACATGCCAAGGGGAGTAATTGTTTGCTTTCATCGATTTCCAATTTGTGATTATTTCTTGTTTGGTGAGACCTATGTCTGTTGGGATGTCATGAAAATGCTTGTACAGTAGTAGCTCACTCCAACAGAATGTTTCAAAATGTTCATCATCTTCTATTGGAACACTATAGAATCGAGGTGAGACGTTTACAATTGCCTTGTATTTTCTCTTTTGCCATTTGTTTCCTTTGTGACATGTGTAAAATGAGTATAACTACGTAAATTGTATGAGAGAGGTTGTTTCCAAATTTGAAGGTCTTTGCATGTAGGATCTTATATAGGTAGTTGCCAACTTAGACTCATCAGTTATTTTTGTTATACGTTGTAGTACTTTTCAACCTACATTGAGAGAGACAAAGGTTCGACTACAAGAGACAAGAGGCAATTTTTGTAGCATATGGCAAGTCTCTTGTGCACCGATGTCACAATCTGCATTTATTTATGTCATGAATTTTTGATATGCAAGCAAAGCCTTTTCTTCAGAGTTGACAACGTGTGCTATCCATTTCAACATTTATGAGCAAATTGTAGATTTTTTCCCAGCTTTTGATGGATACTTGGCTATGTATTTGAGAACAACTTCTTTTGAAGTGACAGGTTGGTAGTCAATGTTAGCATGCCATATTCCTAACATTTCAAGGCTATGGATATTCAATCTATCATCATTTCTTGTTGGCTCGTAAGATTTGTGACCTTCATTGTTGCAGTTCAAGGTTGAGTTCATCTGTACTTTCCATGGACCTTTATAACGACACTCAGTGTTTTGACCCCTTTTTCTTAAACATGTTTGTTCTGTACATTTTGTGTGTCTTTGGACAGTATTTGTTAACTCTTCATAGTCTACCAAGGCATCTATAGAAAATATGTGGGAAGTCTCTAGCAAACATGGATCATCTGAGGGATTTCGGTGGGCCATGTTAGTTCTTTGATTCTAGGTGCGAAGGTTCCAAGTAGAGACATACTTATCAAATAAATGTCTAGCTCTTTCGATATCATTATAATTGTTCCAATCAAGTGTGTCCATGTTTGGTGCATTTTCTAACCACAAGAATCTGTGTACATGAGCAGAACCTTGATGTTGCCATTCATATCTATACCAATAGTCTTTTGTGTCTAACAATTTCTCAATAACCTCTTCTCAGAAAATTAATAAGCATTGGTGTAGGTATAGGGAGGTTGTGTGTGGGTTTTGAATGACATTTTCTGTAAATCGCCTTCTCTCATATTGCAAATGCATGAGGTCATTTCATGGAAATAGTATATGAAGGTCAGGCCATTTCATATCAGCGGCACTCAATGTGAAGAACAATGTTGGAGAACCCAATTGATTGATCATGGTTGTTAGATCATATCGACATTTGTTCCAGTAAGAACGTGTGTTGCGCAAAGAAGTCCCAAAGTGCATTAGCTGCTCAGCCAATTAATCATCTGATAAATTGTGCAAATGATGTCAAAGCCCTTCTACAGTGGTTGGTATGTTTTCTTCTATGTTTTTTTTAAGGAAAACTGTGGCATCTTGCTGACTGCGATGGTGCATCATGATATTGTATAGGAAATAGCAAAACCTAACATGTTGGCCGAATCTGTTATCATGATATCTCATTAGATGTAGAGCATATTCATGCATGTGGACCTGTTTGGGCCTAGGCTGGAGGAGAAATGCATTCCGTCTTGGGAAGAGCGTTACAAAATCCATATCTAGCAACCCCTCAGTGTTGTACTCATTAATTGGTGAGGAATCAATAGTAGGCCATGGAATAGTGTTTGAGCTTGTATTATTTAGCTACAGAATCTATTTAATGGCATCCAACTCTCGCTTTTGATTAGGCAAATTTGGAATAAAGGAAGATGAATGTGCAAAATCATATACACTGTCATCATCAATGTTAGTTTCAGTAGCTACCATTGTTGGTTGTTGAGTATCATGTTTGAAGTTACGCATCATGTGAGAAACATCCGTGCTAGTTTCAGGTAGCATGGATAGTGATTCCATATCTATATGGACATCTCTGTAGTATGGGTCATTCTCTATTTTATATCTAAGAGCATCCAAAACATGTGTTCTACTTACGTAATAGTCATAGTTTTTCCCTTCATTGTTGGTTCGTCTAACTATGATAACTTCAATGTCTTCTAGCCTTCGTGGCAAGACTTTTGTAATTGTTGTAATATCTTGAGGGAAACTTATGGTATGTCCGCTATATTTGTATTGGCCTCCCCGGGCATGGGTTACTTGTAAAACTAGTGTGACACGAGCTATACCTGTGTAAGTAGTTTTAATACCTTTGGTTGCTCGCCTCGATCTAAGTTATTTTCCACAGAAAATCGGTGGACCCCTTTCTCTGTGTGACATCTAGTACAAACTTCATGTACACCAAGCATGCAAGTGCACATGCCAGTATAAGCTTCATTACATATAATGCACATTCTTAACTTCGATAATGCATTAATTCATTGCCTAAAACATTTCATTGATTCAACGTATTTGGGAGGGAAAAGTCCTTCCCTTGTTGGAACATGGTCAGGAATGGATCGCAAAATCTCAGCTATCATAATTTCATTTGTATTGTTGAGATTGCCTATTACTTGTTTATCCCTTTCCCCGTATGCTATGGATTGTGATGGGTTGGATGTTTTCTCTATTATATTGCTTGCACCTATAACAGTCAACCTACTTATTTCTAAAAATTCTGACACTTCTATATGTGTTAACGATGTTGGTATAAATGTTGGTGGTTTGTTTTGCAGGTATTGCAAGCAGCGACGAGCACAGATTTGGTCCCTATGCTAGCTGTAATATAATCTGTTTCTTTCATTTTTGATTTGCCTCCGTCTTTCAATGTCTATCACTGGGATTTGTGTATCCATTCTTAAAATAAAAATTAGATGTCAGTTTTAAATTTCTTGAAAATACATCAATAAAATGCAAAAAATAATATACAAAGAGACTTGATAGTAGGCAGTTGTTTGTCATGTTTGATCATTTAAATTATTTTTAAATATAATTGATAAATGTTGGAATCAGAATGGCAAACACCACATAGAAGAGTAATGAAAATGACTTAATAGCATATTCAATCTTGCATATTGATATTAGTGACATTTTTTTGGTAATGGAAGTTTTAGTGATATCAGGTTTTCACAAGGACATAAAAATTAGACAATCACAAATAAAATCTAAAATTGCTAGTTTTATTAGAGCCAAAATGCTTATGGATTCAATGAATGTATTGTATAGAATGAAGTGTCTGTATATAAGGCCTTGTATTTATTCATTTAATATTCTATTAAATGTTTTTATTCAATATAATAGGGTGCATATGGTTGTGGAAGCCTTGGTAGTTTTCTCTTTATTTTTTGTTTCATCTGCTAGCCACTATAACAACTTTCGTCACAGTTACGAATATCATAGACTTAGTCAATCTAAATTTGTGGATAAAGTTTTCATGTTCAACCATTATTCTCTAGGTAAAACTGAGATACTCTGTTCTAACAACAAGGACAACCAATCCTAAATCTGAGGCACTGTAGCTTTCACAGATTGAACTGACTGCAATAAATTCATGTTCTTCTTTGTGGGTGACCTTGGGTTGAACCTAATCTTCTGCAAGTACTCAGCCCCTAACTCCATTTCCCAGTTGATCTTAGCTTCAATCACTCCTCTATGGTAAAAATAGTTGTAGAAACCCCACAAGTTACCAGGAGAAGGAGTGTGTGCCTTTGTAAAAGCTTATGTTTGTCAAAGAGTTTTGGAGATGATGACAATGCGAAACTCATATCATAGGCATTTAGATGAGGGGACCATTTTCAGTATATGAGCTCTGAAATGACACCCACAAATGTTAATTTTGATTTGGAGGCCAATAATAAGGAGGTTGGTGTGGCAAAAATGGGTTCTCGAAGCAGTTCTAAGGACACTCATTGTCAATTCAGTAGAAAAAAAATTCAAAAAAACCTAACTAAAATTTGTGCATAGACCAAGGCAAAGACCAGCTCAAGCTGTACAGAACACAAATAAAAAGCTATACTAATAAATAAGATACTCCTTCATTCTATAAGAAATATATAATTATACTATGTAGCAATGAATAATAACCATTTTTTATGCCAATGAAAGTGTGGGATCAATCCACTTGAGAATTAGATATGCATGAAGAAGATAAGAAGTTGAAAAAATAGTCACTAACTTGGTGAAGTGAATAATACCCAGAATTAGTTCAAACATCAAGAAGAATTCTAGACAGTTCAAAATTGCACCTAACTACCACATTATCAGTGATGGCATTAACCTACCTACAATTTTAATTTGCAAACAACACTGAAACTGGATATGTACAATGAGGTGATATGTACAATGTCTATTATACAATGGTGTTCATGTAGAGGCAAACATTTCTGAAATCTGGGACAGCAGGTAGTTGCACTCATTGTCAAATTCAAATCTTGTAGCTTTTGTAATTGTTGCTTTTAGCTTGACTCAGAGTTGTATATCTCAGTCCTAGCTGAGATGGTGAAGAGGAATTGCTTGAAAAGGACATCATTGATTATAGATTGAGGAGATGTCTTAGCATGGACATCATACTGCAACATGTAAAGCTCTTTTGCATATATTTGCAACAAATCTTCAGCAACCTCATTAAAGGCCACAACCCAAAAACTCTGAGTGTGGTCTTGAATTTGAAGGCGCAAGAGGCATTTGTAATTACATTCTTCAAGAGGAACCCTACATCTCATGCAACACCATTTACCATCATTATCTTCGATACATTTTTTCTTACACTCTTTACCATTAACCATTAATGGACAAGCTAGGTAATAGAAGGTGTCACTTTTTACAAACTTGATGGTCACTTTCACTATGGCCTGTAAAGGTTGAGACATTGTTTTAGAGCATTCCAAAAGAGATATAATAAGCATCTGTATAGGTGATGTAGTTGACAGTGTTGAGTTGGACAATATATTTGTATCTTCTCTATATTTCAAATGTCTGAGTTCCTCTACCTCAGGTATTGTAGGGTTTATAGCTAGCACTGTAGAGGCAGTAGTGTTGACAACTTTCCCATTAAATTTAGTAACATGACCACTCTTAATAGCAACCACAATAGCTTCTTGGTAGTCTTTCATTCTTTTGATTTCCATACCTTCTTTCTCTGAAATAGGACCCCATAAATTTAATTGAATGGAGGAAACTGATTGTCTTGCATCTATAAGCTTCTCCTCAACACTTCGGTTCCATCTCTACGCCGTATAGTTGACGTATCACTAATAGTAGTGACAATTCCAATAATATCAACAAGGCTATTATTGTCCATGTCTGGAATTTTGTTAATGGATGTGAATTTGAAATTATATTTTGGCACTGAGGGGTCATCATCACAACGCCGCAAGATTGAATCCTGCTCCAGAGTGATTTCAAGATGGCTATTGAGCTTGTTGTAGTTCCTATTTGCTTCCTTTATCGAGCCTTTTGAAAGTGTGTACAAGGCTCCAACTTGCACCCATTCATAATGGAGCTCTGCTATATCATTGAAGCAAGTAACCCTAATTTCAGTCCCCTCATTGTCTATCATGTCAAAATTAAAAACTTGTCTAGTGTTCATGGGTGTCTTAAATTTGTGCATATTCTTCTTTGTTGTTACCCGACCTTTAATTGTCCATCTTCCCTGGTAGGGGTTCAAGCATTTGATAGGACTTATATGTTCAACCGTGTTCTTATGTCGAGAAGATGTATTTATACCAAACATTGCACTCTGACTACTTGAAGAGCTATTTGAAGAACCTCCCATATCTACATGCATTTGTTGTTCCTGTTGTTTGAACAAGAATTTGGGTTGGCCAATTAAATGGCATTCTGTGGCCATGATTTCTATTTCAAAGAGTATCAATGTCCTATAAGAATTGAAGGAAAAGAATGGTGTAAATATGATGACATATGTATATTTGGCCATGAATGACAAAAAAAACTCTGAGAAAGATGAATCCTACCTTGACTCTGCAGTGGAACGACATATGTAATTCATCAATTGCACTATAGATCCTACCTTTAATGTTTGGGATGAGAAAAGCATAGTAAATTTTCTGGGGAAAATGGCTATCTGCATATGCAAGCCATCAGACAACACAACCTTATTTCGTTCACATGAATCTGAACCAAGACTTAGTTTCTTTAGAGAAACAATTTGAAGCGACGAAGAGGTTACTACATCCCTAGCATTTATAGATTGAATTGCTTGAGCAATGAGTTCAACTGCCATTTGAACACTACATGCGGAGTGTTTTCAAATTTTATTAGTAGAAGTCAAATGATATAAAAAAATTGAACACAAAGAACAAGAGGAAATGTTCATTTGTTCTATCAAACAGATGTAGATGATGTATCATTTCACTGAGATTTTGACATATTCTTTTCTCCATTTAGTTTACAATAAAAAAATTAAATTATCACAAAATTTTGTAAGTAGCTGTGAAAATCAGGGGTAATTCACTGAGATTTTGACATATTCTTTTCTCCATTTAGTTTACAATAAAAAATAATTAAAACTTGCCTAACTAATTAAACTCAACAAGGATAAATTTGTCCATCCATTGTAACTAATTAACTTAATAATAATTAAAACTTACCTAACTAATTAAATTCAATAAGGATAAATTTGTCCATCCATTGCAACTAATTAACTTAATAATAATTAAAACTTGCCTAACTAATTAAACTCAACAAGGATAAATTTGTCCATCCATATAACCACCCATGCAAAATTGATTAAATTAACTAATTAATACGATTAAAGAATTATTTATCTAACGAAATAAAACTTAAATCCATTTAATCAATTTGAAACAACTAAGAGATTAATAATATTACTAAGTTACTAATTTAAATTTAATCAATTTAATTGACTAATTATACAAATTAACTAATGACACATAATTACAGATATTAACATGTATATATATACTCTAACTTCTAATAATAAATTGAAAGCAAATAGGTATATATATATATATATATATATATATATATATATATATATATATATATAAAATCCATAAGAAAATAATTGTAATGCTCATTTCACATAATTACAAATATTAATATATATATATACTCTAACTTCTAAGAAAATAACCCTAATGCTCATTTCACATAATTATAGATATTAATATATTATCTAACTTCTAATAATAAAATGAAAGCAAATAGGTATGTGCTTTTATATATATATGCCAAGTCAAAAACCCTAAAATTTCTTGAAAGATTGAAAGGAAGAAAAAAAGAATTTAAGATTTAAAGATTGCAAGGGAAGGGTTGAACCCTTGTCATCCTGCCATGCAAGCGGCCAAGGGCCGTCCTACATGAGTAGGCTACAGCCCCTAAAAAGGGGATGAGGGAAACGGCCTGCATGTGCAAGTCACAGGGGTCTGTCGTGCGCAGCACCCCCCCCCTCCCCGCTCCCTCCAAAAAATTATTAAAATAAATTTTATTTTTATTATTTTTTTTGTTTTAATATATAATATCTAGCTTTTCCAATATATATAAATAAATCATAAATAAATATATTTTATATATTCATATTAAATATATACCTGCACGCATACATATATACTATCAATTTTACAATGAATATATCCTAAAACCTACAACACACACCATCTTAGATGTATATACACATATATATTTATATTTTTCTTCTTAGAATCGAAACCCCAATAAAATTTGGTAATGGCTTTAACCTTGCAAAGATGGTCAACCTAGAAAAGAGATTTGGAGATGATATTAGAGAAAATGAAAGGAAATAAATGAATTTCATTACCCTTGGAGGAACATCAATTCCTCTTGCAAAAGAATGTTTCCAACAAGAACCCCAAACAATCTTTCTCCCTCTCTATGTTTTTTTTACCTTGTCCTCCCCTTTCCTTCATCCTACACAACATTATTTAAAATCCCTTCCCTCATGAATCCATGGAGTTAATTTCTCCAATCCCTAGAGGAGTTTTCTCCTCCCATCAAGGAGGAATTTAGCAACTAACAAAATGCAAAGGAGCCCGTGAAAATTAATCAACCCTAGTTCATTCCCTAAATCATGTAATCCCTAAAATCTAGTTTTAACTTGAGTTTTCTAATTAAAAGTCTTTCAGGTTATTTATTAGCTTCATTTAATTTAATTATGCACAAAGCATTCTTAATTATTTTTTAATTTATTATTAAACTATTTCAATTCAATATTTATTTCATTTAATTATTTAATAAACATTTAGTTATTTTACTAATATACATATAATACTTGCCACTTAAATTTAATTAAAATAAAAGGTACTTATTTAATTATTAAATATTAGGGTTTTATATCATAGAAATTTAATCAATGGTTGAACAAATTAAAGGATTGAATTCAATCTCGAATCAACAATTAAGTTAGTAGCCAATTTTTTTAATGAACTTAGTCAACAACAAACTACTAAATTATTTGCTCTCCAAATATGATTTGTTATACTAATTTATTTAATACTTATCAATGTTTGGACCACTTATAACATCTTTATAAAATTTACTTAATATATGTTAATACCTCCTATCCATTTAAAAATCTATCTATATGCTAAAATTCAATAAATCAATGCAATTATAATATTATTTTAACATTGACTAGTGATTGAATGAGGGTTGTGACATACTTCCCCCCTAAAACTTTGCATCATCTCAATGCAAAAATCACATGCAAAAAGGTTGTTTCAAAATGAGATTCACAGACCTGTTTTAAATTCTTCCTTGTGGCTTGCCTGCTAGACCCAGATGTCTAGTATCTTGAATTGATTCTCTATTTTTTCCTGGTCACATCAAAAATTTTACACCAACCTATTAAGAATTAAAAGAAAATGATACCCTATTATAGGCTAGGAAAATGATAACATTTTAGTCAATTTGGATACTCATGAATTAGCCAATATGAGCCATTTATCCAATTAGGGACAACCAATTCAGGTGCTTCTATCATGTGGACTTTCTTGTCCATATAGGACATCCTTTACCTATAGCCAAATGGGCTCTTCTATCCTAACAAGATTGGGATCATATTCTTACCATATAGGCTTAAGGATAGGAATATAAAGGGTGCTCTAGCTAGAGACTTTTGACCCCTTTGGGACCAATATGGGTCCAAGAGTCACTTCTTGTAGACCACAGTTCACCCAAATAAGTATTGTTCTGAAGGTGTCATACAGGGAATAATTATACAAAACTTGTACACCTCAGTTTTCAACCAATGGCCGGTACAAGTAATCCACCCTGGGGATTCTTCTGAGTATCAGAGACTTATATAAATCTATTATTACTTTAAAACATTAAATACAATAAGAATATCAATTTCAAATTTAGAACCATCCTTGTTATTTAAGAAAAAGATGACCACCCGAGGTTCACGAATAAGAAGGTCAAAATAACTTCAATATTATTCATTGTAAGCCAAAATAGATTGGGGTTATGAAAGAAATGGCATAATAGGGCTTTATGAAGCTTCTACAGAAGTAACTAGTCAATCGTTCATTTTTTTGTCGGCATGACATGCACTAGACTGGAAGTTGAAAAATTCACAATGGTAATAAGTTGAATATAAAGATCAGTCAAGAGTCTTACAAGAAAGCATACATTGAATTCTAAGTAATCATCATTCCTATGTAGTTCAAATTGAATTACACTATATCATTATAGAGCATCAAAATAGTTTAGCTAAGGATAGTTCTAACATAAAGAACCTTAAGGACATTCGATTGATAATCCAATTCCTTTACTCCTTACAGGATTTGTATGCATAAATTTCCACGAGCACATTATATATTGACTATCATCTTTAAACAATGTTATAATCCTTTGACAAGTAGAGAAAAAAATAGTACCTTACACATTAATAACCTAATAATATTTCTACAACTTAGAACCACTTTCTTACGAGCAAATGCACAATGACAAGTAATAAGGAAAAAGAAGCTTCAATCATTTTTAATATGTTATCATCCTACTATTCTTTCTCCAAGTATACCTAACAGCAAGAAAGATCAACTCGCATTAGGGGATAATAAATTAGAGGGTATAACGACCCATTCAAATGACACTAAGGGTATGCAAGCAACAAAAGAAAGTCTATCCTTAATCCTAACCTTTATTTTCATTATCTATGTATCCTTGGTTTTAGTAAAGGCTATGTGTTTATCTAGATACCATCCAAAAGATCATAAAAAAAAGGTTATCGTGATTATAAATCTTACTTAAATGTGATCAAAGTTTAATCATCAATTAGGCAACAACCTTTGAAAATAAAGGTAGACTATCTATATGCATTCAGATTTAAGCAATGCTTCTATAAGAACTTAAAGGCTTTTGAAATTTCCAAGCCCTAAGCGAATGAAATCACAAACTTGAATCAAATTTTAGTTACAAATTTAGGCTAGAATTCACCAAATTTAGTCAAAATTTATAGGGGAAGACATTCAAGAATGGTAAAACAATTCCAATCATAACAAAATTTAATTTTGAAACATAATCTACACAATTTCTACTCAAATCAATCATACGTATAATCATCATAGAAATAATTCATTACTTACATGAGTACACATAATGTGAGTGTAATAGAAAGAATGAAAGACAATCACCAATGTTTAGGAGTTCCAAAAGATTTTCTTCAAGAAATCATCACTCATAATTATTAAAACATGATGATAAAGTAGTGGATTTATATATCCTTATTTAATGCTTACTATGGTTTCAAATTTATAAGTCGCTATCAGATAAAGGGATTTCTTCGGGTTCCTCTTCCCCATCTGAATCTAATAACACAAACTTAGGGGTGGGATGTACGCGTAGGTACTCCTCTATCATCTCTTTACTCATAACAAGCACATTTTTTCCACACCCAAAGGACATGACATGGTTTGCTAAGGGTTTACTTGGTTTAACCTCTAAGGTTATTATTTCAGCAATCAAGATTTTTAAACATTTCTCTTTTTCTAGTTTAATTCATTCAAGAGCAATAGCAAAAGTTTCAGAATTAGAGAACCAAGCTCCTCTTTCGTAGCTCAATTTTTCTTCTGTATCATTCAAGGTTTGAGTTTGTTTAGTTTTCTTTGCCTTCCTACTCTTTTTCTTTGTTTTTGATCTTCTCATTTCTGCATTCAAAATCATCATCACAAGATTAGGTTTGATAAACATAATGCCAATTATTTCTAATAACTTCTATAAGGTAGACTCATAGGCCCAAGTATTCAACTTGTGCTTTGATACCACATTTAAAGACCCCATAACCTAACCCCATACAACCAATAAGATGCAAGGGCTCATCACCAAAACTTAGGTGAGGTAGTTATGGGCATTTCTTCTTTTACTTTTTGTATGCCACCCCTATGGCTTAGGTTAGAACCACCACCTAGGAGTACAAACATCACCATGCTAAATGGTATTTGTAGACACCTTAAATCCTCTCATCACCATTTCATCCATAATTAGGACATCACTCAATCATTTCATCTATAATTAATTGAATAAATCCCATTTATTTAATTATCCCAATTTTCCTCCTAAAATTAATTAGATATTTTGTAATTATACAATTAATAAAATCATTATTCATTCACTATTCACATGAACATTAATTAAATAAATTAGGACTATTTATTTAATTAATCAAACCTTCATCTATAGTCTATCCTTAGATAAATAAATTCAAATATTTATCTGTCTAAGTCCATTTCATCTCATCCCAAAAATCAAATAAATTTAAATATGTATTTAATTCCCTATTTTATCCACTTTTCATTAGTTGTCAAAATCAAATCATTAACCTTCCATAATCATTTGCGCATTCCAAAACATGATTAATTAAGGTAAATCTTACACAAGTCCCAAATGTGTACATGGGATCAAAGGTATGGCCTTGATTTGTACATGATTGGTACTTTGGGAATGGACAATATCTTCACATCCCTCCAAAAATCTACTTTTAAATCTCCCACCATCCACTTTATCCAAGGAAAATCTCCACCCTTGATTTCCCTTCAATCTTGGAACCCCCTTTAACCACCATTCACATGGTACCATTTGGAGGCTTCTCATACCTACCATCCTCTCAATCAATCTCATCCCTTGATCTCTCAAGGCAATCCTAGCCCTCCATCCACTAATCTAAAAATCTATAAATAGCACTCACCACAAGCCATTTTTATAACAAGTTTGAATGCAATGTTATGTTGTTAAGTTGAGAACTAACATATTATCATCTCATCACAATTAATCTTGGAGCACAACCACCTTGGCTTGGTGCAACAAGGAGACTTTTGAGTGAGAATTGTTCATGTTTTCATCTATTTTAGTTCATTTCCTTAGGCTTAATCTTGAGGTTGCTTGCAGTTGTTAATAGAATATGTTAGGCTTAATTTAACTTTTGTATGTTAGAATATGTTAAGACTTAGTTTAATTTGTTCTTGTATGTTAATTTGTTACACATTTTTGGCATGCCTAATAGGACCCACAACCTTTTTACTAATTATATTTCAAGATTTTGTTTAGCATTTTCTTGTAGGTCACAGTTCAACATGTCCGAGCCTAGTTTTGGTGTATCTGTTTTGAACGAGTATGTGCATTTTTACATCGACACAACTATCTCTGTATTCTACATCCCATCACTCTTGATTTCTAACTTAATTTTTGGTGATTTTACAAGGCTTTGGGGCTAATCCTTTTGTGGTTTTTGTAGGTTTTGTGATATTAATGACTTTCATGCATCTTAACCATATATTTTGGTCAAATTAACCTATATTTTTCTATAATGAGTGCTTCAGGATTAAACTGTGTGTTGTTTTTTCTCTCAACATTTCGGATCACACTCTATGATCCATCATCAGGAGAAAAGAAAGCAAGAGATGATAAGTAGAAAGGATAAACTACAGATCTAGCAGGTTAAAAAGAAAGAGAGGGGTGAGGGAGGTGGCACGAGGGCCAAGGGCCCAAGAAAGAAAAAAGAAAAAGAAAAAACTCCCACTAAAAAATTAATTCATCAAAGCCTAAGCACATGCACACACCTCAACCTAAAGGCAACAAAGAAGACATGAGGTGGTCAATAAAAATAAAAATAAAAATAGACTAACCAACCTACTTGCTACCTAATTAATAGGTCTCCTACATCAACTCTTGTCTATAAAATACCTATGAAGACATGGTCAAGTCACAAGCCTTCATTGAGACATCTTAGTTTTTGGTTGTGAGGCATATGTACATGTGCCAAAGGAGAAGCAAACAAATTTTGAAAACAAAGTTGTGAAATGTATCTTCATCGGGTGCAATTATGGTTTGAAAGGATACAAGATTTGGGATCCTATTGCAGAGAAGGTAATATATAGTAGAAATGTGATTTTTAGAGAAACTAAACCTTCTTTTGTTAGGTTGTGAACAAAAAGTTGTGATTCAACTTCCTTTTATGCCTGAGAAAGTTGAATCGAGGCCCCTAGATAGACAAGAAGTTGAGGAGAGTTCATCTAGCTCTAAATTTTTGGAAGAGGAGAAAGAACCTCCAACTCAGCTTGTTTTAAGGTCTACAAGGCATAGACAACCACCTGAAAGGCATTCACTTGATGCTAGAGATGTATTTTTCTTTGAATACTAACATGGATGAACCAAGATCTACAGAAGAGGCATTAGGTATGAATGATGCAAAGTCCTAGAAGATTGTTATGGATGAAAAAATGACATCTTTTGAAAAGAATGATACATGAGATCTAGTACCATTAGTTGAAGGATGAAAACCTATTGGTTGCAAATGGGTGTTCAAGAAAAAGATTGTTTCAGATGGAGGTATTGAGAAGTATAAAGTACGGTTGGTTTGCTCTCAAGTTGAGGATGTTGATTGCGGTGAGATATTTTCTCTTGTTGAAAAATGGCATCCATTAGATTCATGATTTCTATTGATACAACTTATGATCTAGAGGTTGAGAAAATGGATGTGAAAATGACATTCCTTCATGGCGATTTGGAGGAGGATATTTATATGACACAGTGAGAGAACTACGTGGTGAAAGATAAAAGTAGTTTGGTTTGTAAATTGAAGAATATTTATATAGTCTCAAACAAAGTCCTAGGATGTGGTACCAAAAATTTGATACATATGTGTTGAGTTTGGGATCTAAGCATTCTAATTTAGATCATTGTATTTATTATAAATCTGATGATGATTGTTTCTTATTTATTACATTTTTATTGGTAAAATGAAAGGAATGATTTCATAACTAAAGTCTCAACTTATAGCTAAATTTGAAATGAAAGATCTTGGTGCAGCTAAACACATTCTTGGGATGGAAATTATAAGAGATAGAATGAATAGAAAACTATGGCTTGTCCAGAGTAAGTATGTCAATTTAGTTTTATAGAGGTTTAACATGCAGGATTGTAGACCATTGTGTGTTCCTTTTATAGTTGGAATGAAGTTATCTACTTTGTAATTTGTCCAACATCCCCATTAGAGATGGAAGACATGAGCAGAGTGCCTTACTAAAGTACATCTAGAAATTTGATGTATATTATGGTCTATACTAGACCAGACATTGCCCAAGCAGTGGGAATTCTTTCCAAATATATGTCTAATCCTAGTTGAGTTCATTGGGATGTAGTTAAAAGAGTCTTTAGATATTTGTGGGGCTCCTTAGAGTATTCCTTGTGGTATCATGGTAATTTGATAGGAGACAAGCATTCCCTTGATATTCATGGTTATGTGGATTCAAACTAGGTAGGTGATGTTGATAGTAGAAGATCCACCAGTGCTTATGTGTTTTACTTTATTTGGTGGTGAAATTAGTTGTATGAGTAAGTGATAGGCTATGGTTGATTTGTCCACTACTGAGGTTGTGTATATGGCAGATACTCTTACTTGTAAAGAAGTCATTTGGCTTAAGAGATTGTATTCAGGTATTAGAATAAAACAAGGTGCAATGATAGTTTATTGTGATAGTCAAAGTGTGGTCTGCCTAGCTAAGAACCTGACATTTCATGCCAAGACCAAGCACATTGATGTACAATATCACTTTGTTAGAGATATGGTCAAGGATGGTAGGGTGAAGTTGGTTGAGGTAGAGACTTTGATGAATGTTGTAGATTCATTAACTAGGCCTATAAGCATAGAAAAGTTCAAATGGTGTTCGGAGTCTATGGGCCTCTCGGCCCCTAGTAATTAAATCATGGTGTTGATACTCCCTTTGCTCTTGCAATTTTTTCAACAAGTGGGAGAATGTTGGGAAAGGTGTCTCAACCTTGCAAATACAAAAAGTGTAATTTTTTTGCTATGAAATTGAATAAACTCAATTTCTGGGCTATAGAGTTGATTTTTGGCCAAAATAAAAATTCTAAAAATAAAAATTCTAGGTTGTTCAACACCACTTGTAGGGATGTCTAGTGCATAGATCTCTTTGATCTATATAATTTAAAAATATAGGCCTAATCGACCTCTCAGATCAAAAGTTATTGCCTCCATAAGTTGGGTCTCCCATATTGGAAAATGTAAAAACATGTTGGACATAGAAAAGAGTTGTAAGGGGGAGTTACATGTGTTGATGCATGTTATGACACATCATAAGGCATCTTTGATTGGAGATAATAGAACCCTAAGGATTTGGGTGTCATTTTTTGGTGGTTTTGGCTCATATTTTCTAATTACAGTTTGATGGTTTCATGTATTGTATCTCCTATATATTAGGTGCTTGAGATGGGGGTTATGTGCGAGAGTCTTATAGAAGTTGTTAAGTTGCCTCTAGATCTCTAGTTGGTGATACTCCTATGAAATCTTGCTCTACAAGTATATTGTAATCTTGTTGGGATTTCTAAATAATATATTGGGTTGCTTTTGGAGTGTGTGGTTTTTCTCCTAAAAGGGTTTTCCCCACGTAAATCATTGTGTTGTGGTATGATTGCTATATATATATATTTTTGTATAATTTTTATAATTGTCATAAAGATCCGAAAAGTTTTGCATAACCCTCCTCTCAAGATTAATGTAGGAAATTATTTCCCTACCCTAGTTTCCTTACAAAGAGGAGTAACCACAATTGAGGATTCAAATATTGACCTTGCCCTTGAACTATCTATGGATGCATTGTTTAGAATCTCCACTCCTTAGAGAATTAAGGTCAAAGGTTTTTTTAAGAAACATGCTCTCACAATTCTTGTTGATTCATGTAGCACTCATAATTTTATTTACCCAAGATTGGCCAAACAATCAAACTATTTTGTCCACCCTTCTAGCTTTGAAGTAATGATCACCCATAGAGGAGCCTTACCTTGTAAGGGAAAGTACTAAAATGTTCACATTTCCATGGGGGACTACACTCTCAAATTTGACATGTTTGTATTACACTTGGGCAACTGTGATGTTATCTTTGGAGCACAATGGATTTGCACTTTCAAACCTACTTTATGGGACTCTTTCGAAATATATTCATAGATAATGGTCAACAACACACTTTACAAGGACTATCCCCTAGACGTGGTAGTCTCATTATCTCTCATCAAATAGAAAAAGTCACTCAAAAAGGAGTCTCGTGGGATTATTGCACAACTTTATTCTATTTAGGTTAACAACTCTTTTGCCTCAATCCACCCCAAGGATCTCTAAGAAATTTTTCTCTACCATTTAGTGGTCTTCCTAGAACCAACTAGTTTACCACCAATCCACACAAAAGATCATGCCATCCAACTACTACTTGGGAGCACACCTCTAAATATCTATCCTTATAGGTGCCTATTTCTACAAAAGATTGAGATCAAGAAATTAACCCAAGAACTACTATGCTAAGGGGTTATTAGGCCAAGAACCAATCCTTACTCCTCCCCAATCCTATTGGTGCACAAAAAAGATGGCTCCTGTAACCTTTACATTTATTTTTGAGAGTTAAACAAAATTACCATTGAGGATAAATTTCCTATTTTGATAGTCCATGAGCTATTAGATGAACTCCATAGTATCTGATTCTTCTTTGAGATGGATTTACAATTAGGATATCATCAGATCTGCATCAAAGAATATGGCATTCCAACATAGACTTTCACACTCATGATGGTCATTATGAGTTTATTATCATGTCATTTGGCCTCGCCAATGCACCATCTCCCTTTCAAAGCTTGATGAATGAGATTTTTTGCCCATTTTTATAGAAGTTCATCTTAGTCTTGTTTGATGATATATTCTTATTTATAGTCAAACATGGGTAGAGAACCTATTACACTTGGACTAGGCCCTTCATATTTTTTTTGTTAACCACTTGTGTGCTAAACACTCCAACTACTTCTTTAGCTAGACAAATATTGAATACTTGGGGCACATTGTTTTTGAAGATGGAATTATGGTAGATATAGCAAAAATTGACACCATGCAAAACTAGCCTAAACCATAAATGTTAGAAATGAAGGTGCAAACCATACAACAGAAATCTAATTCAAACCTTATTAATGTCCTCTAAATAATGTAGAATCAATGGAGATTGCAACACAAATAAACCACTACACAGAAATGACATGCATTAAGAACTAAACACATAACACGATATGTAACATGGAGAAAACCCTTTTGGGTAAAAAACTCCACCAAGAAAAGAGGCTCCAAGTTGTATTATCTTCAAATATGAGATTACAATACATGCACTTCCTCTTCTTCTTCAATCTTCAATCCAGCGGCGTCTGTTACTCTCAACTCTGCTAAAAATGTAGTACAAATATCCTTATAAAAAGGGGTTTCCTTCTAGGGCAAGAAAACTGACATAATATTAACCATCAAATATGTGACCTAATGATGAATAGTCTATATTTACAATGATAAAAACATAAATAAAATGTGGTTTTGGGGGCGTTGCCCCCAAACCCTCATTGGGGTGGGTGGCCCCTGGACCCCTCACAGGGGGAAACCCCCTTGTGACCCCTCATCGCGGACAAATTAGCATCAGGTACCAAATATAAACATGTGTCTGAAACAAGGTCGTTGCTGGTGAAATCTTTCATCCCTTATGGGTGATTTACAAACAATAATAGGAATAATAAATTACATAGGATTTACAAGGTTGATGGCACCTTAATCCTAACATTCACCCACTTGACATCATACATTGTAAATACCCATAGGAAAATAATAATATAATCAAGCACTAGAAATCAGGGCCATGGCCTCTTTGCACCAAACAAATTTCTCTATTCTCACAGGCTTGGTTAAAGCATCTACAACATTCTCCTGATTGTCTACCTTCTTCAGCTCAATCTATCCACTGGCAACCATTTCTCAAACAAAGTGATATTGTACATCAACATTCTTAGTCTGAGCATGATACATAGGATTCTTGGCCAAACAAATAGCACTCTAGCTATCCTAACCAATCTGAACGATCCTGCAATTAAAACCAATACTTGTACACAATCTCCTCAACCAAATCAAACTACCTCCTTAGAGACATGGGTAGCATCCATATATCTGCTTTGGTAGTGGACAAAGCAACCGTTGGGTGCCTTTTTCTCATCCAACTCACTACTCTGCCAAACAAAGTAAACACATAGCCACTGATGGACCTTCAAATATCCAAGTCACCTACCCAATCTACATCAACAAATCCCTCTATGTCCAAAGTTTTATCAGCATTGTAAATACCAAAATAAACCAAACTATAATCAGGAGTACCTGCTAGATATCTAAACACCCTTTTTTGCATAATTCCAATGTTGTCTACCAGGGTTAGACATAAATCTGCTCAAAACTCCCATTGCTTGGGCAATATCTAGTTCAGTGAAAACCATTGCATACATCAAACTCCATATAACACTAGCATATGGCACATTAGACATATCCTCTAAATAATCCTTATTCTTTGGACACATATCTAATGAAATCTTAGTACCAATGGGTAAAGGAACTCTGACTGGGTTACAATCCTGCATACTAAATCTCTACAAAATGGTATTCACATACTTACTTTGAGACAACCAAAACTTTATGTTACCTCTATCCCTCCTGGTCTCCATACCCAAAATATACATGGTTTCTCCAAGATCCTTCATATCGAATGAACCTTAAATTTGGGCCTTCAATTCACTGATCATACCCTTAGTATTGCTAAAAAATAACATATCATCAACATACAATGCAATGATCAGAATAGAATCATCAATACAATGAATGTACACATAGTGATCCTCCTCATTTCTAACAAAACCCAATTTCAACACAAATGAGTCAAACTTTTTGGTACCACATTCCGGGGGACTGTTCCAGACCATAAAGAGACCTCTTCAATCTGCAAACCCAATGTTCTTTCCTTTTACCTCAAAACCTATAGGTTGTTGCATGTAAATTTCTTCCTCGAGATCTCCATGCAAAAACACAGTCTTAACATCCATTTGTTCTATTTCCCAATCAAAAGCTACAACAATGGATAAAAGAAATCTAATAGAAGTTAATTTAGCAATAGGAGAAAATATTTCACCGAAATCAACTCCCTCTCTCTGGGAGTATCCCTTGGATACTAGTCTAGCCTTGTACTTCTCCAATGAACCATCTGCTCCAAACTTCTTCCTAAAGACCCACTTACAACCTATGGCTTTTTTTTCCTTTGGGAAAATGAACAAGATCCCAGGTGTTGCAAGAGTCTGAATCCATCATCTCCTTCTACATGGCTAACTACCAAGACTCACTATCATCTGCATGAATAGCTTCCATGTATGATCTAGGTTCATCGTCAGTACTCAATAAAACAAATACACAATGGAAATCTGGTGGGCTATACTTGTCAACTGGGTTCTATTGTTTTGTGGATCTTCTTAGAGGTGGAGTAATAGACTCTTCAGGTTCTTCTGCATGCTCATTTGTACCAACTTCTTCTATCACAATAGATTCTTCATCATCAAAACTTTCACTCGAGTCTTCTTCTGCTGCTTCACCCCTCAATCCATCACTATATTCTTCTTGAGATGCATCTTCATGCTCTAATTCAAAATGCACTCTCTTCAGCTTTTCTTCTTTTTCCTTTGGTTGTTTAGGTTCTGAAATAACACTAAATTCCCTGAAAATAACATCTCTAGAATAGAAAATCTTTCAAGTTAGTTGATTCCAAAGTTTATAACCTTTTACATTATCACCATATCTAATGAAAGTACACTTTTCAGCTTTTGGATCCAACTTAGTTCATTTTTCTTTAGGCACATAAGCATAAGCCTCACAACCAAATACCCTTAAATGTGAAACAAAAGTTTTCTTACCTGTCCACATTTCATAAGGAGTTGAAACAAGAGCCTTACATGGAGATCTATTAAATAAGTAGTTCACAGTACACACAACTTCTGCCCAAAAACATTTGTTCAACTATGATTCACTCAACATACTTCTGGCTCTTTCCATTATTGTTTGATTCATCCTTTTTGCCACTCTATTCTATTGTGGTGTATATGGAGTTGTCTTTTGTCTAACAATACCTTCATGCTTATAGAAATCATCAAATTCCTTAGAACAGTATTCCCCTTCATTGTCAGATCTCAAAACCTTTATCTTATATTCTGATTTCTTTTCAACTAAAACTTTAAATTCCTTAAATTTAGTGAAAACTTCAGATTTGTGATGCATAAAATAAATCCAGGTAAACCTTGAGGCATCATCAATGAAGGAAACATCATATCTAGATTTTCTAATTGATTCAACATCCATTGGACCAAAAACATCTGAATGAATAAGTTCCCATTTATCATTAGATTTATGACTACCTGAAGGAAATGGAGATCTATTATGTTTTCCAAACACACAATGTTCACAAAATTTGAAACTCTCATCAAAATAGGATAAATTGTCTAACAATTTTTTATTTAAAATAGTCTTTAAATTAGACTGACTTATGTGGCCCAATCTATGGTGCCACAACATACATGTATTTTTAGTATTATCCTCAAATGCATAAGAGGCATTACAAACAGGAGTGGCTTCTAACTTAAACAAGGTTCCCAATCTTTTCCTCTTCACTACCACCAAGTTTCCTCTCACCAATTTGTAGCCATGCTTATCAAATGTCACGTGCATTCCCAAATCATTCAACTTTGAAACATAAATCAAATTTCTAGCCAATCCAAGAACATGTAAAACACCAGGGAGGGTTTTAATTCTCCCATCACTGAAACACAATGTTACCTTCCCTTGTCCAACAATAGGATATGTAGAGTTGCCCCTAAGGTACACATTTCCTCCATCATACTCTTCATATGTGGAAAACCATTCTTTATGTGGAGCCATGTGGTATGAACATCCTGAGTCAACCAACCAATGATCATGAGAAAACCTCAATACCTGCATTTGAAGACTTATCAGTAGCAGAATCCCATTGTTTCTTCAGGTTTCTACATTCCTTTTTCACATGTCCTCTCTTTTCGTAATTCCAACACTTGACTTTGTTCTTCTTTCCAAGAGTCTTAGAACAACCCTTAGACTTGTCTTTAGACCCCTTATGATCTCCTTTTGGTCTTCTTTCCATAGACCTTACCCTAGCACTGAGAGCATCCCCTGAACTATCTAAACTTTTCATCCTCAATTCCTATGAGAGCAGAACTGAAACAAGAGCATCCAACTTTAGATCTATGAGGTTAGCAATGATAGCCAAAATAACATTCTCCCATGACTTAGGTAGAGAATAGAGAAGCCATATACATTTATCTTCCTCATTCACATCAACATATATAGATGCTAGTTGACTCAATAACAAATTAAATGAATTTAAATGCTCTATAACTAATTTGCCTTCTTTCATTTTCATGGAAAATAATTTACCCTTTAAATAAAGCTTGTTTACCATACTCTTGGCTTGGTAGATCTCACCTAGACGCTTCCACAAGCTATGTGCAGACTTCTCACTCATAACATTCAATAGAACAGAATCTGCAAGACATAGTTGGACTGTACCTCATTCTTTTTTATCCAGTCTATCCCACTCAACTTGAGCTACATCATCAGGTTTCTTCTCTTTCATAACAGCGAACCACTTATTTCTTTCCTCAAGCAAATCCTCCATCTTCAGCTTCCACAATTCGTACCCCATGCCATTGAACTTTTTAATGTCTAATCGAGAGGTAGAAGCAGCAGTGGATGCAACCATGATATCTACACAAGATCTGCAAACAAAAAATAACCAAATCTCTTATTGTAGCTAAAAAACCTTCACACTATCACCCAAGAATCAAAACTAGCCAGGCTCTAATACCAAATGTTAGAAATAAAGGTGCAAACCACACGACAGAAATTTGATTCAAATCTTGTTAATATCCTCTAAATAATGTAGAATCAATAGAGATTGCAACAGAAGTAAAACCTACTACACAAAAATGACATGCATTAAGAACTGAACACATAACATAGTATGTAACGTGGACAAAACCCTTTTGGGTAAAAAACTTCACCAAGAAAAGAGGCTCCAAGTTGTATTATCTTCAAATATGAGATTACAATACATGCACTTCCTCTTCTTCTTCAGTATTTAATCCAACGGTGCCTATTACTCTCAACTTTGTTAAAAATGTAGTATAAATATCCTTATAAAAGGGGTTGCCTTCTAGGGCAAGAAAACTAGCATAATATAGACCATCAAATCTGTGACCTAATGACGAACGGTCTAGATTTACAATGATAAAATATAAATAAAATGTGGTTTCAGGGGTGCTGCCCCCAAACCCCTCACTGGGGGGAAACCCCCTGTGACCCCCCGTCACGGATGAATTAGCGTCGTGTACTGAATATAAACATGTGGTTGAAATAAGATCGTTGCTGGTGAAACCTTTCATCTCTTATGGGTGATTTACAAAAAATAATAGGAATAATAAATTACATGAGATTTACAAGGTTGATGGCACTTCAATCCTAACAAAATACACTAGAGAGCCTTCATGGATTATGAGGACTCGTGAGATATTATTGTCACTTTGTGAAAGACTATGGGCATATTATTGCCCACCTCATAGACATGTTGAAAAATGATTTCTTCTAGTGATATACAACTACAAAAGTGGCGTTTGATCTACTTAAGAAGGCTATGTGCTTCGCACTAGTTATTGTTATGTCATATTTGTCTAAAATATTCATCATTCAAAGTGATGTTTTAAGATTTAGACTCGGTGTTGTTCTATGTAGGAAGGGCGACCCCTCACCTTTACAAGTAAGGCTCTAGCTAGCAAAACTATCACATGCTCCACCTATGAGAAGGAAATGCTATTCATTCATCATGCAGTTAATAAATGACATCCATACCTTGTCTAAACACACTTTTGCATTATTTTGGACTAGCAAATCTATTCTATAGAGCAACAAATGTAGGTCACAAAGATGTTGGGCTATGACTATGAGATAACCTATAATAAAAAAATAAGATAACATTGTGGAAAATGTGTTATTGCATCAATTTGAAGATCATCATCCTACTCTGAGTGCTTTATCAATGTCCACCCTTGCTTGGCTAAATGACTTACGTTAAGAGTGTCAACAAGACAATCACATGCAACAACTCATCCAACAGGTGTCCAATCATCCCTCTTCAAAGCCCAATTATTCATGGGATGGAACCTATTTATTGTATAAGGGTTATCTATTATTGGCCTCCCAATCGACTTTGCAACTAAAACTTTTATCTGAGTTACATGCCACACCATCAGCTAGTCACTCTAGGTTTCTCAAAAGATATGAAAGTTTTTGCCTCAATTTTTCTAGCAAGGTATGAAACCAAACATCAAATAGTTTGTGGTAGAATGTGAAATCTATCAATGCAACAAATGTGAAATGATTGTCACCCTAGGATAATTGTAACCATTACCCATTCCTATTTGAGTGTGGACCAACATTTCATTGGACTTCATTAAAGGACTTCCAAGGTCTACAAGGACATCAATCATTCTAGTGGTGGTAGATCACCTCTCTCCAAATATGCCCATTTTTGTGCCTTATCCCATGATCTCTAAACTTCCTCCACCATTGCCCAAACCTTCATGGACTAGATCTTTCAATTTTGGATTTCCTACTTCCATTATTAGTGATCATGATCCCATTTTCAATAGTCACTTCTAGCAATAATTTTGTGAGCACCTTGGTACCTAAATTAAAATTTTCTTTGCATATCATCCCCAAATAGAAGGCTAAACCAAAATTGTCAAAAAGTGCTTGGAGACCTATTTATATTGCTTTGCTTTAAATTACCAACATCATTAGACTAAAAGGTTACCATTAGTAGAATGGTGATAAAATACCACTCATCACACAACAACCAAGCTAACACCATATGAAGTAGTGTATGTTCAATCTCCACCATCTCTCCATACATATATACCTAGTAATTTAAAAGTACATGGAGTGGATTCCACCCTTTACAGACATGACACCATTCTTCACACCATTAAGGACAACCTACACATAGCATAGAACTACACGAAGTAATAGGATAATCAACATTGCTCAAAATGTACTTTCACCATCGATGGAACGGTCTTTCTTCACCTCCAACTGTACAAACAATTATCCTTGAAGATGAAGGCTGGTTAGAAATGGTCACCTAGTTTTTGTGGGACCTATAAATTTTGTAGCAAATCAATTTAGTTGCATACAACTTAGAGCTTCCTCCCTCCTCAAAGCTCCACCCAATTTTCCATGTTTCTTGTTTGAATAAGACTCTTGAACAACAAATTAGACCTGGTCTGCATTAGTCAAACTAGATACATAAGGATATAGCCTCTTGACACTTGAGTCTATCCTTGATTGACAATCATGCCAACTTTGCAACCACGTCATCACATAGGTCCTTGTCCCATGGCATGGTATGCAAACAGAAGATGCATTATGGGAACCCTTCTACTTGCAACAATAATTTCCTCATTTTAGGCTTTGAGGACAAAGCTTTTTAAGGGGGAGAGCATGTTAGGACCTGCAATCCTAACTATTTATTCCTAGTTAATTACTTTTGTATCAAGGTACAATTAATAAAAGTATTAGACACATGCATTGTAAGTCATCCCTTTTGCCAAGTAAGTTTATCTTACATGAATGGGAGGTAGTAGTTCTCTTGAGTAGACTTAATTTAAATAGACCTAGTTTTGATAGAAGAATGGGTTATGCATGAACTATATTGTATTGAGCATTGATTAAAGGAAGTTTCCCTCTCTAAGAGACTAGTGATAAATACTATAATATGAATTTTCAATTTCAATGCAATATTGTTCATTATGTTTTCATTTTCAGCACTTGTTTTCTATGTTTCATGCATTTAGCTAATTTGTTGTAAGAACATTACATACCTTATGGGTTCAAGGGAAGATAGTGAAGGACATTATTTTATTCCTTAGCAAGTGTTGAAATGTCATTAAGAATCCCTTATCATGGATAGGAGCATACTTCTCAACTCCACATGGTCTTGGTACCATAGTGATGGCACTCCATGGTCTATGTCTAATGTACTCTTCCTTTCTATGCATTAGATTGTTTGTATTTGATTGGTGTTTTAGATCCCATGTAATTCTTTGGATGATGTAGTAATACCCATTCATATGCTTGGAATGGTGTTGTGTATGATATGTGTGTGTGTGTGTGTCAAACCTATCATGTTTTGCATGTGGGTGTTTGACTACCTAGTTGATCACCCCCTTGTTTAGTGGGGTAGGCCTCAAGGTCCCACATGGCTAGGTGGTAGACAAATCACCATTGGTGGCCCAGTGGATCTTTGGAGTGCTTATTGGAAAGTGTGCAAGGTTCTTGTAGCTCTATTATTCTTGTAGCTTTTCATTACTTGTATAATTGAAAAGATGTATTATAAGATCCTTTATGATCCTTGATTGAGTTGTAAATTTGTATTATTGATCATAGTCCATATGTGTTGGAATGTGGAAACCATGTTGTAATCATTTAGTGATAAGTAATTGATATAGTCATATTTCATGCTTTTAAATGAGAAACACTTGCATTATCATGTTGTGATTCATTCTTACTCATTCCTAAATCACATTCAAAATTGCAAAGTAACTAAAGGAGTATGTTATACCTTATAAATTATGCATGAACAAATTAAATGGTTGTAGGAATGATTACACAACTCTTGTATTAGTGGATTTATGCTTGTTGAATGTTCACTTGTAGTAGTGTTGTTAATGGCTTATTGACTTGTGAACAATAGTTCTTCTTTAAATTTGAAATTTCAACTTTTGTGAATTTTAGAATATTGACTAAGATGTTTAAACAACACTTATGGCTTGTTGTAGGTTCACTTGTTTTATCTTGGTTAGGCTTGTCTATATTGGATTTTGGAATTTTAACTCTTGTAAGTGTTTTGGTTGATAGAATCTTAGTCTAAGGGTTAAATTTGATGCTAGACATCTTTGGGATCTTTTAACCATGCCTAAGATCAAGTTCATAGTTAAAGAAAACCCTAACATGCATGTTTTGATCTTCCCCTATTTAGTTCACTTGTTTTACTAGAAAGGGGCAAATTGTAGTCCTCTGGTGGTGATGATCTTCTACTAGGATGAATTCATCACTGGTAAAAGGGGTGAATGCTTCCATGATAGGAAAATGATAATAGTGGGTAGTCCACGACTTTTTTTATAAAAAATTCCTAAAGGAAGATTGACCCTTAGCATTTGCCTTGACTTTCCATAAATTTAGTGTGCTAATGTATTGAGTCCTTTTTGTGGTTATTGACCATTATGTGTCATGGTTGTATTGTTGAGTAAAAATGACTAATCCCTTGTATAACTAGGTGAGAATTTGGGTCACCTAACCATTCTATCTCATGAGTGGGTAAACTTAAGGTTTGGATGTTATTTCCACATTGTTTTGGATTTGTGATTGTGTCTAGGGATGAGCTAAAGTATTAACTAAGGGTTAGGGTCTCCATTGATTAGGGAATGGTGTCTTGTTCCCTTCTATTCTTGCCTATTTATGAGAAATAGTGACAATGGTTCAATGCCCTATTATTTATTAGAGAAAACACTATCATCTTGTATGGTCATTGCAATGAGGTCATCTTGTGATAGTGTTAAGACTTCTAATTGTGTAGTCATGATTTGTGCATTAACAACATGTTCTTCAAGTTTCATGTTACATATCACAAATCTAATGCATGAATTTACATTATGACACGTTTGGGTTGCAATTATAATGCAAAAAACATTGTTGGTTCATTCGTTCACATTTTTTATCATCTCATAAAACCTTCTCTATAAAAATAGGCACAAAGGTTGTGGTGCCATGGAGGGAGGCTTCCTAAAATATTTCAACATGTGTTGGTAAAAATTTTTAGGAGAATTTAAAGTAGGTATTCCCATGAATTTTGTAGTACTGGGTAAGTTTAAAATTTTAAGCTCCATAATTTATGAAAATTGATAGACCCATTAGTTTTCTTAATGATAGCTAACACTAAATAATTTAGCTAAACTTTTTTGAAAACTAGCAATCGCACCTTGGTGTGCAATGGGTACATCGAAGAGTTGTGGAAGTTTAATTGCTCTGTATTTAAATGAATGATGATTGTCTCGTATTCTTATGGACAATTTCATTATGTTCTCTCGAGTATCATGAATTAATTTGCATAATCTTAATAGATTTCAAGATCTAGTGTTTTGCTAAGTAACTACTTCAAATTTGTGAGATTTCATGTTTGGTTTGTAGCCTTTATTTGCATGGATCTCCTGTCTAGATTCTTGTTCATGCATTTCACCGAGGTTCACCTACATTCCATTAGTTGTCACCTATGCATATAATTTGAAGCGTGTATGTTTGTTTATGACAAGCCTCATATTTCACATCTTGACACCTACATTTAATAAGCATTCTCTTGCAAATAAAAACATGTACATCATGTTTAGTTGTCATCTTGCCTACCATCATTCATCCTCTCATGGGACATCACACGATACAAGTTTGATCAAACTTAGTGACCCTCATTGCTTTTATAATTTCACACCATTGCATAATTTGGAGCTCAAATGGACTAAAATTAAATTTAGACATTCTATAATTTTAGATTGTAAAATTCTAATTGTCTAAAAATATTAAATCCCAGGGAAAAAGTTTTCATCTGTTTGAATTTGTAGATGATATGGGAATGATCTTGAGACCTCAAAAATGGTGTGCATTCTATGTCATGGGAGCCAATTGTTTTCGAATCTTGGTTTGGAAAAACTTTTATAAAAGGAACATTATTATTAGTTAGAAAGAGGGCCACCATCCAAGTAACAACCCTTGTGGAAAATTGACAAATACCTATAGAGAAGGGGAAAATGTATTTAAAATAAATATTAATGTCCCAAACTTTGTATTTTGTCAAATGAAATTATATATATATATAAGCATGCTATATTTAAGAAAGGAAGAGGGAGTGGTTTAATACTAAGCACCATCTCTCCCACTCTCTCTATCCCTCTATCTCTATAGATATATATATTTCTTCGCTTCTATCTTTCTCTCTTTCTCTCTTTCTCTCTTTCTCTATCTCTCTATAATTATCTCTTTCTTTCTCTCCCTCCTTATCTCTCTATATCTCTATCTCTCTTTGTCTCCATCTTTATATCTCTATTTCTTTGTCCCCCTCTCCATCTATCCATTTCTCTTTATCTCCCTCTCTCTATCCCTTTGTCCCTCACTCCACCTCTTTTTGGCCCTCTCTATCCTCAAATGGTGTCGTCCATATATTTCTTCGTTTCTCTCTTTCTCTATCTCTTTATAATTATCTCTTTCTTTCTCTCCCTCTTTATCTTTTTATATCTCTCTCTCTTTGTCTCCATCTTTATACCTCTATCACTTTGTCCCCCTCTTTAGCTATCCACTTCTCTTTATCTCCCTCTCTCTATCCCTTTGTCCCTCACTCCACCTCTTTCTGGCCCTCTTTGTCCTCAATGGTGCCCTCTCTCTATTTTTGCTTGGGAAGCATGTGTCTCATCATGACAAGTGGATGTTTACACATTAGGTCTAGATGGAGGATGGATGTATGGGGTGATAAGCTCTTGGCCACGGAATGCATAGAGTTAAGTAAGAGGATCATCATGGCCTTCTTGATCAAAGAGGGGATCTTGATCATATATGGGAGCTTGGTCATGGAAAGGATAAATGTGTTATGGATGGGTGGAACGGAAGGGGTTTGATCTTGATTGGAATTAGGGACTAATGCTTCTTCATGCTTAGGATTGTAGCCTTGACATATCTCTTAACTTTGAGTGGAAGTGGATGACTCTTGGATAGGTTCAATATGTTCTTGATGGTCAACAACATGAGGGCATGATGGACTTTGTCTTAGACATATAGGATCAATAGGTTGTGGATCACATGATAGAGTTGGAGGAATAGTCATGATATTTGAAGGCTCTTTGGTAGGTGCCAAGATAGGTATTTGACATGGGGTAAGTTGTTCATTGCTAGCAGCCATTGGATCACATCCATTGCAAGCGCATGTGTGGAAGGATAATATAGTGGATGGATAATGAGGGTAGATGATGTGGACTTGTGATTAGCAATAGGTGGAGCGGAAAGTTCCCATGGTGGAGGAATAAGAGGGATGGATGGCGTTGGATTATGGTTAGGACTTTGGTTGGATGGAGGGTCAAAAGGATTGGATGAAGTGGTGGATTTGGATGACTCCACATGTTTACTTTTATAATGTTTGAGCTTAGGACGTGGAGTTAATGGGGGATTAGAGGATGGTAATGATAGTGAATGGCTTTCATGGACTAGGTTGATGTCTCCCTTGTCAAAAGTGGCATTAGAATCCAAAGGCATTTGATCTTGTTGCAAAGGTGGAGTTAGGCTCTCGTGTGCTTGTTGGTGTATGAATGGATAGGTTGATGTGGTGTTTACTTCATGTGTGGATGAATTAGGTTTCAGACTTGTCTCATCCTTGTAATTAGAGAGATAGCCTCCTCGAAGTATGAACTTGGGCTTAGGAGGAAGGGCTCCTTGGAGTATAAGCTTTGGTCTTGGTTTGGACATAGGATCACTAAGGATTAGGACCATGTTGACAAGTGCTTGACTAGGATTAGGGTAATGGTAAGGTGGAATGACAAGGAATGTGATAGAGTATGAGATTGATTGGATGATTAGATAGGTGATTAGGGATGATTAGGTTAGGGTTAGGGTTGACTTGGAAATGATTAGGATATGATTAGGGGTGAGGTGATTAGGATGAATTTGATTGAATGATATGATTAGAAAGGGTGATTAGGATGTGAAGGTTGAATGATGAAGATATAAGTAGGATGTGATTATGATGATGTTGAATGACAAGAATAATGATTAGGATGAAGTTGATTTGGATATGATTAGGATATGATGTGGAATGATGGGTGATTAGGATGAAAGTGATTTGGAATGAATGTGTTGGTGAGAATGTTGTGAATGGTTAGAATAGGGATGACTAGGAGGATCTACTCCCTTTCTCTTCTTTTGCAACTATGTCTCTACCAAATGAGACTTGTGAATTGTGGGATGCTAGGGGATGTCAATGCAAGGTGATGAGGCCCAGATTATGATAGAGACTAATGGATATTAGTCTTCAAAAATTCTAGCTCCAAGAGGGTACTCTCGTCTACTAATGACCTTGTCAAAATATAAATTGGATTTATCAAGACCTTGAGGTGTGTAATAAATGATTGATTAAAGTGAACCCATGAGTTTCAGAATTCACTTAGAAGGATGGACTTAAACTAGCCTTGTGGTATTAAGACCAAGTTGTAATTGATTTGAAAAAAAGATGTCAAGGTCTCTTGGTCCATATTTGTATTTGTGATATAGTCAAGCTTCGACAGTTTCTCCCTATGTTTCAACCTTAGGAAGACTATTTTTGGGAACCTCTATAGATGTCAAAGGATGAATGAAATTGGATATGTAGTGGGTGAACAGAACCAGCAAGTCTATAATGTTTTGACACAATTGTAGTTGGAATTGATAGGGAGGGTAGATGCTCAAAGGTTTCCCTATGGTTGTGGTGTATTGTGATTAGGATGAAATTGATTGTATTAGAATGAATGGTTAGGATATGATTAGGATGTGATTGGATTAGAATGAAGATGATGATGTGTAGTGATGAGATTAGATGACTTGGATGGATTAGGAAGAAGTTGATTGGATTATGAATGAATGGCTAGGATATGATTAGGATGTGATTGGCTAGATTAGAATGAAGATGATGATGTGTAGTGATGAGATTAGATGACTTTGAATTGATTAGGAAGAAGTTGATTGGATTATGAATGAAGATGATTAGGGTTTTGACTAGAATGATTAAGATGATGGTGATTAGATGAAAGAGGTTATTAGGGTTTAATAAGGATGACTTGGATATGATAAGGAGAATGATTAGGATGATGTTGATTGGATGAGGATGACGATATGTGATGATTAGGAATGATGATTAGGATGAAGTGTAATGATGAGGAATGACGAGTACAATATGATTAGGATGAAGTGCAATGATTAAGAATGATGAATAGGATATGATTAGGATGAGGTGTAATGATCAACATATGATAAGAATATAATTAGGATGGGACAAGTAGGATGATCAAGATGTGGATGGCTAGATGATGTGATTAGGAAAGGTCATTAGGATAAGATGACTTGGAATGAATGGATGGATTTGAATGTTTAAGGGTGATGATTAAGCAAGCACACGAATCAATCATAGGAGACACTTGGCAATTAGATTGGTTATTTTTAGTGACTCTTGACAAGTTTGAAAACACTTGTAAACATGTACAATCCTAGGCTAGTCAAGGATACTACCTACTAAGTCCCCACTCAGATTTCTCCAAATACTAAGACAAGGCGGACAACTAGAGAATTTGGTGACATTGGCTCCCCCTTACACGGCACAGGCACACCAAAGCTCTTACCCTTCGATCTAGGGACCGAGGGAATTCTCGTCCTACAATGAATAGTACATGTGGGGCGGCTTCAGAGGTTTGACCTTTTGCACCAGCAAGTAAAAAGGGTTTTTGGCCACTAGCACAAAGGTTCTTAATCAATGTTTCAGGATATACTAGTGTCTATACATGTGGTAGTTCACTCATTTAAGAGGCCTCCCAGCCCTTAGAGAGGGGTTTCACGCATCACATGGATACTGAGGGAGACATCCATCGATATAAAATAGCGACACTAGGTGATTCATGACTTTCATCACAACCATGATTATTTGTAGAGCAGACCGAAATGAAAGTACTACTTGGGTCATTCCCTCTCACAAATCATGAGGTAGTCCCTCTAAAGGTTTGCAAAAAAGTGGTACAAACACATGTTTTTGATCTCCAAGGTCATACGAAGATGCATGGAGAGAGCATACACATGTGTTTGACCACACTAGACAATGTTCATTAACCCTTAGAAATTAAATGTGTGGTGTGATTTATGCAAACATTGTGAAGAGTTTTTGATTCCCAAGATCACTTAGAGCACGAGGGAAGAGCATATGCACTTCACAACCTAAACACAATCACCAAGAAAAGTAGACAGTGATTCATTTTAAGCCCAAACCAAGTGTGAAAACAACAAGATAATGTTTGTTTTATGCCCCAAAATCAAAGTGTTCCTATGATAACCAAGCACATGCACATGAAAATGAAAGAAACCCTGCATCAAATGTGTTAGTAGTTTCAGTTTGTAATCTTTTCCCAATGAGTGTCGCAGGCTGAAAATCATATATTAGTAGCAGAAAATCCCCATGATAATGTAAAAAACATGATATATCAAATAGATGCCTTGTTTTGCGAGCCACCATGACGAAAAGGCCAAAAAGGTAAATCTAAAAAATATCTAAGAAAATTGATCAGTCATAGCAAAATAAACAGTAGCATTAGATTGTTAAGGAAATTTTAAGCAGTTTTTAAAAAAAATGTGAAAAAAGGATCAAATTTGCACTAGTTATGCTCGTTTGAAGTTTAAAATTAAGGTTGACTTTGACCAGAAAAATAGCTGATAAAATGACTCTATTACCTAACAAAACCTATACCATTGTGTAATTTGATGAATCAACTTTCCAATGAGCCCTCATTTGCAAACATTTGATGTCGTATGCCTGAGTTATGATCAAAAGAAAAAAATGCCCTATTAGGGCATGTTGAGGCAAAGGGACAGGCTTGACTGTCAATACCTAACCGCTAACTATCAAGCAAAGCTTGGCCACATGTGGCGGTTAGGTGGCCATTGGTTTATCTGGCGGTTAGCTATTTAAATGGGCACTTGGTCACCCATGTGACCAAGACCCAAACAAGAACAAAAAATAAAAAGGATTTCAAAGGCCCCGCGGGCATGGTCACTTATGTGACCACACGCTGGTGACAAGGGCTAAAGGGGAAGCCCAAAGCCTTCCAACGGCTAGGGCTATGGAGCCCAAACCCTAACTTCACCTTTAACATCTAACCGATAGCGCCCAAAATACACATTTAACATTTCCAGATCCACCAATAGTTAGTGTTAGGATTAAAATTTAACATGAAAGTAAACTGAACAGTTAAACAATTAAGTTTATTGTGAATGCTCCACCCATGCCATGGTTAGGGTCTTGTCGAAGCGCCAGTTTTCTAGAATATACACCAGGTAGATCTAAAAGACCCTAGTGATTGCGATGTTTAAGGTCTGAAGTCTCCAGAATCGAGCAAAACCATGGGCCCTTCATTGACCAATGGATAAATAGAAAAGGCTATGAAGCCCAAAGCCTGCCAACAGCGTATGCAGAGTGATCGACGTGTCTAAGAGGGGGTTTGGGACTGTGGAGGAGCGGTGGCTATTAGGTTTAGGTTTAGGTAGACGGTAACATGGCTTAGTAGGTGTAGTTGCCACTTAGAAGTGGTGGTCATGGTCAATAGAAGGGTCGTCAATGTTTAAAGGGAAGAAGGTCGCAATTAGAGGAAGGCAGTCGACATTTTATCACAGACAACAGCTAAACAGTGAATGGTCCTTTTATCGCAGACAAAGGCTTAAGGCAGATAAAGGATGTTTTAGGCGATGGACGAGGGTTCTTAACAATGGTCGACAGTCCTTGTTAAGGTGTCGACAGAGGTGCCAGGGAGATCGAGCGGCGAGAACAAACAAGGTCACCGCAGATGGTGGTGATGGGAAGAGTTCAAGGGTGACTTTAATGTCACCGAAGCCGACACAGAGGAGCGGCCGACTGGAGGCTAAAGATTACAAACTTAGGGTTTTGACAGTCGAAGGGAATCTAAAGGGGTCGCCAGAGGAAGGTAGCATGCGGGGAGGTGACGAGGTCCCTTACGTGGTGATGGGAATCTTTGATGGTCTCGACGGGCTTTGAAACAGAGGTGGGTCCGTGGTGGAAGAAGATCTAAGGTGGTGACTTAGGGCTTTTAGCAGTTAGGGGTTTTAATAGGTAGGGAAAGGGGAATTCCAGGCAACAACTATGTAATCAACAGCTAGGGTATGTTTTTAAAACCTGCAGCAAATAAACTTCAACTTGCAAATAAAGAAGTCAAACTTGCAACAAAATCGATTACCTTGAAACCAAAATATGCAACCAGAGACCCCAAAACAAAGCCAAGACCCACGATTCAAACAAGAAACTATCTTGCAACCAAAGATCAATAGATACTATGCAAAAAGGTATGGTATGTCCGTACATTATGGATTCATACAGTACGGACTGTCGTACTAATTTAAAAAAAATCAAAAATTTCAAAGTGAGCCAAATGGGTCAAATTTACAGTCATTTTTCGTCGAAATGACCTCCCAGACTCAACGGTGAGGTCTGTTTAAGACCAAGAAGCCACCTGTGAAATTTATTTTTTAGAAGTTGACTAAAATTGATCGATTCACGTTGGGTTCACCATTTGTCATTAGGATTTAGATTTTCAAACATGTAGAAATTAAACTATAGCAAAACCCTAACTACAATGAAGTGCAAGCAAGCCTAGAAATCAATCAAACAAACAGAAAATGAACTAATCTAAGCTACAACTTGAGTAATCTTCATTGTTCTCCTCCATCTTCCATAATGTTCTTAGATTTGCAAATTTTCCACAATCTTGAGAAGCTCAAATGGGTGGAAATGGAAAGATATTGGAGAAAGAGCTAAGAGATCATGAGCTAAGAGAGAAGACCTAGAGATCCAAACACTAAGAGCTCAAAATGGAGCTGGATAAGTGATTTTATAGAAGCCCTGGTTTGAATGAATGGCCCAGATTAAGTGTTGACTTTGGATGCAAATGAAGGGCTAAGATGAGTTAGGGTTTTCTCACCAATAAGGGACAAAATTGAATTTTAAATAGGGAAAAATCATGAGGTGGAGGATGTTTATAAATTAAATAAATTGGGTTCATTTATTTAATTTATTTGAGAAGGGGACATGTGAACCTTAATTAAACAAATGAGATTTATTTAATTGAGTGAAAGGGGATATTTGGAATGTGAATGATTAAATAATTAATTAATTATCCACAGAGGAAAATTAGGGAAAATAGTAGAATATGGCAGAGATTAGGGTTTTGCAATATGAGGACACTTTTAGGTGTCTACAGGTGTCATCCATTCAATTTTCCCTCACCATTTTTTGTTTGTCATTTACCATGAACGATTTCCAGTGGAGGCAACGGTAGAAGCAAAAGCAAAAAGATCTCACAGTTACCACAAGAAATAAGGCAAAGATTTAAATGTCTCATAGTTCTAGCTATGAAAATAAGGAATTTATAGTTTATTGAAGTCTCAATTATTACAAAGTGAAGGTTTCATTATACTATCAAGTTACACTTGAATGCATTGCATGCCTTACATAATTCACAATATGTGGAAATTCATAGAAAATAGAGGAATGCCTCCCCTCTAGCCCATTCCTTGTGTTCCTATTATTACATATCAGAATATGATAGGGTCTTCAACCTTTTATCAGATCAAAACCTCTAATTGAATTAATCATTTCATCAAGTCTTTCTTTTGGAAAATTCTACACATCTTCCACCTCAATCGATTGACCCTTTTCATGTGTTTTTTGCAGCCAACTTTTGAGGATAAGCTTGTTTTCTTTACAAGCATATCCTCTTAAAAGAGAGATAGGAAAAGAGAGATATAGAGTGAGAGACAGAGAGAGGAAGAAAGAAAGGATAGGGAGATATAGAGACATGAAGTGAGAGAGAGAGAGAGAGCACTTTTGCTATCAACAATTGACATTGTTGTAGAATGAATCAAGACTATCAAGTTAATCTTAGCAAGGTCGTCTATGTGAATGGTGTGAATCTCTTTGTCCATTGGCCCAATTTTGTTTCGATCCAAGCCTCTTCAACAATAATTTTCATAAATAAAATGAACTTTTGTTGTTTTCCTTCGAGTTCAAATTTATATCTAGTGTGAGTTGCCATGTAGCAAGAACCTTACATAGTATTATATACCAAACAAAATATATTATATTTTTTATATTTATAAGTATAATATAATATTATAAAATTATATATCTAGATTGAGTATATTAAATGTAGTATTAATATTTATTTATAACTTAATTATATTGATTTTATATATAATATCTAATATAATTACATTTATTGTTATACAGTATATTTTATACAATGTAAATTTTTTAATATATTTTTAAAATAATATTATATTATTAAAGCATATATTAATATTTATATTTATTTAAAATTTTAGTATATTTATTTTAAATATAATATTTAATATTTAATAACAATGGGTCAATATAATAAAAAAGGTTGATGCAAAGTGGTGCTATGATAAGGGAAGAGTGATCCTAAGATACAAAATGCTAGCAATGAGTGATTCCAAAGGATAATTGATAATATGTGATGAATCCTAAACACCGATTGATACTAATATAGGAGTGATGTCCTTTTATACATGACCTAGGTGCATAAATTAAAAGTTTTGGCATAGATTCAATACATAAAATTGAGTTAGATTAAGCATGAGAAAAATTTTAATTATAAACACAAAGGTCAAATTTTCATGCTTACAAATTTACCCTAAAAATAATATGAATAATCTAATAATTAAAAATTGAAGTAAAGATCAAATTTTATTTCTAATAATCAACTAAAAATTAAGATTAGTGAAATTGAGGTATGGACCTAACATGGTGCATTAAATGATTAAGTGCACTTTAAAAAAACAAAAAGGGTTAATGACTTCAATCCATACTACATTGTGTGGATTTAAAGGTAAAACCATCCTAATTACGCAAGTGGAAATATGAAAACCATCAATATCTAAATATAATGCATGTTGTTATGAAATAAACATGAGAACAAGCTCATATGTGCCTAAGGTTATTATCACCATGTATTTTAATTCCATTCATTTGATCACAATGATGGTAGTGGTTAGAAAGTACTATCACATTTATTACATTGGGTTTTGTTTGGTTTCAGTTTTTTATCATATAAAAAAGTTAAATGAAAATGCATGCCAAGATGACAAATTTCACTATACCCTTTCAAAGATAAATTTACCCAAAATAGTAAAAGCATCACTCTAAAGTAAACATTTGTTGGTGCAAACGCTGATAATTACTTGAAAACTTTTAATATTTTTTATAAATGAAAATTGAAATTTTATAAAAGAGATCTACAATATTTGAACAACCTAGGAAAGACCAAAAAATGAACAGAAACTAAATACAACTCTATTATATTCTCAAGAACTAATTCAAATAGCACATTAATTAAGAGACTTTCCTACATTATACAAATAATAGTTCTGCCTTTAAACTCTCCAGGATAATATGGGTATTGCACTTGGCCCAGACAAACCATTCTCCAATGGGCTAACTTGTAAAACAAATTCTCTAGAAGCTTCCAAGACCATAAATTATTTTGAGTTTAAATAAATTATGATCCCTTAGTAATTGGGCAAGATAACCAAAGAATAAGATAAGAACAACTTTAAGAATAGTCCTAGTGAAATTAATGATAAGAAATATACTATGCTAGGGAAGAATCTTATCCTAATTTAAAAAAGTTATAAATATATAAGATTCCTAACTTAGATTTTTTTTAAAGAATCCTAATTTAGATTCAATTGCAATCATTCTCATGGCATCTCTTGACATAGTTATGTAGGTTTTCAAATGCTTGTACAAATAGTAATATTCATGTGACAACATGTGATACTTATGAACAAACAATGTTTGCTTTAACAAATTCCACCTAAAATATGTTACACTCAATAAAAAGCCATGTCACAAATTCTTCAAAATCAATCTTCTACTTTTCCACCAAAAAGCAATCCTAGAATGTCCTTGATTTGTTCACCACTAGGTCAATACTATTTTTTGATATAACTCTAAAGGAACATACTGTAGAGAACATAGCTGAAAATATGCACCAAAATGCGCAACAATAAAAAGATAAAAAAGAATCAGTGGGAAGAATTGCTCTTGTGTACTTCATAGCATAGGTTAAATAGATTTACATGGATGAATATGGATGTTGACTGAATCTGCAAAGCACATCCAAACTTTGCATACTTGAATTGGATAGAAGATGTGGAATTGATATCAATTTCTACACACAACCACCATTGAAGAGAAATATAAAAGAGAGCTGAATTAGCTATGAAATCACCGACAACAACAAGGAAGACACACATTCACAAAAATATTTAAAAGTTGGTTGCACTCAAATCAAGTGCTGGTAGTTTGTTAAACCTAAAAGATCTATTCAAAAACCTTGAGGAAACCTACTTTTATGCCCTACTCAAATATGCAAAAAATAACATTTGAAAAAGAGTTTATTTCTTGTGGGAAAGTAACATGGTCATTTCTTTTATGAATATTTCATTATGTTGGTTGAAGAGGATGAAGATAAAAGTAACACAAATTATCTTATAAAAGTCATAGCTTCCATAGCTCTGCATGCTTTGATACTAACAAACCTATACCACAAATTATGACTCTTTAAAAGGAGCATTAAACAATTAAAGAATGTAAATGTATACACAATCAAATAAAAAGAAGTAACAAAGAACAAATTTTGAAAAATTGTAATTAGAAGTGGAATCATATTTCGAATAAACCTATACTACATAATTGTTTTCTATTGAACCTTCCAATTTGAAGTTAAAAGATTGAAGCATAAGATTTAGTTATAGCATTATGTCTTTAATGAGTATCTGACCAATCCTTGTTGCCATTGTTGGATACCATGGGTCATAAATTGAGTTATATTCTTATTATTTCTATGAAGTAATATTTTGCCATATAAGAAGCAACAACAATTCCAAACATTTTGGGAAGTATCAAATATTGACATACTTACAACAAAAGCTAGACACCAACATGAAAGCTTATATTTATATTTCTCAAATGAACAAAAAATATAATAGACAGAATCCCTAGACTCATAAAATACTAAATCTCTCTTAAGGCAAAAAATCTTATGGCATTGAGTAAATTATAAGCATGTCAATGAAGAAATGATGAATTGTCATGAATGGAAACAACCATGCTTCTACTAAGGATATTGTCTACTATACACAAGATTGGATTAAGCACTTTGCATTGGCTATGGCCTGAATCTTTTTCTTTTCATTCCCTAAATAGATATTTGGGAGTACTCCACTATCTATTAAAAGCAACTCACAAAACAATAGATATTTAATGTAATACAGTGTGCCAAGCAACATAATAAATCCTTGTTGTAACAAGGACATGGCAACATATCTACAGTCAGAATGATGCATTCTTTAGTTCTGCAAGGAACTTCAGAAAGAGGAGTCGATTGGGTATTTACCAAAAACTTAGAAATAACTAAATGGAAACTCAACACACTTAACTAAAACTAATTAAGAAAATTTATAATCATATTCAAATAAATTTTCAAATTCAGTAAACAAAATGGATAAGAATAGGCTCTACCCATTTTCAAAAAATAATAAGTCAAACTTGGGAGCACTTGGATACACATGATAATTATCATAACTCTAACAAACAACAATTGACAATAACAAGACCATATATCTTTTCCTATAAACATGCCTTTACTTCAAGCTTCTCACAATGGCAGGTAACACTAATTATATGGTACCCTCTCCATGAAAATAAAGGTTCCAAACTTAAGGGAAAAAATAGGGACTTTCTTTTACAATGACTAACAACAGAAAAACCAGATGCCCTAGAAAAGTTAGTAACAAAGATCCTAGATTGCAGGCCCTTGATTCAAAAACATGTCTAAACTATTACTATTGTTTGTATGTCTCCATGGTCTAGGTTGACATGTTTAACAAAAATAAGGAAAATGATTTAGATAAGTTACTTAAATTCTAAAATAGACCTTACTACTTTACTGTTGTAGTTGTACTTTGTTTCAGAATTTACCTCATAGACCCTTTTTTCACTTTAATAGTCACTTTACATACTCTTCTACCTAGAACATGTATGTATCCTATAGCTTCCATATAATCTCATTTGGTTCAGGTTTACCTGTTTAGATCCATCCCTCTCTTTTAGACTGTATTGCTTGCTAGATTTAGTTCAAGCTACTTATCTTCCAACACCCCTGATTAGTTAATGTAGTATGTTGTATTTTTTAGTCATATTGACTTATTTTGATCATCATGGCTGATGAAAGAATTTATTTCCTTTTCTATTTTAATTTACTTGAATCTTTTGATGTTTTATCATTAATCCTTAGAGTCTTTTGCACTTTTGATTGCCTATTGTAACTTACTCCACTTTCAAGTTTCATTGACCTAGTTTGAAAATTGTGGGCATTAATATAATTGATTTCTTTCTATCTACTCTGATAGAATCTGAAAAGATGATTAATCCAAAAAACTAGTGCAAATGAATAGATATTAAACAATGAATGCAAATGATATGAAATCAAAAAAATAGCATAGAGTTAGTCTCCACGAGAGTAATGCAAATGCTCTAGAAGCAAAATAACATTAAGAGGATGCAAAAGAAAAAGATGCCTAATACAAGCTAGTAGCATGTTTATATATAAAAGGGAGAGGGTGGAGGTGGCAACACCAACCAATAGGAAGCAACCATCTATCAGTCTAAAGATAGCAAAGTATATTCCCAAGATAGCTAATGGGTGCTCCCCTGTAGGATGGTGACACCTCATAACCCACTCACTTAATTAAACTTGCTTTATGAACCCAAGCAAGATTAATAAAAGGTTTAGGAAAAACCTAGGAATATAGGAAAATAAATATCCTAACTAGGAAATAAAAACCTACACTAACACCCCCCTTAAGCTCAGCTTCGGTGGGTAACAAGATGAGTCCCGACAAATCAAGCCTGATGAGGTACTCATGTACATAAAAATCCTCCTCAAAGAGAAGAAGCCTCCCATAAAAGAGATACCCCCCCCCCCCCAAATAGAGAGAGAAGAGACCCCCAGAGTAGAGAGAGTCAGGACTCTGAGTGAGAGGATGAAGCTCCCCTAGAAGATGAAGCCTCTTGCACCCCCAACAAAGCTCACAAATGAAGGAACTTGCTCTCAGTAAAGGGTTTTTTGAAGATATTAGCAACTTGCTCAGAAGTCAGATAGTAGTGAAGGTCAATGACGTGGCCATGGATGAGCTCCTATATGTAGTGCATGTGGACCTCATTGTGTTTGGTCCACTCATGATGGACTAGATTCTGTGAGATCTGAATGGCACTCTAGTTGTCACAAAATATGATGGATGGCCATCTGATTTGGATACCAAACTCAATGATAAGATTCTGAAGCTAGATGGCCTCAATGGCAGCATTCATAGCCCCCCCATACTCGACCTTAGTAGAAGATAGAGAAATAAAAGACTACTTCTTGCTTGACAACAAACATGACCTGAATCGAGTGAGAAGCTGTAACCTAAAGTAGACTTGTGATCCTAAGAATCGCCCACCCATTCTGAATCTATGTAGCCCACCAAGTCAAGATCAATGCTCATTGCGTAGTTAATCCCAAAACTGTGAGTACCTTGAATGTAATGAAGTATCTGTTTGGCTTCTTTCCAGTGCAACTCATGGGGCTCCTACATGAATCTAGAGACCATGCCTACAACATATGAAATGTTAGGTCTTGTATGAGTCAGATAAATGGTACTCCCAACAAGATGTTGGTACAAAGTACCATCAATAAAAGGTGGACACTGAGCCTCAAGTTTGAATCTAGAAAGGAAGGGACTCTCAGAGCAGGCTTACAGTTAGCCATATGAAACTGTGAGAGCAAATCTAGAGCATACTTGGACTGTGTGATGGTGATCCTGGAAGTAGACTAGTAGATCTCAATCCTGAGAAAGTAATGCAATAAGCCCAAGTTAGTCATCAAAAACCTGTCATGGAGGGTAGTTTTGACTACCCCAATGGCAGATGAAGAGCTCCATGTAATCAATAAGTCAACATACAGAAGCAGAAATAGGAGTGAATCATATTGCTACAAAATGTAGACATTGGGATCAGAATGGCACCGAGTGAACCCAACTATCAGAAGGATGGAGTCCATCTTGGCATACCAGGCTAGAGGAGCCTCTTTGAGGCCATAGAGAGAGTTTTAAAGGTAGCACACAAGTGAAGAATCTTGAACGAAACCTTGTCACTGCTCCATGTAGATCTCCTCCAGAAGGTCACCATGAAGAAAAACACTCTTCACATCCATCTAATATACTTCCCAACAATTGGTTGTAGCAATGACAAGATTCAGTTGGATGGAGTTCATTCTAGAAACTGGCGTAAGTTTCAGAGTAGTCAATCCCAGGAACTTGGGAGAATCCTTTGGTGACTAGGTGAGCCTTATGCTTATCAACCGACCCATCTGCTACAAATTTTGTTCGATGGATCCACTTACATCAAACAAGTTTTCTTCCCTTAGGAAGAGGGACAAGATCCCAAGTGTGGTGCCTCATCAAGGAACTATACTCCTCCTACATAGTTGTATCCCACTCAAGAACACCAAAAGCCTCTTGAAAGGACTAAGGATCAGAGGTAGTAGCAATGAAGACATGTGGAGCATCTTGGAATTGTGAATGAGTTTGCCTAGTGTCTAATGGATCCCCAACCCAATCACTTGTAGACTACAAGGTTTGTTTAGCCCAAAGTGGACCAGAAGTTAGAGAATGTGGAGGAGAACCATCACCCTTTGAATGATAACTAGGAGAGCAAGGAGTTGAATCCTCTAAATCACTCGCAGCATCTGAAGTGGAGGTAGAAGACTCCTCATCATCAAGGATATGCTCAGGTGAATCTGACTCATCAGAAGATCTATCACATAGCCCAAGTGACTCTAATATCAAGGTAGAAGGAGGTGGAGAAGTGATAGGAATTGGGCTCAAAGAGCCCTCCTCAAACTGAACACTCCTCTCAATAAACAACTCATGTGTAGTAGGGTGGAGCAACTGATAACCCTTCACACCATATGATAGCCTACAAATATGCAAGGTCTGATTTGTAAATCTAAGGCCTTATGTTTCTTTGCAGTAATGTGGGCCCGTGCAGGAGAACCAAAAACTCAAAAGTGTTTAACTAATGGTTTCCAACTACTCCAAGCTTCAAAAGGGGTGACTCCCTTCAAGTCTTGATGAGGAACACAGTTTTGGATATAACAAGCACAATTAATGGCCTTTGTCCAATATTGTGGTGCAAGAGATATGGAGTGAGTCATGTAGTTCACTATTTCCTTCAAGGATCTATTCTTCCATTCTACAACACCGTTCTAATGGGGAGTGTATGGAACATAATGCTGCAAATCAATCCCCTCTAAAGTGCAAAGCTTCTCAAAATGATGGTTGACATATTCACAACCATTGTTAGCGCGTAAAACTTTGATGGATTTCTTACATTGCTTCTCTATAAAAGTTTTGAAGTCTTGAAAGTGATCAAATACCTCAGACTTATGTTTGAGAAAGTACACCCAAGTATATCAAGAAAAGTCATCAATGAAAGTTAGAACAAATCTCACCTTGTTGAAGGATGGACGAGGAAATGGACCAACCAAATCACTGTGAACTAACTCCAGTATCTATGATGCTCTCCATACCTTACCTTCGTCAAAATTTTCCTTAGGATGCTTACCAAGAATGCAACCTTGACAAATACCACCTGAAAACCGAACCAAAGGCAACCCTGTGACCATGCTCTGTTAGTTGAGATGCTGCAAGTAGTAGAAGTTAAGACAGCCAAATCGCTCATGCCATAACTTACTCATATCATTAGAATGAAACGGCAAAATTGATGAAGGAGGATCAGGAATAAAGTGAGAAAATAGATAGAGTCGTGACTGATGCTTTGCTCTCCCAATTGCAATTGTAGAATCATTGTGCAACTCACGAATCTCTCTTCAATCATGAGTGAACCCAACCCGCTTGCCCGAACATGTGTGAGTGATTTGATATACTGACAGGAGATTAGTTGATAATGAGGGCACACAAATAACATCATGGAATGTGCCATCCCCCACATCAACAAGCCCTCTCCCACACACCTCAATAGGAGTGTCATCACCCATTAAACTAGAAGGCATAGTACACGGCTCCAAAGATGCAAGTTATTCCTTAGATGAAGCCATGTGATGGAAGCACGTGAATCAAGAACCCAAGTGGATGGTGAAGAAGCAACTGCTACTAGGGCCTTGTCCTTTCCTTTCCCCTTGTTGTTTTATTTTGCCTTGTCAGACCCCTCATTAGAACTTTGTTTTATAGATCCAGGAACACTGATGTTATTCTTCTCAAGAATGTGTGTCAAGTGATCAATTTGTTTCTTCAAACATTTATGTTCATCATGACCATATCTTTTACAATAGGCACATTGGACCTTCTCTTTCTTAGGCTTGTCACCTTTAGAAGATTGGGTCTCATTAGTTGCTTTTGTAGCAACTGGTATCTGATCCTTCTTCTCCTTGCTATTCTTTTGTTTCTTATCCTTATTGTTACTACTTTGTCCTTTATGTTCTTTTGTACCTTGGTTGGTAGCCAGGGCATGTGACTTAAAGGATTTTAGAGTGCCCATTTGGATTAGTTTATCCTACTCTCGTGTGAGAGAGATAACAAAGTCATCCAAAGATGGCATGGTGAATTGAGTACCAAGTGCACCCTTAGTAGTATAGAAGGTAGAAACAAATACAAAATATTCCGAACTTATCTTAGAGATAATACTAAGAATTAGTTGTTCATCTTTCTTTTCAATTCCACATTGTTTTAACTGCAACCTTAGTGATTTCAATTTTGTAAAAAAATCCTGAATTGTGTTGAAGTTGCCTGGACATAAACTAATTAGTTCACTTTCCATCATATGACCCCTCATTGAATCTTGTGTGCCAAATAGTGTTTCTAGCTTTGTCCAAAGTTCATTTGGTGAATTCAAAGACTAAATGTGAAAGAGAAAATTAGGAGAAACAGACAAACACATTGTTCCATAGGCCTCATCACATTTGTTAAACCACTTAGGCATATCTTCATCTTTAGCAGGTTTTATACGTTCAAATCACGACCTTGGTTTCCTAGGGTTGTCAGGTTAGATTTTGGCACACACACGGACCCTTCCCTCCTTGCCAGGAGGTGATTTGCCATGTCACTCTCACTCTTGTCAAAGTAGCCAGTCGAGAGGCAAGACACGGTGGGGGTCTAGCTCGTTGGAGAGCTGGACTTCACGGAAATAGGTAGGCAAGTTCTATGGCCTTTGTTGTTGTGTACTAAGTTGAATGTTTCATTTGATGACAGTTGTTGTGGAGATAACCCTATGACTCAAAGGGTCACTAGTTTATCTCCTCCTATTGGGGTTTCTTCTATTCCACCTTTGTGTGGGTAAGTGGTTTCTTTTGTTTATGTCCTCTTGTCTTTCAATTCATTGAATGAGTTCTCATTGTATTTGGAGTTGTCTTTGCTCTTCTATAAATAGGAGGACAAATTATGGATCTTGTTGTGGTAAAGTAAATGTCTCCTGTTGTTGTCGTGGATTGATTTACTCAATCTCGTTGAGGATAGCCCTTACCCACTCACCTCTCACTTCTAGGCACATTGGTGAGCCAAGATATAGATAAATGTGTAATGACCAACCTTAACTAGACTTAGGGTTTTGACCTAGGGTTTAGCTTTGCTTTGACTTGTGTTTACCTTGTGATGTGATCAAGGGTTTGTTTGAATCATTTATCGTGGTTTACCTCGTGATGGTATCAAGGGTTTGCAACTTTGTATTTTTCCAGGGTTTCTATATGCATGCAAAGCTAAATGATATGCAAACGTGTTTTTGTACTTTTTTAGTATTTTGGAAATGAAAAGTGCTCTTTAATCTATGAAAGGGAAATATGGATGCAAGCTAATATGACTTTTCCTAATGCAAGTTTATTCTATGTTTTTGGGTTTTCGATTGTTTTGAAGTAATCTAATCTATGAAAGGAAATTGCTTCTACAAATAGTCTAGATCTAGAAATATGAAAACAATTATTCTAACATGCAAGATCTAATCTATCAAGGAAAAAGAAAAGATTTACTATTCCCAAGAGCAATTTTTTGTTTTCGAATTACTATAAACTAAATAAAGCAAATAAAGGAACCTGAAAGAATGAAGATTTGTGTGACTCCACTACCCTTGGAAATCCTTGATGTTGGCAACCTCAAGTCCTTTTGAAGCAGCAGGAAGACCTCTTGATGACAAAATGATACAAAGAAGCAAAAAGAAGCTTGTTGAAGCTTGAAAGAGCTAAATGAGAGCTTTGGTTGAGCACAATGGCGTTGAATGAAGCAGCATAACGATGCTTGGTTGAACAATGAATAAAATAAAAGGCACCTTCATCTTGTGAGAGCATTAGAATGTTGATTTTGAGAGCAAAAACTGACAAGAGTTGTGTGCACAATGAATTTGCCTCTGTGGAAGAGCTTTGAAGCTATGAAATAATGAAAACTTTGAAGCTTTGGAAAACTAAAGAAAGAAATGAAGAAAGAAGCTCAACGGCCTGTGAAGAAGCTTGAAAAAGATTATAAAGATGAGAAGAGTATTCTCTAACTTGCTCAACTTAGAAAAAAATGAAGAGATGAGGGATATTTATAGGTTGGAAGAGGTCATGAGAGGTGGAATTAATTGAGAAGTTAACTTAATTGATTGATGAGTTAACGAGGATTGATTGGGGAGTTGACAAGATTGATTACTCAGTGAACTCAATTGATTAGGCAGTAGACTGGATTGATTGGGAGTTAACATGCTTTGATAGAATAGTTAACTCATTTGATTGATTAGTTAACTAAATTAATTTATTAGGTAACTAATTTGATTGATTGGTAGTTAACTAATTTGACTACATGGTTAACTAAATTGATTGATGAGTTCACTAATTTGACTTATTAGTTAACTAAATTGATTGCATAGTTAACTAATTTGATTGAAACTTGATTGAGTAGTCAATTTGAGTGATTAGTGGGGGAAATTATGGGAGTTAATTTCATGGATAATGGATAATTTGGAGAGTAAACAAAATATTAATTTTATTTACTTGTGATGAGAAAAATGAAAATAAATTTACGAATTCACATTCAAAAATAATGTTTTTTCATATGAAATTTTTGGGAGCTCGTTCGAGCACATACGGACTCCTTTTTGCGTGTCATTTTTTTGAAAGTGCATGTTTTTTCGAGGGATATGCAGTGGTGCCATTAGTTTTTGATGAAAACATAGAAAAAGTGGGTCACCCCTTTCACCAGTCAGGGTCACCCGAGGGAGATCGTGAGTCGCCCGGGGGAGATCCGGATAGAAAAGGGTTTTCAAAGGAACAACATGATGGGAGATGGTAGAGAAGAGGAAAAGGAGAAGTTCTGCCTCCTAAAATGGGTCAATCATGTGCAAGAATCCAAATCTCCACTTGCACCGCAGGATCTCTCAGGGGAGATATGGAAATAATAGGGGGAGATTTGGATTGGTTGAGTGAAACTCAAAATTGAAAGTTGGAGATGGAAAGGGGGGACCTCTAAAGGGCTTCTAGGGGGTGCAGAGGATGAAAAACATAGGGGAAAGGTGAAAACTCACCTACAAGACGTTCACAAGGCTTAGGAACAAGGTAGAAACCTCAAAAAAGTGAATCGACAAGTGTCGCAAAATGCGTCAAAAATATATATAGAGAGAGAGAGAGGAAACAACACAAGACAAGAAAGAAGACACGTCATCAAGAGGTTTTATGCTTACAAGACATCATTTCATGCTTACGTGTATGTGACAAGGATTAAAATCACCATAGGGGTCCTCGTGGAGGCTGTGAGTAATTTTTGTGCTTACATATTTGCCCCCTTGGGACGATAGTCTACATGAAAGGTAGGTAGCGTTCCCGAACTAGGCCTTGTCAATTTTCCCAGAATTGTACCTGCAATAACTAGTATTAGTCTAGAATTTGAATATATCAAAATGAATGATGAAAATTGAAATGACGAACTTACCATGCATCGTTCGAGTTCGACTAGTTGTTTGCCTTTGTCGATGAGACCTATAGGAATGAATGCATGTAAAACGACGCACGAAAGAGATGCATAAAAGCAAAAAAGACAACATGCTAAGGTAGAGAGGAGGAGAATAGATTCTCCTTTTATTACAAATTTTGAAGAACATATTTGATTTTTAGGAATTTTTTATGTTTTACAATTTTTTTAGGTTTTTTCAATTTTTCTAATTTTTATGGTTTTTGTGGAGATCTTGCAAAGGTTTGACCTTGAGACTCCTTGAGGTCTTTGGAAGGCCTATACTTATTGAAGGGATCTCTACCCTTGCCCCCTTGTATGGGGATACTTGTGTACTTGATTACACAGCACTGTTCTTTTGATTTGTTGGAGTGACTTGTTCTTAGACATTGTTTTACACTTTAATGTTACAAGACCTGATTTGACGAGATCCATACATAGATTTAGTCAACACCTTGTACTTCACATTCATTTTTGTGCATATAGTTAGATAGAGCTTTTATTTTTCTTAGGAGAATGCATACCTGTGATGATCACATATGGATGATGCGATTTGTGTTTTTTTTGTCTTTTTAAAAGCATATATATGAATGCAGGTGATGATATGCAGATGCAAGAACACAAAGATGCTGAAATGAAACTTTAAATTCTATGGAATGCCATGAGTTATGACATTGACTTTATTGCTTTGGAACTCTTTTTCTAATTTTGATATGAATGCATTGTGGAACAAACAATATGACTGCTCTTAAGTATGATTTTCAATCCAGGGGATTGCAAGTTGTCCTGATATAAGAGACCTATTCAAGGCTGTGAGACGGGATTTAGGAATCAAGTGGGGAGTGGGAGTGAAAATGGAGTGCTTCTAATTTTGGGCTTTGCTAAAGGCTAAACATTGATCCTTATCTAGGTAAGGCAATCTGACAAGCTTTCAACTTAGGCAAGTAACAAATTTTATTGATGTTCGCTAGACTTAGACCATAGATGGCAAGCAAGGCAGACCTGGGGTAAAGGATAAATAGGAAGGAACAAGGGTCCCTAGATAGAAGATGATCCTAGAGACTACTAGACTCTTGGTTTTGCTTAGCTAGTGTGTATGTGCTTTGTACCTTTCTTCTTATTTTCTCTACTAGAATGTCACCCTTGAGGCTTCGAGATTACACTGATCTCCACCCAAGAGTATGGGAATTCAAAAATATTCTCTCTTTCACTCTTTTTTTGTATCTCTCTCCTTTTTTGCTTTTTTCTTTTCTTTTTTGTATTTTCTAGAATGCGTCACTTGATTTTCTATTTTTTTTGGATTTTTGACTTTTCAATAAATGAATTCTTTTGGAACTTTTGATATGCAATAATTTGATCTCTCAATACTCTTATTTTGATCACTCATTTTTTTATTCACTCGAATTTTAGATTAATTCCTTCAAAGTTTTGATCCTCCTAACATTTTTGGACAGGAAAGATAAGGGGTTGAGTGCCACCTCAAGTTGTTGTAATATATTTGGACTTCTCTTCTACTAGGGAAGAATTGGGAAGGTCTACTTGCAAGCTTCCTTTGAACACTATAGGTTTGAATACTGATTTTGTTTAGACCTAACATCTTGACTCGTTAAGACTGAGATTAGTGTAAAGCTAAGAGCTAGGCTTTGATTAGAATCACTAGGAATGAAAAGGGGATAATGGCGATTGTGAAAATGAGGAATCTCTAGGTCCTGAAAGGATGACATATATCTAGGCAACCTTAGACTCCTTACTGAAATGAAAATAATACAAGAGCAAATCATTCACTGTAATGCAAGATGAATAGAATGAAACTGAAATGCAAGAAACAAATTCTTTTAGACATTTTGATTTTATATTTTTTTTATGTTTTTATGTTTTATGATTTTTTTGGTGTTTTGAGATGTTGAACTCTTCTCCTTCCATAATGCACGAGAGGTGGCATTATTTTTTTTACGTCTTCCTTAACTATGTGTGGAGCTGTTCAATTTGGTCTGAACTTTGCTTGAAAGTCTTTGCAAGGACGCTCGAAGACTTGGTGTAAAAATGTTTTCGTATTCATTGAGGAGTTTCGTGTACTCACATGTTTCATTGTTTGATGATTTGCCCCCTAGCTTTATCATTTTTTATTCTTGTTGAGTTCTCAGGTTTATTTTTAAATTTTGAGGGGCAATTGGAGTTGGTGTTGACTCTCCTAGTTTATGTGTGAGCTTTGGTTCTTCTTCTTTATTCATGATTTCAATCATATGGATGTTTTTGTCTAGTTCAATTGGAATGGCTACTAAGTTGAATGGAGCATAAGACTTTGTCGAGTGGGGATTGAAGGGGAATTCTCTTGTTGCCCCCTTTCCTATGTATTTCAAGGACTTAGATATGTTTGAAATTTGTTTTGATGTCTCTCCTTTTTCAAGATTGTTGATTTTTGGGTCACTAGTGGTTTCCATGGACTTTCCCTTCTTTTTGACTTGTTCAACTCTATAAAGGCTAAAAGGACCAGGATCTCCTTTGATTACATGGGTTTGTCCCATGTACGAGAAGTGTAATTCTTGAAATAATGTGGAGGGAATATCCCTCATCCTATGGATCCAAGGTCTTCCTAAGATCATGTTGTAAGTGGTTTCTTCATTGATGACATAAAATTTAGTTGGGAGGGTTTTGGGACCCAATGTGATTTGAAGATTGACCTTACCCATGGTTTGAATGTTTGGGTTATCATGAATTCTAAGGATTGAAGTTTGTTTTGTGATTTGAGTTTCGTCATAACCCATTCTTTGAAGAAGTGAAAAGGAGACCATGTTGATTGCAGACCCATCATTAATCATTACACATTTAATGGAACAGTCTTGAATGTGGACTATCAGATGGAGGGGGAGATCACCCTGTTTAGCTATATCATTGTTTGAGGGTAAATTTTCAAAATCAAGTGTCGAAGAAGAACACTTTTCAGTTGGAGTGTTTTGAACTAGGTGCTCTAGATCTAAAGCTCTGAGGAAAACATTCTTGTGTGTAGAACTCTTGATAAGTTATATCATGTGAGAAAAATTTGAGTTGTTGGAGGTGTCATCTCGTTGTTCGGTGACACAAATTTCTTGATCTTTATCTAATTCCACAAGGCCTAAGGTGTTTTGATCAAAGGTGTTGGGACTATGTTCTTCATCTTGTGAGAATGTGTCCATGAATGCTTTTTGTTGACGTTTTGGGAGGTTTGATATAAAGCGATGGTACACCTGACATGACTTGATCTCATGCCCCCTTCTCTTGTGAAATGAGCAGTATTTATCATGATTGTGATCTCGAGGTTTATGATGATTGTTGTACGACTTTTTGGTGATTCTCAATGGATAGTTGTTGACATTTTCTTTTCCCAAATTTGTATGACTATTGTGGTCATAAGTGTAGTTCCCTAATGGTGAGGTATTTGTTGACCCATCTATGTCTTGATCGTTTGTCAAATATTCATTATTTCTATCATGGTTTATCAACCTTCCATTGGCATCATACTCCCTTCTTCCACTATCAATAGCCGCTTGGTCAATTCTAATGGCACTTTTGAGTGATTCCTCATATAAATTGTAAGGGAGTTTTTGAACTTGTTCTCGTATGTCATTGTTGAGAGCGTGTAAGAAGAGATCAAAAATTTCTCTATGATCCATGTTTGATGCGTTAATTGATGAATAGAGAACTTTCCTCCACCGTGTGATAAAATGTGCAACTAACTCATTGGCTTCTTGTTTGATTGTTAAAAATTCTCATATTCCTATCTTGACCAATTTGTTTATGTCGAAGGCAGCCACAAATTGATTGAGGAGTTGCCCAAAAGAGTGGATTGATGCTTTTGGAAGTCGATAATACCAATCCAAAGCGATACCCTCTAAAGTCTTTGGAAAAATTTTGGCTACCACCCCAACCCAAGGAAGGAGTTCTCACACTACCATGATGTAAGCCTTGATATGAGAGTTGGGATCACCCTCTCCTTTAAAGTTTGGAAGCTTAGGGAGAGGCCATGGTAGTATAACCTGATGAATGTTGTAATCAAGAGGCTCCTTTAAATACTCGAGGTATGTTCCTAGGAGGGGGTTATGTGTAGAGGGTTTTGTTCCTCCAAACATTAGCTCTTCAGGCATATCTTGTTGTGTTTGTTGAAAGGGTATGCTAGATTATTGATACCCTAAAAAAGTTGGATGACTAGATGGCGTCATGTTTATGTTTTGAAGATTGGGTGGGATCATTTGTGGTTGATGTTGTGTCATAAGAATCCCACCTATTTGATTGAGACTTGTTGTGTTGGATGGTGAGGGCAAGGGAGGCCTGAATGTTTCATGGAAGTTTGGATGAGGGGTATTTTGTGTTGCCCCTTGGTTTGATTTGATCTTGTTGAAATGAAATGATTTCCATGTGCCTTAGGTTTTTCCTCAATTTTGTTTTGGCAATTTTATTCAACCCTCCTAGCCTCAAGGGTCTCGATTCGTTGGACTAAACTTTCTATAAGGTCTGTGAGTAAGGTTTCCTTCATTCTTTGAGTTCTACAACCTTGAGATGGATTGCTTTGTGTTGGGGTTTGAGTGACCCTATTTGTTCTTTTTGATGACATTTCACATGTTGTGGACTTTTTATCTTGATGTACTATGTGGAGTGATTTTTGTACCTCCTGAGCTTCTCTTAAGTTCTTCTCTGGACAACATACGTCATTGTCCATTTCGACGGTCATTTTTCTATGGCTTGTTATGGGTTGATAATCTTGATGGATCTTAGATTGAATGTTCACATGTTGTGTTTTGATTTGGTCAAAGTTGTGGGGATTTCGTTGGATCCCTTTTGGATTTGTAAATTTACTCAAGGGGACATTCTCTTGGAATTTTTGCATGAAACGTTGGGAAATGCATAAAAATGTGAAAGAATCCATCCCAAAAGGATTTGTTGAATGATGATGAAAGTGGGATCTTGCAATGGAATGCATAAAGCTCAACCAAAAGGTTTTTGCTCTTCATGTCGGGTTCACCAAAATATGTATGCTCAAAATCATGACCTCGGTTGCCTGGGGTTGTTGGCTCGTATTTCAGCATGCACACGGACCCTTCCCTCCTTTCCACAGGGTGATCTGCCATGTCACTCTCGCTCTCGTGGCAGTAGCCAATCAAGAGGAGGCAAGACACGGTGAGGGTCTGGCTCGTTGGAGAGCTGGACTTCACAGAGATGGGTCGACAAGTTCTGTGGCCTTTGTTGTTGTGTGCTAAGTTAAATGTTTCATTTGATGGCAGTTGTTGTGGAGATAACCCTATGACCTAAAGGGTCACTAGTTTCTCTCCTCCTATTGGGGTTTCTTCTATTCCACATTTGTGTGGGTAAGCGGTTTCTTTCATTTATGCCCTCTTGTCTTTTAATTCGTTGAATGAGTTCTCATTGTATTTGGAGTTGTCTTTTCTCTTTTATGAATAGGAGGACAAATGGATGTTGTTGTGGTAAAGTAAATGTCTCATGTTGTTGTCGTCGATTGATTTCCTCAATCTCGTTGAGGATAGCCCTTATCCACTCACCTCTCACTCCTAGGCACATTCATGAGCCAAGATAGAGATAAATGTGTAATGACCAACCTTAACTAGACTTAGGGTTTTGACCTAGCGTTTAGTTGACCTGGGGTTTAGATTTGCTTTGACTTGTGTTTATCTTGTGATGTGATCAAGGGTTAGATTGATTCGCTTATCGTGGTTTACCTCGTGATGGTATCGAGGGTTTTCAAGTTTGTCTTTTTCTAGGGTTTCTATATGCATGCAAAGCTAAATGATATGCAAACATGTTTTTGTACTTTTTTAGTATTTTGGAAATGAAAAGTGCTCTTTAATCTATGAAAGAAAAATATGGATGCAAGCTAATATGACTTCCTAATGCAAGTTTAATCTATGTTTTTGGGTTTTCAATTGTTTTGAAGTAATCTAATCTATGAAAGGAAATTGCTTCTACAAATAGTCTAGATCTAGAAATATGAAAACAATTATTCTAACATGCAAGATCTAATCTATCAAGGAAAAAGCAAAGATTTACTATTCCCAAGAGCAATTTTTAGTTTTCTAATTACTATAAAGTGAATAAAGCAAATAAAGAAACCTGAAAGAATGAAGATTTGTTTGACTCCACTACCCTCAAAAATCCTTGATGTTGGCAACCTTGAGTCCTTTTGAAGCAACGGGAAGACCTCTTGACGACAAAATGACACAAAGAAGTAAAAAGAAACTTGTTGAAGCTTGAAAGAGCTCAATGAGAGCTTTGGTTGAGCACAATGGCATTGAATGAAGCAATGTAACAATGCTTGGTTGAACAATGAATAAAGCAAAAGGCACCTTCATCCTGTGAGAGCATTAGAATGTTGATTTGGAGAGTAAAAACTGGCAAGAGTTGTGTGCACAATGAATTTGCCTCCGTGGAAGAGCTTTGAAGCTATGCAACAATGAAAGCTTTGAAGATTTAGAAAACTAAAAATAGAAATGAAGAAAGAGGCTCAAAGGCCTGTGAAGAAGCTTGGAAAAGCTTGTGAAGATGAGAAGAGTATTCTCTAACTTGCTCAACTTGGAAAATAATGAAGAGATCAGGGGTATTTATAGGTTGGAAGAGGTCATGAGAGGTGGAATTGATTGAGAAGTTAACTCAATTGATTGATGAGTTGACAAGGATTGATTGGGGAGTTGACAAGATTGATTACTCAGTGAACTCAATTGATTAGGTAGTAGACTAGATTGATTAGGAGTTAACATGCTTTGATAGAATAGTTAACTCATTTGATTGATTAGTTAACTAAATTAATTTATTAGTTAACTAATTTGATTGATTGGTTAACTAAATTAATTTATTAGTTAACTAATTTGACTGTATAGTTAATTAAATTGATTGACGAGTTCACTAATTTGACTTATTAGTTAACTAAATTGATTGCATAATTAACTAATTTGATTGAAACTTGATTGAGTAGTTAATTTGAGTGATTAGTGGGGGAAATTATGGGAGTTAATTTCATGGATAATGGTTCATTTGGAGAGTAAATAAAATATTAATTTTATTTACTTGTGATGAGAAAAATGAAAATGAATTTAGGAATTCATGTTCAAAAATAATATTTTTCATATGAAACTTCTGGGAGCTCATTTGAGCACATACGGACTCCTTTTTATGTGCCATTTTTTTGAAAGTGCATGTTTTTTTGAGGGATACGTAATGGTGACATTAGTTTTTGATGAAAACATAGAAAAAGTGGCTCACCCCTTTCACAATCAAGGTCGCCCGGGGGAGATCCTAAGTCGCTTGGGGGAGATCCAGATAGAAAAGGGTTTTTAGAGGAACAACATGATGGGAGATGGTAGAGAAGAGAAAAAGGAGGAGTTCTACCTCTAGAAATAGGTTAATCATGTGCAAGAATCCAAATATCCACTTGCACTGCAGGATCTCCCATGGGAGATTTGGAAATAATAGGGGGATATTTGGATTGGTTGAGTGAAATTGAAAACTGAAAGTTGGAGATGGAAAGGGGGGACCTCTAGAAGGCTTGTAGGGGGTGCAAAGGATGAAAAACATAGGGGAAAGGTGAAAACTCACCTACAAGACACTCACAAGGCTTAAGAACAAGGTTGAAAGCTCAAAAAATGCGAATCAACAAGTGTCGCAAAAAGTGTCAAAAAGCGTCGAAAATAGAGAGAGAGAGAGAGAGGAAACAACACAAGACAAGAAAGAAGACATGTCATCAAGAGGTTTGCTGCTTAGAGGACATTATTTCACACTTACATGTACATGACAAGGATTCAAATCATCATAGGGGTCCTCGTGGAGGCTGTGCGTGATTTTTGTGCTTACATATTTGCCCCCTCGGGGATGGTAGTCTACATGAAAGGTAGGTACCGTTCCTGAACTAGGCCTTACCTATTATCAATTTTCCTATAAGTGTACCTGCAATAACTAGTATTAGTCTGGTATTTGAATATATCAAAATGAATAATGAAAACTGAAATGATGAACTTACCATGGATCGTTCGAGTTCAACTAGTTATTTGCCTTTATCGGTGAGACCTGTAGGAATGAATGCACGCAAAATGACGCATGAAAGAGATGCATAAAAGAAAAAGGACAACATGCTAAGCTAGAGAGGAGGAGAATAGATTCTCCCTTTATTGCAGATTTTGAAGAACATATTTGATTTTTAGGAATTTTTTATGTTTTACAATTTTTTTATGTTTTTTCGATTTTTCTAATTTTTATGGTTTTTGTGGAGATTTTGCAAAGGTTTGACCTTGAGACTCATTGAGGTCTTTGAAAGGCCTATACTTAATGAAGGGATATCTACCTTTGCCCCCTTGCATGGGGATACTTATGTACTTGATTACACAGTATTGTTCTCTTGATTTGTTGGAGTGACTTGTGCTCAGACATTGTTTTACACTTTAATGTTACAAGACTTGATTTGACGAGATCCATACATAGATTTAGTTGACACCTTGTACTTGACTTTCCCTTTTGTGCATATGGTTGGATAGAGCTTTTATTTTGCTTAGGAGAATGCATACCTAGGATGATCACATATGGATGATGCGATTTGTTTTTTTTTTGTCTTTTTGAAAGCATATATATGAATGCAGGTGACGATATGTAGATGCAAGAACACAAAGATGTTAAAATGAAACTTTCACTTCTATGGAATGCCATGAGTTATGACATTGACTTTATTGCTTTGGAACTCTTTTTCTAATTTTGATATGAATGCATTATGGAACAAACAACATGACTGCTCTTAAGTATGATTTTCAATCCAGGGGATTGCAAGTTGTCCTGATATAAGAGACTTATTCAAGGCTGTGAGATGGGATTTAGGACTCAAGTGGGGAGCGGGAGTGAAAATGGAGTGCTTCTGATTTTGGGCTTTGCTAAAGGCTAAACATTGATCCTTATCTAGATAAGACAATCTGACAAGCTTTCAACTTAGGCAAGTAACAAATTTTATTGATGTTCGCTAGACTTAGATCATAGATGGCAAGCAAGGCAGACCTGGGGTAAAGTATAAATAGGAAGGAACAAGGGTCCCTAGATAGAAGATGATCCTAGAGACTACTAGACTCTTGGTTTTGCTTAGCTAGTGTGTGTGTGTGTGCTTTGTACCTTTCTTCTTATTTTCTCTGTTAGAATATCACCCTTGAGGCTTTGAGCTTAGACTGGTCTCCACCCAAGAGTATGGACATTCAACAATCTTATCTCTTTCACTTTTTTTTTGTATCTCTCTCCTTTTTTGCTTTTTGATTTTTTTTTGTATTTTCTAGAATGCCTCACTTGATTTTCTCATTTTTATTTTTATTTTTGACTTTTCAAGAAATGAATTCTTTTGGAACTTTTGATATGCAATAATTTGATCTCTCAATACTCTTATTTTGATCACTCATTTTTTAATTCACTTAGATTTTAGATTGCTTCCTTTAGAGTTTTGATCCTCCTGACATTTTTGGCCAGGAAAGATAAGGGGCTGAGCGCCACCTCAAGTTGTTGTAATCTGTCTGGACATCTCTTCTACTAGGGAAGAATTGGGAAGGTCTACTTGCAAGCTTCCTTTAAACACTGTAGGTTTGAATAATGACTTTGTTTAGACCTAACATCTTGACTCGTTAAGACTGAGATCAGTGTAAAGCTAAGAGCTAGGCTTTGATTTGAATCACTCGGAATGAAAAGGGGATAATGGTGATTGTGAAAATGAGGAATCTCTGGGTCTTGAAAGGATGACATATATCTAGGCAACCTTAGACTCCTTACTAAAATGAAAATAATACAAGAGAAAGTCATTCACTATAATGCAAGATGAACATAATGAAACTGAAATGCAAGAAACAAATTCTTTTAGACATTTTGATTTTTATAATTTTTTTGTGTTTTTATGTTTTATGATTTTTTTAGTGTTTTGAGATGTTGAACTCTTCTCCTTCCATAATGCACAAGAGGCAGCATTGTTTTTTTTACGTCTTCCTTAACTATGTGTGGAGCTATCCAATTTGGTCTGAACTTTGCTTGAAAGTCTTTGCAAGGACACTCGAAGACTTGGTATAAAAATATCTTTGTATTCATTGAGGAGTTTCGTGTACTCACATGTTTCATTGTTTGATGATTTGCCCCCTAGCTTTATCATTTTCTGTTCTTGTTGAGTTCTCAAGTTTGTTTTGAATTTTTGAGGGGCAATTGGAATTGGTGTTGACTCTCCTAGTTTCTATGTGAACTTTGGTTCTTCTTCTTTATTCATGATTTCAATCATATAGATGTTTTTGTCTGGTTCGATTGGAATGGCTACTAAGTTGAATGGAGCATAAGACTTTGTTGAGTGGGGATTGAAGGGGAATTCTCCTATTTCCCCCTTTCCTATACATTTCGAGGTCTTAGCTACATTTGCAATTTGTTTGATGTCTCTCCTTTTTCAAAATTGTTGATTTTTTGGTCACTAGTGGTTTCCATGGACTTTCCCTTCTTTTTGACTTGTTCAACTGTATAAAGGCTAAAAGGATTAGGATCTCCTTTGATGATGTGGGTTTGTCCCATGTACGAGAACTATAATTATTGAAATAATGTGGAGGGAATAGCCCTCATCCTATTGATCCAAGGTCTTCCTAGGATCATGTTGTAAGTGGTTTCTTCATTGATGACATAAAATTTAGTTGGGAGGGTTTCGGGACCCAATGTGATTTGAAGATTGACCTCACCCATGGTTTGAATGTTTAGGTTATCATGAATTCTAAGGATGGAAGTTTATTTTGTGATTTGAGTTTCGTCATAACCCATTCTTTGAAGAAGTGAAAAGGAGACCATGTTGATTGCAGACCCATCATCAATCATTACATGTTTAATGGAATAGTCTTGAACTTGGACTATCAGATGGAGGGGGAGATCACCCTGTTTAGCTATGCCATTATCCGAGGGTAAATTTTCAAAATCAAATGTCGAAGAAGAACACTTTTCACTTGGAGTGTTTTGAACTAGGTGGTCTAGATCTAAGGCTTTGAGTAAATCATTCTTGTGTGTAGGAGAACTCTTGATAAGTTCTATCATGTGAGAAAAAATTGAGTCGTTGGAGGTGTCATCTAGTCATTCGATGACTCAAATTTCTTGATCTTTATCTAATTCCACAAGGCCTAAGGTGTTTTGATCAAAGGTGTTGGGACTATGTTCTTCATCTTGTGAGAATGTGTCCATGAATGCTTTTTGTTGATGTTTTCAAAGGTTTGATATGAAGCGATGGTACACCTGACATGACTTGATCTCATGCCCCCTTCTCTTGTGAAATGAGCAGTATTTATCATGATTGTGATCTTGAGGTTTATGATGATTGTTGTATGACTTTTTGGTGATTCTCAACGGATAGTTGTTGACATTTTCTTTTCCCAAATTTGTATGACTATTATGGTCATAATTGTAGTTCCCTGATGGTGAGGTGTTTGTTGACCCATCTATGTCTTGATCATTTGTCAAATATTCATTATTTCTATCATGGTTTATCAACCTTCCATTGGCATCATACTCCCTTCTTCCACTATCAATAGCGGCTTGGTCAATTCTAAGGGCACTTTCGAGTGCTTCTTCATATAATTTGTAAGGGAGTTTTTAAACTTGTTCTTGTATGTCATTGTTGAAAGTGTGTAAGAAGAGATCAAAAAGTTCTCTATGATCCATGTTTGATGCGTTAGTTGATGAATAGAGAACTTTCCCCCATCATGTGATAAAATGTGCAACCGACTCATTGGCTTCTTGTGTAATTGTTAAAAATGCTCGTATTCCTATCTTGACCAATTTGTTTATGTCGAAGGCAGCAACAAATTGATCGATGAGTTGTCCAAAAGAGTGGATTGATGCTTTTGGAAGTCGATAATACTAATCCAAAGCGATACCCTCTAAAGTCTTTGGAAAAATTTTAGCTACCACCCCAACCCAAGGAAGGAGTTCTCACACTACCACAATGTAAGTCTTGATATGAGAGTTGGGATCACCCTCTCCTTTAAAGTTTGGAAGCTCAGGGAGAGGTTGTGGTAGTATAACCTGACAAATGTTGTAATCAAGAGGCTCCTTTAAATACTCGAGGTATGTTCCTAGGAGGGGGTTATGTGTAGAGGGTTTTGTTCCTCCAAACATTAGCCCTTTAGGCATATCTTGTTCTGTTTGTTGAAAGGGTATGCTAGATTGTTGATATCCTGAAAAAAGTTGGATGACTAGATGGCATCATGTTTATGTTTTGAAGATTAGGTGGGATCATTTGTGTTTGATCTTGTTTCATAAGAATCCCACCTATTTGATTGAGACTTGTCGTATTGGATGGTGAGGGCAAGGGAGGCCTGAATATTTCATGGAAGTTTGGATGAGGGGTATTTTGTGTTGCCCCTTGGTTTGATTTGATCTTGTTGAAATGAAATTATTTCCATGTGCCCTAGGTTTTTCCTCAATTTTGTTTTGGCAATTTTGTTCAACCCTCCTAGCCTCAAGCGTCTCAATTCGTTGGACCAAACTTTCTATAAGGTCTGTGAGTGAGGTTTCCTTTGTTCTTTGAGTTCTAAAACCTTGAGATGGATTGCTTTGTGTTGGGGTTTGAGTGATCCTATTTGTTCTTTCTGATGAAATTTCACATGTTGTGGACTTTTTATCTTGATGTACTATGTGGAGTGATTTTTGTACCTCCTGAGCTTCTTGTAAGTTCTCTTGACAACATACTTCATTTTCCATTTCGATGGTCATTTTTCTATGGCTTGTAATGGGTTGATAATCTTGATGGATCTTAGATTGAATGTTCACATGTGTTTTTATTTGGTCAAAGTTGTGGGGATTTCGTTGGATCCCTTTTGGATTTGTAATTTTACTTGAGGGGACAATCTCTTGGAATTTTTGCATGAAACATTGGGAAATGCATAAAAATGTGAAAGAATCCATCCCAAAAGGATTTTTTGAATGATGATGAAAGTGGGATCTTGTAATGAAATGCAAAAAGCTCAACCAAAAGGTTTTTGCTCTTCACGTCGGGTTCACCAAAATATGTACGCTCAAAATCGTGACCTCGGTTGCCTGGGGCTGTCGGGTCAGATTTCGGCATGCACAAGGACCCTTCCCTCCTTGCCACAGGGCGATCCATCATGTCACTCTCACTCTCATGGAAGTAGCCAGTCGAGAGGAGGTGAGACACGACGGGGTTTTTGGCTTGTTGGAGAGTTGGACTTCACTGAGAGAGGTCGGCAAGTTTTGTGGCCTTTGTTGTTGTGTGCTAAGTTGAATGTTTCGTTCAATGGCAGTTGTTGTGGAGATAACCCTATGACCTGAAGGGTCACTTGTTTATCTCCTCCTATTGGGATTTCTTCTATTCCACCTTTGTGTGGGTAAGTAGTTTCTTTCGTTTATGTCCTCTTATCTTTCAATTCGTTGAATGAGTTCTCGTTGTATTTGGAGTTGTCTTTGCTCTTCTATCAATAGGAGGACAAATGGATCTTGTTGTGGTAAAGTAAATGTCTCTTGTTGTTGTTGTGGATTGATTTCCTCAATCTCGTTGAGGGTAGCCCTTACCCACTCACCTCTCACTCCTAGGCACATTCGTGAGCCAAGATAGAGATAAATGTGTAATGACCAACCTTAACTAGACTTAGGGTTTTGAGCTAGGGTTTAGTTGACCTAGGGTTTCACTTTGCTTTGAATTGTGTTTACCTTGTGATGTGATCAAGGGTTTGATTAAATTGTTTATCATGGTTTACCTTGTGATGGTATCGAGGGTTTGCAAGATTCTCTCTTTCTAGGGTTTCTATATGCATGCAAAGCTAAATGATATGCAAACGTGTTTTTGTACTTTTTTAGTATTTTGAAGATGAAAAGTGCTCTTTAATCTATGAAAGGGAAATATGGATGCAAGATAATATGACTTTTCCTAATGCAAGTTTAATCTATGTTTTTGGGTTTTTGATTGTTTTGAAGTAATCTAATATATGAAAGGAAATTGCTTCTACAAATAGTCTAGATCTAGAAATATGAAAATAATTATTCTAACATGCAAGATCTAATCTATTAAGGAAAAAACAAAAATTTACTATTCCTAAGAGCAATTTTTGGTTTTCTAATTACTATAAACTAAATAAAGCAAATAAAGGAACCTGAAAGAATGAAGATTTGTGTGACTCCACTACCCTCAAAAATCCTTGATGTCATCAACCTCGAGTCCTTTTGAAGTAGCGGGAAGACCTATTGATGATAAAATGACACAAAGAAGCAAAAAGAAGCTTTTTGAAGCTTGAAAGAGCTCAATGAGAGCTTTGGTTGAGCACAATGGCGTTGAATGAAGCAGTGTAACGATGCTTGGTTGAACAATGAATAAAGCAAAAGGCACCTTCATCCTATGAGAGTATTAGAATGCTGATTTGGAGAGCAAAAACTAGCAAGAGCTATGTGCACAATGAATTTGCCTCCGTGGAAGAGCTTTGAAGCTATGCAACAATGAAAGCTTTGAAACTTTGGAAAACTAAAGAAAGAAATGAAGAAAGAGGCTCAAAGGCTCGTGAAGAAGCTTGAAAAAGCTTGTGAAGATGAGAAGAGTAGTCTCCAACTTGCTCAACTTAGAAAATAATGAAGAGATGAGGGGTATTTATAGGTTGGAAGAGGTCATGAGAGGTGGAATTGATCGAGAAATTAACTCAATTAATTGATAAGTTAACAAGGATTGATTGGGGAGTTGACAAGATCGATTACTCAGTGAACTCAATTGATTAGGCAGTAGACTGGATTAATTGGGAGTTAACATGCTTTGATAGAATAGTTAACTCATTTGATTGATTAGTTAACTAAATTAATTTATTAGTTAACTAATTTGAATGATTGGTCAACTAAATTAATTTATTAGTTAACTAATTTGATTGAAACTTGATTGAGTAGTCAATTTGAGTGATTAGTGGGGGAAATCATGGGAGTTAATTTCATGGATAATGGATAACTTAGAGAGTAAATAAAATATTAATTTTATTTACTTGTGATGAGAAAAATGAAAATGAATTTAGGAATTCACGTTCAAAACTAATGTTTTTCATATGAAACTTCCGAGAGCTCGTTTGGGCACATACAAACTCTTTTTTGCGTGCCATTTTTTTTGAAAGTGCATGTTTTTTCAAGGGCTACGCAATGGTACCATTAGTTTTTGATGAAAATATAGAAAAGGTCGGTCACCCCTTTCACCAGTCAGGGTCGCCCGGGGGAGATCCTAGGTTGCCCGGGGGAGATCTAGATAGAAAAGGGTTTTTAGAGGAACAACATGATGAGAGATGGTAGAGAAGAGCAAAGGATAAGTTCTGCCTCCGAAAATAGGTCAATCATGTGCAAGAATCCAAATCTCCACTTGTACCACAGGATCTCCTGGGGGAGATCTAGAAATAATAGGGGGAGATTTGGATTGGTTGAGTGAAACTGAAAACTAAAAGTTGGAGATGGAAAGGGGGACCTCTAGAAGGCTTATAGGGTGTGCAGAGGATGAAAAACATAGGGGAAAGGTGAAAACTCACCTATAAGATGCTCGCAAGGCTTAGGAACAAGGTCGAAAGCTTAGAAAACGTGAATAGACAAGTGTCACAAAAAGTGTTTAAAACAGAGAGAGAAAACAACAGAGGAAACAAGACAAGACAAGAAAGAAGACATGCCATCAAGAGGTTTGTTGCTTAGAGGACATTATTTCATGCTTACATGTACGTGGCAAGGATTAAACTCATCATAGGGGTCCTCATGGAGGTTGTGCGTGATTTTTGTGCTTACAAGTTCATGTTCAAGTCCCATTGTTATCCTATGTAATCCAACTTTCTTTAAGTCAATTATCATGTGTGATTTACACTTAGTTGTAGGGAGTTAAGATGGGTATTGTTGTTTGATCCAAGATGAAGAAATGTAGAAAATAAATGTTGAAAAGAAGAAAACACACACAAGACAACCCCCCCCACCCCTTTTCACTCAATCAAAGAACCCCCAAGCAAAGATGATTTGGCACTTTATAATTAGTGTGTTTACAACTAGACATTAGTAGGAAGAAATACTTAGTGGTCTTGATCTCAATACATTACAAATCCTCAACAATATGTGTATGTTGAAAGTACCATATTATAATGAAATCAAGTGAAACTAACTACACCACTACAAAGTAAATGATAAAACATGCACTTTCAAAAAAAGAATCACTTCAATCTAATGTCGTATGCAAAAGTTATGCTTCTCCGAAGTTTCCAAAATGAGAACTGTGTAATGTCACAAGTGAGAATCTACACTTTTTAGAAAATATTTGCATCAAAATCAAAAAACATCTACACTAGTGTAAATAGAACGAAAAAATAGCCCAAATAAAAAAAATCTTGAGAAATGGAGCTAGTATGAGCTAGAACAGAGCCTTTGAAAATTGCCTTCAAATCTGTACTGTCAACAGAGAGGGGGTCTATTGAAACTTTCTGATTAAGTTTGCACACGATCTATTTGCTATATGTAAAAAATAATGGATACCCAGATAGTTTTTCAATGTGGTGAACAAAACACAAAAAGCTTTTTCCTTTTTGACATGCCTAAGAAGTGGATATAATGCAAAAAAAAGTCTCCAACAATTAAAAAATGACATGTAATGTGCCAAAATTTATCTGCGAGGCCTCATGGACGCAATGGCAAGGTCCTTTTGGCTTGAAAATGCTTTGAACTAAAGGTGAGTTCCAGATCAGAGCTTAAAACCCTCATTTTGCAACTGTGTTAAATGATCTCCAATTTTGGTGAAACAAAAGCCAAAAATGACTTTCTCGACCCTCTTGAATGTGTTGGAACAACTAGAAATTCTACCAGTATAATTAGAAATACTAAAATCACCCAAATATCACAAAACACACATGCAATTTAACCTAGAGGTTAAAATGCTTCTGTCAAACTTTTCTAATTCTCCATATCATTCGAAGATGCAAGAGAAGAGCATACTAGGTTTTTGGGAAAACCTACAACAAAGATTATTAGCCCCTGAATCTCTCAAATAAGAAAACTACAATCTATTCTGCATTAGAAAAGCTCTGATACCATGTTAGAATCTAAAAAGATGATTAACCTAGAAAACTAGTGCAAATGAATATATATTAAACTATGAATTCAAATGATATGAAATCAAAATAGCAACATAGAGTTAGTCTCCACGAGAGTAATGAAAATGCCCCATAAGCAAAATATCATTATGAGGATACAAAAGCATAAGATGCCTAATACAAGCTAGGTAGCATGTTTATATAGAAAAGGGAGAGGGTGGAGGTGGAAACACCAACCAATAGGAAGCAACCATCTATCGATCTAAAGATAGAAAAGTATATTCCCAAGATAGCTAATGGGTGCTCCCTTGTATGATGGTGACACCTCATAAACCACTCACTTAATTAAACATGCTTTATCAACCTAAGCAAGATTAATAAAAGGTGTAGGAAAAACCTAGGAATATAAGAAAATAAATATCCCAACTAGGAAATAAAAACCTAAACTAACATACTCAAACCTGTTTCAAACACTAAAGGGGATGCTTACCTCCAAACCCACACTAGACAATGACCACATTATCTTTTACATTTTTGTGACCGTGAACTCGCTAAGATTTGAATCCAATCTTCCTTTATGGTAAGTGTCTCCAGCTAACACTAGGCACAAGCTCTGTGGGCTAAAATTTCTCCCATCAACTTATTTTCTTCACCTGTGACATTCATATGATTTTTGTCTTTCTTCACAATGTAGACAAAAACAATATAGCATAAGGGTACAAATGTATCATATATAAATACAGGGATGGAAATGGGTTCTTGTCCCTATATTGTAATTTCCTTATGACTATGATTTAATAAACTGAAAAGTGCATTAAGCATTTCATGAACAAGAGAACTTGAAAATTATAACAAAAACCTCTTAGTTGTCACTAAATATAATTTCTACCCTTCTTCACAACGTACAAGAAATAAAGAATAAATAAACAACCTCCATAGTCATCTAGAAATGTGGGGTGTGGATATAGAGACATGGACACCATTTCAAACCAAGGTACATGAGTGAATGAATAAGAGTATGACTGTATTATATATAAATATACTCCCCAGATTATGTTGGTATAGGGACGATAGAAGGGTTCTCATCCCTATACTATAGTATCCTTGTGATTAGATTTTAAAATTGAAAAGTGCATTGAGCGTCTCTTGAACCACCAGAATGCTTGATAATTATGGTTAAAAACACTGAATTACCAACGTCAACGAGTAAAAGCATAAATAGTCCATGATCAAATGACATGTGATGAGAACATATTTCTTCGTTAGGGTTACCAAGGTTTAATTCCCTCCATGGGACATGCAATGTAAGCAATTCCACACCCTTTCCAAAAATTAAAAGGGTGATCCAAATTTTAGAAAAGGAAAAAAGAAAGATTGGGAATCAAATCACCCAAGATGTGGGACATTTAATGTAATATGTATTTCAAGTAGGTTACATACCATCTGTAGAGATTAATAGGTATTTACCAATTTAAAAAATAAAAATGAAAAAAGAAAGGACAACAATCAGCTCACTGGGGATGTCTGCTAGTCTTGAAGTGTCGATTCGTAAAGCCAATAGAAACACAACCTTGTCATCCCTAGTCTTTCACAATAATCTCAGAGTAATAAATAAGTCTTTTAATAGGAGCAGGGCAATCAGCTTGCGCTGCCCTGACATCATGACCATGCTTTCCCTTGCCACTGTATTATGCAGAGAACTTGTCAGGGGAGATAGCCAAGCAGGGGGAGCTAGGGTTTTATTAAAATGCTTGGGAACTAGATCATCTTCCTCCATGAAATCTTCATTACAAAAGCTCCTTGTCCATCCAATTTGTGCAAGGCTTACATCATTTAACCTAACCTACGACCAATCATCTTCTTTCAACATCCTTACTAACTAAACAACAAAATCAAACAAAATAAGAATACACAATACAAAACCAAAAATCACAACAAATAAACACTCAAACTAAGCTAAAAAATACCCTGCTAAATTAAATCCAGTACTGCTTAAATTTTACAAGACCTTACCTTATGAGCTAAAATTATGCACTCTCAATTCATCATCCTTCCAAATTTAACCCCAAAATTAAACAAAACAAAAAGATACACTCAAATCAAACTAATGAAACCCTATTAAACTAATCCAATTCTACTCAAATTTTACCCTTCGAGCAAAAATAATGCCCTCCCATTTCAAAAGCTGAAGAAAAAATATTTAAAGATCTAAATAATACTTTCTGATTTTTGGTACAAATTGTGCCTCAAATTGAATAGATAATGAAAATATTTATCCATATGTTCAAATACTCATGATAAAGATGGGATTGAAGAGGGTTAGTTAATCGTACATACTAGTTGTGATAAGTTTAAGAATGCCTAAAGAAATTGTAGAAGAAGGTAGCTACAAAAAACTTTAGGAGGAGCAACTAAAAACTAGAATGAGAGCTGGGTAAAATCACATTGAAAGCACATAAATGCACCGTAGAGCCTTGGGCCCGCCTGAGAGCTTAGATCCACAACAAAACCCCACACATCCACCATGATTTTACTGTTGGAAAAATTGGGATCCGAGTTGCTCTCGTCTCGGGACGAATTTGCAGTGTGATTCCCATTTACGACCCCAAAAGCAAATGCAATGCTTATTGTAGACAATTTCAACGTGAAATACAATGGGCGAAAGCAAAAACAAAAAACAACGAAAAAAATTTGGCAACATCAAATGACAGACGATGATTGAATTGTCTTGCATACCTCTCACTCAATGTCAGTTGTTGATCTGCTCTTCATTTGCCAAAGGGAATGCCTTCAACATAATTAGTGGTTGAACAAGAATTTTTCCCTCAAAAAATTATCTCTAAATTTATTAGCCATGATCTAAATTTAGCATCAAAATCTCTTAAACCAGTGGAGAAAATTTCTAACCCCACCCCAATGGTACCCTTTAAATTTGAAAACTAAAATATAGAGACTCCTATTTAAAAAGATTTTAATTTACCCTCTTGAAAAAAAAAAAAAAAACATAAATCGTATAACTCCATGAAAATAGTTATTGAAAGCTCCTCCAGGAGACTACATCCTAAAACCCCTTCTATGGGAGGCTTCCCAAGGAATCTCTATGGGCGTAATAATAAAAAGTGAAGTTAAGGCTTACCTATTGCATCTAAGATAAACTGACGACAGCTCATTCCAAAATGCACGGACACATCTGCACCGTTAGATATGAGCCAAGCAAATATTATCTAATTCTTTTTCTAGGGTTAGTTCGGAGGATTGTTAATGGCGTTCAGTTAGGGTTTCCTCCCTACACGAAGGAGCGAGCTGTTATTTAGTGTGCTAGCAAACTACAATTTTGTGTTTTCTCGAATGGTTCGGTAAACGGAGTGATTGCTTGTGCGTATAATCATCTGTACCAAAGGTATTCGCTTGATAAATCTTTGACTTGATTGTTGTTGTGTTTCATTCATCTTTACATTTGGGTTCGCTTGTTTTCGTATTTCATCGATGCATTTTTTTTTGTCGATAAGAGGTTGCAATGGTGATATGTAGAGTTCAAGATTCATGACATGTCTTTAGCTTAGTAATATTTACAGACATAGATCAAGATTTAGTGGCAGTAAATTAGGTTTGAAATGAGGTCAATGATGAGAAAGGAAAGGCTTGTTTCTCAAAACATTCGCAGTGGCCGCCTAAGAGCTTTCGCCTTTGCCGGGCTTGAGAGCTTGTGCTGCTCAAATCTTCCTTGGATGTCTGAGACCTTAGATCCTTTAATTGCCAATTATTTTCATCCCAAAGCTATTGCAACTCTTTCCCTGGCTTTTACATTACGGTACTTGACTATGGCTTTTGATAGATTTTTGTTTTTGGTCTTTTCACGATGCATGTTTCCACTCTAGATTAATGTTAAACATTTAATGGGCGATGAGGAAGAAATTGTTCGTACCACACGAGACGTTGTCTGTGCGGATTATTAACTCTAGCTTGTTGAGACCTTTAATGAATCTATCAATTATTTGGTGTTTACAGTTTGTTTTTAGGTAAGGGCGATGAAGTGCATTGGACACGGATACTGTTGGCTTCTATATTAGAGAGACGCATTTATAAACCTGTGTCTGACTCGCGTTATTTAGAAAAAAAAATGTCAAATGTTTTATGGTGTTATTACCCACACTAGTAAGTCTGATTTGCGATGAGTTCAAAATTCGACAGATTTGAGATGGAAAACCCAGGAAAGACGTGGTGGTTGATTTGTCAAAGGCCGTTGGGTTATCTTTGTTCATTATTTCACTGTGAATGTTGTTTTCTGTGTGCCTGGTGGAGTACTTCAGTTATTGGTTCAGGATGCTAATCTGAATGGTGTAATGTGAAGTCGGGAGTGTTAACTGGGAAGGCTTTTTGCTATACTTTTGAGTTTGTAAAGAAGGATTTTATAAATCCATCTTTTTTATTTTCCCTCTAAGTTTTCGTAGTACTGGGTTACATTTGTTGTACTTGTGGCTCCGGATATCATTATGCTAGTGGGATGTGAAAATAGAATGTGATGCATCTTCTACTCCATTCATGTTACTTTTAGTTTCCTTATTTTGTAAGATGCTTTGTTTTTAACAATGAAACTATTGCTATTTCTTAATTTATTTTTTAATAATTGATTATTTCTTTTAAGCAAAAGATTGCTATTTCTTCATTAAAAAAACTCGTTATTTCCCCTCATTACTAGGGGAAATGAGGCTATTTCTTCATTTAATAAAAAACTGGTTATTACTTATTTCCCCTCATTACTAGGAGAAATGAGCTTAGTAGAGCCATGACTAAGGGTATGTTAAAGTAGCTCGCCGATATTTTCCTCCATTTTTTTAAAAACTGGATATTTCCCTTCATTACTGGGGGTACTGAGCTCTTAGGAGCCATGACTTAAGGGTATGTTAAAGTAGCTCGCTGAGGGGAATCCCTTCTATCAAATTTATTCAGTGTTATTTATTTTGTCAAACTCACATTGAGGGGCATCCTTTGGTCAACCAAAATGGTATTCCCTCAAAATCATTTACTGAGGGTTATCTTTTCTGTGAAGTCACCTAATGAGCTTATGACTAAGGGTATCTTAAAGTAGCTCACTGAAAGATATCCTTTACCTCAAAGTAGCTTGCTTGAGGGGAACTCCTTATATCAAGTTTATTCAGTGTTATTTAGTTTGTCAAACTCACATTGAGGGGCATCTTTTTGATCATCCAAAATGGTAGTCCCTCAAAATCATTTACTGAGGGTTATTTTTTCTGTTAAAGTCACCTAATGAGCTTATGACTAAGGGTATCTTAAAGTAGCTCACTGAAGGATATCCTTTCCCTCAAAGTAGCTTGCTTGAGGGGAACTCCTTATATCAAATTTATTCAGTGTTATTTAGTTTGTCAAACTCATATTGAGGGGTATCTTTATCTTTTCAAAATCATTTACCGAGGGTTATCTTTTCTGTAAGCTCACTTAATGATCTTAGTAGCCATGACTAGGGTATTTTAAAGTAACTCGCCAAGGGGAATCCCTTCTATCAAATTTATTCAGTGTTATTTAGTTTGTCAAACTCACATTGAGGGGTATCTTTTCAGTCTATTGAAATGGTTTCTGTCAAAATCATTTGCTAGAGGGTCATCCTTCTGTAAAGACACCTGCTGAATTTATTCAGTGTGTTATTTTTTCTTTTAAAATTGCTCATTGACGGTCTTTCTTTCAGTCAAACTCAAATGTTACTCTTTCAAAATCACTGGCTGAGGGTTATCCAAAGTCACTTGTCTAGGGACATCCCATCTGTCAAATTTATTCAGAGTGGAATTCAGTTCTTGCAAGTATTAATTCTAGTGATATTCTGGAATTTGAATTGTAATTCAGCAATATACAGCTCTGGAGATACGCTAGGAGGAGGTTTTTAGCTATATTTACGAGTTCTGCTTTGCTAGGATTTCTTCTCTGATATTGCATGTTTCTGTTTGTTGACAATGTTACTTTTTGGAGAGTTTCTTTGTTGAGTAATGTTTTTCAACAAATAGAAAACATGTCTTATCAAAGAGGAGGTTAAACATGTTATCAGATAAGGTATAACACGTTTAATTAAAGAGGTTGGAAGGCTTTTGGAGTAAGTAAACTGCTTTCAAGGCGGCTACAGAATTGTAGCCTTTTGTTCTAATAAAGCATTTTGTTTAATTATTTTCTGTTTACCAAAATGTTTTCTTTTCGAATTGTCGAAGTTGAGCTCCAGAATTTTTTTTTAAGAGCCCATGTTTTGTTTTTTGATGCTCTATTTTTCTTATAGTCGTCTTTTGATGTAAAGTATTTTAGGCCATTTTGGAATAAGGTTGCGTAAGTAGAAAACATATTATATAGAACGGTGGAGAAGCTTATGTGGGAAGTAATTGCCTTTAGGTTTTACTAGAATTTGTTTGTGCTGAAATGTCTAGCAAACTCTTCGGTGTTCAAAATATTTAACTATTACTTTTGTAGAGAGCAAGCAAGCAAAGCAAAGCAAAGATGCCGATGCCTCAGCCTCTCTTAAACAAGAAGATTGTCAAGAAGCGTGTGAAGAAGTTCAAGAGGCCACAGAGCGATCGCAGGATTACTGTCAAGGAGAGCTGGCGTAGACCAAAGGGTATTGATTCGCGTGTAAGAAGAAAATTCAAAGGATGCACCCTTATGCCGAACATTGGTTATGGATCCAACAAGAAAACTAAGCACTACTTGCCTTCTGGCTTTAAAAAATTTGTGGTACACAATGCTAAAGAGCTGGACCTGTTGATGATGCACAACAGGACATACTGTGCTGAAATTGCACACAATGTTTCAACACTAAAGAGAAAGGCTATTGTGGAGCGAGCTGCACAGCTCAATATCATGGTAACCAACATGCTAGCCAGGATACAAAGCCAGGAGGATGAGTAGAAACTGGTCTTGTTTTTGTGGGAATAAGGGTTACAAGGATATTTTTACTTAAATTTTATAATCAAGTTGGGAACAGATCACCTGATAATTTTTAGGTAGGTTATCTTTATATTGAATCTACCTGTAGTCAGGAAATTTTTGTTTTGCCCAAAATTCAATTTTGGTAAAGGGGAAATCATTCAATTTTTTTAATATTTTATATTTACATAATACCATAGATATGTTGAAATATTGGCGTCTGCATTATTTACTGACATTCAAACCACAGTGAGAATGTTTTAACTCTACTATAAAAACCCTCTGTTATAATTATTAACTAACTATTACTTGTGCCCACCTACAGCTCAACTTTCAAGACCTTAACTATAAGTACCCCACTATAATTGTTTAGTTCTACTAAAAAACTATTGACCCTGAACTTTCAAATCCTAAACTATAGCTCCCCTGCTATTTTCGGTCAAGATTTCAAATTATGTAGCCCACCTACAGCTTAACTTTCAAGATCTTAACTATAGCTACCCCACTATAATTGTTTAGTTCTACTAAAAAAACTATTGACCCTGAACTTTCAAATCCTAAACTATAGCTCCCCTGCTATTTTAGCTCAAGATTTCAAATTATATATTTTCTTAATTACAAATCCTAAACTATAGCTCCCCTATTTTAGGAGAAGATTTCAAATTATGTATTTTCTTAAATAAAAAATTACACATGAAAAGAAGGCAGACAAATTTGTGGTTTAGACAATATGTGCAAGCCTTGTAGCAAATTTGTGGTTCAGTGGTGGCTACATAGCTTGAGCCTCCTCTCTCCGCTAACTGAAATTTTCAAATTTTAAATTATAGCCTGCTGCCGCTTCACTACTTTAGAAGTTTGCAAATTCTACCTGCTGCTCCACTATATTAGAAGTTTACAAATTATGCAGTGTGGTGGTCGAAATTATGTTGTAATCAAAAAATTTATATGGACTGCTTAAGCCTTAACAACTTAAACCCTAAGCGGCTGCATAGAAACATGCTTGTAAGCTAATAAGATATGTAATTATAATGTATTTTTGTGCAAGCTTTTAGTCCAGTTATTGACAATTTAACTAAACTATCAGACTCATTGATTCAGTGGGAAAGAATAAGTTCCAATATGTAAACAGCTTTTCCAATCTGTACGTAGTCAATAAAGATATTTAATTATAATGTATTTTTGCGCAAGCTTTTAGACCAGTTGTTCATATTTTGGAGCTTATGCTTTCCTACAATGGATCTGGAATTGAATTGTCAATTTAACTGAAATGTTTAGCTTATTGGTAACTGAAAGAAAATGAGATTTCTAGTTGTTTAAGCTCATAACTTACTTAATTGGACAAGATGTTTACATTTTGGAGGTTAAGCTCAAAATGTTATTGGACAAGATGTTTATATTTCGGAGCTTATACTTTCCTACAATGGATCTGGAAGAGTTAAATTGTCAATTTAACTGAAAGAAAATGAGATTTCCATTTGTTTAAGCTCATTACTTACCTAATTGGACAAGATGTTTACATTTTGGAGGTTAAGCTCAAAATGTTATTGGACAAGTTGTTCATATTTTGGAGCTTATACTTTCCTACAATGGATCTGGGAGAGTTAAATTGTCAATTTAACTGAAATGTTTAGCTAATTTCTCTAATTGGACAAGATGTTCACATTTTGGAGCTTAAGCACAAAATGTTATTGGACAAGATGTTTACATTTTGGAGCTTATACTTTCCTACAATGGATTTGGAAGTTTAGTTGAATTGTCAATTTAATTGTGTTTAGCTAATTGGTAACTGAAAGAAAATGAGATTTCGATTTGTCTAAGCTCATAACTTCCAGTTAGATCGGTCAATTTACTTGTTCTTGTTTGTGTAAAACAGTATTATGCTAGTTGTTGATTTATGAAAGTAACTGTTACGTAATAGCTTCATAAGCAGAATTGTTATGTACCTATTATATGAGCGAAGGTTGTTGCAGGTACTGCTTTCTAGTAATCATTTTCAACTTTGTGCTTGGGGTCTCATCAAGAAAAAGCTAGCTTATTATGATGAGAAGTATGATTTGCCAATGTTTTAGGTCTTAATACAACAGAAGTATGATTCGTCAAATGTTTTGGTAATGCTGAATTAGGTTAACATGAATGTGGTGAATGCTTGAAGTTATAATTAAAGCTAGCTTATTATGATGAGAAGTATGATTTGCCAATGTTTTAGGTCTTATTACAACAGAGGTATGATTCGTCAAATGTTTTGTAAATGCTGAATTAGGTTAACATGAATGTGGTGAATGCTTGAAGTTATGATTCGTCGAATGTTTTGGTAATGCTGAATTAGGTTAACATGAATGTGGTGAATGCTTGAAGTTATGATTCGTCAAATGCTTTGGTAATGCTGAATTAGGTTAACATGAATGTGGTGAATGCTTGAAGTTATGATTTGTCAAATGTTTTGGTAATGCTGAATAAAGTTAACATGAATGTGGTGAATGCTTGAAGTTGCTCTTTATTTTAATGATCATCACTCTTTATTTTAATGGTCATCATATGTGTGCAGATCTCGATTCAAGTTATTATGGGCACTTTCTAAATGTAATCCAGTGTTGGAAATGTTTTTCGGAAATTAATCTTAATGGGGATTCAAACCCGAATGCTTGAGTTTATTGTTAAGGGTCCTTCCTGTTGGTAATCAGGAATGTGAGGTGCAAATTGGTAGTATCATCTTTGGAGGAGTTAGTATAAACATTGTAAAAATATCTAATGAATTGGTTAGGGAGTATATCCGTCGAGGATGGGGGATTGACATGCCTAGAATACCCGTCAGTGATGGAAATGAACAAAGCATGCACATACAATAACACAATTTATAAATACTTTGATGGACGGTTAGATTTTTGCCACTAGTTTTTATAATGGAAAGTATTGCATATAAGCTGATAGTATTTGGGGTCAAGTGGTGCGTACAGTTGCCACCCTACCTAATAATGAAACATTGTTAGCTAATAGGACAGCTTCTCCATATTGTTATCAACATCACAAGAGGAAGTAGTCTATATAACTTGTTAGCCTAACTCATTTATGTGTGCTAAGACTAATTTGCTGTCTTTAGAAAAGCTAGGGCAATAGTGTATTAGCATGAAGATTAGCTCACTTGAGGCATGTGAGGGATCGGAAACCCTCTATTAAACATCCATACCTAGAATAACAAAGAATTGAAATGAACAAATCATGTATCACACAGTAAATAGAACATAGATGTTTGCCAAATGAGTTTCTCCATTTCCACATGCTGTGCTACACAATAATTAACCAAATAAATAGGAGGTATGCTTATCTAGACATGCAAGATCCTCTTGGTACATTAAATGCGTTACATTTACTCATTAAATGTTCTATCTTAAGGCTAACTAATCTATCTATCTAAATGCAAACCACTCACGCTCAATAAATTGTGCTGATAGATGTTGCCCTCTCCCAAGCAATAACCTCCCATACAACAGGCTTAGAAAAGTTACAGTGAGAATTGTTTTTGAAGCCTCGGGTGACCATTGAAGCAATTGGCACTCACATTAAAATTACATTCTACTCAAATCGTTCATGGCATATTAAATGGAATTTAATAAATCCTTTGAAAGCATTGAAAGCTTCCACAACAATTGAGATTTGTTGACACCGTCTCCATCTTTAACAGGAATGGCTATCGATGACTTTGGAGTGTCCATTAGGGTTTTCTTGGATATGTACATAGTTAATGAATTAGTAACTACTTGCATCCTTTGGTTAGGTGAGTCGCTTTTTTAACTAGTGTATTGACTCTGCTTGAACTGTTTTCTTATTCTTATGATTTAAATGTTTTGTTTCTGATCGATAAAAATAGGAAGAATAGGATCAGATGAAGATGTTGACGACCTTGTGTCCTTTATTCTTTGGCTAATGGTTGAAGTGAAAAGCAAGAAAGTAGTGGGGAAAGGATATTTTATATTCTAGAAGGATTTTTCATATCTAATCGTGATCTTGGCTATTAATTGGCTTGTAGCATACAACGTAAAACATAGTGAGATTTAAAAAATTGCGATGTTTTGGTTTAATCGATGTTTAGGTCCATAATTTGTGGACCTATAATGGGATGGAGAAGCTTGAAATCTTAAGGCTACAACTAATTATGATTCGAGTTAATGGAATTTGCCAATTAGGGAATCACTTAGAATTTGCCAATTAGTTCCCTTACCATCCAATTAGAGTGATGTGAAATTGCTGCAGAAGAGAAGAAAGGTATGTGAATCAAGTGGAATGGTTACTTCACCTTAAAGTGGAAAACGAGCAGTTGGTTGGTTGATTAAATTAATTTGTGTCAAGATTGCATACACACAACACTTGCTCAAGATAAGACATTGCAATAAAGTCAAATTTGGCCCAATTCCTTACTTATCTTAATGACACATTCTTTGAAAATTCGCACAAGATCCAATGTGACCTATCATCTTCAACTTTGGCTACTTGTAATTTTTTGTAATTTTGCCTTGGGAATCACTCTGTAATTTTACCTTGGGAATCACTCACTCTTTTCTTAGATGTGCTATGACTAACTTTGCCTTTAAGTAAGACTTATCACTTCTATGCTCATTTGCATGCAAGTTGTACTTTGTGTTGCTCTCCTTTAGTTGTGCTTATGTGCTTATCATCTCCCACCCTTAATAGATAATGACATCTCGCATGGGTGTCCCATACACCACTTGGAATAATGCATTTCTTATATACTTGTTCACCAAGTTACTATACACAAATTTTGCTTGAACTAACATGGAGTTCCATTGTGTAGGCCTTTTTGCTACTAAACATACAAGTTTCCAAGATGGATGTATTGGTCTATATGCAAATGATATACATGATTGTAATTGAGCTTTGTGTCCAATTTCTTGCACAAGGTCACCAAAAGTGGCCAAGGAACTTGGTATCTTAATCTAAAGTAAAGCTTTAAGACAAGCTAGGGACAAAATCCATGGATGATTTCTCCCCAGGTGCCTAGCATGCATAATGGTTTGTACAATCTAGTGTTTTCGACCACTTTATTTTCTACTTGACATGTTTTCTTGCATCATTCTACAACTTGGCAGACACCTTTGTGCAAGTTAGACAATTAGTAATTATCCTCCATTATGGCATATATCTTGTTTACACCAAAGTGGCCTCTGAGTCCACCGTTATGCCAAATGTAGAAGTTGTGAAACTAACCTTACAGGACCCAATGAACACCTACAAAACCTATTAACCTTCCACAAGAGAAAAAAACAAAGAGAGTACGTGAGAGAACTTGCTTTTATATTTGCAAGTTAGAAAACTCTAATGAGAGATTCCTAAGTTTAGCTTAAGTGAAATAAAGTAAAGGTGATTTAATTAATTAATCAATATGATTAAATTAATTAATTAAAAAACCTATTACTCTAACACCCCCCCTTAAGATGAACTTAGGGAGAAGCTAAAAAGCTAAAGGCAAATACATGAAAGCAAAGATGGGTCCCGACAACTAGGCCTAATGAGGTACCCATGTGCAAAAGAGTCTCTCACAAATAGAGAAAAGGACAAAACCACGTGGAAAAAACTTCTCAAAAGAGAGAACAAACCTCCCTACACGAGAGAGAAAGAGTGAAGGATTAAGAAGCCTCCATTAAAGATGTCCCAAAAGAATAGGAACATGAAGATGAACATGAATAACTCCACTGAATCATGAAGAAGCTGCAAACACTGTTAAAGACTCACTACTATAGTGCTGAAAGAAGAACCTCCTCTAAAACAAGATGACGATCATAATCAAGACAAGAATCTGCATGAATGCCCCCAACGACACTACTCGAATTAGATGGCAAACAAAGGTAAAACATCTGGAACTCGAAGATACAAATGGCACAGATACCAAAAGTTTGAAGAACTGATCAAGTGAAAATAAAAGGTCGCCTCTACAAAAGGAATGCAAGAGTGTCCATATGGTAAATGCTCCATCTCATCGAAATGCATGGGTAACCAACCACTGATGTATCGCTGCATCCACGTAGTACATAGGAACAAATATTAGACACATAATTCACTCCAACACGAAACCAAGGAAGCATTAGCACCAACAATAAAATCCCTCTCATAATGTAGACACAGGTACATTGAAACTATGTGAAACCAAGAAGTGCATGTAGAAGAAATAAAAACATTTGAATGTGCAAACATGAAAGTATCAGCAAATAAAAGGGTGTGCAAACCAAGGCACACACGCATGAGGCAAGAATCAATGTGATCACTGCTGTCGTTGAAGGGACACTCACTTGACAAATGTGTGATGGCAAAACAAAAGGCAAACATCAACCCCCCATGACACTTTATATCATAGTGCAAGTACAATAAGACACAAAATGATGTGCAAGATTTCAAGAATACATGTACAATGTTGTGGACTTCATTTTAGTGCGTTTACATATGAGAAGTGCTTACAATGGAAGCTCACAATGTCCAAAAAATGACCACATGTTGAAAATACAATTCTCTGACAGATAAAGAGGAAACTGATAGCACCTTGATGAAGTACACAGAAAAACATGCACTTAAAAAAAATGAGTCAAAAAAGAGTCTGGATGCAAAAGATATGGCCCGTCAAAGTCTCCAAAACGAGTATTACATAACAAGAGCACTAAGAAAACTGATTTCTGGAAAAAATCAAAAGTCAAAACAAAAAACCATCTGCACCACTATGAAGAGCAAAAAATTTTACCCTGTTTCAAAAAAAAATTGCACTGAAAAATATGGTCGTATGGCCAAGATATTGCCATTTGAAAATCAGGTGCAAAAGTGAAACTGCCAATGGAGGGGTAGATTTGGCAAAAAAGTAACCTCTGCCAAATTTAACAAAACTGCCTCCAAATTTGGAGATCTGTCAGATTTAGAACCCTGCCAAACTGGTTAGCTGAAGCCAAAAAAGAACTCCAGATAAATTAAAAGCACTGCTAAATTTAGAAAGAACCTCCAAAAAAACAAATCAAATTTGGAGCTGCCACCAAAAGTTGGGCACACATGCCGAGGCAATTATAGGACGGTACAAATAGGTTTTATTGCATGTTTTTTTTTAATAAAAAAAACATAAAAAAATATTATTGAACAATATTAAAAAAAAAAATTGAAAAAAAAGATAAAAAAAAAACTATTAAAAAATATAAAGGGCGTGGGGGAGAAAAATCCCCCCACCGCCACCCCTTAATAGGGCGGGGCCCAAGGGGTCGCCTCCTTGCCATGACCTCTATCGTGGACTGGGGCGGTACCCCTGTGGTACCCCCCACTGCCAGTGGCGAGGCCCAAGGCTCTGTCGCTCTGTCACGGAAGGTATCCTCGGGTACCCCCCATGCGTGGGGAAGGGGACGGGGTATAAACCTCCGCCGTCCTGCATATTTATATATATTTTTTTTAAAACGAAAAAAAAAAGTTTTCTTTGTTTTTTAATAAAAAGTTTTCCTGCGCCTCGAACTGCACGCTGGGGAGGGCGTACGACGTCCTTGGTAAAAAAAATTTGCCACAGAAATACCCAGCTCTGTTTTTGGCAATTTGACAATCGATCTTAAAGTTTTTGGGCCTTCTGAGCACAATGGTGAGATCCATTTGAGCCCAAAATACTCCGAAAAATAGCTTTCCTTCGGATCCAAAAAAAAAACTTGCTGAAACCCTTGCAAATCTGGCCTATGAAGCTCAAATCAAGCCAAATAAAAGGCTAATTTGACTATTTCGACTACTCTAAATCCAATGTAATACTTCGTTTTACACAAAAATGCACCAAGAAAATGGTTCTTGCTCAAAATTTTCTCTAAATCTGAGAAGGGGCTTACAGATTTGGAGCTCTGATACCATGTAGAAGTTGTGAAACTAACCTCACAAAACCCAATGAACACCTGCAAAACATAAGATTAACCTTCCATAAGAGAAAAAAACAAAGAGAGCAATTTGCATAAAAAAGATGCAATTAATGAAATGGATTAATGAATTACATGAGAGAATTTACTTTTATATTTGCATGTTAGAAAACCCTAGTGAGAGATTCATAAGTTTAGCTTAAGTGAAATAAAGTAAATGTGACTTAATTAATTAATCAATACGATTAAATTAATTAAGTAAATAACCTATTAACACCTGCAAAACCTAAGATTAACCTTTCACAAGAGAAAAAAAAAAGAACAATTTGCACAAAAAAAGATGCAACTAATAAAATGGATTAATGAATTACATGAGAGAACTTGCTTTTATATTTGCAAGTTAGAAAACCCTAATGAAAGATTCCTATGTTTAGCTTAAGTGAAATAAAGTAAAGGTGACTTAATTATTTAATTAATCAACATGATTGAATTAATTAAGTAAATAACCTATTACTCTAACAACAAATGAGATTTTCCTTAATCAAACTCTATTGGATAAATGAATGCTATCTCTAAAATAGGGACCACTCCTACATGAAGTAATTTTCAAATGAGCCTCTAGATCTAGCCCATGGCTCCAGGCATGCACACTATAGGATAAATGAACGATATCTCTAAAATAGGGACCACTCCTACATGAAGTAATTTTCAAATGAGCCTCTAAATCTAGCCCATGGTTCTAGCACCATGCATCTACAAAACTGGGATTTGTTTCAAACCTTTTTTTTTCCTACTAGCATGATGCTTCAAAAGAAAGGAGTGACCCTATAGATATTCCACTCGCTAGTTTGTGTACAACATAAACTCTTAGGAAAACAAGTAATGCTTCCATTTGTGTAAAGTTTGCACTATGGTGTAGAAATATTGGTCATAGCTAAAGTACTTTTGCCTAGCCTTGTTTAGTTTCTTGTTGCATTATGTGATTGGTCTACCCTTAAAACTTTGAGAACACAACATTGATGCATCACAATCTACTTGGAAGGCCTTCCCAAAATTAGGGTGCACAAAGGCAAGCTCCTTAGTTATGTTCTTCAAGAGATCAACACTCTTGGCGACAGTAGCCATCCAATTGAATCCACATTTTCTCATGTAGTATGTTTAGGGTGCACAAATCTCATTGCAGTTCGTAATGAACCTCTTATAGAACTGACCCGTGGAAACTTCTAAGCTCAATTGCATTTCTTGGCTCCGACCTCTCAACTATTGCTTTGACATTTTTCAAGATTCATCTTCAATCCTTGTTGAGATACAATGAATCCTAACTATGTAAGTTCCTTTTTTAGCTACATGAATACTTGATGCAAGTGTGTAAGATGCGCTTCCCTTATTTTTTAGCACTAAGATTTGTCATCGGAGTACGTAACCACATATTTGCCTAGGAATGACTTCAAAACATTTTTCACGAACATGCTTGGAACATTCATAAGCACAAATGGAATTACAAGCTTTAGTTTGGAATACAAATTTGATGATATCTAAGGAAAAGTATTGTATGCTACTTAAATAATCCATTAGATCATCCATTATGTGGTAATGGGAACTAATACTTGATGGTGACCTTGTTTATCACGTGGGTGTATGCACACATTATCTACTCTTCTTCCTTCTTCAACTCAAGTACTATAGGCACTATGTAAGGACTTACTTTCCATTATTAGACCTCATTTGATCAAATATTCCACTCGTTTAGTTTTACACTAATGTCAGGGCTCATTCAATGCAATGCCTTGTTAGACAAGTTAAAATTGAATCAAATCCATACAATGTGATATATCATGCATCACAAGAACCCTTCTGGCATTCCCACTGCCAATCACATCTATGAAATATTTGAATAGGCTCCTTTGATCTATGCAACTCCTATTCCTTCTACGTGGCTTTAATTACTAGCCCATAACATTCCTATTGCCCTTTCACTTATTTGAGAAACTCTTTTGATGACAACATCACCTTGTCATTTGAGCATTCTTTTGCCTTGATGGGAAACAACTCAAACTTTTTACCACGTCCTTTGTAATGGTGAAGGTGTTTTTTCCACCCATCATAAATTGTACTTCTATTATATTGCCACATCTGCCCAATTAAACATGGCATGCATCCATGGGTATCACATCACACCATTCTTTATTTGTATATCCTAAAATGTAGAATGTAATTCAACATTGCTCTATCATCATGAGATGTTGTCCCTTTGGCAATCAAGAGACTCTATATGGCATGGGGTGTGCAATAATCTTCAACTCCAACTTTTGAACCATCTTTATAGACACTAAGTTATCTATGCTACCACCATTAATGATTAATGTGTTAAACTTTCCTCCCAATTTGCACTTAGTGTTGAAAAGGCTTTCCCTCAACCACAACTCATTTTCCTCCCTTGCAAATTTTAATAGAACCTTGCACCCCATCAAATTATCCCTAACCTTTGAGGTTATGCTTCTTGTTTTTTCTTCTTTGCCTTGTGTGATAGGCACGAATTTCTCTACAAGACCTTGATAACACACAATTGACTGATCACACAATAGTGTGTCCCATTCTTGGGACATCTTGATTTTTGCCTAAAATTACACATTTTTTTTAAAATAATGATTTAAGTCTAGAGGGGTTCCATCTAAAGGGGTTTGATTGAACAGGGTTAGATCAAATCCCCTTAGATGGAACCTCCTTAAGATTAAATCAAACATTCGACTGCACTTATCAAATGAAGTCATTTGGAAATGCCATTTTATAAGTATAACCTTTCTAAAAATTATAATATGTATTATGTTTTCTTTAATATTGTTTTAAAAAAATTCTTAGAAAAATCTCAAAAAAATGCAATACACTCTACATAGATGTCCTTATTTCAATGAAGATAAATAAATTATTTTTTGTATTTATTGTTAGAAAAATATGTTGTATGCACAAAAAGACAACACAAATTTATGTGCAAAATGTGGTAATGTACCAAGAAAAAACCACGAGCAAAGATCTCTCAATTTTATTCTCAGAAGAAAATTCGTTGTTATAAAAACTTTTTCACATGCATTCACATTCAAACTCAACTAACTTAAATAACCACGGAAAATACATACAAAAAATAAATCCTTTCCAAAGAAAGATTTCCATGGCCTCGCTAGAAAAAGCCTTTGGCGTGGCAGGGGGGCTACGCGCAGCTCCCCTGCAACCCCCTGCCCTTCCCCTACCCTTCAACCTTTGGTTGAACTTTCTTGGCTTTTAGCCTTGCCCGACAAGTACATCGAGTAGACTACTATGGGCTGGAATAAGTAAAACTGACTTCACATTCCAACAATCTCCTACTTGAAGTCAAGTTTTTACCTTGCAAATAACTCCTCCTATTGAAAGATCAATGCCATTGCTGCCTCTCATCAAGTGATGTGCAAGCCAAGAGAAGTTCTGCACCATATGAACTTCTCTCTACTAGTAGGCTTCATCAAAATATTTGTTGGATTTATATCAGTGTGTATCTTAGCCAAAGAGACATGTCCTTCCACCACCTCACGTACAAAGTGATAGTGTACATCAATATGTTTTGTTTTGGCATGATAAGTTGAGTTTCGTGCTAAGTGTAAAACACTCTGGCTATCACAATGCAACACCGTGTTATCTTGTTTTACTTGCAATTCACCCTAGAGTCTATGAAGCCAGATTGCCTCCTTGCTAGCTTGTGTCACTACCATATATTTAGCTTCAGTAGTAGACAAAGCCACCACTGTTTGCAACTTTAAGACCCATCTAACATCACTTCTTGCTAAGGATAAAACATAACCTGTAGTAGATTTTTCTCTTATCTCTACCAAAATCCACATCTAGATACCAATTAACCTAAAGACTATTCCCACTATAACAAATAGCAACATCAGAAGTACCCCTCAAATACCTGAGAGTCCACTTCACAACTGTCTAATGATCACAACCTGGATTTGCCATGAAATGATTGACTACTTCCACTGCTTGTGAAAGGTCTGGTCTGGTGCACACTATTGGTAGGGTACATAGCAAAGGAGAAGCTACTGCAACTCACCGCAAGGAGCTGTGAAGCACAAGGCTAACCAAAGCTAGTACATATAAGAGTGTTTTGTAATGTACACGTCCCTATTACACTATAATGTATAAAGATAAGATGTAAGCGAAGATAGACAAAAAATATATGACAGAGCAGAGACTCTAACGTGCCTTTTGTATATATATATATATATATATATATATATAATGGAGATATAAGGATTATGGAGTAATATTTGAATATTTTATGATGCATATGATGTATGTTGTATGATATCATCTTATTGCTATAGAACTATTTTTATGGAGCAAGGGGTCCAATGGAGGGGCTTTAGGAACTATTTTTATGGAGCAGGGGGTGCCATGAGACCAAAAATTGTGATAAGATAAGTTAGAATCTTTTCCTAGTAAATAGGAGCCCTCCTTTTATGACATAGGTAATTTATTTTATCATCTATATATTTCAAAAATAAAAAAAATATTTTGTTCATAAAATTAAACTTTTAACTTTTAACTATGTCATTTTATGATTTCTATATTCCAAACATCCAAATGTAATTTTAACTTTTATTTGTGTGCAATTTAACTTGCTCTCAACTTTTATCTGACTTCTAACTCGATTCTAAGTTAACATGGTATCCTCCTTTCCTGTACTCTTTTGTGCCTTCCTCGCCATTAAAACCACTAATCCTTGCTCTCCAATCTCACTGCTGTTTTTTTCTCTTTCAAATATGTTTGTTGTAGATTTAGGATAAAACTATAACTTAATCAAATCTATTTGTTGTAGATTTAGAATAAAACTTCAACTGTTTGCCTTTATATCAACCAAAGATCTACCTAAAAGCATAACAAAATATTTGTTTGGGATAAAAGCTTATTTATTTAAAACAACAACAAATATGATGCACAAGAAAATCTAAAGCTACAAATCTAAGTTTATTATTTCCTAATAATGATTGAACCTTATCAAATAGTTGTATTCTTATCAAATGGATGGGTATCCTTAACTACCAAAGAATTTCAAACTTTTGGCATATTACTTGAAAGGAAAAATATCAATATGCCTACTATTCCAATTGGAGAGCCCAAAATCACAAGCAAGATGATTGTATGGCCCTTATTTTCTCGACTGGATAGGTTTTAACAAAATTTTAGATCATTAAATTCACTCATTTAGTAAACTTTTGTACATCTAAATCTCAGGGAAACTGTTAGTTTAAAAAGAGTTATTACCTAGTTAGTCATTTCTAGGTCCTCTTCACACTAGTCTTCTTAAGCTTACTTAAGAGTTATTAGAAGCATTTAATAATGTACATCTAGGTGCATTTAATATTTTTGCACTTGTTGTCTTATGTCACAACATAAGACACTTGTCATCTTCCTAATTTGTCTACATGCATTTATTAATGGTGTATAGGTGCATTTTTTATTTGTGTCATCTAGTTTGTTTTTTCCACTATGTCGGCCTTGTGCCTTATCACTCAACCTTGCCTATACAAAGAAGGTATCTCATGGTAAATGCAATGCAATGTAGTGTGTATCAAGTCAAGCTTTGCATCTTGTATATTTTATGCATAATTATTCTTGGCAATATAAAGCGTTGTTATTGCTTTTGTCTTTTGTTGTGGAAGGTTGTTTTGGTTGCAGGTGATCCTGGGCTGTCTTGAGCCCATTGACAACTCTTACAGTAACTATTTTTAATGGCATATTATTAGTCAATATATTAACTATCATCAAACTTTTTCATATATTAGATTGGTCATTTAGTAAAATTTTCATAAGAATGACTGTGAATCCTAACTTAAATTTGACTGATCAGATACACCATACACCATTTTAATTGGCTTCCCTTGTAACCAATTCAATTCAACTCAAATATTGCTACTTCCCTCATTCATTGCCACCTTCATAAACCCCACCCACAATTGCCCTTGTGGAAATCAAGCCTCAACAATTTAAGCACATAGAGGATGTGGGTTTTACCCTCACAATTTATTGTTTTTATGTTTTTTTCCTCATTAACTAACATTTTCAGCACACCAACATTTTATATTGAGAGGTGTATAATATTTTTTTATAAAATGAAATATATTTATAAATGGGATGTATTATTACAGTTTTAAAGTTTATTGTAAGAACCTAACTTCTAAAACAATCTCAACTAAATTATTTAACATTAATTATTGTTAAAAAAACTCATGAAACATACTATTCGGAGCTTAAAATTGATGGGACCACCCGCTTTAAAATACTCTTTAAAATAGTCCCAAAACTTTTCGGTATGGAACCGCAGAGTTAATAATAAAGACGGTAAGGAACCCTCTCCTACGTGTTTGGATTTAATCTCCGCAGCCCGTACATGCCGTTTTTGTTAAAGAAAGTTTATTTGTCGCTATTTATACGCAAGCAAATTTTTAGCGAATTAGGGTTAGGGTTTGAAGGTTTCGAATCATGGGTTACGGCTAGGGCATAAAATTTACAAGAGAACAATGTTTGCAGAGGGATACGAGTTCGTGCATTTTCTCTCTGCAAGAACTAGTATTATCTGATCTATTTTTCTTCTTTTATCTTCAATGTCATTTCCTCTATATTTGTTTATGTTACTGTAGAATCTGGTTAACAAAATGCTAAGTCTTAACTTCTTCAGTAAAACCTAAATTCCAGGTTCCACCACTACCCCCCGACCACCAATTTTTGCTCTTCTTTCCATAATGTATTGGTATGCGATTCGTGTTTTGATGACATCTTTGCATCTTAATGGGGCAGTCTAAATTTTGATAATGGCCGATGAGGAAGAAATTGTCCGTACCATCTGAGACATTGTCTGTGCAGATTATTATCTCTAGCTTTCTGAGGCCTTTAACGAATCCATTGATTAAGTTTGTTAATTTTTTTCTTTTTATTTTTAAAATTTAATTTCTATGCAAGGTTGATGAAACGCACTGGGCACCGAGCCTTTTGGCTTCTATGAGAGATACTCGGCCTAGAAAGCCTTTTCTGACTTGTATAAAGGAGAAAAAAATATTTATTTCTAAATGCATCACTTAGAATGATTTAGAAGGTTATTATTCGATGCTGTTTAGAATGTTTTGGCATCATTTATTCAAGATAGCCTGAAAGTTTGGTAATTTGGGTTTTTTATTGATCTGAAAAATCAGATTTAGAGTTATATTACAAGATTGTATATTTTTTCCAACTTTCCTTCATTGTTTGCATTCTATCGTGTGTGTTTTGTCCTGTCGGTGTTAGCGGGCATATCTTTGTTATAATTTCAATGTTGGTTATGATGGTTAGGGTTTTGTTTTTGGGTAATTTTGTCTCTGTTATACATTTACTTGTTTCTGGTATATAGGTTGAAGTGATCTGCGGAATTAGTTTAGGTAGATGTTGTTGCTGAAAATTGCTTATTTGGTTTAACCTTATTTGTAATTAGGTACAGCAACTTTTATGTAGATTTGGTTGTCAGCATCTTTTTTCTGCCAAGATGCACTACAAGTAAATGTTCTCCATTGTAACTTTTATGCATATTCTACCTGTTAGGATCCCGGTTTTGAGATCTATTTCCGAGATCAACTGGGCCTTTACAAAGATTTCTTATTTAGATATTGCTTGTTCTCTCTTTGTCGGCATTGTTATTTTGTAAATCTTGCATCGAGTCATTGCATTTTTGTTGCTTAAAATGAGTCTTTCATTAAAAAAAAAATAGGGAATAGAGGATTAAATGCTTAAAATTCAATAAAGTTTGATAACAGAAGAACCATGTATTTGGAAATCTATGATATCTAGTAGGGATGTCAAATTCAAGTTGATTAGGTAGACAGTAAGAGTGTGTATGGGGATGAGTGGGACTAGTTCTTGAAGCTTTTTAAACGAAACTGTAAGCCTTTTGGTTCAATTCCTGGTACTTTCTTAAACGATCTTAACTTGTACATGTGTTGAACTTTGAATGCTTGAAATAGGTTTTATTTGTTGGTTGTTTAAAAGCGTGTAATAGGCGACTCTGAAAGTAGTTTGGGATTTTACCTTTCGCATTGACAATAAGTAGAAGGATGTACAGCATCTGGTGGAAAACGCTTGAGGAACTATGATCTAGTGTTATCTTTGTCTAATTGTTCGTTGTTATTGATTTTATTTTTCTTGTTTTGGTCTTTAGTCTGCTTAAGTAAAAATTTAATTTCTTTTTGCATTCTGTAGCTCGATTCAATAACGTACAGGGGATGGGTGACATCAATTGATGCTAGATTAGAGAGAGATGCTTGCAACTAGGATTTATGCTTGGGTTCATAGTCACTGGGAACCCGAGAAAGCGGCGGGAAGAAATGATTGATTAGGTAAAAGACATAAGGTTCTATATTGTAATATTGCCGGGCACATGTTTTCTGTTAAACTTGTGTAGTAAATGATAAGAAGCCGTCTTTTAAAGGGGTGCATGGAGGCCGTATGCAAATTATTTGTGTTAATGTTTCATGAGCGTGTCTTCGTGCAAAACAGCTAGTTTCAAGTATCAGTGTTAATTATTTTTATCTTTGTGCTAGTATTTCACCCCAACTGGTGATAGATGAAGACGATCTAGAAGGTTTCAAGGGAATTTGAAGATTGTGTCTTGTGTCAATTTAGCATCCAAAGGAGAAGTTTCCACTCTTATGGTTGATAATTTTTAACAAATTAATGTTCGATTCAATCAACATAGCAGCTATACTAGAAAATCACTGTACAGAATAATTTAGCCTCTCAAGGGAGGGAATGATTTACAAATTGGTCAGAGGATTTAATGGTCAACGATCTATCCAAGAACAAGATTCAGGGTTATGTGAAGGCATTGCTCCATATCATCATCTAGAAAGAGCAACACCTGCGATTGAACTTGGTAAATGGATATGAAGTTACACTTCTTGAAGGCATCAGGAAATGGTTTGGGGTGCAAATTGAAAGCAAGTTCGTGGATTCAAAGATTGATTTTGGGAATAGTCTGGATGTACCTTTAACATCTAGGGCTTCTATAGGAGTTGCTGTAGGTATTCCCAGTGTCAGTTAGTACTAGAAAATTGGCTGCTAAGCCTTGTTGCAGTGACTGGAACAGTTAGGTTATAACATATAAGACTACCTCACACTCTCATTATGTGTTTCTAATATGAGGTCTACTTACCCTACCTCCTGCAAGATTTGAACTTGTGACTTTTTTTCAAAAGGGCAAGTTTTTTACCAACAGGTCAACTCAAACTGTACAGACCAACTCAAATTTTTGTCATTAATTTAAATATAATGATGCATATTAAAGGCACTAAAAGGAACAAAATTTCCAAGTTTCCATGACCGCGTATTCTTGTTATGGGATTCCACAATGCTCCCCTGGTGCCCCACACAGAATAACCTGTTGGGTGTGATCTATTTTTATTATTATTTTGGCCATAAGTTGAGGAGTCCTCGAGGGAATTTATGTGGTTGATTATGGACTAGTCTGCATAATGATAGCCTTGGTGATTTCTATGCTCAAGAAATCCTTGGGTACATGTTAGATGACAATTACGCCATTGTTTGGTACAAGATGTGAGGTGCAAAGGACGCTTAAGATCTTACTACTCTCATCCATGGCTGGTTCTTGCATCGGGTGCTTTTATAGGATTGGCTCCTAATGAAAACCACTTTTTGCTTTATCTGAATTGAGCCAAGGGGAAATTGAGGTTGGTGATGGGAGTAGTACACCTTGAGAAGGGAGATCAGGGACTGGAAGCAGTGGCAGCCGCAGTAGATGGTGACGGACTAAGAGAGTGCAAGGCATAATTAGTGGTTAAATGGAGAAAAGAGGCTCGACGAGGGTTTTAAAACGGATCAAGCTCAAACTATTTCTTTAAATGGTTGAGATTCAAATTCATTTGGTGAGAGATCCGCAGTGACGCAAATTTGGGATTACAATGATACGTTTGGTAGAAAGAGGGTGCCATCCAACAATGGAGAAGCAGGATCACTGCTAAGGGTACAAAAAAGACCTGGTCCATAGACCATATGCGTAGAAAAAAAAGGAGCACAAATTTCTTGGGCAAAAGCTTGCACCAAATGATTGGATAGAAATCCATTGACACTGAAACTAGATGTGTTTGCCATAAACTTTTAATCGGATTGAATGAAAAGCTGGAGAAAATTAGCCATGACCAGAATGAGTACACAAAACGGGAAATGTTCTCAAAACAAGAATACAAGACTGTAAGAAAAATGGATGAGGAAATGGGGATAACAAAAGGGAAGGACAAGGGATACTATTAGTGTTGAGGGAGAAAGAACAGAGGAATAAAAGATTAAATGGAAAAACGAAAGATGGTAAAAAAAATTGAGTGGAAAACGTTTGACAAGGGCCTTGGAGAAAAAGCGAATAAACAAGGAGTTGACCGAAAAAGGAAAATTCAATGTATTTTTATTTTCTTATCAAGTTTAATTTTCGTTCTACTTAGCTTGATTGGTAGGAGTTAATAGAAGCCCTTTTCAACTTTCCAGTAGGGTATGGTTATTGGGGTTGATGGAAACCCTTTTCAAACTTTGGGGTATGGTTATTGGAAGCTGATGGAAACTCTTTTTAAACTTTCCAATGGGTAAGGATATTGCCATTTACATTTTTAAATAGAGGTTATAGGTAGAGGTTATGTGCTTAAATTGGTAAAAACAAGAAAAAATCTAATATACTTGTTATTTGGAAATAAAAAAGATCAATTTTTATTCTACTCGAATGATTTGCTCTAGGATACTAGAGGCTTGTTAAGGATTGAGAGTTAGTTTTGAGATTTTGTTTTCTAATGTTGAATGTATGACATTAACCATTATGTGATTAACACATGATCTTTAGGGCACATTGGTATGGTCAAAAGAAATACTTAAGCCTTGGTCCATGCTTTGGAACTTTATATCTTCCATTTGTTAAGGATTGAGAGTTAGTTTTGAGATTTTGTTTTCTAATGTTGAATGTATGACATAAACCATTATGTGATTAACACATGATCTTTAGGGCACATTGGTATGGTCAGAAGAAATACTTAAGCCTTGGTCCATGCTTTGGAACTTTATATCTTCCATAGATGAAAGATGTTATATAGGGGGTCCTGAAAAAAATGCTCTAATTCATTTCCTATATAGGTATTGCCTATGTAGGGATCAAGCTCAAGGTGGATGGAATTTTAAACATTCACTAATATTGCTTGACACAAAGGACTATGTTATATTCACCCAATAGTTATTTGCTAATAGTTTTCTTTTGGAAGATACTCTTTTGCCAAGAAATTCATAGGGGATTTTTGCCCTTTTTCCTTAAAAAAAATCAAGGATGGCCCATTGATTAGTTGAGATAGATTGAGGCACATTGAATCGAGATGAATCTACTTGCTAAAGATAACCACTCAGCCTTTCTAGTGATATCTAGAGAGCGACCTTTAACTTTGTCTTGAATATTTGTCCATAAGAGAGACCTTTAACTTTGTCTTGAATATTTGTCCATAAGAGAGACCTTTAACTTTGTCTTGAATATTTGTCCATAAGAGAGTGGCCTCCAACTTTGTCTTGAATATTTGTCTTATGAGAGCGGCCTTTAACTTTGTATATTTGTCCATAAGAGAAAGGCCTTTAACTTTGTCTTGATATCATCTCATAGAGTCATTGGATTATATGTAGATGGAAGGTTTATGTAATTGTAATCCCTTGTGGAGGGGTCCATAGTTAATGGTGTTGTTGACAAATTGAGCAAAGAGAGGTTTAATTCTAGAGATCTTGTGATATTTTATCACGCCCATATTTCATGAGTAGTGGGATCGGAAGAACCCATCTCTCATGGTTCACTTAGCACTCCTACACAATCAAACCTTGAAGAACACCATCTACTTGATAACAATTGAGCTAAGGAGCTCTATAGTGAATGATTAGTAAGGGACAACTCATGATGGTTTTGCAAATGGGGTAGCAAGCTAAGTGTGCTTTATCGGGGAGTCAAAGAAGTATTGGGAGAGGTGACCTCTAAGGAAGTGCTAAGTGGACCATTCATGTTCATAAGAGATGAGTTCTTATGAACTAATGCTCATGAAACATGGGTTATTGAGATTGACTCAAAAAACTATGTAGTTGAATCTTGATAAAATATCACATAATTTGGCATATTGTAAAAACACACCACCTACTTGATCTGAAATTCTTGTTTTTTAACCCCCTCCTTTAAAGATTCCCCAAGAGCTTTTACTATTATAATATATAGAAAATGAGAGAGGGGATCCTCTTGACAAAGACCTCTAGGTGAGTGGAAAAAACTATGTAGAGAACCATTAATAAACAAAAAATGAAAGCAATTCATTTTGCTGATGGAGAATTTGAATTTGCCTACGCGTGGGATGTGCATGCAATGGTTAGGTTTGAGATCGTGGACATGAAGGTGAATGCTTAGGGCGCTGACCGTGGGGGCCCTCTTGGGGATTGGGGTGTTGGTTTTGGTCTCTTGTGCTCATCTAGCCTTGGACATGAGTTTGTAGTGGGTTGTGTTATTGCTGAGGGGAAAACGTGGAAAATGTGTCCGACGGCATTACTGTTGGGGAGGATGGTTTTGGTGTTCCTGTTGCGAGGATCTAGGCTCCTGAGGGGTCCTTCTCTATTGTCGTCTCTGGCTTTAGGGCTCGGTCTCGCTTTCCCCAACTTGGTTCTTGACCTATCCCTTGTACTCGGGAGTCCCTGTTGTGGTGTGCGGTTTGGAGGTCATAGAGAATGAGGATTACTATTGTAGGAAAGGAGTGATGCAGATTTAATGGACTTTGGCCCTCTCTGCCCAACCTCCACAATTGGGTCATGGAGTCTTGGAGGCTGTTGGTTGAAGGTAAGATTGAGTTGTTTCCCTGTGCAAAAGGGTCTTTTATAGTGACTTTTGCTTCCTCGAAGCAGCGAAACGTAGTGCTCGATGGCAGGGTTTGGTTGTGGGGAGAACACTACCTGTCCATCAAACCTTGGACTCTGTCTTTTAACCCCCTTATAGAGCCACTTAACATCAGACCCATTTGGGTCTGTCTCCCAAATCTTCCTCTTCAATTTTGGGAGGATTCTTGCTATGAGGGCATCGACAATGCTATTGTTTGTTTCCTTAAAGTAGATTCTACTACCTCGTTCATGGGTCATTCCACGGTAGCACGTATCCTTGTGGATATTGACATCTCGAAACCTCTTCATGATGATGTGGTTTTGATGGTAGGGGAAAGGCCTTGGAAACGACTTTTAGATTATGAGGGTATCCCATTCAAATGTAGAAGATGTTTTGCTATAGGTCATTTGGCCTCTGGTTGCCCTCTCATGCGACGCAAAGGCGTTGCAACTTGGTGGAAGGATGCTCTCTTGGAACACTTGACTGTTAATGATTCTCTGAAGGACTGTTCCTCTAGGGAGGATGTGTCATCTGAGGATGATGAGCTCCCGGTCGAGGCTGTTTGTGAGGGGGTGGTTGCTTCTTCGGTTTCCTCGCATTCTCTGGATTTTTTTAGATCACTTCTCTGCTCACTTGTCGGCTCCTCCAGCTTCGTGCAAGATTGCTTCTTGTCCTATTCCAACTTCTTCCTCATTCAGTTTTGATGGAGATTGATTGTCATTGATGTCAAAAAGGTATTTCAGTTGCCTTGGTCACGATGCTGATCATTCAGGGGATCTTCATGGTATGATATAATGCAGTGTTTCATCTTAGACAGATGGATGTTGATGAGTTCAAATGAGGCATGAAGTTTGAAGAGTTTTAGTGATGAGGCTTCATGTCAAGTGTTGTTCTTGAAGACCAAAATAGTAAACCCCTATGTTATCTTAATCAGTTCTCTGCCATGCATCTAAGGTCTACATAATATTCAGTCGAAAGGACAAAAGGAGCTTGATGGTTGGATCATTGATGTTGGCATTCAACTATAGGAGTTTGTGTTGATATGAAGATTGATGATTGTTTGATCATGCTTTGTACACATTGCAGATTTATAGGAGTAGTTTGTTCATTCACACTCAAGGTACATTGTTGTGTTGTTGCTTTCATTGGAATGTCACTGTTCTTGCAGATGGTACATGATTTCTACATGCTCTTAGTAAGATTGGTATGCAAATGCAATGATTGATCTTCCATTCAGAGGATGTGATGTTGCTTCATGACAAGCTTCAGTTCATTCATCATGCTTCATGTTGTGATGCTTATGATTCTTGACTTGAAAGGTTTAAGTTGATCACAGGCTGATACATTTCAAGCTATGCCTTCATGTCATATCAATGGTTGAATCTCAGTTGAAGGTTGTTTATTTTGATTGATATTGATGATTTGATGTCTATGCTTCATGGTTAGAGGTATGAACAGATGGCAGTAAGGGTGTTATCACTTTGAATAGTTAAGATATTTCATATCTAAACTCAGTTGATCATTTTTGTCAGTTAATGGTGTGATTGATTCTTGGTGCATTCCAAATATAAATGGTTTGATATAAGTTGATATCTTTTGAAAGTCTATCTTCTTTATTCATATCAATGGTTTGATATTCTGCATCAGAGGTATTATGTGCCTGATAGTAGACAGAGTATTTGCTTGTTTGAAAATTTATTCAAGTGCTGGAATTGAATACAAGTTTTTTTTATTGTTTAGGGCTTTAAACCCGAACACCTTAATATCTTTCTCTTCACTTCATGGCCCGCCCATCTTAAAAAACACTTTATTATAAAGTGAAGCTGACTTGGGATCAGCGGTGGTTGTAACTTAAGTTACAACATTGAGGGGGTCGCCACTGTTGGGCAATTGACCCCTCCTCCTAACTAAACCGATACTCCCGATTACTTCTCATGAGCGGTGGCGCCAATATATGAATCAACGACTCTATTTCAAAGATCAACTCTGAGCCTGCACATTGACGTGCAGTGGAACGCCATAAGCTTTTAGACTGCAGATGATTTGCTTTTAAAGGCTATTTCTAGTTAATTTCTAAAGGCAGTTTTGTTTGGATTTTAAAAGCATTTTTTGGTGGAGACTTTTATGGGTCCTTTGTGGAGATAAGGAAATGAATATTTTCTTTTTCTATCTTAAGAAAATATTAATTGCTTTTTTTGAATGGGAGAGTTTCTAAAGTAGTTGTTTCTTCTTTTTAAGAAGAAATTATTAATGTAGAGAAGATGATAGAGAGATATTATTCTTATCAGGGCAGAGTGATTAAAAATTGATTGAAGAGAAAAAGAAAATGAAAGGTCATTTCATTTTTATAATTTCATTGCAGGTGCATTGTGATGGATTGTATTTATTGCAAGAATGATATATGAAGTTGAAGATTTGTTTTTGAAAGGTGAAAGCAGAGGAATATGAAAAATCTTTCCTATTACAGGTGAATGATTTTTTTTAAAAATGATTTATACAGAGAAAATGAAGATTAAAAAGTCTCTGAAGATGGAAGATTAAGGGCTTAATGTTAAGAACTAATATATATGCAGGTGTGATTGTGGTTTTAAATGGCTCAAATTGAAATGAGACTTTTAGTGTATGAGAGGATTTGAAATATACATTTGGCACCGGTTTCAAGAGTAATTTCTCAGTGTAAATAGAGATGTAAAATATATTCCTTTATATGTAGAAAAAGAGGTTATAGAAAGGTAGATTGTTTGACAATGTGATCCATGTCAAGGAGATAAATTTTGATAACAAGTGTCTTGCAAGTTCAGAGGCTACATAGAGGATAAAGTGGTCCTGATTTTTTATTTGAGATGGTTGTATTTGAAGTATGTGTTGGTTGTAGACAAAAGGAGATATAAGGTTGTGAAGTGTAATGTGTTGTAGAGAATCAGAGTAACCCCTTGAATTATTTTTTCTGTTGTGTCCACATTTTTGCCAGTGAGGCTTGTAATTAAAAGATTTAGTTAAACCAGTGAGGCAAATTTTTAGAGTGGTTTTTTATCCCTATGAGGGTTTTTCCACTCATCAAAACATGTATTATGATTTATGCCTCTATGTATGTGTGTCTTAATGTTTTGTTCATAAAGACCTGTTCTAACTATTCATCATCATAATTGTGCATATGTGTTTGATAGATTATTGAAGTCTCTCTCATGTTCTGTCTTGTAAATTAAAAGGTGCATAAGATGTTAAGAATTATAGACCACTGATTCACCCCCTCTCTCAGTGGTCCTGTACTCCAACAGGTTTTGCCTTCTTCGGATTCGGTTTCTGCTGCTGTGATGTCCTCTACTGTTGTTGGGGGGCCTTCTTTTGTTGGGGACATGTTCTTCCTCTCCCCTTGTTCCAACCCCTTCGAAGGCTCTTGTGAAAGTTTCTCTGCCTTCTCCTATTTCTGCTGTTGGAGAGGATGATGTCTTTTGAACTGTGGTTCAAAGAAGGAAGCGTGGTCTTCCTAAGTATGTTTCTCTGACCCATTCTCAGGCCAAGAGTGTTCGACTTGTTAGGTTTGGTTCTGCTTTGGTTTAGTTTTCTTGCTGCCTTGTTGTAGCCGTGTGTTGTCGATGTGTTGTTTCTGGCTTGTTTTGCCTTGTTTTGCCCTGGGGGCTGCTTTGTATAGGGTTTTGGACCCTCTTCTCTAGTTGATCTAATAAAAAACAAACAAAGAATCAATGGGTGGCATAACATTCATGCATGCATGAAAATTCATTTGTCTAGGGGGTAGAATAACATTCATGCAAGAAAATCCAATTGATTGGACGAGCTCTAGAGATGTGAAGTTTTAGTAACATCTCCCTTTTGCCATTAGAACCTTGAGAATTGATAATTTCATGTATGATTGTGATGTCTCCTTGATTTGTCTACCTTCAATAAAATCTCTTTGCTTCTTGATATGATTTAAGGACAATTTCATGTATGATTGTGATGTTTCCTTAAGGAGACAACTAACAATGACTTTATACACCAATTACAAAGACAAATTGGTATGAAGTTATCCAAGGATTGAGCACTACGGGATTAAGAAATGAAGACTTTAAAAACCTTGGAAGAGTTATGCCATTTTTCTACCATTGCCACCGATTCTTCCTTAACTAGCTCCCCAAAAGAGGTGAGAGAAGCAAGTTGGAAAGCCATTGAGACTTAAAAGTACTATCACTTTAAAGGCCTAATATTGTTGCTTCGACTTCCTTTTTCTAAAATTATAGATAAACCAAGTCTTTGTTTGGTTAAGAGAAAGACTTGGGAATGACAACAAAATGAGAATTTTATGCCTCTTTTTGATCCACATCTTTGGAAAGGAGCTTAAGGAAGTGAACAAGTCATTTAATTTCCCCCTTTAAGAATTTGAAATAAAGTTTTGTCAAATTCTTAGCACATGTGCTTATTCATTTGACATTTGCTTTTGGTTCTTTGACGAAACATTACGTTGTGAACCCCTTGCTAAGGCCATATGATATTGATCTTTGTTTCTTAGAAATTTTTGTTGTCTTGTGGATCTTTTTGTTGTCTTGTGGATCTTTTTGTTTGCATTTGAACATAGAGGTACTAATCTAAGAAGAGTCATATCCACTAATATCAAACTAGCTAATCAAAGTATCAACACTCAACCCATATCTCTTCGAAATCCAACTATAGGGGTTCTACCTTTTTTGTTGTATAGACAAAAGCCAACCAAATCCAACCAAGATTAAGCAAGCAAGCCAAGGCAAATGGCCAAACCCTAGATGACAAAGATCAGCTTATAATTAACTGTTGGAAGCAGATATAAAAAAACCACAAGCACAACAGAGACCAGGGAGTAGATCATAACCTGGATCTAGAAGCATAAACACCAAAGACCAGGGCACTTGGGTGAAAAGAAGCTAGGTGTGCGAAAATCGCTTCCTACACTAATCTAATGAGGAGAGATGTGTGCAAATTCTTTTTAATCTTTACAATTACAGTGTTATTAACCCAACAACAAAGATATTGCAACAATACACAACACTAGAATGTAAGACAAAAGAGAGACAAGATATAACGTGGGGAAAACCCTTATGGGTGAAAAACCCCACACTCCAAAACTTGCACAATGTATTATCGAAACAACAAGGTTTACAACACACTTGTAATGCAAGTCTTTACAGGAGTCTTCGACACTCGTATCTGGAGACAAACTGGCAGCATAACAGTACTTGTCAATAACATAATACATCTCTCAAAGCACCTGCTTAAATAGAAGTTTACAAGGCAAAAATGAACTTTTCTTGAGATGGGCGTCCAACTTGGCCTCATGGCCCAAAACCCACGCCTAGGGACACTTGTCCAACATTGCAGCATGGTCATGACACTTGTCATATCACCCCATCCTAATACGGTCGCCTATTCCCAAGTTGGGCAATGACAAATGCTCTTACGCATCTTATGACCATCATAGAATCCGTCATACCGACAGTACTTACAGTTGTAAGAGAATCTGTCATACACTGACTAAAAATAGCATATTCTCTTACATGTCATAACTCTCCTTGGGGCGCCCAAACATGCATTGTGACACATGTCTTCACCTGTCATAGAACATTCCATTTATGACTCTTACGCGTCATAGATTCTGTCATAGGAATCTATCATAACCGTTTCGGTCAAGATTCACGTACACACTAGTCAAAGTGCCGACACATGGCAAAATATTTCTACCACTAAGTGGGATGCCTATCTTCTCATGTAAGGAAAAAATTACATGTGGTCACCTTCCATGTAGGATGACACATTGCCGTGCCAACTCCCACAAGATGACAAAACATGATTTGCATCCTAATTACACAATAGGCAATAAATAAATATATTACAATAAATAAATGCAAGGAATTACCAAGGTTGAGACACCTTAATTCCCAACGTTCTTCCACTTGTCGAACACCTTGTAAGAGCCAATAGAAATAACATGATTTAACTACTATAGGCCGAGAGGCCCATAGACTCTGAACACCATCTGAACTTCTCTGTGCCCACTAGTTTTGTCAATGCATCCGCAACATTCTTCAAAGTGTCTACCTTCTCCAAATTCACCTTCCCATCCTCTACCATGTCTCGCACGAAGTGAAACTGTACATCAATATGCTTTGTTCTGGCATGGAAAGTTGGATTCTTTGCTAGGCAAATTGCACTTTGACTGTCACAACAGATGGTAATCTGTCTTGCATCAACACCAACATCTGAACACAATCTCTTAAGCCAAATGGCTTCCTTACAAGCATGAGTTGCTGCCACATACTCAGCTTCTGTCGTGGACAAAGCAACCACAGGTTGTTGCTTACTCATCCAACTAATTGCACCACCAAACATAGTAAACATGTAAGCACTGGTGGATCTCCTGTTGTTAATGTCACCTGCCCAATCAGAATCCACGAATACAAACAAAATGCAGAGGTCATGTAGGATTACCATGATAGCATATGGAATATTCGGAAGTACCCCTCAAATATCAGAACACTCGCTTTACTGCATCCTAGGATTAGGATTAGCCATAAATTGACCTAGGATTAGCCATAAATTGACCTAGGACTCCCACTGCTTGGGCAATGTCTGGTCTTGTGCAGACCATAGCATACATGAAACTGCCAACAACACTAGCATAAAGTACTTTGCTCATGTCCTCCACCTCAGAAGAAGATTTTGGACAATCATTAACATATAACTTTGTCCCCAAAGAAACAGGAACACACAATGGTCTACAATCCGCCATGCTAAACCTATCCAACACAATCTTCACATACTTTGGCTTAACCAAAGTTTTCTACCCGTCTATAAATGTACCCGTCTAGGATTAGCCATAAATTGACCTAGGACTCCCACTGCTTGGGCAATGTCTGGTCTTGTGCAGACCATAGCATACATGAAACTGCCAACAACACTAGCATAAAGTACTTTGCTCATGTCCTCCACCTCAGAAGAAGATTTTGGACAATCATTAACATATAACTTTGTCCCCAAAGAAACAGGAACACACAATGGTCTACAATCTGCCATGCTAAACCTATCCAACACAATCTTCACATACTTTGGCTTAACCAAAGTTTTCTATTAGCTCTGTCTTTTCTGATTTCCATTCCCAGAATGTACATGGCTGCCCCTAGATTTTTCATCTCAAACTGTGTTGACAACTGAGACTTCAAATCATAAATCATATTCTAAGACCCTTCTCACCAATGTGGCCAAATCTCATATGCCATAACATTGTCTTTTCAGTAGGAAGCTTAAATTCTAAAGCGTGAGCACCCTTGGGTACCTAAAATGCACTACCATCAGAATTTGTTACAACAGACTTTTTCACTGCCAGTTCCAATGGTGGGGATGAAGTGATTGCAGCTCTTTTCTTTGAGTTAGAAGAACTATTGCACTATGAAGTGCATGCCTCCAGCTGAAACAGAGTACCTCTCTGAGTATCCTTCGCAAGCACCATAGATCATTTAGTCATCTTGCATTCATCCTTCGAAAAGACAACCTGCACATCTGCATCATTCAACTTACATACAAAAAGCAGGTTTCATGCCAAGCCTGGGATGTGCATGACCCCAACGATCCCCTTCACTCATCCATTAGGGAATCGGATTGAGACTCTTCCACGACCAACAATCTTTAGATGAGAATCGTCACCCAGGTACACTCTTCCACCATCAAACTCTTCATACTTAGTGAACCAACTTCGATGCAAGGTCATGTGGAATGATGCACTAGAATCAATCAATCACACATTATCGGATGCATGAGTGGCCAGGGCTGCGATAAAGGCATCACCATCATCTTGTGACTTGTCAGAATCTGAGTCTGGGACATTCTTCTTCTTCTTTTTCTTTTCCTCTTTGCATTCCTTTTAGAAATGCCCAATTTTTCCACAGTTCCAACAAAGAGCCTTGGACTTTCTAGGAGATTTGGATCTCCCATGGGTTTTGGATCTACCCTTATTAGCTTTCTTGTCCTTTTTCCCTTTCTCTTTGGGTCTTCCACGAACCACAAGAGCCTCTTTGGCTGTTTCAAAAGACTTTCTCCACATTTCTTCAGATAAAAACGAAGATACCACTTCATCCATTTTGAAAGTGGATGTGGTGCTCCCAATAGCCATAACAAGATGATCCCACGAGTCCGGCAAAGAACAAATCAAGGTCATACAACGATCCTCCTCCTCCATCTTCACACCAATGGAAGTCAATTGTGCAACTAACATGTTGAAAGCATTCAGATGATCTGCAATAGATCCTCCATCCTCCATCCTCAGAGAATACAACTTCTTTCTCAGAAAAAGCTTGTTCACCAGGGATTCAGCTTGATAAACATCTCCTAGCTTCTTCCAAAGATCTTTCGTGGTCTTCTCCTCATGGACATTTAACAAGATAGAATCAACTAGACTGAGTCTTATGAGACCCTTAGCCTTCTGATCTTTGAGATCCCAATCAGCTTGAGCTATTGTAGTTGGTTTTACACTGGAAACAGTTTCCCATAGGTTTCGATCAACAAGCATGTCTTCCATCTTAAGTTTCCATAACTCAAAATTTGTGCTGTTAAACTTCTCCACCTCTTTTCTTCTAGATGTGCCTGCCATCTCTTTCCCGCAACAAGATTTTAGAATACTTTGCATAGACTCCCACTCAATCTAAGATTAGCTCAAAAAACCCCTACCAACAACTAGGACCAAAGGTGATCAAACTCTAATACCAACTGAAAGGAAGTTATGTGTTTGGAAATCGCTTCCTACACTAATCTCATGAGGAGAGATGTGTGCAAATTCTTTTTAACCTTTACAATTATAGTGTTATTAACCCAACAACAGAGATATTGCAACAATACACAACACTAGAATGTAAGACAAAAGAGATAGAGATAATATATAACGTGGGGAAAACCCTTACAGGTGAAAAACCCCACTCTAAACCCTGTACAATGTATTATCGAAACAACAAGGTTTACAACACACTTGCAATGCAAGTCTTTACAGGAGTCTTCAACACTCGTATCTGGAGATAAACTGACAGCATAACAATACCTATCAATCACATAATACATCTCGCAAAGCACCTGCTTAAATAAAAGTTTACAAGGCAAAAATGAACTTTCTTTGAGATGGGCGTCCAACTTGGCCTCATGACCCAAAACCCATGCCTAGGGATACTTGTCCAACACTGCAGCATGGTCATGACACTTGTCATATCACCCCATCCCAATATGGTCACCTATTCCCAAGTTGGGCAATGACAGATGCTCTTACGCATCTTATGATCGTCATAGAATCCGTCATACTGACAGTACTTATAACTGTAAGAGAATTTGTCATACACTGACTAAAAATAGCATATTCTCTTACAACATGTCATAACTCTCCTTGGGGCGCCCAAAGATGCCTTGTGACACATGTTTTCACCTGTCATAGAACATTCCATTGACAACTTTTACGCGTCAGATTCTATCAAGATTCACTTACACACTAGTCAAAGTGCCAACACATGGCAAAATATCTCTACCACTAAGTGGGATGCCTATCTCCTCACGTGAGGACACAATTAATTGTGGTCACCTTCCACGTAGGATGACACATCACCATGCCAACTCCCATAAGATGACAAAACAAGATTTGCATCCTAATTACATAATAGGAAATAAATAAATATATTACAATAAATAAATGCAAGGAATTACCAAGGTTGAGACACCTTAATTCCCAACATTGGGTGCCCTAGACCTTAATTAGGGTTTAGCAGAATATCGAGATATCACTAGACTTGTATCTACAAGCTCCATCTTCTTCCCAGAAATTATCTTCAAAAACTTGTTTCTCCGACTTGCACACAAGGAAAGAGGAAAAGGTTATGTTGTGTATGTATAAGGGAAACTAATCAAAGGAAACAAGAAGATAAATGCAAATACACTTGATACCTTCTCCTTCAAATCAAGTCCTTACACTTCGATAGAACGTAATAGAGTGCACACAAACCCTACCAGCTATGTTCTCTATGCTATGAAAGATTGATAAAATGCTATGCTGTATTCGTTGCTCATAATTCTTGGAGCATAACATTACTTTCTTCTCTTCTCATAATGGCTTGGTTGAGGCTAAATTTATAGATTTTTGATGATGGATAGATAAATATTTGATTTGAAGATAAGGATTTGACTTTTCTTTTATTTGACAAAAGAGAAAATAAAACAAACAAGTAGATGATAAAATAGGATACGGTAGGATTTTCTAATTAATTTAATTAATTACATATACACATGAGTTTAAAAAAGAAAGAAATCGAGAATGAGGTGTTATTAATTAAATAAATATTTGATTTATTTAATTAGTGTTGGATGACGATTTAATTAATTAAATAATAAATTATTTAATTAATTTTAAAAAATTGAATGAATTAATTAAATAATTGTAAGTTATTTAATTAATGTGGAAGAATAAGGTTGAATGATTGAAATTAATTAAATAATTAAGAATCATTTAATTAATGAAAAGAATAATCAAGTCAGGAAGTGAGGTGAATTTTAGGTGTCTACATTTTACCCTTTTTTTGAGATGGTGTTGTGAAGCAACATCATTTCAAAGAAAGATAAAATATAGTGTTTGGTTGGATAGAAGAAGATGGTAGGATTAGGGATGATGATGCCCCAGTCACTTGAAGCGAATGTGATAAGGAAAGATGATGTAAGAATGGTATGCCCCCTCGAGAGGATAGGCGGGTTAGAAGAACACAAGTATGCTCTCGAAATGGATGAAACAAATTGGTTAAGGAGATGGAGGAAAGATAAGGGATACATGAAATAGATGAGTGATACATTATATTGCATTGAGTGAGCAATCATGTAGTTTGATATAGCACTAAACATTATGCACCAAGGTATAAAGACCAGGGTCATGATGTGTCATGTGCATAAAAGATAAAAGGTCACAAGCAAACATATAATGTTGGGCACCATGATATGGAAGACCATGATGTCATGGTGACAATATGCTGCCAGGATTGATACAAATGCAAGATAAAAAAGATAACACACACAAGCAAAAAAGTATGCATGCACAAATGATTCAAAAACAAACAAGGTGATTGCCCTTGCCAAGATGAAAACCAAGGATTAAGTGTTCAAGGATTGATTTGATTGATTGAGGATAATGTTGTCATTGTGGGAACGGTATATCCCTAAAACAACACAAGGATGCGGGAATGATATATCTTGTTGATGATGATTGGATAAATGATCGATTGATAGGTTTGACAACAAGGTTGGAAACAAAACTAAAGTATGCTTTTAGATGATTCGCTAGATTACTCGATTGGATTGATATGGACTAAAGATGACTTGCATTTGGATTTATTGCTTAGATTTTTAGAATGTTGTAATTTTTTTGGAGTTTTTGGATGTTTTGATTTTTTTGGATTGATTTGAATGTTTTGATTTTTTTTGGATTTTGAATTGTTTTGGGATGACATTGGATTACAATTTGGATAGTCTAGATGATAGATACCAATGACAAGAGAGAAACAAGTTTAGATGCAAAGGATGGAGACATGATTGGATAAATGGATAAAAGGATGGGAGATAGTAAATGGGATGGAAGACTTATGATAGATGGATGAATAAAAGGATAGACAATAGTGGATGGAATGGATGATGTATTTAAGATCTGATCTCCAAAGACTACGTTGCATAGGAATAACATGCCCCATTCTAGGTATAATGCTTAGGATAATACATGATAGTTTATGACGATAGGATTGATTGGATTGGTTGAAAATGATGAGGTATATCAAGAGATGTCCAAAGCATGTTTCAATTTTTTGTCCCTATCTTTATCAAGATCAAAAAGGAGGAAATGAGGATGGATTGGATCAAGGGGATAATTATGCGGATATAATGGATAAGGAAGATATGATAGGAGGATAGGTAGAAGGAATGATAGGATGGGTTGATAAGACAACATGCCCCCAAGTGTAAGGTACATAGACAATCGATTTACTCATGACACCTATTTGCTAGGTTTTTTATCATGGTACTTATCCAAGGTGCCTGTTTGCTAAGTTTTCACCATTGGACGAATGATTTTTCTTTTTCTTTTTTAATTTGCATGGGATGCGTGGATGGGGGAAAAAGAGATTTGGATGGAGGATGAGGACTCATGTTTGTTTCCAAGAGGATGTGATAGTGTCTCATTTTTGGATGTTTACGGCACATAGAACATGCCAAGTGTTATTACATGCATGGATGTTGGTATATGATTGGATGAGATGGATATGGAGTGGATTATGATGTGGATTATAGATGGATGCATGGATAATAGTGGATTATGGATGGATGAAGGATAGTGGATTATGATATGGATTATGGATAGATGAAGGATAGTGGATTATGGATGGAAGGATTATGCAAAAGCATGGACCATGAGAATATGATGGGTGAAATATGTAGGATAATGAATGAAAGATGGGGAGATGGAGGTATGTGGAAATGTTGTGGAATGGAAAGGAACCAAGACCAACAGTTGCATGCACCATTTTGGATTTTGAAGCTTTTGATTGGGATGAGATGTTGGGAGTAATTGGGATTTGTTATTTTTCTAATTTGAGTACATAGGGACCCAACTGGACGTTAGGATTTTTAGAAGTTTTATATGGGGAGTAGGATTGTCAGGATTTTGGAGAGGTGGATGTTCCATTTGAATTGACTACTTTTTTTTGAGGGACCCACACCATTTTTGTTTTTGTTTTGGGGGTGTGGGCATTTGTAGCCTTTTGGATTTTTGATTTTGCTTTGTGTATTGATGCCCTTTGGCATGATAATTTTGAGGCTTTTGTAGGATTTTTACTTTATGTGGGGAAGCATCCAAATGATTATTTTGGGATCCCATGGATTTTTTTATAGCTTCGTGTTTGGTCGATGTGTGCATTGGTTGATCTTGATTAGGAACGTTAGGGGATTTAAGGGAACGAGATGCATGGATAGATGGATTAGGGGATTTAAGGATAGGGATATTAGGAGTTGGGAGGAGTGGAGGTAGAGTAGATGGAGGGAGATGTATGGTCACATGCTTTTGGGATTTGTATGACAATGGAGGAGGGATTGAGACATACAATTTGGAGGTACGGTGAGGTGCAACTATCTTGTGAGTAGGAGATGACTTATGAGGTGTACAAGTGCTACCAACATGTTTGGATTGTTGTCCTTGGGAAATATATCCAAGGCCATGCATGTGTGGATGGATTTTGACATGGATGGGCTCCAAGATACCTTGTTCAAGAAGGCCTAGACCTTTGCCTTGATAAATCATGTTTTGGAGCATGTAATGTGTAATGGGATCTTTGTTCCTTTGGAACAAGATGCAAGTCCATTATTAGATGGGGGAGGCAGGGTGGTGGATAGAAGTTGTTCCTCTCCTACGAGAGAACCACCATGGATGAAGGTAGTAGGACCAAGGGGATAGGATGTTGGATTTGAAGAGGGTCGATAGGAGATGATGAAGGATCAATAGGATCTTGATTATCATTATGCTTATTAAGATCCAAGGTATTTGTTTGATCATCTATGTTTACTTGGGAGCCAAGTGTCTTATCAAGGGAAGTGGATGTTGTTGGATCATGGATAGGGCTAAGTGGAGAATGGATAGGAGTAGTTTGGATATCTTGCTCATGGATAGTTGTGGGATTATGGATAGGTGGACTGATAATATCTTGATCATGGAATGCATAAAGTTGGCTAAGAGGATTATCATGGCTTTTTGATCATAAATAGGATTAAGTGTGCTATGGATGGGATGAATTTGTTCATGGATAGGCCCTTCATCATAGATAATACCTGGATCATAGAGAAGATATATGTTATGCGTGTTACAGGTTGAAGATTAGAGACTCCTGACATAGCTCTTTATTTTCTTGGATGAGAGTGGGAGACTCTTGGATATGCTTGATGGGTTCTAGATGATCAACAACATGAGTGTATAATGGATCTTGGCTTGGACTCATGGTAGGAGAATTTTCAATAGGTTTGATGGGTTGTGGACTACATGATGGGATTAGAAGAATAGGCATATTGCTTGAAGGTTCTTGAATAGGTTCAAGGATGGGCATTTGATGACATAGAGATGGTTGATTATTTGCTAATAGCCATTGGATCACATCCTTCATAAGTATATGGGCAGATGGACAATATAATGGATGGATAATAAGGGTATATGGTGTAGGATTAGGATTAAGATTAGGTGGATGGATAATAAGGGTGGATGGAATAGGATTGGGATTAGGTTGAGTGATAATGGGATTTGATGGATTAGGATTAGGATCAGGTGAATGAATAATAGGAGGGGATGTTGTAGGCACAAATTTACCATAATGGATTATGTTTTTGATCAATCTCTTAAGTGTGACACAATTGAATGTCGTATGGCCCTTAATCGTATGGTATGCACAATAATCGTTATCATTATACCAATGGGGTTTAATGACATTTGGATCATATGGTTTTATCGGTGGTAGCTCAATCAAATTTGCTTGGACCAATTGTTGTACGATTATCTCCAAGGGATCCTTTGGTGGAAGATTGGAGAAACATGGTGATGAAAGGATTGAAGGGGTTGATGGATTGCATGGTGGTGTTGGGATAGAACTAGGAGGCTCTTGGATAGGCATTTGATTAGATGATGATGGAGGATACCCATAGGATGCATATGCTAGAGTGGTGTTCCTCTTGTCAAAGGTAACATGAGGACTTAAAGACACATAATCTTGGTGCAAAGGGTAACTTGGACTTGCATGTTCTTGTTGTGAAGGAACTTGATAGTCTTGTAAATGGATTTGATGATGAGTTGAAATGTTGGAATAAGGAGTTGGATGATCTTGGCGTGGATTTTGTTGGGTATACATGGGATAGGTTGATGTGGAATTGGCGTGATATGCAGGTAGGCTAGGATGGTATGATGATGGAGGTGACACATGGGATTGAGGTGTAATTTGTTGAGGTTGTGCTTGTGTTTGGACTTGTTTTTATGTTTGGAAATGTTGTTGTAAAAGAGCTTGTAGTTGTATTTGGGATTGGTGTTGTTGTATGATTTGTTGGTCTAGGAGTTGTTGGAATTGTTGGTCTGGGGGTTGTTCAAGTTATGGTGTGGTAGTGACTTGTTCCCTTCTATATAATCTCTTAAGTTCATCAAACATTCTTTGGGTGCCATAAGGATCGTGCTCTAAGATCTTGTTTTCTAGTATCATAACCATTTTGACAAAGGATGGATTAGATGGGACCCAAGAATGGGATTATGATTAGAATGATGAAGAATGGAGTGTGATGAAGATTAGGTGGATGAAGTTGGGTTAAGACAATGATGTAAGATGATATTGGATTATGAATAATGGATTATGATTAGGATAATAGGTGGAAGATATGATTGGGCTAGAATTAGAATGATGATGTGGAGTGATTACGATATGATTAGGATTTGAGATGGATGAAATTGATTGGGTTATGAATAGGTTGGGATTGATTATATTATGATGAAGGCTTAGAATGATTAGGGATGAGGTGGATAAGAGGGGTGATTAGGATGACTAGAATAGAGTGATTGGATGCTTGAGATGACGAGGATGGGTAAGGAGGATGACTTGGATAATTAGAGATGATAGGATTGGATGATTTGGAATGATTAGGATAATTAGGGATGATTGGTGTTTTGATTATGATGAAGGTGATTTGGATTAGGATGAAAGTGATGACAAAGACAGTTAAGATGATGTGGAATGTATTTTTTGATAGCTTGACTTAGGCAAATTCCAAACAAAATATTTCACATGTACATGCATAAATCACACACAAGACACAATATCAAGTTTGACTTTGAAAATTGATTGTTGTGATTATGAAGACACTTGAAGACACATCAACAAGCCTAATATTAGTCAAAAGGGTACGACCAATAGGTCTTAATCTAGGATGAACAAGTTTACTAAGGATGCCCCCAATATACACAAGGTACGGGGGGCTTGATTTCGTGAAATGAAAGTGAAATAATGCCACACAACCGAGAGAAAGGGGTAACCCACCCTTCACATTCACTTCCCCAAGGTATAAAGTTCTTGGGGGCTTAGCCCGAATGACAAGATTCTAATTTCTAAGAGGTGTGTCTTTCAATTCACTCCTCACTTTTTATACTTCATTAGAACACTAGAGTTGAGGTCGTCCCTTGGAGTGGTATGGCTCCAAGAAGGCTTCCTAAAAGGGTGACAAAAATAAATCAAGTGGTGTTTTTGATCTCAAAGATCACCTTGCGGTGCGAGGAGAGAGCATACAAAAACACTTGACTCACACTCGCAATGTTAATTTACCCTTAAAAATTGAAAAGTGTGTGTGAAGATGAATGGATTAAAGGATGTTTTTGATTCCCAAGATCACACTAAGAGCAAGGGAAGAGCATACACACCCTAAATCGCACTCAAATCCATCAAGAAAAGAAACCAGAAATTCGTTTTATGTCCAAGACCAAATGTGACGATGAAAACAAATGTTCATTTTATGCCCAAAATCAAGTATGATGATGTAACCAAGTGTTCGCTTTAAGCCCAGATTGAAGTGTGATAATGCAAACAAGTGTTTGTTTTAAGTCCAAATTGAAGTGTGATATTGCAAACAAGTTTTTTGATCAATTGAAAATACAAAAGTTGGATTGTGTGCACCTGGAATGTTTGTCTTCAGATCTGATGCTGATGTAGTGCCTTAAGTCCTCCCCTATTCCACCAAACAAAAAAAATAACTTGCAAACCTAGTTGTTAGAGTGAAAAAGAATAAATCTAGAAATTTTAGAAAATGATGAATAGCTACAAATAATTGGATGTTATGATCAAATTGTATGTGAGATTCTATGTTGTTTCAATTTTTTTTTTGTTAAATTTAGTTAAGAAATGTGAAAGTTATAGCGATTTAAAGATTGCAAACAAAGGGTACGTTTGACTGATAATACCTAATAAATCTGGCATAATTGACTAATAATATCTACACCATAATGAATATGGGCGAGTAAGATTTTTAATGCCTCCAATTTCATAAATATCTGATTTGTTACGCAAAAGTTATGCAAAAAATAAAAAACTAGCCCTTTTAGGGCTTGAGAAGGGCAAGAGTAGGCCTAGTGGCTAGCCTAACTGCTAGTGGTCAACGTTGAGACTGGTCACACAACATAGTTTAAGGGAAACTTGGCAGTTAGATGTTTAATCAGGCCCCTAGTCACCCATGTGACCAAGGGCTAAAGGACAAGATTTTTTTTAAAAAGAGAGAATAGGGGCTTTTAGCCCCCCCGCTGGTCACAAAAGTGATTATAGGCTACAGAGGTGGGGGCTGGGATGCTACAAAGTCGTAAATTGGTTGCCGAAATGGATAATAACGAATACTGTGGTGGCGACTGAAGGGTTCAATGGTGACAAGGGTGTGGGAAATGATGACTAGGAGTTGGGTGGGGTGGCAACGAGTTGAGGGGAGTATGACAAGGGGAATGGGAGTTGTCGACAGGTGATGACCGAAAGTTTAGAGGCTTTAGGGCGGAGGGGAGTTAAGCATTGATAGGGATAGGAGTTAGTAGAGGTGTATGGGAGGTTGGCATATGATGGGTGTCGACGTAGGGTTACAAAGTGATGGGCGACAAGGATGTTGCAGGCGGTCGACAGGGGTGGAGAACACAGGTTGACGAGAAATTCCAACCCTACATAGGCAAGTAACACCCAAAACTAGTAGTATGCCACAATAGAAATAAATCAAACTATGAGAGGTAAATCAATAACTAAGAAAGGTCAATGTAGAGGGTACATCGGATCCGTACTATACGTATCTGTAACCCTAAAAATAATTTAAAAAATTTTTAGGAAGCAAAAGAGTATTTTATGTCAAAATTCACCTATAAGGCCTCTAAGACTCAACGGTGAGGTCAAATTTAGCGTAGGAGATGACCTGCAAAAATTGATTACCAAATCTTGACAAAAATAGGTTAGATCCATAAAAGAAAATGCATAAACCTGCAACAAGCAGGGTTAGACCAGTGGGGCGTGCTAAAATGTATAAGGGAAAATGATCAAAGGAAACATGAAGATAAATGCAAATACACTCGATACCTTCTCCTTTAATCAAGTCCGTACACTTCGATAGAATGGAGTAGAGTGCACCCAAACCCTACTAGCTATGTTCTCTATGCTATGAAAGATTGATAGAATGCTATGATGTGTTGGTTGCTCATAATTCCTACAACATAACATTACTTTCTTATCTCCTCATAATGGCTTGGTTGAGGCTAGATTTATAGATTTTTGATGATGGAGAGATAAGGATTTTATTTTTTCTTTATTTGACAAAAGAGGAAATAAAACAAGTAGATGATAAGATAGGATATGAGAGGATTATCTAGTTAATTTAATCAATTAGATACACACGAGTTTAAAAAAGGAAATAAAATGAGAATGAGGTGTTATTAATTAAATCAATATTTGATTTATTTAATATATATTGGATTGTGATTTGGATTTTATTAAATAAATAAATGTTGGATGATGATTTAATTAATTAAATAATAAATTATTTAATTTACTTTAGAAAATTGAATGGACTAATTAAATAATTATAAGTTATTTAATTAATGTGGAAGAATAAGGTTGAATGATTAAAATTAATTAAATAATTAAGAATCATTTAATTAATGAAAAGAATAATCAAGTCAGGAAGTGAGTTGAATTTTAGGTGTCTACAGTGTATAAGGGCCTGCATTAGTCAAACCATATGTTGGTGTTTCAATCTCCACTACAACGATGAAACCTCCACTACAACAATGATTAGATCTAAGAGTGCGTGCCCTAGGAGGCTAGAGGCCAAATCTGTAATATGAGATAGAAATATAAATGAAAATGATAATGATTACCACAAGAGGTAAAACCCTAGTTGATGAAGATAACTCAAGATCATACACCAACAAGGAGAGTGATAGAGAAGGCTTGAAACTTCCTTCAAGACCTAAAAACAAACTTCAATAGCATCCATAAGTAGATAACACCTCCAAGCATGAAGAACACTTTATCATAGAACACAAAAGCATAAGTTAATTCATTCTCATAACAAGCTCTAGGTGTAAAATGAATTACAAAACTCCTTTATAAATGCATTCCCACTCATAAACGACAAATAAAACAGAATGGGGCCGACATGTACAAACTAGGGAGGTGTTTTAAGCTGACACCACAAGAGAGGGTCTAAAGATCCTAACTGGGACCAGGGCACTCGGGTGCCCTGGGCCTTTAGCCCCACAAACTCTGGGGAGTGCCAAATGTCATGGGCTTAGTCCAATCTTTAGTTTATTCTATTAGGTTTATTCATCAAGATCGAGATTTTATCATTTTATTGCTCAAAAGGTGTTAAAATAGGTCCTGATTAACAAAGGTAACATTTTAGGTCCAACCAGGTGATAAACTAAGTGTAAAATTTTAGGTACACATTTTACGACGTAACAATAAGCAATTACAAGATGATTTAAAATTATATAGTTACAACATTCACAAGCCTTTACAATGTTCTCAATATACACAAACTACAATACATCATGAAAAGCTATAGGAGCCTTTGCATAAATCCAAGATGTGTCACCATGGTCCCAATGCGTAATACCAATAGTGATCAATACCACCCAACAATGTGGTACCTTGAGGCTCACCCCTCTAGATTAGGAGACAAATGCCAAGGTTATCACACACAAACATTACATGCAAGATTGGCCTTAAACACACAAGAAGTAGCATGGTTTATCAACACATAATTAGAGACAGTCAATCCAATTGGTCAAGTAATGAGGGTAGTGAAGATATGGAGTGATTTTCCCCTTAGTTCTCCAAGACCAAGATAAGAAGTTAAGTAGAACAAGTAGGTCTCTTAGTAAGAGCATGATCAATGTATGCTTCTCATTATGCAACACTTTTTTAGTATTCACATTCATGCCAAGTACTTGTTCAATGATTGCACCCATGCCAAGTACTTGTTCAATGCTTGCAAGGGTTTGGTTTCAATTTTATGTTTTTTCAAATTCTAAAACCTAGAATTAAAATTGACAACAATTCAATTGAAACCTACTCATTTTACTTACCTAAATGAAGGTAAATAATATTTCCTAATTTTAAAACATTGAAAAAGAATTAGAAAACCATTACAAAAAAATAATACCTTATTCTTTTAAGAAGTTAGAATTCAAGGGTTTGAAGAGTCTTTGATAAAAAAAAATAAACCATAAAGAATCTACTTCCTTATCCAAGCAAAAGTATTTTTCACAATCTTCAATTGAGCAACTTAACTCTTTGAAAATAATTTACAAGTTCTTCCAAGCTCTCTTTCCATCATTCTCCAATTTTCTCACACAAGCCAAGAATAATGCATAATGAAAATAAAACCTCTCCTTCTCCATAAAGCAATCCCTAAAAATAAAATAACCCTTTTTTCATTTTCACACTTTTCAAATACAAGCTATTCTAAACAAGCTAATATTTTTTAACCCAAAATATCTAAAATGAACCATTGAACTTCTTATAAGATTTGTTTTACTTTTCAACAAGTCATAATTCCCCAAAAGGTAAATACATAGGAAACCCACTTAATTTTTGCTATAAAAATATAAAAATTATTTTCTAACATATCTAATTCATCGTTTTCAATTTCAAACAACCCCGTTCATTTTACCATGAGAATTATCATTGTATTAAGCCATATAATCATTTTTACACATAGAAACAATAAGCACATGTATGAATTAATAAATGCATGCAAGGAATGAAGACACTACTGGACTTACACAAACGGGGATCCTAAATCACATGTGATTTGGATAGGGTTTCACTAGTTCCACACTAGTCATGTCCTTTACTCTTTTACAAGTAGGATGAGTTAACACAATCAAGCAAACCATGTGTTTACCTCTGAATTAACTATCATTGGGATTTTACCAACACCTACACACTTAAGTCAAACATTACGTACATTTTCCCAATAACATAGCAATAGCAGAGGCACATAGTAATATAAACCAACAACATATATTTTCAATTTATTAATAATATTTCAATTATGAAATCATCAAGATGTTATGAACCATACATGCTTAATTATTATTTAATCATTTATGAAACAACTTTTAAACACATCCTCCAACATAAGCATAATGAAAATTAGGACAAGGAAAGTGTTAACATAGGTGGGCCTTACATGGAGGCTGTGAAGTTGTGAAAGATTTTTCAATGGAGGCATGCTAACAATGGAAGCAATCTTTTTGGCATCAACATCAATGCCTTATCAGGATTTTATAAAGCCCAATAGGCAACCACTATCAACATTGAATACACATTTCATAGGATTTTCTTTAACTTTGTACTGTCAAATACATTCAAATATTTTCCTCAAGCTCTAAAAATGGTGTATTCTCTTCTTAGATTTTCTTAAAATATCATCTAAATTATCTTTTGAAATACCATACACAAGATCATGGAAGATTAAGTTCATGGCCCTATGATAAGTAGCTTCAAGAAATTCAATCCAAAAGGCATGACTTGTTAGGATTAGGTGTATTATTCACCTTGCATATCTTAAGGTCTAATGTAACTTAACTATTTGTAGATGGTTAATTAAGTATCCATCTTCAAGAATCATAGAGTTGCCCATGTGAGGGTGGGGACATATGTAATTCTTTTATTATCTTTTGAGGACTTAAAACTATTGTTGTAATGAAGCATTAATGAGGGGGTTACATAGTGGACTTGTAAGAGCATATTCTATTACTAGTGGATGTAAGGTGTAATTAGTGCTTCATGGGGAAGTGCTTGGGAGTTGTAATTTCCAACTATGATGATGATAGGAAAAGATGCTTGTGGGAGAATTTACATTCTATTTTCCAAGTCACTCTCTTATAGTGGGCCATGAAAAATTTTACCATGGTATTTTTGGACCATGTTTGGACTCATGGATTGTATTATAGTAGTTTTTTGGCCTCCTTAAGTTATTGTTTCTTGCAAGGTTATGTTATCAAATTTCCTCCATGATTGAAGAGGGATGGTCTCATTGAAGCACAATGGCTCTATGAATGTATTGTAACATTGTTTCTAAATAATAAATTAGGTGTGTGTGTTTTGTAGGTTGGGTTTTTCCCAAAAGGGTTTTTTAGGGTATATATGTATCAATTTTGTTTATGGTTGTTCTATTCTTCTCTCATTGTTTTTTTTTAAGTGTTGTTTTACATAGTATAATGCGATTAAAATTTTCTTAGATTGGATACTTGTATTTCTCTCCTCAAAGGATTAATGGAGAAAATCTCTACATTTATTATTTAAGTTTAGTTTTGAGTTTAGATGCTAAGAGGTTTGTGAGGATATTTTCGTAACATTACCACATAGCAGAACATACCTGTAGACACCTAAAATTGACCATGTCACAACATTACCTTGTCGAAACATCACTTGAGACACCTGATGAGATGTTTTACCCTAGTAACCCTTGTCATCACCTAATTAGTTAAATAATCATATTTATCCCATTCTAATCCCATTTATCCTCTTAAATTCCCACTTTTTCCTCATCTAAATTAATTAAATAAATTAAATATCTATTTAATTAATGTATTCCACATCATTCCTTTCCAAAATTAAATAATTTTATTATTTAATTCCACATTTGTCTCTATCTTCACATGGCTAGAAGCTTCTAATCCTTGTAAGGTGGAAGCCATTTGACTTTATTTCCTCTCATTCAACCTAAATGAGACACTTGTCAAATGACTACAACTCCTTGTGTCATTTAATCCTAGCCATCTATCACAAATCTAATCCTAGCCGTCCAATCCTATCACTCATCTCCTATAAATCAAGCTTCACCCAAGCCATTTGGGACACTTTTGGAGGCTTAGAGAGGGGGCTCTCAAGGAGAGGCATCCACAATTCAAGTATCATTACGTTGTTAAAATCACTCGAGGTCTTATCATCCATTGTCTTGATACCATTGTTATGTTGTAGAAATGAGCAATCAACATTCCATCCAATCAATCATCAATCAAAGAGAACACATCTAGTAGATTTGGGTGCATCTACCACATTCTATCACGTGTGGAAGACTTGGTTCAAAGGTAAAGGTATTGGGTTGTTTGCATTATCTTTCATTGTCTTTGTACCAATTTTCCATCTACAATACCCTATGGAGATGAAGCACACTAGTGTTCTCCATTAGTGGGCCAACCCTAATTTTTGCCTAAAATCATGTGATATAAAAATGCATGGCGAGTTCAATCTAAGTAGGGGCTTTGATGTAAGCCCCTTAGAACAAACCCTCATTTGTGGAATCCCTAATGTAGTCTCCTCCACTTATATCAAAATGCTAACATAAATACCATCTTGCCCCATGTTTTCAAGGTCAAATGAAGCCATCCAAAGATGCAATTTTATAAGTATGTAGTCCTTAATGTTATCTTTCTAAAATTTATAATATGTATTATGTTTTTGAATATTCTATATTTTACATTTTATAATAATCATAGGCCCATTACAGAAAATGGGAGAGTGCAAGAACAGCATGGGCCAAACAACACCCTTAAGTGGTAATGGAAATGTTAAAAAATAGGCTTAAGTAACTGAACACATAACAAATTGAATGACTTATCTACAAAATCTCATAAAATTGTAGTAATAAAAGTTGTAGGAATTTAAATTAGTTTGTGGAATATAATTGTTTTAATAATTTTAAATTAATTTGGTGAAAATTAGATATTTCAAAGAGATGCTACTAAATTTTCTTGAAAAAAAAGTAGGTCCCATTCTGTCCAACCTAATTTAAAATAAAATAATAATATTTTTCATCAAAACTTGTATATAAGTAAAGGACACATGGGTGGATGTGACACACATTTTTGTGATTTTTTGGTAAGGAATAAATATTTATTAATTTTTAATGTAATTTTTCAAAAACATTAAAAATAATTTTCTAGCTAGCCTAACTTGGTCAAAAAATATGAAATTCAATTTTTTTTCTAAAACTATAGCCAACAAAGCCTAGAGTGTGACACAACTTTTGAATTTGAAAAACATACATAGTTTGAAAGTTATGAGTGTTTTTCAATATATATCAGTTAGGAATCCAGACACAATGTACCTAAAAATAAATAATAATCGAGTATTAAAGTTTTTGATTGAGGTAAGCATCTTACAAGAGGCTGAACCCTATGGCAAACAAGGCCTCCAGGGCAGAACAAACATGCCAAAACAGGCCAGACACATCATAGAAGCAGTACAGAAACTGTAGACAAACAACAGTCAAGCTGCAAAAACTAAAACAAAAATAGGTTGTAGAACAACAAACAACCTATCGAACACACCGAGAGGATCTAAACAACAATAGATCCCAAACAAACAAACCTAACTCTCTTAGCCCTAGGGCGCATATCTGCAATAGATTTGGGGAGACCTTTATTTCTACGTTGAACCATAGTCCATGAAACCTTCGAGTCAAAGTCCTCTAAGCGTGGAGAGAGGGGGGGTCCTCTCTAGCAACTACAACCAAAGAAGATGCACACAAAGAGATTGAACTAAAAGTGGGCATGGCCGAATGAGTGACCAGAGTAGTCGAAGAAGTCTGTCCACGAACAGGAGCTGAAGAAGGTTCCGACGTAGGGGCCACAACATGATCAGATGAATCAACAACCATATCCACCACCACTCCCTTAGGCTCCGTAGGGGGGTCAAGCAAGATATCCTAGGAAGAGTCATCTCCCTGAGAGGAGCCATCATCTAGAGAATCATTAACATTCAGGTGATCCATAAGTACATTCTTCCACTAAGTTGCCGTGTTCTTGCAACGAGAGTGAGGACAACCTGAAGCCAAGTGGCCTATAGAAAAGCATCTTCTACATTTGAAAGGAAGGGCCTCATAGTCAAATTGTTGCGTCCAAGGACATTCCCCTACCATCAACACAACATCTCCATGAAGGGGCTTGGAGATGTCAATATCAACTAAGCTTTGAGCAATCGTAGTGTGCCCCATATCTATAGTACTAGAATCAACCTTCAAAAAGTGGCCAATAGCATTGTCGATGGCCTCATAGCAAGAGTCCTCCCAAGACTGAAGGGGGAGATTAGGAAGCTGAACCCAAATTGGCCTGATATTAAGTGGCTCGATAAGAGAGTTGAAAGACCGAGCCCAAGGTTTGATGGAGAGCAAATGTTCACCCCACATCTAAACCCTATCATCCATCACTATGTCCCTCTCCTCTGAGGAAGCAAAAGTTGCTATGAAAAAACCCCTAGCACAAGGATAAAGTTCAATCTTACCTTCACCATGGGTTTCCACGAATCCCTAACCTAGAGATGAAGATCAGGAAGACAAGGCCAAAATCCATTAAACCTATAGATCACCCCGTGCTTCAGGTAGAACTCTTCATTCTATGAAGCCTCAGGACCACAAACCACAATAGGGGCAGAGTGAGCAACAGGCAATGGCCTAGCTCTGGCCTGTGAAGAGTAGGCTTGAGATCTTGCACCAACAATGACCTCAATGAAGGATTTGGGAGGGCGACTAGAAGATCCAAAGCCAGTCCTGGCCCCTCCAGTTGCAACAACAGTTTGAACAGGCAAGGGACTAGAAATGGTGTCCATACCATCAGTGCCCAAGATTGAAGCTTTGCCATCGGTGCCCCCAACAACACCTACACGTGTGCCCTCCAACTCAGTGCTCCCCGCGAGCACTTCTTGTACATCCTCATGCTCAATGGAAATGCCCACACAGTCCTGCATTTCAAAAAAATTCAACAAAGTTATAATGAGGAATAATTTATGTTTTTAGAATTTTAAGATTTTCATCTACAAACACTTTTCATTTTATTAAAATTGATTAGAAAAAAGTTGTTAACTTTGAGGGCAAAGTCATGGAAAATTTCAAGATAACAATAAGCACATGATTTTGTTATTTTTTGGAAAGTATTAGGACTCCCAATTTCCTTAATCCAAGGAAATCCTAAGTTATTTTTAGAAGGAATCCAAATTTGAGATAGAATTTTGTTAATAGATTTTACATTGAAATCTAAATTTAAACACAAAACTTTGTACTTTTTTATCTAGTGGGTTTTTTTGTCATTGTCATTTTTTTATCCGTCATGATCTTACACTCACTCAATAATGACCTCTATTTGAAACACTAGGAAAATTACAAATTATGTTAGAAAAATCTAAAAATATATACTACGCTCTGCATTGTTGTGAAACACATTGTGGTAAAATATAGGTTTGGAATTTTTATTATTACCAATTGAAAAATAAATAATAAATATTATGTCCAAGAAATTATGGAAATATTTTATTTGTAGGTTACGTTATGTGTTAGAATAAAATGGTGTTTAACAAAAAATAAAAGGAATATAATTAAAAATATTGTTGAGAATTAATAAAAAATGATTTTTTTTTTTAAATTCAAAAAATAATAAATTGAATCTATAGAGAAAATGACACGAACCATTAGTTTCCATCATTGTTAAATTCTTGACATTTTATTTAGTATAATTGACAAAATGTGTTGAATATTGAAAAATGCTAATTTTAATAGCTCCAAACTACCAAAAAGTGGGACATGTTAGAAATGAAGGTGCAAACCACACAACATAAATTTGATTCAAACCTTATTATCCTCTAAACAATGTAGAATCAATGGAGATTACAACAGAAATTAAAACCCATTACACAAAAATAACATGCACTAAGAACATAACACATAACACAGTATGTAACGTGGAGAAAACCTTTCAGATAAAAAACTCCACCAAGAAAAGAGGCCCCAAGTTGTATTATCTTCAAATATGAGATTACAATACATATTCTTCAGTCTTCAATCCAACGACGCCTGTTACTCTCAAATCTAATAAAAATGTAGTACAAATATCCTTATAAAAAGGGGGTTACCTTCTAGGGAAAGATAACCGACAAAATATCGACCGTCAGATCTGTGACCTAATGACGAACAATCTAGATTCATGAACAGTCACAGACAAATGAGCGTCATGTACCGGATATAAACATACGACTGAAACAAGATCGCTGCTGGTGAAACCTTTCATCTCTTATGGGCGATTTACAAACAATATTAGGAGTAATTAATTACATATGCTTTACAAGGTTGATGGCACCTTAATCCTGATAGGACACACTATTATAATGTCACCCTCTTATAAAATTTAAAGCAAGCTTAAACATTTCTAAAATCACTTTATGAAATATCTATTTATTTAGTTACCTATTTTTATTAAAGTAACCGGAAAGGGCCCAAACCCATGTACAAAAGCCATGACAGATGAACGAAACAAGTTTCACAAGCAGTGAAATAGGGAAACAAAACAGGATTTTGAAAGGGCCCAAACCCTTACAATAAGAGGCAGCCCCGCTGAGAACAAAGGATAGAACAACAAGGACTAGACAACGCTAGATCCTGACCTAGCATAATGAACACCTTTGACCCAAGGGTGCAAAGTAGAAACAACCTTAGGAAGACATTTCTTCCTCCTTTGAACAATGGTCCAAGAACTCAAGGGGTCTAAGTCCTCGGAATAAGGGGAGAGGGGAATCTTCATCAGATTCCATAGACAAAGCCGACGCCCAAGAAGAGGGGGAGGCCCTAGCACAAGCAATTGGGGAACTCGAAGACAAAACAAGAGCAAGAAACTCCAATATGTCCTCACGAGAGGGGTAACCAACGGTAGACCCGAAGATGCAGGAGGAATTGGGGGACTCGTGGCAATTGCCACTGCACCCATAAAGCCCGAAGTAGATGAAGAGGGCTCTTCAGTTGGTGAAGGGTCCAACAAAGAATTAGGAGAATTGATAGTCAAGTGAACATCTGAAGCATTCTTCCACTAGGTGGCTGTACCCTAAGACCCTTGCGAAGAGAGTGGGGACAAATAGAGGCTAGGTGACCCATGGAAAAGCAACGTCGACATCTAAATGGGAGGCTCTCATAATCAAGCAGTTGTGAGCATGACCTATCCCCCACCTACAAAACCACCTCCCCATGAAGGGGTTTGGAGATGTCAATGTCAACCAAAATGCGAGTAAACGTGGAGTGTCCAATGAAAGAGGTAGTAGAATCCACCATCAGATAGCATTTCCAATGTCCTCAAAACATGAATCTTCCCAACACTGAAGATGAAGATTTGGGAGCCTAACCCAGGTTGGTGTGATGTTGAGAGGCTTGATGAGGGGGTTGAAGGAGCAAAACCAAGGTTTAATGGACAGGGAATGCACACCCCACATACAAACCCTACCATTCAGCACAATATCCCTCTCCGCAGAGGAATCAAAAGCCGCCACAAAGAAACCCCTAGCACATGGAAACAACTCAATCTTGTCCACCACTAATGGCTTCCAAGACTCCAAGACCTAGCTGTGAAGGTCCGACAGGGATGGCCATAGGTTGTTAAACCTACAAACAACCCCAATGCACTGATAATGGTCTTCGTTCTCAAGGACCTCTTGCCTACACACCACAATGGGAGGTGATAGTGCAAAGGGCAAAAAAGCCCTAGGAGAGGGTTGAGCAGGCAGTAATCTAGCTGAAATATTCACATCTGCTTCAGGAAAGAGGGCCCTGAAAGAGCCCCACCCTCCTGAAAGGATACCTGAATCAAAACCTGCACCTTTCAAAGATGTACTAGAGGGGGCGCACCAGAGGAGGCACCAATCGGGAGTCCTGTATGATGAATATCCTCAACACCAACAACAACAGGCCGAGTGACAGAGAAAACCACCTTTGCAGAACCAAGCATAGAGGCAATCACAGAAACCACAAGGGCATCCGATGAGTTCCAAGCACCAATAGCAACTGGAGGCTGAGTGTATGAGAAGAAAACTACCTTCACAATAGAGGCATTCGCTGAAACCACAAGGGCATCCAATGAGTTCCAAGCGCTAAGCAAGAGCTCCATTTTTCAAAAAATAAATAAATTATTTATTTAGTTACCTGTTAATCATATCATTTATTATTAATTAAAAATACCCAACTTCAATAGTTTTGATTCTATCATCTAAAACCATTTTAAAACCTCTTAGCGACACTAAAACTTCAACTAGGTTTTGTTTTTATACCAAGCATTCTTAAAAGAGCAAAACTAAAAATCCATCATGGTCTATAATAATTCCTCGCAATCCTTCCTTTCCATGATTCTGTTTAAAGCTCCAAAGTTATAAATTTTTTTCAGTAAGGACCTTTTATTTGGTTTCAATCTTAGATTATCCTATTATTGTTTGAGATCACAACTCATTTAGGCTAAATGTGTCTTTCTACCTTATTTGTGCTTTTTTATGTGACTCAATTTTTTTAATTCAATATTAAATGAATACCTCGCAAAGTAAGAGTTATTGAGAGTTCTTTATTTATTTTTCTTTCTAAATCTTTAATATAGCAAGAACACATTTTCCATAATCCATTAACCATACTCTCTTTTCCTTCCTCACACATAATAATGATATCATATTTTTTAGACTTTATCCAATGATATCCATCTTTTGAAAAAAAATATATGAATATACTATAAATAATGAATGTATCTTAATTTAAAATATTTTTTAAATATTATAGAAAGAAAATATACTAATAAATCTCAAAAGAGATTATTTATCAATTCACATATAATTTTATCTACCCAAAAAAATTATAAATAATTTTAATATTTTAAATTAGAAAAATATTTTTTTACCCTCTTTATTTTAAAAAATTAGAAAAATATTACTTTTAACTATTAAAATTACATGTGAAAAAGTCCTAAAACAATTTTTTTGATGGCTAAACCTTTTGTAAGAGCCATCATCTATCATCTATCTTGTAGACCACTTCAAAAGTTTTATTTATTCTTCATTATAGTAGTTTGATTATAAAGTATCCTCATTTCTTTATTTAGATATTGGTTGAGAAAGTAAAACATCAATGAAAATGTCTTAAAGTTGTGTCACAAAATCATATTAATTATCAAACAAATTCAAATATTATTTTTCAAGTCGACTAACAGTATCTAATAACATGATATTTAAAATTCATATAGAACAAAGTTACAAATAAAACAACTATTTATATTCAACCTTTGATAAGAATGTCAAATGAAACATTCTTATTCAACACATTCCTATCATTTTATGTGCTTACCCTAAAAGATTACTAGCAGAATGAACATATATAAATAAAAACATGGTATACTACAACCATGGTCTCTAAAACAACACTGGTTGCAACCATTTTATTGCAGGTGACATCACCACATATGTTGTTGCAAGGAAACTCAACACAAAGAATCCCATTATGGTGCTCAAAACTACCTTGCTAAACAAGACAAGGTTATTTGTATGAAAGGGTCACATAATCCCAAGAATCACAAGCATTATTGAAGCAAAGAAATTCACAATGTCTCTCACCAAAAATACATTGAAAACAAAGGTTTTACCCTTAACGACGATTCCTTGGTCTTGATTATGACCCAAGTATCACATAAAATATTGTGTTAAGTGTGATGAGCCCAAGTGTGATAGACAAAGTGATAGAACCAAGGGACTCTCATATCACATTGTTAAACCTTTTAATAGTTAACTGTTATTTAGGGACATTAGAGTAATCAACTTGGATCACATCTAGAAAGTGTTTACTACAAATGTTTAATCCTAATCCATTGGCCACTAAAGCCCTTTTAACTTTAATATCTCCATACCTAACCATAATATTGTTATCCTTAAAATTAGTTGTGCTCATTTTATAGGATGACCCCTACGAAACTTGTCCATTTTGTAGCCTATAACTCTAAGCACGTAAAACGAGGCAAATCCCATTTTCCCTCGTGTGTGGTCTCCTAGCTCTGAAAATTTCTTTTGAGTATCGTCTCTCGTTGGTCCCTCAAAGTTTGCAAAAATAGAACGAATTGCAATTACATCGAAATTCAATTTTGATGCTTTTCTAGAGTTAGTGTTTTTGTCAAACATGTAAGGGTAGCATTTTTCGCCGCCACTACATGTTGGTCTTCTTTGTTATATGCACTAGCGGCATATTTTGTCGCCGATGCATATTAGTTATCTTGCCACATGCAAGGGTGGCAAAATTTTCTACCAATGCATGTTGTCGCTTGTAAGTCTATGCTTGAGCGATATTTTTCACCACCTGAACAACGATTATTTCACACGTAGTTCAATTAATGCCCTTTTAGTTTCGTAGTTTTAGTGTTCTTAATAGGTTTTGTTAGCTTTATTTTTCATTGTTGTTTTATTTCATTTTCCTCTGTGAAAGCCCTATGCCCCATAGGAGTCCATCAAGATAGCTTGGCACACGCAACAGATTGGATTTTCTCGACGTCGACCTAGGGTTTCTTCATTTTTCTCCCATCTGAGTAAGTTCTTCTATCTGTTTCTTTCGTGGTTTTGAGTTAGGGTTTATTGTTTATCTGTTATATCTTTGTTTGAAGCTTTCATTTTCCTCCATAAAATCTTTTTAAACTGAACCTTATCATCTGTCTTAAAAAACCCTAGTCGTTTCCTTCATTAGTTCTTTTTGTATCATTGATTCTTTACGACATTTTGGTTAGTCTAGGTGTATACTATATTTAGGGTTTTCATTTTAATCTTGGTATTAAAATGAACTATGTTTTTCTTTTTGTATAGTCAGCAATTCTCACCGACCTATCCTTTTCGTTTTCCTCTAAAGTATGTCTTTGGTGTAATGGCGATGAATTCCGCCAATAATACATCAAAGGTAGTTCCTTGCTACATGCTAAGGCGACAATAATCACTGTTGATGCATGTCTCTATTTTTCTAAAGCCCTAGATGTAGGGGTGGCAATAATTGCCACCCATACATGATTGTTCCCATGAATATGAGATGCATGGGCGGCAAAAATTGCCGCCCATGCTAAAACTTAAGACTTTTGCTAATATGCAGGGGCGGCGAAAATCATTGCCCATACATAATACCTTAAAGTTTTATCATGTAAGGGCGGCAATTTTTGCTGCCCATACACAAAATATTATCTTATGTTAAGTGCACCGACGGTGATTTCTCCCGCTTATGCACTTAGTAATTCTCCCCAATATGCACAGTCAGAATTTTTGACCACCGATGCACTTGCAAATTCTATCAACATGCAGGGGTGGAAAAAATTGTTGCCCTAACATCAAAAGAACTCACCTCACATGTATAGGCGGGCATTTTTTCTGCCATTACATCATACCTCAAAAGTTTCTCTAACTCTAGAGAATTTTTCCTTTTGCCAACTAACGCCTACATTCGCTCAGTTTCACGCCTCTATCACTCTCTAGCCCTGTTATACTCATGCTATTTGAACATAATATCCATCATTGTAGTTCTCTATTGCCAAGCTTTTCCTAACACTGCAAAGTCATGTATCTTGTGTTGCAGTTACTTTTGCACACTTATCGAGGTTCATCCTTCACCAAGGGTGCTTGTAATTCAAATGACTGATCCATCACCAAAGAAAGCAAAAGCCATGAAGTATAAATATCAGGGAGTTTTTCCTATGACTTCAGTGACATCTAATGTCGATAAAATCTGAGATACTGAAATTGGTCATGTGGACATGGCTAAGTTTGTGGAGAGGACTAAACAACAACCTCTCAACAACTTCATGAAGCGGATTGTGGAGAGCAATATTCATCTAGTGGCTACATTTCCTTTTGTCACACATAACCCAGAGTCTATACTTCAAGTGGCACACTATTATAACAAAGATAATAGAAATTTTGATGATGCTCAAGGGAATGTAATTATGAGATTGAACTCAAAGTTCATGGACAAAGTCTTTATGTGTCCTGGTTTAGATACATGTGCAAAGATTGACTTCAATTATGGTAAAAAAGAATATGACAAAGATCCAGAGACAGCTAAGAGGATCATCAACACCAAATGGTTAAAATCTGCAAGGTCAAATCTTTCGAGATGGCCTAAGAGTTTTCCAAGAAGTGATTTTGTCAAAGAAGTCAGTGATTTGATAACTCTTCTCAACAGAGTTAGGGGACTTTCTTCTTCCTCCACTTTTCATGAGTGGATGTACCTTTACATTAGAATCATCTTGAAAGGTAGACACCATATATTTTGGGGTGAGCAAATAAGTAATGCCCTTCATGAGCAATTGACTAAGGTGTCTACGACTTCTAAGTTCTACATGACATCCTATCTGGTTTATGTTGTTGCTTCCATGAGTAGTTTCTCAGGTCTATCATCAGAGGGAGATCGAAGGATTATTCCTGTGTACCAATACTATCCTCAACTGACTCTAAAGGGAGCAATTCATCATTTCAGGAGAGTGAATGATGCTTTCTTTGTTGTATTCATGTGTCTTTTTTACCCACAACTTGAGCAGAAGAGAGTTTCTGATGAAGCTTGGGCAATAGTGAACAAATTTGGTTGTTTGTATCTTCAATTTCCATCTTTCACTTATCTACAGGTTGGATATTTCCAAGGCTATCCTTACGTGTTACCAAAGTTTCCAAGTGATAGAATTGTGCTAATGGAATTGTGCCGACAAATTATTGTTGTGCATAATAAATAGATGGAGTTGAAGAAACCTGGTTTCAGGTTTCCTATCAAGATTGGCAGGTATTCTATCTATACTTCTATCAAAGCAAAGGCTATTGAGACTAAAATGCGGCTTGTCACCATGAAGAATTTCAAGAGGAGAAATAATTTTGACTATAGAAGAGTGAAAGACAAAATAAAGAAGAAATCTTTGTCACATGTACTTATGGTAGAAGATGTTTGGGCCGATTTGAGGAATGAAGAGGTTATCAAAAAAATGGACTATTGTAGGTTGACATTGATGAAAGTTGAGGATTTAGAATTGGTTGATATCCTAAAAGGCATGGAGGATGATGGAAACATTCTAGACCCTAAATATGTAAGACCTCAATCAGACAAAGATTCCAACCCATCTTGGCAAACACCAATGTTTGGTTGGAGGGTAAAGGCATTCAGTTGAATAACTTCATCATCGGCTCTGAGGAGGAAACTCAAGAGAAAACAAGAAAAAAGGTGGAGTTAAGGACAAAAAATAAGAGTGATGCACCTAGTTCCTCCAAGGCTCCTACGCCTAAAATAAAGTTTGTGTCAAAAGATGGTAAGGCGAAAGTGGCTGAAGAAGAGCCAAGTGTTGAAGAGATGGTAATAGAATAATAGGCTACTAAAGAGCCTGCTGCCGAGGAGATGGTCACTAGAGATATATCTTCTGAGGAAAGAAAGGAAGAACAGGAAGCTGAAAAAGAAGAGGAACATGAACAGTTTGAGGAACCTACCATGTCTCCTTAAAAGGACATGACACAGGAACCCCAAGTTTCTTCTCCTTTGCATACTTTACCTGTTTTAGACTCAGGCAAGATTTCTAACACCCTAGTTACTCCTATTATCATCCCATCTTCTGGTTCTTCCCCGTCTTCATCTAGGACCATTTTTGATAGTCATAAGGCTATTTGACACTGTCTTTGGTTTTTTTGGATCTTTGCCTAGTTTGTCCTCTCTATCATATGATATAGGTGATCAAACTATTTTAGATCAGTTTATATCAGGTTCTGAGCAAGCTGTAAATATTGATGTACCAAGAGCCATTTTCACCAACACTTCTCCAATAATGACTACAACTAGTGTGATTGTAGCTCCTATTGCACCAGTCATGGATCTTAATCCAAGTGTCAATTTTTTTAGTGCTTCCCCCATGGCTCTCATCATATACCATGAAGAGAAAGAAGCAAGCCATCTCCCTAGATGACTTTGACTTCGAGAAACTAACACTATAAAATCCAAGACCAAGAAGAAGCTAAAGACTCTCTCCAGGCTACTTGAAGATAAGGGTCATAAATATGTAGAGATGGCTCAACCTCCGCAAGATGCAACTATTGAGGAGTTCAATATGAATGATTATTCAATCTCAATAATTGAGCTAGGAAAGATCACTCAAGAGAGTGCAAAAGTTGATGTTTAATCAACTCTGAATTCTCTGATTGTAAAATTTGATCATGAGAAAAAGATGAAGGATTAGTACAAAGCCAGAGTAGAACAATTGACCGTAGTTTTACGGAAGATCACTTTGTCTTCTGAATTAGTAGAACCTGTGGCTATCACTACTAATGATCTTGTCATTCGAAAAGTTGAGAAGATACATGCAATGGGGAGAGTGGTTGGAGAGTTTCTTGAAATGTTGCATGTACAAGGGGTACTTCTTCTAACAAGTACGATTGAAAGGAAAAGTAAAATGGAGAAGATTAGGACCGAATTGGATGAGCTGGTAAATACCTTATCTCAAGAAATCCATACTTGGACAAAAGTCTAGATGAATGGTTGAACATGAAGAAGATGAAGGTGAAAACCCTGGTAGGGATTGGAATCATTTCCAATCAGGTATCTTATGTAGAAACTAAAGAAATGTTGATTTATCGCATCAATGTTTTGAAAGACTTTATCAAGGACTTGCAAATTCTAGAAAGTTTAGCGAAGACAATGATTTTGATCTTCTCCACAAGCTAGAAGAACTCCCGTGCAAGTTAATAGGTGATAATCATCAATTTCTTTCTATAGATGAAATGATCCAAGAGTCCAATAAGATGATTCAAAGGGATTTTGAAGAGGAAGCTTTTTCAGTTGCTTCTATGGATAAGTTATTGGATAACCAGTTGACTCTAGATAACCTCAAGATCAAATTGGTAAACCATGAGAAGGTAGCCATTTTAGTCAAAGACTCAATAACTAGAGCTCGTGTCATTTCCAAGAACACTTCTGGACCGGATAGCCTTGAGATGCAAACAGTGTTGACAATGTATGAGGATTTTTTGAAGAAAAACGGGAATGAGAGTTGATGAAAGTGATCATGCCTTAGTATATTTTTGTAGTTTTCATGCTTTTTGTTGTTAGTTTTGGACATATTTACATGTACTTTTTCAATATGTAATTACATGTAAAAACAAGGAAAGTCCCAAATCAATAAGGACTCTTCTTGTTGAATAAGTCATAGTTAGTTGTACTTTCCTAGTTTTGTTCATGGCCTCTCACTATAAATAAAGATGGCCTCTATTGTAATTGTTATCTTTTAGTTATTGAAGCAAAACTTTGTTGAATTGAAGAGCATTTTGAGACTTTGTGTTCAAAATTGTAAATCATATTTTATCAAATAAATAGAAAATAAAGTGAGCATTCAATCTTTGCCTTGGAACAAATTGTGGTGTATTGGAAAATTTTCTTATGTCTTTTTCCTTATGCTCTCTTATCTATTTGATCAAATTTTAGTACAAGTTTGGATAATCTGGAAGATATTCTAAAGCTGATTTTTGGAGACTTTGTGCTACAACAATTACCTTTGGGTTTATGGTTTTATGTTCTTAAGTAAAAGATATTGGAAATACTTTGAGTTGCTGCTATCTTTTGTGTTCATGTGATTTCATTCATAGTATTCAATGAAGACTTTGGGCTGCATCTTATTCTATTTAGTTCTCAAATTCAAATCAGCAAAAGGGGCAACGAAAGACTTTGTGCTTTTGTGGGTTTCTTGGTCATATTGCTATGGTATCACTTTGAGTATTCTTGTGTTTATTCAATTTGTCTATTGATTATAATTGCTCCAATTTAGTAATTTGGATATTGTGAAATTATTATTTTAAATTGTAAACATCTATTCTAAACAAAGAGAATATGATGATATGAAAACACCTCAATAATAGTTTTTAGTGTATATAAGTCTAATCAGTTACCAGTTTATAGTAGTTATCCCTAAAAGGGAGCCTCCCCTTGTTGAGAGGAGAGATATAATCTCACCATATTGTGGTTGATATAACCATTTTGCCTTCAAGTTAGTTGAAGACAAAATATTCACTGAATAGTTTTTGGCGACTCCACTGGGGTTACGAAATGCAACTAAGAGCCTCACGCTTTTAGTTGAAGTATATCGGTCCCTTTTCTTGTAATAGGTTTTTGTATTGCTTATCTTTTTCTAGTTGAATTATATTCTAGCAGAACTCAGGTATACCAGAAGTAGAAGAGCACAAGGAATTATAGATCCTATTTTTGAGTTAATGCAACAAAATAATTTCAATCTTCTACCTAAGAGACCTCTTCAACATACACAGAGTTTTCTGCCTACCAACACGAGATCTCCCATACCAAGTGAAGCGTCAAGTGTTCATAGAACTCCACCTGTTGTACCAGTTCAAAGGTTTGTGATTCCTCCATTTAACCATCACACAATGGATCTTCCTCCTCCTCTTGCTCCATGGGGAAATGCTTTTGGACCTTTTAATCTCGCTCTACCATTACATGAACTACCTCGTGGTTCAAGGAAATTTTTTCCTAAGTTCTACGATGATGAAAAAGTTCACCCTGATGAACACATTGCTGCTTTTTACATTGCTTGTAGTGTTCTAGGAGTGGAACACGAAGATGTCTCTGTAAGACTATTTGTTGAAACACTTCAGGTGTAGCTGCTGATTGGTTTTATCATCTTCCCTCACAAACCATCATTGGATGGAATATCCTCCAAACCAAGTTTGAGGCTAGGTTCAATCCTGTTGAAGATGCACACGCACTATTAGCTCAGCTTATACAAATGAAGAAGGAACCACAAGAACCCATGCGTGAGTTCATTGCAAAGTTCAACAAGATGACGAACTAGATTCCTGCAATTGCTCAGCCTACAACTGAGAATCAGAAGTGTTTCTTCATAAACACTTAATTGCCAGAAGTAAGTTCTCTTCTGCGGCGTGAAAATCCAGATGATCTGGTAGCAACTCATAACTTGGCTATAGAAATTGAGGATGATCTAATCCTCGCTAGAAAGATAAGGAAGGATACACATAGAGCTAGAGGGCAGCCTTCTACAATCACGCCTTCCACCAGCACCATGGATCTTATGGTGCAAAAGTTAGCTAATGAGCTGTTAGCTCTTAAAAAGCAAATATCTCATAATATGTCCATTCCTTCCTACAAGGACATACCAAGGAGAATGTTTCTGAATGTTCCCAATTATCAAGGTAATGCCAGAAATCACAGTCAATATAGGCTTCCCCCATCACAAGGAAGACTTGCTTTGGAAGCCCCGCCAGTAAATGTGGCAGTGGGTTACTATGAGGTGGAGCAAGATGATCTTCTACAATTAGACTTTGATCAGGAAGGTGGTGCTAATCTCTTCATGGAGGGTGAAGAAGAGTTGGTTGGCAACTCTAATATTGGTTTCTTAAATTTTGAAGATGAGATGGAACAAGATGAAGTTGCTTTTGGTGAAGCTTATGTTGTTCTCACAAGGTCACAAAATCAATCAAATCCTCAACATGTGGCTGATAAAGGAAAGTATAGGGAAGATCCTTGTCCTACGGTTACCATCGCTAAGAGGGGCACTCCTCTACCTTTCCAATCAAAGACGTGGCTGGAGAGAAACAAGTAAGTACATCTGATTCTCCTACTTCATCTTCAACATATAAGACCAATACTCCTTATGCAAAACCTCAAAGTGAGAATAGTCCATCTTCTGCAGCTAGTCCATATCAACTTTGTGATAGTATAGACCATGCTAAAAAGACCAAGATTCAAATGTTTGAGGTAGAATACCTGCAAGCTAATCCTGACCAATTTGACAGATTAGCTAAGTTTGTTAAAAACAAAGTTGCCCCTATCGGGCAAGATTCTTCCAAGTCTACTCCTATCATCCCTAAAACGAGACTAGCTTAGAGTAATCTAGTTACCTCTCCTTCTACCACCACATGAAAAATTGAACCATTCTATATTTCCTTGCTAGTGAATGGTCATAAGCTCAGTAACTGTGTTAAAGATTCTAGAGCCTCTAACAACGTTATGCCTGCCAAGGTAGCAAATGTCTTAGGTTTAACCTTGACTAATACTTTTGGTCGTTGTTTCTCCATGGAAACAAAGCAAGTGCCCCTCATAGGGCAGATTAAGGATGCATAGTTTGCATTCACTACTTTCCCAGAGAAGAGAATAACGATGACTATTCTAGTGGTTGATGTTCTAGCTTCCTATGGAATATTACTGGGATGAAATTTTTGCAAGGATTTTGGTGGAGAAATCAACATGGATATGTCTGAGGCAAGGATACCTATCAAAGGTGTCATGCAAAAGCTTCTCCCTGAGAGAGAGGCTAAGTACACAATAACCACATCTAAAGATCTGAAAGCACAAATTATTTTTGAATCTTAAGGTATGGGAAATTATTTTCTTACCACTGATGAGGTTTCTGAGACATCAAATGATGATTCAAATGGAAGCTTGATGATAGAAGATTGTTTTTCTTCAAGTGATGAATTCCCTGATTCTTAAAAGGCCAATATGCAAAGTTTATATGATATTTAGACTTTGGAGTTTGATGGTAGCTATTCTTCAATGGGATCTAGGGCTGGAATTGTACTCACATCTCCAAAAGGTGATATATTTCCTTTTTCCTATAAGCTAAAGTTTGATAGTACCAATAACACTACTGAGTATGAATCTCTACTGCTGGGAATGGAGGTTTCTCGCACAAAAAGAATCAAGAATCTCCATGCACAAGGAGATGCAGAACTAGTCGTTTGTCAGGTAAGGAATATTTACCAGACTAAAAATGAAAGATTAATGCATTACCACAATTGTGTTAAGGATTGCATTGAAGACTTTGATGTGTTTACCATTTCTGTTGTTCCAAGAGAATTCAACAATAGAGCTAATTCATTGGCAGTATCAACTACCCTTATGGTTCCTCAAAAGGATTTTAAGGGAAATAAATATACCATTGAGTTAATGGTCTTTAGACCAAGTGTTCTTGACAATTCTGACCATTGGCAAGTATTCAATGGCAATGATCAAATCATTGTATTCTTGGAGAAAGTAGAGAATTTTAGCGAACTTTATTTTGAAGGAAGTGATTATCCTCCCTGAGAATCTATGTCTGATGTTGATCAAGAAACAGGTGAGGAGATATTGCAGTTGAAAGGAAACAAGATCCCCAAGTGTCTAGTTTCCCTTGAGAAACTTTTTGACAAACATGACCGTTACATCAAACAACAACAACAATCTGGAATAGGTTCATCTACTGAGTTTGAGCAAGTGAACCTAGGCATGAAAAGTGATCCTAAAATGGTTAACCTTGGGAAATGTTGTACGAATGATGAGAAGTTCAAGTTTGTGATGCTCTTACGTCATTACATCGATGTGTTGGCCTACTCCTATGATGACTTGAAGTCATTTCGGCCAAAGAAAGTTCAGCATGAGATTCCACTCAAGAAGCAGAAACAGAGGCAATACAATCTAAAGATTTCAGGTACCATTCTAGCTGAAATTCAAAAGAAGTTGAACGCTACGATAATCTTTCTTATTCACCATTCAACGTGGATAGCCAACATTGTTTCGATAAGGAAAAAGAATGGAGAGATTCACATTTGTGTGGATTTCCGTAACTTGAACCAGTCGTCATTGAAGGATAATTACCCCTTGCCAGTAATGGACCAAGTTTTACAAATGGTGATGGTTTCAGAAATGCTATCCATGCTTGATGGTTTCTCAGGTTACAACTAGGTGGAGGTCAGTGAAGAAGATCAACATAAAACTGCTTTCACCACACCTTGGGGCATGTTTGCATATCACAAGATGCCTTTTGGGTTGATTAACGTTGGCGCAACTTTCTAGAGAGCAATGGATCTTGCCTTTCGAGATGAGATGGGTAAGTTCATAGTTGTTTATCTTGATGCCTTACCCATTTTTTCGAAAAAGTGTCAAGATCATTCTTATCATCTAAGACAAGTTCTAGAAAGATGTCAGCAACATGGTATTTCCTTGAATCCCCAAAAATCTATTTTTGGGGTGACTAAAGGTAAGCTTCTTGGGCATATTGTGTCCAAAGAAGGTACAAAAATTGACTCTGAATGAGTCAAATCCATTCAAAGTCTTACATTGCCTTCAAGTAAGATAGTTGTACACTCCTTTGGGAAGGTTAATTTTCTACAGAGGTTTGTGCCTAAGTTCGCAGAAAAGACTCATCATATTGTAAATATGATGAAGGGAAAGTCCACATTCCATTGGACTGTGGAAGGTAAAGAGACTTTTGAGAACATCAATAAAGGCATTTCTCATGCTTCGGTTTTGATTTTTCTAGACTATACAAAGGATTTCATCATGTATAGTTATGCTTCTGAGCATACATTGTCAGCCATCCTAGTACAAGAGAACAAGGAAGGCACCGCGTCTCTGATTGCGCTTATGATTTGTCCTCTGAAAAACTCATGAGCTCAAGTATTCCACCATGGAGAAACATACATATGCTATCGTCAAGGCAGTTAAGCATTTCAGGTACTACATCTTGAATTCCCATACTACCGCCTTAGTGTCAGATTCAGCAATTAAGTCTATCTTAACTCAATAGGAGTTTGGGAGTAAGAGGGGAAATTGGATTGCAAAAATGTAGGAATATGATCTAGATATCAAACCCACCAAGCTAGTACGTGGGAAAGGTCTATGTCAGCTCATCGTTGATAATGTGCCGAAAGAAACAAGTGATGAAGAAGTGGAGAATGAGGTAATTCCTACCATTCTATTTGTTAGCACAATTGATGAATGGCACACTAACATTGCACATTTTCTCACTTATGGTGAATGTCTTGAGCACCTGTCTCATAAAGAGAAAAATAATATCAAGCTAAAGGTTACAAATTTTGTTCCTTGGGACAACGGTTTGTATAAGAGAAGTCTTGATGGGATTTTTCTACGTTGTGTTGATAAGGCACAACAAGGTAAGCTATTGGAGTCATTCCATAGTTTGGCATGCGGTGGACATTTCTCAGCACCAGTGACAACTCACAATATTTTGTGAGAAAGATATTATTGGCCTACACTGTTTCAAGATGCATACAACTGAGTGCGTAAGTGTGAGCTTTGTCAATAGTTTGTGAGGAAACCCAAGTTGGTTGCATTACATCTTAAGCCAGTAATAATTGAGGAACCTTTCCAGTAGTGGAGCATTGACTTCATTGGCGTAGTAAACCCACAGCCAAGTGTAGGGCACAATTATGTTCTCATGGCCACTGACTACTTCACCAAGTGGGTGGAGGCTATTCCGGTAAAGCATGCTACTTCTGAGGTAGTTTGCAAGTTTCTCAAAGAAAACATAATATCAAGGTTTGGTGTTCCAAACAAGATAGTAGCATATAATGCTACTTGTTTTTCTTCTTAAGAAATAACTAGTTTCTATTTTGAATATGGAATCATTCTTGCTCACTCATCTGACTATTATCCTCAAGGGAATGGTCAAGCTAAGTCTAGTAACAAGAACTTGGTTACTATCATCAGGAAGCTAGTTGATGAAAATCAGAGGACCTGGCACAAGGCATTATTCGATGCATTGTGGGCAGATCACATTATCCCAAGAGAGCAATTGGTATGTCATGTTTTCAATTATTGTATGGATTGAATGCTGAGATACCGATTACATTAGAGCTTCCCACTTTGAAGTTGGAAAAAATAATTGAAGATGAAACTTTTGAGAGCTCAATTGACAAGCGCATGATGTTCCTTTCTGAACTTAAGGAACAACGTGTTAAGGTGGTGGATCGCATTGCAGAACACCAAAGTCAAGTGAAGAAGCTATTCGACAAGAAGGCTAAATCCAGGAATTTTCAAGTCAGGGATTGTTGGCCTTGTTTTTAACACTTCCTAATTTAAACTTTTTGTGTCAAAATGACAAATCTAACCATAGTTTGAACCCGAGTCACCTTCTGATTGCAAAACACCAATGTCACATTTTTCCTGCATGAGTCATTAAGATAACTTATTTCTAAGATGTCACAATCTGTTTCCCTACATCGAACTTTGCATAACAACATCATTTTGGAGCAGAGATACTCATCATCTCACTGAGTTTCTCAGGCACACTTGTCCAGTTTGCGGCATTTTATGAAAATAATTAAAAATTAAAAATCTATGACAGATGGTACGAAATAATTTTTATAGCAGTGTTCGTGACTCCATTTCACCTAATGTGGCGACTTTTTGGGTCAAGAAGTCTTATGGTTTGAGAGATTTTAAACTTTTGATTTTTCGGCAGGCGGTTGGCGGAAACAATAAAGTTGTGGTTTCTATAAGGGCTGGAGAAAAAAATTGTTTGGAAAAAAGATTTATAATGATAATACAGACAGTGTTTCAAAATTTCATGACAATCTGACATTCCAGTTGAAAGTTATGCACTTTTCGCCATTTCTCGCGCCTACACAGTTCACAAAGTTGCAAATTCGCCTAAGTTGAAAAGGTATCACCTGTTAATTTGGCTAAGTGGAGAGTTTGCTTTCAAAAAGGAACTATTTTTTGGCCTACTTAGGAAAAAGTGAAAGTTCATGTCAACTTACACTTTTGTCTAACCTTGTGGCAACTTTCACTTTCCATCAACTTTGCGTGCACTTTTACTTTTTTCAAAAAAAAAAGGGTTGACGAATGGAAACAAGTAGTTATTATAACTACTCAAGATCGAGTTGTAGTTATTATAACTACCCAAGATCAAGTTGCATGTAGAGGATTTGGTTGGTTTTAGAAATTTTTGAGCAAATGCAATTTGCAGTTGTGAAGCCAAATTCTACAACCTTTACCTGTCAATAAAGATAAATGGGAAGCATTCAGAGGAGATCCAGTAGAATCTGAGAAACCCAAATTTAGCCTTACAAAGTCGTTACACTTTTCAAATAAAACCTCTGCCAACATATTTGTAGATGGAAGTAGACAAATTAAGCACTGCAATTACCACATCGAAGGGTCCTTGTGCAAGCCATCCTACACAATATTCAATACCTCTGGAGAGATCATTGCATAGATTAAACAAAAGGAAGCCAAATTGGATATAATGTTGGGGAATGATGTTTTCATCCTGGTTGTTGAAGCGGAGTGGATCAAGCATTTGTAATAGGGCTGATTATTATGTTTAATCAGACAAGCTAAGACAATATTCCTCAAAAATTTAGCAAGCAAGCTGACTGGAAATGGTCTGACCACTCGGCCTTAATGTGTTTTCTTCCACCAGAATGGAATCGTGGACTCTTTCTGCTTTAAGTTGTATAGATTCTCAAATGTAGAAGGTGCAGATTCAATTCAGAGAGCCTGAAGTGCGTTCCATAGGACTCGGAGTGCTTGTACACCATTCCGTAGCTATGTGAAATCATATACAAATCTTGTCAACTGTTTGGTAGAATGTTTCAATGAAATGTGGTCTCATTGAATGCAATAACTTCAAGATATATCATAGATGAATTCATTGACAAGGCCGTAGAAACTTTTTAGCAAATACAATCTTCAATTGCACCTCCAATTTCCACAAACGTTTGTCAACATTTTCTCCGCTTTGCACCAAATGGGAGATTTGGAAAACGGTTTGGCCAAGCAGATTTTTGTCAGATATTATAGCTAGAAATGCTTTGAAAAACATGGAACAAAAAGGTGAAAATGGCTGCATGGACAAGGCATTCGAAATGTTCGACAGTCGGCCTCAAAGAAATTTCATGGACTACAATGATTTCAGGATATGCTATGCATGGGTATGGCAAGGATTTCTCAAGACTCTTCAACATTCTACTATGCATGACGGTCCATACACCTTTGTCTCTCAGTTATGCTTTGGAAGTGGCTGCACTTGACTCACACCATTCTATTACAGCTACGTTCTTTTCCTATGATTTTCACTTAATGTAATGTGGCTAGTAACCATTACAAGCATCCTCCTTGCATGTGCAGAAATGTAAGTTTTAGAATAGCAGAAATGGGGTTTTTGTCAGAAATTATAGTTGTGGCCGCCCTGGTTCATATGTATGCAGAGCTTAAAATCATTAAAAAAGGCATAGAAACTATTTGACAGAATAGATCAATAAATTTAATTTCATAGAATACCATGAATGCATGATACGTACAACATGGATTTGTTGAAAAGGGTTTAAAAACTCGCAAGGAAATGTAACTACAGGTGTAAAATCAGACTCCAGAACCTTCGCCAAAGTCCTCACAGCCCGTAACAAATGAAAGTTTTAGAACAAGGGATGCACACACGTTATTCTTAGAGATTACATTGCAAATGTTCTGCAGACTCATGAGTGAGCCGTGAAAGCATAGACAAAGCACATTAACTGTTTGATAGAATACCCCAAAGAAATTTGTTTCATAAACTGCAAAGGTTTGTTCCCATTGTTCTTGTAACCATGCATATGAAGTTTGCAAGCATATGCAAGGTGCAAGAATTGTTTGATAGCTATCTCTAGAGATGTCATCAACTGATATACAATGATTGGAGGGTATCGCTAAAATACATTGGTTGGAAAAGATTTAGAACCTTTAAGGTAAATGCAATTGGCGAGTGTAAAACCACCTTCCATGATCCGCAATCTTCTGGCATCGTGCATGGAAAATGTAGAAGTTCAGACAAGGCGTAGATTAGGCAAAATGCCTCAAAAGTTGTCATCTCACATAATGCCAAAGTTGCAAGTTTTTCCACCATCATTGTAGCTAAATACATACAAAATGTATTTGTTGAAATGACTTGATAATCTTCAAAGAAAATGTGATTCAAAACTGAAAATCAAACTTTGCCAATGTCCTATTAGCTTATACATGTCAATCAAAAGCATACACAAAACACCTAGATTGTTTCACAAAATGCCTAGAAAAGATGACATATCTCATGGAATGCACGAATCGCAGCATACAAACAAAGCGGATTTGTTGAAAAGTCTTTAAAAGTTTCTAGCAAATGCATCTAGCTAATATAAAGCAAGATTCCACAGCGTTTACCATCATCCTCCCAGCCTTTTGCAATAGGGAGAGTCATGTTAACTCTACAAGCGTGCATAACAATTGTACAGTGTTGGTTGGAGGTCTCATGAAGTTGGATGTCATAAAGTTCTATGAAAGGGGAAAGAAATAGCATGCCAAATGAGTGCTGAGGAGAAATGAAGCTCAAGAAACTAATTCTTTCTTTTTGCACAATATACTCTCACAAATTCTTCATTTTCCAAAGATACACTCTCAAGGAGAAGGTATTGGCTTCCACCCTACAATCAGAGGAGCTAGGTTTGAGGAGCTTAATATGGATCTTTTTGAGATATGCATGAAGTGTGTCTTGAAAGATACAACTTGTTATTGTTACACATGTTCTGAGACCGAGATGATGGTCTATCGAGGTAGCTGCTATTGAAGGTTATGCATATGCATTTGTGTATAACAGTGCGTTTATTAGTACAACAAGATTTATGGAAGAGACGAATTTAGTGATGGAGCAATAAAAATTCATCATTAATTGGAGTGAACACCATGGAAGGCCAGATTGCTATGCAAAAACCATAACTCTAAAATCACAAGATTCTTGTTGCCTTTTTGAAAAAGTGACTTATGTCACTTATTGTAATCCAAAAAGTTAGAAAATGAACCTTATTCTCGAAAAATGGTGTAAAATATAACCAAAAATAAGGTTCATTATATTATTGTATTTCAAAAGGGTAGTTATGAAGTAGTTATTAGTTGGTTACAAGGTAGTTATTGGGAAGAAGCCTATAAATATAAGGCTATTTCATATGTAACAGGGGGGGACTCTTTAGAGAGAACTCTTAAGGGGGAACTTAGAAAGAGACTTTTTGGAATATTTTTGGCTTACACTTTGTTTAGTTTACCTTGGCAAAAAGATAATGAAGAATGCATTTGAGTTCATATGTTCTTGGTGTATTTCTGAGTTATGATTACTAGTTTCCTGTATGTCAAATTGGTAATCTTTCTATGTATTTGTGTAAATCAAAGTTATCCATTGAAGCATGCAATTGGGGTGATGAAACACAATCATGTCTCGGTATCCTGATTTGAAAGTGTTAAGATAAATTATCTCTTCGTATGTTGAGATTTGCTATCTTTCTTCATCATTGTTGCACATGTGTCATGAAATTCATCATGGAGTTTAGGAAAGTGGTTTCTAGCTTTGTGGTGAAACCCCCTCGTACTTTTCAATAAGATTGTGAAACTCCTATTAGTTTTCGTACGTCTACCACGAGGGTTTCTACATGCCCATTTCTCCTGTTATTTCGCTTTTCTTCCTTTTTGTACTTTCAGGATTAAAGTACATAAAAACCACAAATAACCTTATCATACAAGGGAGCTGCCCCTCTCAAATGTAGAGGAATATTGTTGTTCTATCGTGATCTCTCCAACTATTAGGACTATTTACTCACCGCTCCAAGGGCAACGAGTCAATTTCAAAGATTATTTCGTGGTGACAAATCTGTTTACCAACAAGGATCAAGTCTTGTTATGGGACAAGAGAAGAGAGCTGAAAGGAATGCATGGGAAGTTTGATTGCCTATGGAGAGGCCCCTTCATCATTCATCAACTTTGTGGTGAAAATAGTTTCTTGCTGGAGTACCAAGATGGAACGCCTTTCTTGCTGCCACATAGTGGGCAACATCTGAAGCTTTTCTCACAATAAAGTGGTAGATAGGTGTGTGTATATTTGTATAGTTTTGTGTCTTTTTCTTTTTTAGTCTTTTTTTGTGTCTTTTGTTGTGTTGCCCAACTCTATAACCCAATGGATGGATGAAGGCACTTAGAGACTAAGTTCTTCTCCCTTTGATCGTTTCAAAGGACAATCAAAGGAAGCTCCCCAATTAGAGCCAGTTGTTATCCTTAAAATTAGCTGCGCTCATTTTATAGGATGACCCCTATGAAACTTGTCTGTTTCGTAGCCTATAACTCTAAGCACACAAAACAAGGTGAATCCCATTGTCCCTCATGCATGGTCCCCTAACTCTGAAAAGTTCTTTTGCGTATCGTCTCTCATTGGTTCCTTGAAGTTTGCAAAAATAGAACGAATTGCAAATACATTAAAATTTAATTTTGCTGCTTTCTTGGAGTTAGTGTTTTTGTCAAACATGCAAGGGCGGCATTTTTCGTCGCCACTACATGTTGGTCTTCTTTGTTATATGCACTAGTGGCATATTTTGCCGCTGATGCATATTAGTTGTCTTGCCACATTCAAGGGTGGCAAAATTTGCTGCCAATGCATATTGTCACTTGTAAGTGTATGCTCGAGTGACATTTTTCACTGCCCAAACAACAATTATTTCACACGTAGTGCAATTAATGCACTTTCAGTTTCATAGTTTTGGCATTCTTAATAGGTTTTATTAGCTTTATTTTTTATTGTTGTTTTATTTCATTTTCCTCTGTGAAAGCCCTATGCCCCATAGGAGTCCATTGAGATAGCTTGGCACGTGCAACAGAATGGATTTTCTCGACGTCGACCTAGGGTTTCTTCATTTTTCTCCCATCCGAGTAAATTCTTCTATCTATTTCTTTCATGATTTTGAGTTAGGGTTTATTGTTTATCTGTTATATCTTTGTTTGAAGATTTCATTTTCCTCTATAAAAGCTTTTTAAACTGGACCTTATCGTCTGTATTTAAAAACCCTAGTCATTTCCTTCGTTAGTTCTTTTAGTTTCTTTCTTTTTGTATCATTGATTCTTTACGACATTTTAGTTAGTCTAGGTGTATACTATGTTTAGGGTTTTCATTTTAAGCTCGGTATTAAAATGAACTGTGTTTTTCTTTTTGTATGGTCGGTAATTATCGCCGACCTATCCTTTTCATTTTCCTCTGAAGTATGTCTTTGGTGTAATGGCGGCGAATTTCACTGATCATACATCAAAGATAGTTCCTTGTTACATGCTAAGGCGGAAATAATCACCGCCGATGCATGTCTCTATTTTTCTAAATCTCTCGATGTAGGGATGGCAATAATTTCTGCCCATACATGATTATTCCCATGAATATGAGATGCATGGGCGGAAAAAATCACTGCCCATGCTAAAACTTAAGACTTTCCCTCATATGCAGGGGCGGAAAAAATTGCCGCCCATACATAATACCTTTATTTTTTGTCGTGTAAGGGCGGCAATTTTTACCGCCCATACACAAAAGATTATCTTATGTTAAGTGCACTGACGGTGATTTCTCCCGCTTATGCACTTAGTAATTCTCCCTAATATGCACAGTCAAAATTTTTGACCACTGATGCACTTGCAAATTCTATCAACATACAGGAGTGACAAAAATTGCCGCCCTGACATCAAAAGCATTCACCTCACATGTAGAAGTAGGCATTTTTGCTACCATAACATCATACCTCAAAAATTTCTAACTCTGGAGAATTTTTCCTTTTTCCAACTAACGCCTGCATTCGCTCAGTTTCTCGCCTCTATCGCTCTCTAGACCTATTATGCTCATTCTATTTGAACGTAATCTCCATCATTGCAATTCCCTATTGCCAAGTTTTTCCTAAGACTACAAATTCATGTATCTTGTGTAGCAATTACTTCTGCATGCTTGCCAAGGTTCATCCTTCACCAAGGGTACTTGTAATTCAAATGACTGATCCATCACCAAAGAAAGCAAAAGCCATGAAGTATAAATATCAGGGAGTTTTTCTTGTGACTTCAGTGACATCTAATGTCGATGAAATTTGTGATACTGAAATCAGTCATGTGGACATGGCTAAGTTCGTGGAGAGGACTAAACAATAGCCTCTCAATAACTTCATGAAGCGGATTGTGGAGAGCAATATTCATCTGGTGGCTGCATTTCATGTTGCCACACATAACCGAGAGTTTGTACTTTAGGTGGCACACTATCATAACAAAGATAATGGGAATGTTGCTGATGCTAAGGGGAATGTAATTATGAGATTGGAATCAGAGTTCATGGACAAAGTCTTTGTGTCCTAGTCTAGATACATGTACAGAGATTGACTTCAATTCTTCTCACAAAGAATATGACAAAGATCCAAAGACAGCTAAGAGGATCATCAACACCAAATGGTTAAAATATGCAAGGTTAAATCTTTTGAGATGGCCTAAGATTTTTCCAAGAAGTGATTATGTCGAAGAAGTCAGTGATTTGATAACTCTTCTCAGCAGAGTTAGGGGACTTTCTTCTTCCTCCACTTTTCATGAGTAGATGTACCTTTACATCAGAATCATCTTGAAAGGTAGACAACAAATATTTTGGGGTGAGCAGATAAGTAATGCCCTCCGTGAGCAATTTACTAAGGTGTATACAACTTCTAAGTTCTACATGACATCCTATCTAGTTTATGTTGCTTCTTCCATGAGGAGTTTCCTAAGTCCGTCATCAAAGGGAGATCGGAGGATTATTCATGTGTACCAATACTATCCTCAACTGACTCTAAAGGGAGCAATTAATCATTTCAGGAGAGTGAATGATGCTTTCTTTGTTATATTCATGTTTCTTTTTTACCCACAACTTGAGCAGAAGAGAGTTTCTGATGAAGCTTGGGCAGTAGTGAACAAATTTGGTTATTTGTATCTTCAATTTCCAACTTTCACTTATTTGCGGGTTGGATATTTCCAAGGCTATCCTTACATGTTACCAAAGTTTACAAGTGATAGAATTGTGCTAATAGAATTGCGCTGACAAATTATTGTTGTGCATAATAAACAGATGGAGCTAAAGAACCCTAGTTTCAGGTTTCCTATCGAGATCGGCAGGTATTATATCTATACTTCTACCAAAGCAAAGGCTATTGAGACTGAAATGCAGCTTATCACCATGAAGCATTTCAAGAGGAGATATAACTTTGACTACAGAAGGGTGAAAGATAAAATAAAGAAGAAATCATTGTCACATGTACCTATGGTAGAAGATGTTTGGGCCGATTTGAGGACGGAAGAGGATATCAGAAAAATGGACTATTGCAGGTTGACATTGAATCAAGTTGAGGATTTTGAATTGGCTGACATCCCAGAAGGCATGGAGGATGATGGAAACATTCTGGATCCTAAATATGTCAATGAGAATATTGTAGGTTCTCCTTTACCTATTGTCAAATGGTCAAAAAAGGAAAATACCTCAATCAGACAAAGATTCTAACCCATCTTGGCAAACACCAATGTTTGGTTGGAGGGTAAAGGCATTCAGTTGAAGAGCTTTATCACTGGCTCTGAGGAGGAAACTCAAGAGAAAATAGGAAAATAGGTGGAGTTAAGGACAAAAAATAAGAGTGATGCACCTAGTTCCTCCAAGGCTCCTAAGCCTAAAATAAAGTTTGTGTCAAAAGGTGGTAAGGCGAAAGTGACTGAAGAAGAGCCAAGTGCTAAAGAGATGGTAATAGAAGAATAAGCTACTGAAGAGCCTGCTGCCGAGGAGATGGTCACTAGAGATATATCTTCTAAGGAAAGAGAGGAAGAACAGGAAGCTAAAAAAGAAGAGGAACATGAACAATTTGAGGAATCTACCATGCCTCCTCAAAAGGACATGACATAGGAACCCCAAGTTTCTTCTCCTTTGTATACTTTACCTGTTTCAGACTCGGGCAAGATTTCTAACACCCTAGTTACTCCTATTATCATCCCATCTTCTGGTTCTTCTCCATCTTCATCTAGGACCATTTTTGATAGTCCTAAGGCTATTTTTGACAATGTATTTAGTTCTTCTGGATCTTTGCCTAGTTTGTCCTCTTCATCATATGATATAGGTGATCAAACTATTTTAGATTAGTTTATATCAAGTTCTGAGCAAGCTGTAAATGTTGATGTACCAGGAGCCATTTTTACCAACACTTCTCCAATAATGACTACAACTAGTGTGATTGCAGCTCCTATTGCACTAGTCATGGATCATAATCCAAGTGCCAATTTGTCAGTGCTTCCTCCATGGCTGTCATCGTATACCCCAAAGAGAAAGAAGCAAGCCATCTCCCCAAATGACTTTGACTTCGAGAAACTGACACCTATAAAAGCCAAGAGCAAGAAGAAGTTGAAGACTCTCTCTAGGCTACTTGAAGGTAAGGGTCATAAATATGTAGAGATAGCTCAACCTCCACTAGATGCAACTATTGAGGAGTTTAATATGAATGATTATTCATTCTCAAGAATTGAACTAGGAAAGATCACTCATGAGAGTGCAAAAGTTGATGTTCAATCAACTCTAAATTCTTTGATTGTAAAATTTCATCATGAGAAAAAAGATGAAGGATCAGTACAAAGCCAGAGTAGAATAATTGACCGTAGTGTTATAGAAGATCATTTTGTCTTTTGAATCAATAGAACTTGTGGCTATCACTGCTGATGATCCTGTCATTCAAAAAGTTGAGAAGATACATGCAAGGGGGAGAGTGGTTGGAGAGTTTCTTGAAAGGTTGCATGCACAAGGGGTACTTCTTCTAACAATTATGGTTGAAAGGAAAAGTAAAATGCAGAAGATCAGGACCGAATTGGATGAGTTGGTGAATACCTTGTCTCAGGAAATCCAATACTTGGACAAAAGTCTAAATGAATGGTTGAACATGAAGAAGATGAAGGTGAAAACCTTGGTAGGGATTGGAATCATTTCTAATTGGCAATCCTATGTAGAAACTAAAGAAATGTTGATTCATTGCATCAATGTTTTGAAAGACTTGATCAAGGACTTGCAAAGTGCCAGAAAGTTTATCGAAGATAGTGATGTTGATCTTCTCCACAAGATGGAAGAACTCTTGCGCAAGTTAACAGGTGATGATCATCAATTTCTTTCTATAGATGAAATGATCCAAGAGTTCAATAAGATGATTCAGAGGGATTTTGAAGAGGCTTTTTTAGTTGCTTCTATGGATAAGTTATTGGATAATCAATTGACTCTAGACAACCTGAAGATCAAATTGGTAAACCATGAGAAGGTATCCATTTCAGTCAAAGACTCAATAACTAGAGCTCATGTCATTTCCAAGAACATTTCTAGACCGGATAGCCTTGAGATGCAAACAATGTTGACAATGTATGAGGATTTTCTGAAGAAAGACGGGAATGGGAGTTGATGAAAGTGATCATGCCTTAGTATATTTTTGTAGTTTTCATGCTTTTTGTTGTTAGTTTTGGTCATATTTACATGTACTTTTTCAATATGTAATTACATGTAAAAACAAGGAAAGTCCCAAATCAATAAGGACTCTTCTTGTTGAATAAGTCATAGTTAGTTGTACTTTCCTATTTTTGCTCATGGCCTCTCACTATAAATAAAGAGGGCCTCTATTGTAATTGTTATCTTTTAGTTATTGAAGCAAAACTCTGCTGAATTGAAGAGCATTTTGAGACTTTGTGTTCAAAATTGTAAATCATATTTTATCAGTTAAATAGAAAAGCAAGTGAGCATTCAATCTTTGCCTTGGAACAACTTGTGGTGTATTGGAAATTGTTCTTATGTCTTTTTCCTTATGCTCTCTTATCTATTTGATCAAATTGTAGTGTGAGTTTGGATAATCTGGAAAATATTCTAAAGCTAATTTTTGGAGACTTTGTGCTACAACAATTACCTTTGGGTTTATGGTTTTATGTTCTTAAGTAAAAGATATTGGAAAGACTTTGAGTTGCTGCTATCTTTTATGTTCATGTGATTTCATCATAGTATTCGGTGAAGACTTTGGGCTGCACCTTATTCTATTTAGTTCTCAACTTCAAATCAGCAAAAGGAGTAACGAAAGACTTTGTGCTTTCGTGGGTTTCTTGGTCATATTGCTCTGGTACCACTTTGAGTATTCTTGTGTTTATTCAATTTGGATATTGATTATAATTGCTCTAATTTAGTAATTTGGATATTGTGAAATTGGTATTTTAAATTGTAAACATCTATTCTAAAAAAATAGAATATGATGATATGGAACCACCTCGATAATAGTTTTAAGTGTATATAAGTCTAATCAGTTACTTGTTTATAGTAGTTAGCACTAAAAGGGAGCCTCCCCTTGCGGAGAGGAGAGATATAATCTCATCATACTGTGGTTGATATAACCATTTTGCCTTCAGTTAGTTGAAGACAAAATATTCACCCAAAAAATATATAATTATCTATTTTCTTTAATCACTTTAGAAGGTAACTTTTGGAGTGCAAATGAAATTTTAGTTTTATTTTGGAGAATAGGATCCAATATTGAAAGTAATTCATTGGGAGCAAGGATGGATGAAATAATGATGCATGACAAAACATGCATCAAGATGTCTCTATATGTATTGGAGGAATGCATCAAATCCCAAAGAGTCATTCTAATGTAGGTATTATTAAGTTGAGCACGTGCATTATACCTCATATGGGTATGCCTAACTATAGGATCATTTTGTGGTATAACTAAGGCATGAAAATAGGAATAATGTCGGGCTTAGTATGAGATGTAATACATGAAAAATCACAATCTATATGAACAATAGAGGGATCATAAAAATTAGAATGAATATCACCAAAAGGTCTAGCATTGTCATGTGTAAGTAGATTAAGTGTAACATTATCAATAACCATCATGCTAGATGCATTACCACCACATGGTAACTCTTGCTAGGTTTATGCTCATCACTATGGGACTTGTGGAAAAGTGAAGTGTTTCTAAAAGGAAGGATGATCATTAACCACCTCAACAAAGTAGGGGAAAGTGAATGCATCCATTGTATAACAATAACTCCTTTAAGAATACATCCTCATCCATAGCATAAAATGTCATAAGTGTATCAAGGATGGAAGGATGATGTGTTACAAAAGATAGGAACATATCAAAATTGAAAATATATTCATGTATATCAACCAAGGAAAGGGACCTAGAAGAAGCGATAAAGGTAGATTATCTAAGGTTGAGAGGGTGGTTGAAAGATGTAGACCACTATGTATACCCAAAACCCCAATCAAAGTATGTGAATAATTTTAGATGTTAACCTTAGGATATTTGAAAGTGAACGATAAAATCATAATTATATCAAATCTAGAAACCCTACAAGAAGTGAAGGTATCACCCTAAGGTCAAACCTTAAGGGGTGTAAGAGTATACATGTTCACCAAAAATGTAAAGGAAAATACTTTCCCTAATGGTAGTCTAGGCTAATTAAACAAATCCACATAAATGAACTACAAATTAACCTAGATTAATTAATATTAGCTATAAATTGGTAAATCTACAATATAATTGAATATTCAAAATTAAACAGAATGAATTAGGAACTTAGATGTGGGAATTATGATGAAGAATAATAGTCTAATGTCATACAAAACTTAATCGTTGATGTTCAAACAAGCATAACCTCAATGTGCTTGCTACTTGGAAACTATGATAGACCCAAATTTTATGTAAATCAAATGTGTCATGTGTGATTGATCCCATACTTTGTGGAACTATCTTGATGTGTGGATCCCCTCTACAACCTACAAAAATTGATCTAGCAAACTATGTTCTTTTGCAATTAAATTCAAATGTCTATGATGTTTGTTGATGTGTAAGGACTTGTGGTATTGAAAAACACCTTGGAAAGATAATTGAATCCCAAGGGTCACATTATTCTAGATCAACCCTCTTGATTAGATCAACTTAACAATAGTTAAAAAGAATCAAAGATAACAATCTCAAGCATGCAAGTGTCCTAGATGAATTTGATGCAGATTAGATTCATTTTAGTGATCCTAGGATGATTCTCCTTTGAATGCATAGGATACTTGGATTTATTCTTATGAATTAATTGCACATTAATGCCTTTAAACTCCAAGACATGACAATGAAATGTTCAACCATGTATAAGTTGTCTCATAATGACTAGTAAAATAGGAAGGAGTCAACAAATTTTGAATTGAAATTTTTGAATTTTAAAGGCCAATTAGGCATGGTGTAGGAGCAAACTCGCATGTCATAGGATTGACCTAGGATAGGGAAGCATAAATATCAAGGTGGAGAATGAATGTATAGGAGAGAGTGAAATGATAGGAATAATGAATTATTGGAAATGATGAATGTGTAAGAATACTTGCAAATAGGGATGGGATATGGTTGAATGTGTGAGAATATATGTAAATAAGGATAGATAGAAAATCAAAGAATAACTTCTTTATACAAAAATATACCATTTATGGATATAATTATATTAAGTTGTTCTCTTAAAATAGATTTAAAACTAAATGAAATCAACATGATTATGCAAATCTCACTATTACAAATATATAATTTAAATAAAATACAAAATAATTAATTAACTTCTATATAATATTAACAACTTAATTGTTTTGATTAAAGTAACTGGGAAAGGCCCAAACCAATGTACAAAAACCATGACAGGTGAACAAAATGAGTTTCACAAGCAATGAAATAGGGAAACAAAATGGGATTTTGAAAGGGCCCAAACCCTTACAACAATAGGCAGCCCCACTGCGAACAAAGGATAGAACAATAGGGACTAGACAACACTAGATCCCAACCTAGCATAACGAACACCTTTGACTTGAGGGTGCAAAGTAGAAACAACCTTAGGAAGACCTTTCTTCCTCCTCTAAATAATGGTCCAAGAACTCAAAGGGTCTAAGTCCTCAGAACAAGGGGAGAGAGGGAAATATTCATCAGATTCCAAAGACAAAGTTGGTGCTTGAGAAGAGGGGGAGGCCCTAGCACAAGCAACTGGGGAACTTGAAGACAAAATAGGAGCAAGAAACTCCAATACGCCCTCACTGGAGGGGGCAACCAACAGTAGATCCAAAGATGTGGGAGGAATTGGGGGACTCGCGACAGTCACCACTACACCCATAGAGCCCGAAGTAGATGAAGAGGGTTCTTCAGCCGGTGAAGGGTCTGATGGAGAATCAGGAGAACTAACGGTCAAGTGAATGTCCAAAGCATTCTTCCACCAAGTGGTTGCACCCTTGCAACAAGAGTGGGGACAAATGGAGGCTAGGTGACCCATGGCAAAGCAATGTCGACATCTAAATGGGAGGCTCTCATAATCAAGTAGTTGTGAGCACAACCTATCCCCCACCTGCAAAACCACCTCCCCATGAAGGGGTTTGGAGATGTCAATGTCAACCAAAATGCGGGCAAACATGGAGTGTCCAATGAAAGAGGTAGCAGAATCCACCATCAAGAAGTGTCCAATAGCATTTCCAATGTCCTCAAAATAGGAATATTCCCAGCACTGAAGAGGAAGATTTAGGAGCCTAACCCAAGTTGACATGATGTTGAGAGGCTTAGTGAGAGGGTTGAAGGAGCAAAACCAAGATTTATTGGACAGGGAATGCACACCCCACATCCAAACCCTACCATTCAGCACAATATCCCTCTCCGCAGGGGAATCAAAAGATGCCACAAAAAAACTCCTGGTGCACAGAAACAACTTAATTGTTGTATAACTAATAATTATATATTATCTTGGGTGGGTGGAAGGGTGGGGGGCTCTACACATCATATGATGTGTAGGGTCAATTCAGCAAGGATATGCGAGGGATCTTCTAAATTTAAACCCTCAAATCCTAGTCCAGGGTGATGGCTATCGATCACATAAGTCACTTAGGCATCATATCATTGCAAGCACCAGAAATGGTGAAATGATAGGGAGTGTTAGGAATTGCAGGTAGAAGATATCAATTAAATGCAAATAAAGATTAAACAAAGGAATGAAAAATACATAGAAATAATAAAGCGAGAGACGATTTTTAATGTGATTCACCCAAACGCGGGCTACATCCACCAATAGAGAGTCCAATATTATTATCCAGTAAATCAAACCGATTACAACCAGCAATTCTTGCAACTCAATACCGTTGCAAAATACTACAATACAATATCAACGGAAATCCTAACCCTTAGCTGTTTTTATCAAAACTTATATCAGTTACAAAATAGGGTTTTTTTTATGTTGGCCAATAGAAAAATAACTCCCGACGCCTTTATAAAATAATACAAAATTGTTTGAGGTTTCGGGAGCGCTGCCCCCGAACCCCCATGGGGGCACTGCCCCTTGACCCCATCTTGGGGGCGCTGCCCCCAAACCCCCATTAAATAATTTGGGGGGAAATTGTGCTGATAAAAGTGGGGAAAATTTAACCTCCGAGTCTAATTAGGCTCCATATAACAATAGGGAGAACAACTCCCATGAAGGCAATAATGCGAAGGTAGAGGTCGCTTGTCACTAGCTTGGCAATCATGATATTGCAAGGTTCAAGAGGAGGTGAGCTTGCCATTGTACGCTAGCCTTAGTTAAGCAAGGTGATTTAGCCCTCAAGGCATGAGCCACCATAATGTAGAGTCCAGTACTTTCCCATCTCATTAATAACAAGCAAGGTTGGCAGTTTAAGTTAGAATTATATATTTCCTCTCTCTGTTCAGCAGGGCCATGGATAGATTTCTGAGATTAGATTTTCACCTCTCTCCAAATCTTTTGCAGAGTTGGTTGTCGGTGTGTGAGGGAATGACAACACCAATTTGCCTGACCAACTCAGTCAGGCAAATGGTATTCCTAGGGCAAATCACAGACCAACAGTTTAGGCGGGTGCTACTCCAGAATGACGCATTCATGATAGGCGCCACTAAATTGATACTAGGAAGAGCTTTTGTGGAGGATGGGGAAAGATATAGGGTGGACCATGATATTGTATCTAGATTCATGGCCTCTCTACTCGACTTGAATGCAGATAAGGATGAAATTAGTACTGTAACCCAAATGTTGTTTAAGAACCACTTGCTTGATGGCCTTGACCCCGTCCTAGCAAAGGCTATATTTGGAGCAAGGATTCCTAGGCCAAGGGACTTGGAAAAGGTGGACAGAGATGAGGGCGTCATTCACTACTATCTGTTTCTGCTGGACCAAATGAGATTGGCTCTACTCGAGTATAGGGAAAGAGCAAGGAAGGGATGGGCGTTCCTGAGGAAAATGTTTCAGTTCGAGGCTTCATTTGGATCATGGAGTTTTGAGATTTCATGCTCGAGCAAGGTGAAGGGTGAAGGGTAAGAGAAATTCAGACAAGCTATGTGGTGGTGTTCACCTAGGGTTAGGGTCCTAAAATTGAGTCTGCAGATTCCTGTGTTTATTCTTTCAAACCCCTAGTGCCTTAGTTGGAATTCTTCCTCGACCCACATGTAGTGTTTTACCCCTTTTTTCTGTCGCATGTGAGCAAAATGCTAAGTTTTGTATGTGCAGCTGCAAATATATGTTATCGAGCTTGTGAAGTTTCAATCGACTTCTAAAAATCATAAAAGAATTGAGTTATGTGCATTTTATATGCATATTATGTTTGCACATACAAGTGGGAATCTTTCACAGATTCCTTGGAATATTTTGTGCTTGTATATCAGCTCTGCTTGTGTATCGGGTCTGTATGCGAAGGTGCAAGAAAAATATACAAAATTGAATGTATGTCTGACATACATTGGAGACATACAAGTGGAAATCTTTCACAAGATTCCTGGGAATATTCCTAGTTTGTATATCAGCTACATACAAAGGGCTTTGTATATTTGATAATATACAAAATAGCAGAGGTATAATTGGTGGGGCCCACTGCGGGTTTATACAAACAGGCTTGTACATGTTCAACATACAAGGGGAGAATGTATATCGAATATTCTAAAAGGATTCTCTGCTTGTATATTTGTGTTTGTATATTCAACATACAAGCAAAATATACATACGAAAGATGCAAAGGATAAAGTGCAAGGCCCGGACCCGAGGAGTATTACATTCTGGTTGATGCAAGTGTTTGAGGTCTGGATTGTATGTATATTGGGTTTGTATATGTACCTTACAACCTGATATACAAAACAAAGGTAATACAAGCCGGACTTCAAAAGAAGGTACATTCTGATGCATAATGTTTTCAAGTCCGCTGCTTGTACGTGTGTGTGTATTGTATATCACGGATATGCAAAGGTAAGAGGTACAAGCCAGACCAGAATTACTTTCCAATTTGCTTCATAAAAATTTTAGGTCCAGCTTGTAAATCAGACGATTGTATATGCATTTAGACATGTATATACAAGGGACGAAATGACACAATGAGGAAAGGGAAAAGTCAGCGATAGAAGTGTGGGGTGCCTACATGGCATATAATCATTGGTTCTTGGCTTTTTGCGGTTTTAGTGCTGTGGATCTCAGCGATGGAATCATGATCGACGGCCATGTTTTGAACCCACAGCGTGGATGTTTTCCTGTGTATTAGCAATCATTTTTGAGCGGGAAAACAACAGAGGTGTCCACTGTTGCATTTCAAAGAGACCTGTGGGTAGGTGAAACATTGATGGTGGATTTGCAGAGGATGGATGACGGAGAGGACATGTCACCCACCTGATTGAAGATGAAATTCATTGAGCGGCGATGCAGATCCTGATTCCACCTGCTCATTCCTCTTTGTCTCTCGGCAGCATTGAATAATTCTGAGCCCCATTCCTCATGCATTGAATCTAGCAGATTTTTGATTTGCCTTGTAATTAATTTTTGCTGGGTACGCGGTCTTGGTATAAAGGCCAAACTGTGTTACTCACAGTGGTTGTTGAAAACTGGACAAATTTTGGTGCTGTGACAAAATACAACTTCATTGGTGGCTCTATTCTTGATGTCTTGTAAGTTTATGAGTCTCATGATGTATGTTTCATGCATGAGTTCACTGGTTTCATGTCGTTTTATATGAGAAATGCTCTGTGCATGTGTTTAATCATTTGTCTCCAAGTTGTGGGCATATTTTCTTTTGAATCAAGATAACTAAGGGTTGTTAAGGTTCAGGAATATAGCTTTTCTATATTGAATGTTTAATCTCCTACTTTTGTTCAAGGAACAAATTAAATGTTTTAGGTTAATCATTGAGAAAATGTGTTGCAGTAGGGATACCATTAAGTATGAATGATTAAGCACCTAATTGTTGGGAAGTATTTGTAAGGTAGATATTAGAAATCCCCTTGATATCCAGTCTTTGGTATATGTTCATGTTGGCCGTTCACATGTGTATGTCTATTGACTCCAAGCCCTGGATAGGCACCGATCCAGTCTTGTATTGAGGTTGCAACCCAAAGTCTCAGTTTTGCATCCAAATATAAAATCAAACTCAAACTTCATATACAACCATTAGGACTTTAGAAGTAGTTTTAGGATCCAAAATCCTCTGTCTACAACTGAATATAGGCCCAAAGCTAGCCCCTTTGTACTTATCTCACAGTTTTAGTCTGCATAAAGGAGGATTTATCTGCTTTGTATCAACATCCAAGTAAGTTCGTGTGTATGTGTCATAGATGTTGAATAGGGAATACCCCCCCTTGGTTCTGCAGAGCCTAAAGAAGAAGAGGAGATATTTATAGAGTCTATCTCCTATACTGTTGGCCCCTGGCCCGGGAATCTTATTGATCAATGATGGCTACCTTGTAGGGATAATTGGGAACAAGCATCCAGTCTGGGAAAATAACCAACAGATTTTGGTGACTCCACTGGGGACATGAAGAGAAAGTGTTATCTTTTCATCCCTGGTAGATTATTAACAATTCCTAGTTATAGGTGGCAACTCCAAACCAATCTCCCAACCGGTAAAGCAAAAATTTGTATGCAAGGGAGAAGATCCCTACATAATTCTCTGTCTATAGAATTACCTAGAAAAATGATGTACAGAAAAAAGGGGACTGTTCAAACCAGTCAAGAGGGTTCTCCCAGAAGTAATGATAATATTCAAGACAATCCAGGATCTTTAGAGCGAACAATACCTTATTTTTCAAACAGTGAGGCTGAGATCCAGAATGTATATGAAAGACAGCAGGGTAGTGGATTAAGAATGAGATCGGAGGTGTTTCAAGAACGCCCTTTCCATGATTCCCCTAATAGATTTGAAGAAGTTGAATCCCCAAGAGATGATAATGATGATTAGAATATAATGAAACCATCTTCTTCCATGCCCAGAGAGGAGGAATTGGCTGAAGAAATTAAGAGCTTAAGGGCAGAACTAGAATATCTGCAGGTAGTAAAGATCAGAGATGACATGAGACAGAAAGTGCAAGCTCTGAGGGTTGCTCAGAATGATTCAATTCCTACCCTTGAAAATGCAAATATGTAGAGAAATCAACAAAGAAATGAAGTCCAGGATCAGTATAATGATCAGAGACAGAATGCAAATAATGCTAGAGTATCGTTAAATAATGTAAGAAATCAGAATGCAAATAGAAATGTAAATGTTAATCAATTTGGTAGACAGTTGATGCAGCTAGACAGATTCAGACAACTTGTTTTTGATGGCATCCCTGGTTACCCAAACCCTATTGACAAACATGTGAAGCTACAAGTGCCTATGTTTTCAGGAAACAATACTGTGTCAGGAGAAGACCACTTAAAAGCTTTTTAGAATATCATGGACAACTTTGAGGTTGAGCATGAAGATGTTTTTATGAAATTGTTTATGCAATCCTTAGTTGATGAGGCAAGGGAATGGTACAAGGGTCTATCTGACAGAAGTATTTCATCATGGGATGATTTCAGGAGAATATTCAAGGAACAATATGGTAACAAAACTGATTCGAGTTTCTTTATTAATGAATTCACTGGCATTACCAAAGGATCAAATGAACAGGTTGCTAACTTTAATGCTAGATTCATGAAGGTATTGAACAAATTGCCACATCACCTGAGGCCTAATGAACCTATGTGCATAGTGTTGTACATAAATGCTTTTGATGCCAAAACTACTTATGGATTAAGGGATAAGGGTCCTCACAGCCTTAGAGATGCCTTCAAAATTGCAACAAATATAAAAAATAATAGAGAAGCGTCTGGTAAGACAAATAGGAGAGATGATGTAAAAATTCTGCAAAATCCAAATACTAAATCTCAGAGTGTTCAGAGCAATCCATCTGCTTCTGAGGATAAATTAGACAAATTGACAACTATTGTCAAGGACTTGAGCTATAGAATGGCTAAAAATGAAAAGGGAGTTGATCCTGATAGACAAGTTTACCAAAGGAAAGAAAGAAGACTGTCATTACATGATATGCCGTATAATACCAACTGGCATAATGGTAAACCCATTCTCCCGCACATCAATACAAATCAAAGCAATCAAAATGTTAAAGAAACACCTGACCCTTTGAAGAACGCGATTAATAATGTTAATGACACCCCATTGTGTATCATATGTCAAATGCCTCACTCACAGTCATAATGTATGATTGCTCAGTCTCTATACAACAATGTTGTTGCCTGTGATGAGTGCAATGAACCACATTGCGTGGAGGGTGACGATGTCAATATGCTATCTACAAATAGAGAGTATCCCTCTTAGGATGCTGATGCAAATGTAAGTGATGAGATTCAGGTTTGCCAGTAGTTTCCCTATGATGAAGATGATGAAGACAACTATGCCCATGCTCAGGACTCACACAATTTTTTGAATAACTTGAGGAGGCCTTCTGATGAAGAAATTCAAGCCTTCATAGCTGCAGCAGTAGCTCAAGTCAAAAGCAATTATAACCTAAGAGGTAAAGCTTAGGTAAGCGACTCACACCAACCAGAGAATACTTCTTCAAGCTAGCCAATGCAAAATTATAAGGGGACTAAAACATATAAGAAACAATGGAACAATAATAAGCAAGGTTTTAAGCAGAAAATAGGTCATGATCCTCAAGGACCAGAAAGCAGAATTCCCCAGGTTGAGAATCAAAACAAAAAATTTTAGATCAAAGATGACAGTCAAGGAGCCATAAAAGTTAAAGCTAGATCATCTCAAGATGGAACTAAAACCATGGAGCAAGCTATGACTGTCATACAAAATTATGCTCCATTTGACATCACTCAAGTCTTATCGCAGATAAAAGTCTCTGTTCCATTAATGGTGTTGATGAAAGTTGAGGAGTTTAGAAATAAAACATTGTCCCTGATTTTAGTACCCTGTCAAGCTAATCAGAATATTGAATCTCAGGGTAAAAAACAAGCCCTGTGTATTGATGAAGATGAGGTTCCTGAGGTGTATTTGGGGATGACTATGACAAAATGCCCTTCACAGGTTGAACCTTTTTATGTCTCCCTTGTCATAAATGGAAAATTAATTAAGAATTGTATGCTTGATTCAAGAGCATCAACGAATATCATGCCTTTGACCATTATGCAGCAAGCTGGGTTAAAGATAGATAAGGCATGTGGGAAATGCTATGCCATGGATGCTAGAGAAGTACCAGTCATTCGAATTATGAAAGATGTGGATTTTAGACTGGCAACATATACAGAAAAGACCTACAAAATGAACATAACAGTTGTTGATATCAAGCCACAATATGGTATGATGTTATCAAGAAGATGGGCGGCATTGATTGGTGGGAGTATGCAACTAGACCTGTCATATGCCATAATCCCAATGAATGGCAAGGATGTCAAATTGATCAGAGAAGAAAGATTATCAGAAACAGTTGAGGATCAGGAGTCAGAGGAGCATGTATGTTTTGTGGACACTGACTGTGAAAATTTCAGAGTTATCTCAGATGGAAAAGAGGGAGATATTTGCATTCAAGAATTGGATCAACAGGGTCTCTGGACCATGTACTTTGATGGAGCTTGTTCAAAGGATGACTCTGGTGCTGGAATTGTGTTTCTGTCTCCAACTGGTAGGCTTCTAAATTTCTCTTTCTTGCTGAAGTTCTCTTGTACAAACAATATTGCAGAGTATGAAGCTTTATTACTAGGATTGAATATGGCTTTGAAGCATAGAATTAAGATGTTAAGAGTGTTTGGAGAATCAGAGTTAATTGTTTCCCAAGTTAGAGATAGGTATGCTTCAAAAAACAAGAGGTTGAAACAATATAAACATGCTATTTGGGATACCATTGAATTGTTTAATGCTTTCTCAATAAACTGGATAGAGAGATCAAAGAATGTCAGGGCAGATTTTATAGCTAATGTAGCCATAAGGCCAGATGATATAACTCTATCAGATGTTACAAATGTTGAGGTTAAACTTAGACCTGCGGTGCCAGATATATATGCAGCTGGCAAGTGTTTGATAATGATAAAGATTTATTGAGATTTCTACATTGCATTGATGAATATGAGAACCAAGAAGTGGATTTTCAAAACTTTGTAGAAGTTGTAGATGGGAAAAAAACTCTCTTAGGGAAGGAGGTAATTCAACTCAAGAAAAATAAAATCCCTAGGGGGTTGGTTGCTTTAGAGAGAGCTTTTGACAATAGGGACCAATTTGTTAGTAAGGCATCTTCAACAAATAAGAATGATTTAGAAGAGATAAACTTGGGGACATCTTAGGCCCCCAAGAAGGTGTACATTGGCAAGTAGCTTAAGCCACACATCAGAGCTATGTTGATTGCACTACTAAAAAAATATAAGCATGTCTTTGCCTGGTCATATGATGACCTGAAAGCTTATAGGGAAGATTTATTTCAGCATGAAATCACTTTGAAGCCTGGAGCTAAACCATTTAGACAAAAAAAAGGACTATCAACCCAACTTTAGCTCCAAAAATGCAAGAAGAACTCATGAAGCTTAGAGAAGCTGGAATAATTATGCCCATCAGACACTCAACTTGGGTGTCCAACCTTGTTCTAGATAGAAAAAAGAATGGTGACATCAAACTGTGTGTGGATTTTAGAAACCTAAATGTATCTTCTTTGAAGGACAATTATCCACTGCCCAACATGGAGGCTATGCTACAGAGAGTGACCGGCTGTGAACTTTTATCCATGATGGATGGATTTTCAGGGTACAATCAAGTGAAAGTGAAAGAATTAGAACAATTCAAGACTGCTTTCACCACTCCATGGGGAACATATGTATATGTGAGAATGCCATTTGGACTAACAAACGCGAGTGCCACATTTCAGAGGGCAATGGATGTTGCTTTTGCAGGATTGATTAACTCAATCTTGGCTATATATCAGGATGACTTGACAACTTATTCGAAAAGGGAGGAGCAACACTATATGCACTTGGAGCAGATCTTTATTAGAGCATTAGAGTATGGCATTTCGCTCAACCCAAAGAAATGTGCTTTTGGGGTGGTAGAAAGAAAATGGCGTGGGCACATTGTTTCCAAGGGTGGAGTCAGGATTGATCCTAAAAGGGTGACTGCAATTGATAAAATCCAGATCCCTAAAACAGTGAAAGGTGTTCAGTCCTTCTTTGGACAAATTAATTTTGTTAGAAGATTTGTGCCTAACTTTGCAGAGACCACCAAAGATATCTCTAAGATGTTGAAGAAAGGTACAACTGTCAAATGGGAGGAGGAAGCGACTAAATCATTTCAGAACATAAAAGAGGCTATAAAGATGGCTCCTGTGCTAAAATCTCCTAATTTTTCTAAGCCATTTCAGTTATTCTCATTTACTTCTTTCCATACTATTGTTGCATGCTTATTGCAAAAAAATGAAGAAGGTTTTGAACAACCTATAGCTTTCTTTAGCAGGTCATTGCAGGCTGCTGAGTTGAAGTATGACATCATGGAGAAACAAGCATATGCACTGGTTAGAGCAGTTAAAAGTTTCAGGCCATATTTGGTAGGCTCTCAAATAGTTGCATATGTGCCTCATGCAGCAATCAAAGATATCTTTACTCAACAGGAAGTAACTGGAAGAAGATGCAGATGGATAAATAAATTGCAAGAATTTAACATTGAAATACAGATCACAAAATTGGTAAGAGGACAAGGTTTAGCAAAACTAATGACACAGTCAAATCTAGAGGCATGCCAAGTGAATGTAGTGCATTATAAAATTATAAATATGTCAGAATATGAGTGGTATAAGGACATTGTACATTATTTGCAAAATTTGAATTGTACTTCCCATCTCAGTGATAATCAAAGGAGGACCTTGAAGCTGCAGGCTATTAAATACATCATTGTTCAAGGAGAGCCGTATTGGAAAAATCCTGATGGTGTATTACTCAGATATGTGAATGAAGATCAAGCTAAGGATATTCTAAGTGATATGCACAATGTAGTGTGTGGTGGAGATTATACTGCCCATACAACAGCCCACAAAATTCTCAGAGCTGGCTACTGGTGGCCAACTCTCTTCTCAGATGCACAAAGGATGGTAAGAAAATGTGATCCTTGCCAGAGGTTCTTTAGAAAGCTAAAATATGAAGGTGCATTTCCCCTTAGGACTATAACTATAGAAGCTCCATTTCAGCAATGGGAAATCGATTTTATAGGGGAAATTTCAAAAAAATCAAGTGGAAGGCACAGTTGGATTCTGGTTGCCACCGATTACTTCACTAAATGGATTAAAGTCGTTCCAACTAAAAAGGCTACAAGCAAAGTGGTGATGGATTTTATTCTAGAAAATATTATTATCAGATTTGGAGTTCCAGCCAAATTGGTCACGGATAATGCAATGTGCTTCAGGTCTGGTGAATTTATTGATTTTTGCAGCAACTATGGCATAAATTTGTTACATGCATCACCGTACCATCCACATGGAAATGGTCAAGTAGAGTCAAGTAACAAAAGCCTCATGAAGATTGTCAAAAGGATAGTAGGTAAAAACAAAAGGGCTTGGGATGCGAAGTTGAAAATAGCATTATGGGCTGATAGAGTGACGGTGAAGAAAGCAACTAGAAAGTCACCTATTGAATTGGTATATGGTGCAATAGCTACATTGCATGTAAACAACCTCCTACCAGTCTATAAATTCATACAGGAAAATGAGGAGGAGATTGAGGATTCAATGACTAGAAGAATAAATCAGTTGGTTGCACTAAATGAAATGAGAAGGGAGGCACAGGAAACAAACATCAAGAGACAACAGAAGGTAAAATATTTGTTTGATAAAAGGGCTACAGAAAGAAAGTTTCAAATTGGTGATTTGGTCCTTGTATGGAATGCAAGGAGCCAGGATAAGGGCAAGCATGGTAAGTTTGAGCCCTTATGGATGGGCCCGTACCAAATTTACAATATTGATGGAGAGGATTCTTATTTTCTCTAGGCTCTAAGTGGTGAACTACTGGAATTGCCTGTGCACAGTCAGTTCCTTAAATCTTTTTTCTCATAGATGAATGCATTTTGTGCACACTATAAACTAGATGTAAATGTCTGTACATGCCTTGTATAGTCGGTTGTGTTTTGAGTTTTGTGTTTTGTCCGGTCTACCCCGGAGTAGTGTGGTTCTCGCTGCAGTTTTGCGTCTGCACGTCCCCAGTCGGAGCCACTGGTGGTGTTCACCTAGGGTTAGGGTCCTGAAATTGAGTCTGTAGATTCCTGTGTTTATTCTTTCAAACCCCTAGTGCCTTAGTTGGAATTCTTCCTCGACCCACATGCAGTGTTTTACCCCTTTTTTCTATTGCATGTGAGCAAAATGCTAAGTTTTGTATGTGCAGCTGCAAATATATGTTATCGAGCTTGTGAAGTTTCAATCAGCTTCTAAAAATCATAAAAGAATTGAGTTATGTGCATTTTATATGCATATTATGTTTGCACATACAAGTGGGAATCTTTCGCAGATTCCTTGGAATATTTTGTGCTTGTATATCAGCTCTGCTTGTGTATCGGGTCTGTATGCGAAGGTGCAAGAAAAATATACAAATGAAATAGATACAAAATTGAATGTATGTCTGACATACATTGGAGACATACAAGTGGGAATCTTTCGCAAGATTCCCAGGAATATTCCCAGTTTGTATATCGGCTACATACAAAGGGCTTTGTATATTTGATAATATACAAAACAGCAGAGGTATAATTGGTGGGGCCCACCGCGGGTTTATACAAACAGGCTTGTACATGTTCAACATACAAGGGGAGAATGTATATCGAATATTCTAAAAGGATTCTCTGCTTGTATATTTGTGTTTGTATATTCAACATACAAGCAAAATATACATACGAAAGATGCAAAGGATAAAGTGCAAGGCCCGGACCCGAGGAGTATTACATTCTGGTTCATGCAAGTGTTTGAGGTTCAGATTGTATGTATATTGGGTTTGTATATGTACCTTACAACCCGATATACAAAACAAAGGTAATACAAGCCAGACTTCAAAAGAAGGTACATTCTGATGCATAATGTTTTCAAGTCTGCTGCTTGTACGTGTGTGTATTGTATATCACGGATACGCAAAGGTAAGAGGTACAAGCCAGACCATAATTAGTTTCCAATTTGCTTCATAAAAATTTTAGGTCTGGCTTGTAAATCAGACGATTGTATATGCATTTGGACATGTATATACAAGGGACGAAATGGCACAATGAGGAAAGGGAAAAGTCAGCGATAGAAGTGCGGGGTGCCTACGTGGCATATAATCATTGGCTCTTGGCTTTTTGCAGTTTTAGCGTCGTGGATCTCAGCGATGGAATCATGATCGACAGCCATGTTTTGAACCCACAGCGTGGGTGTTTTCCTGTGTATTTGCAATCATTTTTGAGCGGGAAAACAACAGAGGTGTTCGTTGTTGCATTTCAAAGAGACCTGTGGGTAGGTGAAACATTGATGGTGGATTTGCAGAGGATGGATGACGGAGAGGACAAGTCAACCACCTGATTGAAGATGAAAGTCATTGAGCAGCGGTGCAAATCCTGATTCCACCTGCTCATTCCTCTTTGTCTCTCCGCAGCATTGAATATTTCTGAGCCCCATTCCTCATGCATTGAATCTGGCAGATTTTTGATTTGCCTTGTAATTAATTTTTGCTAGGTACGCGGTCTTGGTATAAAGGCCAAACTGTGTTACTCACGGTGGTTGTTGAAAACTAGACAAATTTTGGTGTTGTGACAAAATACAACTTCATTGGTGGCTCTATTCTTGATGTCTTGTAAGTTTATGAGTCTCATGTTGTATGTTTCATGCATGAGTTCACTGGTTTCATGCCGTTTTATTGAGAAATGCTCTGTGCATGTGTTTAATCATTTGTCTCCAAGCTGTGGGTGTATTTTCTTTTGAATCAAGATAACTAAGGGTTGTTAAGGTTCAGGAATATAGCTTTTCTATATTGAATGTTTAATCTCCTACTTTTGTTCAAGGAACAAATTAAATGTTTTAGGTTAATCATTGAGAAAATGTGTTGCAGTAGGGATGCCATTAAGTATGAATGATTAAGCACCCAATTGTTGGGAAGTATTTGTAAGGCAGATATTAGAAATCCCCTTGTTATCCAATCTTTGGTATATGTTCATGCTGGTTGTTCACATGTGTATGTCTATTGACTCCGAACCCCGGATAGGCATCGATCCAGTCTTGTATTAAGGTTGCAACCCAAAGTCTCAGTTTTGGATCCAAACATAAAATCAAACTCAAACTTCATATACAACCATTAGGACTTTAGAAGTGACTAGGGAATACCCCCCCTTGGTTCTGCAGAGCCTAAAGAAGAAGAGGAGATATTTATAGAGTCTATCTCCTTTACTGTTGGCCCCTGGCCCGGGGATCCTATTGATCAATGATGGTTACCTTGTAGGGATAATTGGGAACAAGCATCCAGTCTGGGAAAATAACCAACAGATTTTGGTGACTCCACTGGGGACGTGAAGAGAAACTGTTATCTTTTCATCCCTGGTAAATTATTAACAATTCCTAGTTATAGGTGGCGACTCCGAACCAATCTCCCAACCGATAAAGCAAAAATTTGTATGCAAGGGAGAAGATCCCTACGTAATTCTCTGTCTGTAGAATTACCCAGAAAAATGATGTATAGAAAAAAGGGGACTGTTCAAACCAGTCAAGAGGGTTTTCCCAGAAGTAATGATAATATTCAGGACAATCCAGGATCTTTAGAGTGAACAATACCTTATTTTTCAAATAGTGAGGCTGAGATCCAGAATGTATATGAAAGATAGCAGGGTAGTGGATTAAGAATGAGATCGGAGGTGTTTCAAGAACGCCCTTTCCATGATTCCCCTGATAGATTTGAAGAAGTTGAATCCCCAAGAGATGATAATGATGATCAGAATATAATGAAACCATCTTCTTCCATGTCCAGAGAGGAGGAATTGGCTGAAGAAATTAAGAGCTTAAGGGCAGAACTAGAATATCTGCAGGCAGTAAAGATCAGAGATGACATGAGACAGAAAGTGCAAGCTCTGAGGGTTGCTCAGAATGATTCAATTCCTACCCTTGAAAATGCAAATATGCAGAGAAATCAACAAAGAAATGAAGTCCAAGATCAGCATAATGATCAGAGACAGAATGCAAATAATGCTAGAGTACCGTTAAATAATGTAAGAAATCAGACAGTGGTGAGTTGGATTTCCAAGATGCAAAAGGTGGTTGCTTTATCCACCACAGAGTCAGAATATGATGCTGCAACAGAGGCAAGCAAGGAGATGATATGGCTGTAATATTTCATGGAAGAATTGGCCAAACAATACATTAACAGTTATTTGTTTACAGACAACCAGAGTGCCATACATCTTGCAAAGAATTATGCCTTGCATTCAAAGACCAAACACATACAGTTGAGGTATCACTTTATTCGGTTGGTGTTGGATGATGGATAGTTACGACTGGAAAATATACATACAGATGAAAATCTAACGGATATGTTTACAAAGGCAGTGACAAGGGAGAAGCTGAGCTCCTCTTCAACTTTAGTTGGTCTTCTAGACTGAAAACAACAAAAACAAAACAACAGAGTCCAAGGTGCTTATTTCCAGTGGGAGTTATAGGGTCAGCAGTGTTATGATTAGTCTCCAAGTGGGAGATGATATGGTGTGGAGTCATATCAGTCTCCAAGTGGGAGATTGTTGTTATATGGAGCCTAATCAGACTTGGAGGTTAAATTTACCCCACTTTTATCGGTGCGGTTTCCCCCCAAATTATTTAACGAGGGAGTGCAGGGGAGGTTAACTTATTTTATTGAGGCGTCAGGTGTTATTTTTTCTATTGGCCGACATAAAAAAACCCTATTTTTGTAACCGACATAAGCTTGATAAAAGCGGCTAAGGGTTATGGTTTCCATTGATATTGTATTGTAGCATTTGCAGAGGTATTGAGTTGCAGGGATTGCTGGTTGTAATCAGTTTGATTTACTAGATGATAATATTGGACTCTATGTTTGGTGGATGTATCCCAAGTTTGGGTGAACCACGTTAAAACTTGTCTCTCGCTATTATTATTTCTGTATATTTCCATTCCTCTGTTTAATCTTTATTTGCATTTAATTGATATCTTCTGCCGGCTAACCCTAACAATGAGGAGTATGAATAAATTTACCTCATCTCATAACAACCCCTTCTTCCTCAACTCTAAAACTTTTGTAGCAAAAAAAAATGAAATGAAGTAGTCTAAAGAAATTCTAAATCATTGTTTAGTGGGCTCCTACTATGTAGCTGACTTAATTTAATTGAGATATTATTTTTGATAATGATAAGTCAGAAAACAAGGGGCTGAACCCTTTACAAACAAGAGCCACCAGGGCCCAGCAGAACAGGCCAAATCAGGCCACATACAGAACATAAATAGGAAAAGAACAACTGACAAACAACTGTCGAACAACAGACGAGGACTAGACAATCCCAGAACCTGTGGGGACAAATCTGACTCCCTTAACCCTAGGCCATGAAGTAGCAACAAATTTGGAGAGTCCCTTCTTTCTCTGCACAACAGACCAAGAAGACTCAGAATCGAGGTCCACCGAGTGAGGCAAGAGGAGTGGATCCCCAATAGCCACCACGGGCAATGAGTCACTACACAGCAAGGGAGCCGACAGCGTAGAAGAGGAGTCAGGAGCACTCAAAGGACCAACAGAGGTGATCATCGAGGGTCAGGTAGGCTCTGCTTGAATAGAGACAATAGTTTGAGGCATCATGGTTCCACTGAAGGGATAGTTGGTAGAGGATCCTGGGGAGACACGGTCTCCTAGGATGATTCATCCAAGGAAGGATCATCCTTCTTGGAGGAACCATCCGAAGAGGGAGTGCCCACCGTGAGATGGTTAGTGAGACCATCCTTCCACCAGGTTATCATGCCCTTGCGGTGAGCATCAGGGATAACTTTAAGAACCCCCCCGGAGAAGGTGTATAAACTTGGCGAATCATGTATACTTCCCGAGAAAAATATTAATTTTATTGGCAAATTTTTTCATTTTTCTGGGAAAATAAATAATCTTATTTGGCAAATCTTTTGTAATCGCTAGAGGTCTATGGAAAATCCTGGCGAATTGTAATTTTTTTAAAACCAATAAAATATTTTCATTGGCGATTAAGACCTATTTTCAAACCAATTAATATTTTTGTTGGTGAATTAAAACCTATTTTCAAACCAGTAAATATTTATGTGGGTGAATTAAACATGTTTTCAAAATAAGAAAATATTTTTGCTAGCGATTAAAATCTAATTTCAAACTAGAAAATATATTTACATTGGTGAATTAAACCAATTTTCAAAGCAATAAAAAAACTATTGGCGAATTTAAATATAGTTTCAAACCAATAAAAAATTAATTGGCGAAATAAACTGTTATGCCAATAAAAAATCTTACTGTGTGAATGGCATCAGACTTTAGTTGAAGTTCCATTCCGGGATGCAGTTCTGACACACCCATCTTTCTACATAAAGTCTCTGGAATAGAGACAAGTGTCAAGTAACAATGAAAATTAATAGATAATTATTTAATTGAGCTGCATAAATTGCCTTCCCAAAAATGTACAATTGTGCTTTTCACGACATTCCTAATTTATTACGAAAGGACAAAGGTCACTTTGAGCGTGGATGTCATTAAATGGAAAATATTCTAATAGATTTTGGTTGTCAGATGATCGCAAATCGACGGCATAAGTACTGACACACCCAATTTCCCAAATTTGTAGTTGTACAGCAGAGGACTTACGCTCTGCCGCGCTGCCACCTTTGCATAATAATCAATAAAATATATTATATATTTTATATAAATGTCAACCGTTGATCTAATAATATCTAATGGCTGCTAGTTGATTGTGGAGGATTTTGTTAGCAATTTGTAGCGTTGGAGATCGACCTTCTGGAATTGAACTACAACCGTTCATCTTTCGTTCTAGGGTGCATCAAATGGTCAGTGTGGTATGATTGATTTGATTGAACGTACTTAACCACATAGATTAGCCAATGCTCAATTAAGTTCATTAATGGCAAGTGAGTACTGAGTCATGACAAACTGCACAGATTAGCCAATATGAATTAAATGGAGTTGCTTGTTATTTATTACCCATTTTTCACAGACGTACATGTAATGTATATATGATAGTCTTTAGTGTTTCGAACTTATATTGCATTACTAAGTTTTAGATAGGTCAAGAATCAATAGACTGTAAAAGTTCAAAGTAATGGCTGTCATTACAACAGTTGTGCGAAGAAAGTAAGTTACCAAGTATTTATTTTGTTATCAATCATGATTTTGATTTTAACTGTGTGATAGAGTTCTCAGGTCATAGATGTAGAATAGTAATAAGAATCTAAGATGATGGAAAATTTTGTTTGTGTGTGGCTATGCAGGTTGTTATTGCTTTGCATGTCTCAGAATGAAGAAATACGAGCATTCGTCAAGTGGAATAAATCATGTCAAGGATCGACACTTTTAACATTTGCAAATGATGCATTATATTCTGGGTGGTGGGTTGAATCTCCCACACATGCATGCATGTATGAGAAACTAGAAATTGGAATTGACGCATGGAATTGGTATTGCAACTCAATTGCCAGTGACCTCGAGAAAATCAATTTAATTCTCCTTTACTGGCCTTATTGTTACCCATGCCTAGTGGTTTCTTGTACATATAAAGCAAGGTTCTATAGTGAATCATTGACTGTCATTGTGAATGAGCACATAATTAAATTTGTAACAGATCCATTGCCTGTTAATAGGTTAATTATGGACTACAGTGAAATATTCATTACGCGTCGTCGAAATGAGGAACCAAAAAGATTTTGGAGGATCAAAGCAAGGTTTGAAGGTCGAAGGATAGGAGTTTTGTTTAGAACTGTGAGGTTGGTTAGAGGTTCATGTACGATGTAATTCCCTAATCTTTTTGAAGGGTGATGTTAAATTTTACTAAATAATATAGAAGTAATTATGGTTTGAAAGTAATTACGATTTGAAATTGCAATGTATACATATCATAGATGTTTCAAAGAATGAAATTTTCAATATAAAATTATATATTATATTATATAAAATATGATATTATTATAAATTTATATATTGAATCATTGATATTGATTTCATTTGGTGGCCTACAAAATACTTTTTCTAAGCATTGATTTTTAATTTATTAAATAGTTCTGACAAGTTATTAAATAGCTTTTGGTAATAGTCAATCCTTACATGAGCCAAAGATTGACGCTACAAAAAATCTGGACAACGAATAAATGCATGTCAGTTGAAGCGTGTGTTCATTAACAGTCTTCCTTTAAATCCTGGAGGTCTCCAGCAAAATGGCACTCAGCTGGCTTCCTCAAATTATAGCATGGAGACTCCCATAAGGCTCCGCTGCAATAAGTGCTAGGTCACCTTCTGGGTCGTATAAGAGATGGCAGACTGATGAACATTTGTAACTAGCAAAACCTATTCTTCCTTGAGACAGTGAAGATGGTCCTCGGTAAAGACTTCTTGGTCTCCGAGGATAGATATAGGGTAAATTTAGATATTTTCTCACGCTTTCTAGCTTCTTTGTTGGACCTAGGAGAGGCAAAGGTGGATGCACTAATCATTCTATGAGGGGTATTCACTCTAGATATTCTTGTTGATGACTTAGACGTGGTGATTGATGCAGAATTGGGGCTCGGTATCCCATGGCCAAGAGACCTGGAGAAGCTGCGGGAGGGACAAGAGGGCGTAGCTAGGCAGTCGTTCCTCCTAAACATGAATGAGCAACAACTTGAAAGGCACAGGCTTTGGGTGGCTCATGGGAGACACTTTCTTCGGCGGGCAATTGGAATGGACACAGACGATACTTCGGTATGGCTTCAATACTTCGCAACCATTGTGAATGCGGGGGGCTTCTACTCGTAGTGGCTGTAGGAGTGGTCGGGCTCCCAGGGCCACTTTTTTGCTGATTTCCATGCTGGGGTGGTAGGGTGGCAAGTTTTCGAGGAGTCACTCAGTCAAGGGGCTAGGGATTTCTATGGTACTATGGTAGCCTCTCTGGTGTTGTATGTTTTTTGGAGCCTGGGCTAGCCGCTGTAGTGGTTTTTGTATTGATATAATTACCCAAGTGTAAATCTTTTTGTATTAATATAATTACCCAAGTGTAAATCTTTTTGTATTAATATAATTACCCAAGTGTAAATATTTTTTGTATTAATATAATTTCTACTTTTTGTATTAATATAATTTGGTCTCTATTATGGTTAGAGGTTTCTAATGTTGCTTCTTATATGTTTTCTTTAATTTATATATGTTGACATGGATTTGGTGATGCTCTCTGTTATGGTTAGAGATTTCTAATGTTGCTTGGCATTTTATTTGCTTTTTGACTCTTGAGATAGGCACAGCTAAGAGAGCTATAATATATGTGAACTCTCAATCTTTTTTTATTTAATTTGATTTCAATTTAGTTGTTTTTAGATAGAATTAATCACGAAATTTTATATGCAGAAGTAAAATTACACTTTCTATTGATAGTGTAGTTCGTCTACATGCATGATGCTTGAAATATTTGCATAATTAGGTTTTGACACTTGAATCGTTAGATTTCCAAATATCAATGGTTGACATTTCATACGAGAAACCTTATGCATAATCTTATGTTGACTTCCTACCTCTAGTTGCTAGTTGTCTAAGTTGAAACCTGAGCCATCAAAACTGTGTTGTTTACCAACCCCTTATACCTAATCTTGTCGGTCACCGCTTGGTGGGGAACGAGTTAACCTAGCAGGCTAGCAAGGTCCACTTTTTATTTGTTTAAGAAGTTAATATGCAAGCAGGTTGTAGGTCAGTGAAGTCATGACTTTATGTCCTAATATTTGTAAGTTAACCAGCCCCTTAATCTAGGATTCTAGAGGTTACCCGTTGTCGTCAGTTGTAGGAAGGGCAAAATCTAATGGTCACGCAAGGGCGCATGAGGAATCTGTCAGCAGAGAATATTCACTGCGCGGCTACGACAAAACGACACATGTCAAAAAATTGAAGCTGGCATCCTATCCCACTAAAGACTTGATCTAACGGTTGCAAGAAGGGCAAAATCTAATGGTTGTGCAAGGGCGCATGAGGAATCTGTCAGGAAAGAATATTCATCGCGCGGCTGTGATAGAACGACACATGTCAAAAAAATCTAAGCTGGCAAAAGACTTGATCCAACGGTTGCGCATCGTCGCAAGGAGAATCTCATAGGTTGGAATCTGCACTACGCGGTCGCGACATCACGACATGTGGCATTCTCTTTTTTAAGAAGTGAGGTGCGTCGGCGCAAGGTAGGTAAGAGGTGGGTCATCATAGGTTGTTACGCTACGAAGTGCTGCCACGTATCCGACCCGTACATATTCTGAATGGGGACGAAGATTGTCAAATCTAGTCAGCCAATCAGGACCGTGGATTTCAGAATGTAAGGAAAAGATCAATGGCCCAAATTCAAAGTTTCAAAAGAGAAAGATTTTGAAGTGCTTGCGGCACAAAGTGCATTAATACAGAGAATTGTGTAGGAATTCTTACGACACGAAGTTCATTAATACAAAGAATTGTGCAGGAATTCAAGGATTAAGGTATTCTCAAGAGTGCGACTGCATTCAGAAGAAATCATCAGAATGAGCAGGAAAAAGTAATCTCAAGCTTCTGCAAGCACAGAAAACTAGTAACTGTTCCTCCTCTGTGCCTAGTTTTTCCAACCGTAGGTTAATTCTGAAGCTTTTAGGGCCGTTGTCAACCATAAAAACCCTAAGCTACCTTCATAAAAGAAAAATGAGTCAGTCAGGCCAACCTTCCACTTCAAAACGAAGCTTAGATGAGGATCTTATGATCCAATTCCCTGTTCTGCTAGAACAATTTTGAAATTGCATGGCCTAGGCGGTTCCCAAGATAAATTTCTTGACTACTGCTATAATTGTCAAGACGCCAAATTACCTGTCCCAAGTTGGATCCTCTTTGAGCATTGGCATAAGAGGATGGACTATAGGGCCCCTATCTGTCATGCTTGGAGATACGATTTAGCCAAGCTCATTTGTTCCAATGTTTTCCCCAACCCTGACTTAATTAGGTCAACAGTATTAAGGTATAATCCAGCCACTAGGACAGTAATAGATGGAAATGGTTCAACATTGATCAAGCTTACCAAAGGATACATTGCCACTGTATTCAACTTGGACCTTGCAACCAGCAAACAAATTTACCTTAGGGCTTTGAAGAAAAATACCAGATTATGAAATGACATTACATGGAATATAACTTACCAAAGCACATGCCAAGGGGTGTTGGTGGGAAATTGGTAAAGATTTTAGATGATGAGGAGGAGCCTTTTCATTGCAGTATGTTTAATGAATATTTTGTTAGAACCTATCACAGTCTGTGTCAAGTATTAGGCAGAGATGCTTCAGATAGAATGTCTATTTCTTTGATGATGATGGTTGTTGATATTCAGAACCCAGGTGTCAAAGAACCATATGATTATGCCACTTTCATAGCTGACCATATGCATGATCAGATGACAAAAATAAAAAATAATTTGTATAAACTAGATGTCCATGTTGAATTCACATGTTACTCCTTGTTGTGCCATATGTACTTATTTGCTTTATCAGGGAAGTGGCACCAGAATCTGCATGTCAATGATTTAGATGCTCAAGGGAACAAGCTGCCAGTACAAGTATGGACATGTATGTTGGATATGCACTGTGTCACAACAGATTATGTCATCTTTGAAGAATATTTTGTGAGGAGAATCCTTGGATTTTTGGAGCCAGAGGATGAAAGGTTGCATCCTGATGTAATGGATTTCTTACGACTTCTGGACAAGACTCCCCACCTTGGAATTGATCACAATTGGAGTGATTGGTTCTATCATGAGCATACTACTTGCATAAGGGTCTATGGATGCCAGACTGCACCTCACATACTGCCCAAATATGTGCCAAAGAGGGTGGCATTTTTAGAAGTTATAAGGTAGTTAAATGATTCTGACAAAGTGCACTTTAGGAGCCGCAAGAAAGGTTCATTCTTCCCTTCTTCCATCAAATTTTGTGATTTCTTGATCCCTGATAAGAGTGGGTTGGACCAAATTTATTCAGTTATGCAATGTTTTGGAATGTATTTGGAACAACCAAGGTCATTTGACTCTGAGGGCTTCATCAGCAAAACCAAATTCAAAGTCAACAACTACAAGGGAAGGCTCAAGAACTTTCGTAAGGTGGATTACAATGAGGACATTGCCAAGAATTGTTTTACAATGAATGAAGTCTACCACTTGAGGATCAAGTGGGCTATTATCATGGCCAGTGAGAATATGAAGAGAAACATGAATCCTACATATCCGAGTGCATTTACAGAAGTACAAGACCCAATCAAGAGAATTGAGAAAATGTTGGATAATGCAGAACAGTTGATTACCTCTGCCCCTACAAGAGAACAGAGATATGCTTATGAGCCTGGCAACTCAAGTGGAGAGTATGATGTAAAGAGGGAATTAGTTGGCCCCTCCCCTGCCAAAAGGGCCAAGATTATTGATTTGGAGAACCCAAAGCAGATAGAAGTAGTTGACCTAGAGGGGGAGGAGGAACATGCACAAGAAACTAGCCCTTGTTCACCCGATAGACTGGGACCTTATTCATCCCCAGAGAATAGGGCAGTGAGAGTAATGAGAAACCCTACTATTGATATTGAAGATATTAGGGTGATGGCCTGTGACAAGTTTATGGAGGATGATGAATTTGTCAACACTCCTGAATTTAGGAGCTATGTTTTGAAAGTGAGTGAGGAATTTCAAAAGAAAATTAAAGATGCCAAGGCTGGAGCAGACCCAAAGGAGTATGATGTTATTACTTAGAGGGTCCTAAAAGAAGTACAACAGTCTATAAGTGAAATGATTCTAGAGGAAGGGAGAGCACTGGTGGCAAAAAGTAATATTCTGCTTCTACCTCACTGGACTCTATCAGATGCCATTGCATTTGATACAATCACCAGAGATAATTCAGATGTGACAGGGGAAGAGATTGAAAAGGTCCTCTCTGGTGCAGCATTCAACCCTAAATTTGAAACATTAGCAATATGGGCTCTAGCCCCAAACAACAAAAAGCCTAGGGTTCAATTAGGAGAGTTGATAGGGGATGTAATAATAAAAAGAGTATCTGATACCCCTACTCCTCAAGTTACAAGCCCAACTGTACAGACTGCACAATTTGCAGAAGCAACTGCTAACAAATTGCAAAAGGATTACAATCAGCTGCAACTTGATTATTCTCAGGTAGTTGCAAAGATAAACATGTTGAAGCAGTAACTATCATTGGCAGCCAGTACTTCAGCCCCTCCTCCAGTGATCCCAACTGCAGAATCTCTTCCTATGGATACAAAGCCTCTCCTTGCAGAGATTAGAGAGTTGGAGGATAACAAGGGTAAAGAGGTGGTCACCAACTTGATCAAGAACAAGGTGACAAGCATTTTGACCAGAGTTGATGAGACTTGGAAATCCTACTCATAGTTAAGACCAGCCTATGAAAAGCATGAGTCTGAGAAACAGAGACTATTGACCTTAAAAAAAATGGTTACATAGAACTGAAAAAGTCAAAGAATTTCTAAGGTGTGCCAGGTATGATTCCAATGCACCTCCTGATATACAGAAGATGTTTAACATGTTGAAGTGTTTTCAGGATGTGGCCAGTTTCCAGTTGAAATTTGATTCAATTGTGAAAGAGAGGTTGTGGGGTTTTGAAAGGTTGGACACTAAGTGGTCACCTCCCATCTTGGAGGGTGATGGCAAAACAAAAGACTTGGACAAGTGGAGAAAGGAGATTGTAGACAATTTTTATCGATTAATTCCCACTTGTGATGTAATTGAGAGTGATCCAACTATGAGTATGCAAGTATTGAGCTTAACGTTGGACAATATGAACACTCTTGAAAGGAATTTTTCTACGTTTTGTAACCACGTAAAAAGTATGTTGGATGCCAAGTATGCCAGCCATAATGGCCAGATTGAAGAAATACTTTCATTCCCTTGGCCGATAGAGCAAACATACGATGAGTGGAATGACAAATATGGAACTGAGGATTGACAAGGTTTTGTTCTCTGTATCTATAACAATTTGAAGTACAATGTATTCAATGCTGAGAGCACATTCCTGATCTATAAAGGAAGTGTCTTTCTCATTGAGTCATTTCATAGGGTTGGTTGTTTTAGACTTGGCAAATTTTGAAGGAATAATAAGATATAGTCTTGTTGGGTGGCATAAATTTACCAATTTCATGTTGTTTTTAAATGAGTAATGCTTTGTTGCATGTATATGGTTATTTGTCTGCAAGTTGTGTGTGTTTTTCTTCTGAATCTAAATAGCTTAGGGTTATTCAGGATTCTGGGAACGAATATATATGGAAATTTTTTGTAACATAATGATATGTCAGGGGCGTAGGCGCGTAGCTATCCCCCAGCTATAACAATTTCTTTGAATTGATATGAATGAATGAAAGTTGACGTCCACGAGACCAAAAACTGTGAATAATTTTTTTATTAATATTAAATAGAATGTAATTAAATGAAAAGTGTGACTGTAATTAAATGAATCAAGAAATGTAGATTATGTTTATTTTTTATATCATAAAATACTCGTCGTTCGATGAACATTTGATGGATGGTTCTAGTTGCATTCCAGAATGAAATGCATAGAACGCTAGGCTTACGAACTTAAATCTCTGGAATCACCCTAAACCCTTAGATTTACAAAGATCAACAGTTTAGAGATTGATGTGAGCTGTCAATGCAGGACAGCTATCAGACATGTACTAATAGCGACATGTTGAAACTTGACTTGACGTTTCATTCACTAAAAAAGTCACTTCATAAAAAAAAGCAAACTTTCTAGTTTCTACTTTTTACTGCTAAGTGATTTTATTTTTAAGTGAGAGCCGAGAGGGTCAGCACACAAGGCGTCAGGGAGATTTCATATTGCTCGTTGCAGTGCACCAGGGAGATTTCAGATTGCTCATTGCAGTGCCATTTCCAACAAAGCCTGTAAAACTAAACATAGAAACCATAGGTTACGTTTCATCGTTTCTTAAAATCTTATTTTGTTAAACTTTTTTCTTAAAATCTTATTTTGTCAAACTTTGCATTTAGGGTTGAGAGACTTAAGAAAAATTTCACACTGTATAAGCATGTCTACCACCACTAGTAGACCAGACAAAGTTTTTGGGAAAGGCAGAGCAAGTACAGATAAAAAAATAGATTATTCTAGATTGCTTAAAACCTCAGATTTGACTGATGAATACCATGATATTTATGATCCTAACATGTATGGTAGATTTACCTCGGAACTCAAATTTTCATGTGAGAATAAGCCTGCCAAGAAAAATAAAGTTGATAGTATCAATGCACCATGGGTAACTGGATTAGGACGCATGACGTTACATGAGGTTTTCCCTTGCCCAGAATTTATCATGGTCTGTGCCCACAATTATGATGGTAACAAAAGAGCAATTGTAAATAAGGATACCAAAGAAGAATTTTTATCAAATAATGCAGAAGAATTTGGAAAAGTGTTGGGGTTTACAACCCAAGAATTTGGAGACGTCCACATTGACCTAGAAAAGATTGCTAGTGATTATGAAGCAGTGGATGAAAGGAGCAAAAATTCTTCCTAAATAATTAGGAAGTGGATGCAAGCCTCCTTGAAATGGTATATAATATCCATTATGGTAATGGTGTACATGTCAAATATAAATTTATTGAGCACATTGTAGAATCCATGCATAAACATTTTTTAATGATTAAAGGAGGTTCCACCAAGACATTTAGGTTCACATCATACTTGTGCTCTTTTTTTCTATTCAAATTTAGTGGAATGTTTCAGAACAACAAGCTTCAGATTCAACCCTATAGCAATGCTGAGGAAAATAAAATGGCTCCAGTATATGATTGGACCACTAAGATAAGGATGCATGATTCTCGAAGGAACTACAATCATTTTGTAGACTACTTTTTGGCTCCATTGCATCAAGCAATTACAAATAGTCCAATGCCTAGATTGCCTATATCATGTAGAGATTTCATTCAACTAGGAAAATAAATACAATTGGTTGATTGGTACTTATTGGAAGAATATATTGTGCTGAGATTTTATGGGTCAGAAGTAGAGCCATAAAAACTTCCAATACATGTGACAGAAAGGGTTTTTGCATTGGAATATGTAAGGCAGATGCAGAGTATTGATGAACTACACTTTGTCGGTCAGCAAAAGAAGACCTTATTTCCTTCTTTACCTTTTTCATGTGGATGATTTACATTCGAGAGAAAAGCATTTAAGGTGGCACAAGATCTTTTGAAATTTTTTAATTTTGATGTTGTCTGTCACTGGCAGTATGATCCATGTGACACCATTAAAACAATGATTGTGGCCAATAGGAATGTTGCAAGTAGAATTCAACATCAAAGTAAACCCTTGCTTGAAAACTTGAGAAACAAGGATTCCTGGGATGAGGTCAAAATTGCAATGGAGAAACCGCTGCTGAGAAAGGTATTTCTTTTGAACAGTTGTCAGCAAAAATTATGGCATTGCACCAGGTCCAAATTACAGGAGCACTAGCAGAGAATGAAATCAGGAGGTACAACAATTTTTATAGAAAAAGTGATAAACCATCTATTAGAGCAAAAATGCCAGATTTTCTAGATGATTCTGTTACAAAAAAATCTTGGACACGGTCAAAAATTGCTGTATTTTGGTCTATGAGGAAGGATCTAGGTGAACCAAAAACTGATGCAGACTATGGAGAAATCGATGAAGATGAAGAGTTTAGCAAATTGTGGAATATATAGCATCCCAATGAATGTGAACATGAAGAAACTGAAAGTGATAGAGATGATGAACCTGATGATGATAGGGATGAACAAAGCATTTACAAACCTGGTTTAAGTCATAACATAAAAAAAATCATATACTTCAGGAGCAGTCATAGCTGAAAAGTTGGGTTATCGAGGTGGTGGTTTGGGGTCCCAAGGACAAGGCATTTGGAAACCAATAGATGCAGTCACCACTGCCAGAAAACCATTTGATAAACGAGGCCTTGGAGCTGAATCAGCTGATAAAATACACCAAGGTCATACAAGTAGAACTGAAAGAATTAATTTTGTTACAGATTCAAATCCTAATCCTCATGGTCAGATGCAATCACAACTTGGACATGCCAATGGTGGAGAGCCTAGTGCGACTGGCACTGCCACTGGTGGAGAACTTAGTCAACATGTGCTACAACAACAGGTCCAACAACAAGTTACACACAAGAGGACACCAATACAAGATACCACACAAACACTTAGTGATCAAGGGACATAGAAGAGACAAAGGATTATGGCAAGTCCAAGTCCAATTACCAGTTCCACTACAAAGGAATTATTTCCAGGCACTCCCCCAGTTAGTGTGGCTATAACAGAAATTGCAAGTACTCCTATTCCTTCACCATTTGAGCATTCCCTTATTCCTGTGTCCCTGGGTTTTGATTACATTCAAGAGTTTAAAAAGAAATTAGAATTGTATAAAAAGGATAAGAAGCAACTGATGGAGAGTGTGTCTGTTGTAACTTCAGATCCTGCAACAACCATGATATTACCCACATTTGACACAAATACAGAAATCATGGAGTACACAATTGTTGTTCCCACAATTCAAAATAAACCAGAAAATTAGATGGATCGATTTGAATTTCAGGTGAGTAGTTTGCAATTTGATTATTCTGGATTAAAAAATACTGACAAAATTAATATATCAAAGAAGAACAATGCATTGGTGTACACATCATTGTTAAAGCATGATAGAGAGAGAAAAAAGTTGTAGAATCAAATAGAAAAATTATAGGTAGATTTAGCAAATGAGAAAGCAAAGAGGAAAGCAGCAGATAACAAGAGCAATGAATTAGAAAAAAGAATAAAAAAATCTGCCTCTACATCAACAAGCAAAGAGGATAAACAAACAGAGGTGGAATTGAATGGACTGAAGCAAGAGTTAGATGAGATCAAAAAGAAATATAATGAGGAAAAATCCACTTCAGAAAAATTAAGACAAAGCATTGGGAAAGCAAATGAACAGTGGGAACAAAAATTGGAGAAAGAGAGGCAAAAAAATGGGACATTGGCCACAGAGCTTATGGAAGCAAAAAATGAAATAAAATCTTGTCAAAAAAAGCTAACTAAATTTTGTAGACAAACAATCAGGCACATGAAACAAAAGATCTGGGAAGAAATAATGCAGAGGTTTGATCAATTGTGTGAATTCTTTCAATTCATTGATGCCATGAGACTACATCTTGATGAGCTGAGCAAATATTTAATGGACAACACAAATTTGCAACTACAGGCAGAAGAGAAATCTGCAAATCAAGTTCTAGAAACAGTCTACAAAGCCAATGACAATGAATTGATTTCAAAAGGCATTACTAATCAGATTGAAGCCACAATAAAGGTGACATCTATCATTGAAAAGTGTTCAAGAATGCACGAAACAACAAAATTTGTGATTGAGGCTGCAACAAAGATTAAGGAGGATGAAAAGGTAAGGAACTTGACAAACCTTGGTTTGCCATAGGGTTTTGACACAAATGACCAATTCATTGGAAAGGATAATTTCAGAAAGAAGATGGAGAATGCAAGGAAGTTTGATTTGGACCAGTTTCTTGGGAACCCAGATGAGGCAAACTTTTTGGATTTCATCAAACAACTGATACTCTTGAATGTATCTTTGGCTGAAACATTCAAGTCAGACTCAGGATCCAAATTGAAATTCGATCATACATTGTTAACAAAAATTCAAGTCAAACAACATCAGCTAGAAGAAATGAGAATTCCACCACCTGAACAGTGGAATTTGCTAAAAAAATTGTTAGAATGATTTGATATTGATATTATGAGTTTCAACTTTCCGCATTCCAACTTAGCTCTATGCAGAGTTGTCTTTGACTCTTGAGCAAGATTTTTCATTGCCTCTATGTACTCTTTCATTTGAAAATCAATAGAAAATTCAAATTCAGTAATGTGTTGATGTTCAATTATCTGTATTATTTATTTTATCAATTGAAAATAAACTCTGGTTTCAACTACTAAATACACATTCAACGATTGCCGATGTTCATTGTTCTATATCCTACTATTGTTAATATGTTAAACTAATTTTATTTACCATATCAAATCAAAAACCAAAATTCTACTTTACTGCAAATTTTATGTTTTATGCACAAATAAACTTTAGCAAAGAAATATTAAGCATTGAGTTGAATGATGAATCACTGAGTACATGTAAAACTTATCAGTATGACACAATTAAAATATGAAATAATTAATAATATGTTAATGTATTCAATTTGATTCACAATTTCAAGGAATACAAATTTAAAATATCATCAACTATAGTTTTGGAATATAATTCATGAAATGTAGTATAAATTCCTAAAAACTACTAATTCACTTCCATTTCCCAAATCGAGTCAGGGTCCTCAAACTGATGTTCAGATAAAGAAAAAGAGTCGTCTTGATTCTGAGTCTGGTCTTCATTTTCTTCATCTTGATTCTGAGTCCCAAAGTCAAATTCATCTGTCATTATGTCACTGTCATTTGTCCCACCACTACCAGCATTTGAACTTGAAGTTTTGCACAACCCTCTTCTTTCACATATGGACTTCCAAATTGTAAGTGCCCTTTCATAAGGAAATTTTTTGACATTATATGCACTTCCTAACACCTTCAAGAAATTTTCTAAATTCTTGTCTAGTTTGTTTCTTATCTTTGATTTCAAAAACCCCAATGCACTGAAAACTCTCTCATCTTCCACCGAACCCAATATCATTGTTTGACATAAATCAGCAAGTTTGAAATATTCTGATATCGAATCACGCAATATTTCACTCTGACCCAAGTTTTTCCAGGCCTTTGTTATTGATCTTGTTTCGAAGGGATTCTCCATGGCATTAAACTGGTCTATCATACTTCTTACAAACTGACTACATTGTCCTTTAAGCTTATTTCCATCTATAATTCCTTCTATTTGTTGTCCATTGCATTCTACACTTTTCGAAAAGTACGCGGTCAACGTAGTTATGTTTTGATGAAAAAAGCTTGGGCTATCTCGGTGGCCTTGAACCCAAAATTGAGGATACACAATAAACATGGCATCAAGTATTTCATCTCGAGGGAATCAATTATAAATCTTTGTTGAAAGATTGCTTGCAATTTCCTTCAAATTACTACTAATAGATTTAACAATGCCATCAAAATCATCCTTTCTAACAGGTACTTCTCTGATAGAGCACCTGACTGTCTTACAATGGTGCATTGGCATCTCAAATCCATGTACAAAGACACATAACTCCCCGCTTGCATTAAACTGTAAATAATTTTCATGATGATTCAAATCTATAATTATCTACCACCTATAAAAATTTGGGCTTTGAGAAGTTAGATCTAGATATAGATTATCGAGGGCCATGCATGTCATTCTACGTAGTTTGCTATACTCATAGATATACATAGTTTTGTCTTGGGCTTTCTTCACAAGATTGTTCATTTCATCTAGCATGGGGAGAAAACTAGCTAAAGTTAACAGTGTCTCTATATCACTTAACCTATGTAATAGGTCAGGAGCTTTGTCTACTGTGTTGCGATGCTCGTACATTGTTCCAATCAAGGATGGATATTCTGAAAGAACTCGTTGAGCTGGTCCATATAAGGAGATCCATCTAGTATCAACATCCTTAAGAAGCTTGTTTCCTGTTGTTATTCCCTCAGCAAAATTTTGAAATTCCGTAAAACATTTGGGACTTCGGCAATAGTATGCGTGGAGCTCGCGGGCTAGATTTTCAACTTTTGATACTGTAGGAAACTTGCTTACAATTTTAAATGCTAAATTCATTATCTGGTCCATGCAGTGAATGGCAAGCATGTATGGTGCACAAGTAGTTTGTAATTTTGTGCAAAGACCGATCCTATGACCTTGCATTACTGCAGCTCCATCAGCTCCTACACACACCAACTTTTTGGCAATTGTCAAGTCATCCATACCTGCAATTTGATTCAAAGACTTCTTAACTAGTTCAAATATATGTTGTGATGTTGAACTGTCCTTCATTTTATGAACACAGAGTAGATGAGCTTGGCATACATGTTCTTTTACAGTATACACATGCATACAGACCCAAGAAGTATTATCTACCGTAGTAACTTCATCTAAAGATAATGCAATGAAGTTTGACTCTTTTACATTCTCCTTTAAATCTTGTTTTTCCATCGCAGCGAGACAGTTTGCCCATTCCCATCCAGCGTTTATTGACCAATGTGTGCTAGGATAGTGAGGAACACTCAAAAAAGATAATAAATTACTATACTCTGGGTAGTCTGTCATAGGACGCCTTCTGGACAAAATATGAAAAACAACACTCATCTGAACAGTTTTTGTCAGTTGTGCTCCTTCCATTGCTTTTCCAAATTGAGCCTTGATTGTACCTCCACTTGCAGCAAGCTTCATCATTCTTTCCTTATGGTCATCATATTCCGTGGAATACTTCACATGAAGACATTCTTCCTTTGATTTCCATCTTACTACTGATGTTTACTTTCCATCTATGATTTTTTTTCATAAACTTTACGTATATGCTTTTCTATAGTGTCAAGCTTTAGCTACAATTTCTTATCTCTTTTACATTTCCAACTACAAATCACACACTTGCATTATGTTGGTTGTTCATTTTTGTTTGCTTTCTCCATTGGTTCAATGAATGGGTACTTTGACACCCAATCAAGCTAAAAATTCCTTGACATTTCCCACTCGCGCCCCAATTTTGAATCTTTTGATTTGACTTTTCTTTTCTTCTTCCCAACATCATCTACAGCGCCAGCATTTTTGTTTTCATCCAAGTCGATTATCTCAACCTGGCTAACCGGGGTATCCCTTGGAACATCTTCTGCGGTATTGCCATCCTCATTCTGGCTAACCAGGGTACCCCTTGGAACATCTTCTGCGGTATTGTCATCCTCAGTTTGGCTAACCAGGGTATCCCTTGGAACATCCTCTACGATATTGCCATCCTCATTCTAGCTAACCAGGGTATCCCTTGGAACATCTTCTACGGTATTGCCATCCTCATTCTGGCTAACCAGGGTATCCCTTGGAACATCTTCTACAGTATTGCCATTCTCATTCTAGCTAACCAGGGTATCCCTTGGAATATCTTCTGCAGTATTGCCATCCTCATTTGACTCAATGGCAATCCTACCTTCTGGTGGTGGTGAGGTATTGTGAATGGCTTCTTCATCATTATTTGGTACAAGAGTTGATGGTGTAGCTCCATCTTGATTTGATGGATCAGAAACATTGCCAGTTCCAAAGTAAGACTGTCTACTAACTCCACCTTTTCGGTGTTTTGATGGCCTCCAAGTCCCTTCACCACCCTGAGGAGTCTTACCCTTGTTGCACTTGTGGCTGGACATCTTGATCTAATCTCCCACTTCGAATAAAAGCTGGAAAAAATGTCTTCTTGTTTAAGGACATACTCATAGAATATAGATCCCATTCCCTACTAAATATCTTCTTTAAGATTGAATCAAGAATGGAAGAGGGATAAAGCCATAAATAAATCTTAAAACACTAATACTATGAAGAAATGATCACTCACCTTTAAGTTTAGGTTGTCACTGACTTGCTATTCGCTAATGCAGGAATGCCTATGTTGTAAGTTTGTAACTTTGCCTATGATCAACTTCAAGGTGCCAACTCCAACTTCTAAAATCCAAATCGAGAGCTCACAAGTCACAAGTTCAGAACTAAACAAAATGTCTAAGAATAAATCAGAGTTTCAATTGTATTTATATCATTCCATATTAGGCGAATTCCGCAGGAATTCTATATGGTATATCAAAACGATTTAGCGAATCCTGCGTGATTATATAAGGAATACATTTAAGTGTCGGTGAATCAAACCTCGACGGACTACATACATTAAAATTTCCAAGGCAAATATGGCCCTAAGATTAGCATGGAGGTGTCATGGAAATTGGCGAAATGGCCCCTCATAATCAACTAGTAAATTTTAATTGGCGAAATGGGTCCTCACGCGCAATGACAATGTAATGGGGTTGGTGAAATGGGTCCTCATGCATAACGACCATTTAATGGAGTTGGCGAAACATGTCCCAATACACAATGTTGTTTGAATAGTATTGGCGAATATATAGGTGATTTAGTACTTGCTTCCGAAATTGCAGGCGAAAATATTAGTCGGCCCATTTGAAACGCATATTTTGTTATGGTGAAAATCTTACTTCATTGATTCTCATAAAATAAATTGATGGCGAATGGATATGGATTCGACTGATAATACATAAAACTGGGTGATTTGACCACCCTGTTGGATGTGATTTATTCACCAATTCCGACTTGGCCGATCGGTGATATTCGCTAATTGGCGAATATTCGCCACTAAAAAAATCTCTGGTGAGCATGAGGGTAGCCAAAGGTCATATGACCAATGGAGAAACATCTCCTGCACCAAAAAGGGAGGCCCTCATAGTCCAGTAGTTGCGTCCATGGTTTGTCCTCCACCATCAAGACTACATCACCATGGAGTGGTTTGGAGATGTCCATATCTACTAAAATACAAGCCACCGTAGTATGCCCAAGATCCCGAGTTGTAGAGTCCACCTTCAAAAAGCATCCAATGGCATTGCCAATAGATTCATAACATGATTCCTCCCAAAACTGGAGAGGGAGATTCGGCAGTCAGACCCAAACTAGCCTAGTATTCAGCGGCTTCGTAAGAGGATTGAAAGAGCAAGTTCAAGGCCTGATGGACAACAAATGATCACCCCACAACCATCCCCTATCCAACACTCGGTCTCGCTCCTCAAAGGTAGCGAAGGTTGCGATGAAGAATCCCCTTGCACTAGGAAAGAGTTCAATCTGCCCAGAGACAAGAGGCTTCTAGGAGACCAAAACCCAACCATGGAGACCAGGAAGGGAGGGCCACAAGCCATTAAACCTACAGACCACACCATGTCTCAAATAGAAACCCTCATTATTCATTTGAGATATTGTTAATTAAACTTTTAGATTTGCTTTTATGAGAAGAATATTAATTTTTTAAGTGTTAATCAGACATAAGTTTGTATGATGTCTTTTTGTAGTAGACTATCATTTAGAATTACTTTAAAAAAATATGATTATTTGGCTATTTTATATAATTTAAATAAGATAGAGCTTTTATTATTAAATTCCATAAATACTAAGGCATTAAGGAAAATGGACATCTCCTTTAAATAGTGGAAAACCTCAATAATAAAGCGGGAAGAAAAGTATTTTTGATTTATTTTAATATATTAAAAAGTTTTAAATTTAATAGTAGGTTGCACAATTACCTCTAGGGCTTAAATTTGATAGTTGTATAGTTGTATTTAGGCATTTTAGCTGTAAAATACAACTAAAATTTTGAAAAGACTGTATCATATGAAAGGAGAGATTTTCAACAAACTGTCCTATATATATATATATATATATATGGTTTTTATATAATTTACTATACTAAAGTATGCCATAATATTTTAAAGGCACTATTGAATAGATAATTGTCATAAAAGAATTGCTTGACAAGCAAGGTTGACTGTCAAATTTAAACCCTGAAATTTACATTCTTAAATGTAGCCCACTTGGACTTGGAGTAAGATGCTTTTCAATTGTTTTTTAATTTTATTTATGCTTTTAATAAATGTATTGATAGTAATATTTGGCTAAGTTTTAGAAATGAATAATTATTTAGGCTTATTCTTCATATTTGGATTATTTTTCCCATGTTTAAATTTTTTATTAAATTTTAAATATAGATGGGAATTTAATTTTATTTGCTTTATTGTTGTAAAGGTAAGAGTAATGGATTATTATTATTATTTTATTATTATTAATTGAGTTTGTGTTTTTAAGAATTAGGGTTAGGGTTAGAGTTAGGGTTAGGTTAGGCTTATATTTTTAAGAATTAGGGTTAGGGTTAGGGTTACGATTAAAATAGGGTTAAATTTATGTTTATTGTTAGAATTAGGTTTAGTGTTAGAATTGGAGGAAGGGTTAGGGTTAGGGTTGGGATTAGGGTTGGAATTAGGAATATAATTCAGGTTAAATAGATCTAGGGGTAGAATTAGGGTTAGGGCTAGAATTACTGTCAGGATTAATGTTAGGGTTAGGGTTTTAGTTACAATTTGGGTTGACATTACAAGTTAGGCCTATAACTAGGGTTAGGGTTATATTTAAGGTTAGAATTAGATTTGAAATTAGAATTGTGATTACAGATAGAATTTGCCTTAGGGTTAGGGTTTAATTAGAATAAAGGTTTCAATTAGAAATAGAGGTAGAGATAAAATTATAATTAAATTTAGGGTTATGGTTAGAATTATGTTTATGGTTAGGTTTACGGTTACAAATAGAGTTATAATTAGGGTAACAATTAGAATTAACATTAGGGTTAAGGTTGGGGTTGGGATTGCAATTATACTTAGGATTAGGACTAGAATTAAAGTTACAATTAGGGTTAGAGTTAGAATTATGGTTATGGTTACAAATAGGGTTATAGTTATGGCTAGAACTAAAGTTAGGGTTAAGGTTAGTATTAGTGTTATGATTACAATTAGGGAAAGAGCTAGGATAAGTATTAGACTTAGAATTATAGTTAGAATTAGGGTTAGGGTTAGAAATAAGGTTAGGTTTAGGATTAAGATTTGGGTTAGAATTAGGGTTAAGGTTTGAATCAAACTTGGGGTTAGGGTTAGTGTTAGTATTAGAAGTGGGGTTAGGGTTATAATTAGAATTACCTACAATAAGAATTATGGTTAAGGTTAGAATTAGGGTTACAACTATGGTTAGAATTACGGTTTGGGTTAGGGTTACAATTAAGGAGAGAATTAGGGTTAGGGTTAGAATTAGGGTTAGGGTTAGGGTTTAGGTTAGAATTAGGGTTTAATTTATGATTAGATTTAGGTTACAGTTTGTTTAAAATTAGTGTCAGGATTAGGGTTACAATTAAAATAGGGTTTGAATTATGTTTATGGTTAGAATTAGGTTTAGTGTAAGTTATAGGGTTAGAACTTGAGTTAGGATTAGGGTTATGATTAGAAATAGGGTTAGGGTTGGGTTGAGATTAGGGTTAGAATTATAAATATAATTAGGGTTAAGTAGATCTAGGGGTAGAATTAGGGTTAGGTAGAATTAGGGTTAGGGTTAGAATTAGGGTTAGGATTACAGTTTAAGTTAGTGTTACAATTATAATTGGATTTATGGTTAGGGTTACAATTACTGTGATTAGAAATATGGTTAGGATTACAGTGTAAATTAGTGTTAGAATTAGGGTTAAGGTTAGTATTTAGGTTAAAATTAGGGTTAAAGCTATAATTAAAATTAGGGTTAGGGTTGGGGTTAGGATTAGGGTTACTATTGGCCTAAATGTTAGGGATAGGGTTACAAGTAGGGTTGGGGTTAGGGTTTAGGTTAGAATTAAGGTTATAGTTATTATTACAATTAGGTCTAGAATTAGGGTTACAACTATGCTTAAAATTAGGGTTGGGGTTTGGGTTACAATTAGGAATAGATTTGGAAATTAACTAGATCTAGGGGTAGAATTAGGATTAGGGTTAGAATTATGGTTAGAATTAGTGTTACAATTAGGGTTAGGGTTACGGTTAGAATTAGTGTTAGAGTTAGGGTTAGGGTTTAGGTTGGAATTAAGGTTACAATTGGGGTTAGAATTAGGGTTAGTATTGGCTTGAATGTTAGGGTTAGGTTTAGGGTTGGGTTAGAATTATGTTTTGGTTAGAATTAAGGTTAGAATTATACTTAGAATTATGATTAGTATTAGGGATACAATTAAGGTTAGGGTTATAGTTACATTTAGGGATAGCGTTAGATTTATGGTTGCAATTATAATTAACAAAAAATAGGGTTAGGGTTAAGGATAGAATTAAGATTTATTTCCACCTATGTGTAGTAAATTGATTAAAATATAGGCACCTCGAGAAGGATATCTCTTGGCGTACTTTAGATATATTTTTTAAATATAGGTATACTAGTCATTTTTTTTAAAGTCATCCTAAATGATAGTCTACTACAAAAAGACATCATACAAACTTACAATTAGAGTCTAATTAAAACTTTAAAAAATTAATATTCTTTTCATACAAGAAAATCTAAAAGTTTAATTAAAGTAACAATATCTCAATTAAATTAAGTCACCTACATAGTAGGAGCCCACTAAACAATGATTTAGAATTTCTTTAGACTACTTCATTTCATTTTTTTTTTTTGTTACACAAGTTTTAGAGTTGTTGAAGAAGGAGTTTTTATGAGATGAGGTAAAGTTATTCTTACTCCTCCTTAATCTCTCCCAAGGATAAATCTGAATTGCCAACTAAATTGTTAAATTAATAAAACAATAAGTTACAACTAAAATTAATTATAATATCCTTTTCCCTATGATAATTTATATTTTGTAATAAATAAAAAGATTACAAAAATACATTTTCATAAAATTCCCATTAAAAAAATAAATTTCTAAAATTCATTTTATTACAAAAAACATAAAATTCCCCCTAATATAATGCTAAAATAACATATTTCCAAAATTCATGGCAAAAGAATTTAGGAAACTTCCTAAAAGCAAGAGAGTGATAAGGAAAAGCTTTTAGCCAACATCTTTTTTGAAAGAGCCTTCAAAATCAAAATTAAAAGCACAGTGAATATCTTCTCCAAGCGAGAGCTTGCCAAGATGTACGACCTCCATTGAAGAAGTTCCTCAGGAAGTAATATATATATATATATATATATATATATATATATATATATATATATATATATATATATATATATATATATAATCATTTCATGCAGGATGGGGAGTGAATGGAGTAGGCACATGAGGAGAAGGAAGAGTTTTTTTTTTTAGACTGTTTTTTTGTCCATTGCCTTGCATAGCAAAGATTTGGCTGAATTATTTTTTTAAATAGTTATTTTCTTTCCTTTTGAGTTGGGGCTACCTCATTAATGAGGTATTTCACTTTGTTTTCCTTTTTGGGCCCCCACTATCACTCATTTATTATGACGCTTCAATTTTTTATTCTATTTTTTATATATTGTTTAATTTTGTTTACATGTTTACATCGTAAATAGAGTTGTCAAATACAGATGGACATAAATATACTTTAATCCAAAACTAAAGGAATTCCCTCAAAATGAATAAGTTGATTTTGAAGGCCTAATTTGATTTTATGAGTTGGAGGTAAAATATGGAAGATAAATTGTTGGCTCAACTATCCTCATTTTAGAGTGGTAAAAAATTGGTGATTAGTCCAATGGACAATGTCTTTTTTTAAAAAATTTATATACATTAAGAATTTATGTAATTGATAAAAAAGATTTATATATTTTCAAAATTTTAAAATTAGGAAATAATAGAAATTATCTTTAAAACTGACAACTAATTTTCATCCTTTAAAAACATATTGATTTGAACTAGTAGTAGACCTATCATTCTTTATTTTTTAAAATTAAACACATGTAATAATTAGGCACGGGTAGCTTCCATATTTCTATTAAGAATTGCCAAACAGTTTTTTTTTTTGGACAATTTTTATCTATAACATAAGTTAATTATATAATTTTTTTAATGAAATGGTGTTATTTTGAAAAATATATTATTAAAATTATATTTTTAAAAAATGGATGGAAAAAGTTACATCTTATAGTCTTTGTAAGGCAAGGCTTTAAACAACATATTTAAAGAGAAAAATATAAAGTTGTTAAGCAACAAGAACTATTAATCTAGTAAACAAATTTATTTTAATTTAAAATTGAATATTAAAAAGATTGAGTTATTGAGTTGTCAAAAAATAGTCTTTTTTAAAAAATGATAACACTTTGGTACAAAATAAACCACTTAATATTAAGTTCAATGTTTAGAAAGCTCTTTTAAAAACAAACAACCTTTCTATTGAGAATTTTGTGTTAGGATAATTAGCTATCTCACTTGTTAGTGTACTTGATTTAGAGTTATCTCATAACCTCATTTTTGGTTGGCTTCTATTGTGTCCATGAAAATGATTTATTTTGCTACTTACCCCATGGGTCAATTTAAACATCACAACAAATTTTATTCCATATTGCTTAATCATAATTCTTGAGATTAGATAGAAACCACAATCAACCATCCAATATCTCTACTTCTCACCATTAATGCCGAAGATCCTCTAATTTGATCGTTTCTTGTCTTATTGGATCTCAAATTTTCCACTAATGGTTTCCCACACATAAAGAAGCATACACACACGCACATACACACATCTTTTTAATCCACCATTAATCCCCATGGTCCTCTAATCCACCCCTGTGATCCCCTACATAAAGAAACCTTGAAATATGTGTATATGGATGTGTGTGAATGTGTAGATGTGTGTGTATACAAACACATAATTATGCATACAACCCAAATTGACATAACATATTGTACATAACATATATATATATATATATGAGGGATTGCTTTGGATTTTTTGCCCAAATAGTGGATATGGAAGGTGTGTGTCTAGGCATGATAGGTTTCTACAACTCACAAAGGCTACTGCGCGGCCTCTTTGGTGGCATTTGGCCTTGCATGGTACTTGGTTTGGTTGTGCAAGTTCATCATTTTTTGTTGGTTTATTATCTATTGAAGCGTGGTGGCTGTGGTTACACATGGATTTGCCTAATTTCATTTTGTTCCTCCTATTGTTTGTTGCATTTAAATTTTTCCACTTGGGTTTTGTGGAATTCATGGCTACTACGAATGGGGGCCTAGAGGGTCCCCCTAGTTTTTTCTTTTAAAGAAGTTGTTTGAGCTTCAGAGCCCATGACCTCTACTCATGCAAATGATGTCAATTTCTTAATGCAGGCCAATTCTTACTTCAAATTGGACCAAGGAAATGGAAAATGTCCTCGATGTAATGGTTGTTTGCCAAAAAAGTGAATATCAGCCTATCTTGATCATTAATATGTATTTAATTATAGATGTTATGTTGTATTTGTCTAAGCATGCATTAATTTGCAAACTTATGGGATTCAAAGTTTGTGTGCCCTTCCTGGAGAACTAGGCCCATCGTACTTGGAAACCAAAGGGAGACATGGAGGTGATATTAGTTGTGAATGTTTTTTTCTCCATAATGGTGGATCGAAACATGGCTTTCATGGGAGGCCCCTATTTTTGTAACCAAGCAGATTTATTTATAAAACCCTGACATGTGGGATTTGACCTCATGGAAGAACTTTCATCTCTCATTTTGATCTAAATTTTCCTTTTCCAATTGCCCATGGAGTTTTGACTATAAAATATTTTACAATCCATTGTTGTGATTCTTGGGAAACCCGTGAGTTCCTCGTGTCTCATTTTGGAAAGAAAGGTAATTGTGTATGCTTGTATCTATGTTGAAATCGATCTTAACAAACCTCTCCCTTATTCTCTTAAGATTAGGCTGGGAAACATACAATGGATCCAACAAATTTATTATGAAGCTCTTCCTTGTTGGTGTTGAGCTTGTCATGTTTATGACCATCTACAAATATATTGCCCACAATAGGCTTTAGTACCTTCCATTTCACCTCTAGAAATATATGTAGCAAAAGCTCCAACAAGAGGTAAAGCTTCAACCCATGTGGAGGGGTTAGATCCAGATGGCTTCATTTAGGGGAAAACCTGCAATAAAGGAATGATTCCGAATTGCCTAGGAGGGAATGCTACAAGAGGAAAACTCAATAATAGATTTGGGGTTTTGGAAAGTTTTGAGGAACTTGAGACTATCATGCATGTGCAACTTCTAGTGGTCCAAGGAGAGGATCTAGATGATACTGTCGTCTCTTCCCATCTGGTGGAAACCAATGATCATTCTAATTTACAGGGACCCCTAAATAAAAGCATCTCTACCTCTCCTAGTCACTTTGAGGACTGTGTTGCAAGCCATGATACTAAGAAAATGGATATTCATATGACTCTTGCACCTCCCCTAACCTAAGTTGATATTCTGGAGGACTCTTCTAGTTTTTCTTTGCTAGAAGGTTCTATGGCCCACAACTCAAAAGATGACTCTAAGAAGAAAGATCATATCCCTCTAGGCCTTCAGCAGAAGATTCTCAAAAAGAACTCCTCGGATAAAAATTTCAAGGTGGGGATAAAGAGAGACCAAGAAAAGGTGAAGATGAATGAGGAATCACTTGTGGAATCATGTCATTCACACACTTGATACTCATTTTTCCAATCCCTACAAATGATTGTTATCTCATGGAATACTAGGGGTTTGGGCATGTCCCCTCATCAAAAAATTATCCAAGACTTGATTCGTGAGCATAATCTTGACATTATATTTATTTAGGAAACATAACTTTGTGTAAAGGATATGACTTCCATATCTTCTAAACTTTGGAAATATTGTCATTGCATAGGTGCCCAAGGATTTGCAAGTGGTTTGGCATGCTTATAAGACCCTCATTGTCTTACTCCTCCCTTTGGATTGCAATCAAGCACTTAATTTCTATGATTAGTTCCTCTTTTGAATCTAGTAGAATCATCCTTCTCACCAATGTCAACATGCCTTCAAATTTTCAAGGTAAGAGTCTCTTGTGGTCTCATATTAGATATATTTGTTCTTTTTTGTCTACTTGTCCTTGCATCATGGTTAGAGACTTCAATGCCATTCTTAGCCCTGATGAAAAGTTAGGAGGATTGGATCAGTTAGATCCTTCTTCCTCTTTGTTACGTGAGAACTTGTCTTTCCTCAATCTCATGGATTTTAAACCTAGAACAAGGCTCTTTACTTGAAATAATAGAAGATATGGGAAGGATTCTATTTTAGAGGGTCTTGATAGATTCATGGTTTTTGAATGTTGGCTTGGTGATTCTCTAGTATCCTTTTATGATATTCTTCATAGGAAAGGCTTGTACTATTGGCCTATTAAGTTCTCTTCCTCCCTCTTCTCTCATGAAGAAACTACCCTTCAAGTTCCAACTAATGTGGCTTGAAGAGAAAGACAATTTATGATTGCATTAAGGCTTGGTGGTTGGAAGGGAAACCTCCCTTTGGTACAGCTATGTATTCCTTCTCTAAACAACTTCAATATGTGAAATTCAATCTTAAGCAATGGAATAAATTCCATTTTGGTAATATTTAAGGAAAAAAGAAATAGATGCAAGAAGAGTTGAGCAAGATTACTTTCCAAATTAGAGAGCAGGGTATGACCAAGGAACCTCTACTTAAGAAAAATCCCCTCTAAGGAATTAAATGGATGGATTTTACAAGAGGAGATCTTCTAGAAACAGAAATCAAAGATTAATTGGTTGTATGAGGGGGATATGAATACCTCCTTTTTCCATAACTCAATCAAAGACATGAAAAATGGGAGCTTCCTTTCTTCTCTCTTCTCTACTCAAGGTAATTCTCTCTCATCCTTCTAGGATATAAGTGAAGGATCAGTTCAACATTCCTCTTCCATCTTTCAAGAGAGTGGCCCTTCAGCTACAGAGGAAGAGCAGGTTATTTTGGAGTGTATTCCTCCTCTAGTCTCTGCAAGCATGAACAACATGCTTATGAGACCTAGTTCTCTTGAGGAATTCGAACACGTGGTGTTTCTATTAGGATTAAGGTGCCATCAACCTTGTAAATCCTATGTAATTTATTATTCCTATTATTGTTTGTAAATCACCCATAAGGGATGAGAGGTTTCACCAGTAGCGATCTTGATTCAGTTACATGTTTATATTGGTACTCGACACTAATCTGTTCGCGACGGGGGGTCGCAAGGGGTTTCCCCTCTACAAGGGGTCTCGGGGGGATCATCCCCCGGTGGGGGGTCCGGGTGTCGTGCGCCCCGACGGGAGTTCAAGGGTAGCACCCCCGAAACCACATTTTATTTATATTTTATCATTATAAATCTAAATCATTCGTCATTAGGTCACAGATCTAACGGTCAATATTTTATCAGTTTTCTTGCCCTAGAAGGCAACCCCCTTTTATAAGGATATTTGTACTACATTTTTAGCAGAGTTAAGAGTAACAAGTGTCGCTAGATTGAAGACTGAGGAAGAAGAGGAAGTGCATGTATTGTAATCTCATATTGAAGATAATACAACTTGGAGCCTCTTTTCTTGGGGAGTTTTTAACCCAAAATAGTTTCTCCACATTACATACTGTGTTATGTGTTCAATTCTTAATGCATGTTATTTATGTGTAGTGGGTTTTATTTTTGTTGCAATCTCCATTGATTCTACATTATTTAGAGGACATTAATAAGGTTTGAATCAGATTTCTTTTGTGTGGTTTACACCATCATTTCTAACAGTTTTAGATGAAGAAAGGGAAAGCTCCTAGCCCAGACAATTTCCCCCACTGAGTTTTTTCAAGAATTCTAGGATATCCTGAAGGTTGATCTTTTAGAGGTTGTTCAAGAATCTCATGCTAATAAAAGGATGCTTAAATCTCTCAATACCACCTTTTTGTCCCTAATTCCTAAAAAAGAGGGTGCTAGCTCTTTTGATCACTTCTGCCTATTGCTCTCTACAACGTTATTTATAAGATTATTTTTAAGCTTATTGTTGACCACCTAAAGAAGGTAATGGATTCTCTCATCTCTTATGAGTAGGGTGGGTTTGTGAAAGGGCACCAAGTCTTGGATGGTATCATTATAGCTATTGAGGCTATCCATTCTATGGCCAACTCCAAGGAAAAGGCTATGTTTATCAAGTTGTATATGTCTAAGGCCTATGACAAGGTCAGATGGTCTTTCCTTCAAAATACTCGTGGCCTTTGGTTTTTGTCAGGAATGGATTGATTGGGTGATGAGTTGTGTAAGTCTTCCCTCTTTCTCTATCTTGATTAATGATATTCCTCCCCCCTCTTCTTTACTTCCAGAGGGCTCTAATAGGGTGACCTCATCTCTCCTTATCTTTTCATCCTTATGGTTGAAGGTTTGGGTAAACTTTTATAGAAACAAAAAAGTATCGGGTGTATTCATGCATAGTCTTTGCTCAGGGTGTGGTTTTTCAAACTCATCTTCAGTTTGTTGATGACACAACCTTGATGGGTCTTGCGAAGATTCAAGAAGTGGTTAGTTTTAGGAAAGCCTTGGATACCTATTTGGTTGCCTCTTGCCAACAAATTAATGAGGACAAGTCCAACATTTTCTTCTTTGATACCCCCTAGATAATCCAACAAAGAATAGCTCATATCCTTCATTTTAACGTAGGAAATCTTGTTTGATTACCTTGGCATTCCTTTATCAGTTGCTAATCCCAAAAGGGATCAGTGGAAGATCATTGACTAATTCAAAATGAAGGTTAGTCATTGAACCTTTCACTAATTGTCTTTTGCTTGTCACCTGACTCTACTAAAATCTATTTTACAAGCTCTACCTATCTAAAGATTTCTTGTTCTTTCTACCCCCAAAAGCATCCTTGAGGATCTTGATGCTTTATCTAGCAAATGTTTTGAGGTTGGCAACTTGGATTCCCACAACTGGAGTCTTATTAGTTGGGATCAATTTTGTAGGCCTAAGCAAGATGGGGGCTTGGGCATTTGGTGTGCTGCTCTTAGTAGCCAATCTTTGGTTGCCAAGCTTTACTAGCGATAGTGTAAGCATCCAGAACAGTTATGGGCTAGAATTTTGAATTTAAAATATTTAGGTGTGTTGTTATATGGAGCCTAATCAGACTCGGAGGTTAAATTTACCCCACTTTTATCGGCGCGGTTTCCCCCCAAATTATTTAACAGGGTCAAGGGACAGCGCCCTTGCGGGGGTTTGGGGGCAGCGCCCCCAAGACGGGGTTAAGCGGCAACGCCCCTGGCACGCTCCCTGTCGCGATACAGGGCGGGGTCAAGGGGCAGCGCCCCCAAAACCTCCAACGATTTTTATTATTTTAGAAAGGCGTCGGGAGTTATTTTTCTATTGGTCGACATTAAAAAAACCCTATTTTTGTAACCGACATAAGGCTTGATAAAAGCAGCTAAGGGTTAGGGTTTCCGTTGATGTATTATAGCATTTTGCAGCGGTATTGAGTTGCAAGGATTGCTGGTTGTAATCGGTTCGATTTACTGGATAATAATATTGGACTCTCTGTTGGTGGATGTAGCCCAAGTTTGGGTGAACCACGTTAAAATTGTCTCACTGTTATTATTTCTGTGTATTTTTCATTCCTTTGTTTAATCTTTATTTGCATTTAATTGATATCTTTTGTCGACTAACCCTAACAAGGTGGAATAGATGCCTCTTGGATCCCTAGAGTGATTTTGGTTGGCTAAGGCTTGATGATATGGAATACAATTAAGATTTGGGCTTCACTTGTTAAGCATGGTTTATTTTGGATCGTTAAAAATGGTCAATGAGCACTCTTCTAGAGTGATGCATGGGATCTTCATCCTTCGATCTTATCCTCTTTCCTTATTCTCCAAGATTTAAGTTGTGCCTTTATTGTAGTAGGGTGGATTTTGGTTGTTGATTTCAAGCATTCACTTAAGGTAGGGAGTTCGGCGTTCCATCAATGGAAGGATTCTACCTATTGGCCTAAAGGAGGCTCTTTGGAGGCACGAGCCATCCTATCTTCTATTCTTGGAGCTCAACCATGTTGCTCTTTGGAGGATAAATGATTTGCTCATGTGGGGACATGATCTGAAACGGACTTGCTCGGTGGCCCTTGTTTCAAATCCTTGGTCAGGGATAATGGCAAGATCTATGATTTTCCTTTGCGGACCAAAATCTGGAATAAATTTTGTTGGCCCAAGTGTAATTTCTTCATTTCGCTAATTTGTCAAAGTAAATGTCTCACTTAAGATAACATTAAAAAGAGAGATTTTCAAGGCCCCTCAAAATGTGTTCAATGTGGCTTTGCGGAAGAATCAGTGGCTCACCTCTTTTTCCAGTGTCCTTTTTCCAGTGTCATCTAGAGCCAATGGTGGCAACTCTAGAATTGTCATGTCATTCATGCTACCTCCTTGCCATAGTTTTGGGCAACCCTAGGTTAGCCTCCTTCAACAACTAGTTTCTTCAATGTTACCTAGGAGCTTGGCCCTATTTTCATCCTTTGGCAAAAATGGCGAAAACGGACCCATCAAATTTTCCAAGGTCACTACAGCTTACTCTCTCAAATATGCCAAAAAGCTTGACTCTATGAAAAATATTATCATTGCTAAATGTTCTATGGATGAGAATCTCTCTCTTGATCTCAAAATTGCAAAGAGCCTTCAACTTCAATCTATTATTGCTCCCTCTTAGTGCCCTCATCCTCCCTCCCAGGCTTCTCGCAAGGTTAACGATGTCGGGAAATGGTCACCCCCACCTTTCGGTTGCTTCAAAATCAATACAAATGGCTTCTCCTATGGCAACCTGGGTGTTGTTGGAGTTGGTGGAGTTGGTCATGCGGAGGATGCGTCAATAATTTTTTGCTTCTCTATTGCTCTAGGCATCAACACCATAATCAAATGAAGGGTCATGCTATTCTTCTAACTCTTGAAAAAGCTTGTGAGTTGGGTTGGAAAAAAGTTATTTGTGAAACTAATTCCCTTGTCATGGTTTCTCTCCTAAGTGGAGAAAGCGCTGAGGAGTCCTAGAGACTTTCAATTTTTGTTGAGCATATTCTTCGTCTCACTCCTCAATTTGAAGCCATATCCTTTGTTCATATTCCTAGAGATGGAACTTGGTGGATGATTGTCTTACTAAGTGGGTATCTGAGGAGAATTGAAATTGGAATGTCTTAGAATGGAGGTCTTTTGACTCCTAAAAAAGCCTCTCAGCATACCCATCTTGTTCATTGTGATCAAGATGATTCCTTCTTGCCTTGGCAATGGCCCCTACCTAAGGATCGTCGCTTCAATTGGAGATTCCCTTCAAGGGTCTTCTATTGGATTCACTGGTTTTTTAGCTTTTCTAGCATGTTTGACACCCTATCTATACTTGTTTTGCTTCTCAAAGGCCCTCGATCTCCAAAAGTCTTAGATGCTTGATGGAACCTTTGGAGTGTCCTTGGGGATGGACTTGTGATAATCCCATCTTGATTTTCTATCTATATCCTATGGTTATAGCTATGGCTATTTGGAAATATGTGTCTTGTAATATGTAATGTGGTTCTTTTATAATATAATTTTCACTTTTTTTCCCTAAAAAATACATATATATACATACATGCATATAATGTCTAAGATTACTCATTCAAACTTTATATATATACTTACTTGAGAAAATTTTGAACGAGTAGTCTTAGACTATCACAAACCAAAGGACTACTCCCCCTTTCCTTCCACCCTTTCTATAGTAGGAGGATGACAGAGTAGTATGATAAACATACACAATGTGCATGTGTGTGCACCAAGGCTACATCAAGCATCCTTGAGAAAGTTTGAATGAGTGATCTTAAGATTATGACGAACCAAAGGACTACTATAGTGGGAGGATGACATATTAGTGGTGCGCCCTAGCTTGGAATGAAAAGCTAACTACCTCATAAGTGTTCGCTAGCATTTGTTTAACCTACATGACTAGGCAACCTAGAGAAGAAGCATCTACTTCTCTCTAATATAGTAAGCCACTCTATCCATAGTACTCATTCAAGACCCAGTCACACCAAATGGAACTAACCAAACCCCCTATTTGTAGATTAGACTGATTGAACCATTCTTTTCAATATAGAAGGGAATTCCAATACAATAGATATTAAACCTACCACAGAAACTCCCCATCCACATAAACTAACTATTCCCATTCCCAGAAACGATTTTGATCACTAAACAATGATGGACACTAATGACTAATTGATTCAGAGCAGCCCTCCATGGAGGTATTCCCATTCCCAAAAAAAAATTTGAACACTAAACACTGCTGAACAGTAACAACTAATTGATTCAGAGCAGCCCTCCATGGTTCAAAGGGGCCCTAGATGACTCTCTTTGAACACAAAGTATTCTCATTCCCAAAAGCAATTTTAAACAGTAAACACTACTGGACAGTAATGACTAAGTGATTCAGAGCAGCCCTTCATGGTTTAGAGGAGCCCTTGATGAGTCTCTTTGAACACTTAAACACTGTTGAACAACTAATTGATTCACAGTAGCCCTCTGTGGTTTAGAGGAGAACTAGATAACCATCCATATCAATGGTTAGAATTAAACAATTCCACAAATCAACCCCGCCTACACCCGCATCCCTCATCCCATTCTAGATTAGGCTGAACCCAAAAACCACCAACCCAACCTATTTGGATTTGACATTGATGGACAGTGGCATAAACTATTCCAAACCAGAGTGCCCACATAACCTAACTATTCCCATTCCCACATAAACCAATTATTTCCATTCCCTGAAACAATTCGATCGCTAAACACTGCTGGACACTAACGACTAATTGATGCAGAGCAGCCCTCCATGGTTCAGGTGTTCCCATTCCCAAGAACAATTTTGAACACTAAACACTGCTGAACAGTAACAACTAATTGATTCAGAGCAGCCCTCCATGGTTCAAAGGAGCCCTAGATGACTCTCTTTGAACACAAAGTATTCCCATTCCCAAAAACAATTTTAAACAGTAGACACTACTGAGCAGTAACGACTAACTGATTCAGAGCAGCCCTTCATTGTTTAGAGGAGCCCTTGATGAGTCCCTTTGAACACTTTAACACTGTTGAACACTAATTGATAGGGAAGGAGGGAGGGAGAGAGTGAGGAACTCTCTCTCTTGCTTCCCTTCATTCTGATAATTACAAGCAATCTTAAATTATTGTTACAGATCACTTTACATTAGAATATTGAGTGAACACGAGAAAGCCATAGAATAGATTATATTTTTTTGTATTTATAAAAAGACATTCACTTTGGCCTACAAGCTCTCTCTCATGCTTCCCTTCATTCTGAAAATTACATGCAACCTTCAGTTATTGTCACAGATCACTTGACATTAAATCTACAATTCCAAATTCTGCTTGTATTACTCTCAGTGCTTTGGGTTTACCAATATTGAGCTATGCTTGTTATTTTTCAAGCAATAAGAATACGAGTGCACAGAATATTGAGTGAATATGAGAAAGCCATAGAATAGAACGTAAATGTATTGTTGTGGAGTTTGTAGGCCAAGTTGAATGTCTATTTATAAATATCAAAAAGTATATTCTAAAGGTCCCCATACAGATTAACTATATGATTAATATTAACTTCCTTAATTAGTTTTCCTCCGTGGTCATTTGTTCCCTACAAAGACTATTGTGGAGCATTTTTATTATTTGATTCAAGAAATTTGACTCCAATTTTGATATAATTCAAAATGCCTTGAGATTGAATTACGCATCTATAGGTACAAGAAAATACAGTGATTGCATTGCCAAGTTACATAAGGTGCTGATAAATTTGAAATCATCCTTCCAACCTCCATTTGTTGGGCCAATCTCATACTGGATAAGGAATCTTGAAAATATCTAAACAACGTTGCTTATACTGACCCCATAAGACACATTTGCAGATTACAAATTCTGCAGGAAAAGGTTGTATATTGAATATACAAGGAAAACTTGTGCTTCATTAACTGATTTAGACCCCCCACCGCAAAAAGATGACCATGGAGCCCTTTGAGTACTGAGCAAATGCTATGAATAAAATTAGATAAGAATACATGCTTTGGAGCACTTGATACTATCAAAAGAGCAACATTCTCAGTAAAATTTCATCAAACACAATCAGAACAAATGTAATCCAACAAGACTAAGGTTACACTGATTCTGTCCGTCTTGCAACTTCAACCCGTGCATACCATTCCTTTCTCTTTCAAGTCAAGCATGAGAGACTAGTTCTTTTTAATATAAATGTACTGCTATTCAGTTCTGAATTCATGCTGCCCATATGGAGTCAATGGCAAACAGAACATTGAAGTGCAATGGTGGCTGAATTTGCACTTGTACCATTCGTTAAGCTGTCATTTACAATTGCACTAGATTTTCTTTTTCTTGATCCGACAGACTTATGCTTCTTGGATGAACCTGGCCGTGCCACACTGGGCTCACAATAAAGATTTCCTGTATTATCCATTTTAGCATCTCCATCTGGAGTTTTATCCATGTCATTAGGAGACACTTCTTTCTTGTCGGGACTTGCCATTACAGTTTCTGCAGATTCAATTTTCTGAGGTTCCAAAGCAGGCTCCATGGTAGTCAAATTTGCTTCAGTGATCAATAGTTGATGCTGCTCTTTTTGTGTGCCTGTCCTAAATGGTAAATTAGATGGCAAACCTGTCTCTGGAGGAGTGAGAACAGACATTGATGCAAGGGTGTAATCCAACAGAAATGTGCTTCTCACAAACCGATCTATTCTGCTGTAGTGTCGTTGTGAATATGGTATAAGACCCTCCAAGAGTTCATTAATGCCTCGCACCTAAAGTAAAATGAAACAAACAATAATGTGTATATGATCAGGAAAATAACTATGTAACTCAATAATAAAATGTAAATGCAAACCCGAAACAAGAAAAAAATGTAAATGCAAACCCAAGATAATTTATAGCTTGAATACAGAAGTACCTCCATGATGTCTGTTGGAGAAAGGACACTAAAAAGATGAAATAACACAAACTGAGCGACATGACAAAATTTTGGCTTTGTATTCCATTCTCGAACGTATTCCAAAAGCAATCTAAGTTCTTCTTTCCCAAGGCCACTTATCACTGTGTGTATATGATTCTCTTTGTCCCGTTTTCTGACAAAGGTCGGCTTCAAGTGAGAAAAATAATTCAAAAAATATGAAAAATAGCAAGGAAACTATCAGAACAAGAACCAAATCCCACCTCTTAAGTTCAGTAAAGATATTAAGGAGCTTATACGGTCTCCTTAGTTCAAATGCAAGTTGAATGGCTTTGATATAATCAGTATCTGCTAGAGCATTTGCCAAGTCTTGGTCTTTCAATGTTTCTTCTGCCTGTACCATAAAAGTGATGAGGCATGGATCTCAAGGCATATAAGTCAACATACAAAAGGCATGTATCTAAATATGTCAAGAATATTTAAGGACTCGAATAAAGACCAAAGCTACAGTGGTAGTAATAAGAAACCAAGGGATTATATATATTTTGAAGACTGACAAGCTGAACAAATTCACCATCAATATGATAGCCATTAGAATTACAGCACTGCCCAATTGCATGCTCAGTACTAACATCGGACTGAAACTCATGAAGCATACCTCTTTGAGAAGAGCTTCCTCCTCATCTGTAGCAGTACAATCATGCCACAGATTTACAAGAGAATCACTGCCACCACTTGCGAGCATTTCTGTCTTCTTGCCAACAGCCAAGGCCCAGATCTGCATAAGTATATGATTAGAAATATAATCAGTGAAGTTATCAGGAATCATCAGAATTGACATAGACAAACTCTTTCTTATTAATAAATGAAACCAGAGGCCAAAATCTTTACAGCCAATCAAATTTTAGCTAAACAAGATATATGAAGTACACCAAAACAGCAAATGTAAGATAAAACATATAAAATTATGTTATGCACGAGGAGATACTGACATGGAACAAAATTTTACCACAGGTATATAGCATGCATAGATAATAAATCAACAGCTTGCAATCTAAAATGCCAAACTTGAACAAGAAGCAGAGAAAGGGAAAAGAAAAATGAATGGGGCCTCCAAAACATCAAATTTAGTTTCATGTGTGTGCAATGGAAACAAATCTCCAAACAAAGCACATATGAGATTAAAAAACATAGGAAGGACACCGGTCCATGCAAAATCATTTCATATTGTGCACAATTGTTTGCTTGAAAATTCAGAGGCAAGCTGCAGTTCACCTTGTCCTCATGCTGGTCAAAAGTTGCAACACATTCATTTGACTTAACTGTCCACAACTTCAACAAGCCGTCAGCACCTGAGAAACAAGAAAGTTTCAAAAAGCAGACAAAATAATTTCATCATAGATGTTGAAAAGATGACAAACAAAATACCATCATTAATGTTAAAAAGAACAAAACAATTGCATTTAAAATTAGATAATGAATTAAAAGGATGAGCAAGCAATTCTACCAGAAGAAATAAACTGTGTCCCACGAGTTAGGAACGAAGCTCGCAATACACTTGCAGTATGTCCTTCAAAAGTCCTCAAGCATGATCCATCTGTTAAGGCCCATATTTTGATTGTCTTGTCACCAGATGCTGTCATTACACATTGGTCTACAGGGGAGAATTCTACACACCAAACTCCCCTTTTGTGGCCTCTTAGAACCATCAATGGTACTAAATGTGGAAGCCTCCACACACGAGCAGTTTTATCCTGATAAAGGTACATCAAGATATGGCTCAGACAATCAATAAATCCCTTTCATCAATGATGCCGTTGTCAATATTTGTTCTAAGACAGAAATTTATAGCAATATACAATCAGAAGCGTTTGACTCAAAAACCTGAGACCCAGTACAGACAAGACTATCATTTGGGGCAACTGCCACAGAATTTATGTCCTTGTCGTGAGCTGCAACAGTTGCCTGTGATGTGAGCTTGACTGGCTCTTCAGCACCATGAGATTCTAGCACATTAGCTAGATTCCACAATTTGATTGTGCGATCACTGAAAAAGAAGAATAAAAATATCCAATCATTTAGATGTTTAGTTACATTTTTGTATTCACTAAAGACAAAATGGCCCAAATTTTAACAAATTCCCGAACACAAATTGAGCCACACATAATAAAGTAGACAAGTTTGAACAAAGGATGTGTAGTTCAAAATACTATGGAAGAAAACTTTTAGCAGTGTCCCATGAGGGGACACACTGCCCCACCCTCCCCCACAAAAAAAGAAAAAGAAACAGGCCATTCCTGAGACGGGAACATCCTCAGGAGGGAAAGATGCACCCCCACTTCTCCTAACAAGCAAAGCCTAAGAGGAAACACAAAGTAACTAGTGATGCTCCAAACCAGATGGCAAAGTTATTCAATGTGCATAATATGGATTAGGCAGATGATGTCATTGGCAAAGTTTCATGGCTCACTCCCCTTCTTATAAGGAGGATAAGAGTGGGTCCTTCATATATGCCACCAGGAAATAAAATTGAGGACAACAATCTTGGATAAGAAATATCCCAAGATTAATATTTTAATGAAGAAAATGAAGACTACCCAGGTCACTAGTGGATGCAACATAATCACGGATAGGTGGACAAACATTAGGCATCATCCACACATCAACATCATGGTCACATGTTCAGAGGTCTCTTATTTCCTTAGGGTTGTTGATTGCTCAAGGCACCACAAGGATGCCAATTATCAATTCCAAATCCTTAGAAATGCCACTGCAGAGGTTGAGCCAGAGAACGTGGTGTAGGTCGTGATAGATGCAACCTATGTATGCAAAGCTGTAAGGAAGTTGATTGAGGTGGCCTACAAGCATATTTGATGGACTCCTTGTATGCATGCCATGAATAATGCATTCAAGGACATGGGCAAAATTAGCTGGATCAAATAGGACATTCATGATGCTAAAAATGTGTAGATGTTTATCTGCAACCACCACAGTTTCACATGCACTATTCTAGACCTTCTCCAAGAAAGAATTTTGAAACCTATTAAGACCAAATATACATCATGCTTCATTCTCTTGGAGAGGATGCTTGAGTTGCAACAAGCATTGCAACTAATGGTCATGACACAAGAGTGGAATCAATGGCCCAATTCTAAATCAAAGGAGGAGAAGAGGGACTGAGGGAGAATGAGCAATATGTACAAAGGCTTGGCAAAGTTACCCCTATGCAAGATGTTGAGGTAAAGGCATGGTTCATGAAGGCTATTCAAAAGATGTACAATGCTGAGGATGCCTTCGTCATTCGTACTGAGTAGACAAAATTTGCCACTCTTAGGGGACATCTAGAAGAGGCCAAGCCAAATAGAGAGACTATGGCACAAGAGGATCCAATTCTATAGTGTACTATGCATGGGCCTCATTCTTTGACAACCACACTAGCCATTTGTCTGTTGTCTGATGTTTCTAGTTCTTCTGCTATTGAGAGGAACTAGTCTATTTATAGCTTCATCCACTCTATTAAGAGGAATAGGCTTACCTCTAGGAAGGCAGAGAAGCTTGTAGCTATACAAAGCACCTTGGGTCTCATTGGTTGTAACTCATTTACGTACAAGGAGAATCCAGCAACCCAACAAAATGTAGAGACCGAGGAGCCCACACAAGTTGATGATGATGAGGCACAAACAGGGTTGTTTGTATTGGTTTGGTGGAGCTTGACATCAAGGATTCCAACAGCTCTAGTGATGAGGAGCTTGGCACAGACTTTGGGGATGATTAGATGCATTTGAATTTTGAATGTAATCATCTTTTTTAATATAATATATTGATATTCAGCATTGTCATTGTTCAATGCAATGTGTTTAGTATTAGGTGGTTTACAATTTCAATTGCCAATTCTTATAATTTTATAATAACTAATTTTTCAAGTACATATATATATATATATAATATTTGCCCCGTCATCCCCAAATCAAGGTCCTTGGTCCACAAAACCCATCCTCCCCTCCCAAACCTTCATGGAACTATGCCTATTAGCCTAATTTCATGTTTTAAGAAACTGAGTTCCCATCAGTTTTACCATGGGCATTGTACCTTGTGGATGAAAACACTAATGATTACATAAACCTCCAACGAAGCATAAACAATGCAGATTTTATACGCTGTTACATAGAACACATATTGGACTACACATTGAATACAATACATATTTGCTCAACCGATTGGCAACTACCACATGTTTTACAACTCAGGATGAATAAAAAATCGTAAGTATGATACAATCAAATGTCATTTCCAAATAATGTACATTTTCTTTCCAGTTGATTGTTTTGTTTAAATTTATGTTCATGTATATTTGTTTCTCTCAATTTTACTTTGCTGAAATCTTACTCAAATTGCATTTGTGTAAATTTCTAGTTTCACAAGTCATGTATTATGTCTTTGCATACCTGCACATATAGAAATGTATATGCAGGAATTCATAAATTCATAAGCATACATATACCTCTTGTTTATGCATATAAACGAAGTACATAAACCTATCTGAAATTCAGAAAGCTACAACTAGGAATTCTTATTACCATCTTTAAGCAATTCATGGTCTACATGGTATGAGATCTCTAGCAATAGCTTGACTTCTTGAGTACAATCTGGGTAATGATGGCCTATAAGATATTATGGACAAAACAAAGATCAAATGTGGAGAAAAAATATCATGATTTTCATGATGTCATTGCCACATTTAGTGTGAAACAGTAAAAGTGATGTCCTCACTTAAGCAGGTTTTATCAATCCTCTCTCCTTAAAATGTCTACATACCTAGAAGTTGCTGCTTTATATACTTGAGAGACAAGATTATTCATGTTAGTTTTAAACTAAGTTACCTGATTATGTGTTTGGGTATAGGATTCACTTTTTCTTGTTGATCCCAGGTTTGGTATGTGTTCAATACATATACAGAAATATAAATAATACAAATAAAATTAACCCTAATATCAGCATACATATAAAAAAACACTACAGATAGTTGATAATTCAAACTATTATGACATATCTACATTATTTGTTCAAAAAAATAAAATAAAGCAATGCCAAAATAGTGTATTTTAGAGTGTTCAGTTGGATGGATTAAGTTTGGAGGATGGAGGGGTTAGAAATGGGCTAGCTTAAGAATGAATTGGACGACGCAGCAAACTCAGGAATGTGTTTAGATGGATACTTTGAAGCATCCTGTATAGAATAATAAACATTGCAAGGTTCCCTCGAATATGCAGTTGGCGGACTTTGTTATATGCAATGTATAACTTGAAACTAAACCATTTTGCAAGGTGATGATAAACATGTGCTTAGGCGGACAATTAAAACCGTTGTGGACAAACCAGAACATGTGGATTGCAAAGTCATCATATATGTGCGCTATGGCGGACTTATCATGCCCTTGAGCATGATGCTATTTTTAAACAAAGCAACTTCAAATCTGTGCCTTGACGGACCTTCCAGCTGGCTATGTATGATTTGGAAATTTCGGCACTATGCAAACCAAATGACCACTAAGTGTTTCTACGGACCTTTTTACACTCTTTGTACAGTTTGAAACTTTTAGCATTGCAAAGGGATCAATAATGTGTGCCTAGAGCGGTCAATTCAAACCATCGAGCATAAGTCGAATCATGTGAAGTTCAAGGTAAAGTTGAAGGTGAGTCGGCAGAAATTTTATAGGATGTCATGAATGTGCCTTGAAACTTTGCAAGGTGATCGCGAATACACACTCAGAGCGGATATATTGAAGAGCCATGTATAGTGCATATGACGCAAAGTCAATTTAAATGTGCGCCTAGAGAATAATGGGCGGGCTTTCGAACCATCGGGTATAACTTTAGAAATGTGAATTGTGAGGTGGACTCTTTAGGATGCCTAGGCGGAGCTTTAAAGTGCCATGTATGATTTGAAGTTTTACAACTCGCAAGGTGTCTATACACACACGCTTAGGCAGAGATTTTAAAGTGGCTTGCATGATGCTTGAAAATACAAATGCGAACATTCTTCAAAGGTGCGGCTAGATGAACTTCTTCAACTCTTGCGGTGATTGACTTCTTAAGACATTCAATGGATTTTACCGCAGCCTTTGCACTACTTGCAGACTTCCTTTACTCAGACGGGAATTCTCGAACAAGACCACTGCCAAAACAAAGCAACTCAAGCCAAAAACTCAAAAAGAGTGGGTCCTCATCAGCGATGGGGCAATGTGTGATTAGGTCACAACAGTTCCTTTCATGTTGTAATTGACTATAACTCTACATAGTTTCATGAGATTCATCCATATGGGGATGACATTGATGCTGATAAACTTGACCATTGGATAGCCTAGTTGGCATGTACAACATCTTTATGGATGAATAATCCTCATCAACACTGTTGAGATGCACTTGGATGACATTGATGCTGATAAACTTGACCATTGGATAGCCTAGTTGGCATGTACAACATCTTTATGGATGAATAATCCTCATCAACACTGTTGAGAGGCACTTGGAAGGCATTTGGGAACCCTAGATCTTTCCGCTAAGTGTTGATTTCTTCCTGTTATAGGCTTTGATAGCAAGAGAAGGGGAATGAAGGCATTTAAATATATAGTACTGCATTTCTCCTTTTATAGGTCTCTGAAGAAGCCTGTTGCTGCTCCTTTTCGCCACTGGTTTTTGGATCTTTTTAGCAAGCATTAAAAAATCAAAGTTAAATTGACCTTTTGAAATTATGGCAATTGATGCAGAGGTATATCCCCTTGGACATAAGATAGACAAGATAATATCAGATCTGCTGATGTCATTTCTGTGGCAAAGTTTCATGGACACGGATACAGGTACAGATACAGTATTGGATACGGATACAGATACGGCTGGATACAACATTATATATATATATATATAACAATTTACCAAATATATTATATAATATATATCAATAAATTAAGCTTAATAAATAATAAACAATATTAAACTTAATAAAATTTTGATAGATTAAACTTAAATTAAAAGTTTTGAATTGTTTTAAACTTAATAAAATAAAAGTTTACAATGTAAGTCAAACAAAAAAAATTAAGGGATTCTACCATGAAGCTGCCAATGCTCAAGAACTAAGAAAACACTAAAATTTGAATTTTGTTCCATATATTCTCTTGCAATTCCCTGCAAAATCAAGAGTAAAGATAATCCTTACATGGTCATATCATTTGTCTGCTTGTGGAGTAAGGAAGCACTTATGCCTGCAAATCCAGGGAAGATTCAGTCGACAATTGGACGAGCATTGGGGCACACATAAATCCTGTCAATATTATCATACATGATGCCCAATCAAAGAAAAGTAAGATGAGTAATTTAACAACAAATAATTAGGTGCTTGCGCTTGAATGATAGGAAGCTCGCCGCATCTCTCATCTGTGCCTGCAGCCATCAGTGAGAAGTCAAGGGCTGCATGACTTTTCACATTTTAGGGTTAATTTTTGGGATATGGGACAAATATCACTTGATGGTCGTATCTACGCGTATCTGACACAGTTTTAAAAATATTTTTTTTGAGGTATGGCTAGAAACGGTATCTGAGCCGTATCATATCCATATCCGTATCTAGTACAACGGTACACATACTGGGGGAGGGGGTGGCATATCTGGTAACATAGTTCTGTGGAAATAATTCTCTGCTTTGATGACCTTAATCCTCAATAGCTCAACCATTAGACGAGTGCATTAACGGACATCTACCAAGGAATAAGAATACATGTAAATATCATCACTCTAACTATCCACTCTCTCCTAGCACATCTTCATCCTAACTTCTCTAGTGTACTTTTCCATTTAGACGCTGATATGCAAAATGAGGCTTTGGATATTGAAATGCTTTTGTGCATTTAAAACCTGATTTCGTTGAATTTGATCATTGAAAGCAATCCCTTACCATACAACAATTTTAAAAGGAAAGATCTTGAAGCAATTGTCCTTTGAAGGAACACCATTGCTTTGCAGATCACCATGTGTAGAAACAATGAACAACTATGCTGTGTAGAAAGAGTGTTGTGATAAGTATAAAGGGTGTGATTTAGGTTAGGCTTTAGGTTGAGAGAATTAAGGGTCACGATGATAGTGAGAGATGTAAAGGTGAAAGAGATGGAGTAGAAACAAGGGAACTAGGATTAAGCTAGGTAAGGGGAACACAATAGGGGGTAAAAACGGTGGGTAATATAAAAAGGGGTGCAACAATGTTTAATATACTTAAAGGGTAGCAAGAATGTGGGAAGTTAAATGAGATGTCTAGGTAGGGAACTACGAAGTGCACAGGGGAGTGATCATCAAATTATGGTTTTTATTTTTCAAAAGCCGGAGGATTTATGGCAAGTTCATTGGTTTCGAAGGGATTGAGTCCCTCTACTTGACACTTTGGACCATCAATGCTAATTTCCTTCACCAGTTCAAATGGAATTGAAAAATGCAATCATTGAGAGAGCCTGACCTCAGCATCGAATCTCTTTGCATGTTGGGCAAGAAGACCTTGAGGGATTTGAAAATTATTAAATTAGGATGGGGTAACAAAAAAAAATTGTTTGCTAATTTGACAACCATCATGTTGAGAAATATTTGCTGGGTGAAATTACAGTTGAGAAAAAATATGTTGAATACTTTCTTCCCCCTTAACTGCACAAGGGGAAAACCTAACACCCTATCCATCCCCGTTTCCTATCCATCCCCGTTTCTTAAGGCTTCATAGTAGTGAGAATGTTTCCATGGCTAACCAGCCACAAGAATAGAGTTGCTTTTGGCCAAGAATGGAGTTTCCAGATTTCCCACATTTTGGGTCACAGGTGGTAAATTGACTTGTTAAGTGTTGATAGGAAGATGCCACCATACAGCATCCTATGTTTGTGTTTGCCCAAAAGCATGGGTCTTCCTTTGCCCTTGTTAAGATATGTCATTGAGATAGTTTAGACTTGACAAGGAGGAGCGTTGGACCAATTTTTTTCGTAAGGCTGAAAAACTCCCCATTCTTTTTCCATATTCTTTTGGAGCTCCTCGCACACTAGTCCAGTGAAAAGGGGGAAAAGAATTCCAAGAGTTCAAAATTTACTTTTGGAGCCATCTCCAATCTGCCAAGCGATTCTGTCTTCAAGAAGGACGATTCCATTTTTGATGATTGGTCAATCGAGGAGAGAGTATTAGACAAAACAACTTTCAAAGAAACAGTACCATTTTCTATAATATATTTTTAATTAGAATGTCAACCCATGGGGAGTGGGGATAGAGTAATCTCCAGGCCAGCTTAATGGACATAACTTAGATAAATTTCTGCACATCGTTAATATTAAGGCCTCCTTTTTAAGCTTTGTTTATGGTTGACGACATAATGAGAGGAAATTTTGAGTCTCCAATTCCCTGCCAAAGAAGCTACGTTTGTAGTTTCTCATTGGCACTCTGGACCGAGCACGACATGTGTAAAATGGCCATTAGATAGACTGACATTGATTGAAGAACCATTCTTATCAATTGTATTAGTCCCACTAAAGAAAACCATCTGTTAGTCCACCAATTGAGGTGAATCTGAATTTTACTGAGAATGTGATTCCATTACTTCCTGTGGAGTGGAAACCCCAAATAGTTATGTAGAAATGCCACTTATTGGAATTTGGGGATTTGAAGAATTTTGAACTTGGCTCGCTACCCTCTATTCGAAATAATAGTTGAATCCTTCGTATTAATGAGATGTTCAAAGCAGATTTGTATTTTGTGAGGATTGATCAAAGCTCCCTTACTTCAGATGTCATAGTAGTGTAAAGAAGGAGAGTATCATCCCCCCCAAATTGATAGCCTGTATACCTCTTCCCTTTGTCAAAGGTAGGTCTAAGGTAGGCCATAGCTTTTCTTCACTTGTTGTTTGACAGAAAGTATTCTGAGAAGAAACTCATTTAAAATAATGAACATAGGTTTAGAAGATCACCCTATCCCAAGCCTTGAGAGGAGAAAAAGGAGGCCAATATATATCCATTGACTGAGACTCTGAAGGTGGATGTAATGATTCAGCAATTTATCCATCTAATAAAGGCCTTGTTAACCCCCATTTTTTGGAAAATTTGGTCTTTTGACATTTCCAATTGGTTCTATAAAATGCTTTGGACATGTCAAACTTGATAAAAATTCTAGGCCTATGTTGTGTATATGTAGAGTGAAGAAGTTCCTGCACGCATAAAAATGTCCACAATTTGTCTTTCTAGGACGAAGGTAAATTGGGTTAGACATATCAGTTTAAATAGCAGCAGAGGACAGACTCTGTTGGCTACGATTTTAGAAATTATTTTATAGATCATATTACAGAGTGCAATTGGCTCAAAGTGAGCCAGCTGTTCACTTTGGAATGTTTGGGGTTCACTTGGTAATGTTTGGGGATGAGGACCAGCAGGGTCCTGTTTAATTGCCTCAGGATTTGCTTATTCTGGCATGATTCCTCCACTGCTTCAAGTATGTTCTTTTTTAATACATACAAAAAGTGTGAAAGAACAATGCCCAGTAACCGTCTAAGCTCGCTGCTTTATCTTTATCAAAAGAGAAAACAATCTGCTTGAGTTCTACCTCAGTGCCCTGTTGTTGAAGAGAGTAGGAATGTTGCAGAGAATATCTTCCTGGGTCATATTACTACATTCATTGGTTCTACTCTCACTAAGGATGCCTTTGGAATAATTAATTGTTTGATCCACATTTCCTTTACTTTAATTGATAGGGTCACCTAAGTGGTCTTCAAAATTGGGGAGCAGATTGATATGCGACTTATTCATGACAGACTCATGAAAAAATGTTGTGTTAGAATCCCCAGCCTTAATTCATTTTTCCCTGGATCATTGTCCCCAAAATGATTTTTCTCTCTTTAGGAGAGAATAGCTAGCTTGGAGATAAGCAATTGTTCTTTACTTTGCATGCTCACTATAAACTCTTTACTTTATATTTGCCTTTAAAGCTCAGCAAGCTCTGTTTCTGTCTCTCTTGCTTGCTGAAAAATGTTGCCAGATGAGTGGACATTTCATTTAGAGATATGTTCTTTGAAAGGATGGCTTCCTGTGGAACCTATACACGTTGTGCCCTGTCTAGTTGGGCATATTTGCACACTATTGTTTGATCTTGACTCTGAAATTCAAGCAGGTTAACCTGCTTTCAAAACTGAATTGTGAAAACCTTGTGTCAGGTGGGTTCAAGATAGTAACATACAAAGTATGATGGGGCTATGATGGGGCTAGTGGTAAAAGAAAATTGATTTGTCCTGTGATATTTTTGATGGGCCCCATGATGTTACTAGATAACATGATTTGGTCTAGTTTCTATGCTATTTTTCATGTTCCTTTCATCTATTGGTCCATGTATATATCCCTTCCTGAGTACTCCACATCACTGAAAAGAATCTGCTGAATTAGGTCTGAAAATTTTACAGCAATCCTTGAATTTAACTGTCTCCCTTTTTTGCTTTTTGTCTGTTGAATTGATGGCATTTAAATCTCCCATTAGTATAAGATATTGACTATGATGTTTTCTTGCCATTGTGAGGAGATCGCACTTGCTCTTGTACCCCAAATATGCAATAAAGAGTTAAGAACATAACTCGAGGGATCCCATTAAAACATGGTCTTAGAGATTTGACATAAGTGCATATACTTGCTTCCCCATTTGTTATTCCATCATTTTATTGAGTCAGATAAGAAGGTCTATTGCAGGAGGATCAAATCTGTCCTATGCTTATGAAATACTACTTTGAGAAATTGAAGTTTGTTAAGGACTCCAATATGCCTTTTATTCCAAACAAGGATCCTCATATTAAGGACTTGGTGAAGCCAACTCTTCTGTTGGCTTGGCTACCTGGTTCGCCATGTCCTTTACAGCCCAAATTTTTATCATTCTATTGATTTACAGATCCATGGTGTCCTTGAAATCCTGTGGTGCATCCGGGGACTTGGGAGATGATTTTCATTTCTTCTTTTAATCTCCTATTTGTTAGAAATTAAGGTTTACGTATAATAAGTTAATTGTTAGGTAGTTAGTTGGGTGGGAAGTTATTCCCATAGGCAGTTTTTAAATGGGAAAAATAAGGCTTTATAAGCCAATGTATTGAATGTAAAATCACACAAATGAATATAATGAAATTCCTCTTTACCTTTGTTATTATTTGCAATGTAAATCTATAATATTGCTCGAGTTTTTGCTGCTCTACATTGGTATCAGAGCGGAATTATTTTCTGTGCCTGTCGGAGATGAAATGGCACAGTAGCCGCTTAGTTGAAGGAAAGCACAAAGATTGACAAGTGCTTACTACAGCATATAGAAGACATGGAAAATGGTGTATGACTACAACTGGGTTCTATTCCAAAAAGAGTGCTGAAATCATTTGATGCTGCACATAGAGGAGAGTAAGGCATTCCAAAAAAAAATTGAAGGCACTGAGATCATTTGAGTTTCAGCAGAGGTTTTAATAAGCAGATTGGGCCGCTCGAAGGGTTTGTCCCTCTTTATCCTCAAATACATGGAAGATCGGTCTGGATTAAAAGGAGCCGTTGAAATTTCAAGTCAATGTGCTGTTGTGAGTTTTGCTACTGTGAGTTTGATGCCACTGCTGCTGTTTGATCTCCTGTGGGGTTTATACACCATTTCTCAGAAAAGAAATGTGGAAACATAGACAAAGCTGCGCTGGAGGATGAAACTGGCAGAAATATTTTGTCTGGTTAAAGATACACTACAAGGTATGTGTTGGCCTCTCTGTTGCCCTATCACAGAAAAGTTAATATTAGCTTTTGTTAAATAAAAACAATGGAGTGATAAGTGATTAGATTGACATTATTTAAATGGAGAAATCATATATTATTTTGAAGTTTGAGGGTCATGAATTTCATACATGGCAAGTCAAGGTGCAATTAATTTTAATAGAAAAAGATCTGTGGGAGATTGTCAATGGAACTATTAAAAAACCACAAGATGCAGATGAAGCATTAAAATGGGTAACAAAAGATCATTAAGCTACAGCAGTGATTGGTCTTGGGTTATCTGATGCATGTTTGCATCATATTGATTTGACAAAAACCACAAACCAAATATGGGAAGGCCTTAATTCTTTATTTGATTCACAAGCTTCGAGTGCTAAAATGGGAATGAAGCAAAAACTTTTTAGTTTAAAAATGAAAGAAGGTGATAGTATTGTTCAACATATTAGTACGTTTTGTTCCCTTCTTAATCAACTTGCTAGTATAAAATGTACAGTCGATGATGATGATGCAAAAGCTATCTTATTAAATAGTATGCCTTCAAGTTATGACAATATTGTGTTTACTTTAAACAAACTGAATCCGAGCCCGAGCTTAGAAAATGTGATATCTTAATTGATGAAGAGAAAAGAGTCACTAAAACTCACTCAAATACTGAGGAAACTGCTTTGTTTGTCAAAAGGAAGGCTAATGTTTCAACAGGAAAGAATAGTTTCGAATGCTTCTATGGTAATCAAAAAGGACACATTCTAATGAATTGCATTCAACGTGCTAGAGATCTTATTGATGGCAAGTTAAAAACTTTTAATGCTTTAATTGCTAATGAAACTGAGGAAAAAAATGTAATCTTGCAATATATGATCAAGAATCTCCTCACAATGACAGTGAAGATGAATATCTTCTCTAAGAATTAAGCAAGTATTATCGGAGGTTGGAGGCATTGGAGGCAAGATGATCTTCATCATCTTGACTAGCTTCTCGCTCAGAGATGATGTTTGCATGAGAAGCGTGTGTTTCATCTCTAGTCCCTTCAAGAGCAAGAGGGGGCATGCAGTGATTTGTTGGTTTTTCGATAGTTGAATCCACAAACTAGGGGAGTTGTTGGTTTGTGGATAGTTGAATCCACAAACTTGGTGAGTTGTTGTTGGTCTATGGATAGTTGAATCCACAAACTTGCTATGGATAGTTGGGTGTTGGTTGGTGATTTTCCTATGAATAATGGAGTGGATTCACAGGTAAACGATGGATAATAAGAACATTTGCCCAGACATGAGGAGTTTGGGTTGATATTGATGCTGATGCAGAGTTGGACATTTGCCTAAACAAAGGAGTTTGGGTTGATGCTTAGTTGGTTAATCAAAACAGTTACCTAGACAAGGGTTTATGTTGATGTTGATACAATATTTCTTTTGTTTTTCCTTTTTTTGTAATGTAAACCTTAGCGGGGGTTGTTAGAAATTAAGTTTTACATATAATAAGTTAATTGTTAGGTAGTTAGTTGGGTGGGAAGTTATTCTCGTAGGCAGTTTGTGAACGGGAAAAATAAAGCTTTATAAGCCAATGTATTGAATGTAAAATCTGTAATGTCCCTTACCTAATTTGCCCTAGAAAATTCAAATGCCACAAGTTAGGGTTAGGGTTTTAGAATTACCATTTATATTATCTTCAAAATTGCATAATTTTTTGTACTTGAATTCTGCAATCATAACATAGGAAAAACATATACAAAATAATAAATATAGATATACAAATATGCATCTTTAACCATTAGGGTTAGATAAGTTTTTTCCTTGCATTCAAATTATAAACAATATCAATATAGAGAGATTACACATACATTACTATGCAACTAACTCAGTTTGTTTACAAAATTCAGTCATAGAAGTGGATGGTGCATGGAGGCATGGCAGGGTGTAGACTGTCAACAATCCTCCCTCAGGGAGGCATGGCAGGGTGTTAACAGTTCTCCCTCCAAACAGTCCCTCAGGGAGGCATGGCAGGGTGTCAACATGGCAGGGTGTCAACAAGTCTCCCTCCATACAGTCCCCTCATGGAGGTATGGCAGGGTGTCAACAATTCTCCCTCCAAACAGTCCTTCAAGGAGGCATGGCAGGGTTCCCTCCAAACAGTCCCCTCACCATTCTTCTTTGATTGGTGAGCCTTAATTTATATGTGTATGACAGTGATATGCAATAAGTGAGATAATTAGCAGTCAATAATGATCTGTACTGCTGTTCCTTATTCTATTTCTGCATGTATATCCAATAATGATTCTTATTGAACTTCTCGTTCAGTTCAGAGTTTGCAATGTAATCCCTTTGCTGTCTTTATTAGTCTAGATGACTGTATAAATTACTATCATTCTGCAGATTGAATGTCTGCTGTAGTATTCAATGATTCCATGATTGATTCTTGTCCTGCCTCCAACGCACTTCACAAAACGCTTTATATACCTTCTCCAAGGGAGGCGATTTCATGAAGGATTGCGTACTTTCCAAAGGAGGCGTCCTCCTTCTAAATACATGTCCTTTTGTTAATGCTTGATAGCTGCCTATTGAAACTAATTTATAATCACCTTTTTGTCTTTGCCTTATGAAATATAATCACTATCCTTAAACAATCATAATTTCTGCCTTATTAAGTGTTAATTGTTGTTCATTATGCATCGCTGTCCAAAGGTCCTAAAGGAATATAGCAATCACTGCTCTCATTACATTATAATCGCTGCCTTGTAAAGAATAATCTTTGATTTCATTTTCTTTAGTCGATTCCCTAATTGTAGTCTTTCTTTATTTCTTAGATAATATTTAGATTAGATTTACCATTGTAATCTTTCCTTTGTGGGCTCGGGAGTCTCACTAGACGCTCCACTTAACACATACAATGGACTGGTTCTAACATCTCCAAAGACCACTCTAATCATAAAGCATGTCCCTTCCATTCGACCATAAAAATGATAGTAGTTCAATAAACTCGATATCACTTTTTATTCGTATATCCTCCTTTATCAATCGCTTATTTTTGACTTTGTCTTTCTCATAAAATCGTAGTACATCTTGCATTATTAAAACTGTCTTCTATGAATAAGACTCGTATAATTTGTAACTTGAGTAGGCTCATAGGGGAGGGAACATGACAAAATCACACAAATGAATATAATGAAATTCCTCTTTACCTTTGTTATTATTTGCAATGTAAATCTATAATATTGCTCTTGAGTTTTTGCTGCTCTAGTATTCACACAGAAAACCAGATTTGAAGACATGTGACCATAAGATGAACATAAGTATTTTTATTTTAGATGTGCTTCAAGTAGTCAGGAACTAACTTTTGGCCTCGAAGGTAAATGTGACCAGCTATTTGCTTTTTTTAGGCTGTTTTTCTTTGATCTCCAAACTATTGATCCATCTTGGGTTGTGCTAATTAGATGTTAGCTCACCTTACTCCATGAGGGCCTCAAACAGGTTATGAAGTGGAATTACAGTATGGCTATTGTTTTGTTCTAAGCCTCTTCTTTTATATGATTTATTAAACTTACTGGACTAACTTGACTCCCCTTTCTTATGCTGAAACTCCTTACCAGGGGCAGTTGACGCAAGCCTATCTGTATTTGGAATCCTATCTGGTGCACTGATGGTTTGTCATTGGGTGGGTCTTTGTTTCTCTGAAGGGCAGACTTGTTGTTGATGGCCATGCTCATGACACAATCTATAGCAAAAGGGGATGTTTTCATAATCAAATCACTTCTCGCACTCAATCCTACCCATATTCAAGATAAAACAATCAGGGAGAGGCTGGTTTAAGTTGAGGTTAATGCAGATGCAAGCATGGTTGAGAATGCCCAGCCTCTAGATTAGTTCCAAAGACATGATGTATTCACCACTGTCATTCCCCATTTTCTGTAGAGTACTAGAGAGGACTCTTGCCAATATTCACTTGGGAGGACGGGTAATCTAACCCACACTGGAACCATGCTTGGAAGATCTTGGCAGGGTTGAACGCAGGAGCCCAGTGTTTCATCAAAAGGCTGGGTTTTTTTAAGAAACCAGGGTCACCCCTGAAAGATTTGATCTTTTTCTACTTTCCACTAATCCATTGAGTTTCCAGTTTTTTAACCCAAAATATTAGAGTCTTGGGTCTAGGGAAAGCTCCCATGGATCTGCAAATCATAACCCTTTCCTGGAGCGTCGAGATCCTTATTTCCTATCTGTTTGAGATAACAGCCATTCGATTTGGGAAAGGGTATGCTGGATTTTGGCATGCTTCTTTGTGCATGTTGGGAAATAAAGGAATGAAGATCCTCCTTAAGAATCCATGTGGCTTCCTGAGTTATGGCCAATTTAAGTTCTTAGCAGCTTGTGCTAGATTTCCAAGGAGGCCATGGCCTCCTATGAGGATGGGCTATCTAATTAGCCAAGCAGATTTGAAATGTATCAACCCAAAAGAGAGAGGGGAGATAGTTTGCAGCTTGGAGAAGTGGTTCTAGAGTACATGAGAAACCCGAGCAGCACTGGAGCATTAGCTTCAGAGGTCCATGATCGAGTCTGTTAATTGCTTAAAGATAGTGCATGAGAAAGCTAATTTGAGCATTTTGTCTGTATTCAATTCCATTTTAAATGGAACTCCTGCTACTATGGGGCAAACTTCAACTTTTTTTAAATTTATAACTCATATAACCTTAATATTGCTTGCTATATATATGGAAAATATAGGGTTTACATTGTACAATTCTGGTTGTGTTCAAAATCACAAAGCCACATGACAAAAGGATGGCTACACATGCCATTATTTTTAACTGTGAATCCAAGTCCAATTCTCTTCTTTGCTTCAGCCATGTATCCATACCAAGCCCTTCATCCTATACAACACTACACTAAGTGTTTTGTAATTGTCGGTATACACAAGCCACCACTTTTGACCTCTGCCTTAAGTTCAAAAGTAGAGTTCCTTTACATTTTTTTCGTGATTGAATGATTCAAATCATTAGACATGTCAGACTAGAGATAAATACACAAGGTAATCATACGAACTCAATCAAAAATCAGTAGACTTTACCTATAAAATCCCTGCCAGAAAAACATGTGCTTCTATTTAAGATGGAGAATGCACTTGGCATCACTGTAGGATAAACCAGATACCCACAATCATTAAGCTCCGTCTAAGAACCCAAAAATTTTGCTCGTCACAGAATAGAAACAGGCCATCATTGTTGTAGACTGACACTAATACTAAAGAACTCTTAGAGACTGAAACAATTTTCTGTCAGCCTAGATAAATTATAAACACAAAATCTGTTCACGCTTTTCGTCTGGACAGGAAGAACCTTGGCAGCAGGGGATCCATTTGAAAAGTATCACAACCATTCTATTTACATCTTTCTTCTGGCCATAGGAAACTTGGTAAGGAGAAAAAACCACAATCAAATCCAACATAGCAGAGCAAAACAACTTAACAACTAACACTATCACTTCTACTTCAGATGACAGGAATGGATAGCAAGGGCCTAAAGTAACTGCATTTCGATGCCAAGATACATTATAAACACAAAACTTGTCCATGTTTTTCATCTGGACAGAAAGAACCTTGACAATTGAGGATCAGTTTAAAAGCCAAAGAACCATTCTATCACATCTTTCTTCTAACCATGACGGAAGCTGGTAGGGAGAAAAACTCGCAATCAACTCCAGCACAGCAAAGCAACATGACTTAACAACTACCATCATTGGTTCTACTTCAGATGACAGGAATGGCTCGCAAGGGCCTAACCTAAGCTATGCTTTCATGTCCATCTTCTCCAATGTTTCCCTTTTTACTTGAGACATCTACAAAGAACTTGGCATTTTCCATTTTTGCTAGCTCTATGTTTGTTTTATTATAATGGAGTTGCATAAACACTCTTCTGTCCTGAGTCATATGCCATATCTATAGTCTTGCAAACTTTTATAGATTAGCATACACTAAACAAATTCCAATTTTAATTTCGCGATCATACAGCCAAAGAGGCAATTGTGCTGGTTGGAAAATTACTTTTCTCATGGATATCAAAATATTTTAGACACTCTAAATGAATGAGGTTGAATTTTTCAGTAAGCTTGTTTATCCATGTAAAGCTTCTTATTATTCTCAAATCATCTTGACAAAATGCTTGGTTAAAAACCTGAAACATTTTCTTAAGCATTTTGAATGCAAAGTTAAAGAAAAAAGTAGGGTAGCGGTTGCAATTTGAAAAGGTCCATGGGTGCAGATTATTGAAAGTTTATAATTAATAACATTTAACAAGCTTTAGACTATATGGAGTTTTTTGAAAATATACAGACATACAGCTTACTTCAAAACATGTTTTTATCAGAATTTTTAGGAGCTCTAACATGAAAAATTGAAACCATATTCATCTTGCATCTATATCAGGTACACCCCCAATACAGTATCCTCTTTGGAATCCTCCAGTATATTCCAAACAGGTTACGCATTCAACTGGCCAACAGAAAAGGACAAGTAATACTAATTCAATGCAATGTCATTGCAAATATCTACCAACCTGCTTCCACTAACAAAAAAGTTCTTGGCTTTTTTTGAGAAGGCGACAGCTCCTATGGCACCCATGTGGCCTGTTGCAACACATAAGCAGGATCTGCTCTCTGTGTCCCAGATTCTTACCTGCAAGAAATTTATAAATTTCGTTACTTTTTAAGGTGCTTGCAACATTTTCATATCTGAAGGCTTGTAATCGATGCAAACACTGTAAGAAGATAAGATGTGCTTACAGCACACAGCTAATATTCCTTACTCTATTCATCAAAGTTTAACATCTCACACACAGCGTACCTTATAATCATCACAATAGCAGGAATAACTAATAGCAAGAACTAAAAATTACATCCAGGATTTTAGCAATGAAAACCTTCAAGAGGTGGTGATAACAAATCTTTTTCTTTTAAAATCTGATATTATGATTGTAAGCCAGAATATACAAGCTTTCAAGCTCATACCCAAACTGCCACGGAAATATCCAGAACTTCTAAATTTGAATTTCTTAAATTGGGTCCACATTCCCCTTTTCAAGCAGCTGTTATGAGCCAAATAAAGAGCAAATTATTTCAAATTGCACTCTAGGGCAGTGTATCTAAGGACTACCTCTAATTCATTTGAATCGTCTAGTATCATCAAGGAATGTTCACATGAAAGCATCATAGAGCATTATAATTGCATTATCAGCTTGCATCATCATCCTAGGCATACTGCATGCTTGTCTGTTATCTTCGATCCTTGTTCATCATTGCTAAATCGACCTGCCCAAGGGCTTGACTCAACAAGAACAAATCCTTGTCTAGCAAGTTCCCAAACAGTATCTCTCAAACACCATTTTCCCAGATGCAAGTTTATCAGACCAAGGGAAACCTTTCCCAGTCAATAGAATTCTGCCAGATCATTTTCGCAAGTGAAGTTCAGATCTGCACATCAGGTTCACTTCTGCTGGCACGGGGATCAGACCCATAGGCACAGCTTTGAACCTGACAGTTTACAGAGAATTTTATTGTTCTGAAGTTGTCATCTGACAGATACAGATTTCCTGGTATAATGGTGAATCAGCTTGTGACATCTGTTATAAATTTTTCCTTGTCGCATTGAGAGCTAAGTACATTTATTTTTACTCATTTAATCATCAGATTGATGGTATTTATTGCAATATTGGTTATCAGTCCCAGCTCTTTATCCTAGGTAAGATTTGTTTATCATTGTGATTTAATTAATTTACCTAAAATATTTGTATAGCAAGATTTTAATTTTCTTTATAATATTAAATTTATTGGTAATTTTATATATATAACCCAACCGGACCAAACATGGGAAATTGGGTGACCCACTAGATTTATTGTTAATTTTATTTACGTTTATATACTATTAATATATTTATATTGTTATTATTATTTTATACATATATACATATCATCATTTTCAATAAAGGAAGAGAGAGGTACTTAGATCACCTCTTCCTTAGTTGCAAGTTTGCTTCTAGTTGTTGGTATTGGCTTTGCTCGAAGCTTCATTGGACGACAGTCTTTCCTCACAAGCTTTTGGATCATCTGCTAGCTTGGCTGAGGCTGTGTAAGGAGTCCTTATTCAGAGGTTTATGGATTTCCAGCCCTTCTTTAGTCATTTGGGCTATTTAGAAAGAAAGGAATAAAAGAATTTTTTAGATAAAGAGATGCCTTTTCAAACTTTTCTGAATAAGCTCGAAGTCAGCATAGTTGAAGTTCTCAATGCCAGAATTGCATAAGGTTATAACAGTAAGAAGAAGTTTACTCATTGGGATGAACAGATGAGGAAGAACTGGCAGGGGCTTTTGATCCCCTCTGCAAGTTTTGGTCCCCAAAGGACTACTCAAATTGAGAGGGCCAAGGTTACTTGGACTCCCCCGGAGCATGGTTGGTTTAAGCTAAATTTTGATGGAGCTACATGCGGCAACCCGGGTCCCTCGGGTGCAGGATGTATTGTTTGAAATTGGAAAGGGGAAGTTATTGGAAGACTGGCGGAGAACCTGTCAGATGGCACAAACAACAGTGCTGAATTGCAGGCCCTTTTACTTGGGCTGAAATTGTGTAAAGACTTAAATATTAGGAAACTGGAGATAGAAGGGGACAAGCTTTTGGTCATTAATGGTTTGAGATCGCATAAGTTGGTAAATTGGAGGTTGTAGGGTATGTTGGAACAGGGTATTGCCCTTTTAGACTCCTTTAATTCGATAACAATTACTCATATTTTCAAAGAAGGAAATTCGGAGGCGGACGCCCTTTCTAATTTGGGTGCGGATGGACAATGCTTAAAGGAAATTGCAGAGATTTTAAATGAAATTCAGTAATTCTGGAAGGGGGTGGCAGGGCGGGAGTCCTTCCACACATTCAGGTGTGGAAGGACCGGGGTCGTTTGGAATGCCATGTCATCGATGAGATGGCAATTAAACTAGAAAGGATAGTGGACTCCACACTTCAATCTATTCGATGGTAGTCACGGTCCTTATCTTGCACTCATGTCATTGTGGAAGATTCGGGTAGTTGGTAACATTATTTTATTTGCAATAGCAGTGGTATTGTCAACGACAGTTTGTTTGTTTGTTTGCTTCTGCCACGTATCCATCCCCTGTTCCTATGCAATGGCGGGTGGCAGTGGTGCCGGGTTTATTATGCGAGTTTCCACGGAGGGACTCATTTGTCTGGGAGGGTCTCCGGTGCAACTGGAGAGCCGAGTGCGACAGTTAGCTTTTAAAGGCCCCGTCTCTGATCATAGGTTGAAACGAATCCTATGGGCTCATGATGCCCTGCTTCTGCTAGGCGTGAAGGTGGTTTTAGGGAAGAAATTCTTGGAGGACGAGGAATTTTTCAGGGTTGACACTATTGTTGTCTCTCGGTTTCTTGCTTCACTCCTACATGCAAGGTTTCCTAAACCGAGAGTTAGGTTGCTAGTCCGGCGCCTTTTCATTGACAATTTGTTAGGTGGTTTGGACGAAATTCTCTGGGTGGCTGAGACAGGAGTGGGTCTTCCAAGACAGGCAGATTTTCCCCTTCTGGAGGATGGCAGAGCGGTGGTAAGATACTTCCCTTTTCTTCTTGACATTAAGGGCATGTCGCTTATTCTGCACAGGGAGCAGGTGACTTTGGGTGTTGAATTCCTTCTTAAATTGTTGCAAATCGTTCCCCATGATGGAATTTTCAATTGGATTCCTGAGTTCCAGGACAAAGCAGGGGAGTCGGGGTTTGAGGTATGATTCAGCTGGGTGTTCCTTCCTTTTTGCTATGGCTCTTTCTGTTAAGTTAGTCGATTCTACATATGAAGGCGGGAGAGGGCAGTGGCGTTTTTTCCTGGTTTGGCTATGCGGCGATTAATGTAGGGGTTTTACCAGTTCTCGGGTTGGAAGGTGGTCGGGAGTAGGGTTGGGCTTGGTTTAGGCCAATTTTGGCTAACTTTCTATGAAAATGTATTGTTACCCTGGTGTAATGTATTATCCAGGAGTCTCCATGTAATATGTATATAAAATGGGTTGGTTTCGAGATTAGTAGTGTCACTAGGTTTTTTGTAAATCAGAGCTATAACCGGAGGTTTTCTTCTTGGTTCTTTCCTGCCGGTATGCTCTCTGAACCAGGTTTTGTAAATTTTCATTTCAATATATATAAATTTCTTCTTATGTATCAAAAAAAAAATTGAAATTTTGAATAGATGTCAAGTTCAACAAGAGGAAAAGATTATAACAAAATTTAAACTATAACTAATTTATTGAATCCTAACATTTTACAAATTAAAATATAACAAAGTTTAAAAAATAAAAAAATTTAAAAAACAAAGCAAATACAAAAGTTTTTCAGCGAATGGCATGCACAGAGTGGGGCATATAAAACAAGGACTTCCCATCCTGCAGAATATGTTTGACAAGAAATTTATAAAACGAAAAGTAAAACCTAAAGTTAAACATAGTTTATAATGTTTCAGTTTAATGTTTACCATTTAAAGTAAAACCTAATGTAAATTCAAATCGAACTTATAATCTCTGACTTGGATATTTTCTGAAAGTTGGGTATTTATATTGCAGACTTAACTTATTACTTTCTTTTGTATTTCAGATGCAATTTTCACTTCTCATACACTTCCGATTTTTGTGTCGATCTATGTTATTGCAGGGCAAAGACATTGATATAAATATGTGAGTGACGGTAGGAGTCACATCTGTGATAGGCGTGACTCCTTGGTAGGAGTCACATCTGTGATAGACGTGACTCCTCAAGGAGTCACGCCTATCACAAGTGTGACTTTGTCACCGTTTGTATTGTAATTGGTTTCACCGATTTTAACAGTTACTAATCACCATTTAGAATGCAGAAGATGTTTATGTTTTGGTAATATATCATTCGATCATGCTATATTGATATTTATCTTAACATACCTTATATATTAAGTATGAATATATAAGTAATATTTAATATTACTTATATATTCATATTTATTATGATCATAATAAATATGTTATCTGATCGAAGCTACAAACAACTCAACACTCCCTCTTAGCTCGGGAAGATAACAATATCACAATAATCTCTGTGAATATCAATTATCTGATCTATAATGAATTACTCAAAGTAATTTAATATCACATAACTCATGATATATAGTATCACCTATCTCGTGATACATAGCATCACCTACCTCGTGATACTAAAGGATATACTATACTCAAGAACATTACATTCTCCTTATATATATCCCAGTTATGGTATGTGCAATGACATTAAGTCACATAATGTCTAACATAACTTAATCATGATAACTCCATGATTCATACCAATATCAAGTCACATGATATTAGTCTAATGAACATTATAAGATCGTCCCCTTATAATGTTAGGTACAAGTGTAGATTATCCAAAAGATCGTCACCTTTTAGAAATAAACACAGAATGGGTAGGCCCATAATGTCATAGAGTCACACATATGACACAAGATGTTTACACATTAAACATCTTTAGTATATTAGTACAAATCAATTAGAATTTTACATTTCAATCATACCAAGATTTTTGAGGAGTGGTTTAGTAAGAATATCTGCAGTTTGATCTCCTGTACTGATATACTCCAACTGAATCACATTCCTTTCCACCATATTACGCACATAGTGATGAGGAATCTTAATATGTTTAGATCTATCATGGAATACTGGATTCACAGATAGCTTAATACAGCTTTGATTGTCGCAGTGGATGATAGTTGGTTTCAAAGGTTTACCAAATAATCCCACAAGCAGTTTTCTAAGCCATACTACCTCTCTAGCAGCCATAGAAGCTGCAATATATTCGGCTTCTGTAGAACTCTGAGCAATTGAAGACTGTTTTCTGCTGATCCACGATATCATTGCTGACCCTAAACTGAAACAACATCCGGAGGTGCTCTTCCGGTCAGTTACACTTCCAGCCCAATCTGAATCTGTGAATCCATGTAGATCTAAGTCAACCTTTTCATATTTTAAGCCATAATTTAGAGTACCTTGAAGGTATCTCATTATATGTTTCACAGCCACAAGATATATCTCCTTGGGCTCACACATAAACTGACTTAAGGCATTTACAGCATAGCAGATATCAGGGCTGGTATTGACCAAATACATCAAGGATCCAATTATCTGTCTGTACAGAGTGGGATCTGCCAACGGAGAATCTGCTGCTGCTTCCTTCAATTTATGAAGATTTGTTTCCATGGGGGAAGACATAGGTCTACATTCCATCATACCAAACCTTTTTAATATATCAATTGTGTACTTCCCTTGGTTTAGAATAATACAATCTGATTTCTGCCATACTTCCAGTCCAAGGAAGTAGTGTAATAGACCTAAGTCCATGTCAAATTCTGAAGCTAGATCTTTCTTACACTGATCAATAAGATGATCTTCCCCTGTAATCAATTGATCATCAACATATAATATCAATATTAACATATCACCTTTGCTTTGTTTGAAGTAGAGATTTGGATCTGCATCATTCTTTGAGAAGCCTAATCTCAAGAGATAACTGTCAATTCTTTCATACCAGGCTCTGGGGGCCTGTTTAAGTCCATATAGAGCTTTCTTTAATTTACATACATGGGATCCTGCATTGTGAATCTCAAATCCTTCGGGTTGCTCTAAGTAAACCTCTTCTTCAATGGTTCCATTTAAGAAAGCAGTTTTTACATCCATTTGATGGACTTTCCACCCTTTGGTTGTTGCAATAGCTAGAACTGCCCTGACTGATGTATATCGAGCAACTGGAGCGAAGGTTTCGTCGTAATCAATTCCTTCCTTTTGTGAAAATCCTCTGGCTACAAATCTTGATTTGTATTTCCCTATACTGCCATCTGCAGCATGTTTGATTTTAAATAGCCATTTTGAAGAAACAACAAATTTCCCTTTTGGTCTAGGTACTATATCCCACACATCATTCTTCAGGATGGATTGATACTCCTCTGTCATGGCATCCTTCCATACTTGGTGCTTAAGAGCTTCTATAGCACTAGAAGGTTCTGACTTAATGAATTCACTCATTAAAGCTACATAACTAGAGAATCTCTTAGGTCTTGTGCTTTCCCTAAAAGTCCCTGATGGAGCGGCATAATTTTTAGCTTCTTCCATTGTTTTGGTGGCCCAGAGTGGTCTTTTCTTGGGATTTTCTAGTGATGTGATTTGTTCATGATTTACCTCTTCCTCAGGATACTCCCTCTGAAACTCAGGTGTAGGATCCTCTTCTATGCTTGAGTTGGAAGTTTGAATTTCTGACTCAATATGATTTCTGGCTCTTTTGAAAGCTATGTCTTCCTCAAAAATCACATCTCTGCTTAGTTCAATCTGTCTTTGACCAGGTATATATATTCTATAAGCTTTTGATGTTTCACTATAGCCTACAAAGATGCCTTTTCTCCCAGAAGGTTCTAGCTTAGTTCTTTTCTCTTTGGGCACATGAATACAGGACAACCAAATATCCTTAAATGACTAATGTCTGGTTTTGTGCCAGTGAAGGCTTCTTCAGGAGTTTTGTCATCAATATGAGAGTGAGGACATCTGTTCTGTATATAGACAGCAGTACTAGATGCTTCTACCCAAAGTGAAGTGTCTATATTCTGATCAAGTAACATAGCCCTAGCAGCTTCTACAATGGTTCTATTTTTTCTTTCTGCAACTCCATTTTGTTGAGGATTATAAGGTACAGTGAACTCCCTCTTAATCCCAGTGTTTTTACAAAAGTCTTTAAAAATGTCTAAAGTGTATTCACTCCCATTATCTGTTCTTAAGGTTTTGATTTTTCTCCCCGAAGAGTTTTCAGTAATGGATTTGAATTCCTTAAATCTTTTAAGGATTTCCTGTGATTCTTTACATTTAAGAAAATAGATCCATGTCTTTCTGGAGAAGTCATCAACGAAGATTACATAGTATAGAAACCCACCTAAGGAGGGTACAGACATGGGTCCACATAAATCTGAGTGGACTAGTTCTAATACTTTATTTGTTTTGCTAGAACTATTTTGAAAGGACCCCTTTGTATTTTTCCCTAAGGCACACCCCTTGCATACCCTTGAATTACATTGTTTGAGTTTGGGTAACCCTGTAACTAGTCTTTCCATGGAAGATAGGGCACGGAAATTTAGGTGTCCTAGTCTTCTATGCCATATTTCATTAGAGTCTGCAATTTCATGAATTAGGGCTTGATTTGGTTCTGTACATAACTCGTACAAGTACCCTTGTCTACGACCTATGGTTTTGGCTTTCTTAATAGTAGAGTTCTTTGGCCATGCCAATACTTTGCTATCCATAAAGGTCACCCTATATCCATTATCTTCAAGTGCAGATATGGAGACTAGGTTTCTTTTGATGCCTGGGGCAAACAATACTCCAGTAAGTTGGATGGAGATGCCAGTCTTTAATTTGAGGGTGCATGTGCCAACACCCTTGACTGGATGTACAGAGTTGTCTCCAATTGTTACTTCTTCGTCAGTCTCTTCTACCATGGTGTCTAGTAGTTCCCTGAACCCTGTGATGTGTCTTGATGAACCACTATCTATAACACAGGTGTTGGATTTATTTGATACTTGGTTTGAAAGTGCAGAGTAGAATACATATTTCTCGGATTCATGCTCCTTTATTTTGGCATAAGATGCTTGTTGTTTGGTTCTGTCAGGACATCTGATTGCATAGTGTCCATATTGGTCGCATCTGAAACATTGGATGCGAGAAATGTCTTTCTTGAATGACCCTTTCCCTTTGATAATTTTTCCTCTTCTTGAAGTGTTTCTTCTTCTCTTTCTTTTGAGAGTTTGTATTTAGAACATGAAGGTCTTCATCTATATTTTTCTGTTTTGACCCTTTCTTTGTCTCTCTAGATTCTTCTTGAAGACAATCTGATCTTAGGCGGTCAAATTTTGGAAATTTTGGACCTTGCACTAATGCCTTGAACAAATGTCTCCCAGGAATTTGGGAAACCATCTAGAGCAATAAGTGTTAGTTCCTTGCTTTCAATTTGGTACCCAAGTGTTGATAGTTGATCCCTTAGTGCAGATATTCTCATAAAGTATGCATTGATAGATTCTCCTTTGTTCATACTTATATGATTTATTTCTCTCTTTAGGGCTAAGGTTCTGCTGGAGTTATTAATTTCATAATTGCCTTCAAGTGACTTAAACATATGATATGCAGTCCCATGCTTTGTCAGAATCGGCACGATATGATCTCTAACTCCATCAACTATGATTTTCATGGCTTTGTCATTTCCTTCAATCCATGTCGTTTTATCAGGATCATTCTCTGGTTCCGTTTTGTTTTCTCTCACACATGAATCAACTTTATTTTATTTAGTATCATCATAATTCTCAATTTCCATGATGAGAAGTTATTTCCTCCTTCCAATCTGTCTTCGAATCGGATTGCTGCTGCCATTTGAGAAATGAGATGTATTAAATCTGAATTTCTTAAGTTCAATTTTCTGCCCGGATTCTGCTTAACTTGGCTCTGATACCATGTAAATTCAAATCGAACTTATAATCTCTGACTTGGATATTTTCTGAAAGTTGGGTATTTATATTGCAGACTTAACTTATTACTTTCTTTTGTATTTCAGATGTAATTTTCACTTCTCATACACTTCCGATTTTTGTGTCGATCTATGTTATTGCAGGGCAAAGACATTGATATAAATATGTGAGTGACGGTAGGAGTCACATCTGTGATAGACGTGACTCCTCAAGGAGTCACGCCTATCACAAGTGTGACTTTGTCACCGTTTGTATTGTAATTGGTTTCACCGATTTTAACAGTTACTAATCACCATTTAGAATGCAGAAGATGTTTATGTTTTGGTAATATATCATTCGATCATGCTATATTGATATTTATCTTAACATACCTTATATATTAAGTATGAATATATAAGTAATATTTAATATTACTTATATATTCATATTTATTATGATCATAATAAATATGTTATCTAATCGAAGCTACAAACAACTCAACACCTAAGCCAAAACATTCATGGGAATATTATGTTTGTAATATTAAAAAATTAATACTTGAAAGCAGGATCGCACAGGAGGCAGCTTAATCCTGCATGCTAGACCTATTCACAGAGCTTAACAGAAGATAACAAAGAATTCACGGGAAGCTCAGAAAAATACACACAGGTGGCATCCAAAAATTACTCAGAAAATTTGTTGAAATAAAGGATTTTTTAAAATGGGAATGCCTGGAGCTGTGGCCAGGACATCTCCTGTGACTGGAGACATCTCAGTACGGGAGACATGTCCCGATCTTGGAGATGTGCATCTCTGCTGTGTGTGTGTGTGTGTGCGAGTGCGCGTGCACACGTGTGTGTATAGTACAGTAGAACACAACCATACTGAACTTGGTAAAAAAAATCAGTGAACCACCAAACTTGAACCCAAACTCAAACCAGTAACATAGTAATTAAGTGACTAATGTTAAAAGAATGTGCAGCAGAAGTGTCAATAAAAGACATAAAAATAGAGAGAGTTTCCATGGGGGTGGAAGGATAACCCTCTGATACCATCTTGATACAATTCTCTAAAACCAACATATATTTTATTCATAAAAAACTAATGCTTGAAGGTACTTGAATATTACATTGTAATACATATACATGTTAAACTGTAATATATCGGCAAACCATGCAAAACCATAGTCTGGTTAAATATACTTTTATATCAGTGTCCATGTGTTCCTAGGCCATCATGACTATTTGACATTATTGATTATTCTGATAGTGTATCTCAAGATAGAAGTGTGCCCCTGAGTTTATTGGGGTAAGTAGAGTTCTTTCCATCATATATATCATTATTAGTATTACTATATTTCTTTGTTTATTGAGTGTTTGCAGTTGTTCTTGCAATATGTTCATTGCAAATATTACCTTGGGTCTGTAGCATCAGTGTTAAAGGACCATATTGTTAATTACTATGATAAATGTATCATACAATATTGAGTAGATATATAACAGTGATCCACATCCATCAACTAACAACCAAATCAAGTTAGCCAATACCATGTTTGAATTAACATACATATTTGTTTTCCTTCAAAAACTAATAAATCCCCCAATGTTATCCTCATTGCCAATCAAAACTTATCTTTATTTCTCAGCAATCAAATCTACAATCAGACCAACAAGCAATCTGAGCCCATAAACTATCATTGTTTACTTTTTCTATTTGTTGGATGTCAATGACACTAAAATCTGGTAAACTGAAACTGTCAGCTTCAGTTGAATTTCACTGTTGTTCACTGAGCCAATCTGCACAAATATTCTCATTTTGTAGAATAATTTAGTGGAATTTATTATTACAGTAACATTTTCAGGCAACATGTTGAATTTTCATTTCATTTATAGGGAATCTGACATGCTCTTTTGCCCTATAGTATTCTTTTTTAAAAAATTCCAACATTCTAAACCTCATAGTACAATGAAAATGCTACTTACAAGACTACTGTACATGATACTTGCATCCTAATTCAATACACTAAGCACTGGTTGTATAATTTGCGAAGTAACAAAAAATATCCAGCACCAAACTACTGAAAAGAATATGCTTAAAGGTCAATTACTGCTAATTACACAACTACTCAAATAAATTGCTAAGCCATAACATGCCAAGTGTTGTCAATTCAGTACTTACTGAGTAATCTTGGGCCCCTGAAGCTACAAGTGTTTTTCCAGAAACAGCAATACTATCAAGACAAAGAACTATGCCTGTGTGCCCTTGCAATTCATAAGCGCATGCCATGGAAGCCAATTCATACACACGTAGCTGCAGATTCAATTGCAGCAAAGCAACAATTGATTGTAGTCAGATGGTTATTTAATACAAAACAGAAAATATTTAATGCTGTAGTGTTTAACTCAGCATCTAAGCATTGTCAAAGCTTGAATTACAAGTTACAAAGGATTACATGAGCAAATATCCAAAAACATCCAGGAAACACCAACAAGTTATGTAAGTTTATGATTGAGCTACTCAAGGATCTAGAATTCTAACAGTTTCAGTCACAATTGCATTATTTTTAAGTTTTCAATATAGTAATCTCAAATAAAACTTCTGGATGGACCTCCACCTATAGAAATATCGAACAAAGCTACAAAGAATCTAGCAGAAATTGTTATAGTTCCCATTGCTAAAACTGAAAGTTATATAGCTCTTTTTTTCCCAAAAACTGCACCTGCTCTGAATTTGTTGCCACTGCAAGGAAGTTCTCCTCTTCTCCAACAAACTTCAAGTCCACTACCTCCTCATTGTAACCTATAAGCTGTTTGCTGATCCTCAAATCACATTTACCTTCATCGCTCTCCACCAGGTCATAGAACAGAAAGCGCTGATCAGCAGTAACACACAAAACTCCTTCAGCCAAGGGTTGTAGGACAGCAGATACAAAACCTCCCTTCAATTCATCTTCATTAGAACTAATAATTGCATCTGAAGACTTCTGCTCATATAAGCATATGGCACTGCAAAAATTGATAAGATCATCAAGATAAATTACAATCACGTGCAAACATATAAGATATGTCTAAAATAAAATTGCAATATGACAAGAGCAAACAGTATAAGATATTAAGAATCACTGCTCACATTTTTAGCAACATCATATAGCTATTACAATAAGAAGCTAAAATGACTAAATGTAGCTAGACAACTTACCCTTCAGAAAACCATATACGAATAATGCCACGCTCCCCAACTGTAAGAAAGTGCACTGGAAATACACCACTTTTCTTTTCCTTTTCACATGATAATTGTTTTTGGCTCAGGCCAGACACCAGCTTAGATATACTTGGAATTACACAGACAGTTTCTAATGGTTCATATGTCAATATTGTCTCCCTGAAGTGATAATCATGCAGGTCCCATATATTTACCACCTGAAAATTCCAATGTCATCCTCCATTCTAGTTAACCCTTAAATTACATAAAACTAAAATGTTTCTCAGAAAAATGAGTTCCATAGGTTCAGAAAATCTAGATATGCACAAAAACTTTAAGGGTCGCACAATTACATTGGAACAGATTAGCATCTCAGTTTATTAGTATTTACTATTTACTATTTTTAAGAAACCGTTCAAGATATATCCAATAAGAACAATCCATCAAACATTTAAAACTTTGTACAGAAAAATAACTTATGCTACTTCATAGAGAATACAAAAAACATTAATGATTCTATGGTTACAGCTTTAAATGCTGCATTTGCCTATTTCAATCCATACAATTAAGAATTCATCGGTTTCAAAGGTACAGGATTTTATATGCCAAAATTTCACACGATATAAACCACACACAATATATTAAATAGTACCTTGTCTCTACCAGCACTAAGAAGAATCCATCCATTTTCAGAGATTGCCAAGCTAGTCACAGGAGAAAAATGTTTTTCAAGCACAGCAATGCACTTCTTAGCTTTTAGATCCCATACCCGAACTGTTGCATCTGCACTTCCAGAGATCAGCTGTAAATCACAGAATCAAGTTATCAGCCAGATTGTACAAAACTCAGTGTTTCACAATTATGAGAAGGATACTTCAAAAGAACATACATATAAAACTAGCATTTTCAATCCACAGAAATTTACACTTAAGGAGGCACTTGTATTCTCACTCAAAAAAGTAAAGCTGCTGGAAAAAAAGCCATGAATGATTCAGTAATCACAACATACCAAAAGGCGTCCAGAAGGATCTAGATGAAATAGAACTGTTGTAACACCCATTTGGTGCCCTCGAAAAGAATGCGTGCAGAAACCTCCATCCACATCCCACACAAGAATATTCCTGTCAGCACCAGCAGTTGCAAGCAATCCTCCAGAAGCATCACAAGTCATGTCTGCCACAGGACCAGTATGCGCCTACAAAATTAATAGAAGCAATTTCAACATAAATTGGAAAGAGAAAATTAAATAAGACATCAATTAGGTTAGAAAGCCTTAGTAAGACAGGCTCTGAAGGTAAATAATCCCCAACTTTTTTCTGTATGACATTACAATCCAATACTGGCATTCGGGAAACTTAAATTTCGGATACCGCTCATTCTGACAAACATTTAGATACATAAAACTGAGATTTTCTTTCAATCCAATTAATTTGTATAATTCCGAAATGGACAAACAAATAAAGAAAATAAAAACCATGCATCAATCAAGGAATCCAGTGCAAACACTGGACAGGAAAAAAATTATAAAATAAAGGGATGGGTAAAGAAAGGTATGAATTACCTTCCATGATCTAATGCAGGTGAAAGAAGATAAATCCCAGAGTTTAACTTGCGCGCTTCGACTGGCGGCAAAGAGTAATTTATCATCAGGGGTGAGTGCCAATGCAGTGATAGGCTCAGAATCTCCCTCCAACGTGCTTCTCACAGAGCCATTCGCCACCTCCACAATCTTAACTTGGTCGTCACAAGCGCACACTAGAAAAGAAGCGTCTGAAGAAAGCCTGTAAGGTCCCCCCGTGTAGAATTTTTGCAGAGCAGGGATGCCTCGAAAGTTTTTCTTCAAATTTACAGAACTGCCCATGGCTCACTATGTGCAATGAGCTCACGGGAAATCTACAGTTTACTCTGTATTGTTCTGTGCTTTGCTTTGTTAGCCTCTGAGCACCGGCAGCTAGGGCTTTTTAAGGGTTTAAGAAAGGGTAGAGATATTTATGGAAAAAGAAAAAGTGTTCTACCGTATGTTGTTTTTTTCATGAATCTATAAAATAGTTCTGTAGTGTAGTGGACCGTTTTTATAATTTTAAATTGTATTTTCCAATTTTAAAATTCATTCTATTTCTCTAGCTATCTAATGGATCATGGAGTATGATCTCAAACATTGACCACATAAACTTCAACACACTTAATTCTGAAGCACTTATTTACAATGATATGATTTGTTATTATATTTTATATAATTATATATATAACATTCTAAACTAGCACTTGCACCCATAGGAGGTTCAAGGAATACGCCGATAGGAACAACCAACGAGTTTAGATAATTTGCCGGCGTGAGACAATTCCGAACACTATAATGCTCACATATAAAAGCCTATCGACTAATTATTAATAAAGTGTAAACTCTTATAATAAATTATATTAAAAATTAAAATATTTCTTATAAAATTTATACTAGCTTAATGACAATAGTGTTTTTTTTAGTAATCTATAGTAAGCTTTCTTAATTCACAGTTAAAATATATTGTATTTATGGTAAATGTTTCTTGTATTTACTTAAATTGTCAACCTCTATTTCATTGTGATGAATATGTACACTCTGTATAGATTCATGTTCAAAACAATCTAAAAGAATGATGCATTTTTGTTAGATTACATAGTAATTTGTTTTTTGATGTTAGCTCTCTTCACTATTCATCATTTGTGTAAGAATGGATGAATTAAATTCCATTTGTTTTTTACATTAGTGTCATTGTATGCTTACTTTTTTTGTATAGATAATCATGGATTGTCATGAGACATTTGTATCGGAAGATAATATATGTTCATTGTTCGGTTAATTTTCTCAAATGACAAGATTGAGTGCTCTTGAACTGTAAATCTCATTTTTTATTCTATTCCCCTAACTACTTGCCTCTATAACCTATAAAATAAATGTCAAACTTAAATTAAAAAGTTTGGATCTTGTCAATGCAAGTGACTTTGGTTAAAAAGGTAAATGAAGTAACCATAAACATTCTAGGTCGGAAAGGATAGACTTGACACACAATATGTTTGTGCAATGTTCAATGGGAGGTATGTTTCTTATAGAGTTTCTAACTAACATTTCTACATGTTAATTATCTTTCCCTCTTATGTCATGGTTTGACAAAATTGTGTTTGTGGTTGAAGTCTATTTTTCATGATCTCATTTTTTTTACAATGATTTTTCAAGATGCAAATTTAATGTCTTGCATACAACATTGATCTCATTTTTAAATAAAATGATATATAGGGTGAGGTTTGAAGTACTTTTAAGCTTATAGACAATTAAATATTGTAAGAGTAATTAAGTTTCTAAAATATAAACACTTTAAAATTGATATCTATTTACATATTTCAAATAAATGTATTAAAGATATCTATATTAATTTTAAATCTCAAAGCCAAAAATATAAAAATAAAAATAAATGCATCTAATACATATTTTAAATATTTAAGATGTGTATTTAATAATTATTTTGTGACTATCATTGTAAGGAAAAGAAGGTTAAAGTGTTCTATGCAATACTATTAACTAAGAGCAAAATACAAGTTGGACAACGTCAATTTTGCCACCTATTTTGCACCCTTATTTCAGAGCCCTCAACGTGCTTGCCACATCATTCTCCCACCTATCTTATTATATTTATTTTACGTGACTTATGACGGGACAGATTTTTGCAGGGAAATGGAGAAATTATTCTATTGTGGTATATGTTGTTGCCTATGCTTCCTTCTAACCTTCCTGGATTCACTTAAGAGGAGTTTTTTTAAACAATATTTTCTTCTTCTTCATGATTAGGTTTGTTTCTGTAACGTTATTGACCTCTTTGAACAAACATTTGTGTCCCAATAATGTGTCTTTTGACAAATGAAATTACAGATGGGAAGCAATGACTACTGGTTCCACCCATCACTATTCTTTGAAAAGAAGGCTTCATGTTAATATTAGAAACCATGGATGGACCCTTAATATACACAAAAATATTTTTTTTTAAGTTTGTTGTTTTATTAGTTAGAGTGAATTTTAGTTCCTTTGTGTTCTTATTCATATATGTTATATTTCATGCTTTCAATTTTAATTAATATGAAATTTAGTTAGAGTCTAATTTATTGTAAGAGGATTAATCTTTCAACTCTCTTATTTATTTTTTTAATGTAAGATAACTCCAATGCAATTAGCATCCCTAATGTTAAAATAGAAAGCATTCATCTACACATTATTTTTTATATTTTTTCATGTTATGATTTGGTCATATTTTTGAGATAAGACCAATATTTACTTTTGATTTGTTTTTTTGGCCTTAAAAATGGCAGATTGTGAACTTGCAATACAGTTGGATTGTGCAAGGCCATTCTCGAGAGAACGATATGATAAATAAATAATACAAATAACCATGTATTTTAAGTAAGAAATGAAGTGGATAGACTCCTAGGATGACACCATCAGTTTCTTTTGTACCATGGAGGAAAACGATTGCAATTCATGATAAATATAAACTATAACATACATTAACATAGACGGGCTCAAAAACTAATGCCTCATGGCCTGTGATGGTTGGCAGGGGGATAGCTAGTGTTTTATTTGTTAAATCCCTAGCAAAGCAAGAAGACACTTCAATGATTGTTGAGAGGCATGTGATTTCTTAAGTTTTTGGTTTCAATATTCAAGTGTTGAGGGCGAGGCAGGAGGGGATGGATTTGATAATTATTTTCAACACAATTAGCATAGATTGTGTTGTCTCTTTCGAACAATAAAATTATTTATGAAATTTATTTTGAAAATGCATTATAGACATGAAATTAGTATAATTCTCTCATATCACACATATAAATTCCGTCATAAATAAATGACCCAAGAATCCAAATTTCTATCTATATAATGTAATAACATTACATTCTATAAAAAATACAAGACCATAGCTCGAGCGAGTTTTAGTCAAATCCAATCCTTTTTATTCTCAAATATTAAACTAAAAAAACATTTAAATTTACACTAACTTTTCTTTTGTTATAATACTAGCAGTTGCACAGAGTTTTCGCGCAACGGATTTGTCGATAGGCTATTAGTAATGGAAGAAATAAATTGTGGAATGAAATATAGAAATTAAATTTCATACTTATATTGTAATATGAGATAGTGACAATGGTGTTTTACTTTTTTGCAATGTATAAGAAGTATTTTTAATTTACATTTAAAATATATAGTATTTACTGTAAATGTTCCTTATATGAATAGGAGTAATACAAGGTTTATAGAATTTGGTTTTTCATCACAAACATAAGTGTTCTCTTGTATTATAGTATTTAGGGTAGTATCAAATGCACGTGTATTGAAGGATAAAACATTAGTATGATGTTGTAGATGATTACATGAAGTAGAGATATTTTCATATTTTTAATGCAATAAAAGCCATTGAAAACCTTCTATAGTGAAATCGCTATTCTTCGGAGGTTTAATATTATAGAGCTAATTCAACTTTGAAGAGATCAATTTAATAGTGATAAAGCTTAAGAAAAAAACAAATGTAAGTACAAATGAAAAATAGCGACAGTTGGTTCCCAGTTGTCGTTGCTCTTAAAAGAATAATAAGAAAACCATGCCTTTATAGTCAATCAAAGAAGAATGTCTTCTGTAGAAAGTGTGTGAATATGTGAAAATAATATTCACTTGGTCAGAGAATCAAGTATTCTCCATATAATATGTAAGTAAAGCAGGTGTCTAAGTTTGTTGTTTAAAATATAAGGAAAACAAAATTTTAAAAGCTCTAAAACAAAAAAAATAGGACATTTTGATTGATAACACAATTGAAATAAATTATACTCTTCCAATAGCTTTCCATTTAGTAAACTTCCAATTATACACAACTGAAATAAATTGTACACTTCCAATAGAGTTTTCTTGTCAACGAAATATTTGGAAACTTAATACTATAGAGCTAATTCAACTTTGAAAAGACTAGTTTAACAATGAGAAAGCTTAAGCAAAAAACAAGTGCAAGTACAAACGCTGCTTCCCAGTTGTCGCTACTCTTAAAAAACAATAAGTAAACCATGCCTTTATAGCCAATTAAAGAAGAATGTCTTTTGTAAAAAATGTGTTCATTTGTGAAAATAATATTCACTTGGCCAGATAATCAAGTATTTTCCACATAATTTGTAAGCAAAGTAGGTGTTTGAGTTTGTATTTTAAAATCTAAGAAAAATAAAATTTAAAAACTCTAAAACAAAAAATTAGAACATTTTGATTGACTATACAACTGAAATAAATTACACACTTCCAGTAGCTTTCCATTTAATAAATTATTTTATATAGTAAACTTAACCAAGTCAATAAATTTAAACATAATCAAAATAACATTTACATTTAAAAAATTTATCATCAAGGCTTCCTCAATATGAATGTGTGCAATACATCCTAGCTTGGTTACATCCTAAAACACAACCAATACAAAAAAATGTAAAACAATTAAAGAAAACATAAAGGTGAAAATGAATGGGGAAAAATAAAAAGAAATAATGTTCTTGCCCCAAAATAATGCATGTCAAGCTAACAACATATCCCTTTGTGATCTGATATATATCATTACCTACTAAGAACCTATCCCCTTGATGATTGGAAATAAGTAAAAAACTATGAGCAGAATTTTAAAAAAAAATCAGCTTATATAGTATTTCTGCATATGTAAGGTTCATTGAAAGTCCATTTGGAATCAATTAGAGCCAAATCCATAAATCTAGACCTAACATCAATGGACACTTTTATAATTTTGCTCAATATGAATCTATGCAATCATTTGGCATCAAGTTCACTTCACCAATTAAAAACTCCATCTTCCACCTTTTGTACATCCACCTCCTTTTGGGCCACCTTATAATGAAATGGGTGCGCTTTAATAGAATAAACAAATTCATTATTGTGTGAAAATCCTTTTCTTCCCTGCTCAGCGCCTCCTAGCAAATGCACTCCCTAGGTAAGTCTGTATTTTATTGTGGTTTTTACCCTATATGTACAAAGTTGTTCTTTGGTTCAGGTAAATTTGTATTTTACTGTGGTTAATCACAATGTTTGAATTGCTTTGGTTTGTTAACTTCACTTTTGGAGACCATCAAGTTCTTTCAGTATCACCGTGGTTGTTTAAAATTCCACACTACCCTAGTTTACTGCAACTTAATCAATGGTATGTTTTGGTGCATCAAGACATGACTGGACCCACATTTTTAGTCTCTTATGAGTTTTGTTAGCTTCTTGAGGTATTTTTACTTATGAATTCAAACAAGCACAATACTATTATTGTCGGAATGAATGTTACAGGCCTTCCTTTCTTACTTCATTTGTGCTTGTCTGCATTTAAACTATAGTCTTCAACCCAAAACTTCTCTAGAGTAAAATTTTGAAGGGAAGACGAAAGAAAGAATTCAATGTTAGGTTATAAGACTGGCTAGTAGAATAAATAATTACTTGAGAAATACAACTACTAATGCAATAAATATAAAAAAAATTATCTTTTTTTCAGGCTTGTATCAACATAAGACCGTGATTTACAGTTTTTAAAAATAATATTCTCTATTCAAAAATATATTGTCTGATCATTTACTATGGATACATTGAAACATATAAACCTTTATCTTTTAGTGTTTTGTACTTATTTTTCTTAATACTTTTTTATTGTTCCAATCTTTGAGAAAAAAATTCACAAAATATATTAGACTTATATATAATATGTTTTGTTAATATAACTAATATATTGGTCATCCTTCCAATAAAATCTTTTAATTAAAAGATTTATCATTAAAAAAAATTAAAATACTACTTAATAATAATGGGAGCTTTGCAACAGGGTATATAAATCCATCAAAGCATAAAGGATAGAGGAATTTTGTTAGATGTAGTGGCAACTGCCCTAGTAGACATGTATGCCAAATGTGGAAACATATACAAAGCACGTGAACTTTTTGACAAAATGCCTCAAAGAAATGTGGTCTCATGAACTGCAATGATTGTAGGATATGCACAAATTGAACTTTTTGAGAAGACTTTAGAAACTTGCCAGCATCCTCCCTGCCTGTGCCAAAATGGGAGCTTTGGAATAGGGTATGCACATCCATCAAAGCATGAAGGATAGAGGAATTTTGTCAAATGTTGTAGTTGTAACTGCCCTGGTAGACATGTATGCAAAATGTGGAACCATGGACAAGGCACATGAACTGTTTGATAGAATTCCTAAAAAAATGTGGGCTCATGGACTGCAATGATTGCAGGATACACACAAATTGGTTTTTTTTGAAAAAGCCCTAGAAGCTTTCAAGCAAATGCAATTAGCAGGTTTAAAGCCAAACTGCACAACCCTTGCCAGACTACACAACCTTTGATATAGGACATATTCTTTATTGTCAAATGGGATAAGATTAAGCAATGAAATAACTGGGGTTTTCATAATGGAACCCCCGACTAATATACTGGAAGTTTTAGTGGAGCACCGCGTAAAAATCTTAAAAGACACAATAGCCCATTAATTTTAGATAAAAGTTTTGGGGTTTTTGTAATGGAGCCCCGGGTTCAGATCCTAAAAGATGGGATAACACAATACATTAGATAAAATACTACATCCAACTTATTGGGCTAGAATTAGTTAATCCAAGTTTGGGCTAGGCTTATTTGACCCAAGAAACACCCCCCAGATTGTGCCAGCTAAAGCAAAGATTACCCTAAAAAAAGAAATTTACTAAGTTGTGAAAACAGATATTCTATCAAAAAATAAAGAAAGAGGACTAACCTTGACAATGTCATGTAGACGGATGATACTAGGATGGCCAATTCGCTTGAGAATAGAAATCTCTAAAAATAGATTGTCCTGTAGCTTTCTACTAAGCTTTTCAGTGACAATTTCTTTGATGGCAACTTCATAACCATGGTGTATGTGCCTCGACCGCCACACAACAACAAAGGAACCTAATCCTATCTGTTGCTCTAGCACTTAGTTCCCTATTATCCTGCCCCTATTCCCTCCTCTCTCTGCCATTTTCTTCTTTTCTCTGCTCTAATTCAATCAATTCCCAACCTCTAAAACTTAAATTATAAAATCAAAAACCCCACTCAAACAACAAGCCCTTCATAGACAGATGAGAATATACACTGCCACCGGATATAAGTAAAATACATATATGTATACTTGCATATCTTTCTGTGTTCAAGGAAGGGGCAATTGAATGAATGAATGAATTTATTTGGGAGTAACGTGGAAATTTTCCAGGTGCAGAAGGAAGTTGGATTAAGAAAATTTAGGAGGTCAAAATTTTGGAAGTAAATTTGAGGGGATTTCATTGTCCATGCGATGATGGGAATATGTTCCTTCCAAAGCTTTTTCTTTTTATTACTCTACCTAGCTGATAGACTTGAAACACATTAGAAAATTTCCTGGTGTGATTTTTTTGACAGAAATAGAAAATCTAGACTGGTGTCTGATAATTTCCCAGCGCGAGACACTTTTCAGGGACAAAAATGTCCCACATATAAGCCAATCGGCTAATTACGATTTTTCTTATGTCTATTGTTGTCTGACTTCGTTTGCTTTTCTACTATGCCTATGCTTTTTCTTAATATGATGATGATTTCACTTACGTTATCAGGATAAGGGCTTAAATTTGATAGTCAACCTTAATTGTTGAGCAATTTTTTAATTTTATGACAGTTATCTATTCAATAGTGCCTTTAAAATACTATGACATACTTTAGTATAAGTAAATTATATAAAAAACATATATATATATATATATCATCATAATCCTATATAAATTTTTACATTTTGTCCAAAATCTCTCCTTTCATATGATACAGTCTTTTCAAAATTTTGGTTGTATTTTACAGCTAAAATGTCTAAATACAACTATACAACTATCAAATTTAAGCCCTGATTCAGGATGCCTTTGCCAGACTGTGTTTCACCACCTGAAGTTGCCCTGATTTCATGCCTATAAATGGAAATGTAGAGACTGACTATATACCTAAATTCATACGTTTCAAAAATCCAAAGGATATGGGCAGTCGTCTGTCTTCCCCTAAAATCCGTCCAACTGCCAAGTTAATGCTGGACATTGGTGTCCTCCAACAATATGAGGATCCCATGAAAGTAGCTCAAATTTTAAGTGAAAGAGTAGGCTGCTTTGTTTGCACTTCTCATTCCATGGCCTTTAATGGGTATTTCTCCCCTCTTCTTGCGCGCGACGAATTGCAACTGGATCGCCCCTATTTTCTCCTCCCTTTGACAAAATTGTAGCACCCTCTACGCCCTTCAGAGATGGCTGCCTTGGCCGTAAGAGCAGTTATCGCCTTACAATCAAGGCAACACATGCACAACAGTGCCAAAAAATACTGAGGCGCTAAAGTCATGACTATGGTAGAACAGGAAATGGATGGACATCAAGTTCATAAACTAGATTTCCATCATTTTCATGAATCGAGTATGTTAAAATCTTAGATTTCAGTAGAGGAACATAACGTCGAGCCAAAAGAAGTTTACCAAACTGAGCCTTTGCTTATTAAGCCATTATCTGCTCTTGGTGAAATTCTCGGGATATCTAAGTGGTATCCCCCAAAAATGGAGGCAGATGTCCTCTAGGTTTCGGTCATGGCAGATATCTGAAACACTTTCATTGAGAGAGATATGAACAAAGCATCTCACAAGAAAATTTCCCAGTGTGAATTTTTTATGGAAAACGAAATCCGAACCGAAAGCTGACAACTTTTTGACGTGAGACAATTTTCTGGGACAAAAATGTCCCACATATAAGCCTATTGGCTAAATATTTTAATATTATAAATTAATTATTTTAATACACTATTGCTAGTAAATTTATTATTTTAATACACTATTACCAGCAAATTTATTTTAATACACTATTGTGAGCCTCAGGGCAAATTTATATATTTTTTTTAAATGTGCAAAACAATAAATAAACCTATTTAAAAAATACTCAAATCAACAAACAAATGCCCTTAAGGAAATAAATAAATAATTTTATTAAAATTCAAAATTTTAAAAATGCCCAAAATAATAAATAAACCTATTTAAAAATATTCAAATAAACAAACAAATGTCGTTAAGGAAATCAATAAATAAATTTATTAAAATTCAAAATTTTAAAAATGCATCAATAAAAACAGAAAACCATCAATAATTCATTTTTCATTTATAAAAAATGCGAAATCAATTCTTTTTTGCTCTAAATTATTTTTTAATTTTTTAATTTTAAAAAATGTCGTTTAAAAAAATGCCGCTTAATTTTTGCTCTAAATTATTTTTTAATTTTTTAATTAAAAAAAGGTCCTTAAAAAAATGCTGCTTAAAAATATCTGTAATCAAAAGCTTTTGCACAAAAACAAATAATCGCAGGCAAAGAGTCCGAACAGAAATCCCCATTTCATTATGCTTTGATGGAGGTCCATACCGTGCTCCAACATTCCCATTTTAGCACAGGCAGCGAGGATGCTCACAAAGGTTGTGGAGTCTCCCTTTACACCTGCCATTTGCATTTGCTTGAAAAATTCTAAAGCTTTTTCAACGAATCCATTTTGTGCATATCCTGTAGCCATTGCATTCCATGGAACGTAAACGAAAAAAAAAGTTTATTAGAAAATTTTGAAAGCTACGCATTTTGTTGTTTTCCATTAAATTCCATCACATCATTGTGGGTCGATTAATGTCATTGTCGCTACAATCGATGAACAGCTAAGCGGAGACGGAGTAATAATTAAAAAAAAATTCTCGCCGTGAATTTTTTTACGGAAAAAAGGGAATCCTGACAACTTTCCGACATGAGACAATTTTCGGGCACAAAAATGTGCCACATATAAGCCTATCGGCTAACAAGGTATGTAAAAATGATGATCAGTTCGCAAAGATTACAGGGGGAATCTAAAAGCGCAACAACTAAAGTGATAAGCCACTAAAAATAATGGTTAGGTTGATCTCACATATTAAGTGGCACATGTGGGCCCATTTAATAAGAATGAAAGTCCATATATACTAGCAAATAAATTCTAAACTACCATACCAACTAGCACTTGCACCCTTTGGAGGTTCAAGGGATATGCCGATAGGATATTCATGGGAAAAGTTAATGAATGTAATAATACACAAATAGATGTATAACAATAAATTTATACATGCTTTAAGTACAAATAAAAATGTAATTCAACAAGTTTTTAGATTCATTTGTAATAGGTACAATAGTTCTGTGAACATAAACAGTCCCATGTCATTACATGATCAAAGATTAGTATCAATGTTGCATCAAACTAAATTTTATAAGTGTTTCTTTTCATCTTTGTAACAAAATTCTCTTTTGCACTTGTTGTGATTCCTGTGTACAAAAACATAATGTTGTCAGTCCAAAATCACAATTTGTATTCATTTTCTTATGAATGAAAACCAATCAATTAAAATTAAATTCTAGTAGGTGGACAATTCTTGAGGTTTTACTTTTTTTGGTCATCAATTGTTGACCTATGTAAGATAAACAATGTAATTGGTTAGTTTTACTATTTGTATGTTTTTAAAAAGAGGATATTCAAAGATTAGAAAAAATTTCATTGTTTCTTATTTGAGTAATCTTGCAATTAATTGTACATACCTGAAATTATCTTTGTGAGAGTAGTTGTAGGTGAGTTTCTTCTTTCTTTTTGATGCAATCCATCTTTAAAGGGTTATAATCTCTTAAAGCCATTCTTCATCATTATTCCTCTATGGCCCTACATTCCTCTTGCCTCTTCTTTCCTAGTTCAGGGAAACTCCTCTCTAAGCCATCTTTGTTTGCTCTATACCAAAATTATACACACTCATTTATTCTCCTTTTTTCAAACTATTGACTTACACTAAATAAATAATCAATCACAATGAACAAAAGAAGAATATAACAACCAACCATACAATAAATAATCACCTTTTAACAACAAATAGAAAAACATAATGAATATCCCTTTAATTTAGAAAAGTAAAAAAATTTACCTATCATCTAAAATCTACCTTAATTCTAACCAAATGAACCCCTAAATAACTAAACAACTTTGTATAGAAGTACACTAATTCAACTCTTTTAGATCCCAAATATCAAGTTCATCCATCACATGACTCTTGTTTTCCCTTTCCCACAAAAATTAAACAATTACAAACAACTGCTATTATTAGAAAATACAATTCCTCTCATCACTTTACCAACCACTCTACTTAAATATCATCCACTTCAATGGTGAAACAATCCATAGTAATTTTACACCTCATTCACAACAGAAATTGGTAAATAATTGTTCTATTTTTATTGGCCAAAATTGACTTTTGACTATTGAAATGGATGGTATTTACAAATAGTCTTTCCCAACTATGTTGCACAAATAAGAAGCCCTTTGGCACATGATTCCTTCTTTCAAAAGACCTTGAACATGATGCAATCAAGATTCTTTAGGTTTTTGAGAGAATCAACTGCCAAGGGAGGGAAAATAATTCTAGTAAGCTGCCTTTGTCTCCATGTATACTTGCAACAGAATCTAGCAACATTATAGTAATGTGATCTTGACCTCTAGATCAATGTTGTGAGTGAGGAGTGTTAAAGCACCCTTAATGTCAAGAGGAGATAGAACCGTGACCCTTACAATGAGAGCTGAAGTCTAGGGGAGCCTTAGTAGTAGTACATCACAAGGATGAGCAATGTCTCACTGATCTGCCCCTCTCTATGCGTGAATCAATAGCATCCAAAGGGCATTTAACATCTCTAACATCTATGAGTGGCTGAAAATAAGTAATAAGTCATAATTTTGAAGTAAACAAAGACAAAAATTTCTATAGAATGTGCACAAAGCAATATATTTATCAAAACTTCTAAATTCTTGAAGTGAATTTTATGCATTTATAATGTATAGTCAATTGTATAAATTCTTCTAAATAAACATGTGTGTTTTATTTAAAGGACACACTTGTTGAACCATTTTCAAGGTCTATAGATGGCTAAAGAAATGTGAAATTTCCTTTGGAGGAGGCTCAAAAAGTATGACCACAAATGTTAGTAAATTACAGAAGAACTATGCAATTCTATGTTTTCTTCATATATCAGTCCATTATATATATATATATCCCTTGACTTTCTATTAATTTATATCCCTAAATTATTTGTCCCTATTTTTCTAGAAGCAATTTTTTTTGTGGCTCTTACTTATCAATCCGAGCCAAAACATTTTCATAAGACATGTTCACAGTTCAACAATCTCCTTCAGTGTTGAGGATTCCTAAAAAATTAAAAATAACATTAATTTTAGTTGAATCCCAAGGATAGAACAAAATTAATACAACATTCTAGTGGAATCCTGGAAGGATAGAACAAAATTAATACAACAAAATAATACCTTGATGTGCTTGAGTAAGTCATAGCCTGTCATTCCAGGCATACGGTAATCTGTGATGATCATGCATTAAAAAGAGATGAATAGAAATTCCCATCAGATCATGTGTTGCTGTAGAAATTAAAATTCAAAATGACAATGAAATGTAAAACCAAATTGAGGTTAATTGAAGGCATCTTACTGCTAGGCTCCAGTGCGAAGAGAAACTATTTTTCCGTTTCCAAGAGTAGCATGTCGTAGTTGTAGCCGCTGGTTTTGTCTGAAATGGTGAAGTGCAGCACCTTTTTGGTCATGGCAGGGGCAAGCACAGGGTTAAAAATTGATGTGTTGAAATCCTAGAATCATTAGGCAGTGAAGACTCATCAATCCTACTCTCAATCTCGATGTGGGTATTGGAAGCCGACACGTTTTGCTTATTGGGTTTCTTCCTTTTTTGATTAAAACCTTCTCGATTGGTAGGGCATCTTCATCTTCTGATCAAATAAATGTTAAAGACAAATTAAGATGTAGGCATAGTTTCACTCAAATTTTGGAAGCTTGGGAAGCGTATCCTTCCATCCTTTGAGGACGCTAAAACCATTGTAGCAGATGTCTATGATGGTGTTGTGCCACATTGCTTCCACAGGAGGATGAAGTCTGAGCGTCTCTTGAGTGGCACTACACAGTTCAGGATTTTATGTTCTGACATTTCCAAAAAATTATCAGTTACATTTTTCCTTTTGGAATTAGATGGCTAAATTTTGCCAATAAAATTGACCTTCCATATTTCAGAGATATGCTCACAATTTAGCAATTGCAGATGTGGGCATATTTTAATTTTGTTTGCTAATTGATATATTTCAACACCATTTATGCTCAATCCTGGATCTGTTACTTCCAAATGCAACCATTAGGTATATTAAATTAACTAACATTTTAACCCCATTCTTGAGCTCTGATATATTTCAAACTTACTAGTTCGAGTGTGCTGTTAAAGTTGTTGATTGTAAACAACACATTTAGATAACTGGTTACCTGAACATTGCATTCCTCTTCTTAACACATGTATAGAGCCAGAAAAAAGATGGCTGACTTGTATTTTATCCACATCTAAAGATAGAAGAGCATTTTGAAGGGCTCTGAATGTTACAAATTTGAAACTGCCTGCAATTAAAGTTTCCCTGCTATATGCCCACACAAAAAAAAATTGCTGATTACATTTGAAACAAACATTTCTTTCCACAACTCACTTTACAATTTCACACAAGGGACTAAATTGCCTTGCACCTCTTAGTTTATTTATTTACCCCAAGATTTTTATTCTTTTTCAATAACATGCATTTTTCATTTTTCCCCTACTTTTTTTGGGACTTTTTCGTCTCTTGAGATTGCAAAACTTTCACCATTTTCAGCGTTTGGTTAATCTTTAAATAGAGCCTTGTCAATTTAGTCTTTGTTTGGAGAATACAACTATTTAATGTCTCTACCTGTAGCATGTAGGTCAACAAGAAATAAGTAGGATAAGCCAAAGCAGAGAATGCTGACACCACTCTTGAGGTCCATTTTTATGTTCTGATCTTTACTTCCATCTTTATTTAGAATTTTCACATACATGGGTGTTTTTCTTAAACTCAAGTCTGCCTCTCAAGAGAGCACATTTTATTAAAGTTGTGCATCTTATAACCTCTTTCAATTTTAAAAAAATGTATAATTAAACTAAAATATTTCAATTGAATCTCAGTGGCAAATAAAGCTGAAATTGTTTGTGCTTTCTTTGGCTTGTTCAAGTACTTCAGGAGAAAACATTTTTAATATTTTAAAATTGAAGTAGTGCATGTAGCCCCACTTTTCAAGCATGAGAGAACACCTGCAAATAAATAAATTGAAATCTCTCTGCCCAATAATTCGCAGCTTGAAAATAAATATGGGATGTATAAATTTGAAAACTAACACAGAGAGAGAGAGAGAGAGACCAAATAGAGCTATAATGACAAAAATACCTGTAATTATGTAGTATCTTCATATAATGCATTCCCATAATATAAAATCAGTACAGCCCAAAGACAAACATCATAGTTGCTACTATGTACATAATAAGCAAATAGTTGGTCATGCAAACCAACTTGGTGGCCATTTATTCTAAGTCGCTGACAAGCCCGAATAAAGCATATATCATACCCTGTAGTAAGAGCAGAATCTTAATTATGAGGGGGAGGCACAGGCACAGGCACAAGCCCACCCATTGGGTGAGTGGAGAAGTGCTGGTAACCATGTGAGCAACAGTGTCCATGGTGCCTCTGCTTCATATGATGATGATGAGAATGACCACGAGGACAAGGATGAGGACGAGGACCATAGTGATGGAATCTATAGCCAAGGGATGCTTCAAAATCCATACGGGGGCAGTGGGGGAACCTGTGCTTTTCTTTCTCTCCTCCATGCTTGTGCTCATGATGTTCGCATCTAATTTTGAGATGCTCATGGTGTTTGTACTTGATTTTGAGATGCCCATGATGCTTGTGCTTGATTTTGAGATGGCATTTCAGTTTGTGCTTGTGATGGGGACATTGGGGAGATAGAAATCCATAAAAAGGAGGATGCCCACCAACGTGCAGTTCCCATGTCACATGTAGAGTAATGAAGGACATACACTTGACTCCCAGCTATTACAACAATTAATGGAAGAAGTAAATGAAATCCCAAATAGAAAGTGCCATTTTCAACTGGAATGTGTGAGTAGGAACTATTAATAGACTTCACCTTGTATATTGCTCTGAATTTGGATCCAAGTTGTGCTATGGCACCCATGGGTAAGACCATGGCCATGGCAGCTGCTTTCTGACTTTAGTCTTTTGAATAAATTATGTGGTTGACAACCTGTGTGCTTATGACTCTACCCCTTATCTATGAGTAGAGGGATCCTTACAACCCTTACTTATCAATAGTAAAAAACATATTTTAACTTAAATATTTCTAATCACATGTATGTTGTGAATATGTATTGCCCACACTCCAGAGAGACTAGGGGCCAGATCTCCTTGTCCGTTTGAATTTGAATCAAAATCGCATGCCACATGATTAAAACCCCAAAAACATGTATCACAACTTTGAATATAACATAGGCATTATACTAAATCTGACACTAATTACCCCAAAAATGAAACGTAGGCCAAAAATACTTTCTAAAAATTTGTTGTGCACATAGGCTCTTAAAAAATTATATAATTTTTTTTCCAAAGCTGAGCATTTTCAGTGTAGATCGTTTGTATGCCTCCCCCCAACCTCAAATAATATAAACTAATGCTAGTTCCCTAAATCCATCAGCTCTGAGCAGTCAAACTCACAAGTCTTCTTCTCTAATCTCCAAAAAAAACAAAAAGATAAAAAACTTCTAATATAAAGTAGTTCTTATACCAACGGAAACAATTACCACAAGAAAACAAAATTCAATTTAAAATCTCACTGAGGCAAATCATTGTGTATATGATAGCTTTAAGTAGCGTATACCTACTTTTCCACAGATGGGCATTCATCAACAGATTTATCTAAAGGTTCTGTACACCCACTTTGTCAAAGATGGGTATCTGAAAGCAGAATTTTCTGAAGCTAATGTATGCCCACTTTTTCAAAAATAGGAGCATTCCAAAGCATATTTTTTTAACGCCTTCCCTAAATTTTAAATGATCTAAATTGTTATAGTCACTGGATATTATTGATACCGGATAATATAAATCACAAACCCGCTTTGCATCTAATGCATGTTAAAACACCGCAAAGTGATTTTCATGTCGTTGAAGCATTCGCCCTTGCCATCGATGTACCAGTAGCGTTTCATCAGATCCAGCAAATGAAGCACAATCTTAAATTAATCTATCAAATTACAATTAACCTTCTAAAATTGCCCTTCTGTGCTCAAGTAACAAACAAATAAAAATGTCCGTTTGAATTTTGAGGGGCCACTTTGGAACTTCGAATTAACAAAACGAAAACAAATTACTGAAAAAATATTAAATTCAGAAGAAAAGAAAAAAAACATCTATGCTACAATTTAAATTATGTCAAGACACGTTTTACAACAACAAGGTGGAGATGACTTGCAGAAACCCATAGCAAACTGGGCAAGAGTAACCCTAGCAATGGTGCTGCCCTCTGTAATCTCTTTTCCATGACCCAGGTACAAAATTGCCTAGATGTTTAGTGTAATCAAAGGCAGTATAGTAAATGGCCCCCAGCGTATGCATTTATTACAATGCATTTACTGCAAAGACAACTATCCTATCTACCAAGGCAATTGAATAATCAACCCAAATTTTGTGCATTTAATGCAAGATATTGAATTACCCCAGTGTTAGTTTTTAGAGGACCGGAGAGAAAAAACCCATCGGCGTGAGACAAGAGAAGAATTCCAAGAACTATAATGCTCACGGCAACAAAACAATCGAGAGTTAAGAAATTTTTTCGCCGTGAATTATTTTTTTTTACGGCGTGAGACAATTCCGAGCACTATAATGCTCACAACTAAAAGCCTATCGGCTAACTACGAAAAGTAATATTTAACCTTTCTTTAAAATAAGGAAAATTAGAACGAAGTGAATATGATTTTTTTTATGTTAATGTTTACAGTTTTTAATTTGTGCCAAGACAATTGGATGGCATTTAGAGCTAGTTGAGTGGCATGTCCTCACCACTTGGTGCAATCTCTTAACACCATGCAAGAATTATGTAGATAGCATTTGGTAATTCTTTTGCTTATTCCAAACAAGAAAAAAAACACATCAATGTTTTAACATTATAGTTTCATTTATTTCACCAAATCACTTGCAATTTTTTCAGTTTTATCCACATGGATCTCTAATTTTTGTAGTTGTAATATTATTTGTGTCTATTGGCAGTGAATTTAAGTCAAAGACTATGGATGCTTTACAAAGATGTTGTCTCTTGTAAGTACAAGGACGTTATTGTGATGGGGTTGATTCTTTAATAGTTTGAGCTCTATAAAAGAGCTTTAGTTGGGGCTGAATGAAATTAGTTAGCTGATAAAATTTAATATTGGCATCTATATCACTCACTATCTTCTCCATCTCTTCCTACTTGGGACTCAGACACATTCTCATATATGACTCCATGGCCAAATCATCTAAAAACTCAATATTTTTACTTGCATCAGTATTGTAGGGATCACCTAAATCACCATTGATTTCAAAAGAAATATCCACAGGGTCCTACTCAAGAATTCCACCCAATGGCGGTGTCTGCATGTCTACCAAAATTGGACCCATTCACATCACAGAAGGAGCTTTTGTGTAGAAATTTATTCACGCCATCAGGGGATACACCACTTCTCTCGGAGTCAAAATAAGTATCTTCTTTAGGTAAAGGAGAATTTATGGCCTTAAAATAAACACCATCATACGATAGACTACTTCTATCAGAGTCAAAATAAGCATTCCTATGAGGCAAAATAAATTTCAAGATTTGTAAACTTACAACGTCATAATAATCACAAGGCATGAAGTTGTTCACATCTAGATTATTATAGCTAATGTAGTTATCGTCTGAGAAGGCTTTTTGTAGATTATGGCTAAGATTGCTTTCACTGGCAGATTGGCCTGCCAATTTAACAGTGTTAGGAAATTCTAAAAGCAATGAAAAGAAACGATGTGAAGGAGAAAACCAGAGACATAACCTGCAGAGATGGGTGCCCGAAAGAAGTGGGGAACTCATACATTTATTAAAATAACATGATTCATAATGGACAGTCGTGTTCACTCTACTAAGACACTGCACAACCGTTCTAGGGTGAGAAAATGTGTAAGGTGCAAATCAATTCCTGTGGGAAGTGTGTTAGTTCGAAAATAATACTATACTTTTAGAATGAACATAATCAAATTAACTTTCCATGACCATGGACAAAAAAATGGTGAGTTTCTCTGGCTAAAGCAGACTCCCAAGCAGGCTTAACAACACAAATTTGAAACACATCTTATGAATCATGAACTAAATTTGTGCAGGTTTAACAACACGGTGTGTAGTTCAACCTGCAACTTCTTATATACAACGAAATCCTATCACAACCCTATGGCAACATAAAATGAGGAATACAACAACATAAAATGAGGAATATAGTTTTGTTGGAGTGCACATGCCTCTGTTACCTCAAGAGAAAGGTTGTAAAATCCAACCATTCCTTTAAGATAACCTCAAATGAAAAGAAAAACACATCTTACAAACCATGAAGTAAATTTGTGCAGGTTGAACAACACAATGTATAGTTCAACCAGGAAGTTTATTTATACAATGAAATCCTAACATGCAAAATGAAATATAATTATTTACACAGAAGCATGAAACAACACAAAAATGGGAAGACACATTGGTTGGGCTGCATATCTATCTATTACGCGAAGAGAAAGGTTGTGAAATCCACCGATACCTTTGGGATAACCTATAATGACCAATTATGTCCTTCCATTGCTACCACAAAGCTCAAATCAATAACACGTTGTTTCAATCTGTTGAAAATGTTTTGAATCGGTATTTGAGTCAACTAGGAGAGACACAAATTTGAAACACATCTTACAAACCATGGACCAAACTTGTGCAGGTTGAAAAACATAGTGTGTAATTCAACCTGTAACTTCGTATATCAACAAAATCCTATCACAAACCTACAAAAACATAAAATGAGGAATACACTTTTGTTGGGGTGCACATACCTCTATTACCTCAAGAGAAAGGTTGTGAAATCCAACCATTTCTTTCAGATAACCTCGAATGAGAAGAAAAACACATCTTACGAACCATGAAATAAACTTGTGCAGGTTGAACAACACAATGTTTCTTCGTTCACCAACTTCTACGCTTGTGTTTTGATTGTTATTGCTATTAATCTTCTGAAATTTGCTCTTTTTTATTCCACATCTTATTTAGATATTTGGATCTTCACATGCTGCATTAATAAAACTATATTTTCAAATTTCGGTGCTTATTTACATATACCATATTACAAAAATCAAAGACTTAAAATTTATAAGCAATATTAGTAATAATTAAATTTGACACGAACAAGAACAAAATTGTTAACAATAGTAGATATATCATTTTAGGAATCCATCCCAACATATTGTAATTGCTTTGTATGTTATGTTTTCACTAAGATTTATACTCTATTTATTAAATTATATTTTCAATTTAAACAAATATAAATTATTATTAGTTTCAGGCTTTTATTAACTATATTTTCAAGTTTTGGTGCTTATTCACATATACCATATTACTAAAATCAAAGACTTTAAATTTATATGCAATATTATAAGTAATAATTAAATCTGACACAAACGAGAACAAAATTATTAACAATAGTAGATATATCATTTTAGGAATACATCCTGTGTATGCTAGAAATTGGAAAGCAAATAAGAAACATAAGAGATTCTTATTCCAATGCCTACATAACTCAAGAAATAATTGAAGTGCACAATAATTAACTTCAATGCAAACAATAATAAATGTTATCACACAACGATACCTATGTAGACACCCAAAAATGTCCACTTGTCGCAATGTTACATCACTTAAGCATCTTGTAGCATTTTTGCCCTAAGCACCTATATCATCGCCTAACCTAGCATTTTCATCTAATTAAATTAAATAAATATGACATTTATTTAATTTATCCCATCCCTTCGTATTATTAAATAAATTTAAATTTTATTTATTTATTTAAATCTACTTTCCTCTTGGTTAAAATAAAATTAATATTTTATTTTATTTTAATTTATCACTTTGTCCCTTTCCTCTTAAAATAAATAAATAATTTTATTTATTTATTTTAATTCTCACGTACCTCATAAATTAAATAATTTATTTTTAAATTATTTAATAATGACTCACCTACTTACCATTTTCATCTCTCAAATCACTCACCTACCTTCCACTTTCCTTTTCTTTTCCCAAGTTGCATATCAACTTTCCAATTTCATCCATCACTTGCAAAATGGAAGGTTTGTACCTCCATTCTCTCGCATTTTCCTATAAATTGATCCATTTTCATGCCATTATGATGGATGATTCTTCTCAAGCGTCGTTACTCTGTCAAATTTTATCATCATCATCCATCAATCTATCTATCCTTTCATCCATCAATCGCTATCACCATCATGCTGCAGATTTTGAGCAACCTACATTTCAAACAAGGAATCTCCAAACCCTAGGTGAAATTGTTATGTTTTGCATGCTTTTTATTTTAGATCTTTTGGGGTTTTAATTTCTTGTGGTTTTGGGTTTCATCTAATCTTTCTTGTTGATCTGATTAAATTCCACCCAACACAAAATGGCACGCCCGGTGGGACCAAATCATTAGTTTGTGTAGGTTTTTGCTTTAAAAATTTGCATGTTTTCTAACCCTCATATGGCATGTTTTGCATTTTATATATTAAATATGACCTCCTAGGCTCAAACCAACCTCACCATTGCGTCCGGGGGGCATTTCCATAAAAAAACAAGTATAAATTTGCCTATTTTTCGTCAAGAAATGTGCATTTGGCGAAGAAAATAGCGTTTGAATCTGTAGAAAATCGCCTTTGGTAGTATCATGCGCATATGGTCAAAAACAAATCACTTTTGGTTTTTCCATGCACATATGGTCAAAAACAAATTGCCTTTGGTTTTTCCATGCGCATATGGTCAAAAACAAATCGCCTTTGGTTTTTCCATGCGCATATGGTCAAAAACAAGTCGCCTTTGGTTTTTCTAGTCGCATATGGTCAAAAACAAATCGCCTTTGGTTGTATCTAGTCGCATTTGGTTGCATTAGGGTCTTTTCTATTTTTTGCAAGTGAAAAGCACATTTAATCAACAAAAAGTCACATTTGAACAACAGTAAATCACATTTGCATGACCGCAGCTCGCATTTGAATGACAAGTAATCGCATATGGTAAGCCTGCATACGCATTTGATGAACAAAAAGTCGCTTCTGGTCATTTCATACACATTTGGTTTCTACTTCATAGGATTAGGGTTTTGTTTGGAAAACTGATCATTTCTTGGTGCAGCTTGACTAAAATCGTGTGTCCAAGAATGGCGGCAAGCAAACTACTGATATGTTTTATGCAGATACGAGCGGTCAAAGAAAGTGTTTATCATTAGAGTAGACACACTTAAATTTGGTATTTTAAAATGAACCCACAACTCAAACACTTTGTTTTGGTGCTCTAAAATGAACAATATGTTTTCATTGTGTCTGCTTTTCATTTCTTTGCTTGCTTGATGAGTCTGTGTGTTACCCGATTTGGCAATGAAAGTATCCTCTCCCCTGCCTAACCAACGGATCTGGGGTGCACGAGAAATCATTGCCAACTCTAGAGGGCCTGCCTTCCCATTGTGAGAAGGGATACAACCCAAGCAGAAATAGGTCAAAGCTAGACCATTCCAAGCCGCTATATAAATAACACGTTTGTGATGAAAGTCACAAATGACGGGTGTTGTTCCGCTATACCGATGAATGTTTCCCCCAAAACCCTGTAGAGCCTAACCTATGTAGGCTAGGAAGCCTCCTTAATGGAGCGAATCGCCGCATGTATAGCCTCCCGAATGGAAACCCTAACTAAATACCGTGTTTTAGTAGCTAAAAACCCCTATCTATAGGTACAGGAGGAAACTCTGATAGTCGTCCCACATTTTCACGGCTTATGGTAGAGATAGCAAGGTACCCCAAGGTCTGCACGTCTTGAGGACCTAGAACTTGGTGTGCTTGAGAAGTGAGTGCACTATAAGGGGGAGCCTGTGCCCCAAGTTCCTAGAGCTATACACCATAAGTAGGCGCGGCTAGGTAAAACCAAGTGGGAACCCAACATATACTGTCCTTGCCTAGCCTAGGGTGTACGCATTGATCATTGTGTTTGGTGTGCATGCATGTGTATGTGAGATCTTGTGTTTGATATTGCCACATCATCCTCAATCCTACTTGTCATAACACATTTCCCAATCATTACACTTCATCCTATCATCCTTGTCATCCAATCAACCACATCTCAATCAACTCAAGTCATCTAACCTCATCATTCTACATCATCCTCTCTCTAATCCAATCCACACCATTCTACACCACCCCATCTAGTTTTACCATATCATATCATTGGACTTCTTGAGCCCTACATCCTTTTTGAGACTCTACATCAGCTGTCCAACACCAATCCAATCAACCAACTGATCAAACCAATCCAATTAATCAACCAAGCCAATCCAATCAATCAATCAAGAAAACCACTCAATCCAAAAGTCTCAACTTTGTCGCATAAGCCCAATCAACTAATCATTCATCCTACACGATGTCAACCTTAGAGGACATAATGCAAGAGATCGTTCACATCCTTCACCAGACACCAAAACCTCTAGACCAACAAATGATTCAGAGGGTACATCGCATAATTCAACAACTTCAACTTCATGCAGGCCAATCACCTCACATGCAACATCTCATAACACAGGCCCAACACCTCATAGTCATTTTCCAATCACAAACCCAACAAGTACATCATCATCCCTTATCCATTCAACACCAACCAATTCCATCTCATTCCTATGTGGCATCTCCTTCCGTTTCACGCCAATCTAATCCATCCATTTATCATAACAATTCTACATCATCTTGTCTGATTCCTTATCAATCTAATCCACCCGCATTTCAAATCACTTCCACATCACCATATCCTACATCTTTCCACAATAACTCCATATCACCTTATCTCACATATTCCCATAACAATGCCACATCACCATACCCTACTTCTTCCAATACCAACTACCAAGCGTATCAATGGTTTCCACAACAAGAATATCAAACATCATTGATAGATCTAAGCCCACCTTTGCAACAAGACCTAATAACCTTTGACTCAAGTCTAAATGACTCTTTGTACATAAAACAAGTATCCTTAAGTCAACCTATGCTACAAGACTTAATAACCTTTGACGAGGGAGACACCAACCTAGAGCAATCATCCTACAAACATCCTCCATCACCATCTGATCGCATGCCAACACACGAGCCTACTATTCCCATTTTGACACCATCATGTGATCCCCTTCCTAGTCTATTGACCCACCAACTATCTAATCCATCTAGTCCTATCTTGGCACCTCCATCTGATCCTACTCCTAACCCATATAGTCCTACTATCCCTCCATCCAACCCTAACATTCCTCCATCCAATCCTAATCCATCTGGCCTCGCTATCCCTCCGTCCAATTCAAATCCTACTTCTAAGCCTATAACACCATCCACTATCATCATCCACCCCCTCTATTATCCATCCACCCATACATTTGCAGATGATGTGATCCATTGGCTATTAGCAAGGAATAAATCATTGCTATGTTATCAAAGTCCCATTCATGAGCCTATCACAGATTCTCCCAATACCTTGCTTATTCCTTCAACTCCACCATGTGGCCCACAAACCATTGAGCTTATTGAAAAGACTTCTCCTGTGAGTCCACATCAAGACCTATCATACCCTCATGTTGTTGACCAAAAGCCTATCCAAGAGTCATCCCCTTCCATTCCAGTAATCCAAGAGCTATGTCAAGAGTATAATCCAACGCATGTGGAAACACCAAGCCTTCATCCGAATCAAGATCAAAGCACGTCTAGGTTTAAACTATCCATGACCTACATATGTCATATGATCAAAATACTATTTATGATCATGACCCTATTCATGAGCAAATGTATCCCATTCATAGCCAAATTAATCCTTTTTATGCTCACATTTATGATAAAGATTTTATATATGATCATGAAAACCACGATGACCCTCTTACCCAAACTTTATGCAATTCATGATCAAGAGGTTACCACTCCACCTATCCCAACTCCCATGATCATCCATGAGCAAGATATCCAAATTGCTCCTGTCCATCCTCCATCTAGCCCTATCTATGATCTACATACATCTACCTGTCATAATGAGACATGTGCCTCCCAAGAACACATAAACATAGAAGATCAAATCAATACCTTGGATCATAATGAGCATGAGCAAGATCCTAATGATCCTCCATCACCCACTATCAACCCTATCGCAACTCCACCATCATGTCCTATTAGTCTGTCCACCCTCATTCATGAGTGTTCCTCCTTAGAACACCAACAACCATTATCCTCTATCTCACCTTCTCCATCCAATAAGGAACTCATGTCTAGTGTTCCACATACACATAGTCCCATTATCGATCGCATCCTCCAAAACATGAACTATCAAGGTAAGGGTTTAGGCCCTCTTGAACAAGGTATTTTGGAGCCAATCTATGTCAAGGTCCCTCCTCTACGCTCATTTGGCCTTGGATACACACCCCAAGGACAACAATCTAACAATGTTGGTAATTCCTCCATCCATCCTACATCCATCTCTTTCCATCGCACATTCCATCATACCCAAAACATATGTCGCCATTCCACCTCCATCCTCCTACAAATGTCAAAAGCATGTGACCATACACCTCCCACCATCCACTTTGCCTCTGCTTCTTCCAACTCCTAATATCCCTCCATCAAATCTACCTCCACTACTTCCAACACCTTATCCATCCATCCATAAGCCCTCTACAAATCCCAATCATGACCAACAAATGCACATATTGTCTAAACATGAAGCTTCCACCAACCCCACTTCCACCATACCCATGGGATTCCAAAGCAAAAATTTGGATGCCTCTACCAAAGAATCAAATAAGAATCTATCTCAAAAGCTGCATACACCCACACACCTCAAAGAAAAAATGAAAAAGGTGTGGCTCCACAAGCAACAAGCAATTACTTCAAATCCATCGCAATAACTGCATATATCCAAATCCATACCTCTGCAAGCAAAGTCAAAAACTAAAATTGTATGGGTCCCTAATCAACAAACCATCAAGTCAAATGAGGCATCCACCTCTAAAAAATCCCAACCATCTCCTTCCATCCATTCCATCCAAAAGTCTCAAATTCCTCCATCTCACATGAAAAACAAAAGTCATAAAAACACTAAGCCCATGTGGGTGCCCAAATGCTTACATCATCCATCTCCTAAACAAACATCTCCATTACTTCCTACACTACCATCCCATCACAAGCTTCAATGTTTATCATGGTGTGTGCAACCGTTGGTCATGATTCCTTTCCATCCCGCAACAATTCCATCGACCTCCATCTCCCCATCCTTCAACTATTATCCTACATATCTTCCTCATCCTATTCCTATGGTCCATGCTTTTGCATAAGCCTTCCCTCCATCCTCCATCCATAAGTCATCCATAATCCACATCATAAACCACTATCTTCCCTCCATAATCCACATCATAATCCACTATCGCACCTTTCATAATGCACTATCTACCTACCCATCCATCTTTCATGTCATCCCTTACCAACATCTATGAGCATACTTGACATGGTCCATGCGATGACATCCATCTAGCAAGACTTCCATGGAACTAGACAATAGAGTCCTATCCATAATCCACCTTCTCCTATCCTATCAAAAAAATAAAAAATAAAAAAATAAAAAATAAAAAATAAAAGTCAAAATAAAAAAAATGAAAAAAAAAAATAGTAAAGAGAAATCCCTTCATCCAACGGTGAAAACCTGGCAAACAGGTGCCCTGGATAAGTACCATGATGAAAACCTGGCAAACAGGCATCATGCGTAAGTTGATCTTCTATGTCACCTACACTTGGGGGCACCTTGCCTCATCCTACTTATCATTTCCCATCTTATCATATCCTACCATACCATTTCCTATTATCCTTATCCATTACACCTACACATACCTATCCTATTGTGTCCATTCATCCACCCTTCCTCTTTTGATCTTGATAAAGATTGGGGACAAAATGTTGAAACATGCTTTGGTTATCTCTTGATGTACTCCATCCTTTCCAAACCAATCCATCCTATCAATCCTATCATCATCCCATTATCATAAGCCTAATCCTATCATAAGTCCTATCGTCCCGAGCCTTGTCATGAAAAACCCTAAGTATTGCACCTAGAATGGGGCATGTTATTTCCTATGTGACATAGTCTTTGAGATCACATTCTAGCTCTCTTATGTATACATCTGATGTTGCCTATCCTCTTATCCAATCATTTATCATGAGTCTTCCTTTCCATCTCCTCATCCTTTTATCCATTCATCCTAATCCATCCTATATCCTTTCTCGCACCTAGACTTGGTTTTCTCCATCGTCATTGGTATCTAGCACAAAGGCTACTCAAATTGTAAATCCATTGGCATCCCAAAACATTTAAAAAATCCAAAAAAAATCACAAAAAGCCCTAAAAAATCCAAAAAAATCACAAAAAGCCCTAAAAAAATCCAAAAGGCCCTAAAAAATCTCCAAAAAAATCATAAAATGTCATGAAAAAAATTTGAAAAATCATAAAAAGTCCTGAAAAAATCCAAAAAATTAGAAAAAGTCCTGAAAAAATCTAAAAAAATCATAAAATGATCTGAAAAAAATTCAAAAAAATCATATAATGTCCTGAAAAAATACAAAAAAATTAAATATTCCCAAAAATACAAAAAAAAAATCATCAAATCCAACAAAAATCAAAACAATCATACCAAATCAATTCTTCCAATCATTCAATCAATAATCAATTATCAAAGCAAAGCAAATCAATCACATCAATCCAATTAATCTAATTGAATCATCCAACCATAAAATCAATCATTTCTTCTTATCCGATCAAATCATTCTAATTCATCGAATCAATCAAAATCAAAATCAAATCCATCAAATCAAATCACATCAAATCCAATCAAAGCTCATCAAACTCAAATCAATCCATTAAAATCAAATCACATCAATCCAATCCATAATATCACATCAAAGCAAATCAATCCAATCAATCACATCATCAAAATCAAATCAAATCCTATCAATAACATCATCCAATCAATCAAATCAATCCATCCAAACACTTCTTCCAACTCCATCCAATCCTCAATCCCCTTCATCTTCTATCATCATCAATAAAGCACAAAATCAAAACTACATCCCATCTCTAGCATTACGTGCCTTGATCCCGTGGATACAAGGTATGTAGGTAGTCTAGAGTACGAAGGAAGTGCCCAGATTCAGGCACAGGTGATTTTCCTCTTTCTTCTCTCATCATCTTCTTCTCTCATCTATCTGAACATCAATTCATCAATCTTTTAAAACAATTCTTCCAATCAATGATTTTCTCAAATCATGAATCCATCACTTCTTCCAATCAATCTCATCATCCATCCAATAAATCCAAATGCATGCCATCCTTTATCTATAACAATCAAGTCAATCCAGCTTGTCAAATTATCTAATCGCAATCAATGGTCTTTATCCTAATCTTGTTGTAAACCCAGTCAATCAATTAGTCAATCATTCCATAATCATCATCCTTGTGTTGATCTAGGGATATATCATTCCCCGCCATGATCACACTATCATCATCAATCAATCAGCAATTAATCATTGGTTTACAACTTAACAAGGGCAATACCTTGTTTGTTTTTGAATTATTTGTGCATGCATGCTTGCTTGTGTGCATTATCTTTTTATCTTGCATTTGTATCTGTATCATCCCAGCTAATATTCATATGTTGTACCTAGACAAGGTTGTATTACGCTGGGGCATGAGACACATCGTCACCTTGGTCCTTATACCCTGGTGCATATCGTCTTGTGCTATATCAAACATATGATTGCTCACTTTTTGTAGCACAACGCATCATCCTTTCTTCTATCCATTTCCTAATCTTTTTTGACCAATCCATTTCATTTCCAGAGCCTACCCGTGTTTCTTCTAACCCGCCTATCCTCTTGAGGGGGCATCATCATCCCATCCTCGTCCTGTATGTTTTTCATCATCCTATCTTAGCTTCTTTGAAATGATGTTACTCGACACGAATCTCATCATCTCGAACATCATCTCAAAGAGGGGCAAAATGTAGACACCCAAAAATGTCCACTTGTCACAACGTTACATCACTTAGGCATCTTGTAGCATTTTGCCCTAAGCACCTATATCATTGCCTAACCTAGCATTTTCATCTAATTAAATTAAATAAATATGAGATTTATTTAATTTATCCCATCCCTTCGCATTATTAAATAAATAAATTTTATTTATTTATTTAAATCCACTTTCCTCTTGGTTAAAATAAATTTAATATTTATTTTATTTTAATTTATCACTTTGTCCCCTTTCCTCTTAAAACAAATAAATAATTTCATTTATTTATTTTAATTTTCACGTACCTCATAAATTAAATAATTTATTTTTAAATTATTTAATAATGACTCACCTACTTACCATTTTCATTTCTCAAATCACTCACCTACCTTCCACTTTCCTTTTCTTTTCCCAAGTTGCATAGCAACTTTCCAATTTCAACCATCACTTGCAAAATGGAAGGTTTGTACCTCCATTCTCTCGCATTTTCATATAAATTGATCCATTTCCATGCCATTCATATGGATGAATCTTTTAAGCACCGTCACTCTACCGAAAATTTGCCTCATCCATCAATCTACCTACTTTCTTCTAACAATCTCAATCTAGGATAAAATCTCTATCATTATTAAAACATGAGGAATCAAACAAGGAATCATTCAACCCATGTAATATCATTTTGGTTTGCATGTCTACATTTAGTTTGGGTTTGATTTCTTGAGTTTCGGTTGAATCTTGATCTTCGTTTTGTTGTGATCTTCGTCAATTTCTACCCAACACAACCTATTTCTTAGTGTATTGATATGTGGATTTCTCAAGAGACTAAAGCATAACCTTGATTGCAAATCATAGATGAAAGCTCAATTTGATAGCGTAAGTTTACATAAAATGAAAGTCTTCCATTTGGTTTGGAGAAGGCTTTATTTGTAGATTTTTGATGAATGGAGGGATAAGGATTTGATTTTGGAGATAAGAATTTGATTTTTGATTTAAAAGGAAATAATTCAAGAAGAAGATGAGATGAGATATGAGAGGATAATTAATAAGATTATCTAATTAAATTATTTAATTAGATACACATGAGTTAGAAATTAAGAAGATAAGATGAAATATGAGAGGATAAGATTATCTAATTAATTAGATACACGAGTTAGAAATGGAAAGAAAATAAAGAAAAAGATATGATTTGGATTTAATTAAATAAATGTTGAATTATGAATCAATTAATTAAATAATTGAAATTATTTAATTAATGCTAAGAAGTGGGGAAAATAACTTAATTAAATAATTAATAATTATTTAATTAATGTGGAAGAATAATGATTTTAATAAAGATGGATGAATTTAATTAAATAATTAAGAATTATTTAATTATTGTGAAAGTATAGAAAATGAATAATTAAGTTGGGAAGTAAGATGAATTTTAGGTGTCTACATTTTGCCCCTCTTTGAGATGGTGTTGCGAAGTAACATCATTTCAAAGAAGTTCAAAACATAGTGTTGTGTTGGATAGAAGAAGACTTTGGTTTAGAAGGATATGATTAGAAGAAAATGATTGGATTAGAGATGGTGATGCCCCAACCACTCGAAGCGAGGGTGACAAGGAAAGATAATGGTAAGCTAATGAATAAGTTGAATGATGATGATGCCCCCTCGAGAGGACAGGTGGGTTCAAAGAACACAAGTGTGCTCTTGAAATGAAAGGAGAGGAAATTGTTAGTAGGTAGAGAGATTTAGATGAAGATGAAAAAGTTAGATGAAAGATGGAAGAATGATGGAAAAAGAATGGAATAATTGATCAAATTGTGAAAGTGATAGGATGTATTAGGATGTATGGGTGAGATGGATGAGATGATTTGCTTAGGTTATGCTTCAAAAATATAAAGAGCAATCGTTATTTTGATATAGCAATGGATGTTATGCACTAGGGTAGAGAAGACCAAGGTGACAATGTATCCAATGCATAGGACAAACACACAAAAAGATAAAGGTCACAAGCAACCCTATACCAGATAGCACCATGATATTGAAGACCATGAACCATTGTGGTAGGTAGGTTACAGGGACTGATGCAGATGCAAGACAAAATATGCAAGATAAAAAGATACAAGATAAAAGATAATGCTAATAAATGATAAAAAAAAATGATAAGACTAATGCAACATAAATTGATAACACACACAAGCAAGCATGCACAAATGATTCAAAAACAAACAAGGTTATTGCCCCTGCCAAGATGAAAATCTAGGATTAAGTGATCAAGGATAAGGATAGTGTTGTCATAGTGGGGAACGATATATCCCTAGAACAACACATGGATGCAAGAATGATATATCTCGTTGATAATGATTGGATAAGGATAGTGTTGTCATTGTGGAGAACGATATGTCCCTAGAACAACACAAGGATGTGGGAATGGTATATCATGTTGATAATGATTGGATAAATATAGTGTTGTCATTGTGGGGAATGATATATCCCTAGAACAACACAAGGATGCGAGAACAATACATCCTGAGATAAGGATTGGATAAATGATCGATTGGTTAGTTTGACAACAAGGTTGGGAACAAAATCAAAGAATGTTTTTGGATTATAGGCTAGATTACTCAATTGAATTGATATGGAGTAAGGGTGACTTGCATATGGATTTATTTCTTGGATTTTCAGAATGTTGTAATTTTTTTGTATTTTTGTATTGTTTTGATTTTTTTTGGATTTGTTAGATTTTTTTATGTTTTTGGATGTTATTGGATTACAGTTGGATAGCCTTAGTGCTAGATACCAATGACAAGGGAACATCATGGAAAGATAGACGAATGGGAAATAGTGGATAATGGAAGGATAGGAAGTGTACGATGGATGGATAGGTAGAAGGATGGGCAATAGTGGATAATAGGGATAGGAAGTGTAAAATGGATGGATAGGTAGAAGAATGGGTGATAGTGGATAATAGGGATGGGAAGTGCATGAAGAATTTAGGATGTGATCTCCAAGGACTATGTCGCATAGGATTAACATGTCCAATTCTAGGTATAAGACTCAGGATATGGCGTGACAATGCTTGCAACAATAAGATGGTAGGATATGTTGGGAAGTATTAGATACATCAAGAGTTGTACAAAGCATGTTTCAACATTTTGCCCCTATCTTTATCAAGATCAAAAGGAGGATGGATTGGATCAAGGGGATAATTATGCGGATATAATGGATAAGGAAGATATGATAGGAAGGATAGATAGAAGGAATCATAGGATGGGTAGATGAGACAACATGCCCCCAAGTGTAAGGTACATAGACAATCAATCTACTCATGACACTTGTTTGTCAGGTTTTCATCATGGTACTTATCCAAGGCGCATGTGTTGCCAAGTTTTCACTATTGGATGAATGATTTCTCTTTACTTTTTTTTTTTTCATTTTAATTTTTTTTTTTACTATTTGGATGGGATGGAGGATGGGGACTCAAGCGTCCATTTCCAATAGCAAGGTAGTATGTTAGCATTGTGTGCATGGATGCTGGTAGATGCGGGAAGATGGAAATGAAATGGATGGTGGATTATGATGTGGATTATGGATGGAGATGGATGGATACATGGGCGATGGAGTAGAAGCATGGAACATAGGGGTATTATGGGAGAAATATGTTGGATAAGGGATATAAGATGGGGGGATGGAGGTATGTGGAAATGCCATGGAATTTTAGGAAACCAAGACCAACGGTTGCACACATTATGAGAACGAGATTTTTGGGATTAATTTCTTCATTTTTGAGATGCTTCATTTGGATTAATTTCTTTTTGCTTGGGGACCCACACCATTTTCATTTTTGCTTTTAGGTGTGTGGGCATATGTAGCCTTTGAGATGGATTTGGCTTTGATTTTGTGTATTGATGCCCTACGACATGATATTCTTGAGGATTTTGTGGATATTCTGTTGTATGTGTGGAAGCATCCAAATTTTTATTTTTGAATCTCATTGGGTTGGGGATAGTTTCATATTTGGTCAATATGTGCATTCATTGGCCATGACTAGAAATTAGAGGGGATGTAAGGGAACGAGATGTATGGATAGAGGAATGAGTGTATTGATGGATGAAGGGATTAGGGGATTTAAGGATGGGAATATTAGGAGTTGGAAGGAGTAGAGGAAGAGTGGATGGAGGGAGATGTATGGTCACATGCTTTTGCAAATGGTATGACAATGGAGGAGGGATGGAGACAGATGACTTGGAGGTTTGATGAGGTGCACCAGGTTTTGGATTGAAATAAGTGGCTTTAGGAGGCGTAGAGGTGGTACCAACATGTTTGCATTATTTTTCTTGGGATGTAAAACCAAGGGCATGCGATCGTGGATAGGTTGTGACATGGATAGGCTCCAAGATGCCTTGTTCGTGAAGGGCTAAACCTTTGCCTTGATATTTCATGTTTTGGAACATATGATATGCAATGGGATGTTTGTTGTTTTGGAAACAAGACATGAGTCCATTATTAGATGGAGAAGGTGGGGTGGTGGATGAAGTTTGTTCCTCTTTGATAAGAGAACCACCATATATGAAAGTAGCAGGACCAAGGGGATAGGATAATGGATTTGGAATGGGTTCAATAAGAGATGGTGAAGAATCAATAGGGGTTGATGGAGGATCAACAAGAGATAATGTAGGATCAGGCAAGGGATGACTTGGGATGCTTGGATCTTGACTAACATTATGTTCAGTAAGATGTGGGGTGATATGATCCAAGTTACTTGTTTGATTGTCAATTTTTTGGGGGGGATCAAGTGTCTCATCCTAGGGAGGGGGTGTTGTGAATGGATGGATAGGAGTAATTTGGATATCTTTCTCATGGATGGTTGTGGGAGTATGAATGGGTGAAGTGATAATCTCTAGGTCATGTAATGCATAAAGTGGGCTAAGAGGATCGTCATGTCTTTCATTATCATAGATAGGATCTTGATCATAAAGGGGCATAACATGGATATTGTGAAATTGGTTATGAATAAGATGAACGGGGTGTTTTGATCTTGATTAGGATAAGGAGTTGGTGTTCCCACATGATTTTGGCTAGACTCGTGACATAGCTCTTGGTTTGGATGGAAGTGGAAGGTTCTTGGATAGACTTAAGAGGCTTGAGATGGTTGACAACATGGGTATATGATGGGTCTTGATTTGCATTGATGGAAGGGGACTCTTAAATAGGATGGATATGCATAGGAGTGGGTGATGGTGTTGGGATGGTGGACATTCTATTAGGGTATTATTTATTAGGCTCATAGATAGACATTTAAGTGCACGATAGTTTTTGCTTCCTTGCTAGGAGTCCTTGGGTCACATCTTTCGTGACTTCTAGAGTAAGATATGTTATCATGGATGGGCAATGTTGGCAGATGTTGTGGGATTAGGATTAGGATCAGGTGGAGGGATAATAGGAGTGGGTATGGTAAGATTAAGAGTAGATATGAAGGGGTGGATAAAAGGATTTGATGGTGGATTAGGTAGTGGACTATTTGGTTGAGGATATGATGAATTAGAAGGTATGTGGGCTAATGGATTAGGATTAGGAGTGGAAAGATCCCATAGTGGAGGAATGAAAGGGGTTAATGGACTTGGATTAGAGGAACAATGAGATGGGGATATTGCATAGGAAAATGGTTCTTGGGAAATGGATGGAGGTGAATATATAGATAGAGGATGATATGGATGACCTTGATGTCCCTTGACATAGTGTATACAATTAGGCATAGGGTTGTAACTTGTGCTAGCAATGTTTGATTGTAATGGGTTTGTATGTCCAAGTATGGATTCATGATTTGATGATTTGGAGTTTGCATGGACATGTAAGATGATGATGTTGATGTGATAGCATTAGGATGATCTCTAGTGATAAGACGTGCTAAGGGCAGTTGATGTTCTTTGAATTTTTTCTTGCCAATAGGATCTAATCTCTCATAGTCATGTTTAAGTTTTTGTATCCATTCCTTAGGAGTACTAAGAGATGTGTATGAGGGAGGTTGGTATGATAGTGACATGTGTTGGATTGAAGATATAGCTTGGGGATGAGATCTATATAGGCATTTAAGTTCCTCTATGTCTGCATCATCTGGGTATGATGAGGATAATGGTTGAATTGGAGATGGAGGGGGTTTGAACCGAGGTCTATTGATTATTAGGACCATCTTTCTGAGGATTCTATAAGATGTGACTAAAGGTTGATTCGTTGCAGGGAAGGTTTGATTATGGATGGACTAGTGATGTTTTAAAGGATGATGTTTGATTAAGGATAAGGGTTGGATGTTTGATTAAAATGGATAGATAGATAATGGATTATTGATTTTGGGGGTTGTGATAAATGGATTAGATTAGTGGATTAGGGGAGTGGATTATGATATGGATTATAGGTGATAATGGATGAAGAATTGTGGACTAAGGATTGGAAATGGATTAGGTGGATATAATGGATTAGGGTTAGGACCTTGATAGGATTAGGATCTAGATTTATGAATATTAGGGTCCTAAATGATGGATTTAGGCATCGATTAGGGATAGGTTGGGATGAAATGAATAGGATGATTATGGGTGATTAGGGTGATGTGGATAGGATGATGAGGATAATTATTATAAAGTGATAAGATGATTAGGATGATTAGGATAGGATGAAGTGGATAAGAGGGATGATTAAGATAAAGATATGAAAGATGATGAAGATGATTGGAATATGATGGATTGGATAGATTAGGATGAAGTGGATAAGGTGAATGATTAGGATATGAGATGGATTAAGATGATTCAGAATAAATAGAGGTGAAATTGAATGGATTAGAGATGATTTAGGATTGATTTGAAATTGATTTGGATAGACTTGGGATTGATTAGAGATGAATTGGGATTGGTTAGGGATGAAATTGGTTGGATTGGATGAAGGTGGATAAGAGGGATAATTAGGATGAAGATTAGGATGAACTTGGATTGGATTGGATGAAAATGGATGATAATGATTTTAATAAAGATGGATGAATTTAATTAAATAATTAAGAATTATTTAATTAATGTGAAAGTATGGAAAATGAATAATTAAGTTGGGAAGTAAGGTGAATTTTAGGTGTCTATGTTGGGAATATGTGTTGTCATTGATGTCAACACTTAGAGTAAGGTCAACACTCGATTTGTGATAATGATTGCTGTGAGATGTGGTGATGATATTGATGTTCATGGTTGGATGTCATGACCTAATTAGTAATAGAGATGTAATGAGATGCAGTGATGTTCTTGATGTTCATGATTGGTAGCTATGTTCATGGTTGGATGTCATGCCTTGGTCAGTATCAAGTAAAGTTGTTTTGAACATGCTCGTGGTCAGCAAAGATGATTTCATGATGAAATATTAAGATGAGAATTAAAAGCACTAAGATGAATGATGATATATTAAGATGGGAATTAGAAGCTATGGTGAGGATGAGAAGATGTTGTTGATGACCTGTGGCATGTTTTATGATCCTTCTTGTAGTTCCTAAGGATGTATATGTTGTTATATGGAGGTTTTGGCCTCAGGAAGTTGGTGAAGGTTTTTGTTGCAGAGAATTGCCTGAAAGACTATCTGATAAAATGCTTTGCATTTGAAGATATGGTCATGTGGTTCAGAAGTTAAGTCCAATATGATGTAAAGGTGATGAGTCTAAAGTTTTAGGTCATTTGTCCCTCCACAATGAAAGTTATGAGAGACAAAGTCCCGGTCTATACTCTGGCAAAATCAAGTAATGATGAAGACTGTTTGGAATGCTCTGCATTCCTCCACAGTGATAGATATGGCTATGCGGTTTTGAGAATATGCTCAAAGAAATGTATGAGTGCATCCATATGAGTTTTAGGTGTTTTGGAGGTTTGCAAGCTTAGTTTTCAAATGACAATTGTGATACAGATAGTTCTGGACGCCTAGTTGTTCTCAGGACATATGCTGATGATGTGCACCAACTTGTTGCGGCATGAAATAGTACATTGACTGATGGAAGATGATCCTGATGATCTTGTGTTGTAAAGTGTTTTTGTGCTCTCTCCAGAACTGGCTGAGGTCTAGAATGATGATATTGCCAAGCTATGCCTCTGTCTGGTTGACTAAAGAATGTTGAAGGTATGCATCACATAGTTCTTGTTGTGTGGAGTTCAAGAAAAGTTTGAAGATGATGTATAGGTCCTACCGACTCACCTGGAAGAAGAACAAGCAATGTTTTATTATTCATGAGTACTGCCAAGTTTAAATGTCTGTTATGCTACAAGCTTCATGTGTTCTTGCTTAAGGGTGACCTAATTCAAATTTGTGTAATGTGCAGATGATATTCCTTGAAGAATGGTGCTGTGAAGGATGTTTAGGACTAGTCTTAGAAGCATGTATTGGGATCCATAAGGTGTGTGTTTCCTTCTAGAGTAGCGTGTTGTTCATGATAGGGCTTGCCCTATGCATGTTTTCATGTTGTGATCTCTAGCCGACTTGTAAAATGTAATATTCTTATTGTATTGGACGACTTGTAATGAAATCAATGTAATAACATGTATATATTGTAAACCTAGTTGGTCTAGGTAAAGTATGATTGCGAAAATGAAAATATGAAAGTGTGAAAAGAAGAGTATGAATATCATATGCATGATGATGTGTGATTGAAGGAGAAAGAGCCGAAGTGTTAGAGGCTGTCCCGATCCATCTTGAAGACATTTTTGTGACAAAAGGGAAGTGAAGAGTGTGCCTAATTGATCTAATAAGAAGAAGCATAATTGCAATCATCAAAGGTGTGACCTTCAATGTCCGTTTTTAGGTAGTAGAAGGGCTGTCATACTGTAATCATCTCTAAGTTCATTCTCATTTCAGGGAGTAGTTGCTTCCTTGGGTTGTAGCCCTAAAACAAACTCTGCAGGGAGTTGTAGCTTCCTTAGGGGTGACCCTAAAATAAATTTCAGGGAGTAGTAGCTTCCTTGGGTTGTAGCCCTAAAACAAAGTTGTAATTTTGAGCTTCATTTATTGTCAGTTAATCATCACCGTGGTTTTTCCCTCCTTAGGTTTTCCATGTATATCTGGTGTTATGTGTTGATGTGCATTGTGTTAATCTGTCATGTTTATGTTGATGTTGTAATGCTTAAGTTTTAATCTGTTCTAGAGGATTTGAAGTTTGTTTGGATATTGATTCACCCCCCTCTCAGTTTCCTAGTGTGTTCAACAATTGGTATCAGAGCTAAGTTACTTAGAAGAAGCTTAACCGCTTGAGGAAGGTCTGGGATGGCTAATAATGGATCTCTCAAGGTACCTATGTTCGATGGAACAGATTATTCCTTTTGGAAGCTAAGGATGGAAAACTATCTATCTTGTCTAGGGTATGACATTTGGCAATCAGTCAAGAAGGGTTACCCTATTCTTACTAGTGATCCTACAAATGCAAATGAGATTAAGTTGTATGATAACAATGCCAAGGCAAAGAATGCTATCATGAGTGGACTAGCTAATTCAGAACTTGTGAAGATAATGGGTTGTACATCTGCTCGGGATGTCTGGAATAAACTTGAAAAGTATTTATGAAGGAGATAGTAAAGTGAAGCAAGCTAAGATGCAAATTTTCAAGAGCAAGTTTGAAACCCTGAGGATGATAGAAGATGAAGACATTGCTACTTACATGCTCCGGGTGTATGAAATAGTTAATGACATTAGAGGTCTTGGTGGGGAAGTGAAAGAAGATGAGATTGTTAAGAAGGTTTTAAGATATCTTCCTAAATCTTATATTCATAAGGTGTCTGCCATTGAGGAATCTTGGGTTTTAGATAAATACACAATAGATCAATTGTTTGGCTCTCTCACAGCATTTGAAATGAGAGAATTTGACAAAGGTGCTCCAAAGAAGGAAGCAACATTCAAAGCAAGTAAGAAGACAGAAGATGAAGGAGTTGATCAAGATGATAACCTTGATGAGATAGAAGCAAACTTTGTGAGAATATTGAAGAAAGGCACATGAAAATACAGAGGTAAGTTACCTTTCAAATGTTTCAATTGTGGAAAGATTGGTCATTTTGCTTCTAAATGTCCTTTTAAAGAATTAGGGGGTAGTAACAAGAGAGACAAGTTTAAAATAAGTTTGTATTCCATAGAGAGCAGTTGTTCTTCAGAAGATGAGGATCATGATGATTCAAATGATGAAACACTTTTCATGGCCTTGAATGTTGGTGACAAAAAGGATGATATTGGAAAATGTACCTTGCAAGCTGACCAAAACAATGATAGATCAATGGTTGTATGGACTACCTTTCATGCAAAAGAAGAAGCCAAGGCTTGTGTAATTGACAGTGGTTGCTCTAATCATATGACTGGTGACAAGGAGAAGTTTATCAGCCTTGAGAAGTGGAATGGTGGAGCTGTTAAGTTTGGTGGTGATGAGTCAGCACAAATATGTGGAAAGGGTACTATAACTATTGATGGGAAGAATGAGACTAAGGATGTCCTCTATGTCAAAGGGATAAAACACAATCTTCTTAGTGTTAGTCAGATGTGCAGTAAAGGATACAATCTTACCTTTCATGCCAAAGGTTGTGAAATTAGGAAGGCAGGGTCCAAAAAACTAGTTACAGAAGGTATCAAGTCATATGGTGACATCTATCATTTAAAGGAGGTAAATGGAAGAACATGCTTATTGGCTCAATCTAATTAGTGTTGGTTGTGGCACAAGAGAATGGGACACATCAACTTTGATAATATGGTAAAGATCAGCTCTATTCATGCAATGAGAGATATGCCCAAGATAACCAAGCTGGCAAACACACTATGCAAGGAATGACAAATGGAAAAGCAAACAAAGACAAATTTCAAGAGCAAGGAGTATTCTTCCTCAATGCCATTGGAGGTAATTCACACTGAACTATGTGGCCCTACAAGATTAAAGAGTCAACAAGGTGAAAGGTATTTCATGTTACTTATTGATGATTATTCTAGAATGACTTGGGTTACTTTCTTAAGAGAAAAAACATATGCCTTTGATAAGTTTAAGGTTTTCAAAGCTATGGTTGAGAATGAAATGGATACTAAGATCAAATGTTTAAGGTCTGATAGAGGAGGTGAATTTACTTCAAATGAATTTGATAAGTTTTGGGAAGATCATGGTTCTCAGGAGACATCTATCAGCCCCTAGGACCCCTCAACAAAATGGGATAGTGGAAAGAAAGAATAGGACTGTGCAAGAGATGGCTAGGGCAATGTTGAAAGATGCAAATCTTCCTGACATGTACTAGAAGGAAGCAGTTCACACTACTGTCTATCTGACCAAAAAAGTACAATTAAGGGTCAATAGCACTAAGACCTCTTATGAGCTATGGTATGGAAGATCTCCCACTATTAGATATTTTAGGATCTTTGGCAGAAAAATGCTATATCATAAGAGATGAAGAAGACCTGGGAAAGTTTGATTCAAGAAGTGCTGAAGGGATCTTTCTTGGTTACTCAACTAGAAGCAAGGCCTATAGATGCTACAACAAGAGATTGGGAAAGATGATTGAAAGCACAAATGTCAAAGTAGATGAAGATTTGTATCAGATCTCACAAGAACCAGAGGACTCTGGATCTAATATATTTCCATGCATCAAAGAAGAACAAGAGAAAGAAGAAAAGGAACAAGAACCAAAGCAGATACCTAAGACTCTAGCAAAGTATGTTTAGAAGAATCATTCAACAGATCAAATCATTTGAGATAAGAATGAAGGTGTGCAAACTAGGAGAAGATTTGCTAAGGCATATGAGCAAGTAAACTTGTGTTTATTATCAAAGGTAGAACCCAAAACCTTTGCTAATGTTAGAAAAGATGATGGATGGATAAAGGCAATGGAATAAGAATTTAATCAGATAGAGAAGAATTAGACATGGGAATTGGTTCCCAAACTAGCCAACAAGAATGTTATAGGAACAAAGTGGGTGTTCCGGAACAAGATGAATGAAGATGGTGAAGTTGTGAGGAACAAAACAAGATTGGTGTGTAAGGGCTATTCTCAAGTTGAAGGCATTGATTTTGAGGAGACTTTTGCTCTAGTAGCTAGGGTGGAGGTAATCAGGATGTTTCTTGCTCTTGTTGATCACAAAAACTTTAAGGTTTATCAGATGGATGTTAAGTCAACATTTTTGAATGGTGATCTAGAGGAAGAGGTTTACATTGAGAAACCAAAAGGTTTCCAGATATCAGAAGATCCAGACATGGTGTGCAGACTTAAGAAATCTTTGTATGGTCTCAAGCAAGCACCTAGGGCTTGGTATACTAGGTTGGATAAGTACTTACTTCAACAAGGCTTCAAGAAAGGTACTACAGATAGCAATTTTACATCAAGGAAGAAGGAGATATGATATCGATAGTTGCAGTATATGTTGATGACATCATCTTTGGTGGAGATGATGATATGTGTAAAAGGTTTGTAGAGGAGATGAAAAAAGAGTTTTAGATGTCTATGATTGGTGAGATGTCTTTCTTCCTTGGACTTCAAATTGCTCAACTAGATGTTGGTATCTTTATTTCTCAAGCTAAGTATGTCAAAAAGATGTTGAAGAAATTTGGTATGGAGGACTCTAAACCAGTAAGTACTCCTATGGTTACTAGTTTTCACTTGAGAAAAGATGATGAGTCTCCAGAGGTTGATCAGACTTCCTATAGATCTATGATTAGAGGATTGTAGTGCTTAATGGCTTCTAGACTTGATATTATGCATGCAATATTTGTGGTTTCCAGACATCAATCTAATCCCAAGAAAACACATGAGAAGGCAGTGAAAAGAATATTCAGATACTTGAAGGGAACTCCAGATTATGGCTTATGGTATCCAAGGGGTGATAACTTTGATCTGATTGCCTACATTGATGTTGATTTGGGCTGGTTGTGTTGATGATAGAAGAAATAAAAGTTGTGGTGCTTTCTTTTTAGGAAGCAAATTGGTTTCATGGCAGAGAAAGAAGTAAGATTCAATGTCCTTATCAACTACAGAGGTAGAGTATATTGCAACATCGTCCTGTTGTACACAAGTGTTGTGGATGAAGCAAACTCTGAAGGATATCAAGGTACTGTATGATGAGACTATTCCTATTTTATGTGATAATACAAGTGGTATCAATATTTCCAAAAATATGGTGGTATATTCTAGAACCAAACATATAGCAATCAAGGATCACTTTTTAAGAGAGAGTTGCAGATAAGGAAGTAAAGTTGGAATATGTTCCAACAAATGATCAAATTGCATATATTTTCACAAAGTCTCTTGCAAAGGATGCCTTTGAAGATCTCCGATAGAGGTTAGGGGTAATTTCCCCTCCTTCTTGCTAGATGCATAGTGGTGCATCTGTCCAGGGGGAGTTCATGCTATATCTTTTTCCTAGACTGATGGTGGCTACTTCTCAGGGGGAGCAGGTAGTTGTGGTTGCTAACAGAGGGAGCCTTGGAGAGAGAGAGAGAGAGAGAGAGAGAGAGCACTTTAGGAGAGTTTGTGCCCTAAGGGGAGGAAGCAGTTGCCCTCTATCCTTGATGTCAAAGGGGGGGAGAGAGAAATGTACATCTAAAGGGGAGTGTGTGTTGCCATCAATGACAAAGGGGAAGATTGTTGGCAATATGTGTTGTCATTGATGTGAACACTTAGAGTAAGGTCAACACTCAGTTTGTGATGTGGATAGGATGATGAGGATAATTATGATAAGGTGATAAGATGACTAGTATGATTAGGATAGGATGAAGTGGATAAGAGGGATGATTAAGATAAAGATATGAAAGATGATGAAGATGATTGGAATATGATGGATTGGATAGATTAGGATGAAGTGGATAAGGTGAATGATTAGGCTATGAGAAGGATTAAGATGATTAGGAATAAATAGAGGCAAAATTGAATGGATTAGAGATGATTTAGGATTGATTTGGATAGACTTGGGATTGATTAGGGATGAATTGGGATTGGTTAAGGATGAAATTGGTTGGATTAGGATGAAGGTGGATAAGAGGGATAATTAGGATGATTAGGATGAAGATTAGGATGAACTTGGATTGGATTGGATTAGATGAAAATGGATGATAACAATTTTAATAAAGATGGATGAATTTAATTAAATAATTAAGAATTAATTAATTAATGTGAAAGTATAGAAAATGAAATATTAAGTTGGGAAGTAAGGTGAATTTTAGGTGTCTACACATCCCAACATATTGTAATTGCTTCGTATGTTATGTTTTCACTAAAATTTATACTCTATTTATTAAATTGTATTTTCAATTTAAACAAATATAAATTATTGTTAGTTTTAAGCTTTTATTAACTATATTTTCAAATTTTGGTGCTTATTTACATATACCATATTACTAAAATCAAAGACTTAAAATTTATAAGTAATAATTAAATCCGACATGAACGAGAACAAAATTATTAACAATAGTAGATATATCATTTTAGGAATACATCCCAACATATTTTAGTTGCTTTGTATGTTATGTTTTCACTAAGATTTATACTCTATTTATTAAATTGTATTTTCAATTTAAACAAATATAAATTATTGTTAGTTTCAAGATTTTATTAACTAATATCTATTAATTACAAAATCTTAATAAACATCAAAACATATTTACTCAGAACATTTTTTTGTTATTGATTATTTCAGTGAGGATTAGGGCCCTCTCCCTTTTATCAAAATTGAAAAGCTAAATTTACATTTACAGTAATTCACTAAGTATGGCCATATGAATTTAACCATACGTAATGGCCTAATAGAAGGCAACATTTCTGATTTCATTACACAACAATTTTATAACAATGTATGATCAGGACATACAATAACATGACCCAACTTTCCCAATAGACTATCACGGGAGCTAGTTGAAACATTTATTAAATCCTCACTCAGTAAGAGGTACACAAATTTTTAAGACATCTGGCAAACCATGAATAAAAGATATGCATGTTGAAAAACACAACGTGAATTTCAACATGCAAATTTACATATTCATTGAAATCACAACATACAAATAAAATCTACTAATTTCTACACAACCCTATAGAAGCATAATACTACTCAACCACTTCGGTTGGGTTACACATAGCTCCAATACATGAAGAGACATATTGTCAAATCAAACCATGCCTTCAAAATAACCTCAAATGACCCAAAGTCCTTCCATCAATGCCACCAACCTCAAATCAAGCCCACATACTGCCTACATATTTTCACCAAAATATCAATCAATGTATGAATCAAATAACAAAAGAATATAAACCATTAATTAAACTTGTGCAGTTGAACAACACACACTTGTGTAGTCCAACCTGCAACTTCATATATACAACGAAATCCTATCAACACCCTACAACAACATAAAATTAGAAATACAGTTTTGTTGGGGTGCACATACCTTTGTTACCTCAAGAGAAAGGTTGTAAAATCCAACCATTCTTTTGAGATAACCTCAAATGAAAAGAAAAGCACATCTTACGAACCATGAAGTAAAGTTGTGTAGTTCAACTAGGAAGTTTATATATACAGTGAAATCCTAATGTGCAAAATGGAATATAATTCTTTGTACATAAGCATGAAAGAACACAAAATTGGGAAGACACATTGGCTGGGGTGCATATATATCAGTTACACGAAGAGAAAGTTTGTGAAATACACAAATACCTTTCAGATAACCTTGAATGACCAAGTATATCCTTCCATTGCTGCCACAAAGCTCAAATCAATAACACATTGTTTAAATCTGTTGAAAACATTTTTGAATTAGTATTTGTGTCAACTAAGAGAGGCACAAATTTGAAACACATTCTATGAACTGTGAACTAAAATTGTGCAAGTTGGACAACATAGTGTGTAGTTCAACCTGCAACTTCATATATAGAACGAAATCCTATCAACACCCTACAACAACATAAAATCAAGAATACACTTTTGTTGGGGTCCACATACCTCTGTTGCATGAAGAGAAAGGTTGTGAAATCCAACCATTCATTTGAGACAACCTCAAATGAACAAAAAACACATCTTATGAACCATGAAGTAAAGTTGTGCAAGTTGAACAACACAATGTGTAGTTTGAACAACCAAGAAGTTTATTTATACAGTGAAATCCTAACATGCAAAATGAAATACAATTATTTGCACAAAAGCATGAAACAAAATAGAATTGGGAAGACACATTGGTTGGGTTGTATATATATTTTTTATGTGAAGAGAAAGGTTGTGAAATCCACCGATACCTTTGGGATAACCTCGAATGACCAATTATGTCCTTCCATTGCTGCCACAAACCTCAAATGAATAACATGTTGTTTTAATCTGTTGAAAACATTTTGAATCAGTATTTGAGTAAACTAAGAGAGGCAAAAATTTGAAACACATTGTTGGCAAAAAATGGGGAGGGATACCAGTTCGGAGATTCAGTCCTCAGCCAAGTCTTTGTAGTCAGTTTATATACTCCAGTCAAGTAGCTAGAGATTGATAAAAAAAATACCAAGAATAACATAGGTAGATTATCACAGACATATCATAACAATAAGACACTAAAGAATTATCATATACCAGCAGATCTCCATATATTTATATACTCAACAACCAAACATCATACATCCATTATCTTGCAGGTCTAAGTCTTTGCCTCACCATTCTACATACATGTTTTTTCTAACTTTTATCATTATTATCCTATCTTACATATTCTATCCTACATATATATTGTATCTATTACATATAGGGATGTGTCCTTTAGCATATTAGGTCAGCTCCAGCCTTTGCATGATGCATGCACCAACTCCCAGTCAGTTCTGCTCCATGCCCTATATCCTGCTAACATCACCCCCTTTCAAAACTGTCTTGTCCTCAAGACATGCAAAATTAGCTTCTAGGTAAGATGTTCTTGTAAATCTATTTTAGATGCACCAAACTGCCATCCCATTGTTTCTTGGCCTTAGACAACATTATTATTTGTCCTTCTATCATGATATATGTGTCCTTTGCTTCTCCTATAGTTGTCGGTATCTGTATTGTTTGTGTAGTCTATTTAGCCTCTGCAAAACTTCTGGTTAGATTAGCCAGTCTTAGGTTCACAACTTCCCTTAACTATTTTATTTGAATCCTTATTTGGTCTCTCTGGTCCTAGAGTTGTTGATGTTGGTAATTATGGAATGTTTCTACCGGCGTCCTTATTACTCCATCCTTATCAGTTAGAGGATTCATACTAGGCTGCAACTTTTGTTATTTGTAATTCCAGAGCATCCATCTGGTCTTTTATTGCTTTAGTGGATTGTGGCCATTGTAAAGAAAATTGGTATGGAATATTTGCCTCTACAATGCTCTATTGTATATTCTTTATTTGTGTCTCCAATTAAGTGTGTGCCTTGGCACACTTATTCGTCATCTCTGCCAACCTTTTTTATTGAGTTGCTATGTGATTTTCTTCTCTAGTTGGCTAGAATACTCCTTAAATCCTTGTGTCAATTGTTTCAAATGCTCTGGCAAGGGTAAAGCAGTATCCCTTAGTGTCTCCGACATCTCCTTTGCCAATGTGTTCACTGCCTCCTGAAGTAATTCACTTCCCTCTACATGTTGTTTCAAGATATCTACTCTTGTTGAGGAGTGGAAGACATCCCCTAACTATAGCTTATGTAAGGGATACATTCTGACTAGATTTGCTTGCCCTTATACAACCAACAAATGGAGTAATTGTGGAGTTACAATGGGTGTATCTGCTTTTGTTGCTCCAAAAACTCCTTAATGGATTCGATTGAAGAAGATGAGGCTTTTGAATTTTCAACTTGATCTGATCCTCTTTGCCCTTCTCTGTTCTCCTTTCTTTCTTCTTCTTTATTCTCTGCATTCTGTGTTTGTGGGTTTATTTGTTGTTGTTGTGTATTCCTCTCCTCCATCCTTGTGTTCTTCGGAGGAGGTACCCCTTGTGTAGAAGTTTCCAGATGACTTTTCTCATGACTTGCCTCTATTTTGTCTTGTCCCCCTATAGGTATTTCAGTGTTGTGTGGAGGTGATGGTACTACTTGTTGTTCTTATTGTTTGATAGACTGATATAACTTTGCCATCACTTCTTCAGTTTATTTTTGTATTTTCTCCTTTTCCTTCTTATTTTCACCCATAAGTGTGTTTGCTCTCTATTTTCTTCTCAACTCCATGGCTTGTAGCTATATTAATTCATTCTTCTTCTCCGATGGCAATGTGTCACCAAGCTTATCAATGGCATTTTGCCTTATTTATTCCTCCAATTGGAGTGCCTTATTCCTTCTTTGCCTTAGTGCTTCTATCAAGCTCTCTGGAAATCCATCCATTATCTCATCTAATGTCTTTTGTTTATTCCCCATATATTGGATCATGGCTTGAACTATTATTTGTTTGTTTTCCTCAAATGAATCATCGTATAAATCAGCAGTTTCTTTTAACATACCGTTATTTTCCATGGCATTGAGCAGTGCATCCATTTTGTAGAGCTCCTTTACCGATTCCTCTGTCGGTTCTTTTATTGGTTCTTCTTGTGGTATATGTTGTCCTCGTTTCCTTTTCTTCAACTTTGATTCTTGTTCTTCATTCTCTTCTTCGGATTCAATCACCTTCGGCATTACCTGGGTTTTCTTTCTTTACGCTTGTTGCTTCTTTCAGGGAACCTTCTTTTGTGTATTCTTCTTCATTCTTGTTAATACCTCTGATGCTGCCCTCCCTCTAGATGATATTGTTGATGATGATAGAGTCTGAGATGTAGTTCCTTTTGATCTCCTTGCTAGGTTGGGGAGCTAATGTGGGGGGTTGTGCAGCTGGGGTGGTTCCCTTTTCCAGAATTCCCCATTGTCAGGTGCAACTTATCTCTATGCTTTTCCAGATGTTATGCCGCATGCTTTTTATGTTGCTTATCCATTACTTTGGCATAAGAGCCAAATCTTTCCGCACTTGTATCCTTGGGTTGACTAAGCAGATTTTGTGCATAAGCCTTAGCCTCTTCTGTAGTTATCTCATAGGGTAATTGGGGTACCCATGTTGTTCTAGGCTCAATTGCTTCCATGTAAGTGAAATCCTTGTCCACCAAAAAGGTAATGTGGTTGATATATTGCTTCACAACTTCATAAGGAATTCTTTTCCTTTCCCTCATCTCTACTTGTAGGGTTTTAAAGAAAATCCAATATACGACAATGTATGATTTTGTGTCCTTAAACTAAGCTATATGCCTTTTTACTTCTAACCTTACCAGTATGTTTTGTTGTCAGTGTTTCCCCTTAAACCTTGGTAATTCATTCAAGAAATAGAATGTAAGGCAAATAATCAAAGTACCGTACCGAAAGTTGTATGTGGAATCCTTGATCTTCTATAAGTTCTCCATCAGTTGTTGTCACATTACCTCGTATAGATCAAAATTGTTGCCCTCCTTTACCATCTGATAGGCCATGTGAATAACAGTGACAGTGGTCTAACCCTCCTGATTGGCATAGTATACTTTGTAAGCAATTCCCATGGTGACATATCTGACTCCAGGGTCTATTATCTCCTTCACATGCATGTTTCTTCCATTAATTGTTGCTCCCATCAATTCCTTCACTTGATTCGTTCTGATTGCTTTCATCATAGGTAAGGATCCCATGGCACTTAACCCTATCACTGCCCTAATGGCCTCCTTCGTGATTCTGTATGGTTTATCCAAATATATTAAATCATAGTGAATTCAACCGAGGATGATGCTTACCCATTCATGTGCATCCGTTTCAACTAAGGATGATGCTTACCCATTCATATGCGTCCGTGAAATAGGAGTAATCCTTCCACACATCTAATTTTTTCACCGATATATTTGCATACTCAGACAAATACCCTATATCTCCCAGCAATGTATCTCTTAAATCCTCAAATTTCATGTGGTTGATCTCAGCCAAGGTATTGTGAATGTACTTTCTAACATTCTCTGTGTAGACCACATCTATCGGCACCTCTAAGAATGTGCCGTCTTTATCCACTTCTAGGGATTTCCATGGGTATTTCTTAAACTTTGGCCTTGGCTTGTGTGTGATATCAATCAACTCAGGGGTAGCCATTATATATTTTTTGCTTATCTACGATCTTTCACTCTTCACTGCTTTGTTCACCGCTATATTTTCTCTTTGAGCTCCAAATTCACCAAAGTTTGAATGCAAAGTGAGGTTAGTAATGCATGATTAGGGTTGAATACCCCTCATTTTCACCCTAATTTTCCTCACTTTCCCTTTATTATTTTCCTTTGTTATCTTATATCATTGTTTTTTGTGTTTTGAGTTATGTCTCTTGTTAGTAGTTAGTATATCATACACTATGGTACAATGGCAGAATCACTCTGCAATCAATTTCTTTCTTCCAAAGATTGATGATTTGGTGATTTGGTATCTAGAAGAACCTCCCTACATTGTTTTCCTTGTATCTTTCCATTTTCTTCTTCCTATTTTCCTGTGATTGTTCTATTTGTATCTCTGGGAACTCAGTCATCTTGGTATGTCAATTTTTTTGCTTCCTTTGTTTTATTCGGTGAAATTTCTGAGATATAGCCTTCTTGTCCTTCCTAAATGTGTCAAAAATGATCTACGGTGACTTTTGATGAAGTGCGGAGGATTGCGGTATGTCTTCCTCACCAATTCTAACCATAAATATCCTCCAGTAACCAACCATTTTGCATGTTTTTAGTTCTGGTTATTCTCTCAACCAAGCTTCTAGAACTTCCTCCCTATCTGTGTTGTAGTGATCACACTCTATCTCCAATTCTTCCTCAGAGTTGGGCTCTTTTGTTGTTTCTTATGCTTCCAACCTCAAAATTGTGTAGATATTCATTGAATCCTTATCACTGTCTTCTGCCTAATTGACTTCTTCTATGTATGCTTCCTCCATTGATGATCCCAAAGGAATATTGACAATTTTGTTATCATTAGCAAATGATAGCTCTTCTTTTCGGGAGTCTATGACACCATTTGCATCTACGAACCATATCAAATCCAAAAGTACATTGAAAGTTTCCCCTCGATCCTTCATGGCTACAATGACAAAGTCTAAGACTTGTTTAACCCCCATTAGGTTGACTTCCACTTGATTCCATGTTCCAGTTGTTTGCATATTGGATCTATCTTCCAAGATTATATTGTAAGTTATCTCTATCAGTTTAGGTCTTCCTAACTGTTCCCAAATCTTCTTTGTCAGCATGTTGACATCTGCTCCGAGATCTATCATGACATTCCAGACTTTTTTGTGATTTATATGAACATCCACCATAAGTGGCTTTGTCTTCCATGCTCTATGTGTCCTTCCCATCCTCTGGAGTTGGCTCTTTTGACCTTGCTCCTTATTCCAGTATTTAGAAAATTGCTTAAATTTCTCAATGAGTCTATGTTGTTGTGTCAATTGGGCTACCTACTTGAGAGCTTCTACTTCTTCTTCGGTGAAAAAACAAATTGCATTGTTTCTCCTTTTCTTTCTCCTTCCTTATTGTTTGTTTAGCTTTCTACAAAACTTCCTCATGTTGTTTCTTAGTAGGAACAAATTCTTCTTCCTCCTTATTGTCTTTCTCTTCTGTCTCAATGGTGTATTGTCTTCCGGTATTTGTTCCTTGTCTTGTCAGTACCACAAATTTCTCCTTCATTTTTCTTCTATTTTTTCCTATATGTTTTTACTTTTTTCTCTGGCAATGCTCTTCTTCTTCTTCTTCTGTAGATTTTGTTGAAGATCTGTATGCTTCCTCCCTGCTATTCTTTCAGCAAGTTCTTGCTCCTTGACCCTTAGGTTCCCTTCTTATGATCCTAGCCCCTTATTATGTATTCAAGTTGTGTAACTCATCACTCTTAGATTGTGGTGGTGCATTCCGGAAGTACTGTTGTGCTTTATCACAAGAAAATAGGTCATGCTCTGTACTGCTATAGAATGAACACTATGTTTTTCTTTCGCCCCAAAATTCATTAGCAAAGTGTCCTAGCTTACCGCATTTGAAACATGTGGCATCCTCTCTCCTTCTTTGATCTCTTCCATGGCCTCGGCCTCCTCTGTAGCCTCCAAACTTTTCTTTGTCATCACTATTGTATCTATTCCCATAGGATGGACTGCTAGAGTTTGAATTTTGTATTGCATTGACATTCCTTTGGTTTCTCCAATTTGGTTGCTTATAGCTATGATCATATGAGTTTCTTTCTACTATGCCTTTCACATATGACATGTTGTTGCTCTCTGCTGAGTTTGTGTTATTTCCACTATACCATGTTTCATCTTCTCCATCATCAATGTCTCTTTTCCTTCTGAAGTTCTGTGAAGGACAATCTAGTGTTTCATGGTCATCCCATTCTCTGTACAATCCGCAATATACTATGTTTATTCTTTTTGTTGTTATTTTGATGTCTACCTTCATTGTGGCATATTTCCTTTCACCTTTTAATCTAGGGTTTCTCAAGTGACCTTCCCTTGTACAGTATGAGCACCAAATATTAGTTCTTTGCTTTTGTGTATTCTCCTCTTGCTTGGCCAAAATCTTCTGTCTCAGCTTTAATTGCTCTAATTCCAATTTCAACTTCTCCATTTCTAGTTTTACTTCATCTTGTCTTGTCTACACCAAGATTGAGACTCTATTTAGCAGGCTAGTGTCACTACTTCCACATATGTTGCAAATCTTCTTCCATCCAAAGTGGATCTTATTTCAGGGCTTATTCCAGAAATGAACCATTCTATCCTTTGCTTCTTAGTCAGTGGTTCCTCTAACTTCCTAGTTGTCTCCTTGAATCTTTTATCAAATTCCTTTATTGATTCTTTGTCCAATTGCATCAAATCTCTCATCTTACTGACCCCTTCTGTAGGAATTTTTGAAACTCCAAAATTCTCCAATAATTCTTGCTTGATTTCATCCCATTCCTTATCACTTTTTGGACATGTCTTCCTATACCACTTTAATGCTTCATTCCACAAGGTGCCTATGAAGTCAAACAACTTGATTTAATTCTTTGTTACCCCATTCCGGTTCCAAATAGACTCCAACAAAAAAAGTGCTCTGTTTCTTCAATAGTATCCTTCTCAAATTCTGGTAACTTAATAAGAATATCCATGATTGGTCTTCTCAAAGTCTCTGGTAATTTATGACAAGTTTCCTTTGGTCTTCTCTTACAGTTAGGCTATCTTCTATCAACTCGGGTTGTTCTTTCTCTTCCCTTGTCTCTGTGTAGCTAGATATCAATGTATTCTTCTCCTAAAACTTCTTTGAAATTGCTTTGGATATCTTTTGTTATGTCTGCTTCCTTATTTTCTTGAATATTTTCTGCCTCAAAATTTCTTCTTTCTTTATATGGCACTTGAGATGACTCATGGTCCAGGGGTGTGTCTCTTCGTAATGTCTCTTCAAATTAGGGGATACTCTTATATTTGTCAATGACATCATGTCGACATCAAGTGATGATTGAAATAACCTTGTGAAATCCTTGAAACTCCTCTTGATGTTTACCACATCCTCTTCTCTTCCTCTTATCTTCTCTATGCTTCAACCAATTAGCTCCTCTATGTATTCTTCATTCAAATTCAAAATTTTTGGTGTTAATTCATAATTTTCGATAGTCTGCGATAAGTTTAAGGCTCAATGAAACCCTAATTCGCCTCTTTCTTCCTTTTCCCTTCTGCTTTCCTCTTTGATAGCACCCATAGTGGCGCCCTTAGCAACATCGTCCATGACGCTCTTTATTTCTTCTCCTTCTAATCTCCTATCTCTGATAGCACCTCCAATGGTGCACTCAACATCATCCTCCATGACGTGCTGGTCTTCTTCTTCCCTTTTGACAACACCCTCAATGATGCGCTCCATGAATTGTTCCTCTTTTCCTTATGCAATTTTTGTTATCATATCTTTTCTAATATCTTATGCCTTTTCCATCCTTCTCCAGTAATGTTCCTATCATTCTTGAGTTTGCTTCAATCATTCTTCACTACTTATCTACATTCTTGTTCTGATGTCTTTGCCGATCTCTCTTTTCTTCGGCTTCTCCCCTTTCACCATGGGTTTTCTTGATTTGGTGTTCCATTAGTCCTTTTATATCCCATGATATTCTTGTTTGAATAGTCACATCATTTGAAATATCCCTGCGGATCCTACCCCCTTTCCATTTTCCATCCCCTTAAGTGCCTTGCCCCCTCTCACAGAGGTAGGAACTTAAGGAAACCTAGATTACTCTACAAATTAGAAAATTGCTCTGCCCACCTAGTCTTCTCTTCTTTTCGGTACTTTACACTACTTCTTTTAATGTTTCGCCACTTCAATCAACTACCCTCTTCTGGGGTGTCGACAATAGAACTAAATGTTGGCAATAAATGGGGAGGGATACCAGTCCAGAGATCCGGTCCTCAACCAAGTCTTTGTAGTTAGTTTATACCCTGGTCAAGTAGCAAGAGATTGATAGTAAAATAACAAAAATAACATAGGCAGAGTATCACAGACATATCATAACAATAAGACACCAAAGGATTATCATATACCAATAGATCTCCATATATTTATATACTCAATGACCAAACATCATACATCCATTATCTAGTAGGTCTAAGTCTCTGCCTCACCATTCTACATACATGCTTTTTCTGATTTCTATCATTATTATCCTATCTTACTTATCATATCCTACATATATGTTGTATCTATTACATATAGGGATGTGTCATTTAGCATATTAGGTCAACTCTAGCCTCTGTATGATGTGTTGGTTTTTTCCCAGACTGGATGCTTACTCCCAGATTTCCCTACAAGGTAGCCATCAATGATCAACAGGATCTCTGGGCCAGGGGCCAACAGTATAGGAGATAGACTCTATTTTTATCTCCTCTTCTTCAGGCTCTGCAAAACCTAGGGGGGTATTCCCTATTCAACATCCATGAGAATATGCATACAAAGGTTGGGATGATGACATGAAGCAGATAAGTCCTCCTGTAAGTAGACCAAAACTGCAAGATAAGAGCAAAGGGGCTAGCTTTGGGCCTATTTTCAGTTGTAGACAGAGGACTTGGGATCTTAAAACTAGTTCTACTATCCTAATGGTTGTTTTGGAGTTTGATTTTGATTTTATGTGTTTGGATGCAAAGCTGGACCTGGTGTATAACCTCAACATAGAGCTAGATTGGTGCCTATCCAGGGCTTGAAGTCATAGACATACACATGTAAATGTTCAGCATAAACATACTAAAACTAGATTTCAAGGGGATTTGTGTGATATCTACCTTACAGATACATCCCAGAACAGAGTATCAAGTTATCTCTACTTATGATATCCTTACTGCAATATATTCTTCTCAACACTCAATCTAAAAACACTTTAATCTACCCCTTGGGCAGAAGTTGAAAGATCAAGCATTCAATACAGTAAACGTATATCCTAGAACCCAAGACACCCCTTAGATATCTAGATTCAAAAGAAGAGTATATTCAATATAGGAGACAGATAACAAAACACATGCAGCATAACATTATTCATCTAAAACAACAATGAAACCAATGAATTTATGCACAAAACATAAGACATGAGACTCATAAACTCACAAATTCCACTGCACAAAGCAACCAGGTCAGTTGTATTATATTACAGAGCCAGAAAATGTCCAACTTTCAACAACCTTAGAAAATGAGTCACACAGTCCCTTATATACAGCGAGGAAGGTGCACTCAGCATTAATTACATGGGAGGCCAAAAATCCCGCCAGATACACTACACTGAAAAGTGGCGCTCAAAATCATAAATGCACAGGGGACAAATCATGGAGAAGCCAGAGAAGGACGAGGAGCAGGTGAGATTGGAATCTGGGCTGCTGCTCAGGGACATGCATCATCAATTCAGGTGGTTGAGCCTGTCAACTCGACCCATACCTTCCTGCATAATGTGCCATTAAAGTTTCAACTACCCACAGCCTCTGGAAATGCAGCCGCAACAAGTTTCTAAAGATTTCCCGCCCAAACGCGGCCGTAGATACGAAGAAACCCATCGCCGCATCAAAATTGAAAGATAGCCGTTGATCAAAAACCCATCGCTAACATCAACGGCCCCAAAAACTACTGAAAAGTCGCCAGCCAACCAGGTCGTGCCACGTAGGCACTTAAAGTTTCTATCGCTGGCCCATCGCATTGCTTCTCCTTAATTTTTCCCGCCGAGAGTCCCCCACTGGAAACATGCACGGAAGCCACCACGTGGCAAGCTCCGCGGCACCCTTGAAACACTAGGGACTCTCTAAGAAACCCTAGCGGAAGCCAACACATGGCAGGTTCCGCATCACCACCGAGAGACATAGAAGGGACCTACTGAAATAGCTTGTGAAAACCTTTGAAACATAAGAGGCCCTTGAAACCCCCGCTGAAGCCGCCACATGGCGCCTTCCGCAGTCTCTTGAAACTTAAAGAAACTCCTTCGAAACATTAATGCAGAAGCCGACACTCGTCGGGCCCCGCGCTCCTCTTGAAACATTAAAGAGTCTTCTTTGAAACTTCTGTGGAGGCTAACACGTGGCGCGCTCTGCCACACCTTGAGAAACTGTGTCTTTAAATAAAGTGGCCCCCGCAGGTGACACCTGTCGCAACCCGCGGCATTTAAAACATGAGACACATTAAAACCGGGGCCCACAAACCCCCACTCGCCACACTCAGAAACTTTAAAATGGTCCCTCGAAACTCAAACGGAGGTTGCCACTTGGCAACATCCGCAATAGCAACTCCTTTTACTGGGACCCACCATGTCTGCGCCACATATTGAAACATGTAGAAAATACGCGGAGGCCGACACGTGTCGGCTTCCACAGTCATGACCAGGGGCACGTGGCAGCTTCTGCTGCGATTTAGAAACCTTTAGAACCATGCCTTCGCAAGTGACATGCGGCACTTTCCACGTGAAGAAACTAGAAACTGCGCAGAAACATTAAATATACGTGGCACGATCCGCAGCTCTTAGACCTTTAACTGGGACCCACCCCGCCACTACTTGCACTGCAGGAAACAAAATAGAAACATACGCGGAAGCTGACACTTGTCAACTTCCGTAGCAACTTAGAAACTTTTAGAAATTTTCCTGAAACATAAGCGGAGGCCGACACGTGTCACCGTCCGTGCTACCCTTGAGAATCAATAAGGGTCTTTCGGAAACTTGGCAAAAACCGTGAAACTTTTAGGGTCTTTCAGGTGCCTCCACGTGGCACCTTCCGCGGCACTTTGAAACATTTGGAAACTTTATAGAAACATCAGCGGAAGCTGACACGTGGCGCCATCCGCAGTGAGTAGCTTGAAACACGAAGGAAACACTTAAAGGGTCTTTAAAACACAAGCGGAGACAGACACATGGCAGGATCCGCGGCCACCAAAGAAACTCAAAGAAACATTCTTGAAACTCTTGCGGAAACAGCCATGTGGCACCCTCTGTGCATTCTTGGGAAACACTAAGGGGCTGCCTCCGCTGTAGACATGTGGCATGCTCCGCAGGAAGCATAAGCAACGGCGTGGACTTAAACTGGGGCAAAATACTTGGTGAATCATGTGGCACTGGCACAATGAGACCCCTCTAGCCACTCTCAGAAACATTCACAGTAACTGTAAACTGTGACCCGATATGCATTTTTTATGCATTTGACTCAATTTTTATCAATTTTCAGGGGCCGATGGAGATTTTAGCAATAGAACAAGATCCTACAACTCAGCAATTTTAGGGTTTGAAGGAGAAAAATAGCAAACATTCAAGTTTAAAACCCTAGACATAAATAATTACCAACATAGGCTCCGATTGGGGACGTGCAGGTGCAAGACTGCAGCGAGGACCAGACAACTTCGGGCAGACCAAACAAAACCCAAAACTCAAAACATGACCGGCCACACAAGGTAAATACAAAATATTTACAACTATTTTACATTGTGCACACAAGTTACTCATTTATGTGAAAAAGGATTTAAGGAATTTGCTGTGCACCGGCAATTCCATTAATTCACCACTTAGGGTTTGGAGAAAGTAGGAGTCTCCACCATAGATATTGCTAATTTGGTATGGGCCTGTCCACAAGGGTTCAAATTTGCCATGTTTACCCTTATCCTAGTTCCTTGCATTCCACATAAGGACCATATCACCTATCTAAAAACCTCTCTCTGTAACCCTTTTATCAAACAGGTACTTCACCTTTCGTTGTTTCTTGATGTTTATTTTTTGTGCCTCTGCTCTGATTTCATCTAGCTCAACCAGCTGATTGATCCTTTCAGTCATTGAATCATTAACCTCCCCATCAATCTCTTATATGAACTTGTAAACTGGCAGGAGGTTATTCACAAGCAATCTAGTTGTTGTACCATACACTAATTCATAAGGTGACCTTCCAATGGCTTTTTTCACTGTCACCCTATCAGCCCATAATGCCAACTTCAGTTTTGAATCCCAGGATTTCTTATTTTTATCCATTATCCTCTTGATGATCTTCATTAGGCTTTTGTTGCTTGACTCTGCTTGACCATTTCCTTGTGGGTGGTATGGTGATGTGTGAGACAAGTCAATTCCATATTTATTGCAAAAATTAACAAATTCACCTGATCTAAAGCACATTGCATTATTTGTGATTAACTTGACTGGTACCCCAAACCTGATAATAATATTCTCCAAGATAAAATCCATCACCACCTTACTTGTAGCCTTTTTAGTAGGGATAGCCTCAATCCATTTAGTGAAGTAATTAGTGGCAACCAGAATCCAACTATGTCCTCCACTAGATTTCTCTGAAATCTCCCCTATAAAATCAATTCCCCATTGCTGAAATGGAGCATCCACAGTTACAGTTCTAAGGGCCAATGCTCCTTCATATCTTAACTTTCCTGAGAATCTTTGGCAAGGGTCGCATTTCCTTACTAGCCTTTGTGCATCTGAAAAGACAGTGGGCCACCAATATCCTCCCCTAAGGATCTTATGAGCTATTGTTTGGGCAGTATAATGTCCACCACACAATCCTTTATGCATGTCATTCAAAACATTGTTAGCTTCATCTTCATTCACACATCTCAGCAACACACCATCAGGGTTCTTCCAGTACAACTCACCTTGAACAATAACATACCTGATTGCATGCAGTTTTAAGGTCCTCTTTTGACTGTCATTGAAATGGGAAGGACAATTCAGATTTTGCAAGTAATATATGATGTCCTTATACCATTCAGATTTTGATACATTGACATTCTCATTCTGGACTGCATTGACTTGGCATGCCTCTAGATTTGACTGTGTCATTAGCTTTGCTAACCCTTGTCCTCTTACCAATTTTGTGATCTGTATCTCTATGTTGAACTCCTGCAACTTATTTATCCATCTGCATCTCCTTCCAGTTACCTCTTGCTGAGTGAAGATATCTTTTATCGCTGCATGAGGTACATATGCAATTACTTGTGAGCCTACCAAATAAGGCCTGAAGCTCTTGACTGCTCTAACCAGTGCATATGCATGTTTCTCCATAATGTCATACTTTAATTCAGCAATCTGCAATGACCTACTAAAGAAAGCAATAGGCTGTTCAAACCCTTCCTTATTTTTTTGCAATAAGCATGCAGCAATAGTATGGAAAGAAGCAAATGAGAATAACTGAAATGGCTTAGAAAAATCAGGAGACTTTAGCACAGGAGCCATCTTGATTACTTCCTTGATGTTCTGAAATGATTCAATTGCTTCATTCTCCCAATTAATAGTTGCACCTTTCTTCAACATCTTGGAAATTTCTTTTGTGGTCTCTACAAAGTTAGGAACAAATCTCCTAACAAAGTTTATTTGTCCAAAGAAAGACTGCACACCTTTTATTGTTTTAGGGATCTGAATTTTGTCAATTGTAGCCACCCTTTCAGGATCAATCCTAACTCCATCCTTGGAAACAATGTGTCCAAGCAATTTTCCTTCCACAACCCCAAAAGCACATTTCTTTGGGTTGAGTGAGATACCATATTCTAATGCTCTAATGAAAATCTGCTCCAAGTGCATACAATGTTGCTCTTCTTTCTTTGAAAAGGCAATCAAATCATCCTGATAAATAGCCAAGATTGAATCAATCAACACTGCAAAAGCAACATCCATTGCTCTTTGAAATGTAGCACCTGCATTTGTTAGTCCAAATGGCATCCTTATATATACATAGGTTCCCCATGGAGTAGTGAAAGCGGTCTTAAATTGTTCTGATTCTTTTACTTTCACTTGATTGTACCCTGAAAAACCATCCATCATAGATAAAAGTTCACAACCAGTCACTCTTTGCAACATGGCCTCCATATTTGGCAATGGATAGTTATCCTTCAAAGAAGATACATTTAGGTTTCTAAAGTCCACACACAACCTTATATCACCATTCTTTTTTCTGATTGGGACAAGGTTAGACACCCAAGTTGAATGTCTGATAGGCATGATTATTCTAGCCGCCCTAAGTTTTATAAGTTCTTCTTGCATTTTTGGAGCTAAGGTTGGGTTGATAGGCCTCTGTTTTTGTCTAAATGGTTTAGCTCCAGGCTTCAAAGGGATTTCATGCTGAAATAAATCCTCTTTATAGGCCTTTAGGTCCTCATATGACCAAGCAAAAACATGCTTATACTTTTTCAGTAATGCAATCAACATACTCCTAATGTGTGGTTTGAGCTGTTTGCCAATGTATACCTTTTTGGGAGCATGAGATGTTTCCAAATTTATCTCCTCTAGATCATTCTTGTTTGTTGGAGATGCTTTCATAACAAATTGGTCCCTATTGTCAAAAGCTCTCTCTAAAGCTACCAGCCCTCTAGGGATTTTGTTTGTCTTGAGTTGAATTAGTTCCTTCCCTAAAAGGGTTTCTTTTCCATCTACAACTTCCACAAAGTTCTAAAAATCCATTTCTTGGTTCTCATATTCATCAATACAATGCAGAAATCTCAGTAAATCCTTATCATCATCAAACACTTGCCAGCTGCATACATTATCTGGCACTGTAGGCCTAAGCTTGATTTCAACATTTGTAACATCTGACAAAGTTATATCATCTGGCCTTATGGCTACATTGGCTAGAAAATCTGCTCTAACATTTTTTGATCTTTCTATCCAATTTATTGAAAAAACATCAAACAATTCAATTGTATCCCAAACAGCATGCTTGTATTGTTTCAACCTTTTATTTTTTGATGCATACTTATCTCTAATTTGGGACACAATAAGCTCTGAATCACCAAACACTTTGAGCATCTTAATTCCATGCTTCAAAGCAACATTTAACCCTAATAACAGAGCCTCATACTCTGCAATATTATTTGTACAGGCAGACCTCAACAAGAAAGAAAACTGGGGAAGCTTATCAGTTGGAGACAGAAGAACAATTCCAACACCAGAGCCTTCTTTTGAACAAGCTCCATCAAAATACATGGTCCAAAGACCTTGCCGGTCCAACTCTTGAACGCAAATTTTTTCTCTTTTATCTTCCTTATCATCTGAGACAACTCTGAAATTTTCACAGTCAGTGTCCACAAAACATATATGCTCCTCTGATTCTTGATCCTCCACTGTCTTTGATGATCTTTCTTCTCTGATCAATTTGACATCCTTGCCACTCATTGGGATCATGGCATATGATAGGTCCAATTGCATACTTCCACCAATCAGTGCTGCCCATCTTCTTGACAGCAACATGCCATACTGTGGCTTGATATCAACAACTGTTATGTTCATTTTGTAGGTTTTTTCAGGATATGCTACCAATCTAAAATCAACATCCTTCATGATTCCAATGACAGGTACCTCTCTAGCATCCATTGCATAGCATTTCCCACATGCCTTATCTATTTTTAATCCTGCTTGTTGCATAATGGCCAAATGCATGATATTCGTTGATGCTCCTGAGTCAAGCATACAATTTCTAATCACTTTTCCATTGATAACTAGGGAGACATAAAATGGTTCAACCTGTGAAGGGCATTTTATCATGGTCATCCCTAGATATACCTCAGGAATTTCATCCTCTTCAATGCACATAGCTTGTTTCTTATCCTGAGTCTCAATATTCTACTTGGCTTGACATGGTACTCCTAAAATCAAGGATACAGTCTTATTTCTGAATTCTTCAACATTCATCAGCTCCATTAGTGGAACAGAGACTTTTATTTGAGACAAGACCTGAGTGATGTCAAATGGAGCATAATTTTGAATAACAGTTGTAGCCTGATCCACAGTTTTACCTCTATCCTGAGATGATCCAGCTTTAGTTTTTATAGCTCTCTGACTGTCATCCTTGTTCTGAAAATTCTTATTTTGATCTTCAACCTGGGGAACTCTATTTTCTGGTCCTTGAGGATCATAATCTATTTTTTGCTTAAAATTTTGCCTATTATTGTTCCATTGCTTCTTTTGTGTCTCAGTTCCTTTATGACTGTGTACTGGTTGATTTGTGAAAGTACTCTCTGGTTGGTGTGAGTTACTTACCTGAGCTTTACCTCTTAGGTTGTAGTTGCTTTTGACCTGAGCAACTGTTGTAGCTGTGAGAGTCCTAATTTCTTCATCAGAAGGCCTCCTCAAGTTATTCAGAAAACTATGTGAATCCTGAGCATAGGCATAGTTGTCTTCATCATCTTCATCATATGGGAACTGCTGGCAGACCTGAGTTTCATCATTTGCATTTGCATAAGCATCATGAAAAGGGTATTCTCTATTTGTAGACAACATGTTGACATTATCATCTTCCATGCAATGAGGCTCATTGCACTCATCACAGGCCACGACATTGTTATATAGAGACTGAGCAATCATTCATTGTGACTGTGAATGACGCATCTGGCATATTATACACCAAGGGGTGTCATTAACAATATTAACAACCTTCTTCAAAGGATCAGGAGTTTCCTTGGTATGTTGAGCTCTCTGATTTGTGTTGCTATGTGGCAATACAGGTCTACCATTATGCTAATTGGTATTATATGGCATATCATGCAATGATGGTCTCTTTTCCTTTCTTTGGTAAGCTTGCCTATCAGGACCTATTCCTTTTTCACTCCTAGCCAGCCTATAGCTTAGATCCTTAACAACATTTACCAATTTGTCTATTTTATCTTCAAGGGCAGATGTACTACCTTGAGTGTTTTGAGGTTTGTTTGGATTCTGCAGAATTTTCACATCATCCCTTCTGTTTGTCTTGCTTGATGCTTTCCTGTTATTCTCAATATTTATTGCTATCTTGAAAGCATCCCTGAGAGTAGCAGGACCCTTATCTCTTAACCCATATGCTGTTTTGGCATCAAAAGCATTAATATATAATATTATGCACATTGGTTCATTTGGCCTCATGTGATGTGGCAATTTGTTCAACACTTTAGTAAATCTTGCATTAAAATCTGCAACCTTCTCATTTGACCCTTTAGTGATACTAGTGAACTCATTTACAAAAAAGCTAGGGTCAGTTTTGTCACCATATTGCTCCTTAAACATCCTTTTGAAATCATCCCATGATGAAATGCTTCTGTCAGGTAGACCTTTATACCATTTCTTGGCTTCATCAACTAAGGATTGCATAAATGATTTCATGAAAACATCCTCATGCTCAACCTCAAAGTTGTCCATGGTATTCTGAAAAGCTTTTAAATAGTCTTCTCTTGAGATAGTATTGTTTCCTAAAAATTTAGGCACTTGCAGCCTCACATGTTTGTCAACAGGGTTTGGATAACTAAGAATGCCATAAAAAACAAGCTGTCTGAATCTATCCAACTGCATTGGGTGCCTTTCAAACTGATTAGCATTTGCATTTCTATCAACATTATGCCATCTTACATTATTTAATGGTACTCTGGCATTGTCTACATTTTGTCTTTGATCATTATTCTGATGATACTGTACCTCATTTCTTTGTTGATTTCTCTACATATTTGCATTTTGGAGGGTAGGAATTCAATCATTTTGAGCAACTCTCAAAGCCTGCACTTTCTGTCTCATATCATCTTTGATTTTTATTGCTTGCAGATATTCTAACTCAGCCCTTAAGCTCTTAATTTCATCAGCTAGTTCTTCCTCTCTAGGCATAGAAGAGGATGGTTTTATCATATTCTGATCATCATTATCATCATCCCTTAGGGATTCAGCCTCTTCAAATATGTTAGGAGAATCATGAAAACGACGTTCTTGAAACACCTCTGACCTTATTCTCAAACCATTACCTTGCTGCCTTTCATACACATTCTGGATTTCATCCTCAGTGTTTGAAAAATAAGGTACTGTCTTCTCTGAGGATCCTGAATTATCCTGAATAAAATCATTTTTCTTGGGGCTAGGAGAACCATCTTGACTGGCTTGAACAGTCCCCTTTTTTCTATACATCATTTTTATGGGTAACTCTTCAAATAGAATATTACGCTGGGATCTTCTCCCTTGCATACAAATTTTTACTTTACCAGTTGGGAGATTGGTTTGGAGTTGCCACCTATTACTAGGAACTGTTTTCTTTTAAAAACAAGGGTTCTTTCACAAGTTCCCCAGCAGAGTCGCCAATTTCTATTGGTTTTTTCCCAGACTGGATGCTTACTCCCAAATTTCCCTACAAGGTAGCCATCAATGATCAACAAGATCTCTGGGCTAGGGGCCAACAGTAAAGGAGATAGACTCTATTTTTATCTCCTCTTCTCCTTCAGGCTCTGCAAAACCTAGGGGGGTATTCCCTATTCAACATCCATGAGAATATGCATACAAAGGCTGGGATGCTGACATGAAACAGATAAGTCCTCCTGTAAGTAGACCAAAACTGCAAGATAAGAGCAAAGGGGCTAGCTTTGGGCCTATTTTCAGTTGTAGACAGAGGACTTGGGATCCTAAAACTAATTCTACTATCCTAATGGTTGTTTTGGAGTTTGATTTTGATTTTATGTCTTTGGATGCAAAACTGGACCTGGTGTATAACCTCAACACAGAGCTAGATTGGTGCCTATCCAGGGCTTGGAGTCATAGACATACACATGTAAATGTTCAGCATAAACATACTAAAACTAGATTTCAAGGGGATTTGTGTGATATCTGCCTTACAGATACATCCCAGAATAGAGTATCAAGTTATCTCTACTTATGATATCCTTACTGCAATATATTCTTCTCAACACTCAATCTGAAAACACTTTAATCTACCCCTTGGGCAGAAGTTTAAAGATCAAGCATTCAATACAGTAAATGTATATCCTAGAACCCAAGACACCCCTTAGATATCTAGATTCAAAAGAAGAGTATATTCAATATAGGAGACAGATAACAAAACACATGCAGCATAGCATTATTCATCTAAAACAACAATGAAACCAATGAATTTATGCACAAAACATAAGACATGAGACTCATAAACTCACAAATTCCACTGCACAGAGCAACCAGGTCAGTTGTATTGTATTACAGAGCTAGAAAATGTCCAACTTTCAACAACCTTAGAAAATGAGTCACATAATCCCTTATATACAGCGAGGAAGGTGCACTCAGCATTAATTACATGGGAGGCCAAAAATCCCGCCAGATACACTGCACTGAAAAGTGGCGCTCAAAATCATCAATGCACAGGGGACAAATCATGGAGAAGCCAGAGAAGGACGAGGAGCAGGTGAGATTGGAATTTGGGCCGCTGCTCAGGGACATGCATCATCAATTCAGGTGGTTGAGCCTATCAACTCAACCCATACCTTCCTGCATAATGTGCCATTAAAGTTTCAACTACCCACAGCCTCTGGAAATGCAGCCGCAGCAAGTTTCTAAAGATTTCCCGCCCAAACGCGGCTGCAGATACGAAGAAACCCATCGCCGCATCAAAATTGAAAGATAGCCGTTGATCAAAAACCCATCGCTAACATCAACGGCCCCAAAAACTGTTGAAAAGTCGCCAGCCAACTAGGTCGTGCCACGTAGGCACTTGAAGTTTCTATCACTGGCCCATCACATTGCTTCTCCTTAATTTTTCCTGCCGAGAGTCCCTCGCCGGAAACATGCGCGGAAGCCACCACGTGGCAAGCTTCGCGGCACCCTTAAAACACTAGGGACTCTCCAAGAAACCCCAGCGGAAGCCAACACGTGGCAGGTTCCACATCACCGCTGAGAGACATAGAAGGGACCTACTGAAACAGCTTGTGAAAACCTTTGAAACACAAGAGGCCCTTGAAACTCCCGCGGAAGCCGCCACATGGCGCCTTCCGCGGTCTCTTGAAACTTAAAGAAACTCCTTCAAAACATTAATGCGGAAGTCGACACTTGTCGGGCCCCGCGCTCCTCTTGAAACATTAAAGAGTCTTCTTTGAAACTTCTGTGGAGGCTAACACGTGGCGCGCTCCGCCACACCTTGAGAAACTGTGTCTTTAAGTAAAGTGGCCCCCGCAGGTGACACCTGTCGCAACCTGCGGCATTTAAAACATGAGACACATTAAAACTAGGGCCCACAAACCCCCGCTCGCCACACTCAGAAACTTTAAAATGGTCCCTCGAAACTCAAACGGAGGTTGCCACTTGGCAACATCCGCAGTAGCAACTCCTTTTACTGGGACCCACCATGTCTGCGCCACATATTGAAACATGTAGAAACTACGCGGAGGCCGACACGTGTCGGCTTTCGCAGTCACAACTAGGGGCATGTGGCAGCTTCCGCTGCGATTTAGAAACCTTTAGAACCATGCCTCCTCAAGTGACACGCGACACTTTCCGCGTGAAGAAACTAGAAACTGCATGGAAACATTAAATATATGTGGCACGATCTACAGCTCTTAGACCTTTAACTGGGACCCACCCCACCACTACTTGCACTGCAGGAAACAAAATAGAAACATACGCGGAAGCTGACACTTGTCAGCTTCCACAACAAGTTAGAAACTTTTAGAAATTTTCCTGAAACATAAGTGGAGGCCGACACGTGTCACCGTCCGTGCTACCCTTAAGAATCAATAAGGGTCTTTTGGAAACTTGGCAGAAACTGTGAAACTTTTAGGGTCTTTCGGGTGCCTCCACATGGCACCTTCCGTGACACTTTAAAACATTTGGAAACTTTATAGAAACATCGGCGGAAGCTGACACGTGGCGCCATTCGCAGCGAGCAGCTTGAAACATGAAGGAAACACTTAAAGGGTCTTTAAAACACAAGCGGAGACAGACACATGGTAGGATCCGCGGCCGCCAAAGAAAATCAAAGAAACATTCTTGAAACTCTTGCAGAAATAGCCATGTGGCGCCCTCCGCGCATTCTTGAGAAACACTAAGGGGCCGCCTCCGCTATAGACACGTGGCATGCTCCGCGGGAAGCATAAGCAACGGCGTGGACTTAAACTGGGGCAAAATACTTGGTGAATCATGCGGCACCGACACAATGAGACCCCTTTAGCCACTCTCAGAAACATTCACAGTAACTGTAAACTGTGACCCGATATGCATTTTTTATGCATTTGACTCAATTTTTATCAATTTTCAGGGGCCGATGGAGATTTCAGCAACAGAACAAGATCCCGCAACTTAGAAATTTTAGGGTTTGAAGGAGAAAAATAGCAAACATTCAAGTTTAAAACCCTAGACATAAATAATTACCAACATGATGTATGCACCAACTCCTAGTCGGTTTTGTTCCATGCCCTCTGTCCTGCTAACACACATCCTATGAACCATGAACTAAACTTGTGTAGGTTGAACAACATAGTGTGTAGTTCAACCTGTAACTTCATATATACTACGAAATCCTATCACAACCCTACAACAACATAGAATGAGGAATACAATTTTGTTGGGGTGCACATACCTATGTTAACTCAAGAGAAAAGTTGTCAAATCCAACCATTCCTTTGAGATAACCTCAAACGAAAAGAAAAATACATCTTCTAAACCATGAAGTAAATTTATGCAGATTGAACAACACAATGTGTAATTCAACCAGGAAGTTTATTTATACACTAAATTCCTAACGTGCAAAATGAAATATAATTATTTGCACACAAGCATGAAACAACACAGAATTGGGGTGCATATATATATCTATTACGTGAAGAGAAAGGTTGTGAAATCCACCGATACCTTTGGGATAATCTCGAATGACCAATTATGTCCTTTCATTGCTTCCACAAACCTCAAATCAATAACACATTGTTTAAATTTGTTGAAAACATTTTGCATCAGTATTTGAGTCAACTAAGAGAGGCACAAATTTGAAACACATCGTACAAACCATGAACTAAACTTGTGCAGGTTGAACAACACAGTGTGTAGTTCAACCTGCAACTTCTTATATACAATGAAATCTTGTCACAACCCTACAACAATATAAAATGAGGAATACAATTTTGTTGGGGTGCACATACCTTTGTTACCTCAAGAGAAAAGGTTGTGAAATCCAACCATTTGTTTGAGATAACCTCAAATGACTAGGAAAACATATCTTACGAACCATGAACTAAATTTGTGTAGGTTGAAAAACACAATGTGTAGTTCAACCAGGAAGTTTATATATACAGTGAAATCCTAACGTCTAAAATGAAATATAATTATTTGTACACAAGCATGAAATGACACAAAATGAGGAGGACACATTGATTGTGGTGCATATATATCTATGACACGAAGAGAAAGGTTGTGAAATCCACCAATACCTTTGGGATAACCTTGAATGAACAATCATGTCCTTCCATTGCTGTCACAAACCTCAAATCAATAACACATGGTTTCAATATGTTGAAAACATTTTTAATCAGTACTTGAGTGAAGTAAAAGAGGCACAAACTTGAAACACATCTTATGAAACACGAAATAAACTTGTGCAAGTTGAACAACACAGTGTGTAGTTCAACCTGTGACTTCTTATATATAACGAAATCCTATCACAACCCTAAAACAACATAAAATCAAGAATATACTTTTGTTGGGGTGCACATACCTCTATTACCCCAAGATAAAAGTTGTAAAATCTAACCATTCCTTTGAGATAACATCAAATGTGCACAAAAACACATCTTACAAACCATGAACTAAACTTGTGCAGGTTGAACGACATAATGTGTAGTTCAACCTGCAACTTCATATATACAATGAAATCCTATCACAACCCTACAACAACATAAAATGAGGAATACAATTTTGTTGGGGTGCACATACCTCTGTTACCTCAAGAGAAAGGTTGTTAAATCCAACCAATCATTTGAGATAACCTCAAATGAAAATGAAAACACATCTTACGAACCATGAAATAAAGTTGTGCAGGTTGAACAACATAATGTGTAGTTCAACCAGGAAGTTTATTTACATAGCGAAATCCTAACGTGCAAAATGAAATATAATTATTTGCACAGAAGCATGAAAGAACAAATAAATGGGAAGACACATTGGTTGGGGTGCATATATATCTGTTACACAAAGAGAAAGGTTGTGAAATACACCAATACCTTTGGGATAACCTCAAATGACCAATTATGTCCTTCCATTGCTACCACAAACCTTGAATCAATAACTTGTTTTTTTAATCTATTGAAAACATTTTGAATCAAAATTTGAGTCAACTAGGAGAGGCACGAATTTGGAACACATATTACGAATCATCAACTAAACTTGTGCAGGTTGAACAACACAATGTGTAGTTCAACTTGCAACTTCATATATACAATGAAATCCTACCACAACCCTATAGCAACACAAAAATGAGGAATACCCTTTTGTTGGGGTGTACATGCCTCTATTACGTAAAAATAAAGGGTGTGAAATCCAACCATTCCTGTAAGATAACCTCAAATGAGCGGAAAAACACATCTTATGAATCATGAACTAAACTTGTGCAGGTTGAACAACACAATGTGTAGTTCAACCTGCAACTTCATATATACAATGAAATCCTATCACAACCCTACAACAACACAAAATGAGGAATACCCTTTTGTTGGGGTGCATATACCTCTATTACGTAAAGATAAAGGTTGTGAAATCCAACCATTCCTTTGAGATAACCTCAAATGACCACAATAACATATCTTATGAACCATGAACTAAACTTGTGCAGGTTCGACAACAAAATGTATAGTTTGACTAGAAAGTTTATACATATAGTCAAATCCTAACGTGCAAAATGAGATGTAAATATTTGTGCACAAACTTAAAAGAAGATGTAAATATTTATGCACAAACTTAAAAGAAGATGTAAATATCTATGCACAATTTGTTAATTAAGTAGCATGTTAATTTAACCAAACTTATTTTAAAGATGCTGCTTGTTATTTGAACCAAAATTATATTAAAACCCTAAAACACAATGAGAGAGAAAAAAATTAAATTCATCACATTCTTACTCACATGTCAACTGTAACTCCTAACTCCTCCTGCTGGATTCCCTCCACTGCTTATTTCCGTTGCTTCCATTTCAACGACAACTTTTCCCTTCTTCCCTATTGTATTTTTCCTTCTCCTTGTTAGTGTGAAAAGAGTCTTTATTCATCCAGTTTACTTCTATCTAGTTCCTAGCCTAGTAGACCTATTCACACTAGCTTAAGTTCACTTGGTGGTTTAGTTGTCTCACCTCATAGACATATGACACATGCTCTCACACTTGTCCCAAGTGTTCTACATGTGTCACACATCATGGTGGGTTAGTCAATGTTTGACTCTCACCTTCTTACTTCCTCCTTGACCTACATATACAAGGCATTCATTGTACATTCACATACATTTTATGATAGTTTTATCTCTTGCTTTGTCTGCACATTCATCTTGTGGAAGTTCTGGTTATTGGATTCATTTCATTGCTGCTCCTATATGGTATCAGAGCCTAGAATCGTAATTCCCTTCCCAATTTTAGTTTCATCCCACACATAGCCCTATCATAGGTGTGTCGCTCTCAATTCATTGGTAGAAAGTGCAATTTTTTTTTGCAAATTGAAGATTTGTAGGCATCGTTCATAGTTTTTTGGGCGCATTTTCAAGGTTTTGTGTCGAATTTTTTTTATCTATTTGTCTCTTTGTTTGAAGGCCAATTTCATTTGTTTTGGGCAAAACTTGTGTTTTTTGGTGGTCGATTTTACCTCCTTGTTTGCCTACTAGTTCAAGGGCTTCCAAGGTGCATCTGGGTGTTTCTACCTCTGGTCGAGGGTTTGACAGGTACATTCGAGCCTTTGAGGTCATTTTTGTATTTGTGTTTGGATTTTCTGGTGATGTGAAGGAATGAGAGCTCCAAAACCTATTGCAAAAGGGTTCTCTGCTCCTATTCGTGGCCTTCATTCACCTATTCGAGGCCTGTGTGCTATGGTGAGAGAAAATCCTCTTGGTGCTCTGAGCTTCTCTTGTTGTGGTTGCCTTGCATTGGCTTCAGACAACCAAACTTTTCTTTGAAGGAATAGTCACGCGTCGATCTATTCAAATACTTTCTCTAGGTGAGTCAACTCATCCAACAGTTTGCTAGTTAATTTCATCGTCTCGTGCCCTGATCTTAGGTCACAGTTTCGTCTGCTACAATTTGTTGTTTCTTGCCTTTTTTCAGGCCAAAATCCCTTTGGATCATCAACAATCTCCATTTTCTTGAGATGAGAAAGAGGGATCTACATTTTTTTGGCTGAGATTTGGCATTTTCTTCTCTGTAGGTCGTGGGCACTCACAACTGCCCAAACAAGAGTCAATGACTTTGTTCAAAGCCTTACATATCGACTCCATCCATTGCAAGTTCAAATCTCATCTTACAGGCCATGTTCTCATTGAGGTTGACGTCGCCATTGTTGTCTTGGCTGATTTTTCTTTTGCAGGATCAATTTTAGGCATTTGTTGCCCGTATCAAAAGTCTTCCTTGTGTCGTTGTCTGCTAGGGTTTCAACCCTACACCAGGAGTCCACACATAGGCGGCTAGGGTTACATAAGAAGTCATAGTTTGTATAACAGGTGACATTTAAAGTTGTTTACCATTTTCTACGTTGGTATTTACAATAGTCAACAAACTCATGTTTTCACATCAAGCTGCCAACACTAACATTATATGTTCACATTTGTTAACAGTATATGTTACAACTTGTGTAACAATATATGATAGCTTTTTATAACATTTGCTGTTAAACATCACAGTAATATTTGATGTTACTTGTAACTCTAATGCTATAAGTCTTGTAAACCTAATAATTGAATATTACAACTGCAAACTTAATTACAAATGTTAATAGCTAGTGGTTAAATCAATAGCCAACATTTTATGGCAACGCTAAGTAAACTGCTAGGGTAACTTTTTCCACCAAACAGAGACCACCTGATGCTCTTCATTTGCCAAAGGAGGGCATTTTTTTCATTTTGCCTTAACTTTCGCCCACAGAGGCGAAATTGGGCATATTTATAGTTGACAGGAAGTTGGTTCTGGCATTGACAAAGGTATGTCGAGATGATTTGGGAATTATCCCAATTTCTCACACTTTTTTCCTTCCTTTGTAAAGTAAGCTCAACACCCACTAAAATTATTGTATCTTTTGATTGGCAACTGTCGTTATTTTAGAAAGTGCATAATTTTTCATGACTAATCTATTGAAAATGATTTTCATTCTAATTAGACTTGCTTACCGCACTACTATTATAAAGTGCCAAATCTGGGGGCTTGTTTTACAGTTTTTTAATCAAACTTTGGGGGGGGGGTTTGTACGACACAATTTACATGCCTCTTTGTGTTTCTCAAGCATGGATCCTAAAATTGATTTGTTAACACCACATAATTTTCACACATGGAAAAGTAAAGTACAACAACTTCTTCAATCTAAAGGGTTATGGAAAATTCTAAATGATCTGTAACGACCTCCGTTTTCACTTTTTGGTATTGGTTAGAGGAGTTAGCTCGGGTAATAAAGAGTGGTCAGTTTTGAAAGAAGACAGGTCAGAGATAGGCATGGATTAAGGAGAGAGTAGATGACAAGATGGGATCACATCAAAGTTAATGCAAGACGTGTTTGAGTTGACTGTATGAACAGAGATCACTATGATTTCATCCTTATCTAATAAGAATACCGTGGTAACTAAAAGTCTTGGCTTTTATTATGGTCAGAAAATATCTACGAGGTAGATGAAAAGAGGGGAGAGGTATTAATGAGGAGAGTCCTTATGCTTGAAATTTGCTTGTTGATACAAAAGGCAATAACAAAAAATGTTGAATGCGATGTGGGAGGCTGTCAAGTCCATGAAGAAAGTGGTGATTCTGTCTAGGCATATTTTTGGGCTTTTGTTTTTACTTGCTATGCTATGGTAGATAAGGAAAATGAGGCAAGCATATCCGATTGCAAGATTGAGGTGCGCTGGAGGGGGATTCACCGCAGAGAAGGAATATTTTGGTCTTGTATTATTTTGTGGCTTGTGTAGATCAGAGATCGGTTGCAAACAAGGAATTCTGACCAGAGGCATGCAAATCAATGCCTACCATAGTAGAAATGGGATACAAATGATGCCCACAACAAAACTGCTGTCAGCCATGGACAATACTCATGTGTATACTGAGGATTTGTACAAATTTGGGCCTTATAAGATACATAAGGGCAAGGTCTTCTACACAACCGAGCTATCCTTTGCTATGGTTAACCTCAGGTTTGTTGTGCCTAGACACGTCCTAGTGTGCCCAAGAAGATTGGCGAAGAGGTATACAGATCTAACTAAGGAAGAAATGACTGATCTTTGGTTTTCAGCACAACATATAGTGGAGAAACCTGGGTGGAAAAAAATAAAAATAAATAATAATAGGGCGACCAGAAATACTCAGGCGATCATATCAATTTGAAGTTTTGAGGGGAGGTGAAGGGGAGTATGATCCTATAAGAGGTATGTGCATCAGCGATTTGTTTTTTTTCTAGCATAGAAACTAAAGTCTGAGCTGCAACTTTCTTATCCATAGAAAACTGAAACCCCATTACTGCGTTTAATATATTCCAAAAATTTATTTCGATGCAAGATATTTACATTGCCTCTATCTTTGAATTTATTGTTAAGTGCAGAACTAGTTTCTTAATTCACTAGATTAAGGGGTTTTCAAAGAAAGGTCATGTGTTTTCTAATTTATAATTTTAGGAAATAGAGGGTTCATTTTTACCGAGAATAGAATGAGTGTAGCCATACAAACTAGGACGCCATGACAGAGATTAAATAGATCTAAGTCCCATGGAGCCTTTATGTTATTTGATGATTTCTCTCAAAAGATTATCATTACAACTCTTCTTAAACAAAAGAAAAAAAAACTGAGCGGCCTCTTGTCTAGTCATTACAGTCATTTTCAGCTAAATAACGAGCCTTGTGGAAATTGTAGTCTTTGGGTTAAAGAATGTTATGGCACTAAAATACCTTGGTTGTAGTGATCTGGGTTTTTGCATTGAAATTTAGTCACATAATTCCTATTAAGAAAATCTGCCACACAATTCAAGAATCTAAGGGAATTACTGTAGAAGGAAATGATTAATTTTTCCATTTTGTAAGCCTTTTTAATATTTTACTTTGCTATGTTAAATATGGTGGACAATACGTAATTTTAGGCTATGGGTAGCCTTGCAATACCATTTTCTGTGCTTTTCCTTATGTATGTGTACTCCTTTGTGAATCGTGACCAAATTGGAGTCACTGGAATTGTTACAAAACTGTCCTTACTGACAAAGGGCTATTTTCAATAAATTTCACTGTCATCAAAAGCTTTTGTTGTGTTGATCACAGTTTTCAATGTTGTTTTTAATATTTATAAACATATTGTGTTCCTATTGAGTTAGATGTGTCCTTGGGACACATCCCTTGCCCTCTGTGGCTATTCTGAATACTTTGGGGATGCTTGTGGGACACTCACTGTGTCACCTATTTTTATTGGATTGTTTTATTTGAGATTTGTATGCCTTGTTTGGTTAAATGAGATGAGCTTAGGTCTAGGATATTGAGTCCTCGTGCATGGCCTTGTGCGTTTGTATAGGCTAAGGATGCATACGAGAAGGCCTATCCATTTGCAAGACGTCGAGATCCGTCTGCGAGGCGTTGATTCGGGCATGTTTGAGTCTCCTTATCAGTATGAGTAGTGTACTTGTTTTTGTGTGGTGCCATCCCTTCGAGCACACATGATGACTTCCCATCCGATTTGCACTCTAGTGTCTAGTGCTTTAGCAGTCGTGAGTAGTACCCAACCTATGACTTGGATGAGTACCGCTATGTTATGACTTTAGCTATATGTATTTTTTTCCATGTCTGCTTCGTGATTGATGTGAGTGTTGGCCATCATGTATACCCTGGTTGTTGTTATTTCTGTTTGGGCCTTGTGACTATCTCCGAGCACGGTGGGGTGGTCTCTTCTGAGTCCACATGGTTGGGAGGCGTTGCCACCGCCATTGGGGACCGGTGTACAGGTTTTGGAGCACCAGCTTGGAGATGTTCTCTTTCTTCCTGTTACTTTATCAGTCATGTACCCATTCAGTTATTGTATCATTCATGGCTATGCCATTGCCCTTGTTTATTCCTTTATGTAATTTTGTACTCTCTTGCGAGAGATGATGTAAATTATAGTAATGAGAAGATATGTGATGTTGCCTCTTATTTGACTTATGGATTCCGGTGTGGGTATCGGATCCGCTTGTAATATGGTGTTTATGGATTCATGTTTATATTTGGAAATGGGATTAGGAACATTTGAATTGGTGTTTAAAAGGAATGTAGTTTATTAATGTTTCTCCGGAGAGTGATTTAGTCCTCTCCTGTGGGTTGTGCATTTGGCCATACTTGGCCATGAACATTGTCAACATATCAAATCGACAACCATCTTATATGTATGTTATCACTTCATGTCAAAAAAAATATTATCTTGTCCTCTTTTGGCCCTTACCCTTCAGGGTTCGTGAGGCAGGATGTTACATGATCAACAACTACAATTCAATCGGGAGCATGAACAATTTGTCTATTGTAATAAGTTAGATGAGGCAATGGGAATCATTGGCCTCCATGTATCTGATAACTTGCAATTTCATCTAAGAAATTATACAACTCCTAAGCAAATGTGGAACAAATTTAGTGATTTATTTGGTAAAGTTGATGAGTTCAAAATACTTCAATTGGATGCTGAATTAACAACTTTGTCACTTGATGTTTTCCCTTCAATTGAAGATTACTTAGTCAAGTTCAAGTCTTTGATTTCTCGACTTCAAGGTTGTGGTAAAACAAAAATAGATAAGGAATGTGTCTTCTTGGTTTTTTCAAAGTTAAAATGCCCCTATTGGGTCTCCGCTTCTACTTTTTACTCTACAATACATGCACTTGGTTCAACATTTACTATGCCTACTTTTGAACAGTTTTGTGATCAACCCACAAGAGAACAATCTAAGTTACTCTCCACGGATTCTAACACTTCTTCAAAAAGTCTAGCATTAGTAGTTCATGCATCTAAGGGTAAAGGTACTAAGCATCCAAAACAGTCAAAGGCAGAATCATCTTCAAGCAATGAGAAATCATCTTTCAGAAGAAGACCAAATTTGATACTTCAAACACAACATCTTCTAAGTCAAGTAAAACTTATTCCAAGAAGAAACGTAGAGGGCCGTGTACTTTTTGTGGGATGCAGAATCACGATGTCAAGATTTTCCATCGAAGGATTGAGGCTTTAGGAGAAGCCATTAAGAAACACAAAACCTAGCAAAGGCCATGCCCTTACTGCTATAGGTTTGAATTCATCCACATCAAATTGGATAGTTGACTCAGGAACCTCACATCACATGACTCATTCAGTTGATGTTCTTGAGTCTCTTTTTGATAGCACCACTTTTTCATATTTTAGTGGGAAACTCTTCACAGATTCCAGTTATGGGGTCCGGTTCAGTTCAGCTGGTAGATGGTTGCATTGAGAATGTCCTCTTTGTTCCTAAGATTTCTGCCAATCTTCTCTCCATCTATCAGATATGTCATACTGGGGATGGAAAGACTATTGAGTTTTCTGCACAGGATGTTATTGTTCGTGACCTACAGCATCCAGAGAAGATCATTGCTTCAGGTAGAGCAGATCATGGGTCTAGATTATATAGGTTTCACAGTTTTGAGATATCCAATGGTTCATCACACATTGCCCATGCAAACTCTTTGAGTCGACTTTGGCATGAGAGGTTTGGACACCTCAATTATAGGTATCTTCAGTAGTTGAGTACATAGGAGATGGTACTTTATTTCCCTAAGGTTTCATACACTGAGGGTGTTTGTCGAGGCTGTGTGCTTGGCAAACATCATCAGGAACCCTTTCCTAAGGGTAAAGCCCATCATACTACTTCCTTACTTGAGTTGGTTCATAGTGACCTCATGTCATTTCCAACTCCTTCATTTTTTGGAGCCAAGTATGTACTCACTTTCATTGATGACTTCTCTCGTCGCACATGGGTGTACTTTCTCAAGTACAAAAGTGATGTATTTAACACTTTCAGGACTTTCAGGGTGTTCATGGAGAAGTAGTTAGGTTCTTCTATTTTTTAGATATGCATAGATAATGGGGGTAGTATGTGAATTAGGCCTTTCAAGACTATTGCACTGACCATGGTATTCGTCATTAGTATTCGGTTCCCTACACTCCTTAGCAGAATGGGGTTGCTGAATGAAAGAACACAACACTTAAGGAAATGACAAATTGTATGCTTTAGTCTCGGTCTATGGCCCCAGATTTTTGGGCTGAAGCAATCAATTGTGCCAACTATATTCAGAATTGCACTCCCCACAAGGTAGTTCAGAATATCACTCCAGAGGAGCCTTGGTCAAATATCAAGCCTAATGTTTCCTTCTTTAGGGTATTTGGTATTGAAGCTTGGGCATTCATACCAGATGGTCGACGTAAGGTAATGGAGAAGGAGAGTCAACCATTCATATTTGTTGGCTATTGTGAGGATGTGAAAGCCTATAGGTTGTTTGATCATATTACTTGAGATGTCCAGTTTGATGAGTCTTTCCCACATATGGATCCTCCATCTACTTCTTCTTCCTCACTACCTACTCCACCCCCTTCATCTCATGAGGATACCTTAGCACTTGAGGATCTTGTAGATGTTGGTCCTAATCCACCATCTCCACCACCTCCTCCACCACTTCCACCTCCACCCACTCGTGTTTTGCCTAAATGGGCACACAGTACTATTCATGAGGCTGGATCTTAAGCTAGTGATCCTATGACTTCTCGTTGCACTTGCTCACAGACTTCTGGCTCTAGTCTTCTAAGTCATGCCATATCTCTAGATCCACAAAGTGTTTTAGAGGCTTTAGGTGTTCCAGAGTGGGATTCAGCTATGGCAAAGGAGTATTCTTCTTTGATGAAGAATAATACATGGGATTTAGTACCTCTTCCTAAGGGAAGAAATATGGTTCAGTGCAAGTGGGTGTACCACACAAAGTATGGAGCTAATGGCTCTATTGAAAGATACAAGGCACGTCTTGTTGCTAAGGTTTTTCACAAGTTGAGGGTATTGATTACTCCCAGACCTTTGCCCCTATAGCCAAGATGGATTCTGTTTGCCTTGTTCTTTCTATTGCTGCATCTCATAGATGACAAGTATTTCAGATGGATGTGAAGAGTGCCTTTCTACAAGGTGATATTCATGAGGAGATCTACATGGAGTAGCCTCTGGGATTTGTGCAGGACTCTTCACTTGTATGCAGGCTTCGACATTCTTTATATGGTCTCAAAGAAGCCCCTTAGGCTTGGTATGAGAAGGTTGATAGCTTCTTCCTTGCTTCTAGTTTCACACATTGCCACTTCGATCACACTATCTATATTTAGAAACATGACAATGACTTTTTGATTCTAGTATTGTATGTAGATGATTTGCTTCTGACTAGTAGTTCCTCATCCATGCTTCAGGATATTCAACACTCTTTGATGGAGCATTTTGACATGACAGGTCTTGGGCTTCTGCACTATTTTCTTGGCCTTTAGGTTCTTCAGTCTACTGAGGGGATCTCCATATGCCAGTAGAAGTATGCCATTGATATGCTTCATCATTTTAGCATGGTTGATTGCAAGCCAAATCCTACACCATTTCAGTCTGGTATTGTTTTGACTACCACTTGCACAACACCTTGTGTTGATGCACCTTTGTACAAAAAGTTAGTTAGTAGTCTTTTATATTTGACACATACTCACCCTGATATAACCTTTGCTATTGGGCTTGTCTCCCATTTTCACATGACCGTCATGAGAGTCATTGGAAGGCAACCAAGCACATTTTGAGCTATATTCAAGGCACCACACATTTTGGCATTCAGTAGACACCAGGAGCTTCACAGATAGTAGGCTTCACCAACTTAGATTGGGCAGGTGATGTTGACTCACAAAAGTCAACCTCTGGGTTTGTTTTTTGCCTTGGTTTAGCTCTAGTTGCTTGGTCTTGCAAGAAGCAAACCGCTATTGCATTATCATCCACTGAGGCTGAGTATCAAGGTGTAGTTCTTGCTAGCCAGGAGTTATTATGGATTTGATAACTTTTGATAGAGTTTAGTCTACTGCCAGATCTTCCTACTATTCTTTGGTGTGATAACCAAAGTGCCATTCACATTTCATGCAACCTAGTTGAGCATCAACAAATGAAGCATATCGAGATTCACATGCACTTCATTTGACAACTTATCCAGGATGGTGTTCTTTCCTTAGAGTATTTGTCTACTCAGGAACATGTTGCTGACATCAAGTTACTAAACCTTTAGCATCACCTCACTATCTTGAGTTGCAACATATGCTTGGGGTGAAGGAAGTTGTCCTTTGTATTTAGATCTCTTTTTTGGAGAGGGCTTTTTCCCACAAGGTTTTCTCCTTTACTTTGTTTGTGAGAGACTTTCATTTTGTACATGAGTACCTCATCAGGCCATGTTGTCGGGACTCATTTTTTCAGTGATTTGCTCCCTAAGTATCACTTAAGGGGGGCGTTAGTGTGAAAAGAGTCTTTATTCATCTAGTATACTTCTATCTAGTTCCTAGCCTAGTAGACCTATTTACACTAGCTTAAGTTCACTTAGTGGTTTAGTTGTCTCACCTCATAGATATATGACACATGCTCTCACACTTGTCCCAAGTGTTCTACATGTGTCACACAACATGGTGGGTTAGTCAGTGTTTGACTCTCACCTTCTCACTTCTTCCTTGTCTGACATATGCAAGGAGTTAATTGTACATTCACATACATTTTATGATAGTTTTAGCTCTTGCTTTGTGTGCACATTCGTCTTGTGTAAGTTCTTGTTATTAGATTCATTTCATTTATGCTCCTATACTCCTTCCATGTGAAATACCATAGAAAATACAACAAAAAATGTTTAAAAAGTCCCGACGATGTTTGGCACAAAATTTGCGTAGGAATTCACTAAAGAGAATGCACCTGCCATTAAACTGAACATCACTCGCGGGTCCCATTGTTCCTTTCTATATGCCAAATACAATGGCACTGGCGGGCCCCATCCTTCATTTTGTCTATGCCACTTTGTATGTTATGATGTCTTAAGCATGTAGTTGGGAGAATAACCACTTCCCTATTAAAGCCCCTTACCTCTCACAAATGCGAGTTTGTTTATCCATTCGTGTTAAAAGGGAATCTCATTTCTAGATTAAGATATGCAAGAGGGCTTTCAAATGCGAGGATGCTTTTATTCATTAGTTTAAAAGAAATTCAGGTCTGGTAAGGATTTAGGTATACTTTTACTTTTTTTTTAAAGTTTTGCCTTTGATTTGTCCTTTTCTTCTTTTATATTTTCTTATAATCTTTATTGATTTTACCTCCTTTTTTTAAATAAATCAATATTTATCATATTAAACACATAATCAAATAAATATTTTTTATTTCTCAAATAAATAAATATAATTTTTATTTATCTAAATAAATAGAAAATATTTTACTTATTTATTTAATATCTATTAAAATAAATATTATTAATTTATTGAATATATATTAGGAGACCTTAAGTATAAATTCTGAAAATTGACATCTATGGATGAAATGATGTATGTAAAGATGTTTAAGAAAGATGTTGACAAGCGAAAACCAAAAATGCTCAAAAAATATTTAGAGTAGAACACATGTGTAGGGATAAAGGAAGCTTGACAAGAGCTATTTCTCATCTAGGGATGCAAAAAGAAACACACAAAATGGAGCCAAGTGTAAAAGTAAAAAAGGGGGTCCCTAGTTGGTGACAAACTAGGGTATGTTGTTCTGGTAACAACAATTTCATTTGATTAACCTAGATTAAACTCAAGGAAAGTTTATTTTCCTTCATAATACACTAATCACAATTAATCAAATAGGCATAACATGAATGCTTCTCTAATCCTGCTTACAAAAGCATTCCATATAGTATCATAAGAGTTAACCATGGTCCTCTCAATTCAAGCATGGGTATAATTCACAAACATACAATCCATGAAATAATTGGGGTTCTAGCATAGACATGATCGTGCAATCACATGTAACATCATTAAATCATTGTTAACACACAAATAGGCCAATTATCATACAAGTAGGACTTGCAACATGGTATAGCATAAGAATTATAATCAAGATAATATTACAACATAGTTGTAAAATAGTAGGGCCTTGTAATTTTAGCTATAAATATACATATATTTCATGAAAAGATTTAATATGTGCATCAAATGTGTAGGTATATATAGATTGTAAATGGGAGAAGGGAAGAGCCATGAGGAACCCTAATTCCTTCCCACTTTACATAGTGAAGTAATACAATTTTCTATGTGTAAAGGCAAAGCAACGATTCATCTTGACATTGAATAGTTAAGACCTAATGTGCAAGTCTTGTGACTTTCTCAGTGTTTATACTTTCTTTAATGTTATTGTTAGATTTTTTAATGTCATGGGAATGTATTTTATCTCATTTATTTCATCCTAAAGTGTTTGACTTGGATTTGTGCTTATTCCCATTTGAAAAAGTATCAAAAATGTAATTTTTGAGTATTTTATGACCTTTTCAAACCTTAAGGTACCTTGGGTAGAGTATCATTTTAGTTATGTGTTTAGTGAGGTGGATGAGTTTGGTACTCATTACAAGTTTGAGAAGATCATACAATAAATAAGCATGGAGGGGTTTGCTTGGTCAACCCATCCCCCCTTGAAAGGATATGCAAGTAGAGTACACTCCACTCCACCATACCTTGGCATGGTGTGCTAGCACGTGGGTGCACATGTAAGGTATGACCTTGCATTTAATGAGTAAGATGAAGGTTGGGAAATCAAGTTGGATGTCATGTGGCCTCATCCTATTAGTTGAGGATGGATGACATAACGCTCCCATATAAACTTCAATTTTGGTCTTTGAAAGGTTAATTGTGTCATTTTTACATTTGGAAAGAGCTTGAGGAGGTGAGAGCTCTTTGTCATCCATGGTCATTTTATTGGCTTGAAGAGAGATTCTTAGAGATTTTTTGAGCTTAAAGGGTGTGTACGACAAGGCTTCATGGAATAAAAAAGCTCATCCACATCAAACAAGTTCATTTTGGAGAAATAAGTCCTCTTCCTCTTAATCTTATTTTTCATTTCATACATGTACATATGTAGAATAGAGAATGAGCTCTCTTGTTTTATATGGGCTTTGAATGAATTTTTCTCTCCTCAGTTTCTGAATATAGTATCATTTTAAATGTGTACATGTAAGAAGCAAAATATCTCTACCTTTATATATATATATATATATATGACAAATTGAGAACCTCAAGCATCTTTTTTGGTTTTGTACTAGAGTTCAAGAAGCTTGGAATTGGATCCATGATTTTTTCAGGCCCTTTCGGCTTGCTACTTTTTCCTAGTATATGGTTTTTCTTGGAGGCCTTGTCTCCTATTCAGGTATACCTAGATTTGGCATGCTTTTAGGGTGGAAATTCTCTTCAGTATTTGGAAAGATTGAAATGTAGCTCTTTTTTCATGATGTTCTGCTGATATTCATTACTCTTTGTATACTAAAGCTATGATTTGCTCTAATATGCTTATGCAACTTTAGTTGCAAGGTTGTAAAGTTGCACTTGAGGTTGTTCATCTACATGAGCTTTTGGATCATTGGGGGAATGTTCTCTGCATTGTTGCCAGAGTCCCGCTTGATCCCTCTTCTCCTTCTTGAGATTGTCGGCATGGTCACAACCAGTTTGTTAGAAGAGACAAAGGCTCCTAGTCTCGTGGTTGTTAGCCTCTAGGCGCTAGTGATAATGTAGCCCATAGAGGATGGACTCATCCTTCCAGGCTGCCTTTGGCCTCTTCTCATGGGTGTGGTGCTCTTGGTTGGCCTGATTTTGGCAAGTTTCCTTGCTTGGAATTGGCCATTTCTCCTATCCGTGCTTAGTAGCCCTCGGATGATGCTCTTGAAGAGGAGGGTGCTCTCATTGGTTGAGAGCTATTGATGATTCAATCCTTGGGGATATTTGGAAGCCAGCTGATATATATCCTTCTTCTAGCATTGTTTTAGTTGCATAATTATGTCTGGGCTTGACATTTTTATTTGTCGTCTTTGTTTGAAGCTCTTTCATTTAAACTTTGTGGGTGTGCCTCTCTACCACCCTTCTTTTTTTGAATATTGTACTATTTCCTTTATAATTTATAAAAAGTAATATAAAACATATTCATTAAAAATTAAAATAATAATAAAGAATTAAATTTGAAAACAAAACATGGACCATGACCGCACCATAAACATAAATATTTTAAACATAGAGGCCACTTTTTGTCCTTGCAAATTGCAACTCAAGCGATCACGTCATTTGTTCGCTCCGACCTCACATCACTATATCATTTAATCTTAAATTCAATAAAAAATGGTACCCACTCGTACTTGTTCAAAATTAACGTTAGTTGGCAGCTTTTCACCTTTTAGACCGTAAAATACTCGTTTCTTGTTTAACTTTTTACCGTTTTCTGTAAATTTTGTGTCGATGATTTTTTACCGTCGACTCTTATATGATTTACATACAATTATACACAGATATCATAAATATATATGCTTGTAAGGATTTTTATTTTAAGAATTTCAAACTCAAACGCACTCTCTAATCCTGTCGTATTGTTAAATTCTGTCATTCTTTAATTAATTATAGTCAAGAATTCAATGTAATATTAACACTGAAGTGCAAACTTTTTACAGAAGCCATGACTGAAAAAATAAATCTGACGAGCAGAGGTGAACGTCAAATTCAAAGGCCTTGTGTCAGTACCGTGTGAAGCTAATTAAAATATTAAACTGTAGGTGATTCATAAGGGAATATATTTAAAAAATGATAAATAATAACGTCAAGTTTTGTACATTAAAAAGTGAAAAGAATTTTCTTCTTTTTTTCCTGGTTAAGTAATCTTCTTCTTTATTTGTGGGAGAGAACTTCAAGCCTTTGAGATGGTATCAATCTAAGGAACCTGGTCTACTTAAAACCAAATCAAAGTTAACAATGGAGGACCAGGCTATCTCAGATGACAACTTATTCGGCAAGGTAGATCTTTTAAATGCACGTAGCATTTCTCCTAGCTCATTCCCTCTTTCTCTAGTTAATAGAGGTCTAAAGCAAGAAGACCCATTTTACAAGAATGTGTAATGTTTAAGCCGTCATGTGCTCCATTCTGGTCATGGGTTCACTGTAGTCACCCCCGACGGTTACAGAGTTATCACAGTACATTGCATACACCAACACTTCAATTACTCCAAATACAGTGGCCACCGCATTGGGGATCTACACATGAATCTATTCCAATCAGCCTTCATTTAAATGTTATATCTAATGAGAATCATAGAATGTTTTGAGGACTTACCATAGTAACCTTAGCATCCTTATGAAGGGCACTGAATGCCAGCCATACTGCAGCATTGAGGAGACTAAAAAAAGAAACGAGAAACGGCATGCTACTCACATCATTGGTAGTTATTACTTGCTTCTGCAACATGTTAGAAACACAGACACTTGATTAAATCATCTTATCAATGTGCATTGATTACAAAATGATCAAAAGATTGATTTATGAATGGTTACCACAACAGATAAAGGGGCAGCATGCATAACAATGTTGAGAACTCCACAAGCCCATCCAACAACTGTAACTCTATCACCTTTAGGAACAAGGAAAACTGCACTTGCAATCATTGTAGCCATTATTGTCAATGATACAACTTTGAACATCACAACCCTAGCCTGCACAATCACAAGACTGAGCCTTTTATTTTCCATTTTTATGAAAATGTAAATCTATGGATAGACCTTTCTCCAAAAGTAATCAAAACATCGGAAGTCCAGCACTCTACTTAAACATCATCTAATCCAATGGTCAAACAGTTAATAGTAATTTTACACCTCATTCACAATAAAAAGTGGTAAATATTTGTCCTATTTTTATCGGCCAAAATTGACCTTTGACTGTTAAAGTAGATGATATTTAAGAATAACCTCGATCCATAATTTCTACCCTTAGAACTTTCAAAACTCTAAATGAGGAGTCCCATAACCAAACACTAAAAAAATATACACAGTAAGAGCCTCAAAACACTGAATTACCTTTTCTTTTGTAGGAGCATGGAGGTAATGAATTGTAAGGTAACCCATGTGCAGAAGTGCTCCAACACCATTGACATAACTGATGAGGAATTTATTATTTTGGTCTAATTTCACACCATAGAACGTCCAAAGCACACAGTTCAATATCGTGCATATGTAATTGAAAGCTGAATAGGATCCTGTGTCTTTGTCATTTATAATGCCCTTTACTGTTGGACTGGAAATGGACATGCAGCACAACAAGAAGCCAAAAACTTCAGCAATTTTTTCAAGAACACTTCATATTTGAATTTGATTTAATTAATTGTCTTGCTATGCCCACATAAACAAAACAAAATAAAGCAAAGCAAGCTTACAAGGGTGAGAGAAACAAGGTGACACGAAGTATGTTTCCTGCAGCTACCCAGAAAGAAGATCTGGCTTCTAGAATAGATGTGAATCGATGCATTTTTTATCAAATGAGTCCAGTTAGATTTCCTTTGCTTATCATATACATGGCATCAAAATCTTTCCATCATGGACAAAATCAAAGAGCCTATCGATTCGAAGGAAAAAAATCAAAACCCAATAGTGTCAGTTTCCTCTTTGTTGGTTGATATGTACTAGATATTATTGGGTACGTACAACATAACCTTTTTTTTTATCCAAAGAAATTTGGTTGATTTGTTGAACTGCATTGACTACATCGTAGTTTTAAACTATGTCATTTATTAGATTCCCTTTTTTTAAAGTTTTGGTCTTCACCTACTCTTTTTTCTTATTTAGATGGTTCAGTTTGTTCAACTGTGCCAACTACTTTTTTCAATTTTACATCAAATATCAACTGTGAAAAGGTGTTAGTTTACCAGGGTTACTTGACACCAACTGTATTCTGTCCTATGTGCCCTTGTGACCTCAGAAAAGACATTACCGCACTGTTCTCTTGGTAAGAAAAATTAATGGCTAGAAATTGTATAGGGAGAAACTTGAAAGAATTTAGAGTTTGGAGAATCATAATACAAATCCACAGAGTGACTCTCTGTGGCCTCTGGTTTGAAAGGTTCATCAGCTCAAGATCATGTGTTTGAAAGGGAAAAATCTAAGTTCTTGTCTTGAGGGAAGAAGGGTATGTATGACAAGCAACAGCTTTACCATTATATCAAGGTTTTAAGTATGTACATCCATAGTCTGTCGACATTCGTATATGTTGGATGGTCACTCAGAGCAGAATTAAATGCAAAGGAATTGAACACTCTCAATTTTTGTTAGGACGTAAAATAAAATTATGCTGCAATCCATTTGTTAGTATTGTTGTAATGTTGATAAATGTACACCTGTACCTTTATTTTTCTTGTTTGTGTTTATTTTGACAAGGATGGTTTTAATTCAAACTGTACAAAATAATATATTTTTATATGGAAATTGATAAATAATATGTTTCTAATTTGATTCTTCCTCTTCATTTTGTTTGTTTATTATTATGTGTCAAATCTGTGGATCCAGGAGTTAACCTATGTAGGTTCCACAAATTATAGTAGTGACCCCTGAAATTTCCAATTTTAAGTTTATTTTCTTCCTTTTCAAATAGTCATTATGAGGCAGTTAAAGTGTAAAATCTATAAAAAATTTATGTGTTAGGTTGTTTAATAGAAGGACCAACTCAAATTGAGTTGTTATCATCAAAGACTTAACAAGAACTTGTGAAAAAGAATCTAATGAACATGAAAACATTATTCTATGACATCAAAATTGCATCAATGCTCTAGGCATATTGCATGACTACTTTTGTCTTCTATCTTTTGTTTTATACCATTGACTCAATGATAGGGGTTTCACCAAAGAAGAACAAATCCTTCCTAACAAAATCCTAAATGTTGTCTATCAACACCATACCCTTCTAATATAAATTGCAAACATCAAGGAAAATATGTTCATGCTCCAAAGATAAAAATAAATGAAGTTTAGATTCATGGGCCAAGTTTATATCCATGCACAATGTTTAGATTTTTCTTAGTCTTGAGGAAATTATCTAACAAGTCATAATTTTTTATTTGTCATAGTCAAATCAACATCAAACCTAGAGCTTAGTACCATTACTTTATTGTTTAATTTTTGTGCATTCATTTTAGTACATTTATCAATCCTAGTTCATTATTCTAGATTAGATTATTATTCATGGTAATTAATTAATTTACTCTAGGTTACAAAAGTTAAATGTGAATATATCAAAATTAAAAAAATTTAGATGTTACTCTCAAAGAACTCGATAACATTGCTATAAATTCTTTGGGCACTATTACACTTCTTATTATAATTGGACCACCCACTATTGATTTTCTTTTCTATGTGATGCCTAAGAAGTTAGCATACATTATGTTGTTGGGTCATCCATGGATACATGATATAAGGGCTACACCATCCACATTACATATGGTTGTAAATATTTTGCATGATGATAAAAGATATGTTATACATGTAAATGAGCATCCATATAGTCATTGTTAGATGGTTAACCAACCTTAAAAATATTGTTATACCAAATCAACCTACATAAGAGATTCCTAAGCAAGAACAACAAGAATTCCAATAAAAAAAGATCCCCATAAAATGACAATGCTTTACTTGGTGATGATTGGGGTACATTAGAACACATCTATTAGTGTAGGAGAATAAAAATTTGATTCTAAAGCTTACAACATTGCTTCACTTCAATATATGGACCAATCTATATATGGTTGGTTGGTTGTCACCTCTAAAGAAAACTGATATTCTTGAGACAAAATCAACTTGTGTTTATGACAATGATCTAGAGGGTAGTATTTACATTGATGATTCTTCTATATCTATAGCATTTGATAAATGATACAACCATGGATATAAGATTATAAAAAAATGTGGATATAAAGGAAAAATAATTGGTTGACATAAGCATGGTATCATTGAGCCACCATAGTTAGAGAAAGATATAGATAATAAAGGCATTGACTATTTTGTTGAAGATATTAAGAAATGGTTGAAAGAGCTAGCACATTAAATGAAAGGAAAATTTAATATTTATGACTATTCAAATTTGAGATTTAAAGAGATACATCTTATTTATATATTTATAGACATACTACAACATGCTTGATGGTGCACAACTTGGTTGTAGATGCTTCATAGATAGTATAATTATACATGATTATGGGATTTCTCTTCATGCATTGATTTATTTACCTTATAATTATTACATTATGAGTTATAGTTTCCATTGATTCATTGTTATATGTGTGTATTGCATGTTATTAAAGTTATATTGTTTTCATATACACATGAGAATACAAAAAAAAAGAAACAATAAAGAGCATTTCACCATGCAATATCACATGTCACAATCCAATATGGGAAAAATCATACTACATCTATCAAAGTGTCTAAAAATGAGTATAATTGAATATCATGTCTACATAACAAGTCAAGTAGGGGATGGTTTCCTCAAGGGCCCCTCTCTTGTTCCACTCCTCAAACTAGCCATAAGCCTCAAACTAATGGGTGACTATGTCCTAGACCTGCTTTTTTATTGGCCACTAGAAGCCATCATTCCCCTTAGATGGCTAATCTCATTCTGTAGGTGTATATATTAAATTGGGTTGTCATATAGCTTTGGAAGATAGTCAATCTAATGACATCTCCTACAAGTGGAGACATAATTTCTCTTGCCTTTTCTTTTTCTAACTAAACCCATAGGTTATCCCTCTTAACTTGTAGCCTATCATGCATTTGTTGTAGTGTGTCTCTCTATCTGTAGTGTAGTACACTTAACTATAGTTGCAATTTATCTCTCATGCCTAACTTTAACTCAATCAAAAAGTGGAGTGAAGTGTCTAACATGATCATAATCTCTCTCATTCTACTCTATTGGTACCAATAGTATGCCTTGATTAAAATTCTCTATAGTCACCATAATAAGTCCTACCCAATCAACTACTCTCCATGCACAACACATATGGCACACAAGTTATATTTTCTCACTTATGCATCTTATTATACATTTCCAAATAAAGCCTAAGCAACTTAACTACTATTTATCATGTACCTTTACACAAAAAATAATTTATACATAGGTTTATTCACGTGGATGGATGAATAAAATTCCTATGGTTGTGTTCAAGGTAACAAAAGGTGAAGTGGTAGTCCTCATGGGCAAGTGAGTGGATAGTCAATTTGGTTTTGTCTTTTCTTGAGGATGTAGTTAAAAAAGGTAGAAAGTTGGTGCAAACGCTAATTGGAGAGGAACTCTTGGAGCTAGTGCAGTCATGTCTATCCTTGGTATTCTTCTAAGAAGTCTATAATTTAAAGGATGAGAGAAATAGTAACAAGATAAATTTCTTGTTGCAAAACTCTCACTAAATCGAGTTGTAGTCCTACTGGCACATTAAATTGATAATTTTTTCATGAAGGTTGTTTTACGTTTCTGTTGTTTGTCTATTGAATATTTGAATGCTAAGGATATTTTGTTTGTTTGTAATCCTTTTGTTTAAGTCTAGAGGGATGTCTCTTTTTGGTTGGCAATATAGAACACAAGATTTTTTTTATTCATTTTCTTGGTTTTGTATTGTTTTTTTGGATATTTTGTGTTCTAATGAGAAAATAATTAATCTAATGAAAATAAACTAAATTAATCTAAAATTGTTTTATTATTTTTTAAAATTACATGTAATTCATTTTCTTCTTTTTGCTTATTTATAATTGAATGATTGAATGAGATGAAACCAATTAACTAATTAAATATATAGATAGATAATTAAATGCATTGTAGTGTTGTTTTTGTGCTTTTTTTTCTTCTGTTTGGACTGGTACTATCTTGCTAGTTTGTTATTCTCTATTTTGGTTGTTGATGTATCTCCTGAACTCATTGTTATTGTAAAGGGACCAAGACCCCTGTTTCCATATTCATAATATAAAAAATAATAGGATATAACAAACAAATTTGGAAACACATTTTGTGTGGCTATGCCACCTCTTTTGCACACCTAAAACATAAAAAATATGGAAGAGACTTCAATGGTCTATGGAAAAGGTTATAAATGGAAATTTTAGGTGCACAATATGAGGGGTTAAACCATTATGAAGCTTCACCTATTTGATGAAAATGGTGAGTCGATAAGTGATCTATGCCTAAGACAAAAGTTGAGAAATATGGCAAAGACTCAAGTAAAACATGCCAAAAGTTGTAATGGTTTTAAGTCAAATCTACACACTTTTTACAAGGTTTATCCACCCCTTTTTTATGCCTTGACATTCAAAACATTGGTAACAATTAAGTGATTTCTATTAGGGTATAAATCAAACATAAAGTGCACATTTTGATGGGTTAAATCCATTGAAATTTATGTCCAACTTACTAAAAGGTGGTATTAAGTAGATGAACATGTGCCAGGGCTTATATGGCCATTTTTCATTTATAAAGCTTGGCAAAACTAGGTTTATCTCCACCCAAAATGTAGGTCAAATCTAGGCACGCTTTTAAGGGGGTTTTGCAATCAAATAATTTTGTCCAATCATTAAAAAAGTGGTAGATGTCTAAGTGAATTATGTTTTCCTAAAAAGCAGCACAAAAACAACCCAAACACACATTTCAACTAGCTAAACCATTGGTGATATGTACTAGGTCTATGAGAGAAGTTTCATGCATAATGTGTGGTGCTTTTGTAAGGGTTGAGTCATCCAAAATATCCTCTAGCACACTTTCTACATGGATAAACCATTATCCATCTCCACCATGTTGTCTCAATTAATCTAAAAGAAAAAATAGTCTAAGGCATGCAAAGAGAAAGATTGATAACCCATATAAGAAGACTATACATCATTCAACCTCATAAAAGATACTAGTTCCTTAATGATTATCAATAAAAATAGGTCTTTATCTCTTTTATTCTATAAGCATATGAGTAGATTTTAGTCTCTCAGAACAAGGTTTCAACATCTTCGAATAGAAAATAGAGTAAGGCATCTTCAAAGGAAAGACTCATGATAGTTTGACAAGGATGTTCAACCTATTACAATAGTGAAAATAATGTTATAAATTGTATATATTAGTACTTTGATACATGATTGATTAGTCATACAATACTCCTATCAATTTTAGGATAACACTTGAGCTCTTAGGGTGTTTTATCATTCCTTCATCTAGAGGTTCAACCATGGCTTTTTCAAATTCATCAAAACTCTAGGAAATGGTTCTCATAGTGTCAAAGGATTAGATAAATAGGCTTTCAAATTCAAATGATTGTCAGATCATCATGGTTAGGGTTTTATTATTCATCAAAGGATTCACTAGTTCCAATGTAGAAATTATCTCAAACTCTAAGTCATTCATACAACTTGCTATTTTTAATAGTGACTATATATATGATAGTGGTTATTTCTGAAGTAGGTGATGAATAAGGACCTAGTTGTAGGCTACTTTAGTTAGTTGTGTTAGGATAGATTCGTTTTAATATCATTTTCTTTCTATTTGTTTATAACATGTGGAGAGGATTGCTTTAAAGTGATTATTCTTGAGATATTTTATTATTATTCCTAAATCCTTAAAAAATATTCTTTGTAACATATAAAAAAGTGTTTTGAGCACATAATTTCTTAATGATAGATGAAGTTTAAAGTGATTAATCTTGAGGTATTTTATTATTATTCCTAAATCCTTAAAAATTATTCTTTGTAACATATAAAAAAGTGTTTTGAGCACATAATTTCTTAATGATAGTTGAAGTTTAAAGTGGTTATTCATGAGATATTTTATTATTATTCCTAAATCCTTAAAAAATATTCTTTGTAACATATAAAAAGGTGTTTTGAGTACATAATTTCTTAATGATAGTTGAAGTCAAGATGTTTTAAGGATTGGCATTCAAGTATTTAATCTAAATTTTATTATGTTCTTGTGTAAGATTTTCTGACATAAGTATATTATAGTAAAGAATTGTGTTAACTCTTGTCCTCTATCTTAGCAAGTAGCTTTGTGTACTTTTGAGGGTTTACTTTTTTAGAATATTACAATATGGTTTCATTGTTAGCATTCATCTTTTAATTTACTATTCATTTGTAAGATAAATAACTTTCAAAAACTATAGGAGAGAGGAGCCAATAGTTAAACATGGTCCAATTGTTGTTATAGTACTTGTGGGTATACTTGTGGGTATAGGAGCCAGTAATTGAACACTCTATACAATTAACCTTGGCGCGAAATTAGGGTGTTCAACTATTGACTCCTCTCCCCTTCTATTAATTCAAAAAGATAATTCAAATTTACTTTTTGATTATTTCTTTTAATATAAAACTCCATTGAGAATATTATATAGAAAACATAACTATTAATTCTAATTCGTTTGTAAGATAACTATTTATGACTTGATTACATGAATACGTCGTTTACTTTTTCATCTCCATACCAGTCCCCTTTCCATTTGGGTCCACTCGGTCCATCCTCGCCCAAAAGCTGTCGCGGCAATTTAATAAACCCCCGCAAGCTTGTAGTGGCATATTTGATCTTGGGTCCCCATTTCCTTCCATAGTTCAACCAAACTGGCTCCGTAACATTCAGGTACTCTGCAGCCACGATTTTATACTTCATGCTCGTATCCAGAAACTGCGCGCTTTTCTCTGAGTAGCTGACGATGCCCACTCTAAGTTTCTGGCTCCCTTGAACAACCACAGATGCCTTAGAGAAGTTGGCATGCCCAGTTTTGGATGAATAAACCACGGCTTTCTTACTCCCCTCCATGTATTCCAAATCCCCAGCTTTAATCCACCGTCCTCCACTGTGCTGAGACAAGTAAATACCCCACAACTCCCCTGTGAAATTGTTTATACGCAACGTCACGTGCTCCCAGTCACCCACGTGCTCTCCAATTTTATCCAGCGGTATTGACACTACTCCCAGCAAAAGCAGAGTGCCCGGGCCGTTGAAGGGGTAAAACACCCACATTACAACATCTGTAAATGTTCCTCCTAGTACTGTTTTTATGTGTATATACGCCACTGCACTCTCTAAATTTCCACGCCTCACCATTTTAGCTTTGGCAGAGTCTTTAGGCAGGTCAATCCAGTACTCGTCGTCTGCCCAGCCGCCCTGTGGGAGATTGGAACCATCCTCTGGAATTGCTTCCGGCGTGGATGAGCCCCTCTTGTATAATAATACCCCATTTTTGAAAAACCAAGGAACTGATGAGGGGAAGTAAATCTCTTTGGGATGGAAAAACACAGTGGGGCCATACTTGCCTATTATGGAATGCACTTCTTCCAGACTTGGCATTCCCGTCAGTGGGGAATTCAAATTTAGTAGACAAGCCACCGGAGACTCTGAGATTTCATTTTGGTTACTCGTGGTGCAATAAAATGTCCCTGCAAATACCCCATTTGTTTGCTTTTCTGGATCTGGCACTGTACTCCACACTTGGATTGAAACCCCGTCTTTTTCCTCATTCCAGATGCTGATGTCAGTCTTGGAAACGCCAGTTAGGTCTGATCGAACGCATCTGACCTCTTCCAAAGATGGTTTCTCCGGAACGTTTGTGACTAGGTAGCCCAGAGCTTTATACCCTTGAGGGGCGATTGGTCGCCAGAAGAATCCATTGCCCCCCTGTTTATCTTTTCCTGACTCGCAACTCCATACCAACGAGTAGTCCAATGGTTTTACTAGTGGGGGAAGATATGAGGACCCCCTCTCCTTGTTTTCATTAATATCCTTTGCCACCACAACCCAGCCTTGAGGGGCATCAGTGTTAGGTTCACAGTGATGACCAAGAATAAAATAACCAGGAGGAATGTCAACGGGCTTGTAGAATGCAGCGCCTCTCTTATTACTACCCCCGCTGCAACTCCATATCTTTTCTAATGTTGAGACATGACGCACTTCAATTTCTCCAACCGTAATCCTCCCCGTTGCAAATCCTGTATCTGCAAAAAAACAATTTGATTCACGATGAGAACTTAAATATATAAAATCTTAATATGCATGGCAAAAGCTTTTAAAGATATAAAGCACGATAACAACATAATTCTCAGTTCTAGAAGGAAGGACTTAACCAGCAGGTGCATTGTAAACGACCGCCTGATTGACAAACAGCAGAAAATCATTCAACCAAACAGGTCTGGAGCAGGTGATTGAATTTGGTAGTTAGTTACCCTTACCGGCTGTTTACAGTGGGCGGTTCTAGAAGGCCTGAGTGCTTTTGTAAAATGTTATTAAAGTCTGTATTAGACGTTTACCTCTTCGATACAACCACTAAACGCGTAGTTCCATAAACTATTGAAGATTAACTTGGTTATTGAAAAAAACAATTCATTCACATGGCTTATCAGAATCAGTAACTAAAAATATGACAAACAACAGGCGCAATTACTATTTTACTTATAGCAATTTTATATCTCATCTATAATAAAAAGTGGTAAATATTTGTTCTATTTTTATTGGTTAAAATTACCTTTTCAATGCAATTACTAATAGGCCATGAAAGTAGGACAGCAGAGGTGGCAGGTGACCTAAGTAGTTGCGCCATATATTAAATTTCTCAGGTCACACTTAAAAAAGAACAAAATGATAGTAATGTCTTCTCTGTAGACCATTTCTTTAGGAAGAGTTTAAACAATCAGTATGTTGTAAACGCACCCCTGTCGAAATCTTACTGAGTGGTGCATACAAATCGACCAAATGAAAAAACAGAAGGATTCAAACACTCAAACAGGTTAGACAAACAGGTCAAACAGATCTGTCGAAATGAGGAGTCGAAAAATTTGTAAACAATTGACCTTACCCGTATGTTCTACATGTACATTGTTATCCAATTTACAGACTCCAACAAAAATATGGATGGCGGGTGTTGGGAGAAGTAAAAACCATAAAGCTTCTCTATAGCATTGAGTACATTTTTCTTTTGAAAATCGAAGCCAGATAAGATACAGCTACAGTCTAGGCTCTATTTTCATTCATTTTCAGAGGAGAACTATCTTATCATCTTTAATTGTTTTTCTTATGTTTAATTTATTTTTCTTTATTGTTGTGTTTTCTTTGAGTTTAAACTGTTTTTTTTTATTGAATGGGAATTTAACAAATTGTTTTGGTTAATAATTTACATGTTTAATTAAATGAAAAAGTAATGAGTATAATTAAATTTAAATTAATTAGAGTTGAGATGAAAAATATATAAATGATTAAAAAAAAGTTGAAAGTGTTTTTTCAACGTATGAAGATTTTTTTATTTAACTGTAACCATGAACGAAATTGAAAATCTAATCATAGATCTATATTATGGAGTCTCTAAAATACTGTGCCCATGGTCTAAATCAGGGAGATTTCTTCTTGTGTGTAATCTAATCTACTTACCACAAATTTATCCTTTGTTGATGCGACATGCACTCCTATCTTCAAGACCTACTTTTGAAGATATGTCATCTGTTAATACCTACTTTTTTTTCATTTTTCATGCCAACGAAATTAAGATTCGTTTAAAGAGAAAAATAATAAATATTACCTGAAGCAAAAGTAAAAGAAGATACGAGCAATAAAAACGCTACAAACACAGGTATACTCTTGCCCATACCCTCTGCAACCACAGACGTTCAAATGTAATGTATTTGATGGGAAAAAAATAATAATCGGGACAGAATTTATAGCCGAAGCACGACATTGGAATCTCAAAATTAACTCAGTCTGGATATGAAGCTTCTTCGCGGGTAACGCTTATCTTAATTTTTATGGTTCGCGGTATTCGTATATTGCTGGTTGCATTGTTTCTAGGAAAATCCGATTTAGAGTGATTCTTCTCGATTTTAATACATTCATCAAATCCGACCGTTAGAAATAATGTGTGAGGATGAGATTACGAGGATTTTGTCATAGAAACAATTTTAAGAGGTATTTTTTAGTCCCTGTTTTCTCCGTTATGTTTTCAGTTTTAGTTTTTTATTTGCTTGGGTTGTTGTGTAGCAAATGTTTTTAATAAGATCTCTAAAGTTTTAGATTTCTTTAAAAAAAAAAAATTATTTTCTTATTTTCTGATTGGCTAGTTTTCCTTTTCAGTGGTTGACAGATTGATTTTATATTTGTTAAAATAAAGGAAAATACTTAAACCAATAGAAAATAAGGGAGAAAAAAATTAAATAGTTTTTTAAAGTTTGACTTGTTAAGCATATGATTAGAAATATATAATTATAATTTTTGAGGGTGAAAAACATTTTTTTTAATAGTTACTACCTCCTAATTTTACTTGTTGTTTGTAGGTAGGGCACATGTTCGCCCAACTGCCTTCTACTTGAGCTTGTTGGGAAAACGTGGCAGTCGATTCATTCTTGCATGGAGATGTTGAGATAGGGTGTGGACATGTGTCAAATTGGTTGGAGGATAGAAAGGAGAGTTAAATAACATATTTTGGCATGAAATTGACATTGTTCATCATAGATCTCACTCTCTCCAAACGTTGTGTGGCAGATTTGAATAGTAAGCAATTGACAGATCCATTTTATCATAACATGGATATCTGTTTTAGCTATATAGTCATTCATATTTACACAAAGCAAAAGCATTTTTATTGCAACAAGGGCAAGCGAGTTTAGCCAAAATGTGTAGCATCATTCTTCTACATTCAAATTTTATTTATTTAAATGTTGATCTAGTTAAATCTTTGTTTTTTGAAATATTTATGTTTGATTTTTTCAAAGGTTCTTGCTTTGAGGAGCTTAGTGTTGTCCAAATTGTAGATGCAACATGATATCAAGGAGTTGATTCAGCAAAGATGTTATGCATAGAGACAAGTTGAGGACCTACTACAGAGGATTAGAAGTAACCAACCTATAAATAGGGTAATTAATTTCTTAGTTTATTCTCCATTCTATGTGTAGGCTTTTCCCATCTATTACGAGGGATTAATAACTTTTCTTGGCCCATATGTCTCTACTTTTAGGACTCCCTCACCATGATTAACTCACTGGGTCAAAGAATGCATTTGAAGAAAAAATAGGCAAGCAGTGACACCCATTATTAGAAAAGGCTAGAAAAGATTGAACATGATGCTTTTCTGGGAACCTTGGAAGAATTTCAACAATCTTATCTCTCTACACCTAAGAAATGACTTGGTAACAAATCTACATTGAGTCCTTTAATATTGGTCTATGAAATGAGGAAGTTAGAGTATTTTCAAGAACTTAAAAAGGATGCTAGTCAAGCTTTAGAGGCTCTTCAAAAATATGTACAATGTCGTCATCTATCATAGTTTGGCACAAACATGGATGTTGCATCTACCATGATAGAGCTAAGAGGGTAAATAGGAGCCTTGCTATCCAAGAAGAACATTCAAAGCCACAAGAATAAATCCCTTTGAGAATCATAGATACGATGTGTAGGAAAGAGATTTCAACACTTAATGGATGGGGAGATATCAAAAAATGTACTAAAATAGATAGAACAATTGCTACATTAGAGCAATAGCTTCCAAATGTGCAAAATTCCTTTGAAACTCTTGTCCTCCCTATTCTCTTTGAAGCCCTCATGTCTCCATAGAAGAACTCCATTGTCACACCCCATTTTTAAACAAACATACTTATCATTTTATTTCAAGCAGACAAATAGTTAGTCAGTGAAATTAATATGAGGAAAGTAATGTTATGTTAGAATAGAGAATGCATTTGATTTATATTATTTTATATGCAAAGAATAATTGTCTATGACATTATTAATATGCATGTGGTTAAATAATGTGATGGACTAACTACTGTTGTGCGACTGAGGTGGATGCAGGAGCAGTGTTTTCCCCCTCTAAGATGAGGAGAGAGAGTATCACCATGGAGAGGGTGCTAGATCGCGTGAATACAATGATCCTTATGCGATCTGGGAATACCTATACACACTCACATTAGAGGTTAAGTCAATATAGGATTAAGTCTTAATTTATATGTTGTTGGTCACCACAATAATATTTTCAACGTTGTGATCATTTCATATTTGTTTAATATTGTTGTCATCATGCCAATGGCTTAGACTTTTACGTCGACAATCAGTAAGGTTATGTACAACTATGAATGTTAAGTTGACATGAGTAATTGGCCAAATAAGTCTAATCTTATCTTAGAGGTTTATGTCGACTCTACTAGACTTCATCGTCGATAGTTGTGCTTGTAAATAGCATAATAGAAGCATTCAAAAGAATGCATTAGTGACATCTAAGAAATAGGTGTACTATTATTAATATTTTTAATTATTTTATAACTTAGTTATGGCTGAATTAAAATATCTAGCTTGTGGTAAAAAGAAGTAGAGTCTTTGGAAGACTCATCGTATTCTTCCATAGATGCTTGGAAGAGTGGAAGGATCAAGAGATCCATATTTTCTATTTCTAAGCTCTCTAAACCACAGATAGTTGAGAGAAATGGGGGGAAATAACTATGCTTGAATTGCTTTATAACCGACAGGGAGTGGGTGTTAGAGCATTAAGTGATCTCGGTTGAGGGAGAGAGAAGGATATATCTCTTGGATTCAAAGACTAGAATAGATAGAGGAAGCTCGATAGGGGAGTGTCAACTGCATTATTCAGGTATGCCAAGAACCAGTAGAAAACTGTTGACATTATAGCATTAAACTATATGTATGAAGTCGTTGTTATTACTGGCAAGCCTTAAGAGGCCACAGGATTAAATGTTTTGAATGTTTTCTGTAGAAAATAAAGATTCCATTCATATAAATGTATGCTTTGACAGAGATTTATATATGTGGCTACTCATAAGAATGACATTCTATATCAATGTAGTATTGAGTTATATGCCTTTAGAAAACCATGGTTACTGTTCTAGGCAGATTACAGTGATAATAGATATCACTCATATCATATAGAATATGGTGATAATAGATATCACTCATATCAAATAGAACTCAGTCCATAGTATGATCGAGATGATAGTGCTATGAAGCTGATAGGTTGTCATATTAACATAAAAGAAGGTTTAAATGAAATCTAGACCTGTGTAAAGGCCAAATGTTATATATTGACCGGTCTATAAACCTATGATAAGATTGTATTCTTATAGGAACGTACCATGTATGAGGATTTACCTCAAGAATATCTGTAGAGAATACCTTGAATAGAAAGCCAGTAAAGGCCGAATGTTCGGTGGTCATCGACTATGAGAGGTCGATTTAAGAATGTTAACATATATCTTGTTGTCTATGATATAAACTTACCAGTTAAGTTGATAGCAGACTGAGAATATACTCATTGCTTTATGTCTAGTAAAGACTGAAGTATAATAGAGTTGTATTAGCATAGTATTATCCTGAAGGAGCTGTAATAGATCGAAGTAGAGAGGAATCATCACTCTTATCAATTATAAAAGCTCATAGCTTATAAAAGATCAATGACTTGAATAAAAGACTATAGATGAATAGACTTCTTGTTCGGATAATCATTTAAAATAATCTATTTAACTTATGCCATAGAGGTAGATAATATTAGCATTATCATTTTGGTTATTTTGAGCAATTGAGAGTTCTCATATACCGACTATATTTTGGTTAAAGAGGAAACCAATCTTTTATTTTGGCTAAGATGGGTCAATAATTATCGTAAATTGTTTTTACCTCACAATGGCAATATTATAGTCATTTTTATATAGAAAAATGTTATATCAATAGGAAGCTAGTCAAATATATATATTCATAGACTAAGGCAGATATATCTTAGTGGAAAGAGTCTTCGACTCCTATAGACATCAAAAGAAATGACTTTATGATAGAATCAAGTATATCTTGAGAATGTATACCATATTAATTATGAGCATGAAATCGAGTTGACAAGCCTTTGAATAGATTGACAGGTCATCATAGACCCGAGATTATAAGGATGCAAAGAGGGGCTCATTGCATGCTTTTAAGTCACCTATGCTCTTACCTTATACTTGTCTCATAGTAAAGGGTATATTTTAAGCCTTATAGACTGATATAGAATAAGAAAATCAAAGTGTGTTGATTTATTATTTAAAAGAATGTTGTCTCCAAGTCGAGAAAAGAGTGTGTGAACATACGAGTTATTATAAGAAGCTTTGGCCAAAGTAATGCAAAAGTCACTGCTTGCATTGTCGGTTCACTGTGTAACAAATAGTTGAACAACCAGAGTGGGTAATACATAACTAGAGCTAGACTAGAGTTGTAAACCTAATTGTTATTAGCTAGGACACTTCACTAGTTCTCAGATGGCATAAAGAATTAGTTGATTCTCATTATCTACACCCTCGCGAAGGGAAGGGCCACTTCCATAAGGAAGGTGTGTGGGTGACCGCCGGTCTGTGGTTGGAGGAAAAGCACCAGGGTGATGCTCTCTCTCTCTCCTGCATAAGGTATTGATAAATATTATAAGTCACAAGGAATGCAACCATATGTTATATGTTCATGATTAAAATGTGAAATTTGCTAGTTGCATGTGAAGCAACCATCTTTTTAAAATTATGTATTATACTTGGAAATTGCAAATGTAATATTATTGGATTTTGTTATATAAAAAAAGAGAAATGTGATTTTTTGCATTATTTATGTTTAATGTTATTTAATAGTTGGGATCTTACACATGGTATCAGAGCTACCGGGTTCAACACTTGGACCTTGGAGTTCATTGTGAGGTTTCATAAGATTGGAAAGATATGCTAATGATAAAATGATTGTTCTTGTCCTAGAATGGCAAGAAAGAGAAGGACAAGAAAGAGAGCCAAGAAAACAAAACCTAGTGATATGCCTAAGATCACCATTAAGAAAGAGCCATCTCCTGAGCCAAAAATGAAGGAACCAGTGAGCTATGCAGAAGGAGCTTAGCTCACTCATTTTGAAACACTAACCGATGCACTCAAACGTATTCACCTAGAAAGGAAGAAACTAATTGAGGTGGCAAAAAGACTACCAATCCCTACTATTGTTAATATTGGTAAACCATCCTCCCATCGTGATATGCCTTCCGGGTGTGGACAAGATGCGCCTATAATAGGAAAAGAGGTGTTGATTGAGTACTCACAAGTACACCCACCCACAAAGTTTGTGTTACTCGATTCTAATGGGGAGGAGGAACCCAAGGAAATCCCTTTGTTAGAAAGTGATATGTAGACACTTCTTATACACAAAAACAAAAAAGTTTTGTATTTGAATAAGGATGTAAAAATACAAAGAGTGAATGAAGTAAAATTTTGGCTTTTAGTATAAACATGTGTTTATGTGATGCATCTCTAAGTTTCTGTATTTATGAATTTGCAATTTTATGATAGCATGTCAAAAGTTCAATGTTTTTATAAATTTCTATGCAAATGTTAGGTGTGGATAAGTATTGTTATGGAAAAAAATGGAAATCAACTAGGAGGGAGCCCTGGCGGTCCAGATCCTGAAAATAATCATATGAAAAAATTAGATCAAATTTTGTGAGTTTTAAATGAAACATAAGAAAGATTGGAAACCATAAAACAAGAAGTTAGAGGGGCAGAAAATAATCAAGAACACCATTCTAAGGAAAGAGAAGAATTCATTTTTCGTGGTAAACTGAGAGTAAGTAAACAAGTCTCTCTGATTCACAAAGAGGCAAAAAAATGTCTTACCAATGAGTTAGCCCAAGATATGAAGAAAGTTATACCTCCTAAGTTCAATGGAACTATGAGTGGAGACATAGTCGAGGCTTGGATGACAAAGATGGAAAAATATTTTGAGATAAGGAATTACTCTGAGATTATTAAGGCTGCATGGGGAGCCTACCGGTTAGCAGGAGAAGCATCCACATGGTGGATGAACAAGAAAATAGAATTAGGGTTGAGTTCCTTAAGTCTAACTTGGGATTAGTTTGTGGCCACTTTTTGGAAAAGATGGTTGCCCTAATTTTATTTTGATTAGAAACTAACATATTTCCAAAATCTGCACCAAGGAGATATGACTGTCACTAAATACTGGGAAAAGTTTACCAGATTGTTGAAGCATGTGCCACAATATCAGAAGAATGAGAGATTTAGAATAAGAAATTTTATTATGGTCTTGAATGCTTAGATTGGTGGAGAAGTGGATGTTCATGGACCTATGACCATGGATCAAGTCTCCGAGAAAGCCATCAAGCAAGAGAAAAAGCTTAAATCTATCTCTGCGTATCAAGAAAGATCTCGAAAGAAATATAACTGGAGTCATCCTTCTACATCCTTCAAAAAGAGAAGTAGGAATTAGGAAACCAGAGAGAGAAAACATAGTAAAAGCTCTAGAGATAAAAAAGAATGGATCCAAGGATGAAAATAGTGATTTTAATCCTAAAAAGAATGATGATAATTCCAATGATCTTTAGGAAAGAGAGGTCCCCCTGGAGGGTGTTTTACATGTGGAGGTGATCACTATGCTAAGAAGTGCCCCACAAAGAGTCAAGGGGATTCTTATCGAGGCAATCCTTTACCTTCACAACAACCAACTTTTCAGCAAGGGATTCATGTTGCTTTAGATAGTTGTCAAGCTGAGTATCATGTTACTCCTATTGAAACCACAAGCAATCTATTTGGAACCCCAATTTCTAGTCTTATAGATACATGAGCAAATGAAAATTTTGTGAATCCTAGAATACTTGATAAGACATCTAGGAAAGCTAGTTTCATGGCTAATTCATGCATAGTAGAGTTTGTAAACCAGTCAAGACCTTAGGTAGAGCAATGCTTGTTTGAAGCTAGATTAACCCTACCTACTTTTTTCTTGGAGGTCGATCTATATGTAGCACCTTTAGGGTCTTATGACACCATTTTAGGGATGGAATGGTTATCACAACATAGGGCAAAAGTTAAATGTCTTTCCAAAATAGCAGAATGCCTAGATGATGATGGAAATGTTGTCCTTAGCTAAGGTTTTTAGCGAGAAATGAAAATTAGACAAATTTCCACAATGCAATTGAAAAGAGAAAAATAGAAAGGTTGCTAGATGTTTGTAGTTAAGATGAATGAGGTGAAAGATGAAGAAGAGAAGGAACTTAAGAAAAAATCTTTTGAAGCGTACCTTTATCTCCATGATTTTCAGGATGTGTTTCCTGAAGACCTTCCAGGTCTGCCCCCGAAAAGAGTTTTTGATTTTGCAATAGATATTATTCCTTGTTCTAAACGGGTGCCTAAAGTACCTTATTAGATGATTAAGTTACTGAGTTGACGGAGTTGAAGGATCAACTCCAGGAATTGTTGTCAAAATGACTGATTAGACCTAGTGTGTCACCTTGGGGAGCGCCAATGATCTTTGTTAAGAAGAAAGATGGCACTCTACACCTTTGTATAGATTATCATATTCTTAACAAAGCAATGATTAAGAACAAGTATCCTTTACCATGCATAGATGATCTCTTTGGCCAAATGTGTGACGTAACTATATTTTCAAAGATTGACCTAAGGTTAAGTTATCATTAGTTGAGACTGAAAGAAGAAGACACTCACAAGATAGCCTTTCGAACAAGGTATGGGCATTATGAGTTCACAGTCTGGCCTTTTGGTTTGACCAAAGCCCTAGCAGCATTCATGAATTTGATGAACAATGTTTTTAGAGACTATCTGGATAAATTTGTTGTGGTGTTTTTATATGATATTTTAATTTACTCTCGCAATGAGGAGAAACACCAACAGCACTTGCAGATAGTTCTACAATGATTCAGGAAGCACAAACTTTATGGAAAGCTATCCAAATGTACCTTCTTCCAAAAAGAGGTGCAGTACTTAGGCCATATCATATCAGCGAAAGGAATTTTTGTAGATCCTTCGAAGATAAAATCTATTTTGGAATGGCCTACACCTAAAAATGTGCATGAAGTGCATAGTTTTATGGGATTAGCAGGGTATTATAGAAAGTTCATTTTGAACTTTTCTAGAATTGCCCATCCCATCACTTCCTTGTAGAGAAAAGGAAAAAGATTTGAATGGTCTGAGAAGTGTGAATAAGGTTTCAATATTCTTAAAAGGAAATTGACTTCAACACCAATTCTTAGAGTGCCAGACCCAGAGGGTCATTTTGTTGTTGTGATTGAAGCTTCAGGAGAAGGGTTAGATGGAGTGCTCATGCAAGAATACCAAGTTGTGGCCTATGAATCTAGGAAGTTGTGACCTTATGAGAAAAATTATGCCCCTCATGATTTGGAAGTAGCAGCAATTGTGCATGCTCTCCAAGTATGGAGGCATTATTTGTTGGGAAACAATTTGAACTAAAATCTAACAATCAAGGTTTGAAGTATATCTTCACGCAACCTAACCTTAATGCCTGGCAGAGAAGATGGTTAGAGCTTCTTTTTGTTTATGATTCTGAGATTAATTATTTTAAGGGTAAATAAAATTGAGTGGCTAATGCCTTGAGTCGTAGAACTTGGCACATTATGACAATATTATTAGTGGACTCTGATTTCTGAGCTCAGGTATTGAAGAATTTGGTTAGAGATGAATATTATGAATTTTTTTTGAAAGCTCTAACAAAAAATCCTTAGGATACGAGGTATGATGGGTTTTATTTTGAACTTGATGGGTTATTGAGATTCGATAACCAAATTTATGTACCACATCGGGGAGATTTAAGAAGAAATGTGTGGAAAGAAGCGCATTTTATGCCATATTCAGGACATCCTAGTGTGACAAAGTTGTTAGCTGATGTGAAACCCTTATATTTTTAGAAGGGAATGAAGAATGATGTCGCAAGATTTGTGGCAGGATGTCTAGAGTGTCAACGAGTTAAGGCTGAACACTAGCTCTGTCACGACCCTATTTATTTGCAATTTCAAAATGAATATATTCATAAATAATAACATCTAATGATTAGTAATAATTATTCTTAATTCGACTATAGCTTCTTTATTTAATTATTTAACCAACTTTATAAAAATAAGTTTTCAATTAGTAATGTTTTATTTATCATTTAGTATAATATTAATAATTGTCACTATTCCTTTTTATTAAATAATAATCATAACTATTAATAATAATTAAATCAATAAGTATAATTATCATTATTAATTCTAAATGATAATTGAGTTTCAATGTTATTTTTATATTTTTTATTTTTGGAACGTGGCTATGTTACGTTGAGAGATCAAACTTAGGGTTACATGGAAGAATTAACTAGGAGGAAGGGTAAATAAAATCAAAGGTAAATAAGATTAGATTTATCTTCTCCACCGCCATTCTCCATGGGCAAACAAATTTGTAGAAGGGGAATTCATTTTATTTGGGGACCTGCTTGAGAGATGGGGTTTCATTTTAGAGCCAGTTGCTACATATAGGGAGGAAGGAGAAGTCTACATCAAATTTAATGCATCTTCAATTAACTCTGGTCAAAACCAAATCTGCAGGGGAAGATTTACAATAATGCGGTGAAGGAGTGGCATGAGGAGCAAGCAAAAACTTTGGACAGAAAATTAAACGCAAAATTAATGTTTTTTGGTTGCTTCTTTGACTGAGCATCGTAGTAGGTAAAAAATGTGAAGTCTGTTGTTAAGAGGGGTCTTTCCTTGCATGCTAAGGCAGGATGTTGGCCATTTTTTTTGGGGAGACCCAATTCAATGGAGCGAAAAAAAAAGAGTGTTTATCAGTGGGAAGGGGAAAGGAGAAAGGGGAGAAAGAGAAGAGGAGATGGTCTGCAAGCGATGGGAGGTGGAAAGCGACTACAGGGATGAGTTTTTGTATTTTCTATGAAATTTGGTTGTCCACCTGCCGTTTGTGTTTGCTTAAAAATTTCTAAGCCTTTTCAACAAATCCATTTTGTGCATATCCTGAATTCGTTGTAGTCCATGAGTTGATGTCTCTTTGAGGATTTTTGTCAAATAGTCCATGTGCATTGTCTATGCTTCTACATTTTTCATACAAATCTACCAAGGTATTTGCAGCTACCATATCTGCCAAAACAAATCCCCTTCTATTATGCTTTGATGGATGTACATACCCTGTTTGAAAGCTTCCATTTTTGGCTCAGCAAGGAGGACGCTGGCAAAGGTTGTGGAATTTGACTTAACACCTATCAATTGCATCTGCTTGGAACTTATTAAATCCAATAAATCCAGTTTGTGCATATCCTACGATCATTGCAGTCTATGAGACCATATTTATTTTAGGCATTTTGTCAAACAGTTCACGTGCCTTGTCTACGATTCCACGTTTTGCATACAGGCCTACCAGGGCACTTGCAACTACTACATCTGACAAAAAAAACCCCTTTCCAATTTTCCTTGATGGATGTCCACACCTTGTTTGAAAGCCTCATTTTGGCACAGGCAGGGAGGACGCTGGCAAAGGTTATGGAATTTGATTTTATACCTGCCAATCGACGTCACTTGAAATTTTCTAAAGCCTTTTCAACAAATCCATTTTGTGCATATCCTACACTCATTGCAATCTATGAGACCACACTTTGTTTAGGCATTTTGTCAAATAGTTCACGTGCCTTGTCTACGATGCCACGTTTTACATACAGGTCTACCAGGGCACTTGCAACTATTACATCTGACAAAAATCCCTCTTCTATTTTGCTCCAATGGATGTCCCTTCATTATTACTGGAGATCTGACACCACCCTTTATTATTGTGAAAGCCTATTTTTCATAATACTTCATCTGGCATCACCAATAATCCCCACAAGAAAATTGTCCCTATTTAAAATGATGAGAATGATTCACATCTCTTTCTACAATATCTCTTGCAACAATCTTGGAGATAAGCTTTGTTGCAGTGTGAAAATCAACACATACTCGAAGGCTCTTAACAACTCTAATAGTTGTTCCTTGGTGTCATGTTTAACAAACCCAATATAATTTTCACTATGGTGGCAAAGAAATAATTCTTCTTCCTATTCTTCCATATCGTTAAGTAAATATCTTGAAGCTGGAAAATACCTTGTTGCCTTCATCTTCCAAGCCAATTTGTCCAACTTTGTATGGATCTCCTTTGTCTACGGTGTGATCTGTCTACTACAAAAAAACATGTACCATTTGTTGATAACTGAGAGGGGGGGGTGAATCAGTTATCCTAATTATTTCCCTTTTTGAACTTTCCTTTTAATTGAAGCAGCATAAAATCAAACACAAAACATTAACCATGAGATAAGAAACACATGACACAGTATTTTTGACGTGGAAACCCTGTTAAGGGAGAAAACCACGGGGTGATTAACCCAAGAATTATTCTCTGTTAGAAGAATAGGAAATTACAAAAATGGCACTTGCCAATTAGGGCTCACTGCCCGAGCACACTGCTCACAAGAGGCTCACTGCCTACAAGAAGACACACTGTCTTACAAAGTGATAAGAATCACAGTCTTGAACTGATTGGAAGCATCTGCATATGCTGGAGTTCAGTTCCGGTTAAGTTCAGTATACTGATCTGCTGCACTTCATCTTTCCTCTGTTCTTTAGTCTGCTGTCCTTTCACATACCGGATCTTTCTTGTTACTTCTGCTCTATTCTGGACTTGTTCGCATATCACCTCACACATTCACACACTTTACAACTAAATCCATCCTCTATATATATCCGCACAAGTAATTTCATCATCTTTCTAGTCGGCATCCGGAACAGTCTAGTTTCTTACAAACTTAGTTCTGTCGGCTGAATCCTTGCTCACCAAGCAATGCGGATCAAGCATATACTTGTAGATATCATCAATTATGTCGGCCAAACATGATTCATGCCTCCGCAACCTTTATCATCATCTGTAACACATCCGGAAAGTAGTTTGATACTCAGTCAGTCAGTTCTTCCTCTGTTTTCACTGTCTCTCAGGAATCCGGTACTCAACTATTCATATCTTTTTCTTTGTCCATCTCCGGAGGCTAAATCCTTGGAATATACTACTCAAGATAGTCCTCTTGACTTCCCCAGATCCGCACTGTGCCAAGACACTTCCTCTGAGAGATCCGGACCAATCTGTCAGACCTTGCCACATGCTCTGTTCTTGTTCACCGGACCACAACAATCTTCAATCTGACTTCCGGTAGAGATATATCATGACTTGCGGATATGTGGAATGACCTTTGTTGCCATCAATGACAACAACCATGAGTCCATATAGTGTCTCTTGCCAACAATCTCCCCCTTTGGCATTGATGGCAACACTTAGTGAAAAATGACTAAGTGTTTACACTATGCTCCCCCTTTGCTGATGCTCTGTCTTTATATACAATTTCTGGAACTCCCCCTGAGTTGGATTCCTCATTTTTCACTGCTCCTCACTCCCCCTTTGACATCAATGGCAAAGGGTAGGGTCCGCACACCAAAATTTTCAAAAATTTTCTATATATAGCCGCATATTTACATACTCACATATACTGCAGAATGTCTGCAAAGGATGTCTGCAGTTGAACCATTTCAGTAGCCCAACTTAGCTTCATTCTGTCCAAGATTGAAATGTGACCACTCAACAAAAATGCAAAAGCTTCTGCCCGCCTGAGGTCTGTCGGATCTTTTGTATGGGCGGTGGTCTGGGCATCACTGATGGCCTCATGCATAGTTTCCAACTTAGGGACTATAATCCTTCTAAGTTCTCCCATCCGGTTGGTAATGTTCTTCCTCTCCTTCTCAAGATTCTTTATTTCATTCAAGACTGCAATAGTCTGACATTCTTGATTTATTATAGAGGAAGAGAGAGGATCAAAACTTTGAGATAAGCTTTGAAGCTTGTCCTGTTCCTCTTTTATTTTCTTGTCAATTGCTGCTGTTGCCTTTGACCAAGATATACAAAATTTGTAGATGTCACCGCCATCCTTAAGAGCATTTTCTAAGCTCTTTATTCCAATGCTTACAATCTTCCTATCCTTAGAGATTAATTCTAATATTTCAGAAAATCTCTTATCCAAAAATTCCTTCCGGACCTTTTCTTCAGCTGATTTCTCTAGAGAATTAAAATGTGTATCAATACTGCTGACTAAGGTTTTTAGATTACCGGAAGTGGAGGCTGTCGGATCTATTTGGATTGATGGCATGATCTTTACAAGTACTCCGGAAGCAGCCTCTATCAACTCACAGTCTTCCATATGAGACTTCAGGAGCTTTTCATTTGCCTTGGCATTTGCAAATGAAGCTATCTTCATTGTTTGTACCGGAGAGAGAGAGTCAAAATCAAATGGACCTTTTAGAAGCTCCGGTTCATCAATCTCTAGAGTTTCTTTGCTCAAAAATTGTTGAACAGTTTGTGCAGTGTCTCTTGCCGGAGACAGATGTTTCTTTTCTTCTGCAGTCTTAGAACTGTCAACCTCTTTGTCTGTCACCACTGCTTCCTTCTCCTGCAATTGCTCTTCTTCTTTGGATCCGGAGACTGTAGGGGAAACCGGAGGAGAGATGCTTGCTTGTTCATGGGCCACTTCTTCTGGAGCAGAGGGTCCCAAGTCCTCACTTGTCTGTTCATGGCTCACTTCTTCCGGAACAGAAGATTCCAAATCAGCAGCTGTTTCTGCACCTAAGTCCTCTACAACAGGAAGATTGAACCTTTTGAAGGCCTTCCGGAGGATCTCTTCTGTCTCTTGTGCCACTTTGTCAGTCTCACCAAGCATGAGCTGATTCATCCTGGCTTTACTTCTGAACTCATCTTTGCAGTCCTTGAAGATCATGTTCATTGTCTTGGGATCAATTTGAGGATATAGCTGAATAGCTATCTGCTCCCGGATCTCAAGATCTTTAGCATGAGCATTATTTTTCCTCACTTCCATTTCCTTTTCTAGGCTTTTAGGAATAAGAGATATTATTTCAATGAAAGCCTTATTATATATGTTAAGATATTTCACTGTGGCCTCCTGCAGAGTCTTTTGGTCTGCCTCACTGAAGTCATCATAGGATTCAGTCATTGGTTGAAGGTTTCCATCCACCGTGACCGACTTGATTATGCTCTCTAGTGACAGAGTGGGCTTTTCAACAGTTACCTCTGCCATTTCCTCCTTGTCTTGGCCTGTGGAGGGCTTACCGGATCCTTTCTTTTTCTGTTTCTTTACTTCTCTTACTCCTTCATCTGATTCTGTCTCCTCTTCATCCTTTTGGCTTCCATAAGCCCTTGTGGCTTTTGCCTTTGATCTCTTTCCGGATGCCTGGACTTCCGGTTTTGAACTTTTGGTTGAGGGAGGTGCAGATCTCTTTGTTGATCTGGTCCGGGTGGGAGCTCCAACCGGAGCACTTTCTTTGCTTTTCTCTTCTTCCTCAGCCTTTCTCCTCTTTTCCCGGCTGGCATCAAGTGCCTCTTTTGAGATGCCTAGGCCTTGAGCAATGTGCTCTACTTCTTTTCTCACTTTTCTCTTAATCTCAGGTTCCCTGAGTTCTACATGTAATTTCACGCTCAGCTCCTCAAAGGTTCCAAACCTTTCTGCCTTAGGATCTTTGGGCTGACTTAGCATGTGTTGAACATGCAGCTCTACTATCTGTTCATCAACTTCATACCCCATGGGCATGATCCAGACAGTCCTTGGCTCCACTGCCTCCATTAGGCACTGATCAGTGTCAACCATAAAGCATACTGAGTCCTTGTATTTCTCAGTGAGAGACTGGGGAATTCTCTCTCTTGCTTGCATCATGCTCTGAAAGTTTTTGAAGTATCCCCATAGAGCTGTATTTCTAGCTTTTGCATCCCCAAGTCCATGCAAATAGTCTCTTATCTGGACTGCAACAGGTTTGTCATTCTGCCATACCCATCCACTTGTTCCGGGTAGCTCATTCATGAAGTAAAAGAATAGACATACAATGAGAGTACCATACTTAAAGGAGTTCTTCTTGTCTTTCTTGATTTTCTGTACATTTTCCATTAATTAGCTTAGTAGTAGTTCACAAAGATCATAATCTGCATTCTTTCTTAGCATTTCATATGCTGTGTATATTGCAGTCCCGGATACAGAATTTTCCCTGCTGGAGTGATAGATCTTGTATCCTATTATCATTGATGCATATTTGATATCCGGATCCGAAATATCTTCAATGGTCATTGCCCTCTTATCATATTTTGATCCGGTGGCCTCAGTTACAACGTTGTTCTTGACAGATTTGAGGATAGGTACCCCCCCGGAAGAGTATAGACCAGTTACTGCTCTAATTGCTTCTTTTGTGATCTTACAGGGTCTATCTAGCCAAAGGAAGTTGTCATGCAACCTGCTCAGTACATACCGGACCCATTCATCTTCTTCAAAGCTAGGGAAATGAATGAATTGCTCAAATTGTTTCTTCTGGATACCCTTATACTCTGGTTTGAGCTCAAAAGCATTGTCTATCAGTTGCTTGTGATAGAGGTCTCTTAATTTGAATTCCCCAAATTCCTCAATGTTTGCGTGTATGTAAACCCTAATATCTTCAGTATGTAAGACTCCGTGGGGAACACTAGAGAAGGCTCCTAGTGGATCTACCTCCAATGATTTGTAGGGATGTTTCTTGAATGAGGGGCGAGGTCTATCAGAGATCTTAACTATGTTTGGAGTAGCCATTCTTCAAAGATTTGCAGTGAGGCAATGAAAAACGAAGAATACCTTATGCGCCTTCGGTTTGCACGGAGTGGTTGGATTGATTTCTTTATGCAATAGCTTCGGCAGGAGATCCTTGGTGTGCTTGATGAACCTTGTTGCAGAGCTCCACTTATTCGCTTCTTCTCAAGTGTAGAATGAGCAGATAACTTTTGAGAAATCCCTTATATTGCTCCGCAAACCCTAATATCTGTCTGCAATAAATGCTTCACCTGCATTATTCCGGTTTACCATGTCTGGACAGCTTGGAGTATCCCGGATTAGTCCTGATCACTGAATATCATCCGGATCTTTAAATCATGAATAAATCTAGGTAACATATTACAAGAACATCCCAAACACTCTGTCCAATCCGCAAGACAAGATCGTGCACTTCCGGATCTCTCCGGACCTTTTTGTAATCCTTTATCATACCGGAGCACCTCCCTGAACAGGTCTAACTTAATCGAACACAGCTTCTTCATAACTCCATGCGGACCTCTGAAAACTTGACTGAAGCATCTCAGGACTTATATCTACAAACCCTTTAAACCGCATCTTGTGCCACATCCGGCACAACTTGTTTGGCTGGGGGAACAGAATCTTCTTTGAGTCTCCCCCTGAGCCTGAGCTCACTTTTTAATTTCCGGAAGAAATATCAGCACCAGAATCTGGTGCGGATCCAACCTCTACATTCTCTGAGCTTTTCTTCACCCAAATCTTGCTCATCTGATTCCTAACTTCATCCGCATTCATCTTTTGTTTACCCTTGTCTTGATTCTGATTATACACCGGACCTCTTTTGTCCTGATTCTTGTTTCTGCAGACTTTAGCATTATGACCGGACCTATTGCAGATTTGGCAAATAACATTTCTTTGCATATTTAACTGATATCCCCTTGATCTGCATTGATTAGCCATATGACCTACTCTATTGCATGTAAAGCATCTACCTTTGAATGATTTGTTTACTTGCATAATTCTGCATTCATGGGATTTGTGTCCATACCTTTTGCAGTTGAAGCACTGTCCGGAGAAGGATGAATTAATCTGATTCATTCTCATTCTGCACTGATTAGCTTTGTGACCAAAGTGGTTGCAGCTGTGGCAGTATCCATTGAAGGATGGATATCTTTGAGCATTTGGCTGTCTTACCGGAGGTCTTCTAGGCCTGCTCCTTGGATTTTCTGATCCAAGATTCTTCTGACCGGATCCGGAGCTTTCTCCTTTCTCATATCCCAAGCCATACTTGTCATCTGTCTTCTTTTGACTTCCAAGAAGAACTTCAAGTTGAGCAGAACTTATCTTGAATTTCTCTTTATATTCATTTGCTGTTTGAAGGTCTCTTTTGAGAGAGGCAATTTGATCCTCAAGTTTTCCTTCATTATCTTTGGAATCTTCAAGATCAGATTCAAGGTGTCTGATAATCCTGTCCATCTGGTGGCATTCTTCTGATTTTTCTTTAAGAGATTGTCTTAGATTGTCTTCAGCCTTTCTTTTTTCTTCAATCTCTTGAGTAAACTTTATAGTTCCTGATTCCATTTCATGTCTTAACATAATGACTTCTTTTGATAACTTTTCACATAACTTGGTTTGCTCAGTCAATTCCTCACTTGTATTTCTTTCTTCACTTTGTCTTGCCAACTGTTGAAGCAGCTCCTTTCTCTTTTTCATAGAGAGACTTAATTTGTCTTTTAATTCTCTCATGAATTCATCAGCCTGTTTGAGTCTTTCCTTTAATTCACTGGCTTCAGAATTTGACTGTTCAAGATCCTCAAGGGCAGTCTTGAGTTGCTCCCTTAAACCATATGCATCCATTTGAAATCCCAGATCTTCCTCAAGCTGTTAGGCTCTATTAGGAGGAACTTAGCTCTGATACCAATTGTTGATAACTGAGAGGGGGGGGTGAATCAGTTATCCTAATTATTTCCCTTTTTGAACTTTCCTTTTAATTGAAGCAGCATAAAATCAAACACAAAACATTAACCATGAGATAAGAAACACATGACACAGTATTTTTGACGTGGAAACCCTGTTAAGGGAGAAAACCACGGGGTGATTAACCCAAGAATTATTCTCTGTTAGAAGAATAGGAAATTACAAAAATGGCACTTGCCAATTAGGGCTCACTGCCCGAGCACACTGCTCACAAGAGGCTCACTGCCTACAAGAAGACACACTGTCTTACAAAGTGATAAGAATCACAGTCTTGAACTGATTGGAAGCATCTGCATATGCTGGAGTTCAGTTCCGGTTAAGTTCAGTATACTGATCTGCTGCACTTCATCTTTCCTCTGTTCTTTAGTCTGCTGTCCTTTCACATACCGGATCTTTCTTGTTACTTCTGCTCTATTCTGGACTTATTCGCATATCACCTCACACATTCACACACTTTACAACTAAATCCATCCTCTATATATATCCGCACAAGTAATTTCATCATCTTTCTAGTCGGCATCCGGAACAGTCTAGTTTCTTACAAACTTAGTTCTGTCGGCTGAATCCTTGCTCACCAAGCAATGCGGATCAAGCATATACTTGTAGATATCATCAATTATGTCGGCCAAACATGATTCATGCCTCCGCAACCTTTATCATCATCTGTAACACATCCGGAAAGTAGTTTGATACTCAGTCAGTCAGTTCTTCCTCTGTTTTCACTGTCTCTCAGGAATCCGGTACTCAACTATTCATATCTTTTTCTTTGTCCATCTCCGGAGGCTAAATCCTTGGAATATACTACTCAAGATAGTCCTCTTGACTTCCCCAGATCCGCACTGTGCCAAGACACTTCCTCTGAGAGATCCGGACCAATCTGTCGGACCTTGCCACATGCTCTGTTCTTGTTCACCGGACCACAACAATCTTCAATCTGACTTCCGGTAGAGATATATCATGACTTGCGGATATGTGGAATGACCTTTGTTGCCATCAATGACAACAACCATGAGTCCATATAGTGTCTCTTTCCAACACCATTTTATGCCCTTAAATCCAACCACAGCCAGGGATCTTTTAATCCTTTTACCTTTCCTAAATATCTTTACCCAATTTGAACCTCACCACACTTGTCCACTTCTGCATAGATGTATGAGAGAACATAAGTTAACAGTATTTTTAGGACCCAAATAAAAAATCAACATTGCTGTACATACTCATAAGCCTATATTTAGATGTTAATTACAGGCACCAAGAAAACTCATCTATACAACCATCACAGATTTAACTGGTATCTCAATGATTAAGTTTAGGGTGTCCTCGAGATAGCTAGCGCAGGCAAGAAGGTCAACCATGCACACATAATGGTCAACTGTAGGTGTAATGCAATAGGGTTTGGAAGTTTCAATAGTTAATTATTAAAATAATTGCAGTGGAAAAAATATCTTGTTATAATATTTTAATATCTTAAATTGAACATCTTTTGTTTGAAGAATCCATTTAACCATGATTTAGGCAAAATACATAGGTAATCTTATTCTAAGATGATAAATGCTTGAGTAAGGATCAATCCTTGGTGTAGTATATTAAATGTCAATTTGCGATAACTTTGTAATTGAGAATTGTGATTTTAGAGTAGGTAGCATATTATTTTGGCATCTTTTCATGGATGAAACCTAGTTTTACATGCATGGTAAACTATGTATTGTGACAACATATTAATAATAATAATGACTTGGGCAAGCTATATATCTTATTGCATGATTAAAATTGTGGGAAGCCTATGTTGTGACCAAGGATTATTTTGTTATGGTAGTGATATATTGTAATTATATTGTGCAAAACCATATATGAGAAAGTAAATTCTATGTAAACTTATTGGGTTAGTGTAAGACTTGTTTTATGCGAAACTTTTATTTAGACTATTAACTATTTAATCCTAATCCTTAGTTTCAACAAGCATGCATAATGAGGTATGGAAGCTTCCAATAGTTTAACTATCAAAATATTTGCATTATAAAAGTTTTCATAATATTGGGTAAGTACTAAAGAGCATTTCTTAATCCATTAGTGGTGGCTTCTTAAGTCGGTTATGAAGTGATATGGGATCGAATCTTAGGAGAAGAGACATATGAATTCTATGCTTTGTAAAATGAATGAATGTTTTCTGTAATTCTTATTATTGGTTTTAATTCTTCCTAATAGCAATGATTGAAGAGAATGAGTCAAAATTAGGCCTCCCTAGTACACACTCACAACAACAACAAACGTTAATGAGAACCTTGACAAAATTTTCATGTTATTGAATAGAATTCATGAAATCACGGCTTGTGGCATTCTTTTATCGGTTTTAATGGATTGATTATAATGGGAAAATTCATACAAGATTTAAAATGATCTTTAGTATCAAGCAAATTGTATAAGTTTGTGTAAACATTGTCAATAGTTGCAATTACCTAATGTATTCTTTAGCAGCGTTAGTGTGTGAGTTTCAAATGTAGTAAACCATAAGTTCATCTTATGAAATTAGTCATACACTTATTTTAGGTGACTTTTATGATATTGGTTAGCATTAGACTTTGGATGTTAACCGTTTAACCATTGTATTGCATACTCTCTTTGATACTAGTGGTTAGTAATCTATTTGATGGATAACTCCAGGGTTTGTGACTTCATGTGCATTATGATATTTCTAGTTATGTACTTGAATGCATATGACTAATTAATCGAGTGTAGGTTGTGGAGTATTAGGGACCTAGACAGGAACAATTACGTACTCAACTACGATAAGAGCACCATGATAGTAACTCATTTAAGCAAATAACTTTATATGCAATAATTAAATAGTTTTACGAATAATGTATGTGTATTGTCTTAGCTCAGTGTCATCTTTAAGAAGAAAGTGAAAATTACCTTGAATATGTGATTAGCTAAATAGGTGAACGAAATATGCTTCTTTGATCACTATGAGGGCTTGTAACAATATAATGGAATTGGGTTATTTATTAGGTAATAATGCATGTTATGAGTAGAATTAATATTATACATCTTTTAGTGTATTAAAGTTGGTAAATATAGATGATGATTTAAATAAAGAATTGTTTCAATAGTTTTTCTTAGCAAATTGAATAGATCATTGTATAGGACTAATGTAACTTATGTTTTATCCTTGAAGAAAATTACGTTTATAACCTAGATTCTAGTCATGTGACAGTAGTAACCTCGGAGACCTATACCTCCTAGAGTTGACTAAATGGAACTGGAGATGTAGCTATGCTATAATCATTACAATTTAAAAATAATTAGTCATCTTCTCTTTAGTAATTGATATATTTCTTAACCCTTGGGGTTGAAGCTCATAGAATTTAGAAACCATAGAGTATTCACTTATGTTCCTAAATTTACAATGTGACTTTAGTGTTAGTTTCAAGACAGACAACTGAGAGGGTGGGGTGAATTAGTTGTCTAAAAACTTTCCTTTTATTAACCACTTAAATCCTTCTTGTAATTCAATGGCATAATAATAAATCAATCATGGAAACACAATGCAATAATTCAAGAGAAGAAACACATTAACACATATGACACTAAGATTTTAACGTGGAAAACCCGGTTAAGAGAAAAACCACGAGGTGACGAACCCAAGATTGTATTCTCTGTTAAAAGAATAAAAGGAACAAAATGGCACATGCCAATTAGGGCTCACTACCTGAGCACACTGCTCACAAGAGGCCCAATGCCTACAGGAGACACACTGTCTATAGAATAATAAATATTACATACTTGAACTGAAGAATAACATCTTCACCATGCTTGAGTTAGTTCCATTTAAGCTCAATACTTCTACTCTGCTTTTCGCTCTTCTCCTCTCTACCACACTCTCATCTTCCCCAAGATTATCTTTGAAAAGACTTCACAATTCTTATTTATACAAGACATCGACTTTGGGATGATCATCAAAGTTGGCACACTTTATTTTATTACAGAGAAAACACATAAATACAACTTGATTTATTACAAAAGACTTCATGTGAATCACCACTCTGTCAGCCACACATATCTGGGACTTCAATCTTCTTTGAGGAACATGCCATCTTTCGCAGAACATCTTCAAGATCATCTGCAAGATGTGTAAATCATCCGGTCAGCCAAGTTGATGAAGAACATCATCATCCGGAAGTAATTCTTCAATTATGAGCTTAATCTTCAATGCAGACCATCAACATGAACTGGACACAATCTAGAGACCCCCACAAGCTTGCCTGATTCACAAAGAACATCCACACCATTTCTGATAAATGAAATCATTCTCTTCTTCATCTGGAATCTTAAGAACACAGTCTGTCATCACTGTCATATTGAAATAGATGCTTGCGAACCGCCAGACCACGAACCAATTGAGTTGTTAATTCCCATTGACTTCCTAAACACTCCACCAAATCCGCAGAACAAGATATTATATTTCCAGATCTCACCGGACCTATTTGTGTCACTCTGTCACCTTTGAACATCTACCAGAACTAGTTTTAATAATATGGCCATAAATTCTTCAAATCTTCATGTGGACCTCTCAAATCTTTACTAGATCACCTTTAGACACATATCTACAAACCCTTTGATGCGCATCCTTTGATCTTGATCTTAACTCATGGGATCTTCACTTCATAGAGCTTCAATGTCTTCACTATTCTTCTTTGTTTCTGATAGGACTAATTTTCTCAATATCCTCAGCACACAACTCATCCAATCCTTGACATCAATGCAACAGGAGTATGTTGACATCAATGACAACACCGGTTAGGCCCATACTTGCAACAATCTCCTCCTTTGTCATTGATGGCAACATATGATGTAAAAAACTGTTTTAGCCATCAAGACAAGAACTTCTCCTTACTGACTGACATAGCTCCCCCTATCAACAAAAACCATTCACACGTCTTCTCTTCCTTTACTGCTCCCCCTATGATGAGCAACCACTTTTTATTTTTCACATGTCTTCTCTCCCCCTTTGACATCAATGGAAAAGGGCACATGCTTGCATCACTTAGAATCATACAGACTGCTCCCCCTGAGTAGCAGCTTCCTATCATCAATCCGGACCACAAGATATTACTGTGAGATCCACTGAACTAATGCACATCAGTGCACCTTAATTCAGAACCGGAGGGGTAATAACCCCTAACTTCTCCCTGAGATACTCAAAAGAGTCCTTAGGTAGAGGTTTAGTAAAAATGTCTACAATATGATCCTTGGAGGGCACAAACTCCAATCTGACTTCATTTTTGTTCACCTGCTCTCTCAAAAAGTGAAACTTGATGGATATATGTTTTGTCTTTGAATGCAACACTAGATTTTTTGATATATTTATTACACTTGAATTATCACAGAAGATTGTGATAGGTTCCTCATACTCCACTCTAATATCTCTTAGCATTTGCTTCATCCATAATACTTGAGTGCAACTACCTGCTACTGCAATATACTTTGCTACTGCAGTGGACAGAGATATTGCCTCTTGTTTCTTGCTTAGCCAAGAAACTAATCTTTTCCCCAAAAAGAATGCACCACCACTAGTACTCTTCCAGTCATCCACATCTCCTGCCCAATCTACATCTGTATATGCATGAAGAGAGAAATCATGATCTCTAGGATACCATAAACTATACTCAACTGTTCCTTTTAGATATCTGAGAATCCTCTTGATTGCCATGGCATGAGATTCTCTAGGATCAACTTGGAATCTGGCAACAAGACCAACAACATTCATAATGTCAGGTCTAGTTTGAGTAAGATACAGTAGTCCTCCAATCATTGACCTGTACTTTTTCTGATCAGCCTTAGGAGAGTCATCATCTTTGCCTAGTTTACATCCGGTTGCCATGGGAGTATTCATTGGTTTTGAGTCTTCGATCCCAAATTTCTTCAACAATTCTTTCACATATTTGGTTTGTGAAATGAAGATTCCTTTCTTTGTTTGAGTGATTTGCAGACCCAAGAAGAAATTCATTTCCCCAAACATGGACATCTCAAATTCACTTTTCATTTGATTTGCAAAAGTTTTGCACATACTATCTCTTCCTCTAAAAATGATATCATCAACAAATACTTCAACAATCAAGATATTTTCATGATCAATTTTGAAGTACAAGTTACTCTCAGCGGTACCTTTGTTGAAACCAATCTTCAAAGGATGCTTATCCAGTCTTTCATACCAGGCTCTTGGGGCTTGTTTGAGTCCATAGAGTGCTTTCTTCAACTTGCAGACCATATCACCATGATTAGACAATTGAAATCCATGCGGTTGCTCAATGTATACTTCTTCTTCCAAGTCACCATTCAAGAAGACAGACTTGACATCCATCTGATATACTTTGAAATCCTTGAAGGCAGCAAAGGCAAGAAATAATCTGACTGCTTCAATTCTTTCCATGGGAGAAAAAGTTTCTTCAAAATCAACTCCTTCTACTTGGGAGTAACCCTTGCAGACCAATCTGGCTTTGTTTCTGACTACTTCACCATCTTCATTCAGTTTATTTCGGAAGACCCATTTGGTTCCAATCACATTTTTGTTTCTAGGTCTTGGAACAAGATCCCAAGTGTGATTTTTCTCAATCTGCATCAACTCTTCCTTCATTGCTTTAGTCCAGATTTCATCATTGCATGCTTCACTTACTATTTTTGGTTCAATTTTTAAAATCAGACAATACTTTTCTGAGTCTTGAGCAATCTTTCTCCTTGTTTGAACACCTTTGCATTTATCACCTATGATATGATCTTTAGAATGATTTAGTCTTACATACCTGGGAGTTTTGAAAAATTCTTGCACTTCTATTTCTTGGACAGGTTCATTCAAACTTATCTCTTCTTCTTGTATTTCAGGATTCCCCGGATCAGTCTGGGTCTAAATTTCAGAGGGGGCTTGGACTTCTAAAACATCATTTTGATCATCTTCTTCATATTCATAAAACCTTGAGGATTTTTCAATACATTCATCAATCTTCACATTTGTACTTTCTATAATCTTTCTCAATCTCTTGTTATAACACCGGTATGCTTTGCTTTGAGTAGAATAACCCAAGAATATTCCTTCATCACTTCTAGCATCAAATTTGCCAAGGTCTTCATCTCTTTTAATGTAACATTTGCTACCAAAGACTCTGAAATACTTCACAGTGGGAGTGATGCCAAATCAGAGTTCATAAGGGGTCTTACCAGTGTTGTTTCTGATTTGTACTTGATTAAGAGTATAGACAACAGTGCTTACAACTTCTCTCCAGTAGATCTGAGGAACATTTGCTTCCATCATCATGGTTTTAGATGCTTCCTGGATGGTCTGGTTCTTTCTCTCTACTACTCCATTCTGCTGTGGAGTCCTTGGAGGAGATAACTATCTTTTTATCCCATGTTTCTCACAGAATTCTATGAACTCTCTGGATGTGAATTCTCCACCTCTACCAGACCTGAGACATTTTATGTTTAATCTGGTTTCATTCTCTACCATAGCTTTAAATATTTTGAATTTCTCAAGAGCCTCAGATTTTTCCTTCAGAAAAGTCACCCACATCATCCGGGAGTGGTCATCAATTAATAACATGAAGTATCTATCACTTTGCAAACTCCTAATTCTTGCCGGTCCACATAGATCAGTATGTATTAAGTCCAACAATCTAGTAGAAGATTGTTCCTTGCTTTTAAATGTGACTCTGCTCTGCTTACCCAACTGACATTCTTTGCACAAACTATTAGTAGGTTTCACTAGTCTTGGAAGATCTCTTACAACCTGAGTGTTGCTTATCTTGATGATATTATCAAAATTCACATGACACATTCTCCTATGCCACAACCAACTCTGATCAATTTGAACAAATAAACAACTTTTGCTAGTACCAACCAAGTGGAAGATGTTACCTTTTGTTTGAGTACCAGATGCAATCTCTATTCCAGAACTTTCAAAGATCTTACATTTTTCATTTTTGAATCAGAGATCATAGCCTTTGTCCACCAACTATCCAACACTAAGAAGATTGTGCTTCAGACCTTCAACATACAGTACATCACTGGTTTTGTTCTTTCCATCAAAAGAAATAGTTCCTCTACCTCTGATTCTGCCAATAGAATTATCACCAAACTTTACAACTCCTCCTTCATATCTTTCCAAATCTATGAACTTATTTTTGTCACCTATCATATGGTGGGAGCATCCACTGTCAATGACCCAATCATCCTTTTCTTCAACTTGGGCAGCCAGAGCTCTTTCTATCATTTTATGATTAACAGATTCAGAGGGCATTAGATCTTCTTCCTTGATGGCAATAAACACCTAGTCACTTCCAGATTTGTTTCCTGTCTCTGATTCATCATCTGTTACTCCATCATCATCGTCTTCATGAACATAGTAACACTTCTTTTGAAATCTTGATCTATTAGGGTTTGGCCTAGAAAATCTTTCTGGACACCTTGAGGCAAAATGACCAATCTTGTTGTAGTTAAAACATTTGAAAGGCAATTTTCCTTCATACTTACCGGATCCTATTGGTAGTCTCTTTGCAATGAGGGACTCAAGTTGTTCAGCTTATTCATCCTCTTCTAGATCTTTTCTTGCTTTCTCATACCAAGATGATTTTTTTGAGGAACTTTCTCCTAGATCATATCTTTGTTTGCCTTTTGTAGAGGCACTAGATTTGAATGCAGATTCAGTCTTTGGAAGTGCATCACCAAACTTAGCTAGCTCGAATGCAGATATCTTACCAACCAATTGATCCCTTATGATAGTTGTTAAGGATTTGATTTCCTCAATAACAACAACTTTGTGTTTATAAGCAGGAGGTAAGGATTTGAGAACTTTAGCAATAATTTCATCTTCATCTAGTACTCCACCAGCACATCTGATGCCACAAACAAGCTCATTTACTTTTGTCATGTAAGAAGTGATATTCTCATCTTCACTCATCTTTAAGTTTTCAAACTTTCCTTTCAGACTTTGTAGCTTGGCACACTTAACATATTTGTCTCCTTCATATAGATTTTCAAGCTTTGTCCAAATTTCATAGGCAGTCTTCAAACCCATAACATTTGTTAGCTCTAAATCAGACAAGGCACTCAATAGGGCTTCTTTAGCTTGAAGATTATTCTCTGCATCTCTGATTTCATTTAGAGTTGCAGGGCCATTTGTTGGGGGAACATATGTAATTGAGGTTATGTTCCAATATTGATATCCCATGTATTGTATGTGACATTCCATGCAGCTTTTCCAGGTAGTGAAGTTTGAACCATCAAACCTTGGACTGTCCTTCTTGTAGGTTGACATTCTGGATCTCCTCAAGTAGTTAAGCTTCTTCTAGAGGAACTTAGCTCTGATACCAATTGTTAGTTTCAAGACAGACAACTGAGAGGGGGGGTGAATTAGTTGTCTAAAAACTTTCCTTTTATTAACCACTTAAATCCTTCTTGTAATTCAGCAGCATAATAATAAATCAATCATGGAAACACGATGCAATAATTCAAGAGCAGAAACACATTAACACATATGACACTAAGATTTTAACATGGAAAACCCGGTTAAGGGAAAAACCACAGGGTGACTAACCCAAGATTGTATTCTTCGTTAAAAGAATAAAAGGAACAAAATGGCACATGCCAATTAGGGCTCACTGGCCGAGCACACTGCTCACAAGAGGCCCACTGCCTACAGGAGACACACTGTCTACAGAATAATAAATTTTACATACTTGAACTAAAGAATAGCATCTTCACCATGCTTGAGTCAGTTCCATTTAAGCTCAATACTTCTACTCTGCTTTTCGCTCTTCTCCTCTCTACCACACTCTCATCTTCCCCAAGATTATCTTTGAAAAGACTTCACAATTCTTATTTATACAAGACATCAACTTTGGGATAATCATCAAAGTCGGGACACTTTATTTTATTATAGAGCAAACACACAAATACAACTTGATTTATTACAAAAGACTTCATGTGAATCACCACTCTGTCGGCCACACATATCTGGGACTTCAATCTTCTTTGAGGAACATGCCATCTTTCACAGAACATCTTCAAGATCATCCGTAAGATGTGTATATCATCTGGTCGACCAAGTTGATAAAGAACATCATCATTCGGAAGTAATTCTTCAATTTCAAGCTCAATCTTCAATGCAGACCATCAACACAAATTGGACACAATCTAGAGACCCCCACAAGCTTTCCTGATTCACAAAGAACATCCACACCATTTTTGATAACTGAAATCATTCTCTTCTTCATCTAGAATCTTAAGAACACAGTCTATCATCACTGTCATATTGAAATAGATGCTTGCGGACCTGTAGACCATGAACCAATTGAGTTGTCAATTCCCATTGACTTCCTAAACACTCCACCAAATCCGTAGAACAAGATATTACATTTTCGGATCTCATCGGACCTATTTGTGTCACTTTGTCACCTCTGAACATCTACTAGAACTAGTTTTAATCATATGGCCATAACTTCTTCAAATCTTCATGTGACCTCTCAAATCTTTACTGGATCACCTTTAGACACATATCTACAAACCCTTTGATGCGCATCCTCTGATCTTCATCTTAGATGAGATCTTCACTTCATAGAGCTTCACTGTCTTCACTGTTCTTCTCTGTTTATGATAGGACTAATTTTCTCAATATCCTCAACACACAACTCATCCAATCCTTGACATAAATGACAACATCGGTTAGACGCATACTTGCAACATTTAGTGTATTGAATTACTGTGTGATCTTGCAAGTATTATTCTAAATAAGATTAGGGATATCATGAATAGATCTATTAGGAAAACTTTTGATGTAAAAATAGTACATGAATTTGGAGATAAACTTGCCTTAGGTAAACTTAATGCCTTGAGTGGACACCTGATAGGGATGCCTCAAACACTAGGGTTGAACGACAACCACTTTTTTTAGGTGGTTGTGATAGTGGACTTAATTCCGTCCTTGTTTCACTTAAGTGGGTGGCAGCCAACGAAGAACTGTCTAGGGTGGGAATCACCCTAGAAAGGGTTGCATACCCACTCATAGTTGCATCAAACATAGTGCAAGACATAACTACATATTCTTAAACCCCAGTGTCAGTCGCATCCGGAGGGTGCCTTGATCCCATGGATACAAGGTATGTAGGCAGTCTGGAAGGCGAAGGATGCCCCTAGTACTCATGTCCCCTGGATATAGGGTGTTCTTTTATAATTAACATCATAATCTCAAAAACATAATAAAGAAAGTCAGGTAACAAGAAGTCTCCAATACTCTGGTACAAGGAATGATGAGGTATTCAATTTTTTTAGCTTCTATTAATATTGTGACCTTAACTTTTTTGTATAATGATTCTGAACCAGGCTAACATAAGAATGTCTAGTTAGTTTTGTGCAGACAATAAGAACACAAGTCGCTAGAGGAAAAGCAAGTTGTCGGAAAGGAATGCAGGATGTAATGAAGGACTTAAGGTTTGTGTTGATCCGTTGTTCCTACATGTTATCTTGTGTAGCATACTTTTTCTCTTCACTAGATTAAGAGTGGTGAACTTTCAGGACTTGATGACTTTATAAAACTAAACACCAGTTGTCTAACTACTATAACATTTATTGAACTCTTCATAAAATTAATAGTAAAATTTATGAATCTACATTTTCTGCATCTTTTAAATCAAAATTTTTCTGTTCTCGATATTTTTTGATTCAGAGTTAGTATTATTTTGTCGAGAAGAAGTCGGGTCTTTACAAGCACCTGACATGAATTTTGTATGCTCATGATATTCCTAAATGAAAATGGAAGGTGATCAGTATGGATTTTGTATAGGGATTGCCTATGTCACGCTATAAGCATGATGCTATTCTTGTAGTGGTGAATAAAATTTCTAAGTTAGCTCATTTTATACCTAGTAACCTTACAGATGGAGCACCTATTTTAGCTAAGAAATTCATGCAAGAAGTTTTCAGATTGAATGGGGTTTCTGAAAAGATAATCTCAAATAGAGATGCTCGGATAACTTCAAGGTTTTGGCTGACCTTGTTTTCAGCTTTGGGAACATAATTGAATATAAGCTCAGCCTATCATCCAAAGAAAGATGGTCAAATTGAGAGATAATCAAATATTGGAGGATTTGTTGAAGATGTATTGCATGGATTAGCAATATGAGTGGGAAGAGTATCTTCCACTAGTTGAATTTGCATATAATATCTCTTATCATTCTCCAATTAAGATGGCTCCCTTCGAAGCATTGTACAATAGGAAGTGCTGAACTTCTATAAGATGGGATAAGATAGAAGATAGGATTTGCCTTGGGCCATAAATGCTTTCAGAGATGGAAGAGCAAGTAAAGCTAATCAAGAAAAGATTAGTAGAAGCAAATGATAGACAAAAAAACTATATTGATGCCAAGCGAACACCCCGACAATTTTCAGTAGGGGATAAAGTTCTCTTAAGAGTCAAACCACATGAGAGCCCAATTAAGTTTGGAAAGTTTTCCAAACTAGCACCTAGATATGTTGGACCTTTTGAAGTCCTAGAAGTTGTTAATCCGGTTGCTTACAGGATAGCTCTACAACCAACTCTTGCTATAATGCACGATGTTTTCCATGTATCATACTTGAAGAAATATATATCCGGATATGATCATATACTTGATTGGAATTCTCTCTAGGTACAGGACCCAGGGGTGGTCATGATCGAGTCTCACAAAGTGCTCGAGGTATGCAAGCTTTGCATGCGTAATAGAGAGGTTACTCAATGCAAGGTCTAGTGGGACCAATGTTCGGAAGAAAATGCTACCTGGGAGGATTACAATGATTTTTATCAAAAGTTTCTACATTTTTTTTTCTACAAACATGATGTAAAAGAACATATTTGTTATGTTTATTTTGTTATGGACACAATCATTGACGACTCTAAGGGGGGAGATATGTCACACCCCATTTTTAAACAACATACTTATCATTTTATTTCAAGTAGACAGATAGTTAGTTGTTGGGATAAGGTGCCATTAACCTTATAAATCCCAATATTGTATTTATTTCATTTATTATTTGTAATTTGTGATTACCCATTTGGGATGTACAAGTTTCACTTGTAGTGGTAAAAATTATTTACTGTCCACAGTAATTACGGAGTTACTGCATGCTAAGTCCCAGAGTTACCGGCAGTAGTTACAGGATGTCATTTACTATGGTAAATGGTAATTGGTCAAAGTGGGGTGCAGATGTGGAGGAATAATGTATTTTTAGTGTTATGACGCACGTCATAGATGTTGTAAGAGGGTGTAAGAGATTCTATGACAACTGTAAGTTTTCATAAGAATCTATGACACTAATAATAGCATATAATGCTACCTAAGATGATGTAAGTGGCTATTTTTAGTTCCAAGGCGTTCAATCTTGCATGGGCACTTTTTCCCAAGAGTAGGATGCATGTATGATAGCATTTATGACCCCATAAGAGCCTATTCTTGCCCATGGACACCCAAGGTTGTGTTGTTGACTCTTGACAAGTGTTATGGGCTTGTAAGAAGTCATTTAATGTGTTAAGGTCATGTAAATTCTTTATAAACCATAGCATAGTAGATGAGAGGGATATAATAGTTTCCAGGTACCCAGGTTCTGCCAGAGTGAAGGTTGAAGGACAGAGGAAGTGAATGTATTTGTAATCTCCTTTTGTGAAGATAATACAACTTTGCCTCTTTTCTTGCTGGAGTTTTTTACCTGAAAGGGTTTTCTCCACGTTAAACGCTTGTGTTTTGTGTTTGATTCTGCTTCTGGTATATTTATGTATTATGAGTTTATGTTTTGATTACAATCTCCATTAATAACACACAGTTAAAGATTGCTAAAATTTATTTGAATCAAATTTCCATTGAAGTAGTGTTGCTTTCATTTCTAACATTTGGTATCAGAGCCTAGCTAGCTTTGACTCTTGGGTGGTAGTGTGGAAGTTGTAGCTGCAGTGGGAGATTTGGTTGCATTTGTTTTGCAGATCTTGTGTTGTTATTATGGTTGCATCCACCGTTGCATCAACCTCTCAAATGGACATTGAGAAGTTCAATGGAACGGGGTATGAGTTGTGGAAGTTGAAAATGGAAGATTTGTTGGAAGAAAGAAACTAATGGTTGGCTGTCCAAAAAGAGAAGAAACCTAACGATGTCTCTCAAGATGAGTGGTTTAGACTGGATAAGAAGGCATGGGGAACCATCCGGTTGTGTCTTTCAGACTCTATCCTGTTGAATGTCGCAAAGGAAGAGACTGCACACAAGTTGTGGAAATGGTTGGGTGAGATCTATCAAGCCAAGAGTATGGTAAATAAACTTTATTTAAAAAGAAAATTATTTTCCATGAAAATACGAGAAGGCGAATCAGTTGAAGAGAATTTAAATTCTTTTGATTTGTTAGCGAGTCAGCTTGATTCAGTAGATGTTGAGGTTAGTGAGGAAGATAAATGTATCTTACTTCTTTGTTCTTTACCCGAGTCTTGGGAGAATGTTATCCTTGCTATCATTGCTAACCTCGTGGATTCGAAGTTGGATGCTCTTGCTTCAGTGCTATTGTCACAGGAATTGAGGAAGAAGAGTTCAAATAGTTCAGGGGATGCTCTTAGTGTCAGGGGAAGGTCTAAGGAAAGAGGACCTAAGGGAGATCAGAAAGGGGCTAAGGACAAGTCCAAGGACCGGTCTAAGACTCCTGGTAAAAAGAACAAAGTTAAGTGTTGGAACTACGGTAAAAGGGGACATGTGAAGAAGGAGTGCAGAAATCCCAAGAAATAGTGGGAGAGTGCTTCAGATAAGTCCTTGAATGCAGGTGAAGAAGTTTTACTTTTTGCATGTAATCTTGTTTCTAATGATCACTAGTTGATTGACTTAGGATTCTCATTTCATATGACCCCGCATAAGGAATGGTTTTCCTCATATGAAGAATATGATGGAGGTAATATCTACCTTGGTGACAACTCTACATATCCGATTGTTGGGAAATGAAAGGTATTGTTGTGTTTTAGTGATGGGAGGATTAAAACCCTCCCTAGTGTTTTGCATGTTCTTGGATTAGCTAGAAATCTGATTTCAGTTTTGAAGTTGAATGATTTGGGAACGCATGTGACATTTGACAAGCCTGGAAACAGATTGGTGAGAGGGAATTTGGTGGTAGCAAAAGGGAAGAGATTCAGGAAATTGTTTAAGTTTGAAGCCACTACAGTTTGTAATGCCTCCTATGTATCTGAGGCCACTACTAAAAATACATGTATGTTGTGGCACTGTAGATTGGACCACACAAGCAATAATGTATTGAAAACTATTAAGAATAAAAATTTGTTGGATGGTTTCTCTTATCCTGATGAGCACTTTGATTTCTGTGAGCATTGTGTGTTTGGTAAACAAAATAGAAAATTATTTCCTTCAGGAAGCAATAGAGCAAAAGAGAATTTAGAAATTATTCATACATATGTGTTTGGACATGTGGATAATGAATCTATTAGAAAATATCATTATTTTGTAACCTTCATTGATGATGTATCCATATTTACATGGATTTATTTTATGAAACATAAATATGAAGTTTTCACTAAGTTTAAGGAATTCAAAGTCTTAGTAGAGAACCAATCAGGTTTAAAGATAAAAATATTAAGATCTGACAATGGAGGGGAATATTGCTCTAAGGAATTTGATGAGTTTTGCAAGCATGCATGTATAATCAGACAAAAGACAATTCCGTATACACCACAACAGAATGGTGTTGCAGAAAGGATAAACTGAACAATTATGGAAAGGGCCAAAAGTATGCTTAGTGATTCACAGTTGGATAAATGCTTTTGGGCAGAGGCTGTGTGTACTGCTTGCTACTTGATAAATAGATCTCCTGGTAAGGCTCTTGATTCGACACCTTATGAAGTGTGGACAGGTAAGAAACCTTCTGTTTCATATTTAAGGGTTTTTGGTTGTGAGAATTTTGTTCATGTGCCTAAGGAATAGCGATCTAAGTTGGATCCAAAGGTTGAAAAGTCTACATTCATTGGATATGGTGATAATGTGAAAGGTTATAAGCTTTGGAATCCACTAACCCACAAGATTATCTTTTCTAGAGATGTTATTTTCAGGGAACTTAGAGCTATTTCTGAACCTGAGCAGCCAAAAGAGAAAGAAGAAAAGGTAAAGAAGGTGCACTTTGATTTAGAGCAGCAAGATGCACCTTAGGAAGAACAAAATGATGGATTGGGGGGTGAAGAAGAAGAAGAAGAAGATTCAAGTAGTTCTGATGAAGATGAGTCTGTTGTTACAGAAGAAGTTGGTGCAGATGATCATGCAGAAGAATAAGTTGAGACTCTTACTCCACCCTTGAGGAGATCCACAAGACAATGGAATCCAGTTGACAGGTATAACCCACCAGATTTCTGTTGTGTATATGCTTTATTGAGTACTAACAATGAACCTAGATCCTACAGGGAAGCTATTTCTGCAGATGATAGTGAATCTTGGAAACTAGCCATGCAGGAGGAGATGATGGCTTTAGACTCTTGTAACACCTGGGATCTTGTTCATTTGCCCAAAGGAAGAAAGGCCATAGGATGTAAGTGGGTCTTCAAAAAGAAATTTGGAGCAGACAGGTCATTGGAGAAGTACAAGGCTAGACTGGTAGCCAAGGGCTACTCCCAGAGAGAGGGAGTTGATTTTGGTGAGATATTCTCTCTTGTTGCTAAATTAACTTCTATTATATTTCTCTTATCCATTGCTGTAGCTTATGATTGGGAGATTGAGCAAATGGATGTTAAGACTGCGTTCTTGCATGGAGATCTTGAAGAAGAAATTTATATGCAACAACCTACAAGTTTTAAGGTAAAAGGAAAAGAACATTGGGTTTGCAGGTTAAAGAGGTCTCTTTATGGTCTGAAACAATCCCCCAGAATGTGGTATCAAAAGTTTGATTCATTTGTTTGAAATTAGGTTTTTTTAGAAGCGAGGAGGATCATTGTGTTTACATTCATTGTGTTGATGATTCTATACTGGTTATTGCTTTGTATGTTGATGATATGTTATTTTTCAGCAATACTAAGGGTATGGTCAGTGAGCTTAAAGCCCAACTTTTAGGTGTATTTGAGATGAAGGATCTTGGTGCTGCAAGGTATATTTTGGGAATAGAGATCAGGAGGGTCAGAGTTAACAAAAAGCTTTGGTTGTCACAAAGTAAGTATGTGAATACTATTGTGCAAAGGTTTAGTTTGCAGAACTGTAACCCAATTAGAGTTTCTTTACCCATTGGTACTAAGATTTCATTAGATATGTGTCCAAAGACTGAGGATGATCTTGAGGATATGTCTATTGTGCCATATGCTAGTGCTATAGGGAGTTTGATGTATGCAATGGTTTGCACTAGACCAGATATTGCCCAAGCAGTGGGAGTTTTAAGCAGATTTATGTCTAACCCTGGTAGACAACATTGGAACTATGTGAAAAGGGTGTTTAAATATCTTGCAGGTACTCCTGATCATTGTTTGGTTTATTCTGGTGCTAATAGTGCTGATAAATCTTTAGACAACAGGGTTTTGTTGATGCAGATTGGGCAGGTGACTTGGATAATCGAAGGTCTACTAGTGGCTATGTGTTTACTCTGTTTGGAGGTGCAGTGAGTTGGATGAGTAAGAGGCAACCCATAGTTGCTTTGTCCACCACATAAGCAAAGTATATGGCTGCTACACATGTCTCTAAGGAGGCAATTTGGTTGAGGAGACTGTGTACAGGTATTGGTTTTGATTGCAGGATCATTTAGATTGGTTGTGATAGCCAGAGTTCTATCTGTTTGGCTAAGAATCCCATGTATCATGCTCAGACTAAGTATGTTGATGTTCAATATCACTTTGTTCGAGAGTTGGTTGCAAATGGAGAGATTGAGCTGAAGAAGATAGACACTCAGGAGAATGTTGCAGATTCATTAACCAAGCCTGTGAGCACAGAGAAGTTTGTGTGGTGCAGAAAGGCCATGGGCCTTGTTTCTAGTGCCTGACTATTTTTTATTTGATTTCCTATGGGTTGATTTACAATGTATAATGAAAGCAACACTACTTCAATGGAAATATGATTCGAATAAAATTCAACAATCTTTAACTGTGTGTTATTAATGGAGATTGTAATCAAAACATAAACCCATAATACAGAAATATACCAGAAGCAGAATGAAACACATAACACAAGTGTTCAATGTGGAGAAAATCCTTTCGGGTAAAAAACTCCACCAAGAAAAGATTCCAAGTTGTATTATCTTCACAAAAGGAGATTACAAATACATTCACTTCCTCTATCCTTCAACCTTCACTCCGGTAGAACTTGGGTACCTGTAAACTGTTATATCCCTCTCATCTACTATGCTATGGTTTATATAGAATTTACGCAACCTCAAGACATTAAATGACTTCTTACAAGCCCATAAAACTTGTCAAGAGTCAACAACACAACCTTGGGCGTCCATGGCCAAGAATAGGCTCTTACAGGGTCATAAATGTTGTCATACATGAATCCTACACTTGGGAAAAAGTGCCCATGCAAGCTTGAACACCTTGGAGCTAAAAATAGCCACTTACAACATCTTATGACGCGTCATATGCTATTATTAGTGTCATAGATTCTTATGACAACTTACAGTTGTCATAGATTCTCTTACACCCTCTTACAACATCTATGACGTGTGTCATAACACTAAAAATAGATTATTCCTCCACATGTGCACCCCACTTTGACCAATTACCATTTACCATAGTAAATGACATCTCGTAACTACCACCGATAACTCCAGGACTTACCATGCAGTAACTCCATAATTACCATGGACAGTAAATAATTTTTACCACTGCAGGTGAAATTTGTACATCCCTTATGGGTAATTACAAATTACAAATAATAAATGGAATAAATACAATATTAGGATTTACAAGGTTAATGGCACCTTATCCCAACATTAGTTAGTGAAATTAATATGAGGAAAGTAATGTTATGTTAGAATATAGAATACATTTGATTTATATTATTTTATATGCAAAGGATAATTGTTTATGACATTATTAATATGCATGTGGTTAAATCATGTGATGGACTAACTACCGTTGTGCGACTAAGGTGGATGCAAGAACATTGTTTTCCCCCTCCAAGATGAGGAGAGAGAGCATCACCATGGAGAGGGTGCTAGATCATGTGAATACAATGATCCTTATGCTGTCTAGGAAAGGTAAGTGTAGGAAGATGGGGGGCCAAAAAGGGGTCTTAAATGACCACTTTTTTTTTCTTTCTGAAATCAGGAAATACTGACCTTGGATGAGAAATTGAGCATAGTTACACTAAAATTTTAAGATGCAACAAAAACAATGTTCATAGTGCTTCGACTCTACTCTCTAAACTACTAATTTTTTTTTAAATGGTATAGATTAAGGGGTTCAAAAAAGGGAGCCACATAATTGGTGTTGTTTCTGTAAAAAAACATAACATAGCGTGTTTTGTGGTTCCCTCAAAAGGTTAACTTTTTTTTTTGGTATTTTTAAAATTGCTTCAGTGAGAAACTAGCTAACATGTAGTTTATGCTCAATTTTTCAGATAAATTTTTAATTAATATTTGATTTTTTACTAATTTTCAAAGTGGACACATCCTGGAAAACAAAACTTTGGCCGTGCTACCCCTATAAATTTTGAAAACTAATTGAAAATCATTTTTTTTAATATGTGTAGAATGGATTCTAGTTTATAGAAATGTAATTTATTTGAAATTTCAATGAATGGTTGATTTATAAAAAAAAAAATACCAAACACTGGTTTTTGCCAAAAAATAGACACAAACAAAAGAAATTAAAGATGAAAGGCTTAACATTGTCAAAATGTGAAAAAATAACATCGTTAAATAGCTAAGAGAAAGCCTAACATTATCTAGGTGTTTGATTTGTTCGACCTTGAAACACATGCAAACCTGATGGTTAGCATGAACAAGATTATGTGAAATCCTCTAGAATATGCGAAAACACGTCTTTGGACATTGAGAAGGCACTCCAAGCCTTTGGGTTAGAAATCCAAAGTAAATCTCGAGCCTAAGGCTTGGGATTCCCAAAGCAACATATAACACGAGCGCGTTATAACACGCTCGCGTTATGTTTTACTTTGCATTTTTTTCTTTTTCTGCAAAAGTTTGCCCGATGTTTGTCAAGTTTGACATAACGCGAGCACGTTATAATGCGCTCATGTTATGTCTCGCTTGGAATGTTTTATGCTTAAGTTTGTTAAGTATGTTTGATGTATGTACGTTTCTATATATATTTGTATTTATGTATGTATGTATGTATGCATGCTTGTATGTATGTATTTATGTATGTATGCCTATATGTATGTATGTATGTATGTATATATGTATTCTTAAATGTATGTATGTATGTACGTATGTATGGTTGTATGTATGTATGTATGCATGCTTGTATGTATGTATATATGTATGCATGTTTGTATGTATGTATGTATGTATGTATGTATGCATGCTTGTATGTAGTATGTAAGGGTATTGGGTTTAGGGTGTATAAGGACCTGAGCCCATATAGTTTTTAGGGTTGAGGGTTAAGGTTTTTAGGTTTAGGGTTTAAGGTATAGGGTTGAGGGTAGAGGGTAGAGGGTTGAGGAATAATATTCAGCTTGTTGAGTGTAATAAGATTAAGTGTGTAAGGTATGGGGATTAGGGTTTAGGATATTGGGTTTAGGGTTTACGATATGGATTAAGGGTATATAAGGCATAGGGTGACTTGGGTTGAGAGTGTATGGTTTAGGTTTTAAGTATAAGGTTGAGGCACAATATTTAGGGTTTAGGGTATAAGGGTGAGGTTATAGGGTATATGGATGAGGGTTTGTGGGTGTAGGTTTTAGGTTTTAAGGTATAGGGTTGAGGGTTGAGGGATTAGGGCATAAGTATAGGGTTAAGGGTATAGGGTATAGGGTAGAGGTTTGAAGCTTGAGGGATAATGTTCAAGGTTGAGTGTCAAAGGTTAAGTGTATAGGGTATAGGCTTTAAGGGTTCAATGTTTAAGGGTATCTACGGGTTGAGAGTTTAGGGTTTAAGGGTTTAAGGTTTGAGGGATTAAGGGTTTAAGGGTTGAGGGTTTAAGGGTTGAGGGATTAGGGTTTAAGGCATAGTGTTGAGGGTAGAGGGTTTAGGGTTGAAGGTTTAAGGGTTGAGGGTTGAGGATTTAGTGTTCAGGGTTAAGAGATTAGGGTTTAAGGTATAGTGTCAAGGGTAGAGGGTTTATGGATAGGGTTTAGGGTTTATGGTTTAAGGGTTGAGGGTTGAGGATTTAGGGATAGGGTTTAGGGTTGAGGGCTAGGGTTTAAGGTATAGTGTCGAGGGTTGAGGGTTTGGGGATAGAGTTTAGGATTTAAGGTTTAAGGGTTGAGGGTTGAGGCTTTAGGGAAAGGGCTTAGGGTTTAGGTTTAAGGGTTGAGGGTTGAGGCTTTAGAGATAGGGTTTAGAGTTTAGGCTTAAGTGAGAGACCTAGATGGATAAGGACGGATGGAGAGGTAGACAAGGAGTGACTAAGAGACCTAGAGAGGGGAGAGGTAGAGAGGTGAGGGGGAGACATAGGTGAGAGATAGAGAGGTGAGGGGAGAGATAGAATAAAATGAGAGAGTGAAGTTGACAACTTGAGGGAAAGATGGCTAAGGAGGAGGGAGAGAGGTGGAGAGGAAGGGAAATATCTAGAGATCCCTAAGAGATATACAAGTGAGAGAACTACAACCTAGGGAGAGAGGGGTGAGAGAGATAGGGGAGAGATGGGGGTGAGGTAGATAGGGGAGGAGAGGGGTGGATAAGGGTTGAAGTTTTAAGGCTTTAGGGTTTAAGGGTCAAGGGTCTAGGGTTTAAGGGTTGAGGTATTAAGGGTTTAAGGGTTGAGGGATTAGGGTTTAGGGTTGAGGGATTAAGGTTTAAGGTATAGTGTTGAGGGTTGAGGGTTTAGGGATAGGGTTTAGGATTTAAGGTTTAAGGGTTAAGGGTTGAGGCTTTATGGATAGGGTTTAGGGTTAAGTGAGCAACTTAGATGGCTAAGGACAGATGGAGAGGTAAACAAGGAGTGACTGGGAGACCTAGAGAGGGGAGAGGTAGAGAGGTGAGGGGGAGACAGAGGTGAGAGATACAGAGGTGAGGGAATAGATAGAATAAAATGAGAGATTAAAGTTGACAACTTGAGGGAAAGATGGGTAAGGAGGAGGGAGAGAGGTGGAGAGGAAGGGAAATATCTAGATAGCCCTGAGAGATATACAAGTGAGAGACCTACAACCTAGGGAGAGAGGGGTGAGAGAGATAGGGGAGAGATGGGGGTGAGGCAGATAGGGGAGAAGAGGGGTGGATAAGGGTTAAGGGTTTAAGGCTTTAGGGTTTAAGGGTCAAGGGTTTAGGGTTTAAGGGTTGAGGGTTTAAGAGTTGAGGTATTAAGGGTTTAAGGGTTGAGGGATTAGGGTTTAGGGTTGAGGGATTAGGGTTTAAGGTATAGTGTCAAGGGTTGAGGGTTTAGGGATAGGGTTTAGGATTTAAGGTTTAAGGGTTGAGGGTTGAGGCTTTAGGGATAGGGTTTAGGGTTAAGTGAGAGACCTAGATGGCTAAGGACAGATGGAGAGGAAGACAAGGAGTTATTTAGAGACCTAGAGAGGGGAGAGGTAGAGAGGTGAAGGGGAGACAGAGGTGAGAGATAGAAGACAATGAGAGAGTGAAGTTGACAACTTGAGGGACAGATGGGTAAGGAGGAGGGAGAGAGGTGGAGAGGAAGGGAAATAACTAGAGATCCATTTGAGAGATATAGAGGTGAGAGACCTATAGCCTAGGGAGAGAGGGGTGAGATACATAGGGGGAAAGATAGGTGTGAGAGAGATAGAGTAGGGAGAGGAGTGGGTAATGAGACATGAGTTAGGAAACCTTTAGGAAATCAACTTTTTAAAGAAGTTGAAATATGGCCATTTTGTATAGCAAGCTAAAATATGAGTGTGTTATAACGTGAACACATTTTGGCTTGCTATACAAAAGGTAAAATAGCTAGGACACCCATGATCCAGACCCACATGCTCTGTTATTCTCCTGGTTATGCACGTGTTCCAATAGAAAAGAACTTTTTTATGCTGTTGGGAAGTGCACATGCAAAATTTTCACATTCTACCACCTTTGCATGAACTTTCCACCACCTTTTTCTGGTTTTCCAACTTAGGAAAGAGGAAGTAACATAGTTTTCACATCGAATTTGATATATATCAATTCAAGTTTCATTTTTTGTAGTGTTGCAATGTTAATTGTGATTGAATTGTAGGAATTTAACATTATACATTGGTTAATTGTACTATTATTAGTAATTCTATTTGAGTGATATACAATTGAACATTGAAAAGGAAGCAAGTTTGTGAAAAAGTCAAATTGTTGAGGAGTTTGATGCAAGAAGAAAAAATACTACATAATTGGGTAGTCTCTCCATTCGAATCTCTATTTTTTAGGTATGTCAAGTCTTTACACATGTTCTTTACATATTCCTTAATTCTATTATGTTTCTTTATCATCCCTTATCATACATGCTTAATACAATGCTTTGATTTTGTTATTATGCATATTCCATGTTCATCATTGTTTGTTTCTCATTATAACCTTAGCCCCTCTTGGCACATTTTAAACTACACAATTCTTTACACTTGCCAATTACATTTGCTTGGAAGTTTCAAAAGATTTTTCATGGTGATGGACATGAGACCACATTTCTTTGAGGCATTTTTTCAAACACCTCATTGCCTTGTCTATGTTGTTTGATAAAATGCTTTGGTAGACATGTATGTAAAATGTGGTAGCATAGACAAGGCAATGAGTTGTTTGAAAAAATGCCTCAAAGAAATGTGGTCTCATGGTGATGTCCTACCAAATCATTTTGTTCATATTATAAAATCATGGTATTCCATGAGACCACATTTCTTTGAGCAATTATATGTCAAATAGTTCATGTGCCTTGTCTATGCTTCCACATTTTGTATACATCTCTAAAAGGGAATTTGCAACTATAACATTTGAAAAAAATCCCCCTTCCATTATGCTTTGAGTGATGCCCATACCTTGTTTGAAATAGCCCATTTTGGAAAATGTAGTTGGATGCTATCAAAGGTTGTCGATTTTGGCTTTACACTTTCCAATTGCATTATCTTGAAAGATTCTAATTTTTTTTAACAAATCCATTTTGTGCATATTCTGCAATCAGTATGCTCCATGAGACCATATCTCTTTGAGGCATTTTTCCAAACAACCCACCTATCTTGTCTATGCTTCCACATTTTTTTACACATCTACTAGGGTAAGCTATAACTATAAATTTAAAAAATGCCTCTATCCTTAATGCTTTTATGGATGCCCATATCCTATTCCAAAGATCCTTTCTTAGCATGGGTAGGGAGGATCTTGACAAAGGCATTTGCTGGGAAGTTTCCAAAACCTTTTCAACAAATCCATTTTGTGCATATCTTGCTATCATTGCAATCCATGACATATCTCTTTGATGCATTTTTTCAAACAATTCACATGCCTTGTCCATGCTTCCACATTTCTCATGCATTGTTGAGAAGGGAGTTGCAATTATAACATTTGGCAAAAATCCCCCTTTCTTTCAATGATTTGATTGATGCCCATACCTTGTTCCAAAGGTGGGATGTTGACAAAAGTTGTGGAATTTAGATTTATACTAAAGCCAATTGTATTTTCTTGAAAGTTTATAATGTCTTTTAAAAAATCCATTTTGTGCTTATCTTGAAATCATTCCATGAGACCACATTTCTTTAAGGCATTCCATAAAAAAATTCATGTGCTTTGTCTATGCTACCACATTTTGCATACATGTCTATTTGTGGACATTATATTGGTAGGTCATACATTGGAAAATGGTTAGAGCAAAGTCACATGATAAATTCTTGCAAGGTAGAAATACTTCAAAAAATTTTGCTTTCCATTTTCCTTGTGTTCTTAGTGCACTTGTTTATTCATCATGGTTGAGTGACATTTACTATTCTACATGATGATTGTATGTACATTTTGTATGAAGGGTTGAATGACATATATTTCATTTATTTCTATGGATTCATTTTTAGGAACTAATATTTGTCTCTTTATCATGCTACAGATAAATTCTCCGTCATGCCGATGAAACGATCAAGGATTAAACCAACATAGGAAGAGAAAGAAGCTAATAATGCAAAGAAGGTAGCAAGTATGAGGGAACTTTGTGAGAAGAGGAAATTGGACACGATTGTCGAAGACATGCCAATTGAAGAGGAACATCAACCATCAACAAGAGATATGGTATTGGTGGCAAAAAGGGAACGAATGCAAAAACTTTGTGCTATGAGAGATTTGAATACTGTAGTTGGAGACATGTCCTCTATCGCAAGTCAAGATGGAGGGACACTATCTACCGCATCTCAAGATGAGAGTACATTATCACTCACATGTGAGGAAGGAGGTATGCCTATTGGGATAAGGTGCCATTAACCTTGTAAATCTTAATATTGTATTTATTCCATTTACGATGTGTAATTTGCAATTATCCATGAGATGTACTAGTTTCACTGGCAGGGGTAATTTCAAAGTAATCAAAGGCAATTACGGAGTGACATTTACTGTTGGCAAATGTAAAAACTCAAAGTAAATGAGGGTAGGTGTTTTCCCTTGAGGAATCTATTATATTTGGCATGTATGATAATTGTCATAAAGTTTGGTAAGTTAATCTATGACAGCTGCAAGTTGTCATAAGATTTTGAGATTCTATGACACATATGACAGATATGTTAGTTGTATATTTGCTATATTTAGCCCAAGGCTCCTATCTTGGAAAGATACTCTTTTATGGAATCTATGATGGTTATGATATGTCATTAGATGTTGTAAGAGGCCAGATTTAGTCTTGGGTCCTCAAGCTTTGCATGGTTGTTTTTGGACAAGTGGAAGGTGCTTGTAAGATGGCATTTAATGTTTGCATGTTGGAGAATCTCATGAGAGAGAAGGTGAATGCATAGGATGAGTTGAAAAACATTTCTATAAGTATTTACCATGCATTTGTTACTGCAATACAAATTTTAAGTACTCAGGTGTTGTCAAAATGTTGTTGGATTAAAGACCGAAGGAGAGATTGGTGTTGTTGTATTGTAAATCATTTTCAGATTAATACAAACATTGGGCCTCTTTCCTATGTGGAATTTTTTACCTAAAAGGGTTTTCTCCATGTTAAACATTGTGTCATGTGTTCAATTTTTTGATTTTACATTTCTTTGAAGCATAGTTTTGTTTCTGTGTTACAATCTCCATTAATAACACACAGTTAAAGATTGCAAAAAATTATATTGAATTAGATTTCCATTAAAGTAGTGTTGCTTTCATTTCTAACATTTAGTATCAGAGCCTGGCCAGCTTTCACTCTTGGGTGGTAGTGTGGAAGCTGTAGCTGCAATGGGAGATTTGGTTGTGTTTGTTTTGCAGATCTTGTGTTGTTATTATGGCTGGATCCACCATTGCATCAACCTCTCGATTGGACATTGAGAAGTTCAACAGAACAGGGTATGAGTGGTGGAAGCTAAAAATGGAAGATTTGTTGGAAGAAAGAAACCAATGGTTGGTTGTCCAAAAAGAGAAGAAACCTAACGATGTCTCTCAAGATGAGTGGGATAGACTGGATAAGAAGGCACGGGGATCCATCCGGTTGTGTCTTTCAAACTCTGTCTTGTTGAATGTCGCAAAGGAGGAGACCACACACAAGTTGTGGAATCGGTTGGGTGAGATCTATCAGGCCAAGAGTATGTTAAATAAGCTTTATTTAAAAAGAAAATTGTTTTCCATGAAAATGCAAGAAGGTGAATTAGTTGCAGAGCATTTAAATTCTTTTAATTTATTATTGAGTCAGCTTGACTCAGTAGATGTTGAGGTTAGTGAGGAAGATAAATGTATCTTACTTCTTTGTTCTTTACCCGAGTCTTGGGAGAATGTTATCCTTGCTATCACTGCTAACCTTGTGGATCCGAAGTTGGATGCTCTTGTTTCCATGCTATTGTAACAAGAATTGAGGAAGAAGAGTTCAGATAGTTCAGGGGATGCTCTCAATGTTAGGGGAAGGTCTAAGGAAAGGGGACCTAAAGGAGATCAGAAGGGGGCTAAGGACAAGTCCAAGGGCCAGTCTAAGACTCTTGGTAAAAAGAACAGAGTTAAGTGTTGGAACTACGATAAAAGGGGACATGTAAAGGAGTGCAGAAATCCCAAGAAATAGTGGGAGAGAGCTTCAGATAAGTCCTCGAATGCAGGTGAAAAAGTTTTACTTTCTGCATGTATTCTTATTTCTAATGATCACTAGTTGGTTGACTCAGGATGCTCGTTTCATATGACCCCGCATAAGGAATGGTTCTCCTCATATGAAGAATATGATGGAGGTAATATCTACCTTGGTGACAACTCTTCATATTTGCAGGAAAGGAAAGGTATTGTTGTGTTTCAATGATGGGAGGATTAAAACCTTCCCTGGTGTTTTGCATGTTCCTGGGAATGCATGATTTGGGAATGCATGTGACATTTGACAAGCATGACTTCAGATTGGTGAGAGGGAACTTGGTGGTAGAAAAAGGGAAGAGATTCGAGAACTTGTTTAAGCTTGAAGGCAATACAGTTTGTAATGCCTCTTATGTTTCCGAGGCTTCTAAAAACACTTGTATGTTGTGGCACCACAGATTGGGCCACACAAGTAATAATGTACTGAAAACTATTAAGAATAAAGAATTGTTGGATGGTTTCTCCTATTCTAATGAGCACTTTGATTTCTATAAACAAAATAGAAAATCATTTCCTTTAGGAAGCAATAGAGAAAAAGGTAAATTATAAATTATTCATACGGATGTGTTTGGACTTGTGGATAATGAATCTATTAGAAAAACTCATTATTTTGTAACCTTCATTGATGATGTGTCCAGATTTACATGGATTTATTTTATGAAGCATAAATCTAAAGTTTTCACTAAGTTTAAGGAATTCAAAGTCTTAGTAGAGAACCAATCAGGTTTAAAGATAAAAATATTAAGATCTGACAATGGAGGAGAATATTGCTCTAAGGAATTTGATGAGTTTTGCAAGTATGAAAGTATAATCAGACAAAATACTTGACACCATATACACCACAGCAGAATGGTGTTGCAGAAAGGATGAACCGAACAATTATGGAAAGAGCCAGAAGTATGCTTAGTGATGCATAGTTGGATAAATGATTTTGGGCAGAGGCTGTGTGTACTATTTGCTACTTGATAAACAGATCTCCTTGTAAGGCTCTTGATTTGACACCTTATGAAGTGTGTGATGCAGAGTGGCACAAGGGAAGCAACAAAGTTTAACTCTTCTCTACCTGCTCACCCACTTCACCTAATCTTCATCCAACCAAGGTCACATTCTAAGGGTAAATTAGGGTTTTGTTATCCTGGCTATTGTCCAACCTTCAAGACTCCTTCCACACCTTAAGATAGGTCTGCAAACACCTTCCCCATAGTTGGTTTGATCCCCAACTTCTCACAACTCTCCAACCCTTACTTGGCCTAGTGAGGCTACTAGCCCTCCTAATCTGGTTTTCACTACACAACTTGACAAAACCCTTAATGACCAGGCAAACAAATGGTGGATTTGAATACCCTTTAGGGGACTCTAACAAACTTCCAAGCCTCCAGTTCCAACTCTACTCCAGCAACTCAAAATACCCACTAGGTCTCTAGGCCTAATTGATCAATTTAGGTCTAGGTTACAAAGCAAATGGTCTAAGTTGGGGTCATAAACTTGGGACAGGAACTTGGATTACTTCCACAACCCCCAAACATCTCAAAACCACCATCCATTCACTCACCCTATCAGGATTTTGTCAATTACATCACCAAATTGCATAATTTCAGTCAAATACATAGAGATATTTGACCTAAGGCATCACTCCAAAAATTGAGGACAATCTTTCCCAACCAAATGCTTTTGGAATTAGGTAATATACATCCCTAGCCTGCATTTCACCAAGTGGCATGAAGTTTCATCAGTTAGAATGCATTCTAGGGCAAATTTTGTATGACAAACCCTAGGAATGAGGGTTTTAGACCAGTCTGACTTAAAAATGCAATATCTCCCTACTCAAATCACTTCAAGACCTCAAAATTGATGCATTAGAATCCAGACTCAACCTAGTATCAGAAAAACCACATCGATCCACTTGGCCAATCCGTACAGTCCATACAACAACAAAAATTCAAGGAAAAACAATCAGTTTTATTAGTTTTTGTGCCCAAAACTCTGTACAAAAACTTCTCTCTCCAACTGGAGTGAGAGAACAGTAATATCAACTAATCCAAGTTGGTATGCAACTTCAAAAATAGTTTCAACCATCCAAAGTGAGTTGCAACCACCCAAATACATGACAACATTAACAACTATGGCATTTTTGCCTTAACACAAGGATCTCGATTGGTTTTGCTTGTCTAATGGAGTCCAAACAACTACCATACTCCCTAAAACATGACAAAACATCAAGACTACCAACTAGACTCAAAAAATCATCATTAGACCTTCTAGGCCTAAGTGACACAACTAGGGTCCAAATGGACTAAGAAGGATTTGAGGTTTATAAGATTACCCCAAATCTCTTGACCATACAGAGTGGACCTTACAACCATGGCTAGAAAGCCTTATTATAACACACATTGAACAAAACCTCAAAATGTTGAACAAAAACCTCAAAATGCTCTTAGGTGCCCTGCACCAGTGTGGACAGGTAAGAAACCTTTTGTTTCACATTTAAGGGTTTTTGGCTGTGAGGCTTTTGTTCATGTGCCTAAGGAAAAGAGATCTAAGTTGGATCCAAAGGCTGAAAAGTGTACATTCATTAGATATGGTGATAATGTCAAAGGTTATAAGCTTTGGAATCCACTAACCGCAAGATTATCTTTTTTAGAAATGTTATTTTTAGGGAACTTAGAGCTATGTTTGAACCTAAGCAGCCAAAAGAAAAAGAAGAAAAGGTAAAGAAGGTGCACTTTGATTTAGAGTAGCAAGATGCACCTCAAGAAGAATAGAATGATGGATTGGAGGGTGAAGAAGAAGAAGATTCAAGTAGTTCTGATGAAGATGAGTCTGTTGTTACAGAAGAAGTTGGTGTAGATGATCATGCAGAAGAATGAGTAGAGTCTCTTACTCCACCCTTGAGGAGATCCACAAGACAACAGAATCTAGTTGACAGGTATAGCCCACCAGATTTCTGTTGTGTATATGCTTTATTGAGTACTAACGATGAACCTAGATCCTACAGGGAAGCTATATTTGTAGATGATAGTGAGTCTTGGCAGTTAGCCATGCAGGAGGAGATGATGGCTTTAGACTCTTGTAACACGTAGGATCTTGTTCATTTGTCCAAAGGAAGAAAGGCCATAGGATGTAAGTGGGTCTTTAAGAAGAAGTTTGGAGTAGACGGGTCATTAGGGAAGTACAAGGCTAGATTGGCAGCCAAGGGCTACTCCCAGAGAGAGGGAGTTGAGTTTGGTGAGATATTCTCTTGTTGCTAAATTAACTTCTTTTAGATTTCTCTTATCCATTGTTGCAGCTTATGATTACAAGATTGAGCAAATGGATGTTAAGACTGTGTTCTTGCATGGAGATCTTGAAGAAGAAATTTATATGCAACAACCTATAGGTTTTGAGGTAAAAAGAAAAGAACATTGGCTTTGTAGGTTAAAGAGGTCTCTTTATGGTCTGAAACAACCCCCCAGAATGTGCTATCAAAAGTTTGACTCATTTGTTTTGAAATTGGGTTTTGTTAGAAGTGAGGAGGATCACTGTGTTTAGATTTATTGTGTTGATGATTCTATATTGGTTATTTCTTTGTATAGTGATGACATGTTATTTTTCAACAATACTAAGGGTATGATCAGTGAGCTTAAAGACCAACTTTTAGGTGCATTTGAGATGAAAGATCTTGGTGCTGCAAGGTATATTTTGGGAATGGAGATCAGGAGGGACAAAGTTAACAAAAAGCTTTGGTTGTCACAAAGTAAGTATGTGAATACTATTTTGCAGAGGTTTAGTTTGTAGGACTGTAACCTAGTTAGAATTCCTTTACCCATTGGTACTAAGCTTTCATTAGATATGTATCCAAAGACTGAGGATGATCTTGAGGATATATCTAATGTTTCATATGCTAGTGTTGTAGGGAGTTTGATGTATGTAATGGTTTGCACTAGACTAGATATTGCCTAAGCAATGGGAGTTTTGAGCAGATTTATGTCTAACCCTGGCAAACAGCATTGGAACTATGCGAAGAGGGTGTTTAAATATCTTGCAGGTACTCCTGATTATTGTTTGGTTTATTCTAGTACTGATAGTGCTAACAAATCTTTGGACATACAGGGTTTTGTTGATGCAGATTGGGCATGTGACTTAGATAGTCAAAGGTCCACTATGGCTATGTGTTTACTCTGTGTGGAGGTGCAGTGAGTTGGATGAGTAAGAGGAAGCCCATAGTTGCTTTTTCCACCATGGAAGCATAGTATATGGCTGCTACTCATGTCTCTAAGGAGGCAGTTTGGTTAAGGAGACTGTGTATAGGTATTGGATTTGATTGCAGGATCATTCAGATTGGTTGTGATAGACAGAGTGCTATTTGTTTGGCCAAGAATCTAATGTATCATGCTTAGACTAAGCATGTTGATGTTTAGTATCACTTTGTTTGAGAGTTGGTTTCAAATGGAGAGATTGAGTTGAAGAAGATAGACATTCAGGAGAATGTTGTAGATTCATTGACCAAACCTATGAGCACAAAGAAGTTCGTGTGGTGTAGAGAGGCCATGGGCCTTGTTTCTAGTGCCTGATTATTTTTCATTTGATTTCCTATGGGTTGATTTACAATGTATAATGTCAATTGGGAGAATGTTGGGATAAGGTGCCATTAACCTTGTAAATCTCAATCTTGTATTTATTTCATTTATTATATGTAATTTGTAATTATCCATGAGGAGATGTACTAGTTTCACTGGTAGGGGTAATTTTGAAGTAACCGGAGGTAATTACAGAGTGACATTTACTATTGGAAAATGTAAAAACTCAAAGTAAATGAGGGTAGGCATTTTCCCTTAAGGAATCTACTATATTTGGCATGTATGACAACTATCATAATGTTTGGTAAGTGAATCTATGACAGCTGCAAGTACATAAGATTCTGAGATTCTATGACGCATATGAGGGATATGTTAGTTGTATATTTGTTATATTTATCCCAAGGTTTGTATCTTGGAAAGATACTCTTTTGTGGAATCTATGACAGTTATGACATGTCATAAGATGTTGTAAGAGGCTAGATTTAGTCTTGGGTGCCCAACCTTTGCATGACTATTTTTGGACAAGTGGAAGGTGCTTGTAAGATGGCATTTAATGTTTGCATGTTGGGGAATCTCATGAGAGAGAAGGTGAATGCCTAGGATGAGTTGGAAAACTTTTCTATAAGTATTTTCCATGCATTTTTTTTCTGCAATACAGATTTTAAGTACTCAGGTTCTGTCGAAATGCTGTTAGATTGAAGACTGAATGAGAGATTGGTGGTGTTGTTGTATTGTAAATCATTTTCAGATTAATACAAACATTGGGCCTCTTTCCTGTGTGGAGTTTTTTACCTGAAAGGGTTTTCTCCATGTTAAACATTGTGTCATGTGTTCAATTTTCTGATTTTACATTTCTATGAAGCATAGTTTTATTTCTGTGTTACAATCTCCATTAATAACACACAGTTAAAGATTGCAAAAATTTATATTGAATCTGATTTCTATTAAAGTAGTGTTTCTTTCATTTCTAACAATGCCATCATTCCCACCTCAACCTCAAGGTACATCATCTATTCCATCTCCAATCAAAGGTATGCCATCTAGCCCATCTCATTTAAATATTGATGAAATTCCAATGTTGAGATGAATACCTTTCACAACACCACCTAGAATTTTGCATAGAAAGCCAAAGTATTTGATTGATACTGATGAGAATATTTTGCAGCCAATGGAAGGTAAGATTCCAAAATGCACTTGTAGAAGATATGCTCATATGATTTGGAGAGTTTTCTTTGAAAAGTTAAATGAGACTGCAAGATGTTAACTATTTGTTGAAATGATGAAAAGTATGAAGTATAGGTCCATCATGAAGATTCTTGGGTTGAGAACATCAGAGGCTTCAAGTGAAAAATCTATTGTCAAGAATCTAATGAGTGCATATGAGAGTGGGTAACACCTCATGTACAAAAGATAGTAATGTCGCATGACGTGTCATTACATCGACAATAACAAGTAATCAAATGAAGAAAGCTCGTCTCATTAGAAAGATGAGTCAAGCATTGAGAATTAATAGAAAAACTTTATCAAGAGCCGTTGGAAGTCACCAAAGAATCAAGGACACCGATGCCAATGAATTATGGGCGTTCTTAGGGAGACTACCACAAAAAGGTAAGCCAATTGTTGAAGCATTGAGATCACTAATTGAAGACTTTTGGAATAATTACACAAGGGTATCTATAAATCAAAGGGATGTGGTAAGAAGGAGAATCGGTAGTTGAAACCGTGAGCCACATCCAAAGAATTTTTTGGATATGACTCAAACATAGTTTTTTGGTAAATTTCTAGAGATGTATCCTCAAATTAAAATTTGTCAAAGATATTTTGAAATGCTAAAACCTTTCTATGTCAAAATAAATCACACACGCACTACTTGTTGTTGTAGATTACATATTGAATTTTCTAACTATTTTGATGTTTATTAGTCTATATGTTTAGATTTGCATACTAATAATGTTTTGTAGGATTGTGGCTTACATGCCCCACCAACATCTTCAAGAGACTTCATATCAACAATTTTATGTGAAAGAGAGGAAGGTCAAATATTCTACGAGAAATTATGCTTGGATGACACATGTCAACATTGTGGTGGTTTGCAACGTATGCCAATATGTGAACATATGGAAAGAACACATGCGGTTGGAAATGAACTAGTAGAGTTTGGCAAGTATAAAACAGTGGCCTACGATACAAAAGATGGTAAAAAAGCAAAGAGGTGTGATTTGGTTATTCAAAACATTCCAGTGTATCAGTTTATGTCTACATTTTGTGAGAGTATAGTGTGTGAGGTGCATAGGTTTCTATATTTGTGCACATCACATTCATTCATGTGAATGATAGTACAGAGGATAACATAAAGATCATAAGGCAATATCATTTTTATATTAGTGATGATCACACACATTTTACTGAGTTCATGCAAGGTCACTTTTAGGTGTTCTACAATAATTTGTCTAGAAGGGGCATATCATTTAGTCAACATAAGATATGGTCAGATAATTGTGCATCACAATTCAAGAACTTGTAGATGTTCTATTGGTTGAGAAGGATGCATAATATTATAGGTGTTCAACATATGTGGAACTTTTGTGAGACCAGGCATAGAAAGGGGGAGCATGATGGTGCATGAGCATGTATCAAAAGAGCCATAGTACGAGAAGAGTTAAAGTATAAAGACAATGTAAAGTTGACAAATGCAAAATCAATCGTCGAGCTATGTAATGCTTCGATGGGTCCAGGTAATGAAGATAAGTCTTCAGTTCATAATTTTTTTTGTTTGATAGATGATACTAACATTGCACCATATGAGGATTGTTGTACACTGACAGTACCAAGTGAGCTACACTCTTTCAAAAACTCAAATGCAGTTTCATAGAGTATCCATATGTGGAAGATGGCATTCTTTTATTCTTCATGTATAAGTCAAGCCTGAAATGAGTGTGAGTCAAAGGAGTGGGTTGACGAATGGTGGTTAAGTTATCTTATCCCACTTCACATGTATCAACCCTCGATAGCACTAGATTTGACATAGATGGAATCATCGGTTGACTTTGACCACATATCAGATCTAGTTCAACTAGGTAATATATCTACTTGCATAGTTTTTCAAATTCCTAATGTTATCTTACTTTCTAGTGTTTTTGTAATGTTGACTAATTTCATCTAATTTGCTACACATATCAATGTAGGGCATGTTTATGAAGTTATTGCAGATGAAGACAATGAAGAGGGAATGGATTATTACTTGTGTCATTATGTTGAGGCCAAAAAAATTTGGAGGCCCCAATTATAGATGGAGAAAACATCGAATACCTTATAGGCTCGGTGGTTGTGACTGGAACATGGATTAGAAGGTACCCACATAAGAGTGTTAATATTTGGTTGTTTTAGGACTTTGATACACATTGGAAGATTCTTCATTACTCGAACCTTATCGTGGCATCTAATGTTCATTTGATACAATATCAAGGTAGACCTTTGAACAAGACCTTGTGGAAGGTGCGTGAGTTTGACCATGAGGCAATACTTGACACAATAAAGAGTAGAGTAGACTAGGATGGTTCATTGGATTAATTTGTACGTATGCACATTGATTTTGTAAAATCATGTTATTGATATTAATGTATTGTAGTTGATAGTTAGACCATTCGTTTCTATATTTCAAGTTTATGTATATGTTTTGGTTCCAAGTTTACATATGTTTGTCTTTTTTTTGTTGTTGCATTTTTACACATATACAGTGAATATTGGGCAAATTATATGCATATTTATGGTTTCACCATTTGACGATCTGGAGACCTCAATTTGCAAACTTGACCTTTGCAGCCCTAGATCTGACTTGGGAAACCCTTCCTCAACCATCATCTCACCTAAAACATCAACCATTTCCATCATATCCATCCAAAATATATCATATTTCCCTCATCTTAGCATTTTCATTCATTATCATAAGCTAGTCATCACAACCATTATCCTTAGACCTTGGTCCTTTCGGCCATTAGCCTACCCTTATCATCTTATCATTGTCATCATCATTGGATTTGAAAAAATGAAGTCAAAGATTCTTTAACTAGGGTACATTCCAACACATCTGGATGGGTACGTTTAGGCTAGGCATGGTCCTATTTTGCACCCAAACATGCTGAAACAGTTCGAGCTACATTGTATCGGTGATATCCCTTAAGAGTCCAAAATGCAAAAAGGCAACAATCTTTGACAAGATGGTACTCAGAAAATGTGTTACTTAGAAACATTCCATCTAAGGCTACAGGATCACATAGGGCCCCTCTACAATAACCTCTCTCAGTTTTTGATATCTCTAAGGCATTTGCTTGTGGTGTCGAGTTTTCAATTGATGGAAAAAGGGTCATATGCATGAAGTATAAAGTTGCAAAAGGGTGTAACTTTCATTCTCCTCTTCATGCAACCAAAATGACAGTTCCAAGATGTTTGGATTGGTGGTTTTATGCTAGGCATGGTCCTATTTCACACCCAAACACGATGAAACAGTTTGAGCTACATTGTACCGGCGATATCCCTTAAGAGTCTAAATTGCAAAAAGACAACAATATTTGACGAGATATTACTCATAAAGCATGTCAATTAGAAATAATCTATCTAAGGCTACAAGATCACGTAGGGCCCCTGTTGCAAGTATGGGTTGAACTGGTGTTATCATTGATGTCAACATACTCATGTTGCATTAATGAGAAGGATTGGATGAGCTGTGTGCTGAGGATATTGAGAAAATTAGTCTCAATCAGGAACAGTGAAGAACAGTGATGACAACAAGGTAAAAGTCCAAGATAGGTTGAGGATCAAAGGATACGGTTTAAAGGGTTTGTAGATATAAGTCTTGAGATGTTCCATTCAAGATTTCAAAGGTCCACATGGAGATCTGGAGAAGTTGTGGCTGTTCAAGTAAAACTGGTTCCGGCAGGTGTTCAGTGGTGACAGAGTGAGACAGATAGGTCCGGTGAGGTCCGGTAATACATTATCCCATCCTACGGATTGGAGGAAGTGTTGAGGACATCTTTTTGAAGTGTCAAGTAGATTGGTTTGTGGCTTGAAGGTCCAGAAGAACCTATTCCTCTGTAATAGTGATGACAGACTGTGTTCTTGAGGTTCCAGATGAAGGAGAGAAGGATTTCAGTAAGTAGAGGAAGTGCGGATATTCCTAGTGATTCAGGAAAGCTCGTGGAGGTCCTTGGATTATGCTCAGTTCATGTTGATGGTCCGCATTAGAGTTGGAGCCCAGAATTGAATTATACACCTTGCGAATGTTCTTGTGTTTGTTTGCTGACTTAGATGTTTGTTCCTAAGTTGATGTCGTGTACAAATAAAGGATTGCAAAGTCATTTCAAGTTGGTCTTGGTGAAGATGAGTGTGTGGTAGCGAGGAGAAAAGTGAAAAGCAGAGCAGAAGGTTTGGGCTTAAATGGAACTGACTCAAGCATGGTGAAGATGCTATTTACCAGTTCAAGTATGTAATACTTATTCTTTTGTAGACAGTGAGTCTCTTGTAGGCAGTGAGCCTCTTGTGAGCAGTGTGCTCGGGCAGTGAGCCCTAATTGGCATGTGCCATTTTGTTCTTTTTATTCTTCTAACAGAGAATACATTCTTGGGTTAATCACCCCGTGGTTTTTCCCTTAACCGAGTTTTCCACATCAAAAATCTTGGTGTCTCATGTGTTGATATGTTTCTGTTCTTGATTTGTTGCACTGTGCTTTCATGGTTGATCTTCTATTATGCTGCTAATTAACATTGTGGAGTTAAGTGTTTAATCAAGGAGAAAGTTTTGTACAACTGATTCACCCCCCCTCTCAGTTGTGTGCCCTAAATCTAACAATTGGTATCAGAGCTAAGTTCTTCTAAAAGGAGCTTAACCGCTTGAGGAGATCCAGGATGTCGTCATACAAGAAGGATAATCTGAAGTTTGATGGAACCAACTTTACTCTTTGGAAAGGTCGCATGAAATGTCACTTACAGTGTATGCGTTTTGCATATTGGTCCATGGTTACAAAAGCTTATGTACCTCCACAGGGTGGTCTGACAACCCTAAATGAAATCATAGATGCTGAAAACAATCTACAGACCAAAGAGGCTCTTCTAAGCGCATTATCTGACTCAGAGCTCTCAAATATTATTGATCTACCAACTGCCTTTGAGATTTGGGGGAAATTGGAACTTTTGCATGAAGGAGATCAGTTTGTTAAATGTGCAAAGTTACAAAGTCTAAAAGGAAAATTTGAAAAACTGAAGATGAGAGATGATGAAAATATTACCTCTTTTATGCCAAGAGTGAATGAGCTGGTTTGTGGAATTAGAAATGCAGGTGGAACCCTGAGTGAAGAAGAGATCATTGGCAAAGTTCTCAGATCCCTTCCTGCCTCATATAAAATCAAGGCTTTTGCAATCGAAGAATTCAGAGCTCACACAACAGTCACAAGAGATCAATTGGTTGGTAAGTTGGCTTCTTTCGAAATGGCTGAATTTGGAGATGATCCTCCAAAGACTGAATCTACATTCTAAGCTAGTGCCTCTGTAAAAGGGAAACAAAGGTTTGATCTGGGAGAAAACTCTTCAAGGAACCTATCATGGTATGAAACAACAAGAAAAGACTTGGAAGAAGAAGCTGAAACTGTTCATCTTGAAGCTCTTATTGCAAAAAGACTGCCAAGAGGATCCGGTAAGTATGAAGGGAAATTACCTTTTAAGTGTTTTAACTGCAATAAAATTGGTCATTTTGCCTCAAGATGTCCGGAAAGATTTTCAAGACCAAATCCTAACAGACCAAGGTTTCAAAAGAATTGTTACTATGTTCATGAAGAGGATGACAATGAAGGAGTAACAGATGATGAATCACAGACAGGAAATAAATCTGGTAATGAATGGGTGTTTATTGCCATCAAAGAAGAGGAAGAAATATCCTCTGTGTCTGTCAATCATAAAGTTGAAGAAAAAGCTCTGGCTGCCCAAGTTGAAGCAAAGGATGATTGGGTCATTGACAGTGGATGCTCTCACCATATGACAGGTGACAAGAATAAGTTCTTGAATTTGGAAAAGTATGAAGGAGGAATTGTAAAGTTTGGAGATAATTTTGCTAGCAGAATCAGAGGAAGGGGAACTATTTCTCTTGATGGAAAGAATAAAACCGGTAATGTACTGTATGTTGAAGGATTAAAGCACAATCTTCTCAGTGTTGGACAGCTGGTGGACAAAGGCTATGATCTCAGATTCAGGAATAGAAAATGCAAGATCTTTGAAAGTTCTGGAATAGAGATTGCATCCGGTACCCAAACAAAAGGTAACATCTTTCACTTGGCTAGTACTGGTAAAATTTATTTATTTGTTCAAGTTGATTAGAGTTGGTTATGGCATAGAAGAATGTGTCATGTGAACTTTGATAATATCATCAAGATAAGCAATACTCAGGCTGTAAGAGACCTTCCAAAATTGGTAAAACCTACAAATAGTTTGTGCAAAGAATGTCAGTTGGGAAAACAAAGCAGAATCTCATTCAAAAGCAAGGAACAATCTTCTATCAGATTATTAGACTTGGTTCATACTGACTTATATGGTCCGGCAAGAATCAAGAGTGTGCAAGGTGATAGATACTTCATGTTGCTAATTGATGACTATTCCTGGATGATGTGGGTAACCTTTCTGAAAGAGAAATCAGAAGCTCTTGATAAATTTAAAATATTCAAGGCTATGGTGGAAAATGAGACCGGATTAAAATTGAAATGTCTGAGGTTTGATAGAGGTGGAGAATTCACATCCGGTGAGTTCATAGACTTCTGTGAGAAACATGGAATAAAGAGATAGTTGTCTGCCCCTAGAACTCCACAGCAGAATGGAGTTGTTGAGAGAAAGAACTGGACCATCCAGGAAGCATCCAGGACCATGATGATGGAAGCAAATGTTCTTCAGATCTATTGGAGAGAAGCTGTCAGCACTGCAGTCTACACTCTCAATCGAGTTCAAATTAGAAACTATACCAGTAAGACTCCTTATGAACTCTGGTTTGGCATTACTCCCACTGTGAGATACTTCAGAGTTTTTGGTAGCAAATGTTACATTAAAAGGGATGAAGATCTAGGGAAGTTTGATGCTAGAAGTGATGAAGGAATATTCTTAGGTTATTCTACTCAAAGCAAAGCATACCGATGTTACAACAAGAGACTGAGAAAGATTGTAGAAAGTGTAAATGTGAAGGTTGATGAAGAAATTGAAAGACCCTCAAGAATTCATGAGCATGATGAAGATGATCAGAATGGTGTTCAGATTCAAGGTATCCAAGCCTCTTCTGAGAAATAAAGTCAAGTTGATCTGGTAAGATAGGAAGAAGAGATAAGTCTCAATGAGACTGATCAAGAGTTAGAGGTGTAAGAAACTTCCAAAGTTCCAAGGTATGTAACTCTGAACCACTCTAAAGATCAGATCATAGGTGACAAAAGTAAAGGAGTGCAAACAAGGAGGAAAATTGCTCAAAATTCAGATGAGTATTGTCTAATTTCAAAGATTGAACCTAAGACAATAAATGAAGCCTGCAATGATGAAAACTGGACTAAGGCAATGGAGGAAGAACTAATGCAAATTGAGAAGAATCACACTTGGGATCTTGTTCCCAGACCTAGAAATAAAAATGTGATTGGAACCAAATGGGTCTTCCGGAACAAATTGAATGAAGCCGGTGAAGTGATCAGAAATAAGGCCAGATTAGTTTGCAAAGGTTACTCTCAAATAGAAGGAGTTGATTTTGAAGAAACTTTTGCTCCGATGGAAAGAATTGAAGCAGTCAGATTATTTCTTGCATTTGCTGCCTTCAAAGATTTCAAAGTGTATCAGATAGATGTCAAGTCTGCCTTCCTGAATGGTGATTTAGAAGAAGAAGTATACATTGAACAACCGGATGGATTTGAATTATCTGAGCATGGTGATATGGTTTGCAAGTTGAAGAAGGCACTGTACAGTCTAAAGAAAGCCCTAAGAGCATGGTATGAAAGATTGGACAAACATCTCTTGAAGATTGGCTTCAACAAAGGTATTGCTAACAGTAACTTATATTTTAAAATTGATCATGAAAATATTTTGATTGTTGAAGTATTTGTTGATGATATCATCTTTGGAGGAAGAGACAGTATGTGTAAAACCTTTGCAAATCAAATGAAAAGTGAGTTTGAGATGTTAATGCTTGGTGAAATAAATTTCTTCTTGGGTCTGCAAATTACTCAAACAAAGAAAGGAATCTTTATTTCCCAGACAAAATATGTGAAAGAATTGTTGAGGAAATTTTGAATGGAAGATTCAAAGCCAATGCATACTCCCATGGCAACCAGATGTAAGTTGAGCAAAAATGGTGACTCTCCTAAGGTAGACCAGACAAAGTACAGATCAATGATTGGAGGATTACTATATCTCACTCAAACTAGACCAGATATAATGCACGCTATTGGTCTTGTTGCAAGATTCCAGGGTGATCCTAGAGAATCTCATGTCATGGCAATCAAAAGGGTTTTTAGGTATCTAAAAGGAACAGTTGAGTATGGTCTGTGGTATCCTAGAGATCATGATTTCTCTCTTCATGCATATACAGATGCAGATTGGGCAGGGGATGTGGATGACCGGAAGAGTACCAGTGGTGGAGCATTCTTTTTGGGAAAAAGATTGGTTTCTTGGCTAAGCAAGAAACAAGAGGTAATATCTCTGTCTACAACTGAAGCATAATACATTGCAGCAGCAGGTAGTTGCACTCAAGTCTTGTGGATGAAGCAGATGCTAAGAGATATTAAAGTAGAATATGAGGAGCCTATCACAATTTTCTGTGATAATTCAAGTGCAATAAATATTTCTAAGAATCTGGTGCTGCATTCTAAGACTAAGCATATATCTATCAAGTTTCACTTTCTGAGAGAGCAAGTGAACAAGGATGAAGTCATATTGGAGTATGTGCCCTCCAAGGATCAGATTGCAGATATCTTTACTAAACCTCTTCCCAAGGACTCTTTTGAGTATCTCAGGGAGAAGTTAGGGGTTATTGCCCCTCCGATGATGAACTAGGATGCACTGATGTACATCAGTCTGGTGGATATTACAGTCATATCTTGTGGTCCAGATTGATGATGGGGAGATGCTACTTAGGGGGAGCAACAGGTGTGATTATGAAGTTGCAAGTATGAACCCTTTTCCATTGATGTCAAAGGGGGAGAGAAGACATGTGAAAAACAAGTGGTTGATGATCAAAGGGGGAGCAGTATAGGAAGAGAAGACATGTGAATAGTTGTTGTTGATAGGGGGAGCTATGACAGTAAGGAGAAGTTCTTGTCTTGATGGTTTTTCACATAATATGTTGCCATCAATGACAAAGGGGGAGATTGTTGCAAGTATGTGTTGAACCAATGTTGTCATTAATGTCAACATACTCATGTTGCATTAATGAGAAGAATTGGATGAGCTGTGTGCTGAGGATATTGAGAAAATTAGTCTCAATCAAGAACAGTGAAGAACAATGATGACAACAAGGTAAAAGTCCAAGATAGGTTGAGGATCAGAGGATGCGGTTTAAAGGGTTTGTAGATATAAGTCTTGAGATGTTCCATTCGCTATTATAGAGGTCCGTATGAAGATTTGGAGAAGTTGTGGCTGTTCAAGTAAAACCAGTTCCAGTAGGTGTTCAATGGTGACAGATAGGTCTGGAGAGGTCCGGTAATACATTATCCCATCCTACGGATTGGAGGAAGTGTTGAGGACATCCTTTTGAAGTGTCAAGTAGATTAGTTTGTGGCTTGAAGGTCTGGAAGAACCTATTCCTCTGTAACAGTGATGACAGACTATGTTCTTGAGGTTTCAGATGAAGGAGAGAAGAATTTCAGTAAGTAGAGGAAGTGCGGATGTTCCTAGTGATTTAGGAAAGCTTGTGGAGGTCCTTGGATTATGTTTAGTTTGTGTTGATGGTCCACATTAGAGTTGGAGCCCAGAATTGAAGAAATACTTTTGGGTGAAGGTGTTCTTTTTGTGACTGGCTGACCAGATGAATTATACACCTTGCGAATGTTCTTGTGTTTGTTTGCTGACTTAGATGTTTGTTCCTAAGTTGATGTCGTGTACAAATAAAGGATTGCAAAGTCATTTCAAGTTGGTCTTGGTGAAGATGAGTGTGTGGTAGCGAGGAGAAAAGTGAAAAGCAGAGCAGAAGGTTTGGGCTTAAATGGAACTGACTCAAGCATGGTGAAGATGCTATTTACCAGTTCAAGTATGTAATACTTATTCTTTTGTAGACAGTGAGTCTCTTGTAGGCAGTGAGCCTCTTGTGAGCAGTGTGCTCGGGCAGTGAGCCCTAATTGGCATGTGCCATTTTGTTCTTTCTATTCTTCTAACAGAGAATACATTCTTGGGTTAATCACCCCGTGGTTTTTCCCTTAACCAGGTTTTCCACGTCAAAAATCTTGGTGTCTCATGTGTTGATATGTTTCTGTTCTTGATTTGTTGCACTGTGCTTTCATGGTTGATCTTCTATTATGCTGCTAATTAACATTGTGGAGTTAAGTGTTTAATCAAGGAGAAAGTTTTGTACAACTGATTCACCCCCCCTCTCAGTTGTGTGCCCTAAATCTAACAACCCCTCTACAATAACCTCTCTCAATTTTTGATATCTTTGAAGCGTTTGCTCATGGTCTCCAGTTTTCAGTTGATGCAAAAAGTGTGAAATGCATGCAGTGTAAAGTTGCAAAGGGGTGTAAATTTCATTTTGATCCTCGTGCAACCAAACTAACAGTTCCAACACATCTAGATGGGTATGTTTAGGCTAGGTATGGTCCTATTTCACACTCAAATACGTTGAAACAGTCCGAGCTACATTGTACCGACGATATCCCTTAAGAGTCCAAAGTGCAAAAATGCAACAATCTTTGACGAGTTGTTACTTAGAAAGCGTGTCAATTAGAAATAATCTGTCTAAGGCTACAGGATCATGTAAGGCCCCTCTACAATAACCTCTCTCATTTTTTAATATTTCTAAGGCATTTGCCTATGGTGTCCAGTTTTTAGTTGATGGAAAAAGTGTCAAATGCATGCAGTGTAAAGTTGCAAAGGGGTGTAACTTTTGTTCTACTCCTCATGTAACCAAAATGATAGTTCCAACATGTTTGGATGGGTACGTTTAAGCTAGGCATGGTCCTGTTTTGCTCCTAGACATGCTGAAACAGTTTGAGCTACATTGTACCAGTGATATCCCTTAAGAGTCCAAAGTGTAAAAAGACAACAATCTTTGATGAGATGTTACTCAGAAACAATGTCACTTAGAAACATTTTGTCTGAGGCTACATGATCACGTAGGGCCCCTCTACAATAATCTTTCTTAGTTTTTAATATCTTTGAGGTGTTTGCCGATGGTGTTAAGTTTTCAATTGATGGAAAAAGGGTCAAATGCATGCAGTGTAAAGTTGCAAAGGGGTGTAACTTTTGTTTTGCTCCTCGTGCAACCAAACTGACAATTCCAACATGTCCAGATTGGTGGGTTTATGCTAGACATGGTCCTACTTCACACCCAAACATGCTGAAACAATCCAAGCTACTTTGTACCAGCGATATCCTTTAGGAGTCCAAAGTGCAAAAAAATAGCAATTTTTGATGAGCTATTACTCAAAAAGAGTGTCAATTAGAAACAATCCATCTAAGTTTATGGGATCATGTAGGGCCCCTCTACAATAACCTCTCTCAGTTTTTGATATCTTTGAGGTGTTTGCCTGTGGTGTCCAGTTTCTAGTTGATGGAAAAAGTGTCAAATGCATGCAGTGTAAAGTTGCAAAGGGGTATAACTTTTGTTATGCTCCTCTTGCAACCAAACCAATAGTTCCAACATGTCCAGATGGGTACATTTAGGCTATGCATGGTCCTATTTCACACCCAAACATGCCAAAATAGTCCGAGCTACATTGTACCAACGATATATTTTAAGAGTCCAAAGTGTAAAAAGCCATCAATCTTTGACAAGTTGTTACTCAGAAAGCATGTCAATTAGAAATAATCCATCTAAGGCTATAGGATCACATAGGGCCCCTCTACAATAACCTATCTTAGTTTTTGATATCTATGAGGTGTTTGCCCATGGTGTCCAGTTTTCAATTGATGGAAAAAGTGTTAAATGCATGTAGTGTAAAGTTGCAAAGGGGTGTAACTGTTGTTCTGCTCCTCGTGCAACCAAAATGATAGTTCCAACACACCCAGATGGGTATTTTTAGGCTAGGCATGGTCCTGTTTCACACACAAATATGCTGAAACAGTCTGAGCTACATTGTACTGGCGATATCCCTTAAGAGTCCAAAGTGCAAAAAGGCAATAATCTTTGACGAGCTGTTACTCAGAAACTGTGTCACTTAGAAACATTCTGTCTGAGGATACGAGATCATGTAGAACCCCTCTACAATAACATCTCTTAGTTTTTGATATCTCTGAGGTGTTTACCTTGGTGAAAGTTTTCGTATACTCCAAAAATCGTCATATGCATGTACTGTAAAGTTGTAAGGTAGGCTACTTTTGTTTTGTTCTTCATGGGGCCAAACCGTTAGTGCCAACATGTCCAGTTGGGCACATCTATGTTAGGCATGGTCACCACCCTTCATTAGAAAAGAGTCATAGTCTTTCCTATTCGAAGAGTCACAAATTTTCACCTTTGAAATGTCAGAACCTAAATCATATCATTACTATTCATAGGAACCTAAATTCATTTATTTGCAATATTGCCTAAGGTTGTATTCTTAATTGTATTCTTCAATGATGTTATAGATGTCTTTCTCAATGATAAATTGCTCTCCCTTTTATATTAGTGCTTATCAACCTAATACATGAAATATGAGGCATACACGTGAATACACGTAATACGTGAAGTATACACATGAAGCATGAAGCATACATGTGAATACACATAATACATGAAGTCTACACAGGAAGCATGAAGCATACATGTGAAAACATGAAGTATACACAGGAAGCATGAATCATACATGTGAACATGTGAAGTATACACAAGAAGCATGAAGCATACATGTGAATGGTAGCATGAAGCATACGCATGAATGGTAGCATGAAGCATACACGTGGAATGGTAGATTTCTTCCAAGAATTATATGACAAACTTCTAGAGGTATGAGGTCACATGCAATAATGTCTTATGCATTTTTAGTTGCATATGAAGATGAGAAGAAATTTGAAAGCAAATAAACAAGAAAAGAAACTCATAATACAAGATTTATACCTTTCACAAGCTCCAAATCTCCCTCACTCCTTGATAAGGTTGAGGAGAGTGCACCCAAGAGATCTCCTAGCTTTACCCAAGAGGATGATTGTGTGTATGTGTAATATATGTGGATTGCTCAATGTATTTCAACACAATATGATGGGGATGATTGATTTAGATAGAGATTGAGATGGTATTTGAGATGAGAGATTGGATATGGATAGAGAGGCTAGAATGATTTTGGCATTATGATGGCATGATGAGAAGATTTGATAGAAATTTGGGCATAGTCATGATAGGATGAGTAAGTTATGAAAATGGCTTAGATGAGGGATCTATTTATATATTTTTGGTAAAAGGATGGAGGGTGAGGATTAAAAGTTTAGACTAATGTCCAGGGATGCTTGAGGATTAGGGTTTGGATTGGAGTTGTAGTCTTGTGACAAGTGTCACAAGAGGGTTGAATAAGAGAGATCAAAGGCTAAGATTTGATCATAAGATTGGATGGCTCCCATTATTTGTGAATTTTAAATTCACATTGGGAAGGATGAGGAATGAATAAAATATTCATTTCCATGGGAGAGTGTGAGGATGATGTGGACTTGTCAATGAATTAAAAATTCATTTTTGTGGGGGAGTGTTTGAATAAAAAATTTAAATTTATGGGAGGATGTGGAAACATGTGACACATGCACATTTTTGGGACCTTACATTTGTAAGCTAATTTCATGGAAGATGTTTTATCATGGAAATAGAAAGGGTGAGTTGGAAGGGTCATGTGACCTTTTGAATAAAAAAATATTTTTTATTCAAAGTGTGTGGGAGGATGGGTTAAGCAAGGTTTGACCAAGTTAATCAGGTGATTAACTTAATTAATATGATTGTAGAAAATTAGTTAATGGGTTAATGAAGTATTAAAATTAATTAAATAATGATTTATTTAATTAATTTTGGTCTAGGGGTCATGTAGGTTAGGGTAGCTAATTAAATATTGGCCATTTAATCAACTAGGTTAGGTGTAGGCTGATTAGGCTAGGCTAGATTAATTAAATAAACATGATTTATCTAATTAATCAAGATTAGGGAGATGGACAAATCAACTAAATAAATATATAACATATTTATTTAATCAATTGGGATGAAGTTGTAAGGTATAGTGATAAATTAGATGAATTAATTTATCACAAGGGATGACTTTGGGGTAAATGGATAAGAGTAGATGATTAGAGATAAATTAATTAAATCAAATGAATTAATTTAATTAATTGGAAGGGATAGTTAGTGATGTGAATATGCGAGAAAGTGGCTTGTGGGGCAAGTCAATTTTAGGTGTCTACAACATACTTCAAAGTGCATTGTATAATTACATGAATTCCCTTACCATGCTACAATTATCCTACAGAGTAGAGCTTAGATGCGTAGTGCTAGAGAGACCTAGGTGTTAGATTGCATCATGTATTATTATATTCATATGATTGATTTAATGTTCAATAATCTTAAAGGAGAATAATGTTCAAACTTTATATATTTACAATTATATAAAGGAAGAGTGCATGTAATACAATTGGACTTTAAATATTTGAAGTAAACCATCTACAAATATCCATTGAAGCATGGATTTATAATGCAAATATGGACACCATCAACAAAAAATATGTGTATTAACCAAATAGCCATATATGCATACATCAATATTTGTCGATATAAGTATAACGTATATACAAAATAACCATATAGGCTTACAAGAATGGCATATAGGCATACAATGTCAACTATATGCAATACAAAATATATGTCCACAAATGCCATATAGGCAAACAACAAAGGAACCTAATAAAAAGTCATTCCCTTATGGGTGAAGAAAATAGATCACGGGCAACCTTTGATTTTCGAGGGGATGGAGACGCATATGAGAGTGGTCTACTTTGAACCTGAGGGCTACTCCTATTTAGTTCATTATGGAGCTTTAGCTGTTACAATAAAAAGTGTAGACATTAATATATAGAAATTACAATATAAAAAATAAAATATTTAACAAAATAATCACTTACTGCTGCTAGATAATCTCTCTCCTCATTTGCCATAGTAGTAGGATCAGGGTGTGGCATTGTCATGTCCTATAGAAACCATCTAGATAGAAATTAAACTTCAAATCAATAATCATTTGATTTTTCAATAAAAAACAACTATAACAACGAATATAATTTGAAATTTACTAATCTACCTCATACCCCCGTCAAAGGCATGGAGCTATCAATTGTGAAAAGACACACCATGCTTCATTGCCATATGAACATTAGGAGGTGTCTCTACCCACATCATATAAAAATAAAACAACATTATTCAATTACAAAAACTAGAATAGTGATGCAGGTCATGGCTTATAATGTATGAGATAGTCAACAAAATTTTGAGTACTTTGGTAGACGTGTATGAAAATGTGGTAGCATAGGTAAGGCAGTGAACTGTTTGAAATTTTTTTGAGAGAATTGTTTGATAAAATGCTTTGTTAGACATGTATGGAAAATGTGGTAGCATAGACAAGGCAGTGAGCTGTTTGAAAAAATACCTCAAGGAAATGTGCTCTCATGGTGATGTCCATCACCATGAGACCACATTTCTTTGAGGCATTTTTTCAAAAAACTCATTGCCTTGTCTATGCTACCACATTACTATTATGCTTTGATAGATTTTTTCCAAGCATCCATAGTTTTTTCAAAAGCACCTATTTTATGCTTTTAGCCATGATAGCAAGGAAGTGAACTATTTGATAAAATGCTTTGGTAGACATGTATCAAAAATGTGGTAGCATAGACAAGGTAGTGAGTTGTTTGAAAAATGCCTCAAAGAAATGTGGTCTCATGGTGATGTCCTTGTCTATGCATTTGCTTGTCATGGCATTCCATGAGACCACATTTCTTTGAGGCATTTTTTCAAACAACTCATTGCCTTGTCTATGATATAGCTTACTATTATGCTTTGATAGATTTTTTCCAAGCATCCATAGCATAGACAAGGTAGTGAACTATTTGAAAAAATGCCTCAATAAAATGTGGTCTCATGGAATGCCATGACAAGCAAATGCAATTGGCAGTTGCTCCTAGTTATTAGTTATGCAATGTGAAGTAACTGCATAACTGCTTATGTTGACTTTCTAAAAAACTATATTGTAATTGAAATTTTGTCATCTATCAACATCTACTTATTAGTTATCAATGTGTAGAAATGCTTTGAGTTTGAAAGATGTGCACTCAATATAATCAACGATATGAATATAAACTACAAAAATCTAGTAAGTATAATTCATTAGTTAAACTATTTATTCTATTACCTGAGTGAAGCTTTGAACTCCACCTCCACTGGGAGGTGTTGCCGTGAAATCTCCAAGATTAACCTATTCAACATCTAAAATCAGATATTAGAATACCATTCATATAACAATGCTATTCACGTGTAATATTTATAATTGTTTACTAGTTACATACCTCGGCAGTACATGTTGTAGTGTAATATGGAGGTGGAGAACCGTTGAAAACTGAATGAAAGCTATGACCTTGAAATTTCATTACAATCATTAAACTAAATTAGTTAATATTGCATTTTAAAAATGAAACTTAATAAATTAAATTCAATGAACTTGCTAACATTTACTTGAGTATCAAGGCTGGAAGTCTCATTCAAGAGGGCATCTGTCATCACCATCTGCTCAGCTACAAATGTAGCCTGTGCACCTACATCCTGACTATCCATGGGGTCATAACCACAGGCTGACCCATAAGCCTGACAAGTATGGGGTGGAACCCTACTCCTCGAAATCTCCCTCAGCTCACTCTGTGCTAGAGGACTTGCATGCTCTATGATGCTCTGGGTCAAGGAACTAATAGACTGCAGTGTCTCGACCTCAGCACTCTCCTTCACAATGGAATGGATAGACATGTGCTCGTAGGTTGGTCTGGTGAGTGCTCATCTTGTTGGCCACTGTGGGTCAAGATATGCCCCTAGTCTATCCGGTGCTGACCCCCCACCTCTACCCTGGAAGTCCCGCATATCAAAATAGTTTGACACTTTATTGAGGACAAATTTGTTGGCAAGAGACACTGTGTGGCGTCATTGGTGTTGTCATTGATGGCAACAAAGACCATTCCACACATCGGTAGGACATAGTGTATCTTTACCGGAAGTTAGATTGAAGGATACTTGGGTCCGGTAAGCAAGAACAGAGCATGCAGCAAGGTCTGACAGTCAGGTCCAGATCTCTTAGAGGAAGTATCTCTGCAAAGTGCAGACTTGGGAAAGTCAAGAGGAATACCTTAACTGATAGACTCTAGGGATTGAGCCTCGGCGATGAAAGAGTGAAGAGATATAAGCATCTAAGTATTGAGGTTTGATTTGGCAGAATAGACAGAGGAAGAACTGACTAACAGAGCATCAAAATTATTTTGGATGACATATTGATGATGATCAAGGTTCTTAAGGTATCATCCATGATTGGCCGACATGTTAGATGACTTCTATAAGTATCTCCTTGATTCACATCACTTGGCAAGCAAGGATTCAACCGACAGTCTAAGAGTTTGGGAAAATATTGACTATTCTGGATGCCGACTAGAAAGAGGATGAAATCTTTTGTGCGGATATATATACCAGATGGATTTGGATGTGAAGAGGTGAGTGGTGTGATAGTAAAGTGCAAAGAAAAGCAAAAGAGCAGTGTGAAGACAGCAAGATAGGTTCAGAATGTAACAGGATAGCAGCACCTAAGAGAGTAAGAATGAAGTGCAGCAGATTAGTATATTAAGCTTAATCGGAACTGAACCTTAGCATATGTGGATGCTTCTCATCAGTTCAAGTATCTAGTTTTCTTGTATAAACTATTGTAGGCAGTGAGCCTCTTGTGAGCAGTATGCTCAGGCAGTGAGCCCTAATTGGCAAGTGCCATTTTGTATTTCTATTCTTCTAACAGAGAATACAATCTTCCGTTAATCACCCCGTGGTTTTCTCCCTTAACAAGGTTTCCATGTCAAAAATATTGTGTCATGTGTATTTCCATTTCATGGTTATGTTTGCTTGTTTGAATTAATGCTGCATTAATTGTTAAAAAAGTTTAGAAAGCTGAAATAATTAAGATAACTGATTCACCCCCCCTCTTAGTTATCAACAATTGGTATAAGAGCTAAGTTCCTCCAAAAGGAGCCTAACAGCTTGAGGAAGATCTGGGAACTAAAATGGATGTGTATGGTATGAGGGAGCAACTTCAGTCTGCCCTAGATGATCTTGAGCAATCAAACTGTGAAGTCAGAGAATTGAAGGAAAGACTCAAATAGGCTGATGATTTCATAAATGAACTAAAAGGGAAACTGAGTATCTCTATGAAAAAGAGAAAAGATCTACTTCAGCAATTGGCAAGTCAAAGTGAAGACAATGGTAAAAATGAAGATCTGAAGGAGAAAACCAAGTTATGTGAAAAGTTATCAAAAGAGGTCATTATGGTAAGACATGAAATGGAATCAGGAGTTATGAAATTCACCCAAGAAATTGAAGAGAAAAGAAAAACTGAAGATGATCTAAGACAATCCCTCAAGGAGAAGTCAGAAGATTGCCACAAAATGGATAGAATAATTAGGCATCTAGAATCTAATCTTGAAGATGCTAGAGATAATGAAGAAACACTTGAGGATCAAATTGACACTCTTAAAAAGGATCTTCAAACAACAAATGAATACAAAGAGAAATTCAAGATAAGTTCTGCTATACTTGAAGTTCTTCTTGAAAGCCAAAAGAGGGTAGATGACAAGCGTAGCTTGGGATATGAGAAAGGTGAAAGCTCCGGATCCGGTCAAAAGAATCTTGGATTAGAAAATCCAAGGAACAAGCCTAGAAGACCTCCGGTAAGGCAACCTAATGCTCAAAGATATCCATCCTTCAATGGATACTGCCACAACTGCAATAACTTTGGTCATAAAGCTAATTAGTGCAGAAAGAGAATAAATCATACTAATACATCCTTCTCTGAACAGTGTTTCAACTGCAAAAGGTATGGTCACAAATCTCAAGAATGTAGAAATATGCAAATGAACAATTCATTCAATGGTAGATGCTTTGCATGCAATAGAATGGGACATATGGCTAATCAATGCAAATCAAGAGGATTTCATTCAAATATGCAAAGAAATGTTGTTTGCCACAATTGCAATAGATCCGGTCATATTGCCAAATTCTGTAGAAGCAAGAACTAGGACAAAAGGGGTCCGGTGCATCATAATCAGAATCAAGACAAAGGAAAAGGAAAAGTAAATACAGATGAAGTTAAAAGTGAGATGAACAAAATTTGGGTGAAGAGAAGTACATAAAATGTAGAGGATGGATTCGCACTAGAATTTGGTGCTGATATTCCTTCCAGAAATTAAAAAATGAGCTCTGGCTCAGAGGGAGACACAAGGAAAAACATTTTTCCCCCAGCCAGTTAATTGGTGCTGGAATTGGCACAAGGAGAGTTGCGAATTAAAGGATTCTCAGAGAAACATCTAAATAAACTGTGGTTAAGATATGGAAGATCCGCAAGATGTTTAGAACAAGATTGTTTCGGTTCATCAAGTCATCCGAATAAGGAAAACAAGGCAAACGAGAATGACTTAAGTTGAGCATTTATTGCAGCTTGGTATTAGGGTTTGTAGAGCAATATAAGGGTTTTTCTTATTAAACATTTGTTCATTCTGCATTCAAGAAGAAGCAAAAAGGAGCTCTGCAACAAATTTCCTCAAGCCCATCAAAGATCATCTGTAGAAGTCGATTCATCTAGTAATTGATCCGGCTCACTCTGTAAAACCTAGAAGCGCAAAAGGTATTTTTCGTTCTTAAATATCTCTCTGCAAATCTTTGAAAGATGGGTACTCTAAATGTGGTCAAGATTTCTGATAGGCCACGCCCTAAATTTAAGAAGCATCCATATAAATCCCTAGAAGTTGATCCCCTAGGCGCCTTTTCAAGCATTCCACATGGGGTTATGCATGTAGAAGATGTTAGGGTATTCATGTGAGTATTGAAGAATTTGGGGAATCTAAGCTAGTCGATATCTATCACAAGCATTTGATAGATGACTCATTTGAACTCAAAACCCAATATAAAGCTATCCGGGACAAACATTTTGCACAATGCATTCATTTCCCCTATTTTCTGAAAGATGAATGGGTCCAGTATATCTTGAGCAGAATGCATGACAACTTCATGTGGTTGAGCAGGCCATTTAAGATCACTAAGGATGCCATTAGGGCAGTAACCAGATTACACTCAACCGACGGAATGCCTACACTCAAATCTGTCAAAAACCAAATCGTCAGTGAGGCTACTAGATCAAAGTTTGATAAAAGAGCAATGACTATTGAGGATATCACAGATCCGGATATCAAGTTTGCATCAATGATAATTGGGTATAAGATATATCAATCTAGCAGGGAGAATTCAGTATCCAGAACTGCTATATATACAACTTATGAAATGTTGAGGAAGAATGTAGACTATGATCTTTGTGAGATCCTTCAGAACCAACTCTTGGAGAATTTGTAGAAGATAACGAAGGATAAGAAGAACTCTTCCAAATATGGTGGGTTGATACTCTGCCTATTCTTTTATTGCATGAATGAGCTTCCCGGATCCAGTTGCTGGGTATGGCAGAATGATAGACCAGTAGCCATTCAAATAAGAGATTATATACATCGGCTTGGTGATGTCAAAGCACATAATACAGCTCTCTGGGGCTATTTCAAGAATTTTTAGAGCATGATGCAAGCAAGAGAGAGAATCCCCCAATATTTAGTTGAAAAATATAAAGATACAATATGCTTTATGGTAGAAACTGATCAATGCCTAATGGAGGCAGTGGAACCAAGAACAGTGTGGATCATGCTTATGGGGTATGAAGTGGATGAGAAAATTGTAGAGCTGCATGTTCAACACATGCTAAGTCAACCAAAGGATCCTAAGGCAAAAAGGTTTGGAACCTTTGAAGAGTTGAGTGTGAAAGTCTATGTGGAGCTACGTCAACCAAAAATGAAGAGAAAAGTGAGAAAAGAAGTTGAGAACATTGCCAAAAGTTATGGGATTTCAAAAGAGGCACTTGATGCCAGAAGAGAAAAGATGGAAAGGGTAGAAAAAGGAAAGAAAGAAGCAGAAAAAGAAAGTGCTCCGGTAGAAGCTTCCTCCCAGACTAGATCCTCTAAGAGCTCTACATCTACCACTGCAAAGAGCTCAAAGGCATCTAAACCGGAAGAAAAATCATCTGGTAAAAGTGAAAAGAGAACAAAGACAAAGGCAACAAGGTCTTACATCAGTCAGAAGGATGATGAAGAGACTGAATCTAATGAAGAGATCAAGAAGATGAAGAAAAAGAAGAAAGTATCCAGTGAAACCAAGGAGGCAGAGACATAAGAGTTTGTTGAAAAGCCCACTCTGTCATTAGATGATGTGGTTAAAGTAGTTACTGTGGATGGGAACCTGCAACCAATAACAAAATTCTATGATGCATATAATGATGCAGATAAAAAGATCTTGGAGGAAGCCACAGTCAAATACTTGAACATATACAATAAAGCATTTATTGAAATAATTTCTCTAATTCCTAAAAGTTTAGAGAAGGAACTTGATATGAGAAAAGAAAATGCCAAGGCTAAGGACTTAGAGATTAGAGATCAGATAGCTATCCATCTCTATCCCTCAATTACTCCAAAACAAATGGATATGATCTTCAAAGATTGCAAGGATGAGTTCCGGAGTAAGGCTAGAATGAATCAGCTCATGCTTGGAGAAACTGATAAGGTGGCAAAAGAAACAGAGGAAATCCTTTGGAATGCCTATAAAAGATTCAATATTCCTGTTGTAGAGGATTTAGGTGATGATCCCTCGGTAATAGATAACAAAGAAGAATTCACTGAGAAAATGTCAGAAGAGGCAAAGGAGACAGGTGAAGAAAAAGAAGCAAATATCTCTCATCTGATTTCCCTTACAGATTCCAGATCTAAAGGAGAAGAAAGAGTAATCAGTCAAGAAGTAGAGGAGAAGCAAAAAGAAGATGTCAGTGGTAAGGCTGCAGAAGGGGACAAAACCCTGTCACCGGCAAGAGACACAACAAAAGCAGTAGAAGAATTCTTAACCAAGGAGATGATGGAATTTGATGAACTAGAACTTCTTCAAGGACCACTCAATTTTGACTCCCTCTCCCCGGTTCAAACCATAAAGCTAGCATCCTTTACTTCAGCAAAAGAAAAAGAAAAACTCCTAAAGTCTCACATGGAGGATTGCAAGATCATAGACATTGCATCTGGTGTACTGGAAAAGATCATGCCATCTTTTCAAAAGGATCCCTCAGCCTCCTCATCTGCTAATTTCAAATCTCTAGTAAATAGTGTTAGCACACATTTTGATTCATTAGAGAAGTCAGCAGAAGATAAGGTCCGGAAAGAGTTTTTGGTAAAAAGATTATCAGAAGTACAAGGGTTAATAACCAATGATAGGAGAGTTATGAATATTAAGTTAAAGAGCTTAGAAAATGCTCTCAAAGATGGCAGTGATATTTACAAATTTTGTTTATCCTGGCCTACAGTGACCAAGGACATTGAGAAGAAGGTAAAAGAGCAAGCTGATAAACTGTTAAGTTTATCTCAAAGTATTGATCCTCTATCCTCCTCCATAGTAAATCAAGAGTGTCAGACTATTGTAGTCATAAATGAAATGAAGAAGCTTGAGAAGGAGAAGAAAAACAAAATAAGTAGGTTGAATGAACTTAGAAGAATAATTATCCCTAAGTTAGAGGCCATGCATGAGGCCCTAAATGATGCTCAAACCACAGACTGGACTAGTGATCCAACAGATCTGAAGAGGGCAGAATCTTTTGCATTCCTGTTGAGTGGTCACATCTCAATTTTGGACAGGATGAAGCAGAGTTGGGTGACAAAAGTTGTACAATTAAAGAACATTTTTGCAGATATGCTAAAGTATATGTAAAGTATAACTGGATAATATACTTATGCGACTAAGTATAGATTGAGTTTTGAAAATTTTGGTGTGCGGATCCCACCCTTTGCCATTGATGTCAAAGGGGGAGTGAGGAGCAGTGAAAAATGTGGACTCCAGCTAAGGGGGAGCTCCAGTATAGTGTACAATAGAATAGAGCATCAACCAAGGGGGAGTGTTGTATAACACTTAGTCATTTTTTACTAAGTGTTTCCATCAATGCCAAAGGGGGAGATTGTTGGCAAGAGACACTGTGTGGCTTCATTGGTGTTGTCATTGATGGCAACAAAGACCATTCCACACATCCGCAGGACATAGTGTATCTTTACCGAAAGTCAGATTGAAGGATACTTGGGTCCGGTAAGCAAGAACAGAACATGAAGCAAGGTCCAACAGTCAGGTCTGGATCTCTTAGAGGAAGTATCTCTACAAAGTGTAGACTTGGGAAAGTCAAGAGGAATACCTTAACTGATAGACTCCAGGGATTGAGCCTCTAGCGATGAAAGAGTGAAGAGATATAAGCATCTAAGTATTGAGGTCCGGTTTGGCAAAACAGACAGAGGAAGAACTGACTAATAGAGCATCAAAATTATTCTGGATGAGATATTGATGATGATCAAGGTTCTTAAGGTATCATCCATGATTGGCCGACATGTTAGATGACTTATATAAGTATCTCCTTGATTCACATCACTTGGCAAGTAAGGATTCAGCCGATAGTCTAAGAGTTTGGGAAAATATTGACTATTTCGGATGCCGACTAGAAAGAGGATGAAATCTTTTGTGTGGATATATATACTAGATGGATTTGGATGTGAAGAGGTGAGTGGTGTGATAGTAAAGTGCAAAGAAAAGCAAAAGAGCAGTGTGAAGACAACAAGACAGGTCCGAAATGTAACAGGACAACAACACCTAAGAGAGTAAGAATGAAGTGTAGCAGATCAGTATATTGAGCTTAATCGGAACTGAACCTTAGCATATGTGGATGCTTCTCATCAGTTCAAGTATCTAGTTTTCTTGTATAAACTATTGTAGATAGTGAGCCTCTTGTGAGCAGTATGCTCGGGCAGTGAGCCCTAATTGACAAGTGCCATTTTGTATTTCTATTCTTCTAACAGAGAATACAATCTTGGGTTAATCACCTTGTGGTTTTCTCCCTTAACAGGGTTTCCACGTCAAAAATATTGTGTCATGTGTATTTCCATTTCATGGTTATGTTTGCTTGTTTGAATTAATGCTGCATTAATTGTTAAGAAAGTTCAGAAAGCTGAAATAATTAAGATAACTGATTCACCCCCCTCTCAGTTATCAACAAAACTTGTAGTAGAGCTTCCTCAAAAAATATTGTAGGACCTCATTATTGTTGCATGGAGGATGGTAAAAAACCATCCACCACCTCTGCCCAAAATGGTCCTTTATCACTTGGTTGTTGCACCAATGGATAGAGAACCTCTCGCATGTAAGGGGTAGAGGTTGATTTGTTCATGGGTCTATGAAAAGGGAACACAAGTCAAATTTTGTAAATTTTTTATTTTTGACTTGTTCGTAAGATAACTTATCTGCATAGAATTGTCTAAACTCTCTCCTCTTATCTGACAAACTAAAGATTTGCTTGCTAATTTAATCTACATTTGATAACATAGATTCAAGAGATTAAGCAAGTGTGACTCTATGCGAGGTTGAAGCTGCAGGATCTTTCAACCTTGCAATTATGTCCTCAATTTGTTTTTTATTATTTTCAATTTACCCCATTAAATTTTCTTGTGTTCCAAGGGCATATTAAGGATTTACTGGAGGTGTTTGTTGTTGGGGTTATTCTTCATCAGGTATTTGGTGTTCAGGTGATTAAGGATTTTTAGGAGGAGGAGGTGCATTATTAATTCTTATAAATTAAAGAAATTTACATAAAAAACCACTTGAATCTACCTATTTAGTAACAAATTCACACAAAAAGACAAACAAAACTTACTCCGTTGGCCTCCTTGACGTCGTGGCAGCATTTTGATGAAGAATCAACAACAATTTGGTGAAGAATCTGGCCTCCAATAATGCGAGCGCACTCTTAGGGGTTTGCAGGCTGCGAGTTTGAAAGAAAACACAAATGAAAGAAATGACAATTGTTGATTTTTTTTGTTATAAACAGTCATAACACGAGCACGTTATAACATGCTCGTGTTATGGATTTTTTAAAAAAATTAAGAATTTTGGCCACTTTTTGGCCCCCCATCTTTTTGCACCCGCCTGGAATACCTACACACACTCACATTAGAGGTTAAGTCAATATCAGATTAAGTCTTAATTTATATATGTTGTTGGTCAGCTCAGTAATTATTTCAATGTTAATTTGTTTAATATTGTTGTCATCATGTCGATGGCTTAGACTTTTATGTCGACAATCAGTAAGGTTGTGTACAACTATGAATGTCAAGTCGATGTGAGTAATCAACCAAATAAGTCTAATCTTATTGTAGAGGTCTATGTCGACTTTGCTAGACTTCATCGTCGATAGTTGTGCTCCTAAATAGCATAATAGAAATATTCAAAAGAATGCATTAGTGACATCTAAGAAATAGGTGTACTATTGTTAATATTTTTAATTATTTTATAACTTAGTTATGGCTAAATTAAAATATCTAGCTTGTGGTAAAAAGAAGTAGAGTCTGTGGAAGACTCTCATCATATTCTTCCCTAGATGCTTGGAAGAGTGGAAGGAGAAAAAGCTCCATATTTCCTATTTCTTAGATCTCTAAACCGTGGATGGTTGAGAGAAATGGGGGGAAATAACTATGCATGAATTGCTTTATAACCGACATGGAGTGGATGTTAGAGCATTAATTGATCTCAGTCAAGGGAGAGAGAAGGATATATCTCTTGGATCAAAAGATTAGAACAGACAGAGGAAGATCGAAAGGGGAGTGTCGACTGCAATATTCAGGTATGCCAAGAACTAGTATAAAATTGTGGACATTATAGCTCATTAAACTATATGTATGAAGTTGTTGTTATTACTGGCAAGCCTCAAGAGGCTGCATGCTTAAATGTTTTAAATATTTTCTATAGAAAATAAATCTTCCATGTGTATATAAATGTATGCTTTGACAGAGGTTTATATATGCGGCTACTCATAAAAATGACATTTTATATCAATGTAGTACATTGAGTTATATAACTTTAGAAAACTGTGGTTACTGTTCTAGGTACATTACAATGATAATATATATCACTCATATCATATAGAATATGGTGATAATAGATATCACTCATATCAAATAGAACTTGGTCTCTAGTATGATCGAGATGACAGTGCTATGAAGCTGATAGGCTATCATATTAACATATATTCTTTTTTAAAAGAAGGTTTAAATGAAATCTAGACTTGTGTAAAGGTTGCATGTTATATATTGACCTATCTATAAACCTATGATAAGATTGTATTCTTATAGGAACATAGGTCATGTATGAGGATTTACCTCAAGAATATCTATAGAGAATACCTTGAGTAGAAATCTAGTAAAGGTCGAATGTTCAATGGTCGTTGACTGTGAGAGGTCGATATAAGAATGTTAGTTCATATATCTAGCTATCTATGATATTAACTTACCAGTTAAGTTGATAGCAGACTGAGAATACACTCATTGCTTTATGTCTAGTAAAGACTGAAGTATGATAGAGTTATATTATCATAGTATTATCCTAAAGGAACTATAACATATCGAAGTCGAGAGGGATCATCACTCTTATAAATTATAAAATCTCATAGCTTATGAAAGATCAATGACTTGAATTAAATACTATAGATGAATAGACTTCTTGTTCAGATAATCATGTAAAATAATCTATTTAACTTATGCCGTAGAGGTAGATAATATTAGCATTATCATTTTAGTTATTTTAAGCAACTGAGAGTTCTCATATATCGCCTATATTTTGGTTAAAGAGGAAACCAATCTTTTATTTTGGCCAAGATGGGTCAATAGTTATCATAAATTATTTTTACCTCATAATGGCAATATTATAGTCATTTTTATATAGAAAAATGTTATATCGATAGGAAGTTAGTCGAATATATATTCATACTACTAAGGCAAACATATCTTAGTGGAAAGAGTCTTAGAAGGCTACAGATGTCAAAAGCAATGACTTTATGATAGAATCGAGTATATCTTGAGAATATATACCATATTAATTATGAGCACATAATTGAGTTGACAAGCCTTTGAGTAGATTTATAGGTCGTCATAGACCTAAGATTGCAAAGATGCAAAGAGGGGCTCATTGCATGATTTTAAGTCACCTACGCTCTCACCTTGTACTTGTCTCATAGTAAAGGGTATATTTTAAGCCTTATAGACTAATATAGAATAAGAAAATCAAAGTGTGTTGATTTATTAATTAAAATAATGTTATCTCCAGGTCGAGAAAAGAGTGTGTGAACATACGACTTATTACAAGAAACTTTGGCCAAAGTAATGCAAAAGTCACTGCTTGCATTGTCGATTCATTGTGTACCAGAGAACTAAATAGTCAGAGTGGGTAATACATAGCTAGAGCTAGACTAGAGTTGTAAACCCAATTGTTATTAGCTATGACACTTCACTAGTTCTCAGATGGTATAAAGAATCAGTTGATTCTCATTATTTACACCCTCATAAAGGGAAGGGCCACTTCCAGAAGGAAGGTGTACAAGGGACCATCAGTCTGTGGTTGGAGGAAAAGCACCAGGGTGATGCTCTCTCTCCTCCAGTTGACTGCCGAAGACTTATGAATAGGAAATATTACTTATTATGTAAATGAAATTGATAAATAATGTAAGTTGCAAGGAATGCGACCATTTGTTATATGTTCATGATAAAAATGTGAAATTTGCTAGTCGCATGTGAAGCGACCATCTTTTTGAAATTATGTATTGTACTTCAAAATTGCAAATATAATATTATTAGATTTTGTTATATATAAAAAAAGAGAAATGGGATTTTTTGCATTATTTGTGTTTAATGTTATTTAATATTCCAGTTGGGATGTTACATCCATCGTATATGAATAAAACTCCCTAGAGAATAAGTAGCAAGAGTTGTAGAGATGAAATCATATCCACCCATGTAACGTCTCATTTTTATGGACCATATAATTGTTATCACATAGAATTGCACCCTCCTTGGACAAAGTCCAAGAATTCTAATAACACAATGGGAATGATCTCAAGGTGTGGGACCTTGCAATTTTGAGATCAGACCTCTAGAGAAGGCTAGTTCCTCTTTCTAAGCTTAAGGCTTAGAGAAATAGACTAAACCTACACTAATGATCACCAAGGAAAAGGGAGAGAGGGAAACAGAAAGGGAAAAGGTGATGCACCAAGATTTAGTGTGTTGGATTGCACTAACATAACACAGTAATGATCTCAAAGCTGAAGGAGAATCACATAGGCTCATGTAGGTTCAAATAGAGGTTAGGGAAGAGAGACAAAACCATGGAAGGGACTGTTTTATCCATGAAACATAGTTTAGATCTATCAAATAAATAGAGTGCAAGAAAAATGAGAGAGGCAATATTTAGTTTATATTGATCATAGAGGTCAAATAACCATTACAAAGTAGAACAATTTGTACCAGAAATAGATACAAAATAATTGATTACATTCATTGGTGAACCAACTAGAAGACATCAAAGGCCTAGCTTCAGGCACGATACATCAGATTCTATTAGTTCTTGCAATTACATTACAAGATCTGTGAAAACAAAAGTTTAGCAACATAACAGCCCAGAACAATAACCACCTAGAAATACATCTTTGAAACATGCATATATACCTTTGAAATCCCACTGTAGTAGCCATGGTGTGTGAAGGAGATGTCAACAATAATAGACATTGACCATGCTGCAATAACTCATTTGACATCCATGAAACGTGCCCTAGCACAACTCTGCCATGGGAGGAAGCTCCCCTATACCTCAAAGTACAAGGAATTCAATGAAAATGTAGTCACATAGGCATGGGAAGGTGGGAAATCCATATTCACATGTAAATGGGCTTTGAAAATGCATTAATGGTGACTAGGAGGATTGTTGAGCCATCAAATCATGTCCTGCATAATGAAAACTGAAGCTGTCAAAGTTTTAGAGTTTGGGGCTCCAGCCTTCAGCCTTATCGCTAGAAGAAGGAAGAAGATTGAAGGAAAGAAACATGAGCTCTGACAAATAACACTTAGAAACATTTCCCTATTGGCCATCGGGCCCCGGACCTTCCGTCTTTCACCTTCGTAGGGGAGGAGGAAGAAGGAAAGTCTGAATTCCAACATCTGAAACACTTAGCACATTCTCAAACATTTTGGGCAAAAGTTGGCTCTCAGACCCCTTGCCTTCCATCTGATTGCTGACATCACCAAAACCTTGCGAGGCAGTGGGAACATGCCACATGGCCCATTAGAGATCGGCTGCCGGGCCTTCAACCCGTGGCCTTTTGAAATAGAACTGTGAAGAGGAACAAGCAACCTCCATCCTCTAAAGCATTTCAATGCATTACTTGGCAGACCTCAGCACCCAACAACTCGACACTTTGAAAAACTCTAAAGAAGGAAGAGTCGATCGCCGACTCTCGAGACTTCTCCAAAACTTAGGATAATTTTGAAGGGAAAGGTTGGAGCTCAGGCCCCAAACCTTTCGGAACCCCACAAGAAGAATTTGAAGAGGGAGAAGCACAACTGTGATCTCGCAAGCCTTCTACACTTAGATAGTTTGCAAGAGGAAGAGTCAGAGTTTGGTCCTTGATCCTTCCAGCCTTCTCCTTCCAAAGAAAGGAAGGGATAAGAGGGAAGGTCTAAACTCTGATGTCTAAAACACATTGAACACTTAAGCGATTTTGCAAAGAACAAGGCTGAGTTTGGAGATGATAGGGATGGAAGAGCGAAGAGCAGAACTTTAAACTCTAAAGCTCTGAAAACATAGAAAACACAAGAAAAACTTAGGATCTTTGGGACTTAGTTAATCTGGGGAGTTTTGCCTTGCATTTCAGAGGGTGAAAACAATAGGATTTCGTGGATCTTTAGGCTATTTGGCCAAGAGGGTGAAATAGGATAACATTTTGGTGACTATATAGTGGTGTTTGCCTACCTAAACACTTGGATCCAGAGGCCTTATCAGTCCATTCGGTACAGATTCAAAGGGCGAGAAACAAGAACAAAGTTGGGTCAACAATATAAGCTGGGCATGCCTCCAAGAACAAAACAAAACAGACAAAGCATGCATCTCCTAACGAGAATATAGCTGAGTCCAAAGGCACTTATTGAAAGGAAACATCTAACCTATTTACAAGGTCTCACAACCATGCTAAAAGCAAGGTTTGAGATGAATCCCATTGACTGGGATTGGCAGAACCTCTCCATTTAGCTTAGAGAGTTGGAATGCATTGGCTCGTTTGCAACTGGTAATGATATGGCCACTCCATATGGCATCAAACTTTGAATGTCTTCTAGCTTTGGCCCGATCTGCATCTCATTTCAAGACTATATCTCCTTCACTGTATGTTCTACTAGTAGATCTCCTGTCAAAGGTTCTCTTGACCTGATCTTGGTGATGCTCAAGGGTCTTCATAGCAACATATCTCTTCTCATTTTTATATATATATATATATATAGATATAGATATAAACATATATATATTCATTTATATTATAGTTATTCTTGTATTTTACACTTGCTTTTTCTTTCTTCCCTTTGTCTTATAGCTTGTTGTTTGATTTTCACCTTGCACACACACTATATATAAAAATAAATATATATATATAAATATATATATATATGTATATTATATATATACATATATACACTCTCTTTTTTAGCTCTGTTTTTGCTCTTATTATTTTTTCTTTCCTTTACTTTCTAGTTTTATTTTTGGACTTTCTATTTACACTCACACCTTATGGATTTTTTCCATTTATTAGATTAGTTCACTCTTGTGTAATCTTGCTTTTTGTTCTGACCTTCACTTTACACACACCCTTAATCATATACTCTTTTACTTTGAACATGCCATTTATATTTTATGCATTCTCCTCCTTTTTCTTTTCCTCCTTTGGCTTCTTTACCCCCTATCAACTTTGTACCCCATGCCAAAACCCCACTCTCTCTTTTTAAGGCTATTCCATCTCTGCAATTTTACTCTTTCTCATTCTCTCTTTTTCTTCCTTATGATAGATCATAGAGTGTGATCCAAAATGTCGATGCAATAAAAGAAACACAGTTTTCCACAAGCTCACAATTGATCTCTCTTCTCCTCAAGTTCCAACAGTTCTGCAAGTTTGACTGTCATGACATCATTCTCCATTAATTCAAGCTCCTGTGCCAACTCAAGAGAAGGCAACTCTAATGATAGCAGGACCCTTTCTTCCCTTCCATCTACAAGCATGAAAGGGGAATTACCTATGGCTCTCTTGGGACTGATCCTATCGGCCCAAAGAGTAGTCTTTAACTGGGAGTGCCAAGTTCTTTGATTATCTTCCACTGACTCCTTGATAATTTTGATCAAGATTTTATTGGTGGACTTAGCCAAGTCATTTCCTTGTGGGTATTAATTGGATGAAGTCTTCATGTATACCCCATAGTTCAATGCCCACTCACTAATTTTTGTGCCTATAAAGGCCTTGGCATTATAAAAAATGATGGTGGATAGCACACCAAAACTTGTGACTATACCCTCAAGGAAGTCCACAATGGATGCTTCTGTGGCATCCCTTAATGTAAATGCCTTTGTCCATCTAGTGAAATAATCAGTGGGTGTGAGAATCCACTTATGGCCTGCACTAGAAGGTGGATTAATTACTCCAATGAAGTCTAAACCCCATTGAGTAAAAGGTTGATCTATTTGGATTGGATGAAGGGAAGAGCTGACAGTCTCTGCTTCCTAGAAAATAATGTACATTCTTTACATTTTTTGATCCATCTATGTGCATCACTAAATAGACTAGGCCAGTAATAACCAACCCTCATGATTCTCATTGCAGTTGTTCTGGGAGAGTAATGGCCACCAGTAGAGCCATTATGAAATTCTTCTAAGACTCTAGAAGTCTGATCTTGTGTTATACTTCTAAGAAGAACTCCACTGATGTCTTTTCTAAAGAAGACACCATCAATAATAACATAAGGAATGGATTGGAGTCTAAAGTACCTCCTTTTAGCTTGATCCAATCCATCAAGACATCTTCCTAATTGAAGAAATGTGAACATATCATCATACCAGTTAGTTGGAGTATGGGGCTCAACTGGTTACGCCTGTCCTTGAACACATATGGCCTCACTTCTATCTTTGACATCTGTTGCCATCTATTCACATAGACCTTTGCCACAAACTAGTTGTTAATGTTGATGTTGATGTCATATTCCATCACCTTGGTGATCCACCTAGCCCTTTTCTCTTTAATATCCTTGCTCAAGAGGAATTCTTTCACACCGAGGTGGTTCACCATCAATTGAATTTTGTTGTTCAAAATCATATGTCTAAAATTTTTTAGTGCCTTTACTATAGAAACACTTCTTTTTCTATAAAATCATAATTCAGTTCATATTCTTCGAGAGGCTGGCTGAAGAAAGCAATTGGCTGTTCCAATTTTTCTTCATTTTGTTGTGTCAAGACAACTGATATACCCTCTTTGCCTCCAAAGGCATACATAATGAAATCTTTCTCATAACTAGGGTTTATTAGTGTAGGAGCTTGTGCAATAGCCTGCTTGATAGCTTCAAAACTATCTTTGCCTTCCTTGGACCATGTGAAGGTAACATTCTTTTTTAGCATATATGTGAGGGGTTTTGCTATTGAAGAAAAATTAGGTATGAACCTCCTCACAAAGTTGATCTTTCCCAGAAAGTGCTGTAGACCTTTCTTATGTTTAGGGAAGGAAGAGTAAGAATGGTATTTTTTCTTTCAAGGTCAATAACCAATCCATCCTTGGAAACCACATGCCCTAACAGATTGCCTTTTGGAACAACAAATATACATTTCTTTGGATTCAATGATATCCCAAATTCTCTACATCTTTCAAAGACTTTTCTCAAATGAACCAAATGGCCAGCTGCATGCTTGGAATACACAGTCAAATCATCAAGATACACTAAAATAATATCATTCATCAGGCCTTTAAAGGCCAAATCCATTTCTCTCTAAAAAGTGGCTCCAACATTTGTCATTCTAAAAGGCATCTTTTGATAAGCCAAGGTACCCCATTTGGTGGTAAAGGTTGTCTTGTACTGGTCTAATTCTTTCACAAGAATTTGATTGTAGCCTAAGTAGCCATCTAGGAGTGAAAACCTTTTAGCACCTACTATTGTTTGTAGGATTTCTTCCATAGAAGGGAGTGGGTAGTGGTCTTTAAGAGAGGTTCTATTCAAGTCTCTAAAGTCCACACATAATCTAATTTCCCCATTCTTTTTTTTGACTGGAACAAGGTTAGCCACGCAAGAGGAATGTTTGATAGGATAAATGATCCTTGCCTCTATGAGCTTGGACAACTCTTTTCTCATTAATGGTTCTATTTTAGGATTGACAGACCTTTATTTTTGGTGAACTGGTTTGGCATTAGGATCTAGGTCAATAGTATGTTGGATTAAACTGGGATCAAAGCATTTTAAATCCCTATAATCCCAAGCTATCAAATCATTAAATTCAGTACAAAGCTCAATAATGCCTTGCCTTTCATCCTAGCTACATACTTTTCCATGCTTTAGAACTCTTCCCTGTGCAATCTCCACCTCTTCATAGTCCTGTGTTTTGACTGTCATGTTCATTTTTTCTTTCTTTTGCTGATCATCAACACCAAATATGCTCTCTAAAGTGATCAGCCCTCTGGGCAACTTGTTGGTCTTTAGCTGGATCACTTGGTCACCATATTGCTCTTGTAACATGGACTGATTTTTGGTAGCAAACTCTACTTCATCTTGCAAGAAATTCACAATTTGATGGTCACTTTCAAACACTTGCCAGCTTATCACATTGTTAGGCACATGTCTAACAACAATTCTTACATGCTGATCTAGGTTTTGTTTGACATTTTGGGCACCAACTATAGCTATCCTATCAACATCTTTGTTTCTCTATTTGGGAACTACCTGAATATTGAAGGCATTAAAGTCTTCAATAAGGTTGTAGACTCTGTGTTTGTATGACTTTAACAAGTCATTCTTTGAAGCACTTAATTTTTTGATTTGGTGGACAACTAGTTCACTGTCACCAAATACTTGTAAAATTTTAATTCCTCTTTTTTGTGCCAGTTGTATGCCCTGAATCAAGGCTTCATATTCAACTACATTGTTAGTACAGCTGAACTACAATCTAAATGAAGATAAATAACTTTCCTTTTGGGGTGAAATCAAAACAACCCCAACACCTGCTCCATTTTTGCTTCTGGAGCCATCCAAGTACATTTGCCATATCCCACTTGGATCTAATTTTTCTTTTTCAAGATTGGGGATAGTAGCTTCCTCCTCATGGATAAAATAAGTACCCATTCATATTTCCTCTATGCCCACTCATCTAGCAGTATATCAAGTATCTCATCCACAGGGGTGGTAGCTTCATATCTACTACTATCATCTTCTTCCAACTCATGTATCATACAATTCGTGTTAACATGGGTAGGAGAATAGGGCTCTATATGGTCATTTGCAATAGGCTCATCCCTAATGGTTACCTTGGTGCCATATCTAGTTCTAAACAACATGTGGGACCAGTCAGAAGATAAATACCCACCTATTTTAGTAGTGAAGTCCCTAGATAGGTATATGCCAAAGTATGCAGGGAGATCTATAACAGATATACCTTGTGAAACAGAGCAGCTAGGACATGCATGTAGAGTGAGTTCCAAGCCTTTAATAACTCCTACTATCCTTATAATAGTACCATCTAATTATATTACACCCTTGTTCACATGTTCATACTCTATACCTAACCTATCAACAATATTTTTTGGCATAACAAAGGTACCCGCCCTAGAATCTATCATACAGTTGTGCAACAACTTATCACCTATGATTACAGAAACATAAAATGGAGGGGGCTTGTTAGTTTTTCTTGTACTTACTTCCTCCTTTGGCTGACATAGGGTTGCTGGGGTAGTTGTTTTTTCTTTTGTTGCTTCCACATCAAGTTGACTGAAATCAGTTAGGGCTTCTTGGAGAACATTCCTTTGGGCTGGAATTAGAAACACATCCCACATTGAGACACTCACATTTGTCTTCTTCATTTGGTCTACAATGCTGAAAGGTATTTGATTACCTTTTAGAGGTGTTAAATTAGTAACAATTGAACCACCTTTTGGCTGCTGATTAGATTGGGGTTGTGTTGTTGAAACCGTATCTACCTTCTCAACTACCTGATCTATTTTCTCTGAAGGAACTTTAGGCACATTCTCTTTAGCTAAATTATTGGATACACTTTGGGTACAAGTGTATGACCAGATACAAGTACTAAATTATCTTCAAAAGATCTTCTCTTTGCCCTTGTATTTAATGCTATAGGGCCAACACCTTGATTGACACCACAATATTCATCAGGGGTCTAGTTCATCAAGGTAGCAATGTCTTGCATCTACCCATGGCTCCCATTACCCAACCATTCCTTGATTGGTATTAACTTGTTGTTCTCAACTTGTTGGTTTCTCTTGCACTATCAGGGCATGACTGAATTGCCCACTTTGACACAATTTTGGTCATGTGGTTGATTGCAAGGATAACACTAGTTGTCATCTTGGGCTAGGTTGTTTTGAATTGGCACAAGGGGCCCTAAAGTGCTTGCTAAATTGGGATTAACAAAATTCAAAGGTCTGACATGTCTAGGCTATCCCTACCTATTGCCTTGGTATGGTGGTCTATTTTGTTGATAACCCTAATTGAATGGTTGATATGTCTGGTTGGAGGGTTGATAAGGCCTATTTGATTGTGCCTGCTATCTCTCTAACATCACCACTCGGTTGGTCAACCTTCTTATCTCAACATCTTTATCCTCCGTTGGTTCAATCGAAGGTGTGATTAGAGGAGAAACATAATAGATAGTAGGGACTGGTGCCACAACAGGCTAAATAATAGGGGCCTTTGAAAATAGAGGCACTAGTGGCCTTGGGGCAATTTTCCCTGCCTAGATTAGGCAAATTTCTGCTCTAATGGTTGTATCATAAGAATCTAGTAAGACCACACCACCCATAGACTGAATCATGACAACAATATCTGGATTCAAAGACCTTAGGTAGTAGATAAATGTTGTGTTTGGAGAGGGCTTCACCAACAAGGGAATTATGTCCTATGTCTTCTGAAATCTATAGTTGAAATCCACCATGTATTCATGTGGAGATCTCTTGTTTGTGGATAATTGTTCTATAAGTGACAGATGGTCACTCTTATCTTCAAAGTGTTGGTACAATTTAGTGCCCAAATAATCATAATTATGTATAGATTTGGCTTGAAGACCCCTATACCATTGTAAGGCCTTTCCTTTGAATGAGGAAGCTAGCAGTCTCACAACCATGTTGTCAATAGTGACATTGTAGACAGAACAAACACTAGCAACATCTTGAATGTGCTCAGCAGGAGTAGTAGAGTCTTCACCAGTAAAGAATAGGATAGGCTTTAAGGTTGAAGTAGGTATGTCATAATATTGAGCTAGGTCAAGAGGGCTACCTCCATTAAAAGAAACAAATGGAAGATTTCTAGACATGTTAGGTATATTCAAGTTAATGACTATAAGTATATGTAAGGTTCTAACTGAATGCTGAGACCTAACTTGAAAATTCAATGGAGGAGGAGTAGACCGAGCTCTTATATGCACTAAAATATTATTTCTATTTTCCCTTGTTGGGGACCTAGATAGTCTTGTTCTTCTTCTTCTTTCAGTAAATGCAATTTCTCTGAATTGGAAATTACCTCTAGAAGAAGACCTTGTCTGCACTCCAGGCATGAAATGTTGAGTTGTTGTGTAGGAACTGTATCAACAAAGTCGATAGGTGCCTGTTGAATGCTTTCATAGTAGAAAATCCTTAGTCCAACTCTCACTCAGAGAAGAGGGTCCCACCGGGCATTCCAGAAACTATTATCACATAGAATTGCACCCTACTTGGATACAATCCAAGCATTCTAATGACACAATGGGAACGATCTTAAGGTGTGGTACCTTGCAATTTTGAGATCAGACCTCCAGAGATGGTCAGTTCCTCTTTCTAAGCTTAAGGCTTAGAGAAACAGACTAAACCTACACTAATGATCACCAAGGAAAAGGGAGAGAGGGAAACAAAAAGGGAAAAGGTGATGCACCAATATTTAGTGTGTTAGATTGCACTGACATAACACAGTAATGATCTCAAAGCTGAAGGAGAATCACACAGGCTCATACAGGTTCAAATAGAGGTTCAGGTAGAGAGACAAAACTATGGAAGTGACCATTTTATCCATGAAACATAGTTTAGATCTATCAAATAAACACAGTGCAAGAACAATGAGAGAGGCAATATTCAATTTATATTGACCATAGAGGTCAAATAACCATTACAAAGTAGAACAATTTGCAACAAAAATAGATACAAAATAATTGATTACATTCATTGGTGAACCAACTAGAATACATCAAAGGCCTAGCTTCAGGGACAATGCATCAGATTCTATTGGTTCTTGCAATCGCATTACAAGATCTGTGACAACAAAAGTTTGGCAGCATAACAACCCAGAACAATAACCAACTAAAAATACATCTTTGAAACATGCATATATATCTTTGAAAACACACTCTAGTAGCCATGGCGTGTGAAGGAGAAGTCAACAAGAATAGACATCAACCATGCTACAATAACTCATCTGACATCCCTAAAACGTGCCCTAGCACAACTCTGCCATGGGAGGAAGCTCACCCATACCTGAAAGTACAAGGAATTTAATGAAAATGCAATCACATAGGCATGGGAAGGTGGGGAATCCATCTGCACATACAAGCGGGCTCTAAAAAATGCATTAATGGTGATCAAGAGGGTCACTCAGCCATCAAATCGTGTCCTACACAATGAAAACTGAAGCTGTTAGAGTTTCAGAGTTCGAGGCTCCGACCTTTGGCCTTATCACTAGAAGAAGGAAGAAGATAGAAGGAAAGAAACGCAAGCTCTGACAAATAACACTTAGAAACATTTCCTTGTTGGCCATCGGGCCCCAGACCTTCCACCTTTCACCTTCATAGGGAAGGAGGAAGAAGGAAAGTCCTAACTCCGACATCCAAAACACTTAGCACATTCTCATACTTATTGGGTAGAAGTCAGCCCTCGGGCCCCCTGCCTTCAATTTGATTGCTGACATCACCAAAACCTTGAGGGGCAGTGGGAACACGCCATGTGGCCCATCAGAGATTGGCCACTGGACCTTCAGCCCTTGGCCTTTTGAAATAGAACTATGAAGAGGAACAAGCTGGCCTCTAACCTCCGAAGCCTTTCAACGCATTACTTGGCGGACCTCGACACTTGACAACTCAGTACTTTGAAGAACTCTAAAGAATGAAGAGTCAATCACCGAATCTTGAGACTGTAGGAGTCCAGGACAACACTGAGAGGGGGGGGTGAATCAATGTTGTATTAGTTTTCAAACATTTTATAACTTTTTGCAAGCTTTCTCTTACAGAACAAATAGAAAGGAATACATTAATGATTTGTTGAGTTTATATGCACAAGACTTACAATATCAGATGTAAACAAAAACATGATCAAACCATAAATGTGCACACACATAGAAGAAATCAATGAGAAGCATGACACAAGCTTTTACCGAGTGGAAAACCCTCAGGGGTAGAAAAACCACTCATGAAGTGCCTCACTGGCTTAACTTTAAAAACTTCTTACAAAGCCTCACTTGCTGAATATTATGTCTCACTGACAATTGAGAGGTCTCACTGACCTATAAGCCTCACTAGCATATTGTGCCTCACTGGCAACAATGTTTAGAAGCAACAACTTCAAGGAGCACCAACCCCTAATACAAAACAAACTGAAAACAAGAGCTCAAAGGGTTTCTTTGTTTCAATACAAAACATTTCTTCTCTCACATGTGTCTGTCAAATGCCCATTCTTTTCATCAACCCAAATCATGTACAAACTCAGATATTCAAAATCAATCCTTTATCCTGATCCACTCAACAACACTACATACTCTGTATGTTTCATCTTTGTCTATTTATAAAGTTGCATCAATGCACCTGAAAAATTATTGAAAATGAAAAGACTCTTGATGTTCCTCTTCTCTGCAAAATCAATTTCATCTTTTTATGACCTTTCATATTCTCTAACATTTCAATCAGTGTCCTGTAGGAGAAAATAAAATCTCTTTTATTTGTATCCTCTTCATATCCACCTGCAAGAAATCCTGAACCAACACATTACATCTCTGTAAAATAAAATCAATTTCATATTTTCTCTGTATAACTTTTCATCATCTTGAATATTCTTTTTGTATTCTCCAATCTATAAAAAACTATTTTCCTGCAAAAATATAAATCTTCATATTAATCTGTGCATAATTACTTCAAAGACTTTTCAATCTTTTCATCTTCTCTCTGACAAAATCTTTTTCATCTTCTTCAAATCGAAAGTCTTCAACAATTTATTTTTCATTCTGCCCTTGTAATAAAATCTCTTTCAAAAAATTTCATTCTTTCATCTGCCCTGCATAAATAAAATCATGAAAAAAATCCACCATAAAATATTAACAAACATCTTCAATCTAATCAATACTCTGTAAATAAAAAATCTCTGAGAACTTTTCATCTTCTCGAACTCTTCATCTTCTCCTTCACATTCTTCATTTTCTTCAAAAATCATTTTGCCCCTGCACACAACTTTTTATAAAGTGGATCATTTTGCACTTAACATCTTCAATAGATCCTATTCTTTCTGCAAAGAATTTCTTCAAACAAAATTAGAACTTAAAAAAAAACTTTTAAGTCCTTCTACATTTACTATTAAACAATTCCAATAATAGCCTTTAAAACTCCAACTTCCTTTGTTTTTACTGTCACAAGAAGGCTTAAAAAAGAAAGAAAATCTTCACAAAAAAATGCTTTTAGAATCTCTTCGAATTGCATTTTGTTATGGTTAAATATAGCCTTTAAAAAGGCAAGTCACTGCAATTACATAAGGCAGATGACACTCGGGAGACCATCAAATGTGAATCAAGATGTCAATGGCTAGTTTAAACAACGTCCACAGATCATACAATGCGCGCCCATTGGAGTTTCAAAAAGAGCCGTCGATGTGTATTACTCGCTCAAACTCATTAAGAGACAACTGGTGTGGACGGTAGACACAGTGAAAATCGCTGGTTGTCCACGACCCCTCAGTACTCTACCAGGTTACCTTAAGTGAAGATAACCTAAGATAGCAAGTCACTTGCTAAATATAACATAAAGTAATTTAACATATGATGGGCCTTATAATATACTTTGCATATGATTTTAGACATCATGTATAAGATAAGATGTTCCACACCACACTATATGAGATTTATATACCATCTTCTGATAAGCTTGATTCTTAAATGAGTATGAAACAAAACTTATGATCAAATCTCATACTTCCAAACAAGTTCCAACTTGTAAATTCCCACTTATACTATGAACATGCTTAGCATATGTGTCATCAACGACACATACATATAATTTCTTGCAAACAAGAAGATTATTATCTTCTGAGGAATAAATAATTTTGTCCCAAGTATGAACCTCATAAAGATCCTGCAATATTATCATCTCCTGAACAATCTACCACGAGTATGAATAGCCTCTTTGAAAGAAGATAAAAACCAATGCATTCCAAGATGAAACATGACAAGCACAAGACTCTTGAAGAAGATCCCTTTGATAAAGAAGAAGAAGACAACCATATGATGAAGTGCAACTTCACATCAACATTAAGCCACTGTCATTTAGAAGACCAAGCCACTGTATACTATTTGCAACTACACTTGTTTGTATGAAGATCAACTCACAACTAAAGACTGTGCCACTGAATACTTTGAACTAAGCGGTCCAAAACATCAACACATGAACTCAAGATAACGAACTCCATCACCTGTATCAGCAATACCATTGATAATCAACAACTTATCTTGTCTACACTTATCCTATCCAAATGAACAACTTCTAACAGAGTGAACAATTGTGAAAGACATGATCCTGATGATTCCAAAATAATGACATCTGCATTAGCCCCATGTGGTCAACCTTTTTGACATCAATGACAATCAGTCACCATCAGAGACTTCTCCAACACTTACAATAATTTTGAAGGGAAAGGTCATAGCTCGGGCCCTAAACCTTTCGGTCTCCCACAAGAAGAATGCAAAGAGGGAGAAGCCTAACTCCGCGATCTCGCAAGCCTTCTACACTTAGCAAGTTTGCAAAAGGAAGAGTCGGAGTTCAGCCCTCGGGCCTTCTAGCCTTCTCCTTCCAAATAAAGAAGGAAGAAGAGGGAAGGTCAAAACTTTGATGTACGAAACACATTGAACACTTAGGTGATTTTGCAAAGAACAAGGCGAAGTTCGGAGATGATAGGGATGGAAGAGTGAAGAGCCAAACTCTGAACTCCGAAACTCTGACAACATAGAAAATACAAGGCAAACTCAGGATCTTTGGGACTTAGTCAATTTGGGGAGTTTTGCCTTGCATTCTAGAGGGTGAAAACAATAGGATTTCATGGATCTTTAAGCTATTTGGCCAAGAGGGAAAAATAAGATAACAATAATTATTCTAGATTAGTGAACATTTACCATGATTGTTTTACTTCGAGTAAGTTCCACATATGTGAAGGTAATTATCATGATGTTATATTTACATAAATTAGAAAGTTGATTTAAATATTAAATATTATTGATATGATTACGATGTTTTGCTTTGGCTATGTTTTTGGGAACTAACCTATTGACGTCGAGTTGAGTGCGAATGAATGCAGGTACTCATCGAAGATGAGAACATGGTTGAGGTAGAGGTGTTCTAACCACTTGGCAATAACTGTTTGGGATGGTTAAATCTGATGCAATCACACACTCACATAGTCTCATATTGCATTTTGAATGGTTTATTATGCATTAATTGTGTGGATAATAAATGTGATTGATGTTTAGATGCCTATAAAATATGGGGTTTTTTATTGTTAGGAAAATCCTTTTCGAATGCATGATTTAATTATAGATATTAAAAGTTCTTTTGATTATATTAAATAGTGAATATATATGCGGTTGTATTTTGTTTTAATTAATACTAAATAATGAACATTCCTATTTATATGAGTATGGATGTTTGGAAGATAATATCTAAATTAGATTTAAACAATTATATTTAAATTCCAATAGGTATATATAATGTTATTTTAAATATTATTTAAATGCTTCTTTATTGATTTAAAGTGTTTATGTGTTATTAAAAATAAATAAAGTATATTAATAATACTATTATATTTATAATTTTAGATAAAGAGAATTTAAAAATAAGTTATTGTCATGCATGTGACATAAAGTTAATAAGTTATTTGTTATTATTTATTTTATTCTTATATTAATAGAAAAATTAAGAGTCTTTCAAGTATTTTATTTATTGCAATCTAATGCAAATCAAAGGTGAACTTCAGTTAACTAAAAAGAAAAGGTAAACCAAGAATAGTGAATGCCAATTTTAGGAGAGATTTGGAATAAAAATAAAACAGGTTAGCAGAAAATTTTAAAATCACATACAAGCGACCAATACCTCTAGATTTGGAAGCGACAGAAAGGAATTGAAGACAATAACTGGAAGGCAGAAATAAGGAGTGACCAAGCAGATCGGTCCATCTTCCTTTTAGGTAGAAATCCAGGTATTTTCCTTATGTATTTTGTAAATAATAAAGATTGTTGATGATTGTTATAACTGTTAGAACTATAAAAATTTGGTCTGTGTCAACTGTTCTTCTTTTATGACCATAAATCGACCTTTCTTTTTAGGCATTTGGCCTCTTTCTATGCTTGATCTGTTACTTCTTAGCCTATAGAAGTGTTTGTTAATTGACTGCTGAGATAAGACAAGACTTGCATCCTTTTCTTTTTACTGTTATGGATTGACCTCTGATATAAACATTTTACCTTATGGTTGACCTACTATCTCTTTTCTTAGCTTGTGGAAATAATTATTATCTGATTGCTGAATATAAAAACTCATACCTGAGTTTGCCAAAGTACTCAATCACCAACCTCTTCACATGCCTGATTCCAACCTTGTCGTCGTTAGGTAGTTGGGTGGTTGTTCATTGTTTTTCTAGTTTTTTTAATTAAATCGACTTCCTCTTTTCCTACTGTAGATTTCATCTTGCAGCCTGTTCATGACGTCCTCAGCCAGTCCCTAAACTTGTAAAATATTCTGGTTTTCCTCTGTTTCTCTATCTTTCCTTGATCGCCGCCTCAGATAGATCATCTCTCTCTTGGTAGATTAAAATTATGTTCTTGTGTCTCTGTGTGAATCAGAGCTGAGTAAAGAAATCTGACCGCCAATTTAGATCTGTTCAAGTTCCAGTCATTGCAAACTAATTCTAAGTTTCCTATAAACAACAAGTGTTATACCTCTTTCAATTAAATTTAGAGTTCCTGTTGAAGTTGTGTTTAATTATTTAAATATTGATTCAGACCTACTAAATTAATGTTGCTAGTGGGACAATAACTTCCTTGTAAAATCAGACATTTCCGTAGTTTCTGTCGCAGGTGCGATAGTAACCTGTTTATGACCTTTTGCAATTCCTATCACTAGTGTGATAGTAAGCCTATTATTGAGTTTCCTTAGCTTACTGTCACAACTGTGACAGTAAGACTGCTAAATTATTTAGAAAACCTGTTAATTTATGAATTGAATGATTAGATTATATGTTAAAAATTATCTTTCTTTATAAGTTAGTGTGATGAAGCAAATTTTGAGATATAAATATCATTGTCTTATTAAAACTTCTTGAAGAGAATTGGTATACTTGTTTTGAATGATTTAGAAGACTTAATATCTTATGGAAATTAAATGAAATATGAACTAGGAAGTAAAACCAATTTGATAGCCTTATAGATGCAATTATATGAACAAATGATGAACTATTGCGATATATATATATAATGAAATAGTTCTTGTCACATATATGACAGTAAGATTAAATAATGATTTAGAATACTTAGTACATTGTGAATATGTTAGAATGAATGAAATATGGACTTGGTAACTAAATCAATTTTAGTACTTAGTTTATAAGATGCATTTTTGTGTAAATCAAATGATGAGTTACTTTCTTGAAAAGTGTGCTTTCTTGATTAATGTTTTGGAAAGGGATTAGAGGTGGTTATAGGTGATTTTGATTTATTTATTTATTGGGGAAGGAAAGTAGATTTTTATGTAGGAATGTGTTCGGGTTACTTTTGGGCTAGGATGCCGAATGTGGATTATCAGAGATGGCTTTTCCTCTTTTTAGGAATTGAACCTATAACTATTTGATTTAAAGGTTTAGATCTAAACAAGCTGTCATTGAAAAAGATGATTATTATGTCTAGAAAATTTTATTGATGGATTGATACATATCTCTGCCACATCCTATTGTGAGACAATCTACATTTCATTATTTAGAATTACACATTAAGACATCAAGTTGCATCGATTGTTCCCTCCTGCTAGTTGTTTCTAGATAGCTAGACATTTCATGCAGGGCTAGGTTTCCTTCATTTTATGAAGGAATCTGGGAAAGTGTAATTGCTTCATGGTTGGTGGAAAAGTGCCTGAGCCATGTTCCCATCTCTCAGCTTGCAGGAGAACCCTTTGGTTTGTGGCGACTGAAGAGTGTATTGATTTATTTATACTTGTTGTACATGATTATTGTTCATGTAATTGGATGTGTTATGGCATGAATGCCAATAGACTTTGTATACTATTTTATAGTGCTTTCACCTAGATTGGGCATGAGATTTGTGTAAGATTTAATGACATTTATTGATTTATATTTATGAGATTATCTTTTTACTTGTGATATTGTAACTAAGCAGATTAATTACACCTTTTTATCTTTTATATTGTAATTAAGTAGATTAATTACATCATTTTATTTTTGTTACTTGTGATGTTGTAATTTAAATGGATTATTTACTTTATTTACTTTGTGATGGTTTGAGGGATTTTACATTTGGTATCAAAGCATAGTTTCAGCATTGGGAGCTCTAGGTGTGTCTGTTGCTTAGTTTGATCGAGCACGTGTGGGTTCTTATGTGCTGGCCTGCTGTGAATACCATGTGCCTTCTTTATTATGGGGTTAGATTAACCCTGATGATTGTTCTTCATTTTTTTTAGAGTTATGCATTAGTATGCGAAAGAGGATGTTGGATCATATGTTTGACTTATTTTATTTTTTGTCTTCTAGTGAATGCTTGCTTGAAACACATATTGCATTATTTTATTGAGAGCATGATCATGAATATGGATTCATTATGTGGTTATAAGAAAGATAGTATTGTATTACCTCATTGAATCTTTAAAGAGAGAAATGATAACCGCTGCTTGTAGGAAAAAAATGTTGTGTTGTGATATCTTGGTTGTTAAATGTTTGCAAGTATATGATTGTATGGATGTTTTATTTTGCTGTAAAATTGTGTTGAAAGGAGAATGGCTATTTTTCTTTCTATGTTTTTGGGAAGTTGCCTTCCAGGATGGGTGCCGAATATGGGGAAACAGGGAAGTAGGTTTTCTTTTCAAAACCTACACGCCGTTAATTGGTTTTGTATTTAATTCCCTACCATATCCTATTAATGAGATGCTGCATTCAAGTTAGGGATGCATGTAGGTTAATAGGCACACACCAGATTGCACTCTACCGATTATTTACGGGTTGCTAGGTCCTTCGAGTAGGGTTGGGCATTCTTCAGTTTGATTGTGATTTCCTTGATCAAAATGTAATCTTTGTTGCTAGGTATCTTGAACGATGTTGTGTGGAAATGATATTATGATATAGAGGTGTTTGGAATCTTAGAGGACTAGGTTACTTGTGCGATTGAGTGTGTTCTCTTAACTCGCCCCAATTTGGATCCAGGCATAGTGCAGCATCGTACTCCCTCTCTAGTGGCTAGAATTAGTCACATAGTTCATGTAATATGAAACTTTTAAACTTGATATTTATCTTTTTGACTTTGATAATTTCTCTAAATGTTGTAAGGACCAACATTGAAAATTTTATTCTTTTTTATGAAAAAGTATAGCCATCAAAATTTGATATTTATTTATCTGGTGACCTTGATGGTCATGTTTAATTTACTGTTGAAATTGAACTCATTTTATACCATATTGTTGGAATTGACGTTTTCTATTTTTCAGAATTTATTTATTTATTATTGGTGGCTATACTTGAATATTTCAACCTATTGGTCATGGATCATGTTATGTTTCTATCATGTCCATGATGGACCTCTAATAGATTGTGTAAGGGAGTAGGATACGGAGAGTATACCATTTCGTAGCGAGTGTGTTACTAAGAGCTTTGGCTAATTGAGTTCATTAATTATTGTTAGATGCATTAAACATTGTTGAAGTGTTGAGGAAGTTCTGAATATAATTATTGTTATGCATTAATTTTGGTGTCACTATGGATCACATAATTATTGTTATGCATTAATTTTGGTGTCACTATGGATCACTTGAAGTAAGTTGAAGTTTTGTATGAAGTTAAAGGTTTATGGGGTGAAAAGGAATTTTTTTATAGAAGAAGTGGAAAAAGTTAATAAAGAATTGATGAATGTTAAAAGGAGTAATATAGAATATATATGAAATTTTTTGTGAAAATGACCTTTTGGAAAAAGAATTGGTGAAAGAAGAGTTGAAGTTGTTTGAAACAATGAATAATTGCAAGAAAAGTTGAAGAACCTAGAAGGAGAAAATTCTAATAGAAAGATCAAAATGATGAGTTAAAACAATTGTTTGCAGCATGGCAAAAAGAAAATGAGTGTTGAAATCAAGCCGTCAGTTTGAGAAGTCTCATGTGACATAGATGATTTATGTTCTTTTGATCAATCATTTGGTAAGTTTGCTGAAGTTGCTTTTGTTGCAGAAAGTAAGGATGAAAATGATGGTGAATCTGCTATCATAGCTAGTTGTTTTGATGATAATGCTGGTTTGAAAATCTTGAAGAAAATTGAATATATAGGTGAAGGTTTGGGTAAGCATGGGCAAGGAATCAAAGAGCCCATTGAGTCAATTGTGGGGACTAAGTATGAAAGTCTTAGGTATTGAGGTAAAGGAAAAGAAAAGATAAATATTTTTGCAAATACTAAGAAGTCATTTCAAGAAAAGGAGATTTTACATTTGGTATCAGAATATAAACAATAGAAATAAAACAACCAAATATAGTGAATAGCCAAGTGCAGAGAATAGTAAAAAAATTAAAGAAGTTGAATTGTTTTAGCATTGTGCAAAAGCACGAGGAAGACAAGGAAGAGTTCTTTTCCTAGAAATTCTGAATTGTAGATTAGGTCAAAGATAAGGTTTGGTTGTATGTAATGCAAGAGGAAATGTATTCCATTTATAGGAATGATATGAGTGGTATAGTTTCAGAGGAGTTATTTGCACAATAAAGTGGATTTGGCCTAGTTGGTGCACCTTTGGAGTTTTGTCTTGTTGTTGGAGATCTCGACCAATGTTTGTTTGGGAGGATTGATCTTTTGATATTATATTGTGTTACCATGAGATTGCATGTGCATTATGAGGATTAATTCTTATTTTTATGAGTCTATGCGAATTGATTTTTGCCTCGTTTGGTGTACATTAAAGATGTGATTATTATTCTTATGCTAGAATGAATGAAATTGAGTGGTCTTGTACCATGTGATGGATTAGACATTGAATTGGCAGTTGTACCATGCGAATTGATTGATTGATTATACTTGGATTTATTTGATGAATGTAATGTTAAATGCGAAATTGAGAGATTGTTTTGTATAAGGTTGAGTAGGACCAATAGTTTGGTGGATGGTGCCACATGGGAGGATGTAAAAGGACATTAATATGCTTTGTTAGAATTGATGATACCTTAATGATACTTTGAGTTATTGTTATTGTTTTAAGACACTTTGATACATTTTTGGTGGTAGATTAATAAATTATTATTTTGTTGTGTAATAAGACATCGAGACGATGTCTCTTCCTAGTGGGGAAGGATGTCACGTCTCGTTTTTATTGACCATATAATTATTCTAGATTAGTGAACATTTACCATGATTGTTTTACTTCAAGTAAGTTCCACATGTGTGAAGGTAATTATCATGATGTGATATTTACATAAATTAGAAAGTTGATTTAAATATTAAATATTATCGATATGATTATGATGTTTTGCTTCAGCTATGTTTTTGGGAACTAACCTATTGACATCGAGTTGAGTGTGAATGAATGCAGGTACTCATCAAAGATCAGAACATGGTTGAGGTAGAGGTGTTCTAGCCACTTGGAAAGAACTATTTAGGATGGTTAAATCTGATGCAATCACACACTCACGTAATCTCATATTGCATTTTGAATGGTTTATTATGCATTGATTGTGTGGATAATAAATATGATTGATGTTTAAATGCTTAAAAAATATGGTGTTTTTTATTGTTAGGAAAATCCTTTTCGAATGCATGATTTAATTATAGATATTAAAAGTTGTTTTGATTATATTAAATAGTGAATATATATATGTGGTTGTATTTTATTTTAATTAATACTAAATAATGAACATTCCTATTTATATGAGTATGGATGTTTGGAAGACAATATCTAAATTATATTTAAATAGTTATATTTAAAGTCCAATAGGTATATATAATGTTATTTTAAATAGTATTTAAATGCTTCTTGATTGATTTAAAGTGTTTATGTGTTATTAAAAATAAATAAAGTATATTAATAATACTATTATATTTAGAATTTTAGATAAAGAGAATTTAAAAATAACTTACTGTTATGCATGTGATAGAAAGTTAATAAGTTAATTGCTATTATTTATTTTATTCTTATATTAATAGAAAAATTAAGAGTCTTTTGTATTTTATTTATTGCAATCTCATGCAAATCAAAGGTGAAATTCACTTAACTAAAAAGCAAAGGTAAACCAAGAATAGTGAACACCAATTTTAGGGTAGATTTGGAATAAAAACAAAATAGGTCAGCAAAAAATGTTAAAATCTCCTACAGGTGACCAATACCTCTGGATTTGGAAGCAACGGAAAGGAATTGAAGGCAGTAACTGGAAGGCAGAAATAAGGAGCGACCAGGCAGATCCGTCCATCTTCCTTTTAGGCAGAAATCCAGGTATTTTCCTTGTGTATTTTGCAAATAATAAAGATTTTTGATGACCGTTATAACCATTAGAACTATAGCAATTTGGTCTGCGTCAACTGTTCTTCTATGACTAGAAATCAACCTTTCTTTTTAGGCATTTGGCCTCTTTCTATGCTTGATATGTTACTTCTTAGCTTGTAGAAACATTTTTTAATTGACTACTGAGATAAGATAAGACCTGCATCCTTTTCTTCTTACTGTTATGGATCGACCTTTGATATAAAAATTTTGTCTTATGGTTAACCTGCTATCTCCTTTCTTAGCATGTGGAAACAATTATTATCTGATCGTTGAATATATAAACTCATAACTAAGTTTGCCAAAGTACTCAATCACCAACCTCTTCACATGCTCGATTCTAACCTTGCCATCACCAAGTAGTTGGGTGGCCTGCTATTTATTATTTTTCTCATTTTTTTAAAGTAAATTGACTTCCTCTTTTCCTACCACGGATTTCATCTGGCATCCTGTTCATGATGTCCTTAGCTAGTCTCTAAACTCGTAAACTATTTTGGTTTTCCTCTATTTCTCTATCTTTCCTTGGCCGCCGCCTCAGATAGATCATCACTCTTGGCCGATTAAAATTATGTTCTTGTGTCTCTATGTGAATCAGACCTGAGTCAAGTAATTTGACCACCACTTTAGATTTGTTGAAGTTCCAATCATTGCAAACTAATTTTGAGTTTCCTATAAACAATAAGTGTTATACCTCTTTCAATTAAATTTAGAGTTCCTGTTGAAGTTGTGTTTAATTATTTTAATATCGAGATTTAGACCTACAAAATTACTGTTGCTAGTTGGATAGTAACTTCCTTGAAAAATCAGACATTTTCGTAGTTCTTGTCACAGGTGTGACGGTAACTTGTTTATGACCTTCTACAGTTCTTGTCACCAGTGCAATAGTAAGCCTGTTATTGAGTTTCCTTAGCTTACTGTCACAGCTGCAACAATAAGATTGTTAAATTATTTAGAAAACCTATTAATTTATGAATATTGAATGATTAGATTATATGTTATAAATTATCTTTCTTTATAAGTTAGTGTGATGAAGCAAATTCTTAGATATAAATATCATTGTCTTAATAAAACTTCTTGAAGAGAATTGGTATACTTGTTTTGAATGATTTAAAAGACTTAATATCTTATGGAAATCAAATGAAATATAAACTAGGAAATAAAACTAATTTGATAGCCTTATAGATGCAACTGTATGAACTATTGTGATATATATATATATATATTGAACGAAATAGTTCCTATCATAGATATGACAGTAAGATTGAATAATGACTTAGAATGCTTATTACATTATGAATATGTTAGAATGAATGAAATATGGACTTGGTAACTAAATCAATTTTAGTAGTTTATAAGATGTATTTTTGTGTAAATCAAATGATGAGTTACTTGCTTGAAAAGTGTGTTTTCTTGATTAATGTTTTGGAAAGGGACTAGAGGTGGTTATAGGTGATTTTGTTTTATTTATTTGTTTATTGACTTATTTATTTATTGACTGGGGAAGGAAAGTAAATTTTTATCTAGGAATGTGTTTGGGTTACTTTTGAGCTAGGATGCCGAATGTGGATTATCAGAGATGGCTTTTCCTCTTTTCAAGAATTGAACCGGTAACTATTTGATTTAAAGGTTTATATCTAAACGAGCTATCATTGAAAAAGATTATTATTATGTCTAGCAAATTTTAGTGATGGATTGATATATATCTCTGCCACATCCTGTTGTGAGACAATCTGCATTTCATTATTTAGAATTACACATTAAGACATTGGGTTGCATCGAGTGTTCCCTCCTACTAGTTGTTTCCAGGTAGCTAGACATTTTGTGCAGAACTGGGTTTCCTTCATTTCATGAAGGGATCTAGGGAAGTGTAATTGCTTCATGGTTGGGTGGAAAAGTGCCTGAGCCATGTTCCCGTCTCTCGGCTCGCAGGAGAACCCTTTGGTTCATGGTGGCTGAAGAGTGTATTGATTTATTTATACTTGTTGTACATGATTATTGTTATTGTAATTGGATGTATTATGGCATGAATGCCAATGGACTTTGTATATTATTTTATAGTGCTTTCACTTGGATTGGGCATGAGATTTGTGTAAGATTTAATGACTTTTATTGATTTATATTTATGAGATTATCTTTTTACTTGTCATATTGTAATTAAGTAGATTAATTACATCATTTTACTTTTGTTACTTGTGATGTTGTAATTTAAATGGATTGTTTACTTTATTTACTTTGTGATGGTTTGAGGGCTTTTACAACCATCTATCATCCCCTGTTCATGGATAATAGATGATGAGAATATTCCTCTATGTGCATTTAAAGAACCTTGTTAAGAAAGATATGGAAGGTCAAGGAAGAGACTTGTTTATGAAATTGGAGAGAAAAGAGGCAATTATTTTGGAGAGATGGGCTCTATAGTAAGTGCAACAAACTCTTTTGTTGACATTAAACAGTCCAAAATATACTCAAGGCTGTTGCTCAAGAGAACATCAATGGAATTCACTCTTATGTGACTGAACTCAAAGAGAGAGTGGCCAAGCTTCAATACTAAAAGAAGCTTCTTATTTTCTAGGTATAAGACAAAACTACTCAGTCTTTAGTTCATTTTATGAAACTTCTTATTCTCTTTTGTTTGACTATCCAAAACTATTATTTACATATGTTGTATATGCCAACTATATGCGGCATTGGATTTAGCCTTTCTAAAGAATTGAACTATCATTTATAGTTGATCTTGGAAATTTTTGTATCCTCCTTAATGTATGTAGTAGAATGTATCTTTATTCCTTTTAGTCACCTCTAATTCTCTCCTGAAGTTTAGACTTGCTCTCTTTCATATCCCCTATTAATTTCTTTGGGAATGCTTGTTGAAACCCTCTTTTGATTTCTAGCATAATTATCCTTTCATAGGGTCCTACATTTAAGGTAAAGGTAGTTATTTTAGGTATTCACCAAATAAGACTTCATTTTGGTGTCTAAAGCTCTACTTCTAGAAGCTCATGGGGCTTACAAGGGGATTATTTTTCTATTCACCTTATATATTATCTTTAATGAGAAGGAAGGGGAGGGAGATGGGAATTTAAAGGAGTACATGGATGTACATGGTGGGGAATCTAAAAGGGGTTTAAATTTCAAATTCAAACACTATACAAGTGATGATACTTGAGACAAATGGACATGTTTAGGATGATGAGGATTTTAATCATATAACCTTCAATGAGTCATCAAGACCTATGCAATCACCTTCTTGCTGAGTATTAGATTTCAATAAACACAATCTCTATATATGAACTATGGGATGCATGTTGTGTCTCCATAAATCATAGAACTCATTTCTTCCTATTATTGAAAGGAGATCTTATAGATGACATATATCTGAATGTAGAATTCAGAAGATTATTGTTCCTTGGAAATAGTTTCTCCTAGAGGACTTTGGATAACTCTAATATCAAAGATGATGAGATCACTATGGTGGCCTCCAAGTAAATCATTTCCCTTTCTTGATCATGATATATTTCCATGTACTATAATCTTCTCTCAGTACTTCACTAAATAATTATCTGATGCATTCTAGTTAATTTAATATGAGAACTACTTGTCATTTTTGCAACATTAAAGCTCTTAGACGTGAAAGAAATATGTTGGCTAGGCAAATGTAGAGGATTTTAACTACTAGTGATGTTGGTGTAATTATTTAATTACACCTTACTAGGTTTACTTGGGTAATTATATTTCTATTACTTAGGTAGGATAGGATAAATGTGTACAAGTTATTCTCCTTCTTTCATGGGATCCTGATTTATCCTTATCCTCATAGATTTGGAATCTTAGATAAGCAATCCCTTATTTTTGGTTTTATGCCTTATACTCATCCTCATCGAATTTATAAACTATGATGCTATATATTGTATGTATCCTATCATCTCAATGAATCAATTAGTTGATCTCTTTTACTTATTACATACTTCAATAAAATAGTATTATTATTTTATTTTGATCTTCTTTTTCTACTTTCTTTTAGCTCTCTAGATTTTGGGTGGCTATTTCCATAGCCAAATCTAACATGGTATCAGAGTAGGTGAATGCCCAGGGCTAGTCATTTAGAAGATCTGGGGTTGGAGATCATGGTTTCTCTTGAAAAGTTGAATATTCTCTTCTCTTGCATCAAATGATGATTTACATAATTAGAAAAACTTGAAAGAAATACTAGATTTAGGGTTTTTTTTACTTTATCTTAATTAGCTTTCGATGTTTTTTGAAGAGAATCTAAGCTCACCATTGAGTTTAGAGTAGCTAAGAAAGTCAATTTTCCTTTTGAAGTTTCCAAATTAGACATTAGAGGCTAGATCTACAAGGATTTGAAGTTGGGAGGTACATGTCAGATCCAATTGGTACCTAATCTATTGGTTTATTTTGGGTCAAATTCAACCCCACCACCATGTCCAAAAGGCCCAAGAACATACAGATTGACTATAAAATCAGCAAAACTAGAGCATTTTTCTTTCTCTCAAATATTTATGGCTTCCTTCACCATACAGATTGTATAGTCTCAAAAAATAAAAAGTTTTTCCACAATATTGTATAGGCTTACACTTGTATAGTACTACCAAGTAGTATAGTGACATGGCTACACAATTCCACTAGTCTACCACCAAAAGTGGCGCTATTTGCTACCACCATGGCAATAACACAGTGGCCATTTTCATATGCACTACCATGGGTGGTGCCACTAGTTCATCAACTCTGAGGCCAAAAATTATTCTTCACTAGTCAAAATAGCCTAGTTTGATTGATAAGTGGTTTCCCACCTGCGAAGAGCAGTTTCATTTTCAAAAGAAGTAGTTTTAGGTCCTAAAGGTAGAGTGGTAAAAAAAAATGGTAGAATTAGAATCTACGATGGAATCTTAGGATATTTTGAGCATCTTGGATTTGTCAATTGTTGCCATCATCATGACATCAATAGTCTTATCCCCTTCACCATTGGAGTTTTGCCTTTTGCACTTGATTTTCAGAGGGTGATATATTGAGCATACGAGCTCTTTTTTGTAATGGAATAACTTGCACAACAAAATAATATAGTAGGAAATATTCTACAAATACTTGATAATACTTGAGAATAATAAGTCACTTCGAGGGGGCAAACCTCTAAATATATCCAATAAGAACATAATTTGTAATTTGATGATCCAATAACACTCACTACCTCCTATATATACCCTACTTATGCCTTGGATATCACCGAGACCAATTTAGATACCAAAATGTAACACCTAGGCCAACCTAATTTTATAAATAAGAATATAATAATGATCATATAACTTAATTAAGAGTTAAGGTAGCCACAATTTGACTACTCATAACCCTATACACACTATAAGATTAAGAGTGTAGCATTTCCCCCTCTTCATAGAAGCATTGTCCTAAATATTGATCAATTGTGTCCATGATTCTATACAAAATCTTCATCTTCCTACATGGTATCTTCAATAAGTAAAATTTTCCACTAAATGAGATACTCGATGATTGTCCTAGTCCTCAACTTCTTTGTACATGTCTAGAGAATTAACTCTATATCGAAAATGATTATTCCTTTTTCATTTAGCTTTGGTAATAGTGTTTGTATAAGACTTTGTTGACCAATCACCTTCTTTACACAAGAAAGATGAAAAACTGGATATATCTTTATTGTAGGTAGTAACTCAAGCATGTATGCTACATTACCAATCTTCTCTAGAATCTGGTATGGACCATAATATTTTGGTGACAACTTGTTGTTCTTTATTTTTTACTTCAGGCACATTTTCTTATAAGGTTTTAATCTCAAGAAAACCTAATCACCAACTTCCAAACTCCTTTCACTATGATGTTGGTCAACCTACTGTCTCATTCTATTTTGTGCCATGGCCAAATTCTCCTTGAGTTCTAAAAGTATTTGTTATTGATGATTCATGTGGTCTTCCATAGCTTGAAATCTTGGTGTCACCTTCAATAATGATGTGATGGATGGGGTATGGTATCCATATAATGCCATAAATGGGGGCATTTTTGAATAAGTATGGAAGGAAGTGCTATACCACCATTCTCATATTGGTAGCCAATCTACCCATTGAGACTGCTTATTTGAAGTGAAACAACATAGATACCCTTCCAAGTACTTATTGACAACCTTAGTTTGTCCATTTTATTGAGGATGGTATGGAAACCGACAAGCCAATTGAGTACCCAAACAAGGGTCATCCCATAATACCTGGTCCCAAACTTGGGACATGAATATTTTGAAAGTGGATGGGGAAAAATGTCATATCACCTTTGTTCAATATTTTTTCTTCAAAGGTACCTTTGTTCAAAGATTTCACAAAAAATTCCTTTGAACAAAGGTCTACCTTTGTTCAAAGATTCTCTTCGAATGAAGATAATATTTTATTGATTGAAAAACAATAAAATAATACCTTTGTTCTAAGAGAATCTTTGAACAAAGGTATTATTATTATTATTATTTTTAAAAAGACTATATAATGTGAAAATGTCATTTTCGCTATCATTTCTCAACCGACAGGTGAGATTTCAAATAGTAAGTCTGAACCCCCATTTTAACTATCGACCTTTAGTGGGTGTACAGGGATAAAGGATGACTATGCACATAGGGAATTCCACCATCTCTCTATTGGCAAGAGACATTACTACGCATGACAGGTGTTGTCATTGATGGCAACTAAGTCCATTTCACACATCCGCAGTGCAATATTAGTTCATACCGGAAGTCAGTTCCAAGATTTGTCCAGTCCAGATAGACAAGAATAGGGTATATGGTAGAGTTCAGTATTTTGGTCAGCGGATCTCTCCAATTAATCTTTGTGTGCTGCAAATCTGAGGGAGTATAGAGGAATGTCAGGAAAATCTAAATCCAATATTTTAGCCTCCAGTGACAAAGGGACTAAGAGTTATGAGCATCTGAGTACCGGATCCTAATATATCAAGAACAACTTAGTGAAGAACAGGCTGCCTTGTGTTAGACCCTTGTACGGATCTAGCAAAAGTGTTTTGGTGAGTTACGTATGAGATATAATGTTAGGGGCCAACATGTATGGTGATATGCAAGTGTTATTTTTGGTACGCATCAATATTGGTATATGGATTCAACCAACAAAACATAGTACTTGTATTGTTTGTTAAGTTCTTCATAAGGTCAACAGATAAGTGATTGAGTTTGTTGATGCAGATATATATAACCAATGGATTCCAGTGTTGTGTGTAATTGAAATATGAATATGGAGTAAGTGCGAAAAAAGCAGATAGAAGTGCGAAAGAGAAAAGATCTGAGGTCCAAATTATGGTAGAGCAGTAAACAAGGTAGAATAAAGATGAAGTGTGCAAAATTAGTATTATGTGCTTAACCGGAACTAAATTCTTGCATTGACATATGCTACTTATTAGTTCAAACAATCTGTAATCCTTTTGTAATCATTCTTGTAGGCAGTGAGCCTCTTTTGAGCAGTGAGCTCTAGGCAGTGACCCCAAAGGCATGTGCCTTCCCCTTTTGTAATACTTTTAACAGAGTATAATCTTTGTGGGTTAACCCCCACCATGGTTTTTCCCTTAACTGGGTTTCAACGTCAAAATCTTGGTGTCAAGTGTATTGTTTATGTTTCTGATCATGTATTATTAATTCTTGCTTTTCATGATTATGATTATGTCATTAATTTGTTAAGAAGTGGTAAAAGAAGAATTAACTGCAGCAAGCCTTAAAAAATTTTAAGACAACTGATTCACCCCCCCTCTCAATTGTCAGCCCTAATTCCAACAATTGGTATCAAAGCGAGGTTCCTTTGAAAAAGTTTGATAGCTTGAGGAAGATCTGGGATGGCAGTAAATGGATGAATACAACCTCCAAGGGAAACTTAAACTCACTTTGAAGATCTTGATCAGTCCAGAACATAAGTCAAAGAACTGCAAGAGAACCTTAAAAATGCTGAAGACTTCATTCAAACATTAAAAGAAAAATTAAGCAAATCCAATGAAAAGAGGAAGGAGCAATCTCTTCAACTAAGAAATCATTATGAAGACAACAACAAGGATAAAGACCTGAAAGAGAAGACAAAGGAATGTGAGAAGTTAGCTAAAGAAATTGTTGTACTAAAACATGAGATGGAATCCGGGGTGATGAGGCTAACTAAGGAAATTGAAGATAGGAAGAAAACTGAAGAAGGCCTGAATCAAAATCTAAAAGAAAGAACTAAAGAATGCTGCAGATTGGATGGAATAGCTGGCCTCCTAGAGTCTAATTTACAAGAAAGAAGAGACCATGAGAGAGAACTTGAAAGGCAAATTGTCATTCTTAGACATGACCTAGAAGCTGCAAATGAATATAAGGAGAAGTTCAAGATAAGCTCAGCTAAACTTGAAGCACTGCTTGAAAGTCAAAGAGGGGCTGATGACAAGCATGGTCTTGGATATGAGAAAGGTGAAAGCTCCGGATTCGGACAAAGAAATTTTCAACCAAGGACTGGGAGAAACATACCTAGAAGACCTCTGGTAAGACACCCTAATGCTCAAAAATATCCATCATTCAATGGAAATTGTTTTAATTGCAATAAATTTGGTCATAGAGCTATTTAGTGTAGAAGCAGAGTAAATCAAAATGGTCCATCCTTCTCCAGTCAATGCTTCAAATGTAATAGGTATGGTCATAGATCAAATGAATGTAGAAGTATGATAATGAATAACTCTAGAGGAAATGACAACTCTTTCAATGGTTACTGCTTTGCTTGCAATGGATTTGGACATATGGCTAATCAGTGCAGATCAAGAGGAAATCAAGAATATAAACAAAAAAATGTTGTGTGCTTTAATTGCAATAGATCTGGTCATATTGCAAGGTACTGCAGAAGTAGGAATAATGAAAGAAGAGGTCTGGTAAACATAAAACTGGATGAGCAGAGATAAGACAAAGGCAAGGGCAAAATTGATGTGAATGAGATCCAGAATGAAATGAGCAAGACATGGGTTAAGAAAAGTGTTATAAACAATAATAATGGGTTCGCACCAGAATTTGGTGCTAACAATTCCTCCAAGAATTAAATTAGGAGCTTTGGCTCAAGGGGAGCTACATTGAAGATTAAATTTCCCCAGCTAGTAAGTTAGTGCCTGAATCTGGCACAATGAATGAAGCTTGAGAAGCTTATTACATAACTTTCAAAGAAATTTTTGGAAGAAAAGAAGCTAATGCACCTAATTGCAAAGCAATTAAGGATTGACTGCATGCAGAAATAGTGTAACCAGATGTGTTAGGGCAGAGCATTTATTACAAAGGCAAATTAGGTTTTGCAGAGCATAAAAAGGTGTTCACTCTTCATTTGAATCACTTTGCACTTGAAGAAAGCAAGAAGAATAGTGTATGAGCTGAGATTACAAGGAATTGAAGTGTGACTGACGAATTTATCCGTCAACCCTAATTTTGTGAAAAAGGTATTTATTTGTGAAGCTTTGAACTTGTAATCTTTCTGCAATGGCTACACCTTTGGTCATTGATATTACTGAAAGGACTCAACCCAAATTTAAGAAACATCCACACAAATCTATCGAAGTCGACCCATTAGGTGCATTTTCAAGTGTTCCATATGGTGTGCTGCATATTGAAGATATTAGGGTTTATATTCATGCGAGCATAGATGAATTTGGGGACTCAAGGTTTGTAGATTTGTTTGAGAGTCATCTAATGGATGAAAATCATGATCTTAAACCTGAGTATAAAGCACTGCATGATAAACATTTTATTTAGATGATGGGATTTCCAATATTCGATGAAGATGAGTGGGTCTGGTATGTTTTGAGTCGGATGCATGATGAATTCATATGGCTGTTAAAACCATTCAAGATTACCAAGGATGTTATCATAATTGTGACTGGGTTATATTCAACTGATGGATTACGCATGTTGAAATTTGTGAAAAATCAAACGGTTACCGATGCAATCGGTGCAAAGTTTGACAAGAGGGTAATGACCATCAATGACATTATAGAACCAGATGTTATGTTTGCTTCCATGGTGATTGGCTACAAGATTTATCACTCCAGTAGGGAGAATTCTGTCTCTGGAACTACTATATATGTAGCATATCAAATGTTGAAGAAGAATGCAGATTATGACCTATGTGAGCTGTTACAGAACCAGCTGATTGAGAACCTGAACAAAATCAAGAAAGATAAAAAAACACTTTTAAATATGGTACATTGGTTCTATGTTTGTTCTTCTACTATATGAATGAAGTACCTAGAGTAAAGGGTGTGCACTAGACTAATGATGAGCCAGTTGCTATTCAGATCAAAGATCACCTACGCAACATTGGTGACTATAAAGCACAAAAAAACTGCAATCTGGGATACTTTAAGAACTTTCAGAGTATGATGCATTCAAGGGAAAGAATCCCTACAACAATTGTTGAGAAGTACAAGAATGAAATATGTTTCATGGTTGACACTGATCAATGCTTAATGGAAGCAGTAGAACCCAAAACTATTTGGATCATGCCTATGGGGTATGAAGTGGATGAGAAAATTTTGAATGTGTATGCTCAACACCTTTTGAGCAAGCCAAAAGACACAATAGTTAAAAGATTTGGGACATATGAGGAACTAAGTGTAAAAATGCATGATGAGCTCACGAAACCTAAAACCAAAAGAAAAGTAAGAAAAGAAGTTGAGCAGTTAGCTAAGAACCTAGGCCTCACAAAGGAAGCTGTGAGACAATTCAAGGAAATAACCGAAAAGGCAGAGAAGGAGAAACAAGACAAGAAATAAGGAAGTGCTCCAGTAGAATCCTCCTCCACTCTAAGGACTACTAGGAGCTCTGCTGCTATCCCTGTTCCCCCAAAGTCTGCCAATCCTGAGAAACCAGCAGACATATCATCCGGTGAAGGAGGTAAGAGAAAGAAAATAAAGGCCACAAGAACTTATAAGAGAATAAAAGTTGATGAAGAAGAAACAGATTCAGATATTGAGGTAAAGGAGTTGAAAGCCTCTAGAACAAAAGCTGCCAAAGTGACTAAGGAAAATGCCTTTGAAAGCAAAAGGGCAAGCAAAAGGCAAAAGACAGATACATATGTTTAGAAGCCCACACTTTCTGTGGAAGATGTAATAAAATCAGTCACTGTGGATGGAAACTTGAAACCTATGACTGAATTTTATGATGAATACAGTGATATAGATAATAAAGTATTAGAGGAAGTGACTGTTAGATATCTAAATATCTATAACAAGGCCCTAATTGAAATAACTTCTGAGATCCCTCAAAGTCTTGCAAACATTTTGGAGTTGAGGAAAGAAAATGCAAAAATCAAGGATATAGAGCTTAGAGAACATGTATTGATAAAACCATGCCCTCAGATCACTCAAGTTCAAATGAATATGATATTCAAAGAAGTGAAGGATGAATTTAGGAGCAAGAAGAGAATGAACAAACTGATGCTTGGAGAATTAGATGAAATAGTTAAAGAAACACAGGAAATACTTCTAAGTGCATTAAAGAGACACAATCTTCCATTTGTTAAGGAGGAGATTGATGATGGGATTGATTCATCAATCCCAGATATTGAAGAAATGAAAACTGATGAGTAGGAAACTAAGGTTGATGACTCCTCTATTCCGGAAGTAGAACAAATAAACAAGGAAGATAAAGAGATGGTGGATAAAACTGATGATGCAGGAGATACTCTAACTCTTCTTGATCAATCCAGAAATGAATACAATGTTGAGAATACTCCTGCTACACAAGATCCTCTAGAATAGATTGTAGATTGTGAGGACAGAGGAAAGAATACCTCTGCAGATGACATAGAGAAAGGTGAAACAGAGAAAGAAGAAGAAGTCAAAGGTAAGGAAGATAAAGCAAAAGATGGTGCAAATGTTGATGCACCCAAACAAAATAGTCTTGATACTAAGAAAACTCATGGAAAGGAAAGTGGTCTAGAAATTGTGGCAAGAGACAATGTAGATATAGTGAAGAGTTTTCTGAGTAAAGAATGCTAGAGTTTGATGAACCAGAACTAATTCAAGGACCACTCAACCTAGATACTCTCTCTCCAATCCAAATGATGAAGATAGCATCTTTCACACAAACTAAGGCAAGTGAAAAGATATTGAAATCCCACATAGAGGACAATGAGCTATTAGGCCTTGCATCTGGTATATTGGAGAAGATAATGCCAACCTTCCAGAAGAATCCATCTGATTCTCCCTTTGGTAATCTGAAGAACCTTGTAAATTATGTAGGTACTCACTTTGAGTCCTTTGAGAAGTCTGCAGAGATTAAAATCCAGAATGAATTTTTGGATAAAAGATTTAGTGAGCTAAAGGACCTAATAGGGAATGATAGAAAAATACTTGATATCAGTATAAAAAATATTCAAAATGCTCTCAAGGACGGAAGTGATGTATACAAATTTTGTGTATCTTGGCCCAAAGTTACTAAGGATATTAAGAAGAAGATAAAGGAGCAAGAACAAAGTTTGTTAAATCTATCTCAAAATTTTGATCCTCTAACAGTTTCTCCCGTAAGTCAGGAGTGTCAAGCAATCAACTTGACTGATGAAATAAAGAAGCTTGTTAAAGAAAAGAGCAATATTGTGGAGAGAATGTGTGAGCTCTGGGGATTGATTGCACCCAAGTTAGAAACAATGTTTACTGCTTTATCATAAGCCCAAGTTGCAGTCCAGACAGGTGATCCTTTAGACTTGAAGAAAGCAGAAACACAGGTACTCCTACTAAGAGAACAAAGCTCAATTTTGGATGGCATGAAAAGTAGTTGGGCCTTTGAACTTGTATATTTGAAAAATAGTTTTGCAGATATCCTCAAGTTCATGTAAATATAATGCAAGGATTGGTTGTACATATGCGGCATTGTATACATAATTTTTTGGTGAATTTTGGTTTGTGGATCCCACCCTTTGCCATTGATGTCAAAGGGGGAGTGAGAGACAGTGAAAAATGAAAGAAAATGAAGAATCCATCAAAGGGGGAGTAGTGGAAGAATATATATGTGTACACAGAAGGGGGAGTTAGTCATGACACTTAGTCATTTTTCACTAAGTGTTGCCATCAATGCCAAAGGGGGAGATTGTTGGCAAGAGACACTACTACGCATGACAGGTTTTGTCATTGATGGCAACTAAGTCCATTCCACACATCCGCAGTGCAGTATCAGATCATACCAGAAATCAGTTCCAAGATTTGTCCAGTCTAGATAGATAGGAACATGGTATATCGCAGAGTTTAGTATTTTGATCAACGGATCTCTCCAGTTAATCTTTGTGTGCTACAAATATGAGGGAGTGTAAAGGAATGTCAGGAAAATTTAAATCCAAGATTTCAGCCTTCGGTGACAAAGGGATGAAGAGTTATGAACATCTGAGTACCGGATCCTAATATATCAAGAACAACTCAGTGAAGAACAAGCTGACTTGTGTTAGACCCTTGTGTGGATCTAGCAAAAGTGTTTTGGTGAGTTGCGTATGAGATATAATGTTAGGGGCCGACATGTATGGTGATATGCAAGTGTTATTTTTGGTACGCATCAATATTGGTATATGGATTCAGCCAACATAATAGAGTACTTGTATTATTTGTTAAGTTCTTCATAAGGTCGATAGATAAGTGATTGAGTTTGTTGATGTGAATATATATAACCAATGGATTCGAGTGTTGTGGTGTGTAATTGAAATGTGAATATGGAGTAACTACAAAAAAGGTAGATAAAAGTGCAAAAGAGAAAAGATCTGAGGTTTGGATTATGGCAGAGCAGTAAACAAGGTAGAATAAAGATGAAGTGTGCAAAATCAGTATTCTATGCTTAACCGAAACTAAATTCTTGCATTGCCAGATGCTACTTATTAGTTCAAACAATCTATAATCCTTTTGTAATCATTCTTGTAGGCAGTGATCCTCTCTTGAGCAGTGAGCTCTGGGAAGTGACCCCAAAGGCATGTGCCTTCCCCTTTTGTAATACTTTTAACAGAGTATAATCTTTGTGGGTTAACCCCCATCGTGGTTTTTTCCCTTAACTGGGTTTCCACATCAAAATTTTGGTGTCAAGTGTATTGTTTATGTTTATGATCATGTATTATTAATTCTTGCTTTTCATGATTATGATTATGTCATTAATCTGTTATGAAGTGGTAAAAGAAGAATTAACTACAGAAAGCCTTAAAAAGTTTTAAGACAACTGATTCACCCCCCCTCTCAGTTGTCAGCCCTAATTCCAACACTCTCCACTTGTCATCATCAAAGGTGTCCATGTCAAATTGTTACATTTTTAACTAGGTACATTTTTCATTTACACCTTGTGAAATTTTTAGTATTTCTATTCAACATTTTTTGTCAAAATTGATAATTGGTTTCAATTTTTGTTATCAAAATTTTTAAACCCTTTGTGTGAATTTGCAAACCCTAATGAGAATTTACGTATCATACTCATAGCATCGCATTGGTTTTCCTTTTCTGGGGGCAACCCCTTGTTGTTATGTAGCTTTTGGGAACACATATCATATGGGCATGTGCTTCCATAAAGTTCTCGTGCCTATCTTTTATTTTATTCTACCTTAATGAAATTGCTCTTCAAGGAAGTAAGCAATCATTTTAAGGTGGGGGAATACATCATGCTATGCTCTTTTGATTATACACTTGTTGATTATGATTGATGTGATTCTCACCTAGTGATTCAGTGGTCCTCACTAGCCTATGATGTATTCACTTGACATGGAACTCACCTAGTGACTTGGCAGTCCTCACTAGCCTGTGATGCATTCACTTGCCATGGAACTCACCTAGTGACTTGACAATCCTCACCAGCCCATGATGTTTCCATTTTGTATAATGAATTTTTCTAGCCCGTGTGCTTCATGTGACTTGTCATGGTCACCTAGTAATTCAATGGTCCTTACTAGTCTGTGATCCATGAGTACACTATTGTAAGTATGTGCTTACTGGTGTTGTCATTGATGTCAACATATCTGTGTTGTCACTGGTGTCAACTGTACTCTTGTTAGTTGCTTTGTATTGGCTTATATAAGTGTTGAAGATAATGAGAAAGTATTCTTGATATTGAGTTTCCAAGTGCTTTTGAGAAAATTTGCTCTCCTAGTGGAAACAGTGTGTTGCAGAGTATCTTGGCTTGCAGAAGAACAATGCAGTATTTTGCTCCGCATATCCTATATACTGAATATCTTTGTCTACGGATTGGAAGTTATGTTAAGGGATGTCTATAGTTGCTATGTTTCAAGTTTGAGCCTCCGGTGTGAAGATTTGAGTGAGTGTTGTTCACAGAGTAAAAACTATTTTTCTAAGTATTTAATGATGACAAGGAGAATGTATTCCACTTTGCATTTCTCCACATTTAAGTTTTATAGTCTATGGTTCTAGAATTAAGTTTTTAATCATGTTATGTTCCTTTAGTTCAAATGGTTCATGATTTGGTGCTCCAAGTGATCTTTCCTTTATGAGAGTGATTGACAGTAATGTTTAACTGCTTTGGTTTGAAGAATCTTCTGGATAGAGTGTTTGGGGGTTGTGCGGAAGTTCTTGGTGATTGTAATGTTCTTGTGGATGTCTCTAGATCATGTTCCTACATTTTGATTGGTCCACAAAGTGTAATCCAGATCGTGCATGAAACATGTTCCTAAAGGTCTTAGTGTTAACACCAGTTTTAGCCGACAGTTAGTTGTTTTCACTACTTACGATTATGCTTTGGAGTTTGTATAGCATGTTATAGCATGGAAGATTGGATTTGAGTTCTAGCTAAGGCATGGTGTGGTCAACATTCATTTCTTCTCCTTCACAAATTTGTTTAGGTCGAGACCTATTCTAATGTATGTGTGTATGCCGACCTTGGAGAATGTTCCAATGGTTGATGATTGTAATGCCGACCTTGATGTACATTCTAAGGTTGATGAATTGTATAAATACTTATAATGAAGTCTTAAATAAGGGATGTATTGCGAAGATGCGAAGATAAGTGTGAAGTGAAAAAGTAGAGCAGAGCAGAGGTGATTTATTGTGCTTCAATGGAACTAAACCTTGGCATAGTGTAGATGCTACTATCTCAATTCACCAACTTTTGGTAGTGAGCCCTTTTGGCAGTGAGCCCCTTCTCTCGACAGTAAGCCACTTCTTTTGTAGTGAGCATTCTGGACAGTGAGCCTTGTTGTAAATTTTGATATATTATTTATATTGCACAAGCTAACACTCACCGTGGTTTTTCCCTTATTGGGTTTTCCACGTAAAAATCTGGTGTCTTATGTGTTAAATGTGTGGATGTGTTTAAGTTTCTAATCTCATGCTTTCATGGTTAAATTATAATATTAGTGATTAAGTGGTTGATGTGTTAATGGTTTTAAATTTTTGGTTACAACTGATTCACCCCCTCTCAGTTGTCTTGCGCATTTCAACAATTGGTATCAGAGTGAGGGTTCCTTGGAAGAAAGCCTAACATCTTGAGGTAGATCCGAGATGGCGCACAAAAAGGAGTCTCCACAATTTGATGGAATGGATTATGCTCTCTAGAAGGTACAGATGAAAAATCATCTCATTTCTCTTGGTTATAGTGTCTTGAAGATGGCAGATACAAAGTATACGCTTCCTCCAAATGGTCCATCAGATGAAAATGAAGTCAAATAGTATGAGTTAAATGGAAAAGCTAGAGATGCTCTGTTAAATGCCTTATCTAATACCGAGTTAGTGAAAGTTATGGATTTGGAAACTGCTAATGAGATTTGGGTTAAGTTGAAAAATTATATGAAGGAGATGATTCTATAAAGAGTGCCAAATTGCAAAACCTGAAGGCGAGGTATGAAGCCCTGAAGATGAGTGAAGATGAGAACATAACAATCTACATGCAAAAAGTTGATGAAATTGTCAATGGAATCAAAGGTCTTGGAGGAACTATTAATGAGGATGAGGTTGTGCTGAAGATTCTTAGGTCATTGCCTAAATCCTACAGTCACAAGGCGTCAACAATTGAAGAAGTTATGAGTGTGAACAAGATTACAAAGGATCAGTTGCTCAGGAAGCTTACTTCTTTTGAGATGAGAGAGTTTGGTGATGCTCTGTCAAAGACTAAGACTGCTTTCAAAGCCACTACATCAGAGAAGTCCTTAAGATCTAAGAAGTATGCTGTGGAACCAGATGATGACCTTGATGAGATTGAAGCCAACTTTATGGTTAGAATGCAAAGAGGTACTAGTAAGGTCAAAGGCAAGTTACCATTCAAATGCTTTTCTTGTGGTAAGATTGGCCACTATGCCTCCAGGTGTCCGGAGAGAATTGAGAGAGGTAAGAAGAAATTTGAAAGTAGACCTAGAATCATAAAGAAATGATATTATGTTAGAGACTTTGATGATGATGGTGTAATAGATGATGAGTCTGATGATACTAGTGCAAATGAATGCTTTTTTATTTCTATTAAGGAAGAGCCTATGTCTACTAATCCTACTAGTTGTGTGAAAGAAGAAAAACCAGTGGAAGAGAGTGCTTTGTCTGTCTGCCAGGTTGAGAAGGATAAGGATGAATGAATTATTGACAGTGGATGTTCACATCACATGACTAGTGATAAAAGTAAGTTTATAAGTTTGGAAAAGTATGATGGAGGACTGGTTAGGTTTGGAGATGATGCAACTGGCAAGATTTATGAAAGAGGATCTATTTCTTTTGATGGAAAGCATAATACAGATGATGTCCTATATGTGAAGGGCTTGAAGCATAATCTTTTAAGTGTTGGTCAGATGTGTGACAAAGGATATGATCTGAGATTCAAGGATAATGGATGCAAGATCATGGAAAGCTCCGGAACAGTAATTGCTACTGGTAAGAAGACTAGAGGTAATATTTATCATTTGAAAGGAACTAATGATTTTTGTCTGTTAGCTCAGACATATGAGATTTGGTTGTGGCATAGAAGGATGTGTCATATCAATTTTGACAACTTGGTGAAGATAAGTTCAGTACAAGCTGTGAGAAATTTTCCTAGGATTGTGAAGCATGCTAATACTATTTGCAAGGACTATCAATTGGGGAAACAAACAAGGACAAGTTTCAAGAGTAAACAACAATTTTCTGCTAGATTGCTTGAGCTGGTGCATACAAATTTGTGTGGTCCCACAAGAACAAGAAGCTTGCAAGGAGATAGGTACTTTATGTTGCTTATTGATGATTATTCTAGTTAAATCAGAAGCCCTAGACAAGTTCAAATCTTTCAAGGCGATGGTTGAGAATGAAATAGAATTAAGGATCAAATGCTTAAGGTCTAATAGAGGAGGTGAGTTTACATCAAATGAATTTAATATTTTATGTGAAGAACAAGGGATACAGAGACTGTTGTCTACTCATAGGACTCCTAAGCAGAATGGAGTTGTTGAAAGAAAGAATAGTACAATTCAAGAGTTTGCTAGGTCAATGATGATGGAAGTTAACCTACCAGAAGTATATTGGAGAGAAGCTATTCATACTACTATCTACATTCAAAACAAGGTTCAAGTCAAACGTAATGGTACTACAAGTCCTTATGAATTGTGGTATGGAAAAATTCCAACAGTGAAATATTTCAATTTTTTGGAAGCAAATGTTATATCAGAAGAGATGAAGAGTTAGGCAAGTTTGATGCTAGGTGTGATGAAGGAATTTTCCTTAGATACTGTACTAAGAGTAAGGCCTACCAGTGCTACAATAAGAGATTGAGAAAGATCATTGAGAGTGCTAATGTGAAAGTTGATGAAAATAGGGAAAGAATATCAGATTTGAGTGGCTATGAATCAGATGAACCTGCTGCTACAGTAAATGAAGAAAAAGTTGAATAAAAGGATAATCAAGTTGAAGAAGACAAAGCTCTAGAAAGTGTTGTTAAGACTCCTAGGTATGTAAGGATTAATCATTCTAAAGATTAGATTATTGGTGACAAAAGCAAAGGGGTATTGACAATGAAAAAAGTTGCAGAAGAATAGGTGAAATATTGTCTACTTTCACATATTGAACCTAAAACTGTAAGTGAGGCTTGCAAAGATGAAAGTTGGGTAAAATCCATGGAAGAAGAGATGATGTAGATAGAGAAGAATCAAACTTGGGAATTGGATCCTAGACCTGCTGATAAGAATGTGATTGGAACTAAATGGTTTTTCAGAAATAAGATGAATGAAAATGGAGAAGTAGTAAGAAACAAAGCAAGACTGGTATGCAAAGGATATTCTCAGGTTGAAAGTATGGACTTTGAGGATACTTATTCTCCTATGGCAAGGATTGAAGCAATAAGAATGTTTTTGGCATTTGCAGCACACAAAGATTTCAAGGTATATCAGATGGATGTGAAGTTTACATTCTTGAATGGAGAGCTGTAAGAAGAGGTTTACATTGAACAACTGGAAGGATTTCAGTCATCAGACCAAAGTGACATGGTGTACAAATTGAAGAAATCCCTATATGGACTCAAGCAAGCTCCCAATGCCTAGTATGCAAGGTTGGATAAGTATTTGTTGCAATTAGGGTTCAGTAAAGGTACTGCAGACAATAATCTCTACTTCAAAATTAATAATGATCAAATTCTAATTGTTGTGGTCTTTGTTGATGCTATTATCTTTGGAGGCAATAAAGGTCTGTGTAAGAAATTTGTAGAGGAAATGCAAAAGGAGTTTGAGATGTCTATGTTTGGTGAAATGAATTTCTTTCTAAGACTACAGATTACTCAATCAAAAAGGAATTTTCATTTCTTAGTCCAAGTATGTGAAAGAATTGTTGAAGAAATTTGGAATGGAGGATTCTAAGCCAGTATGTACCCCTATGGTAACTGGTTGCAAGCTGAGCAAGAATGATGACTCACCTAAGACTGATCAGAAAAAGTATAGGTCTATGATTGGAGGACTACTTTATCTAACCCATACAAGACCAGATATAATGCATGTAGTTTGTCTTGTGGCAAGATTTCAAGAAGATCCCAAGGAGTCACATGTGATGGCAGTCAAGAGGATCATGAGGTATTTAAAAGGCACTTCAAACTATGGATTGTGGTACCCCAAAGATATTGATTTCACTCTTAGTGCTTATACATATGCAGATTGGGCTAGAGATGCTGATGACAGAAAAAGTACAAGTGGAGGTGCTTTCCTCTTGGGTAACAGATTGGTTTCATGGCTAAGCAAGAAGCAAGAATTAGTTTCTTTGTCTATAGTAGAAGGAGAATATATTGTTGTAGCATGTTGTTGTACTCAAGTGCTATGGATGAAGCAAACATGGAAGGCTATAAGAGTTGTGTATGAAGAACCAATTTCAATCTTTTGTGACAATACAAGTGCTATAAACATTTCAAAGAATCTAATGATGCACTCAAGAACAAAGCATATATCAATAAAGTATCACTTTATAAGAGAAAAGGTAACAAAGAATGAAGTAAAGATGGAATATGTGTCTACTAAGGATTATATTGCAAATATTTCTACAAAGCCTCTGCCTAAGGATACTTTTGAGTATCTCATAGAAAAGTTAGGGGTTATTACTCCTTCTACTCTAAACTAGGATGCATGGGAAGTGCATCAGTCCAGTGGTGTCCAAGGTCTTATTCTTTGATCCGAATTGATGTTTTGAAGGCTACCCCTCAGGGGGAGCAGGTAGGTGTTTCTAATATAGAGAAGTAAGTATTGCAGTATTACTGATAGGGGGAGTGGAAGAGTAATTCCAATTTGATTAGAGAAGTATAATGCAAGTATGTGCAGAGGAAGAGAAGTGATGTTCTTTGCCATTGATGTCAAAGGGGGAGAGAAATCATGTGAAAAACTAAAGGGGATGAAGAGTTTAGATGTGTAAAAAGAAAGGGAGAGAAAGTAATCAATGCAAAATCTTATCTTGATGGTTCTTATAGTTTTTCACATCAATGTTGCCATCAATGACAAAGGGGGAGATTGTTGCAAGTATGTGCTTACTGGTGTTGTCATTGATGTCAACATATCTGTGTTGTCATTGGTGTCAATTATGCTCTTGTTAGTTTCTTTGTATTGGCTTATATAATTGTTGAAGATAATGAGAAAGTATTCTTGATATTGAGTTTCCAAGTGGAAATAATGTGTTGTAGAGTATCTTGGCTTGCAGAAGAACAGTGCAGTATTTTGCTCCACATATCCTGTATGGGTATATGCACAAATATGAGGGACCAAAAAGTCGCCACATGACTTTTTGGTCCCATACAAGTCATAACGCGAGTGCGTTATAACCCGCTTGTGAGCACGTTATGGCTTGGTATTACTGAGCCTATAACATGAGCATGTTTTGTAAAAGCAAAACTCTCTCTCTCTCTCACATTGGAGTTTGAATCACCCATGTCATTTCAGAGAGAGAGAGAGATTAGGGTTTATGGGTTAGGAGTTAGGTTTTAGGTTTTAGGTTTCTCAAGTTTAGGGGAATTATTTAGGGTTTAGGGGTTAGGAGTTAGGTTTTAGGTTTCTCAAGTTTAGGGGAATTATTTAGGGTTTAGGGGTTAGGGTTTCTCAGGTTTATAGTTTAGGGTTTAGAAAGAGATAGAGAGACGAGACCAATAGAGATTGGGAGACATAGAAGAGATAGAGGGGAGAGATAGGGAGATAGAGAGTGAGATTGAGAGGTAGAGGGATGATAGAGATAGGAAGATAGGGGAGAGATATGGAGATAAAGGTTTAGGGTTTAGGGTTAGGGATTAGAGTTTAGTGGCATTATTTAGGGTTTATGGTTTAGGGGTTAGGTGTTAAGGTTTAGAGGTTCAGGGTTTAGGGGGATAGAGAGAAAGAGGATCAATAGGAAGATATAGAGGAGACCAAGGGGAGAGATATAGAGATAGAAAGTGAGGGACATGGCCAAAGACATAGGCAGAAAATTGAGAGGTAGAGGGATGATAGAGATAGGGAGATAGAGGTTTAGGATTTAGGGGTTAGGGTTTAGCAGTATTATTTAGGGTTTAGGGGTTTAGGGTTTTAGGAGTAGAGAGAGGGGTTTAGGGTTTAGGGGTTAGGGGTTAGGGTTTAGGGGAATTATTTAGGGTTTATGAGTTTAGGGTTGCTCAAGTTTAGGTTTAGGGTTTATGGGTTAGGGGTTGGGGTTTAAGGTCTAATTATTTAGGGTTTAGGGTTGCTCGGGTTTAGGGTTGCATGTCAAAAACAATCTCTCTATCTTTATCTCTCTCCCTCCCCTCTTTACCTCATCTCTCTCTCTCTCTCTCCCCCTTAGGTTTAGGGTTTAGGGTTTATGGTTTAGAGGTTAGGCGTTAAGGTTTAGAGGTTTAGAGTTTAGAGAGATGACCGATATAGAGATATAGAGGAGACCAAGGGGAGAGATAGGGAGATAGAGAGTGATGGACATGGCCAGACATAGGGAGAGAGATTAAGAGGTAGAGGGATGATAAAGATAGGGAGATAAGGGAGAGATAGGGAGATAGAGGTTTAGGGTTTAGGGTTTACCGATTTAGGGCTTCTTGAGTTTAGGGTTTAGTTGTTAGGGGTTAAGGTTTAGGGGCATTATTTAGGGTCTAGGGTTTATGGTTTTATGGGTTAAGGTTTAGAGGTATAGGGTTTAGGGTTTGGAGAGAGAGGACCGATTGGGAGATATAGAGGAGACTGAGGGGAGAGATAGGGAGATAGAGAGTGAGGGACATGGCCAGAGACATAGGAAGAGAGGTTGAGAGTTAGAGGGATGATAGAGATAGAGAGATAGAGGTTTAGGGTTGGTTGGGTTTAGGGTTTAGGGGTTAGGGTTTAGGGGCATTATTTAGGGTTTAGAGGTTTAGGGTTGCATGTCAAAAGTAGTCTCTCTCTCTCTCCTAAACCCTAAATAATGCCCCTAAACAATAACCCCTAACCCCTAAACCCTAAACCCGAGGAATGCTAAACCTCTATCTCCTTATCTCTCCCTTATCTCCCTATCTCTATCGTCCTTCTACCTCTCAATCTCTCTCCCTATCTCTCTAGACATCTCACTCGCTTTCTATCTCCCTATTTCTGCCCTCTATCTCCTTTATATCTCCCTATCTATCTCCTCTCTCTACCTATCTATCTCCCATATCTCCCTATCTCTTGCCTCTCTCTCTCTCCCTTGTCATTTCTCTATCTCCCTATCTCTCCCCTCTATCCCTCCCTCTCCCTTATCAATGAAGGAAATGGAAACAAGAAAACTAGGACTCTCTCTCTCTCCCTATCTCCCTATCTCTCCCCTCTCTATCCCTCCATCTCCCCCCTCTCTCCCTCTTCCTTCCTATCCATCTCCCTTATCAACAAACAAAATGGAAACAAGAAAACTAGGACATGCAAAGAGGGATGAGGATATAAATTGGGAGGATGAAATGGAAATAAGATAAAATGAAAGTTGATGAGAGAGAGAGAGAGTTTCTTGGGTTTAGGGTTTAGAGGTTTAGGGTTGCTTGGGTTTAGGGTTTAGAAACATTATTTAGGATTTAGGGGTTTAGGGTTGCTTGGGTGTAGGGTTTAGGGTTGCATGTCAAAAGACGTCTCTCTCTCTCTAAAACCCTAATCCCTAAATAATGCCCCTAAATCATAACCCCTAACCCCTAAATCTTAAACCTGAGAAACCCCAAACCTCTATCTCCATATCTCTTGCTTATCTCCCTATCTCTTTGGACATCTCACTCACTCTCTATCACCCTATCTCTCCCCTTTTTCTACCCTATCTCTCCCTATCTATCTCCTCTCTCTTTCTACCTATCTATCTCTCGCTATCTCCATATCTCTTACCTCCTTCTCCCCTATCATTCCTCTATTTCCCTATCTCTACCTCTCCCTTATCGATGAAGGAAATAGAAAAAAGAAATATCTCTCTCTCTCTCAACCCCTAAACCCAAGCAACCTAAACCTTTATCTCTCTATCTCTCCCTGATCTCCCTATCTCTATCATCCCGCTACCTCTCAATCTCTCTACCTATGTCTCTGCCCATGTCCATCACTCTCTATCTCCCTATCTCTCCTCTCGGTGTCCTCTATATCTTCCTATCAATCCTCTGTCCCTAAACCCTAAACCTCCAAACCTTAACACCTAAATAATTCCCCTAAGTTCTAAACACTAATCCCTAAACTTGAGCAACCCTAAACCCCCAAACACCTAAACCCTAAACCCAAGAAACCCTAAACCTCTATCTCCCTATCTCTCCCCTATCTCCCTATCTCTATCATCCCTCTACCTCCCAGTCTCTCTCCCTATGTCTCTGGACATGTCCCTCACTCTCTATCTGGAGAGAGAGGTGTTTAGGGTTTCTTAGGCTTATAGTTTTGGGGAATTATTTAGGGTTTATAAGTTTAGTGTTGCTCAAGTTTAGGGAGAGAGATTGATAGGTAGAGGGGTGATAAAGATAGAGAGATAGAGATTCAAGGTTTCTTGGGCTTAGGGTTTAGGGGAATTATTTAGGGTTGAGGCTTAGGGTTTCTTGGGTTTAGGGTTTAGGAGTTTATAGTTGCTTGGGTTAAGGGTTTAGGATTGCATGTAAAAAGTAGTCTCTCTCTCTAAACCCCTAAACCTTAAATAATGCCTCTAAATCATAACCACTAACCCCTAAACCCTAAACCCAAGCAAACCCAAACCTCTATCTCCCTATATCTCCCTTATCTCCCTATCTCTCTGGATATCTCACTCACTCTCTATCACCCTATCTCTCCCCTCTTTCTCCTTTACCTCTCCCTATCTATCTCCTCTCTCTCTCTCTCTACCTATCTATCTCTCACTATCTCCATATCTCTTACCTCCTCCCCTATCATTCCTCTATTTCCCTATCTCTCCCTCTCCCTTATCGATGAAGGAAATGGAAAAAAGAAAACTATGACTCTATTTCTATCTCTCTCTCTCTCTCTCCCTATATATCACTTTCTCCCATATCCCTATCTCTCTCTGCCTCTCAGAGAGAGAGAGGAATCTCTATCTTTATCATCCCTCTCCCTCTCAATCTCTCAATAATGCCCATAAACCCTAAACTTGAGAAACCCTAAACACATGTCTCTCTCTCAACCCCTAAACCCAAGCAACCCTAAACCTTTATCTCTCTATCTCTCCCTGATCTCCCCATCTCTATCGTCTCGCTACCTCTCAATCTCTCTACCTATGTCTCTGGCCATGTCCATCACTCTCTATCTCCCTATCTCTCCTCTCGGTGTCCTCTAGATCTTCCTATCAATCCTCTCTCCCTAAACCCTCAACCTCCAAACCTTAACACCTAAATAATGCCCCTAAGCTCTAAACACTAAGCCTTAAACTTGAGCAATCCTAAACCCCCAAATACCAAACCCCAAACACCTAAACCCTAAACCCAAGAAACCCTAAACCTCTATCTCCCTATCTCTCCCCTATCTCCCTATCTCTATCATCCCTCTAACTCTCAGTCTCTCTCCCTATGTCTCTGGACATGTTCCTCACTCTCTATCTGGAGAGAGAGAGAGAGAGGTGTTTAGGGTTTCTTAGGTTTAGGGTTTTGGGGCATTATTTAGGGTTGCTCAATTTTAGGGAGAGAGATTGAGAGGTAGAGGGATGATAAAGATAAAGACATAGAGATTTGGGGTTTCTTGGGTTTAGGGTTTAGGGGTTAGGGTTTAGAGGCTTAGGGTTTCTCAAGTTTAGGGTTTAGGGGCATTATTTAGGGTTTAGGAGTTTAGGGTTGCTTGGGTTAAGGGTTTAGGGTTGCATGTCAAAAGCAATCTCTCTCTAAACCCCTAAACCCTAAATAATGCCCCTAAATCAAAACCACTAACCCCTAAACCCTAAACCCGAGCAACCCCAAACCTCTATCTCCCTTATCTCCCTATCTCTCTGGACATCTCACTCACTCTCTATCACCCTATCTCTCCCCTCTTTATCCTCTACCTCTCCTTATCTCTCTCCTCTCTCTCTACCTATCTATCTCTCACTATCTCCATATCTCTTACTTCCTTCTCCCCTATCATTCCTCTATTTCCCTATCTCTCCCTCTCCCTTATCAATGAAGGAAATGGAAAAAAGAAAGCTATGACTCTTTATATATATCTCTCTCTCTCTCCCTATATATCGCTTCCTCCCTAGCTCCCTATCTCTCTCTGCCTCTCAGAGAGAGAGAGAGATGTTTTAGTTCACCATAATGGGGTTGTGTTATGCATTTCCTTGGTTATTTCCAAGCCTAAGGCTTGGATTTGTCTTGGGCTTCCAACCCAAAGTCATGGACTATGTTTAGGACATCCAAAGACATGTTTTTCCAGATTGTAGCAAAAACCACATAATCTAGAGTGTGCTCTCCATCAGGTTTGCACTTATTTCGATGAAAAACTCAAAAAAAATGCCACCATAATCTTAATCTCTCTATTAGCTATCTAACCATATAATTTTTTTCACATTTTGAGTACGTTAAGGGTTTCATCTTGAATTTCTTTTGTTAGTGTGTCCATTTTTTGTCAAAAACTAGTATCTAGTATTTTTAACTTTTATTTTTAACCGTTGATCAAAATTTGAAATAAGTTACATTTTTAGAAACTAGACTCCATTCTACACGTATTCAAAATTTTTTTGATTTTTGATTAGTTTTCAAACATTTTAGGGGGGGCACGCTCAAATTTCTATTTTTTAGGATGTGTCCACTTTAAAAATTATTAAAAAATCAATTATTCATGAAAAAATTATTAGAAAAATCAAGGATAAACTACATGGTGTCAACTAATTTCTCACTTGAGCGATTATTGAAATACTAAAAAAAAGTTAACATTTTAGGGGGAGCACACCAAATGCTATGTTTTTTTTTTGAGAAAAACAAGACCAATTTGTGTGCTCCCCCTTTTTGAACCCCTTAATCTCAACCATTTTTGGAAAAAAATAGTAGTTTAGAAACTAGATTCGAAGCACTACGATTCTTGTTTTGGTTCCATCTTCAAATTTTGAGTGTAGCTATCTTCAATTTCTCATCCAACATCAATGTTTCCTGATTTTAGAAAAAAAGTGGCATCTTAAGACCCCATTTTGTTCCATCATCTTTGTGCACTTACCCGTATATTGAATATCTTTGTCTGTAGATTGGAAGTCTATAGTTGCTATGTTTCAAGTTTGAGCCTCCGGTGTGAAGATTTGAGTTAGTTCTATTCACTAAAGTAAAAACTATTTTTTTGAATATTCAATGATGACAGGGAGAATGTATTATGCTCCTCATTTCTCTGCATTTAAGTTTTACAATCTATGGTTTTGGAATTAAGTTTGTAATGATGTTATGTGCCTTCAGTTCAAATGGTTTGTGATTTGGTGCTCTGCAAGCGATCTTTACTTTATGACAGTGGTTGATAGTAATGTTTAAGTGCTCCAATTTGAAGAATCTTCTGGATAGAGTGTTTGGGGGTTATGTAGAAGTTTTTGGTGATTGTAATGTGCTTGTGGATGTCTCTATATCATGTTCCTGCCTTTTTATTGGTCCACAAAGTGTAATCTAGATCGTGCATGAAACATGTTCCTAAAGGTCTTAATGTTAACACTAGTTTTAGCCGACTTGGTTGTTGTCACTACTTGCGATTATGCTTTGGAGTTTGTGCTAGCGTGTTGTAGTGTGAAAGATTGGATTTGAGTTCCAACTAAGGCGTGGTGTGGTCCACATTTATTTCTTCTCCTTCACAAATTTGTTTATGTCCAGACCTATTCTAATGTATGTGTGTATGCCGACCTTAGAGAATGTTCCAATGGTTGATGATTGTAATGCCAACCTTGATGTACATTCCAAGGTTGATGAATTATATAAATACTTGTAATGAAGTCTTGAATAAAGGATGTATTGCGAAGATGCGAAGATAAGTGTGAAGTGAAAAAGTAGAGCAGAGCAGAGGTGATTTATTGTGCTTTAATGGAACTGAACCTTGGCATAGTGTAGATGCTACTATCTCAGTTCACCAACTTTTGGCAATGAGCATTCTTGGCAATGAGCCTCCGGTAGTGAGCCTTGTTGTAAATTTTGATATATCATTTATATTGTGAGCTAACACTCACCATGGTTTTTCCCTTATTGGGTTTTCCACATAAAATCTGGTGTCTTATGTGTTAAATGTGTGGATGTGTTTAAGTTTCTAATCATGCTTTCATAGTTAAATTACAATATCAGTGATTAAGTGGTTGATGTGTTGATGGTTTTAAAGTTTTGGTTACTACAACTGATTCACCCCCCCTCTCAGTTGTCTTGTACATTTCAACATACACTTCTCTTCACATGACGCCTAGCGACAAAGCAAACTAGTTAAGAGTCATGTTTCTTGTGTGTTTTTTCCATGCTTGTTTGTTTGATGTATTGTTTGAACTTGTAATCTCTTAATGATTCCATGTGTTTTGTATGTCTTCATCATGTTTTCCATGTATACTTTATGCCTTATGTGTATGCTTTGTGTCAAGCTTGTATGCATTGTGTCAAGCTTGTATGCATTGTGTATGACATGTATTACCTTTGTGTATTGCGTGTCTCTTGCGTGTATTCCTTATATATTCTTGTAGTACTCCATGTATGTGTGAATTATGTTACAATGCCTTGCATGTTTACAACCTTAGAATCCTAAGCTTGGGGGATACTATAGTCCACAACTTGGTGGAATTCTTTGGCTTCTATGTTTCATGTTGGAAATATCTCTTCTCCTTACTTTAGTTTGAGTACTAACATAAGTTCGTACCCACACTAAAGTGGGGCTAAATGATATGGAGTAAAATGTTTACCAGGTTGCTTATTTGGACCTATTTTGACACCTAGTGGAACAATAAACAATTAATTCTTGATCCCGATAAATAAACCCCATCAAATAAATATAGGGCTAGTCTAAGCTCACCCTATTAAGCACTCGCCGGAAGTTGTGGGGGCTAAAGGACCACGACACCTAGTGCCCTGGGCCTAGATGTTATTCTCGACCTTAATTTGGTGGTGTCGACTTAGAACACCTCTTTGGTTTACCCTTGTTGGTCTCAATTGGTTTTATTCACCAATAGTGAGTGGGAATTCATATAAGAATGATTCTTATTATTCATTTCACACTTAAAATGTTAGAAGGACTGACCTTGTGCTTTAGTGAATTTCTCTCCTATGCTCAAGTATTATTCATCATTGGAATAGCTCTTTGTATGTGGATGTTATGATGCTTGTTTGCAAGTCTTGAAGGAAGTTCAAGTCTTCATTCTCTATCTCCTTATTGGTGCATGGTCTTGAATCACCTACTCTAACTAGGGTTTCATATCTTGTTGTAACATTTACGATTTATATTAATTCTTTCATCATTTATAGAAGATCTTGTCTCTACCCTCCTAGGGAACACACTCTTTGATCTCTAATCATTGTTGTAGTGGAGGGTGGAAACACCAACATGAGGTTTGATTAAGGCAAGCCCCTATAAACAACAAAACCTTTTCCCTTCTTGTTTGTGTGTAGGTCGCATTCAGAGGAGTCAAACGATAACAAGTGGTAGGAAGTGAGAAGGGTAGACAGGTGAAGTCACCTAGATCAGAACATTTTTCCAAACCCTAATTTGGGTCTAGGATGCCCAGCGCCCTAGTTCCTCAATGCTCTAAAACTAGAGGTTACAGTTCTTCTAGATGCCCCCTGATATTTGCTATAGTCTCAGTTTCTCTATAACAGTTTTCGTTGGTCTACTATTCACTAATCGTTCTCAATTAGGGTTTCCTATTTTACTCTAGTTTGATTGGTTAGATTTGATTAACACTCTTTTATACAACAAACGGACAAAATCCTTGTAGTTTGGCTCTCCTTCAAAGGTAGAAGCCAAGCTCGATTTGTGTTCCAATGTTGATAGTACAGGGCTTGGCCTAGTTTAGCCTAGTTTTAGGCTAAGTCTCTCTTTTCCATCAAACACATATATCAAGGCCATCATCTCCTCTTACATGGCCTCCATACAAGATTCATGATCCTTTAAAGAATGATCTTCCTTCACATATCTATATTTATCATTAGTAGAAGAGAAAAAAAATACACAATAGAAATTTAATTAGTTATATCTTTCAATTGATTTATGTTGCCTTGTGGACCTCCTCAAGGGTGTAGTAAAAGTCTCTTACTATTTGTTTTAGAACTATCATCTAAACCTTCGTCTTCCTCTACATCCTCATGTCCAATTTGTTATTCTTCCACATATGCATCTTCCTATTTCTCAATTTTAGTCTCTAAATGAACTCTCTTCTTTTCTTTTTCTTTTGGTTGTCCAAGATCATAAATAACTCTAAGTTCCCTAAAAACTTCATCTCTATAATAAACCATTTTCAAATTTAGAGGATTTCAAAGATCATAACCCTTAACATTCTTGCCATGTATAATGAAAATACATTTTTCATTTTAAAACCTAACTTAAATCATTTTTCTTTAAGCATGTGAATAAAAACTTTATAAGAAAAGATTCTAATGTGTGAAATGAAGGGATTCTTACATGCTCATGCTTCATATGGTGTCTTATCAACTAGAGAAGAATAGTAAGATATATTAACAAATAGCAAGCAATAGTGACAACGTCAACCCAAAAACACTAATTCGATTGAGCACTAATCAACATGTTTTTAGCTCTATCCATTAATGACATGTTCATCATTTTCCATTCATAAAACTTATCAAAACTTTGTTTATCTCCACTCAACACTTGAGCCAAATCTAGGTGCACTTTTAAGGGGCTTTTCCATCAACTAATTATGCCCAATCATTGAAAAAGTGGCAGAAGTCTAAGTGAACTCTGTATACCTAAAAAGTGACACAGAAAAAACCTAAGTACACATTTCAATTAGCATAACCATTAGTGAGTGATATACATTGCTAGGTCTATGAGAGAGGTTTCATGCATAAAGTGGGGTCTTTTGTAAGGGTCGAGCCATCCGAAATATCCTCTAACACACTTTATAAGTGGCTAAACCATTAGTCATCTCTACCATGCCATCTACAGTCAATCTATAAGCAAAAAATAGTCTAAAGCATGCAAAGAAAAGATTTGGCACCCACATAAGAAGACTATTCATCATTCAAACTCACAAAACATACAGTTTCCTTAATGATTATCAACAAAAATAAGGATTTCTTTCTTCTATTTTATAGACATATGAGAAGATTTCAATCTTCTATGACAAGGTTTCAACATCTTCAAATAGAAAATAAAGCCAGGTATCTTCAAAGGTAAGATTAATGATAGTTTGGTAGGGATGTTTGACCTATTAAAAAATGAAAATAATGTTCTTAAGTGTATATATCAATACTTTGATACTGTAAGTCTAATTAGTTATAGAATACTCCTATCAAGTTAAGGACACCATATGAGCTCCTAGGGTGTTTTATCATGCCTTCATTCAAAGGTTCAACCATGGATTTTTTAACTTCATCAAAACCCTAGGCAATGTTTCTAATGGTGTTATTGGATCAGAGGAATAAGGTTTCAAATTATGATGATTGTCATATCATCATGGTTAGGGTTTCAGTATTCATCCAAGGATTCACTAGTTTTAAAGTAAAAATTGCCTCAAACTCTCAAGCCACTCATGTGCATCTTGTTACTTTTAACAATGCCCATATCCAACAATGACTATTTCTAGAGTTCTATTATGTGCGATGGCTAAGGACCGAGTTTTAGACCACTTTAGTTCTATTTCATTAGTTGTTTTAGGATATATTTGCTTTAATGTTGTTTTCTTTCTATTTTTTTCCAACATGTGGATATGTTTGCTTTAAAGTGATTATTTATGAAATATTTTATTCTTATTCTTAAATCCTTGAAAGCTATTCTTTGTCTACTATAAATAAGTGTTTTGAGGACATAAACACATAATGATAATTGAAGTTAAGTTTTATGCCATGGAGATTGTTATTCAAGCTTTTAATCTAAGTTTTATTGTGTTCTTGTGTAAGATTTTCATGAGTGGATTATAGTAAGGAATTGTGTTAAATTTTGTATTGACACTTGTCTTTCATCTTAGCAAGTAACTTTGTGTACTTCTAAGGGTTTACTTTCTTTAAATCTTACATTGTCGTTTCATTGTTAGCATTAGTTTGTGTATGCCTCTAATTTATGTGGATCTATTGATCTCAACTTTTAATCAATTAGTAAGCATTTATTTTTAAACTTTATTCATTAAAAAATCTTGTTTGTAAGATAATACTTTTCAAGCATATGCTCTCAACCTCCAAGCTCAAAAAAGGTAAAGCTTAAATAGTCGACTGTATGAAAAAATAGTATAATGGAAGAGGTCGACATAGATACATTCTAGAGATTGCAATGGAAGGTCGAAATAGTGCAGAGTCGGAAATCTTGTAAACAGTCGACACGACAACATGTTCGCTGTTTAGGGTGGAGCATAAAAAAGATAGGTCAAATTTACTGTTAATTATTTTCTTTAATACACAATTTCATTCAGAATTGTATATAATATACTTACTATTAATTTTTATTCAAATATTTAAATTTAGGAATAGTGTTTAGTAACCGACTAATTTGAAGAGAAGTTATCCTCCTGTATTATTTTATTTTATTTTATAATATATAATTAAATCACTAACAGACATTAATCATTAATCAGATAAGTTCGCACACATATTCAATGGCTGCGTAAGCTCAGTGAAAGAAGATCAGATATGGGACATCATAAATCTAGAAAAAATGATGCACAAAATGAAAAATTGGAGATGGTATTTCCGCGCTACCCAATCCACGGTCGAAAATTCTAACATTCGACGCAGCAGCAAACCATACATTTACGACTTGAATACGTCTTCTTCTTACGTGTAACCCTAGAATACGTCTTTTACTTTTTCATCTCCATACCAGCTGCTTTTCCATTTGGGTCCAGTAGGTCCATCCTCCCCCGAAATCTCAGCCGGCAATTTAATAAACCCCAGCAAGTTTGAATTGGCATATTTGATCTTGGGTCCCCATTTCCTTCCATAATTCAACCACGCCGGCTCCATAACTTTTTCACTGCTCTCTACTGCCTGGAGATACTCTGCAGCCACAATTTTATACTTTATGCTCGTATCCAGAAATTGCGCACTTTTCTCTGAGTAGTTGGCAATGCCCACTCCAAGTTTTTGGCTCCCTTGAACAACCACACCTGCCCTAGAAAAATTGGCATGCCCATTTCTGGATGAATAAACCACAGCTTTCTTACTCCCCTCCATGTATTCCAAATCCCCAACTTTAACCCATCGTCCTCCACTGTGCTGAGACAAGTAAATACCCCACAATTCGCCTGTGAAGTTGTTTATACGCAATGTCACGTGCTCCCAGTCACCCACGTGCTCTCCAATTTTACCTAATGGTATTGAAACTGCACCCAGCAAAAGAAGAGTGCCCGGGCCGTTGAAGGGGTAAAACAGCCACATTACAACATCTGTGAATGTTCCTCCTAGGACTGTTTTCACGTGTATATACGCCTCTGCACTCTCTAAATCTCCACGCCTCACCATTTTTGCTTTGGCAGAGTCTGATGGCAGGTTAATCCAGTACTCACCGTCCGCCGAGCCGCCCTGTGGGAGGTTGGAACCGTCCTCTAAAATTGCCTCTGGTGTGGATGAGCCCCTCTTGTATAATAATGCCCCATTTTTGAAAAACCAAGGAACTGATGAGGGGAAGTAAATCTCCTTGGGATGGAAAAACACAGCAGGGCCATACTTGCCTAATATGGAATGCACTTCTTCCAGACTTGGCATTCCTGTCAGTGGGGAATTCAAGTTTAGTAGACAAGCCACCGGAGACTCTGAGATTTCATTTTGGCTACTTGTGGTGCAATAAAACGTCCCTGCAAATACCCCATTTGTTTGCTTTTCTGGATCTGGCATTGTACTCCACACTTGGATTGAAGCGCCGTCTTTTTTCTCATTCCAGATGCTGATGTCAGTCTTGGAAACTCCAGTTAGGTCTGATCGAACGCATCTGACCTCTTCCAAAGATGGTTTCTCCGGAACGTTTGTGACCAGGTAGCCTAGAGCTTTATACCCTTGAGGGGCAATTGGTCTCCAGAAGATGCCATTTCCCCCCTTTTTACCTTTCTCTGAATTGCTACTCCACACCAACGAGTAGTCCAATGGTTTTACTAGTGGGGGAAGGGATGAGGACCCCTGTTCCTTGTTTTCATTAATATCCTTTGCCACAACAACCCAGCCTTGAAGGGAATCAGTGTTAGACTCACAGTGATGACCCAGAACAAAATAACCAGGAGGAATGTCAACGGGCTTGTAGAATGCAACCCCTATCTTGTTACTGCCCCCGGTGTAACTCCATATCTTTTCTAACGCTGAAACATGACGCACTTCAATTTCTCCAAGCGTAATCCTCCCCGTTGCAAATCCTGTATCTGCAAAAAAAAATCATTTGATCCACGATGAGAACTTAAATGTATATAATCTTAATATGCACGGCAAAAGCTTAAAGATATGAACAGAAATCTCAGTTCTAGCAGGCCTGAGTACTTTTGTAAAATATTATTAAGGTCTGTCTGTATTAGACGTTTACTTATTCGATACAACCACTAAACACCTGGTTCCCTAAACTATTGAAGACTTAACTTGGTTATTGAGAAAAACAATTCAGTCATATGGCTTATCAGATTCAGTAACTAAACGAAGGGGTTATCTCAAAAGAATATGAAAAACAACTGGGGGAATTACCAGTAGGCCATGAAAGCGGGATGGCAGGCGGCGTAAGGAGTTGCGCCATATATTGATTTTTCAAGTCACGCTAAAAAAAACGAACAAAATGATAGTACTGTCTTCTCTGTAGACTGTTTCCTTATATGTTTGATCTCCGTGTACATTGTGATCCAATTTATAGACGCCAACAACAGTGTAGATGGCGGGTATTACGAGAAGTAAAAACCACAACGCCTCATTTTACATTGACTACTTCCTTTGTACAGCTTTCACACGTTTTGTTTTCTTGCGCCAAACATTTTTTTTAAAATTACGAGGATTTTTATTTATGCACATGATTAAACCACGAGAAATAGAATCTGTTCTTCGAACTATCAGCGCATCTTCCAACGCACCTTCCTATATATAGATAATAAGATATATTATTTATCATATCTATATATATATAACCTTTTTCTAAGGTAAATTATAATATAGATATATTCCTTTTTCTAAGGTTTAGTGTACCTGTAAGAAATGACGCACCTACCATGAAGGAACCATATATTTGATTTCGAATTTAAAAACATAGAGATATAATAATAATAATAATAATAATAATAAAATAGCTTTCCAACTATAAAATTCATTTTCAGAGGAGATTTCTATGTTGCAAGGAAAATACCTTTATCATTTTAATTGTTGTTATTTTTATTTATTGTTGTGTTTTCTTTCTATTTAACTTGCCTTTTCTTTATTTGAATGGAAATATAATTTTTTTTATTAATTTAAATGTTTAATTGAATGAAAAGGTAATAAATATAATTAAATTTAAATTAATAAGAGTTAGGATAAAAAATATATAAATGATTAGGGAAAGGTTAGAAGTGTTTTTTTCTTTATCAATTTTGTGTTGTCAATAAATAAAGATTTTTCTATGACTATGATCGATGAATGAAATTGAAAATCTAATAATGGATCTATTCTAGAAACTTAGATGTAATCTAAAGAGAGATTAAATTGATATTGGACTAGACCGTGCTTGCAGTCTAGTCTAGGGAGATTTCTCTTCTATCTAATCTAGTCCAATTACCATAAATTTGTCCTTTGTTGATGTGGCATGCACTTCTATCTTCAATATCAATGTTTGAACAAAGGGTTGTGCTAAAAGTAAAGTGGGGTATGTTCTAAAACAAAGGTCCAAGGTTGTTGATTTCCTCATTGAGAGTTAATCCACTTTGCCAGATAAAATTGAAGACATGCCAAGAAAATGGTGCAATGCCTACGATGTAAGCATTGATGTTATGCTAATGTGATATTGTAATGTTAGTCTAGATGCTTTATGTTATAAGAGATCCAAATGCTTTCTAATATATTTTTCATTGATTACTAATAACCTGGAATTGTTTATAAAATACAAGATCCTAGATGTTCAACCTAAGGTGTTTTGGCAGATGAGCCGATAAGATAATGGTCAAATTGCTAAATGTTTGGCTTGGAGTGTGGGACTTTTAGATTTCAAAAAGGGCAAACTAGACAATGATATGACCTAGTCCAAGGGACAGGGCCAAACATGTGGTATAGTCTCATGTGAGGGAATGTCATAAGGAATTATTAGTTTAAACCATTAAGAACTAAAGTAGTTGGTTGGCTTATAGATTCATAGCTAGGATTGATTTGTAGATCAAAAAAAGCATTATGACAATACCAAAAGTAAATGTAAAATGGAGTAAAAGGGCATGGTATGTGCTTTTATCCCTTAAAGTCACCAATAAAAGCATAATGTTGAAAAACATCATAGAGTAAATGGACATGATACTTGAGGACATGTATAGCCATAAAAATATAATTGATAATAGTATAATGCATGTTGAGGGCATCAATTACAAGGGTAATCATTCAATTACTCATCTTAAACTAAATTTATAAATGTATACAAATCCATTTCCCACACATAATCAGTCTAGTAATGTGAAATTGTTTGAGGATCATGATGTACATGAATATGATCCCACAAAAATTGAGTCACTTAAGCTAGACCAAAGGGATCATTGGAAAGCTAACTTTAGGTGTTGTAACTAAGAGACTCTTTGTGTCAAAAAGTTACTTTTTCATGATGCATAATAGTTGGTAATGTTTATTAGAGGGTAACAAGGTTGGTCTAGAACATCTAATGACCTCTCATTCAAGTTCAAACATTAGCATTAATCACCAATTGCCATAGGGAGTGAACACATTTTCACCACAATACAAATGTAATTGCCTTGATGAATTTGTAAACATTGCAATGATTTCTTCACTAGAAGAAGTGACAAAAGTGCTCTATGTCAAACAATGAGTGGAAGATGAAGGGCTTTTAGACTTGAGTTGATTTAGTTCAGGAACTTTTCTCCATTTTGGAGCCATGGAGGGATGTAGCAAGATTACAACTATTTTAAACAACATTTGTGAAGGGTTGGCTTAGTTGGAAAACCTTCTTGTATATCCAAATTACTTGAACTAGTGGAAAATGATAGGGTTTCTTAGTTGTAAGGTTAGAGAATAGGTGTGAAGGGGTTTGTAATGATTTTTAAAGATCTAATTATCCTATAAGGTGGTGTAACACTTGTAGAAGATACTTTAGATAGTGAATTAGGTTCTCATGGCACACTCTTGCTAGATTTTTCACCTAATTAGGGTTTTCTCTAGGAGAATTTAGTGTCTTGTGTGTTCTTCCATGTGAGTAAGTTTTATTTTACATGTTTCCATGTTGTCATTATCTAATGAGCATACATGCATACTGTATTTTTCATTCATTTTTAGATGTTATATAGTATTTAAGAGTTTTATTAAGTGAATTGACATATAAGAATCATTGTTGGTGATCATGAGAGGTGTAATATCTTTGTTTTATAGATCAATTAGTATCAAAGCTATATCAAATCTTCAATTAGAGTGGTGAACATGGCACATCATCCATATGACTAGTGAAAGTGGAGAATTAGCCACTTACGAACTAGATATTGACAAGAGAGAGTGGACTAGGAATAGAAGCCCCATAATAAGAGAGGAAGAAAATGGAAGCATTGATTCAAACATTTGGAAGATTATGTTGCTAGAATATTTTAAGTTTAGATGGAAAAATAGATAGGCTTGAGAGCATTATCTGAGGTTTTACTAAGAGACTTGGAATGCCAAGAACTCATGAAGATGGTAAGGAATTGAAGAAGGTTGAATTTGAGCATGGAGAGTCATCCCATAGTGGAAGCTTCTTCAAAGCTAAAGCTAGGATTAGCATACGACCATATAATGGGGAGATAAGTGTTGATAAATGTGATTATTGGATCTCTCAAATGGAAGTATCTTCTCATCTTCACAAGCTTAGATTTGATTGACAAATTTTATTTACTAGATGTAAATTAGTTGGTCATGCCTTGACTTGGTATAAAAGTTATGCAATATCCTTGGAATGTTAAAAGACACCTCAAATTTCCAAATGGGAAGGCTTCAATGGGATGTTGAAGAAGCAACTATATCTTATATTCTATGACGAAGAGAGGGTTATGTAGTATCGCTACTTCTAGTAAATACAATGGTAAAGTGTATAAAAATATAGTTATGCTCGTACTAGAAATGAGCATTGTAATTGGGGAAGGATGTCGTAGACAAAGAGGTATTGATGAAATACATTAGAGGTATGTTTGGACCCACTTTGAGAGTCTTGTTCTAATGGCTAAACCCTAGAGCATAGATGAAGTGTGTGTGTGTGTGTGTGTGTGCAAGCATAATATCTAGAACTAAACAGGAACAAATTCTCTTCATTCAAGAAAAATAAAAATGATAAGTGACAATACCAACGATGTGGAAAGAACAAAGACAAGGACAAAAGTAAATCTAAGAAAATTGCTAATAATTTACTCCAATATAAATAAAAGGAAAGGGAAAGGGGAAATTCCATTGTTCACAGGCTGATAAGGGGACATTCGAATGACTAATGTTACAAACTACACTTAGAGATATGGAGGAAGAAGAAGTCTAAAGATCATGCAAACACTATCTTCATGAATAAAGGAAAGGAAATCATAAATAACTCTAATTCCAATGATAGAATTTATTACATGTGGTGAAGAAGGAAGCATTTGTAGTAGGTGAGAGCTCCAACTCTAAGGAGGAAGAAGAGATCACTAAATTGTTCCATATCAAGATCTATTTATCAAGGATTAAAAGGTAGATTTGTTGTTTGATACATGATCACAAGCCAATTTAATTTCTTAGACTTTCTAGTAGGTGAATTGAAGTTGCAAACCATGGGTCACACTTAGCCATATTCATTTGGTTGGCATAGAAAAGAAGTGGAGATATCAATCAATAAGTAATGTAAGTTATCTTTTTTGCATAAGTGTTGAACATCTAAACATCTCAATGGGTGCACCTCATAATTTTGTAGATATGTCAAAACCGATCAAATAATTCCAACTAGAATGCATCTATGCCACATAATTTGACCACATAGACACTTTTCTAGTCACAAACAAATAAGAGGCATCCAAATATAACCACCAACCATCTTCAAATGTAAATCATTTAGGCCATGTCAATTTATGTAGAGCATCTATAGATTGGACTTTGGCAACCCATTAGATCTCAAAATATATAAATGTTAGTCATCTAGTAGAGATCAACGATATCTAAACACCTTAGGATGGAAAGTGACCAATTAAATGGATATCTAGATATTATGAAAAAACATTTTATACTGAACATTTTTTCATTAAAGTGCATTTCAACAAAACAACCTTTTCACATGGCCAAAATCACCACTTAAAAACATAATCACCTTCAAACTATGAAATATTGGCATGAAGATGACTAAATAACAGTTCAGTGAGCACATTTGACTACAATATTGACTAAGGCTTAACTCGATAAAACAAACTTAGGATCAAATCGACGAAAAATATAAAATGATTACTAAATTTTAAATGTAGCCTTGAAAAAAAGATAAAAACTCAACACCCAAATCAAGAATCTACAAGGTTAGAACTAGGTGAACACTTTCATCATAATACTAGGAAAATTGAAATGGCCCTACTTAGGTTCCCTTTGTCAATCTTAGCTCAACATATTAGGTTGATACTTTGGGACTCTACTCTAGTTGAGGTAGAGGTATGTGAAATAGGTAATCCTAGATGTGAGCTTCTATATTAGACTTTAGGCTTGGCTGTCTAATGGAGGAATTAGGAAATAGAGCAAATATAGGGACCAAAATCAATCTATCACTCAAGGTGGAGCAAGTAAGATTCAAAAACAATGTTTTGGATTTGAATTTAGGACGCTGCATAGTACAAGGTTTGTGTATTTAAGCAAGGTAACTATCTATGAAATTTAAATTAAGATTAGCATTAAAAAACTAGATTTTACACCATAAATAAATTACTATAAAATTTTTTATTTTGATCATGATATGTAGCAAGGATAAAACAAATAAATTTCATTTTACTTCTAATGTGTATAAGTAGAAAATATACATCAAATAAGTCCTTTATTAGAAATACAAGGGTCTAACTAACTTGGCTGAAGACTATGACTCCTAGGACCAACTGTCTAATTGAAAACCTCCTGAATGAAAAATCGTTCTAGTCTTCTAAGTATTTGTGATAAACTAACATGTGGCCTAAAGATGTTGATGCTAAAGTAACTTGTATCTTAATAAGGAAAATCTCCAATACCTAGAGTCTCAACTACATGTGCAGATGAAGTTTCAAAAGAGGGAATCAAGGCTAAATCTAAATATTTATGGATACCAACAAATTAAGGATCAAAGGGGAAGACAAAAGGTTGATTATGCTCTAGAAACTTGAAAAATATTCCATTGTCTTAGTAGAAAAATAGTGGTAGTCTAGTGTGTGGAGTCTTTCCCTTCTGAGTTTGAGTAGTATTCATTAAATTCTTAGTTTTAGTTATAGATTGTAACTCACCCTTAGGTGACGTTTGACTATTAGTGGTTCCTACTCAACTAGTGGAAGCCTCATGGGTGTAAAGAGGTTTTCTTTCTTCTTAGCTTATTCTACCTTATATAGGTCAAAGGGATCATGACATCCCTAGAAACATACACTTTTTCTAGATGGAGAAATTGGACCTCCTAAAAAAGGTAGATGGGATAGCTCTCATCTTATAAATCCAAGCCAATTCTAGGATCATGTTGTATCTAGTATCCTTATCTATGACATTAAACTTAGTGAAGGTGATAGGAAGGACAATATTACTTATTAAATTAGCATTCACATTATCATACCCCCTCAGGGAACTCTATGTACTTGATATGTTGATCTCAACATACCCCATCCTCTAGAATAGTGAAGATGGGACTACATTAACAATACTACACCATCATTGATAATGGCTCTCTTAACACAATAGTTATACACCCAAACTTATAAGTACAATTCAAGATCCCTCTTCTAGAAATATTAGAATTAGAAGGAATCTATTTGATATCAAGGAACAAGCCTACATCTTTGAGTTTGGAACAACATAGATGAACATCAAGGTCAACATGATTAATCTAAGGTTGAAGGGGAGGGATAATGTTTCGTAATGATTCATACTTATGGCTTCTAAGAGATCATATTTTTGGCTAGGGGTAAGTGCAAGAAGATGGGGGGCCAAAAAGGGGTCTTAAGTGGCCACTTTTTTTCTGAAATCAGGAAATACTGGCCTTGGATGAGAAATTGAGCATAGCTACACTCAAAATTTGGAGATGCAACCAAAACAATGTTTGTAGTGCTCCGAGTCTACTTTCTAAACTACTATTTTTTTTTTAAATGGCATAGATTAAGGGGTTCAAAAGAGGGAGCCACAGAAATTGGTGTTGTTTCTGTCAGAAAAACATAACATAGCATGTTTTGTGGCTCCCTCAAAAGGTCAACTTTTTTTTGGTATTTTTAAAATCGCTTTGGTGAGAAATTAGCTAATAGCATGTAGTTTATGCCCGATTTTTCTGATAATTTTTTGATGAATATTTGATTTTTACTAATTTTCAAAGTGGACACATCCTAAAAAATAGAATTTTGGCCGTGTTACCCCTATAAATTTTGAAAACTAATTCAAAATCATTTTTTTCTTTTTTTAATATTTGTAGAATTGAGTCTAGTTTCTAAATATATATTTTTTTAAAATTTCAATGAATAGTTAATTTACAATGAAAAAATGACCAAACAGTGGTTTTTGCCCAAAAATGGACACACAAACAAAAGAAATTAAAGATGAAAGGCTTAACATTGTTAAAATGTGAAAAAAATCACATCGTCAAATAGCTAAGAGAAAGCCTAACATTACCCAGGTGTTTGATTTGTTTGACCTTGAAACACGTGCAAATTTGAGGGTTAACACGAACGAAATTATGTGAAATCTTGAAGAATATGGAAAAACACGTCTGTGGCTGTTCAAAAGGCACTCCAAGCCTTTGGGTTGGAAATCCAAAGCAAATCCCAAGCCCAAGTCTTGGGATTCCCAAAGCAAAACATAATGCAAGCGCGTTATAACATGCCCGCGTTATGTTTTGCTTTGCATTCTTCCTTTTCTGCAAAAGTTTGTGTTGTTTATCATGTTTGAAATAATGTGAGCGCATTATAACGCGAGCGCGTTATAATGAGCTCGCGTTATGTTCCCCTTAAAATTTTTTTATGTTCAAGGCTATTAATCATGTATGTATGTATGTATGTATGCGTATATGCCTATATGTATGAATGTATCTATGTATGTATGTATGTATGCCTATATGTATGTATGTATCTATGTATGCCTATATGTATGTATGTATAGTGTCGAGGGTAGAGGAGGGTAGAGATGGGAGTGAGCCAGATAGGGGAGGAGAGGGGTGGATAAGGATTGAGTGATTAAGGTTTAAGGTTGAGGGTTGAGTGTTTAGGGATAGGATTTAGAGTTTAGGGATAAGGGATTAGAGTTTAGGACCTTGAGGGATTAGGGTTTAGGGTTGAGGCTTTAGGGATAGCGTTTAGGGTTAAGGGTCGAGGGATTAAGGATAAGGTAGAGTGTTGAGGGTAGAGGGATTAGGGATAGGGTTTAGAGTTGAAAGTTTAGCGTTGAGGGATTAGGGTTTAAGGTATAGTTTAGTAGTTCTTGTGGATAAAACCAGTAAACAATGGGAGATTATTTGCCTATTTCATAACAATATACCTCCCCTAAGTGCGGGGTGGATAGAAAGAAACATAGATGTACCCCAATGTAAATCTTTTCTCATAATGATCATCCTTCTGATTTCAACTGTTAATTACTCACTGTGGATGTACCATACGCAAAGCTTTTCTCATAGTGTGTACACCTATTGGCATAATGAACCCCAGATGGGCCAGAAAAACATGCCATATAACATTACTAACATTAAAAAAGATCATAGCCATTTTTCTGACATATTCTTGCAACTCAAATATCTTATAGAGAAGAGTGTCAAAAATGATGGGTTTAACAACCTAACATAAGGCAAAGTAGTTTTGTTAGGTTTAGGGATAGGGTTTAGGGTTTAGGGTTGAGGGATTAGGGTTTAGGGTTGAGGGATTAGGGTTTAAGGTATAGTGTTGAGGGTTGAGGGTTTAGGGATAGGGTTTAGGGTTGACAGATTAGGGTTTAATGTTGAGAGTTGAGGGTTGAGGGTTGAGGGTTGAGGTTTTAGGGATAGGGTTGATGGTCAAGGGATTAGGGTTAAAGTAGAGTGTTGAGGATAGAGGGATTATGGATAGGGTTTAGGGTTGAAGGTTTAACGATTGAGGGTTGAGGCTTTAGGGCTAAGGGTTAAGGGATTGGGGTCTAAAATATAGTGTTGAGCATCGAGGGTTTATGGATAGGTTTAAGGGTTTAATTTTTAAGGGTTAAGGGTTGAGGGATAGGGTTTAGGGTTGAGGGATAGGGTTTAGGGTTTAGGGATAAGGGATTAAGGTTTAAGGTATAGTGTCGAGGGTTGAGGGTTTAGGAATGGGGATAGCATTTAGGGTTTAGGGATGAGGGATTAGGGTTTAGGGTTGAGGGATTAGGATTGAGGGTTGAGGGATTAGGGTTTAAGGTATAGTGTCAAGGGTTGAGGGTTTATTGATAGTGTTTAGGGTTGAGGGTTGAGGGATTAGGTTTTAGGGTTGATGGATTAGGGTTTAAAGTATAGTGTTGAGGGTTGAGAGTTTAGGGATAGGGTTTAGGGTTGATGGATTAGGGTTTAGGGTTGACGGATTAGCATTTAATGTCGAGGTTAGGGTTAGAGTGTCGGGGGTAGACAAATTAGGGATAGGGTTTAGGGTTGAAGGTTTAAGGATTGAGGGTTAAGGCTTTAGGGATGAGGGTTTAAGGCTTAAGATATAGTGTCAAGTGTTGACGGTGTAGGGATAGGATTTAAGTTTTAAGAGTTAAGGGTTGAGGGATAGGGATTAGGGTTTAAGGTATAGTGTTGAGGGTTGATGGTTTAGGGATAGGGTTTAGGTTTGAGGGATTAGGGTTTAGGGTTGATGAATTAGGGTTTAATGTTGAGAGTTGAAGGTTGAGGGTTGAGGGTTGAGGGATAGGGTTAATGGTCAAGGGATTAGGGTTAAATAAGAGTGTCGAGGGTAGAGGGATTAGGGATAGGGTTTAGGGTTTAAGGTTTAAGGATTTAGGGATGAGGGTTAAGGGATTAGGGTTTAAGATATAGTGTCGAGTATCAAGCATGTAGGGATATGTTTTAGGGTTCAAGTTTTAAGGGTTAAGGGTCGAGGGATCAGAGTTAAGGGTTGAGGGATTAGGGTTTGACATTGAGGGTTGAGTACATTGAGGTTTGAGGGTTAAGGGTTTCAGCATAGGGTTGAGGGTTGAGGGATTATGGTTAAATTAGAGTGTCGAGGGTATAAGGATCAGGGATAGGGTTGGAGGGTTTAGGGATTAGGGATTAGGGTTTAAGGTATAGTATTGAGCCTGTTGAGGGTCTAGGAATAGGGATAGCATTTAGGGTTTAGGGATGAGGGATTAGAGTTGAGGGATGATGGATTAGGGTTGAGGGTTGAGGGATTATAGTTTAGGGATAAGGTTTAGGGTTGAGGGTTGAGGGATTAGGGTTTAAGGTATAGTGTTGAGGGTTTAGGGATAGGGTTTAGGGTTAAGGAATTAGAGTGAAGGGATAAGGGATTAGGATTTGACGTTGAGGGTTGAGGGTTTAGGGTTTAGGATTTAGGGATAGGGTTGAGGGTTGAGAGATTAGAGTTAAGGGTTGAGGGATTAGGGTTTGACGTTGAGGGTTGAGGTTTGAGGGTCAAGGGTTTAGGGATAGGGTTGAGGGTTGAGGGATTAGGGTTAAAGTAGAGTGTGGAGGGTATAAGGATTAGGGATAGGGTTGGAGGGTTTAGGGATAAGGGATTAGGGTTTAAGGTATAATATCGAGTCTGTTGAGGGTTTAGGAATAGGGATAGGATTTAGGGTTTAGGGATGAGGGATTAGAGTTGAGGGATGACAGATTAGGGTTGAGGGTTTAGGGATAAGTGATGCAGAGGTAAAACGCAACGGGAGCTTACAAATGGGAAGGAGGAGTCATTAATACAACTGGCATGTTATAATACCTATCGGCTTATCATCATCATCATATTTCTTGCTAACACAAACAGCATCATCATATTTCAGACGAGCATGAAATATCCTCCTGCTGACTACTGTTCACTTCCTCCGCCTTTCGCCTTTCACCTGTTGCCTATCAGCAGCATCATCATGTTCGGCAAGCGCAAACATCCTCCTGATGTTCACTGTTCATCTTACCGCCAACCTCTACCTTCATCATCATGATGTTCAGCATCACCTTCATCAGCAGGATATAAAATATCCGGTTCCTCCGATATATCCTGATGACGACAACTTCAAGCACCTTTCCCTCGATGCTTACATCACCCTGATATCTGACTACACAAACAACAGCATCATGATATGACTTATCCGGTCATATTGAAACATCCTGATGATGTTAACCAAGCTTTATGCCGATGACTTACGCCGATGCCAAAACACTTAGCGACAGCAGGATAAACTTGCATAGGGTGATATTCGCAATATCCTGATGATGATGACGTCACATCCTGATGACGATGACGTCACATGCACCAGATGATGATGTCAATGCACCTGATGATGATGTCATCCAGATATAAGATCCTTATATCCTCCGCAGCACGATAATGAATATCCTGATGACCTTTTCAATATCCTGATGATGACCTTTCTGGTACTTAGCCAAAAAAATGGACTTTCACTTCCGCATACGATAGCAATATGCAGATGATGGGTACACACGAAAGATGATCCTGACGATGATATACACACTGAGTATATATCCAACCTATATCATCCTGATGCACTTGCAACATGCAAACTTCATCAGCTTCATAACCCGATCCGGATAGTGATATACTCACAGTTGTCGATGCGATTCACTCCGACTGGAAAAGCACATGCAGACTCCTGTATATCTGTCCGCTGCATGCAAACTTCACAGAACCGCACAATTTCACAAAGAAAATATGATGATCGGGCCGGATCACCTTCAGATCAAAACTTAACAGTTTATCTTTCTAAATCCTAGCACATGAGGATGCTAGGTTGATTCACAGCATGCTACCAACTGATCTCTCAAACAATGAAATGCATAAACAGAAAACTAAAATGCAAACTAAACTATCGTACATGACCATTCCACCGATTCACAGAATCAACCGATGGAAGGATTGAAAGTATCCATTAACCTGTAATCAGAACAGAAATCAAAACACAAGCAACTGATAAACCAGATAATGCAATTGATGAGATCTTATTCAGATGAAACACAAATGTCCTGAATAATCTTTCACAATGTCTGGACTGATCTCTGGATTTCACTCAATCACCAGTACAACATAACACAACTACTACTCTCTCAACATGAACATAAACCCTAACTGATCTGAGTTATTTATAACAATATCCTACGAGTACTACCAACTCGATTCCCAGCGGCTGGGAGCTTCCAAACGGCTGGGAGAGGACAACGCATACTACCTGATCACGAACTCTAACTGCTTGCACACTCTCCTAGGCTGATCTAATACATATGCATTGGTCCAATGGACCTTATTACATTATAAAGTCAAACATACTAAAAATAGACTAATGTCCTGTCATGCGGACTATATCCTATCTTGTAGGGGTGCTCCTGCACCATACTCCCCAGAAGAAGAAATCTCAAGTCCACTTGAGATGAGAGTATGAAGATCTGCACCATGTTTCTGGATCTGCTCTTCAGTCATCCATACTGCTTCAGAATTAGGTTTTCCCTTCCAAGAGACTAGATACTCCAAGTACTGTTTGTTCCGGGTCTGTTTGACCACTCTGGTGTCCAAAACCTTCTGCAACTGTGGAGGATCATGCTTGGGAATGGTATCATTGACTGTATCCTGTAGGAGTTCCTGATCTGCATCTGGATAAGACTTGTATGGAGTTATATCACATACATTGAATATAGGGGACAAACCAAGATCAGGTGGGAGTTGTATCTCATAAGCATTCTGTCCATGCTTGTGCAAAATCTAACATGGTCCAACTTTTCTTTGCATGAGTTTAGTATATTTTCCCTTAGGAAGTCTGTCCTTCTTCAAATGAACCCATACCAAATCTCCAACATCAAACTGAACATCCTTCTTCTTTTTATCAGCATATTCCTTATACTTCAAGGTGGTTTGCTGCAGTTGGGTCTTGACTTGATCATGAACCTCTTTTATGGCTTCTGCAAAAGCTTCTCCTTCTGCACTAACAGGGTCTACTGTAGGTAGATCTCTCAATTCCAAAATTCCTCTTGGATGCATACCATAAACTATCTGAAAAGGTGATTTCCCTGTGCTCCTATTGACAGTATCATTATAGGAAAATTCAGCTTGAGATAGAATAGTATCCCACTTTTCTCCATGTTGTTTTGTCAAACATCTAAGCAAATTTCCTAAGGAACGGTTCACTACTTCAGTCTGTCCATCCGTTTGAGGATGATATGCAGAGGAAAAAGACAAATTTGTTCCAAGTTTCTTCCAAAGAGTTCTCCAGAAGTGACCAATAAACTTCACATCCCTATCTGACACTATACTCAATGGCAATCCATGGATTCTGACAATCTCCCTGAAAAATAAATCTGCAATGTATGAAGCATCAGCAGTGGTTTTGCATGGCAAGAAATGTGCCATTTTACTGAATCTATCCACTACAACAAAAACACTGTCAAACCCTTTCCTTGTCCTTGGTAAACCCAAGACAAAATCCATACTTATGCTTTCCCATGGTCTGGAAGGAATGGGTAAGGGCTGATATAAACCTGCATTAGTTGACCTGCCTTTAGCTTTCTGACATATCACACATGTCTCTACAAACTTTCTGACATCTGATTGTAACTTAGGCCAAAAGTAATGTCTTCGGACCAGATCAAGAGTCTTATCTAGACCAAAATGACCTGCCATAGCTCCACAATGTTTCTCCTTAATGATGTTTAACCTCATAGAACACCTTGGAATACATAACTATCCACCTTTGAACAACAATCCATCCTGAATCAAAAATTCAGAGAATTCAGCATGATATTTCTCTCCAAAAGAAGTACATACATGATATATCTCCCCAAAATCTTCATCAGTCTCATACATGGTCTTTAGTGAATCAATGCCAACACTTTCTAACTGAATCTGGTTGACTGTTAGAATTCTCCTGCTCAAAGCATCTGCAACTTTATTCTTGACTCCTTTCTTATGCTTCAATGTAAAAGTAAAAGCTTGTAAGGTTTCTACCCATTTCATGTGTCTGTGGTTCAGCTTTTCCTGGCTATTTATGAAACTCAGAGCCTGGTTATCTGTGAATACTATGAATTCCTTTGGCATCAAGTAATGCCTCCATTTCTTGAGTGACTGGACTAAAGCATACATTTCCAAATCATATGAGGAATACCTCTTTTTAGCATCATTGAGCTTCTCACTGAAAAATGCAATAGGTCTACCTTCTTGGCTGAGTACTGCTCCAATGGCCATGTGACTGGCATCACATTCTACCTAAAAGATTTTGTTAAAGTCTGGAAGTGCAAGGACTGGTTGCTGTGCCACCTTCTTCTTCAATGTTTCAAAAGAATCATCTGCTCCTTGAGTCCAAACAAATCTGCACTTCTGTCCTCCTTTGATGGTATCAAGCATGGGTGCACAAATATGACTAAACCCTCTTATAAACTTCCTGTAGAAGGTTGCTAACCCATGGAAACTTCTGACATCATTCATAGTCTTTGGGGTTGGCCAAGACAATATGGCACTTACCTTCTCCTTATCCATTTGTAACTTTCCTTGTGAAATGACAAAACCCAAATATGTGATCTCCTCTTGCATGAACAAACACTTGTCTAAATTTATCATCAGCTGCTCTTCATGTAACCTCTTAAGAACCAAATCTATGTGTCTGAGATGTTCTTCTTTTGTGTTGCTGAAAATCAGAATGTCATCTAGATATACTATGACAAACTTACCAATGAACTCTTTCAAAACCTCATTCATCAACCTCATAAAAGTACTAGGTGCATTAGATAAACCAAAAGGCATAACCTTCCATTCATATAACCCTTCATTAGTTTTGAATGCTATTTTCCATTCATCTCCTGGTCTAATCTTGATCTGATGATATCCACTCTTTAAATCTATTTTTGTAAAATACTTAGCACCTCCCAAACAGTCAAGTAAATCCTCTATCCTAGGGATTGGAAACCTATACCTGATTGTGATCTTGTTAATAGCTCTGGAATCTGTGCAAAGCCTCCAAGTTCCTTCCTTCTTTGGTGCTAGTACAGCTGGTACTGCACATGGACTTAAACTTTTCCCAATCAGACCTGAATCCAATAATTCTTCAATTTGTCTGGCTACTTCTGCATTCTGTTCTGGAGTTAGCTTATAGGCTGCTTTGTTTGGAAGTGTTGACCCTGGAATTAAGTCTATGCAGTGACTGATATCTCTGACAGGTGGTAGGGATCTTGGCATTCCCTCTGAGATGATACCTTTGTACTTATCCAATAGCTCTTGGATAGCTGGGTCTATGAACCTTTGCTTCTTCTCTTCCTTGACTTCTTGCTGCTGTTCTTTATTCACCCTCATACATGGGATTAGGGCATATGCAACTGCACCTTCTGCTGCTACTTCTTTCATGAACTGTTTACCTTCCATCAGCATTACCTTCACCTCTTTTCCTTTAGATTTCTCCTCCTTCTCTGTCAATGGTAGTAACTCTGTCACCTTACCATCTTTAGTGATTGTATAGGTATTTCTAACACCATCATGTTGTGCCTTCAAATCATACTGCCATGGTCTACCAAATAAAAGATTGCAAGCATCCATCTTGGTAATGTCAAACAACAACTTATCCTTATATGCTCCAATCTGAAATTCTACCCAAGCCTGCTCTTCTACAGTTGTCTGCTGACCTTGGGTAAGCCATGAGACTTTATATGGGGATGGGTGAGGCAATCTCCTAAGCTTAAGCTTTGTCACCATTTCTTCAGACACAAAATTTTCAGTAGAACCAGAATCAATCAAAACTTTACATGCCTTACCTCCTGCTTTGCAAATAGTCCTGAAAAGAGACTTTCTTTGAGGGGATTCTTTGTCAGGTACCTTCATGGTAGTCACTGTTCTTCTCATCATTAGAGACTCTCCACTTTCTGGGTATCCATAATTATCAGGAGCATTCACACTGTGAAAATCATTAGAGCCTGTCATACTTTGATTATCAGGTTCTTGGATCAGATTTGTTCTCCTTTCTCCTGTTGAGCTTGTGGCCTTTTCTGGACATCTGCTGGCTATATGGCCTTCTTTGTTACAGTTATAACATCTGATAGATCCTCTGCCCTGGGATCTTCCTCTGAAAGGTCTTCTACCTCTGAAGTTTCCTTGCTGACTATAATTTTCCCTCTGGTTCTGACTATTGTTTCCCTTACTATTGTCATGACTGGATTCTCCTTGATATCCATGTCCATGTCCTCTACCTCTAAAAGGACCTTTTCCACCTCTTTGTTGTCTTCCTCTTCCTCTATTGTGTTGTTCTTGTTTTCTCTTTAACTTCTCTTCCACTTTCAATGCCAACTGAAAGCATTTCTGAACTGTATCTGGATTATGCAGACTTAAATCTTCCTGAATGTTAAACCTCAATCCATTAAGGTATCTGGCTACCTTCTCTTCTTCACTTTCCTTTACCTTTGTTTTCATACAAAGTTTCATGAATTCTTCTGTATATGAGCTAACATCTAGCTCCTTCTGCTTCAGGTTTTGCTTCTTCTTATGTAATTGGATACTGTAATCCAATGGGACATAAGCTTCCTTTACTAATGCCATCATCTTCTTCCATGTAGCGACTCTACGCTTTCCTTCCTGTACTCTATCATCTTGGATGAAATTCCACCATGTCAAGGCAGCTTCTTTCATTTTTGACTGGGCTATCTTCACCCTCTGTTGTTCTGGTATCTCCTTTGTTTCAAAGAAATTGTTCAAGCAGTCTATCCACTCCATCACTGAATCAGGTTCCATCTTTCCTGTAAACACTGGCAAATCCAGTTTCACATCCATGGTTCTCCTCTCCATGGCCTTGAGGGCGTTCAACAGTGGTCTCTGGTCTGCAGGAACGACCTCCTCGTTCCAACTAGGGATCTCTTCTTCTTCCCTATCTTCTTCTCTACCAGAACCTACTCTACTCCTCAACTTCGCTAACTCATCCTTCAATTCCTGATTCTGAGCCTTCACGGCCTTGCTCTCTGCAATCTGTTTCTTCACCAGAACTACCAACTCAACGTTGGTCATCCTTGCCAGAACCTCAGATGTTCCTTCGTCACCTGACATCCTGCAGTATCCTTATCTTTTCCAGAAGATCCTTCCTTTGCTCTGATACCACTATGATGCAGAGGTAAAACGCAACGGGAGCTTACAAATGGGAAGGAGGAGTCATTAATACAACCAGCATGTTATAATACCTATCGGCTTATCATCATCATCATATTTCTTGCTAACACAGACAGCATCATCATATTTCGGACAAGCATGAAATATCCTCTTGCTGACTACTGTTCACTTCCTCCGCCTTTTGCCTTTCGCCTGTTGCCTATCAGCAGCATCATCATGTTCGGCAAGCGCAAACATCCTCCTGATGTTCACTGTTCATCTTACCGCCAACCTCTACCTTCATCATCATGATGTTCAGCATCACCTTCATCAGCAGGATATAAAATATCTGGTTCCTCCAATATATCCTGATGACGACAACTTCAAGCACCTTTCCCTCGATGCTTACGTCACCCCGATATCCGACTACACAAACAACAGCATCATGATATGACTTATCCGGTCATATTGAAACATCCTGATGATGTTAACCAAGCTTTATGCCGATGACTTACGCCGATGCCAAAACACTTAGCGACAGCAGGATAAACTTGCATAGGGTGATATTCGCAATATCCTGATGACGATGACGTCACATCCTGATGATGATGATGTCACATGCACCAGATGATGATGTCAATGCACCTGATGATGATGTCATCCAGATATAAGATCCTTATATCCTCCACAGCACGATAATGAATATCCTGATGACCTTTTCAATATCCTGATGATGACCTTTCTGGTACTTAGCCAAAAAAATGGACTTTCACTTCCGCATACGATAGCGATATGCGGATGATGGGTACACACAAAAGATGATCCTGACGACGATATACACACTGAGTATATATCCAACCTATATCATCCTGATGCACTTGCAACATGCAAACTTCATCAGCTTCATAACTTGATCCGGATAGTGATATACTCACAGTTGTCGATGCGATTCACTCCGACTGGAAAAGCACATGCAGACTCCTGTATATCCGTCCGCTGCATGCAAACTTCACAGAACCGCACAATTTCACAAAGAAAATATGATGATCGGGCCGGATCACCTTCAGATCAAAACTTAACAGTTTATCTTTCTAAATCCTAGCACATGAGGATGCTAGGTTGATTCACAGCATGCTACCAACTGATCTCTCAAACAATGAAATGCATAAACAGAAAACTAAAATGCAAACTAAACTATCGTACATGACCATTCCACCGATTCACAGAATCAACCGGTGGAAGGATTGAAAGTATCCATTAACCTGTAATCAGAACAGAAATCAAAACACAAGCAACTGATAAACCAGATAATGCAATTGATGAGATCGTATTCAGATGAAACACAAATGTCCTGAATAATCTTTCACAATGTCTGGACTGATCTCTGGATTTCACTCAATCACCAGTACAACATAACACAACTACTACTCTCTCAACATGAACACAAACCCTAACTGATCTGAGTTATTTATAACAATATCCTACGAGTACTACCAACTCGATTCCCAGCGGCTGGGAGCTTCCAAACGGCTGGGAGAGGACAGCGCATACTACCTGATCACGAACTCTAACTGCCTGCACACTCTCCTAGGCTGATCTAATACATATGCATTGGTCCAATGGACCTTATTACATTATAAAGTCAAACATACTAAAAATAGACTAATGTCCTGTCATGCGGACTATATCCTATCTTGTAGGGGTGCTCCTGCACCAATAAGGTTTAGGGTTGAGGGTTAAGGGATTAGGGTTTAAGGTATAGTGTTGAGGGTTTACGGATAGGGTTTAGGGTTGAGGGATTAGAGTGAAGGGTTGAGGGATTAAGATTTGACATTGAGGGTTAAGGCTTTAGGGTTTAGGGTTTAGGGATAGGGTTGAGGGTCGAGGGATCAGAGTTAAGGGTTGAGGGATTAGGGTTTGACGTTGAGGGTTGAGGGTTGAGGTTTGAGGGTCAAGGGTTTAGGGATAGGGTTGAGGGTTGAGGGATTAGGGTTAAAGTAGAGTGTGGAGGGTATAAGGATTAGGGGTAGGGTTGGAGGGTTTAGGGATAAGGGATTAGGGTTCAAGGTATAGTATCGAGTCTGTTGAGGGTTTAGGAATAGGGATAGCATTTAAGGTTTAGGGATGAGGAATTAGAGTTGAGGGATGATGGATTAGGGTTGAGGGTTTAGGGATTAGGGTTTAGGGATTAGGGTTTAGGGATAAGGTTTAGGGTTGATGGTTGAGGATCTAGGGTTTAAGGTATAGTGTTGAGGGTTTAGGGATAGGGTTTAGGATTGATGGATTAGAGTGAAGGGTCGAGGGATTAGGATTTAACGTTGAGGGTTGAGGGTTGAGGCTTTAGGATTTAGGGATAGGGTCGAGGGATCAGAGTTAAGGGTCGAGGGATTAGGATTTGACATTGAGGGTTGAGGGTTGAAGCTTTAGGGTTTAGGGTTTAGGGATAGGGTTGAGGGATCAGAGTTAAGGGTTGAGGGATTAGCGTTTGACGTTGAGGGTTGAGTTCTAAAGATAAGCAAATAGAGATTTTGTATTCAGGTTATTTAGATGTTGATGGGTTTAGACTTGAGCTAAAATGTTGGACTCTTAATCTAGCCTGAAGAGAGTTTCTATCGTCAAATGCAGATTTATGGGTTCGATTATATTGATTGCCTCTCTAGTTTTGGGGTGTGGATGTTTTGGAATCAATCAGGAAGTCTTCGGGAGATTTTGTGGAAGTGGATTGGCAATCGCTTGACAGAACCCCTACTATTTATGCTTGGATAAGGATTTGTCACAAACTAGAACTTCTGCTTCCAAAGAAGATCTATCTTTCTTCCTCGATGAGCATTTTCTATCAAGAACTTGATTATGAAGGCTTGCCCCTTCATTGTTATGCCTATCATATGGCGGAGCATCTGGTAAGCTCTTGCAGGAAACAGGAAAAGTTCTCCCTCAAAAACCTTGTGGTCATTCAAGTCTGAAGGGGAAGGTTTGGAAAGAGAAATGGATCACCAAAAAGATGAAGAATTTCTTATTTCTTAGACACCATCAGTGGTTTTTCTCTGATGCAGAGGACCTACAAAGATGGAAAGCATTTAAAGATTATATGATCTCTAAAGGAAAATCTCCTAATTCTCCCAGAATGTCATCCTTCAACAAGGCGGGACCAAGTGGCTTGGCTCTTCTAGTCATGGATCCTCTCGTATTTAAGAGGAATTGTAAGGCTTGGAAGTGTCAGTTGATGAAGCACAGGATGTGGTCATCCCTTCTTGTGTTAAGGAAGATAATGTACAGGTTGTGATCAATCTATAGCAAGACAAAACACGAGCGCGTTATAACGTGCTCGCATTTTGTCTTGCTATAGAAACAGTAAAAAAGTATTGACCCTCGTGATCCAGGCCCACATGCTCTATTTTCATACTAATTTTGTGCATGCTCCAAAAAAAAAGAAGTGCTTTCATGCTGTTGGGAAGTTCACATGCACATTTGACACATTCTACCACCTTTGCATGATCTTTCCACCACCTTTTCTACTTTGCCAACTTGAGAAGGAGGAAATAACATAGTTTTCACACCAAGTTTGATATATATCTATTCAAGTTTCAATTTTTGTAGTGTTGCAATGTTAATTGTGATTCAATTTTAGGAATTTAACATTATAGATTGGTTAATAGTATTGTTGTTAGTAATTATATTTGAGTGTTATTCAATTTAACATTGAAAAGGAAGCAAGTGGTGAAAAACTCAAATTGTTGAGGAGTTTGATGCAAGAAGAAAAAAACACTACATAATTGGGTAATCTCTCCATTCGAATCTTCATTTTTTAAGTATGTCAAGTCTTTACATGCATGTTCTTTACATTTTCCTTAATTCTATTTGAATTACTTTATCATGCTTTATCATACATGTTTAAAATAGACACATTCCCAATCAAGAAAGCAGCCTACAATCTCACATGATGCCATGTATATTTTCTACACTTGGACTCTTTAATAATTATGTGTAATAAACAGACCTTAACATACCATGATGTCAAACTATACAAGAATAAATCCTTACAACATAATAAAAATACAATCCCACTATTATCTTGTATTCATTTCTTAGGAAGTAATATTGGTCTCTTTATCATGCTACAGGCAAATTCTTCGTCGTGCCGAGGAAACGATCAAGAATTAAACCAACACAGGAAGAGATAGAAGCTAAGAATGCAAAGAAAGCAGTGGCTATGAGGGAACTTCGTGAGAAGAGGAAATTAGACATGATAAATGAAGACATGCCAATTGAAGAGGAACCACAACCATCACAAAGAGATATGGTATTGGCGGCACAAAGAGAATGAATGCAAAAACTTCATGCTACGAGAGATTTGAATACCATAGTTGGAGACATGTCCTCTACCTCAAGTCAACATGTAGGGACACCATCTACCACATCTCAAGTTGAGAGTACATCATCACTCACATGTGATGAAGGAGGTACGCCATCATTCCCACCTCAACCTCAAGGTATGTCATCTATTCCATCTTCAATTAAAGGTATGCCATCTAGCCCATCTCATTTAAATATTGATGAAATTCCTAATGTTGAGATGAATTTACCTAACTTAACACCACCTAGAATTTTGCATAGAAAGCCAAAGTATTTGATTGATATTGATGAGAATATTATGTAGCCAATGGAAGGTAAGATTCTAAAATGCACTTGTAGAAGATATGCTCATAAGATTTGGAGATTGTTCTTTGAAAAGTTAAATGAGACTGCAAGATGTCAACTATTCATTGAAATGATGCGAAGTATAAAGTATAGGTCCATCATGAAGATTCTTGGGTTGAGAACATCAGAGGCTTCAAGTGAAAAATCTATTGTCAAGAATCTAATGAATGCGTATGAGAGTGTGGGTAACACCTCACGCACAAAAGATAGTAATGCAACACGGTGTGTGATTACATCGACTATAGTAAGTAGTCAAACAAGGAAAGCTCGTCTCATTAGAAAGACGAGTCAAGAATTGAGAATTAATAGGAAAACTTTATCAAGAGCCATTGGAAGACGCCAAAGAATTGAGGACACTAATGCCAATGAGTTATGGGCATTCTCGCGGAGACTACCATGAAAAGATAAACCAATTGTTGAAGCATTGAGATCACTAATTGAAGACTTTTGGAAGAATTACACAAGGCTATCTTCGAATCAAAGGGATGTGGTAAGAAGGGGAATCAGTAGTCAGAACCGTGAGCCACATCCAAAGCATTTTTTGGATGAGACTCAAACACAGTTTTATAGTAAATTTCTAGAGAAGTATCCTCAAATTAAAATTTGTCAAAGATATTTTGAAATGCTAAAACCTTTCTATGTCAAGATAAATCACACACGCACTACTTGTTGTTGTAGATTACATATTGAATTTTCTAACCATTTTGATGCTTATAGGTCTATATGTTTAGATATAAATACTAACAATGATTGGCAGGGTTGTGCCATATGTGCCCCACCAACATCTTCAAGAGACTTCATATCAAGAATTTTATGTGAAAGAGAGGAAGGTCAAATATTTCATGACAGCATAGTGTTTGAGTATAAAAGACATGCCCATAGAGCTCGATGGTTGGACTTGCAATTCAAGTTATGCAAGGACACATTTCCAATTGGTAGCATTGTTTCAATCATTGACTTTACAGAGAACTACAGTCTACAGCCACAGTGTGAGGTGCAATCACAATATTACAACTCCACACAAGTTTCTATATTTGTGCACATCGCATTCATTCATGTGAATGATAGTATAGAGGATGACAGAAAGATCATAAGGGAGTATAATTTCTATATTAGTGATGATCGCACACATTCTATTTCTGAGTTTTTAAATCCTAACACACAGTTATGAAACGGCAATACTTCTATTTCCTGGATTTACCGCACACTGAAATCGTAGTAGAAATACGTTGTCATTCTATTCTACTCATATTATACATGTTCATCTTTCACAAACATGAAACTTGCTTACATACTGGTCTAAACTTGTGAGAAGAAAACAAAGGAAATGAACCTGTGGACGTTATTGTAGGTTGCTGTGGCAAATTTGACTTCTCCTCTAGGTTAAATGTTCTCCTCTCTGCCCGATAACTTCACAGGAGCTACCACTCGTGCCTTTTCTACCGTTTCTACTCAAGATAACTATGGACATCCACAATTAACTCTTCTACCACTTCCAAACCCTGCGGATTTCTATCCAGAGCGAAGACCACAACTCCCACAGGCAACACTCTCACTTATATCCTCTCACACTGTCGTTTTCCTTATCTTCTCTCGATGCAGGAATCTATTTATTTTCCCACCCTGCACTTCTCTCTCTCTATTCTCCTTTCAAACTCCGTAGTTCTTCCTTGCTTTCCACTCTATGACAGACTCTCCCTATCTATCCTTCCCACAGCGACTCCCCGACCATTCTCTTTCTCTGCCGTTACTTTTTCTATCACATCCCTCGTCCACTCTTTTTCCCGTTTCTTTTCTTTTCTAACGAAGGCCTCTACCCACATCAACTACTGACTCCTGAATTCTAGCAATGACCCCCCTGTCGTTCCTTACTGCCTGCCGCTCTCTTGTCCTTCACACCGTGATCAAAAACTCTCAAGTCCCCTTTTTCGACTGCCCCATCACTCTAACTTCTTACTCTTCTTTTGCCACCTCTCCAACTGTCCCCTATTTCCACGACGTAAGGTCAGAGATGATCGCCTTTCTTTCTGCCAATATGCACCTCCTTTCCAACAGCCGCGACAGTCCATTATGATCACTCTCCTAACTCCGTCCACTACCTAGAAGATTCCCTCCGTCGGTAAAGAATAAACTGACATGTAAACCTTATTAACTGATTCCATCTCCACCTTACAACGGTTCCAAATCTTCCTCTCTCGGTTGAGGGAGCATCAACATTAATTGAAAGCTAACTAATTAACCACGGCATGGTTCGCCACAAAACAATGAAGGAGAAGGACTACTTCTAACTAGGGTTTTCGAAAACTAGCCAACACATGGCTATCCACAAGGTCGGTATTAAAAGCATCTATCCGACTCAACACTTGCAGCGGTCCCAACCAATAAGGAGGTTCTAAAAGACAACGTCACAAAGCAAATTCGTCATTCTTCCGCAAAAAGGCCTCTAACCTTGGAGAGCAACTGAAAGATGAGTGGAAAATTTAAACACAAGAGGATAGCAGGTAATAAATGCCTAAAGCATCTCTATGGTCGAACAAGTAAAGGAGATAAAGATCATTTTAGAAAAGAGACTCAAGGTTAGACCAAAAATAACTCATGTCAAAGCCAAAAGAAAAGACTCGCTTAAACGGTGACCATAACAAATTATTTCACGCTATGGCTTCAAATCGACATTCGTCGATCTACAAGAATAGAATAACTTCACAACACAAGTTCGACGCGTTTTACGTCAATCACGACGGATTGATCGTAACACGAACGAGTTCTTACAACGTTAGACTCACAAAGCCGACTTCTCGCACATTTCGACTACGAGACGTGAATTACAATTTCGCCACAAGATGGTTCAATAAATACTTATAAACAAAAATATTAAACGTCTATATAAGTCGACTTGCTATGATGGACTTACAATAACATCGACGACTCCAAGATTCTACATGACGACTTTCGACTAGGATGTCACACTTTATCCTTTGACGTTGACATCTAGCTAACTAACCCAACCGACAAACAAGACTAACTGGTTGGTTCCAAGGTTTATCTACCTGTTTGGTGATCTCAGTAACAAACGCCCATGGTTAATTTCCAGAGTCTATACTCTCTCTCAAAGATACTTTCTCTTCCCGTCGAACACGGTCCACCTGTTCCTACATCGACAGACTCACATACAATTTTGTGGTGAAAGCACCTATGTTCAAATCAAAACATAATATCTCCAAACATCATTGCATTTATTATAACGACATTTAGTCTACAATATCACCTTGATCGTAATCATTAGATTCCACAATTCAATATAACAACTTTGTAAGATAAATCATCAATTTCTATGTCGTCCATAACATATTAAGTTACTGAAATTTGCATGAAAATAAATAACATAATTGTTTTCAAAAAGAGGGATGTAACATATCCTTCCCCTTTAAAAATCATCGTCCCCGATGATTAAGTTTATCAAGCAAAAACTTAACTTAAAACAAACTTTCTATAATGCAACATTAATGTCTTTAAAAAGTTTTGGAAATCTTTGATAAATGTCTTTGTAATCTTCCCAAGTGGCGCTATCCTCGCCATATTGGTCCCACTGTATTTTGCATTGCAAGACTTCTCGATTACGTAAATGGAGTTTACGCATTTCGAGCACCTTGAGTGGCTCGATCACAACCACCCTAGGTTCTTGCATCTGTAAGGAATTCCAGTTAAGGATGTGATTATTACCTACAAAATATTTCTTTAAATATGAAACATGAAAAACATTATGCATCTTTGACAAGGCTGGAGGTAGAGCAACTTTGTAGGCAACCGGATTGATAACCTCAAGAACTTAGAAAGGTCCGACATAACGAGGAGCCAATTTCGAAGATTTACCAAACTTTATAGAAATCTTTTGGGGTTTCACTCGCAAAAGCACTTTCTCGCCAACAGAGAAGTGTCTAGGCACTCGCTTGCGATCTGCATAACTCTTTTGCCTGTCATTGGCTTCTGCCAACCTCTTCCTAATCACTTTAACTTTTTCTTCCATATCAGCAAGCATTTCAGGTCCAATGCTTATCCTATCTTCCAGCTTATCCCAGCTTATAGGAGTTCTGTATTTCCTTCCATATAATCTTTCGAATGGCGCCATCTTAATGGCGAAATGATAGGAATTGTTATAGGCAAATTTGACAAGAGGTAGATATTCCTCCCATCTGTATTGCTGATCCATGCAATACATTCTCAAAAGGTCTTCTAATACCTGATTCGCTCTTTCTGTCTGTCCATCAGTTTCGGGGTGATAAGTAGTACTTATATTTAGTTTAGTCCCTAATGCAGAAAATAAGGTTTGCCAAAACCGTGATGTTATCCAAGCATCTCTATCAGATATTATCTTTTCAAGCACCCCATGCAATCTAAAAATTTCTTGCACAAATTTGCAAGCCAAAAGATGTGCTCCATCTGTCAAGTTTCTCGGTATGAAATGTGCAACCTTGGTTAGTTTATCCACAACAACCAATATTGCATCATGTCTATTCTTAGTCATTGGTAACCCCTGGACAAAATCCATACTAATAACTTGCCATTTCCATTCTGGAATATCATGTGGGTACAACAACCCAGCAGGATGTTGGTGTTCTGCCTTAACTCTCTGACACTCCAAACAACTAGCTACAAACTTTGCAGCATCGCTTTTCATTCCCTTCCAGAAATATAGCGGCTTAACATCCGCTAATAGTTTAGTTACCCCAGGGTGTCTAGAGTAAGGAGCACAGTGAACTTCCTTCCACACAAGGTTTCTGAGTTCAACTGAATCAGGAACATATATTCTTCCCTTGAATCTCATCAATCCATTGGATTCAAAACTGAATCCGTCATATCTTGGGTCCTTAGGGTTTGAGTACAGAGCCTGTTTCACTTGTTCATAATACTCATCCCCAGATAAGTTTTGCAAAACTAAGTCTTTAAAGTTAGCATGTATGGAAATTATAGAGGCTATGTGCCTTCTTCTGCTTAAGGCGTCTACTACTCGATTTTCCTTGCCTTTGATATAAGAAATTTCAAAATCATAATCTGCTATTAATTCCAACCACCTCCTTTGCCTTGCATTGAGATTAGGTTGTGTGAATATGTAGCGAAGGCTTTGGTGATCAGATTTTAAAATAAAAGTCCTTCCCAACAAATAATGTTGCCACATCTGAAGGGCGTGAACCATTGCTGCCATCTCTAGGTCATGAGGAGCATAGTTCTGCTCATAATTTTTCAGCTTCCTTGACTCATAGGCTACTACCCTGCCATCTTGCATAAGTACACCTCCCAGTCCTTCCCCCGAGGCATCAGTGATAACCTCAAACTCTCCCTCAGGATCAGGAACTTTCAGAATTGGAGCGGTTGTCAATTTTTCTTTTAACAAGTCAAAAGCCTTTTGACATACATCCGTCCACACAAACCTTTTCCCTTTTCTCTGCAAAGAGGTAATGGGGCTAGCTATGCTTGAGAAATTCAACACAAATTTCGTGTAACACCCTGCCAATCCCATGAAACTTCGTACCTCTGACACATTGGTAGGTTCAGGCCATTCCATAATAGCTTTTATTTTGGCCGGATCAACTGATATCGCACCGGCTGATATTATGTGCCCTAAATACTGTACTTCTTTCTGAAAGAAAGTGCACTTGGAAAGTTTCGCATACAATTTATGTTCTCTTAACCGTTGCAAGACTATTTGAAGATGTCGTGCATGCTCCTCTTCATCCTTGGAATAGATCAGAATATCATCAATGAAGACTAGTACAAACTTATCAAGACAATCTCTGAATACACTATTCATGAGATTCATGAAAGCAGCAGGTGCATTAGTCAAACCAAACAGCAACACCGTGAACTCATAATGTCCATACCTCGTTCTAAAAGCTGTCTTGGGAATGTCTTCGTCTTTCAACCTTAATTGATGGTATCCAGATCTCAGATCTATCTTGGAAAAGACCGATGCGCCACGCATTTGGTCAAATAGATCATCAATTCGTGGCAAGGGATACTTGTTCTTTATAGTTGCCTTATTAAGCATCCTATAATCTATGCACAGCCTTAGAGTTCCATCTTTCTTTTTGACAAAGATAACCGGGGCTCCCCATGGTGATACACTTGGCCTAATCAAATTCTTAGACAAAAGCTCCTGCAACTGTGCTTTTAATTCCATAAGTTCCGTGGTAGTCATACGATACGGAGCTTTAGAGATTGGCTCCGATCCTGGTTTAATATCTATGCCAAAGTCAAATGTTCTCTTCGGAGGTAAGCCTGGTAACTCCTCAGGAAATACATCTCTGAAGTTGTACAGAAATGGATATCTTTCCTCAAAAGATTGCTTCCCCGAGGTTTCCTCTATTAGGTCCATCTTGACTGCAAAAAGTTGGCATCCCTTTCGCCTAGCCCACTTTAGTTGTTTAGAAGAAATGGATCTAACCCTTATTTCCCTCTGTATTCCTTGGAGATTTATAGTTTTACCCGTCTCATCCAGACACTCAATGGTTTTATGAAAGCAATCTACTTTGGCTCGATGTTTCCACAACCAGTTCATTCCTAGGATGACATCATAGGACCCTAAAGGTGCTACGTATAAGTTTGCCTCAGTGGCGAAGTTAGAAACATCAATCCTAGCTTCAAACAAACATTGCTCTACCTGAGCCTTTGAATTATTTGCATACTCTACTGTCCAAGGTTTTGACATAAAACTAGCTTTTCTAGAAAATTTACCTAAGACTCTAGGTGTCACAAAATTTTCTGTTGCACCAATATCAAATAGAATAGAAACAGGAACTCCAAATAAGGTACCTGTCATCTCAATAGGAGTGATTTGATACTCCGCTTGCCGATTGTCAAGAGCGGCATGAATCCTTTGCTGAAAGGCTTCCTGTTGTGAAGGAAGCTCCGTGTTCCTAGGCCTCCCATTCGGCTTCTTGTTGGGGCAACGGTTGGCATAATGATCTCCTCCACAAGAAAAGCATCCTCCTATAGGTCCTCGCTTCTCAGATGGCCTACTTGCAGAATCACCATTCTTCTTAAAATTTGTATTTCTCTTAAAATCTTCGCCTCTGCGCTCATTACCAAATCCTCCTTGATTCTTTCGATTTCCCCTATCAAACCTCCTGTTTCCATACCCCTTATCATTTTTCCTTTTAAAAGACTGATCATTGTTGTTCTTGTCAAACTTCTTGCGTTTCTTGTCACGGTAAGCAGAGATAGATTTAATCTTCTGCTCCTGTTTTATTGCCTTTTCATAAACTTGATCCATTGTGCTTGGACCATGCACCTCCACCTCACCACCGATCTGAGGATTGAGTCCCATGATGAACTTTCTGATTCGAAACCTTTCGTCCTTTTGGTATTGGGGAACATACTTCAGTAATCTAGTGAATTTTTTTGCGTACTCGACCACAGATAGTTCACCTTGCCTGAGGTTTTGGAAGTCCGTTAACTTCTGATCAAAGTATAATTGAGGTAACCACCATTTTCAGAATAGTTCCACGAACTCATCCCATGTCACTTTTAAGGGGCTTAATTCTAACTCCATTTTCTTATTCATCCACCAAGTGGACGCTTCCCCAGACAGCTGATAGGCTCCCCACACGGCTTTAGTAACCTCAGAGTAGTTTCTGATCTCAAAATATTTCTCCATCTCAGTCAACCATGCTTCAGCCGCATCTCCAATTTTCGTTCCATCGAACTTTGGAGGGTTAACCTTCTTCATATCCTTAGATAACTCTAAGGCAAGTTTAGCCTTGGTTCTTCTTTGGGCTTCACTGTCATCAAGACACTCACTTGTCGTGCCATCATCCCAATGTTTACTCTTGCTTGTGTAATGAGAGTTCTCGTTTCCACCCTCTGTGTTGCCAGTTTCATCCATTTTCCTTTCCAGTTTGTTCAACCTTTCCTTAGTTTCCGTGAGCATGTTGAGGATCCTATCCAACTTGTCAGTGGAGTTTTCCCGAGAATTATGACCTTCCCGATCCTCCCCTTCGTTAAACCCTGATTGGTCCATGCTAGTTTAATTTCACACCTGATTAAACATATGCTAATCAGTTTTGCGCTTATTAAATTAAACAACATCAAAAGGACACAACATTTGATCATAATCATAATTGTTCTCAAACCAAAATTTTGTCTTTATTCATTTTGCAAAATTGTTTCAACATCAATAGAGATAGACAATTCTCATGTTTCTACATAGTGTTATCTAGTGGAGTGTAACCTTCGGATTCATTGTCCGACACATAATCACGAGGTGTATACCCCTCAGACTCACTATTAGATGATAACTCAATAATCTCAGCTCTAGGTACTACACGTGGATCTCTAGTGATCATGGGTATAGTACTAGGTACACTCTCAGGTACACTAACAGGTACACTATCAGTTACAATCCAGGAGCAGCGGTTGATCATGGTTCGAACCGCCATTGCTGCTCCCTCTAGGAGTTCTCTCCTCACTTGCTTAAGTCGTGACATAGCATTGGCTAAGGTTTCCACATCATCAAGCCATATGTCATTTTCGTCATTGGTTTTCTCTATGGTCTTGATCATCGCAAGTCGTTTCTGCTTAGCTTGCAGATAACGCTTCTTACCTGCGAAAGATTTTCTTGCGGTTTTCTTGGTGTATACCATCCTGGCACAATAAACCAAATCATTAGCTTCCCGCATAATGATGATTTCCTAATCAGGTTAGTGGACTCATCAGCCCTAGTGCTAAACCTGGTTAGCTCTGATACCATATGTAACATCCAAATCCGAAATGACTAGAAGTAACTAAGTTTTCACAATCGTAATTTTTTTTTCTTCTAGGAAATCACATGCAAAAATTACTCATCTCTAATCCAATACAACATTTTTCATTTTATCATACACATGATCTCATTGTCATAAAGCTGAAAGAAATGATATACATTAAACATTTTGTTTTCTAACAAATGAAATTTTCTTGAAACAACAAAGATTGGAAACATACCATTATCATGCATCTCGATTGTCGATCCATTACATTCAAGACTCGGCATTCCTCAGTATTTGGAAGAGAAAGTATCTTCAAGGAACTTAACCTCCAACCACAGAATGTCGGTCTCCCGCACTCCTTCCTAACCAGAAGTGGCCCTACCCTACTCAAGAGGATAGACTTAGGATAACCATCGATGTTTGCCATCTGAGCTCTGGTGTTGTAACCTACATGTCTTGTTATCGCGCAGATCCCTAGATACCCTCTAGTCATGCACGACACTCCACAAGAAACGCCATCCAGTTACGGTGAACGTTCGATGCACTTGAGGATAGTACATCACCTTGGCCAAAGGATTTGTGTTTTTTTTTATTAGCATTCTAAGAACGCATGAACTTGGTTCACCCACCCTACTCGACTTGAACTGGTCAAAATCCTACAGTTTTCTATTTGTATAGTTTTAACTATTTGACGACCTTGATGACCTCAAGGGTTTAGGATATCCTCCTACAATAGCGCATGGCGCACTTTTTACTCTAATCTCGAGTTCAGAATTTCATAATCCATTTTCATGTAAAAACATTGCTTATAAGTGCCCACTCCTAAGTGGTTTCATATTTGTTTACTTGGTTCTCATGTTTACACAACATACTCAAATATATCAAGCCATTACCCGTTATCCCAAAATTCGAGGATTCTAGACTCATATGGTCTACAAGGTAAAACGATTCTAACACCGTCGCATGCAACGTAATTTCAACTCACATGCAGGTTTTCAACTCAAATGGTTCGTTTCAGATCTATGACGGTTTCCTAACCATTACTAAAACTTTATCTTCCTACTCCTCTTTCCGTGTCATTAGTTTCACATGGTTCACCAAGATGAGAGTCGTAAATAGAATATATATATGGTTTTGGAATCTTTCTTATGTTAATAAAGATGACCAACGCATGGTCGACCTCTAACTAAAGATGTATGACAGATAAGACATCAGCCGTTTACAACAGCATTTTCTGGCTATCAAATATACTAAATTTTACGTCAAAACATACTTAAAACTATGGTTTTTGACTCCTACGCAACATGCACGTGGAGCAACACATTTACTCGCTGTGGAGTTATCGTTCAAGGAAGGTATATTACATCTTGCATCAATATAAGTTCGTTCCTAAATGAATATACGTTAGAGAACTGCGTTCTTATATTATACCTTTTAATTCATGGCAAGAAATGCTACAATTTCTGAGTTTACGAAATCTAGGAGACAGCATACTTCTTTTTCTGAGTTTTAAAAATCACAAACACAGCAATGAGACAACCACACTTCTATTTCTGAGTTTTTAAATCCTAACACATAGTTATGAAACAGCAATACTTCTATTTCCTGGATTTACCGCACACTGAAATCATAGTAGAAATACGTTGTCATTCTATTCTACTCATATTATACGTGTTCATCTTTCGTAAACATGAAACTTGCTTACATACTGGACTAAACTTGTGAGAAGAAAACAAAGGAAATGAACCTGTGGATGTTATTGTAGGTTGCTGTGGCAAATTTGACTTCTCCTCTAGGTTAAATGTTCTCCTCTCTGCCCGATAACTTCACAGGAGCTACCACTCGTGCCTTTTCTACCGTTTCTACTCAAGATAACTATGGACATCCACAATTAACTCTTCTACCACTTCCAAACCCTGCGGATTTCTATCCAGAGCGAAGACCACAGCTCCCACAGGCAACACTCTCACTTATATCCTCTCACTGTCATTTTCCTTATCTTCTCTCGATGCAGGAATCCGTTTATTTTCCCGCCCCGCACTTCTCTCTCTCTCTATTCTCCTTTCAAACTCCGCAGTTCTTCCTTGCTTTCCACTCTATGACAAACTCTCCGTATCTATCCTTCCCACAGTGACTCCCCGACCATTCTCTTTCTCTGCCGTTACTTTTTCTATCACATCCCTCGTCCACTCTTTTTCCCGTTTCTTTTCTTTTCTAACGAAGGCCTCTACCCACATCAACTACTGACTCCTGAATTCTAGCAACGACCCCCCTGTCGTTCCTTACTGCCTGCCGCTCTCTTGTCCTTCACACCGCGATCAAAAACTCTCAAGTCTCCTTTTTCGACTGCCCCATCACTCTAACTTCTTACTCTTCTTTTGCCACCTCTCCAACTGTCCCCTATTTCCACGACGTAAGGTCAGAGATGATTGCCTTTCTTTCTGCCAATATGCACCTCCTTTCCAACAGCCACGACAGTCCATTATGATCACTCTCCTAACTCCGTCCACTACCTAGAAGATTCCCTCCGTCGGTAAAGAATAAACTGACATGTAAACCTTATTAACTGATTCCATCTCCACCTTACGACGGTTCCAAATCTTCCTCTCTCGGTTGAGGGAGCATCAACATTAATTGAAAGCTAACTAATTAACCACGGCATGGTTCGCCACAAAACAATGGAGAAGGACTATTTCTAACTTGGGTTTTTGAAAACTAGCCAACACATGGCTATCCACAAGGTCGGTATTAAAAGCATCTATCCGACTCGACACTTGCAGCGGTCCCAACCAATAAGGAGGTTCTAAAAGACAACGTCACAAAGCAAATTCGTCATTCTTCCGCAAAAAGGCCTCTAACCTTGGAGAGCAACTGAAAGATGAGTGGAGAATTTAAACACAAGAGGATAGCAGGTAATAAATGCCTAAAGCATCTCTATGGTCGAACAAGTAAAGGAGATAAAGATCATTTTAGAAAAGAGACTCAAGGTTAGACCAAAAATAACTCGCGGTCAAAGCCAAAAGAAAAGACTCACTTAAACGGTGACCATAACAAATTATTTCACGCTATGGCTTCAAATCGACATTCGTCGATCTACAAGAATAGAATAACTTCACAACACAAGTTCGACGCATTTTACGTCAATCACGACGGATTGATCATAACACGAACGAGTTCTTACAACGTTAGACGCACAAAGCTGACTTCTCGCACATTTCGACTACGAGACGTGAATTACAATTTCGCCACAAGATGGTTCAATAAATACTTATAAACGAAAATATTAAACGTCTATATAAGTCGACTTGCTATGATGGACTTACAATGACATCGACGACTCCAAGATTCTACATGATGACTTTTGACTAGGATGTCACACTTTATCCTTTGACGTCGACATCTAGCTAACTAACCCAACTGACAAACAAGACTAACTGGTTGGTTCCAAGGTTTATCTACCTGTTTGGTGATCTCAGTAACAAACGCCCATGGTTAATTTCCAGAGTCTATACTCTCTCTCAAAGATACTTTCTCTTCCCGTCGAACACGGTCCACCTGTTCCTGCATCGACAGACTCACATACAATTTTGTGGTCAAAGCACCTATGTTCAAATCAAAACATAATATATCCAAACATCATTGCATTTATTATAACGACATTTAGTCTACAATATCACCTTGATCGTAATCATTAGATTCCACAATTCAATATAACAACTTTGTAAGATAAATCATCAATTTCCATGTCGTCCATAACATATTAAGTTACTGAAATTTGCATGAAAATAAATAACATAATTGTTTTCAAAAAGAGGGATGTAACAAATGGCAGTTATCTTAGCCCACTTGACACGTATCGACCCCTGACGGCACTGGAACTAACACAGATGGAATCATCAGTTGACTTTAACCACATATCAGATTTAGTTCATCCAGGTAATATAGGGCACGTATATGCATCTAATTTCATTTAGTTCAACCAAGTAATGTCATCTTACTTTGTAGTGTTTTTGTAATGTTGACTAATTTCATCTAATTTGCTACACATATCAATGTAGGGCACGTATATGCAGTTATTACAAATGAAGATAATGAAGAGAGAATAGATTACTACTTATGTCATTATGTTGAGGCCAAAAAGAAATTGGAGGCCCCTGTTACAGATGAAGAAAACATCAAATACCCTACAGGCTCAGTGGTTATTACTGGAACATGGCTTAGAAGGTACCCACATAAGCGTGTTAATGTTTGGATGTTTTAGGACTTTGACAGGCATCGGAAGAGTCTTCATTACTTGAACCTTGTCATGGCATCCAATGTTCATTTGATAAAGTATCGAGGTAGACCTTTGAACAAAATCTTGTGGAAGGTGCGTGAGTCTGACCATGAAGCAATACTTGACACAATAAAGAGTAGAGCAGACCCGGATGGTTCATTGGATTAATTTGTAAGTATTTACATTGATTTTGTAAAGTCATGTTACATTGAGTTGTAAGTATGCACATTAATTTGTAAGGTTTGTCTTTTTTTTAATTTCCTGCTGCATTTTTACACATATACACATTTTTACATAATCATATTATGTATTTTTGGTGTCCTGCTCTTGATGTGACCAAACTGACTGTTCCAATGCATTTGAATGGGTACATTTACGCTAGGCATGGTCCTATTTTTCACCCAAACATGTCAAAACAATCCGAGCTACATTGTACCGACGATATCCCTGAAGAGTCCAAAGTGCAAAAAGGTAACAATCTTTGACAAGATGTTACTCAAAAACTGTGTCACTTAGAAACATTCTGTCTAAGGCAACATGATCACGTAGAGTGCCTCTACAATAACCTCTCTCAGTTTTTTATATCTCTGAGGTGTTTGCCCATGGTGAAAGGTTTTCTTCTGCCCCAAAAATTGTCAGAACGAGGTAGTGTAAAGTTGCAAAGGGTGTGACTTTCATCCTGCTCCTGATGCAACCAAACTGACTGTTTCAACGCATCTGGATGGGTACAGTTACACTAGGCATGGTCCTATTTTTCACCCAAACATGTCGAAACAGTCTGAGCTACATTGTATTGATGATATCCCTGAAGAGTCCAAAGTGCAAAAAGGCAGAAATCTTTAACGAGATGCTACTCAAAAATTGTGTCACTTAGAAACATTCTGTCTGAGGAAACGTGATCACGTAGAGTGCCTTTACAATAACCTCTCTTAGTTTTTTATATCTCTGAGACATTTGCCTATGGTGAAAGGTTTTTTGCTACCCCAAAAATCGTCAGGAGGCAGTGTAAAGTTGCAAAGGGGTGTAACTTTCATCCTACTCTTGATGCGACCAAACTGACTATTCCAACGCATCCAGATGGGTACATTTATGCTAGGCATGGTCCTTTTTTTCACCCAAACATTTCGAAACAGTCCAAGCTACATTGTACCGATGATATCCCTGAAGAGTCCAAAGTGCAAAAAGGTAGCAATCTTTGACGAGATGTTACTCAAAAACTATGTCACTTAGAAACATTCCATCTAAGGCAACACAATCATGTAGAGTGCCTCTACAATAACCTCTCTCAGTTTTTTATATCTCTGAGGTGTTTGCCCGTGGTGAAAGGTTTTCTACTACCCCAAAAATTGTCAGAAGGAGGCAGTGTAAAGTTGCAAAGGGGTGTAACTTCCATCCTTCTCTTGATGCGACCAAACTAACTATTCCAACGCGTTCGGATGGGTACATTTACGCTAGGCATGGTCATGTTTTTCAGCCAAACATGTCGAAACAATCTGAGCTACATTGTATCGACGATATCCCTAAAGAGTCTAAAGTGTAAAAAGGCAGCAATCTTTGACGAGATGTTACTCAAAAACCATGTCACTTAGAAACATTTTGTCTGAGGTAATGCAATCATGTAGAGTGCCTCTACAATAACCTCTCTCAATTTTTTATATCTCTGAGGTGTTTGCTCGTGGTGAAAAGTTTTCTACTGCCCCAAAAATCATCAGAAGGAGGCAATGTAAAGTTGCAAAGCATTGCTAAGAAATCCTCAATACTCAAACACTCTAATGAACTGAAGCAACTTCTTCTTAGGCACAAATGTAAGGGTACACAAGGGGAAAATGGCACCTAGATGACTTAGTGCATTTCTATGACTTCATTCACATGTTTAAATGTTTGAGAAACTCTCCTTTACTAAGCACTTGTCCTCATGTCAATGTTAATCTTTATACCTCCTAGGTGCTCAATTAGGTAATGTCATTAGATACAACTTACCCTTAAGCGTCATTGTAGCTTCTTCAATCCATCACACTTCTAGGCGCTCAAATTTGAGGCCTTGGACTTGTATCTTATTCCTACGCGCAATTGGATGATCTTCCTAGATCTAAGCGCTCATGATGGTGGGAAATTACATGAAGGGGCGCCTAAGTCCAATTTGACTTTGTTTTTGATATTTTATGACTCCAATTGACTAGGATTGGCTCAATTTCTAAAGTGCTGACTCAATAATGTAAGTTTAAGGTCTTTTCCTCCTAAGCACCAATTAATGAGTTCACTAGATGCAATTTCTCTTGGACTTGAAGATTGTGAAAGAACTTGAAGCTTGGATGGATGTCTTCAAATGTTTGATGAAGAAGTGTTCCAACTTGAAAGGTCCTTTGAAGTGTAGATATTGATGATAACACTTTCCCTTATATGTGAAGTAGATGACTTCTTAAGGAGGCTTGAATGTATTAGAGGGACTTGAAATTGAATGGATGTCTTTGGAATGCTTGATGATGATGAGAAGTTCCTTTGGAGCGGCTACATACTGATCTTGAAGTGATGATTGATGAAGAATCTAGTTGATACTTGAAGATGAATGGAACTTGAAGTGATAGATGGAAGTCTTCGAACATGATGCAACTAGTGATGTCGTTGATGAAGAAGACTTGAAATATATCTTGTTGTGACCTCTTAGAGCAGCTACCTCTTAAAGTGGTGTTTCCTTGGCAATGATTGCTTCCATCTTAACTCTCTGGCATGAATGAATGTGAAAGGCTCCTTTGGAGCAGCCACATGATGACTCTAGGTGACTCCAAGCTCTTGCTCCTACCTTTTCCTTCAATCTTCCTACAATACAAACCAAGAAACACATCAATCCTCATGATAAACATTTTATAACACAAAGGAATCCTCTTTAAACATGGAATAATCTTACTACAAATCTAGGTGCATAAATAGGTAAAAAGAAGAGCAAAGGGCACCTAACACAAGTTGGTCCATATTTATCACTTTAAATGATTTCAAACAATTGTAATGGCTTAAAGAGGTCAATCTCCCTTAAGAGATTCATTCAAAAGGTGTCTTTCAATGCAATTTCTCCCTTAGGCACCAGAATGGGTTTGTACTGATGGAGAGTGCACCTAGATTTAAATGTCTTTATACTTGCAATTTTGCAATTCTAAATGATGAGACATGTCTTAGAATGAATTCTATCTTTCAAGCACTCACTCCAAAAGGTCATCTCATGCAATTTCACCCAAGGCCCTCATTGAGGTGTCCTCAGAGGCTAAAGTGCGCCTAACTCAATTGCCTTTATCTTTATCATTTTTGTGCTTTCAATAATTGATTATGACCTAGAGTGATCCTTTCTCTCAAGGCACTCATCTATTGATATGAAATCAAGTTATTTCCCTTAGGCACAATTTTAGGCTTGTATGGGTGAAAAGTGCGCCTTACATCCTTAGGTGGTTCTTTCTAATTCTCAATGATTTCAATCAAATGCCAAGTGTCTAAGGAAGATTTTGTCTTGAGATGATTAAATTTTGAGGTTCAAATCCCTTCCTCAATCAAGGCACAATCTGAGGGTTGTATAGATGAAAGTTGACTTCAACTTGGGCACTCATTTGAGTTGGGAGGAGCTAGAATTTGCGCCTAGATTGGAGATAGATATTTTGGCTTATTTGATGATGGTCTCAAGTCTCTCTACCAAGGTGCATTTTGATGATGTTCTTATTTAAACTCTTATGAAGACTATCTCATCCCTAAGCGCTCATCCTCATGATTTTCATGCACTTAGACTTCAAGGTGCCAAAACTAGTAGTAAAATTCACAATGAGCGCCTTTGCTTTGGAAGAATTTCTTATTGATCATTAGGCACACTTTGGAGTTGATATGTACTTCTTTTACTTCCATGTACTCAATTCATCATAATTATTGTCAAAGACTTCTCCAAGTTGATTGATAACATGCTTCTTGATGTTAAGATCCTTCATTCACTCCTTCTTCTTAGATCTAGGCGCTCATGATGGTGGGAAATTACATGAAGGGCACCTAAGGTTCAAGATAGGTTCTTTCCACTAACCTTAACTTTCAATCATTGTAGTTAATCTCAAAAGACATCATCCAAAATGAGAAACCTCCAAGACTTGTCATTGTAAGTTGATTTCCTCCAAGGCACCAATACAAGGTTCTTTTGAAGGCAAAGGGCGTCTAGGCTTATGGGGCTCAATTTGATGTATTTATTGAAAGCTCAAGGTGAATTTATGCTTATTGAAAATGCCACTTAGTCCTTCATTTGCATTCTAGGTGCCATTTCCTATTGACTTATATACTCCTCCTCATGCTAGGGCGCCATAATGAAGTGGTTTAGATAATAGTTGCGCTTCACTTACTAGAGGCTTGTTCTCCTTCCACCTTAGGTGCACTTTTATGGTGGAACAGGTGTCAATGGGTGCCTTGTCTTAAATGAATGCTCTCTCCAAGTTGGACACCCTTTTGAGGCTTTATGAGTTGCAAATTGCGCCTTAACCCTTCATGCTTGTTGCTCAATGTTTGAATGTTTAAGAAAGTCTCCTTTAGGCACTCATCTTAATAAATTTTCTCAAGGCGCAATCATCCTAATGACTTGGATATTCATCCTAGTGTTTCAGGATATCAAGCTACCAGACTTAGTCATTTTCAGGATCTCAAACATAAAGAATAACATGATGATTCATTTTTTTGTAGTGCATATAGTTGACATTATATGCTACTCATAAAGAATATTAATATTTTTTGTTCAACATGATGATTCATTTTTTTTAAATACAACTTTTATCTTTTAGTTCCAAAATGAGGTTTAGGGGATACTTGAATAACAATAGCTAGCTTATTGGATCAACAAACATCCTATGTAATACAATTGGACTTTAAATATTTGAAGTAGCCATCTACAAATATCCATTCAAATGTGGATTTATAATGCAAGTATGGATGCCATCAATAAAAAAGATTTGTATTAACCAAATATCCATATAGGCATACATCAATTTCTGTCGATATAAGTATAACATATATACAAAATAGCCATATAGGCTTACAAGAATGCCATATAGACATACAATGTCAACTATATACAATACAAAATATATGTCCACAAATGCCATATAGGCATACAACAAAGGAACACTAAAAAGTCATTCCCCTCTAGCTAGTGAAGAGAATAGATCACAAGCAGCCTTTGATCTTCTAGGGGATGGAGATGCGCATGTGGGTGGTCTACTATGAACCTGAGGGTTGCTCCTCTTATTTAGTTCTTCCTGCATATTTAGCTGTTATAATAAAAAGTATAGACATTAATATATAGAAATTACATGTTATAAAAAATGAAACATTTAACAAAATAATCACTTACTGCTACCATATAATCTGTCTCTTCACTTGCCTCAGTAGCAAGAATAGGTCGTGGTGATGTCATGTCCTATAGAAACCATCCAAATAGAAATTAAACTTCAAATCAATAATCTTTTGATTTTTCAAAAATAGACAACTATAACAATGAATGTAAATTGAAATTTACTAATATGCCTCATACCCCTGTCAATGCCATAGAGCTATGAATCACAGAGGTCACACCATGCTCCATTGCCCTATGAACATCGGGAGGTGTCTCCGCAACCTGCATCATCTGGAAATAAAACAACATTATTCAATTATGAAAACTATAATAGTGATGCGAATCATGGCTCCTAACATACACACACATTCATCTAAACATGGAAGTACACACAATAAAGCACACAAGTCACATACAAAAATCTAGTAAGTACAATTCATTCATTAAACTATTTATTTTATTACCTCCGTGAAGCTTTGAAGTCCACCACCGCTGGCAAGTGTTGCCGTGAAATCTCTAATATTAACCTATTCAACATCCAAAATTAGATATTAGAATACCATTCATATAATGATGCTATTCACATGTAATATTTATAATTGTTTACTAGTTACATACCTCGACAGTAGATGATCTAGTGTAATATGCAGGTGGAGAACCACTGAAAATTGCATCAACACTATGACCCTAAAATTTCATTAAAATCATCAAACTAAATTAGTTAATCTTGCATTTCAAAAATAAAATTTAATAAATTAAATTCAATAAACTTTTTAATATTTACCTGAGTATCAAGGCCGAAAGTCTCACTCATGAGGGTATCTGTCATCACCATCTGCTCAGCTACAGATGTAGCCTATGCACCTGCTCCTGACTATCCATGGGGTCATAACCACAGGCTGATCCGCAAGTTTGACAAGCATTGGGTAGGACCCTACTCCTCGTACTATCTCCCAACCCACTCTGTACTGTAGGACTGGCATGCTCTATGATGCTCTAGGTCAAGGCACTAATGGACTGAAGTGTATCGACCTCAACACTCTCCTTCACAATGGAAGGGATAGAAACATGCTCATGGGCTGGTCTGCTGATTACTCGTCTCACTGCCCGTTGTGGGTCAACACGTGCCCCTGGTCTATCTTGTGCTGACCCCCCACCTCTACCCTGGAAGTCCTGCATATCAAAATAGTTTGGCACTTTATTGAGGGAAAACTCGCAGTAGAGTTTCCTCAAAAAGTATTGTGAGACCTCATTATTATTGAATGGAGGATGGTCAAAAACCATCCACCACCTTTGTCCAAAATTGTCCCTTATCACTTGGTTGTTGCACCAATGGATAGGGAACCTCTTGCATGTAATGGGTGGAGGTTGATTTGTTTGTGGGTTTGTGAAAATTGAACACAAGTCTAATTTTGTAATTTGTAATTTTTTCACATCTTGGTATGATAGCTTGTCTGCATAATAATCTCTAAACTCTCTCCTCTTATCCGTCCAACTAGTTATTTGCTTGCTAATTAAATCTACATTTGATAACATAGATTCAAGAGATTCAGCAAGCGTGGACCTATGCAAGGTTGAAGTGGAAGGATCTTTCAACCTTGCAATTATATCTTCAATTTTTTTTTGTTGTTTTCAATTCGCCCCATTATATTTTCTTGTGTTCCAGGGGCATGTCAAGGAATGGATGGAGGAGGTTGTTGTTCCGCAGGATTTTGTGGATTTTGAGGAGGAGGAGGAGGTGCATTAACATTTCCTGACAAATAATGAAATATACATCAAAAAACAACTCAAACCTACCTATTTACAAACAAATTCAAACAAAAAGACAAATAAACTCACTCCTTTGGCGTGCTCAACATCGTGGTGGCATTTTGGTGACGAATCGATAAGATTTTTTTGTTGAATTAAGGAATCCAAAATGCGAGCACGCGTCCTAGGGTTTGCAGACTGTGGGAATAGTGGAGAAAAAAGAAATGAAATGAAATGAGATGAGTTTTTTTTTTTAATTTATAATAGGTGATAACGCGCTCGCATTTTGCATTATTTTTTTTTTAAAACAATTTGGCCACTTTTTGGCCCCCCATCTTTTTGCACTTACCCCTAGGTGAGCTTCTCAAAAGATTAAGGAATGAAATGTGGGAAAAGGTCTTACTCAAATCCTTCACCAAGTCATATGGTCCAATAGGATGGATTTTGGTGTCAATCTAATTAAGCCCATAGGTGGCATGAATTTTTTGGTCACTTTCTAGCTGAAAATTCTTACCATATTTTAATCGCAAGGTGCAAAAGAAGAAGGGTCATGGTGTTTTTCTTGAAAGGTCTAGTTATGATGGTTTCTTTGATTTAGTTCACTATCATGAGAGTGAAAGAACATGCTAAAGCAAATAGCTATTGTTAGTCCTCAAGAAAGTGTTGGATGACTCTATTTTAGGCTCGACAAGTCATAATGTCATGACCTCCATCCTCATGGAGCCTATAATACTTCTCTAGGTTGTAATCTCGAGGTGGTCTACAACCAAGTTCCAGGTTGTTCTAGATATGTTTTCTATGTTGATTGTAACTAAAAAAATTCATGTCTAAAGTTTGACTTAAGATGCTCTAGTAATTTATAGTGATCTCCTTATTTTGAGGGAGGTTGTTATTCTTAAGAATATTGTTGTTGGAAATGTTGTTTTGCATGTTTACTATTGACACCATATTTTTTTCTCCCACACGCTATAGCTACCTAATTAATACTCAAGGAACTATCTATAGATTAATTGTAGGTCTTGTAAGGGAACATTTGGACCTCTTCTTGAATGTCTCTATTCAAAGAATGAAGGAAGAGATCACAAAATTTTCTAGGATTCATATGAGAAGCATTGGTAGAAGAGTAAAGAATCTATCTCCATCTAGCGATAAAGTAAGCCACTAAATTTTTAGGCTCCTATCTAATGTGAAGGAATTCTTGGATGTTGAACTTTCACAATTTGTTTATGTAAACTCGCTTATTAACTATTTAAATGTGTGAATAAATCATTTTGGTAGTTTGTAATAATGATATAAGTTAGTACACTCTCTTGGTGACTACAACATCCCAAGGGAGGATCTCTCAAATAGTCGTTGAATAGGCCTTGATGTGATATTAACACCTAATCCAAAATTTTCATTTTCTAGCTCTCTATGTTGCCCCTTAGCCCTTCCTATTTATAATTAATTCAAGAAATGTAAAACTAGGGCTTTTTTTTGTGCCTACAAATATATGTTTTGAGGACCTTTCTATGTTTTGTGCTTTGGCCTTATAAATCTCTTTGTTTATCCCCTTGCCCTTGCATTAATTTTCTAAACCTTTATTCCTTGGTTGAACTTTGGGTTCGTAGTCATCGCGACCTATGTGGGTAAAAGTTTAGATATGTGTCACATTTTTAAAAGGAAATGGCCATCACAAATATAATTTTTCAACTTGGACTACCTTAAAGGGATGTTATACCATAATTTAGATCACAATAATCAATAACAATTTTTTACATCTCATCCACATCAAAACGTGGTAAATATTTGTCCTATTTTATTGACCAAAACTAACATTTAAGTGTTTATGTGAATGATTTTTATCCTTTTTTAGTGTTCTTTATACTTGTTATGTTTGTTGGCATTTTTGGTTGTTTAGTTGTTTGTATGTATGGTCCCTGTTTTTCCTGTTATGGTTTATTGATTAATCATTTCTTCTTTTCTTTTCTTTTTCTCCTGTGGGGCTTGACTATTGTAGTATATGATTTTCTTCTTATTTCCTTTATTGTACCCTCTTGCTTTTAAATTGTATTTATTATTTTTGTTTCATGTAATGTGTATATTAATAAACACATTTTAGGCTTGTTATTATTTTATTATTTATTCTTTTGATACATTATGTGCCTTCTTGTTCTACCTTTGCATACTTAATGGACTATGGTCATTTTTGACAATTTTATATATATAATAACATATGTAATATTATTCTTTTTAATATTTTCATACCTTTTAGTTTTTAGCTTCTCTTTCCTTTTGCATCTTACATTCTCAATGCATTACTAGTATATTATTATTTACAATTTGTTCCTTACTTTTATACATATTTAGTATAACTTAATTTTATTAATTTATTATACATATTATATATTATATTGCATTATACATATGTTATTAGTTTAATATATTTATTTCTCGAATTTAATCTTTTGTATAGTTCTTATTACATATTTTTTGTTATTTCCCTTTTCTTACTTGTTTACTGTTTCATGTTTTAATTTATTATTCTTAATTAATTTTTTTCGTCCACCTCACCAACCCTAATCTCCCTCCTCTTCATCCTTTTTATAGGGCTAGTCTGCAATCCATATCACAATAATCCTCTTCGTGATGATGGATCACTCAATATGATCTGAAATATCCATATAAAGAAATATACAAGTTTAATCCAAAAACACTTCTATTTGAAGTCTTAGATAAAAAATATTTGCTCATTTATTCATGTGACTTGAGAAATTCAATTATATATGAAACAACTAACGACCACCTACTGTCCCACTTTCATGGCCTAGTGTAATTGCCTCGGTTGTTTGTCATATTTTGTTGGTAACTAAAGGAGTTAACTCACAAAATATGAGAAACAACCGGGGCAATTACCAGTAGGCCATGAAAGCAGGACAGCAGGTGGCGTAAGTAATTGCGGCATACATTGAATTTCTCAAGGCACGCTAAAAACGAAAAAAATGATAGTAATGTCTTCTTTATAGACTGTTTCCTTACAAGCCTGTTCTACGTTTACATCGTGAATAATTTATAGACGCCAACAAAAGTGTGAATATTAGAAGTAAAAACCACGACTAGATTTTCTTTCTGAAAATGGAAGCCAGATAAGATACAGATAGAGTTGGGGCTCCACTCTCCTTCAAAATTTTGTATAGATTTCACATGTTCTTTATCTTGCGAAAAAACATTTTTTTAATAATTACGAATATTTTTATTTATGCACATGATTAAACCACGAGAAATAGAATCTGTTCTTCAAAGCGACTCAATTATCGGCACATCTTACACGCCTCTGTTCTTATGATCAATAATAATAAGATACGCTGTTTATGTACAGTGTGTGCATATATATATAAGCTTACCTGTAAGAGACAACTATGATGGACCTACGTGAAGGAAACATATATTTGATTTCACATTTAAAAATAAAATATAAATATAAAGAAAAATAGCCTCCTCTTGTATAATTAGATTGAGAGGTATTCTATTAAGTATATAATATTTAATATATTTTTAAGTAAAAACAAAAATATATTGAGAAGTATTTTATTAAGTATATAATATTTAATATCTTTTTTAGGTAAAAAAAAATAAAAGAATTATGGAAGTAACGAATGGTGGCTTTTAAAAACTAAAATTAAAATTTATATACAAAAGTAAAATAGCTCTTCAAATAAAAATAAAGTAAACAATGTAATAAAACAAAATTATTCATAAATAAAAATTAAAATTTATGTGTCTATGTAGTAAATAAAATAATTGTAAAGTAAAATAAAACAACTCTTAAATAAAATAGCTATAGACTATATCTCTCGATGTTTTTAGATAGATGTATTTAAGATCTATAGTAGTTCATTTCTATACGAAATATCTATGTTGCAAGGAAAATATTGTTGGGAAAAGGTGTCTTGACCTTGCATTCCCAATGTTCGTATTTATTAATTATTTGTATTTTATTTATTATTTTGTCCTCACATGTGGAGTGGAGTGTCCCATTTTGAGGTGACACTCTTTGCCATGTGTCGGCATCTTGTGAAGTGTAAAAGAACTTGTAAGAGCATCTTGGGTCATTATGACTTTGTAAGATATGAGTTACTTCTGATGGATTCTTTGACACACGAGAGCATGCAAGAGGGGAGTTACTTTGGAATCTTGACAACATTATGGTAGGTTTGGACACTTATCATTAACCATCTTTTGCATGGGAGAGTGAAGACAAATTGAGGCACCCAAGTATGGGTGGTCAAATATGGCAATTTATGGCATATGACATGTCAAAAATATACTAAAAATAACCTAGAGAACTTTATCTAAGGGAGGCATTGAGATTTGGGCCCTTAAATTTGGGTATCATAGTTCCTTTGGACTTGTTAATGGTTTGAACCAAAACCATCTATGGTTTCTAGTTTGAGCTTCTCATATATATTGGTGCTTAGAGTTGGAGTATTATGGGTTTTGTGAGTTTATTTGGAGGTACTGGTATGCTACCAGAATTACTCTAGATTTGTATGTTGGTGATACTCTTGTAAGAGGCATGGCCTATTGATTATTGTAACCATGATTGTTGTTGAATAATACAAGTGGTTCTACTTTTGGAGTGTGGGGTTTTTCTCTTGAAAGGGTTTTCCTTATGTCCTTCATGTTGTGGTATATTGTTTATATGTTTTTTATGTGTTTCTTCTTTTGTAATTGTAAGGATCATTAAATTTGCACATTCTTCCTCTCAAAGATTAGTGTAAGAAGCATTTTTCACATACCTTTCTTCCTTTCATTTGGTATCAAAGCCTAATCACCTTGGATTCAAGGTGTTAGGTTGGGGGTTTTTTGTACTAATCTTGGATTGAGTGGGAGCTTGTGCAGAAGGAGATCTTATTATAGGAAATGATGGAAAGCACTTCATGAATAGAAATGGAGAAGCTCATGGGCATAAATTTTGAGTTGTGGAAGCTCAAGATGGAAGATATGCTCATAGATCAAGATCTATGGGTTGCAATATCCAAATCCAAACCTACGTCAATGAAACAAAAAGATAGAAACTTGTTGGATAGAAAGGAAAAGGGTCTTATTAGACTCTACTTGGCAGATTTAGTGTTGTTGAATGTTCATGAAGATGCCACCACAACAAATCTTTGGAAGAAGTTGGGAGAGATTTATCAAGCTAAATCCTTGGTGAATAAACTTTTCCTAAGAAATAAGTTGCATACCCTCACGATGGAGGATGGTGGTTCCGTAGTCAACTATATTAATACCTTCAACATGATTGTTACCTAACTAAACTTTATTGGAGTAAAAATGGAGGTGGAGGATCATTACATGACTTTTCTGTATTCTTTGATAGACTCATGGGATCACTTGGTGATGGTTATTAGGAGTACTACCTCCAAACTCAAAATGGATGAGGTAGTAGTGTCATTAAATTTAGAGGAGATGTAAAGAAAAACTTATGAATCAGCCAAGGAGGCCCTAGCTATTCATGGAAAAACAAAAGAGAAAGGAAAGAAGGCAGACAAGAAGCAATACAAGTCTAGATCCAAATATCCTACTAAGTCCAAGGATAAATGTTGGAACTATGGAAAGCCTAGCCATTTTAAAAAAGATTGCGAGGAGGGGAAAGAAAAGAAAGAGAGATTCTAATGATGAGTCTAAGAAGTTCTCCCAAGATGATGGTGATGCCTTTGTCATTTCCATTCCTACACATGCATCAAAAGGTGCATTGTTGAAAGACTCTGGTGCCTCTTTCCACATGACTTCACATTGGGGTTGGTTTATAAAATATGAATATGATGGTGGGAAGTTGTACCTTAGAGATTACTCTCATTTGAAGATTATTTCCTATGGGAGAGTCCTGATTTAATTCCCTGATGGACAAGGGAAGGGGATCAATGGTGTACTACATATCCCTAGTTTGGCATGAAACCTACTTTTTGTAAGTAAACTTAATGATTCGAGTGTGCATGTTGTTTTCTCGGGTAAAAAGATAGTGAGAGGGGCTATGGCGAGATTGCTAAAAGTATTCACATTGGCACCCTTTCTTAGTTAGATGCATACACAGTTCAGTGTAATAGTTATTTTGTTCCTATATTGAAGAGATCTATAGAATCTACACCTTCGCCATTAGAATCAACAACAAAGAGTAGTTTTGCATCCACTTCTAATGGTTGTGATTTTTGGGTAAAAAGCTTGTTGAGGGATTAAATGATTGCAAGCTTGAATTTGATTTATGTGAGCATTATGTATATAGAAAATAAAACCACATTCAATTTTACTCTAGTTCTCATAATTCTAGGGTATTGGACTTGATACATTCTAATATTTTTGGTCCTATCAATGTTTCTTTAATTTTAAAATATGTGTATTATGTTTCTTTCATTGATGATTATAGTAGAAGGATATGTGTATCTTTGCTTAGAAATAAATATGAAGTCTTCAATCATTTTAAAGAGTTTAAGGCTCTTATAGAGAATCAGACTAGTAGAAAAATTAAGATATTGAGGACTAATAATGGTAGTGAGTTTTGTTCAAGAGATTTTAATAGATTTTATAATGATCATGGAATAGAAATACATAAGACAACTCCATACACCCCTTAGTAGAATGGAGTTGCAAAAAGAATGAACAAGATGTTGATCGATCTAGAGACTTACTGGAGCCAACTTGGAACCAAAGTTTTGGGTAGAAGTGGTTGCCATGACTTGTTACCAAGTTAATAGGTCTCATACATCAACTCTTGTTGAAAAAGCACCTATCAAGGTGTGGTCAGGAAAAAAATATCATTGAGATATATTTCAATATTTGGTTGTGAGGCATATGCACATGTGCCTAGGGAGTTTCAAAGTTAGAGAATAAGGCTATAAAATGTATCTTCATTGGATATGGTGTTGGTATAAAAGAGTACAAGCTTTGGGATCATGTGACTGAGAAAGTTTTGTATAGAAAAATAATTATCTTTAGAGAAGTTAAGCCTTCTTCCATAGTATTGCAACCAGAGAAAGATGGAAAGAAATATGTGGTTAACCCAACCTTGAAGACCAATAAAGTTGAACCTAAAGAGGAGAACTCAAACAATTTAGAGAGTTCTAAAGAAGAGATAGAACCTCCACCTTAGTCTTTGAGGAGGTCTAGTTAGCAAAGACAATGACCAGATAGGTATACTCCTCCTGATTGGAGGTGTATTTTTGTGTTGATTACTAATGTTGATGAGCCTAGCACTATGTGTTAGTGTAAATAAAGACATTACATAACTAGTTAGCTTCTAGCTCATCTAGGATAGTCATATTCACACTAGTTAAGTCCACACTTAGGGACTTTTACCTTTTCATCTCACTTCATAGGGACTTTACGTCAAGGTATACTTTACGAAATGACCTATTGAAAATTGTATATAAACCCTGGAGAATCCACTACAAAGAAGCATAATATACTAGGTGATTTTTTTTCATATTGGGAATCAAATTTTAGAGTGGATGGAAATATTCTATCCTTGTACCATTTTTTGCAATTTAGTGACTAATTTTTTTATTAATGTTTAATTTTTATGGTGATCCAATGTCTAAATTTCCTATCAACATATAATTGTTAAACAAATATGTTGAAATGGGGCAAGTACAATAAATAAAAAATAGCTCAGGCTAATAAACTAGGGAGATTAGGGCCTAAATTTTTATAAATAATAGTGTGATATGTGTATATATTAAAGAATAAAAGTTTCTAACTCAAGGCGATTTTGTTTCAAGATTAGGAAGAATCTATCAAATATGGGCAAATTGGACATTTCTAAAAAGCCCAAAAATAGCCAAATTTGGGGGATAGAAATTGAAAAAATAGCCAAATGGTGACATATAGCCACTGAAAAATTTCTTGCTTTACATATGTCCTCACACTTGTTCTAAGTATTCTAACATGTGTCACACTCTTGGAGGGTTAGTCGGTTGTTTACTCCTACCTTCCTACATCATCCTTGTCCTATTTATACAAAGAACTCATTGTAAATTTTTATTCACTTTTTATGATAGATATTGCCTATTGTGCTCATGCTTCAATTGTGGAAGTTATCTTAGTTTTTGCATTCGGATCTTGGCTACTCTGGACAACATGGTATCAGAGCTAGGTTTTGCAAATCCCTTCCCTTTTTGAGTGACTCCCACACATAGCCCTATCAAAAATGTCTCATGGAGATAAACAAACCTTAAAATTGAGTCTATAAGGCTCGAGAAAGCTAAAATGGCTTATCATTTCATAAAATTCTGACACAAGCATTTTTTACAATTTTTTAGCCCCTTGTACTATACGATCGTACAAACCATGTTGAATTCTATACTTACAGTTTTTGTATGGAAAGCATTTTTTTTCTTTTAGGGGGTTTGTTGGTTTAGCCTTTGGGTAACTTTTTTGATCAATTTGGCATTTTTTTAGCATGATTCAAAGGTTTTTTGGTTTGATCGCCATTTATCAGAGGATTTGGAGCTAGCACCTTCTTTTTTAGTAGCCAAATTTTTGATTTTGTGGTGTTTGGGTGTTAGTTTCAAGAGGAGAAGCCGATTTGGATTAACTTAAATGGCATTTTCTACCTGATTGTTTTTGGGCATTCATTTTAGGGTTTTCATTTAAGGACCCTCTATTCACCATCATGCTTGACTTGAGCTCCAATCTCTCTCCACCTCCTCAAGAAACTCATGTGGCATCACTACCATTTTTTAAACATCAAGCTATCACTTCCTTCTTCAATAGTTTGAGATATTCAAGCCTTTTTCAAAGAGTGAGCAACCCGACCTCAAGTTGTTTTTTCTTTGATTTAGGCTGTTGTGTTTGTAGAGTTATCAAAATCACCACTAGCCACATATTTAAGGCTTTTTCCAGCTCATGTCAGTCAAAATTCATTGCCACCAAAGGTTTCTACGAGTAGGATTTCCATCTCTCTACTCACTCACAGGTGGCACCACCACACTCCACCCTCCAACTTTCTAGCATTTTTTGTAAACCGCCAACACTTATTTGTTAACCATGACATTTTTATTAACTATAACATTTATTGCCATATATTTTGTAATTGTAACATTTTTGTTATTGCAACATTTTATGTTGTCTTTGTTATAACAATAACATTTTATGTGACATCTGGTGGTTTTCTCTAACCATAACATAATCTAAAGTGATTATACATTCAACTTTTAAGTGTCAAAGTAGGAATACATGCACACAAGGAATAAATTATATTCTATATCAAGGTGTATATATAAAAATCTAGGATAATGGTATGCATATACAAAAAAATGTCATGTATGTCAACTCAAAACATTTTTACAAAATATGGCATATGCCATCTCAAAATCTATATACAATCTACATGCCAAATAACTACATCAAATCCTAAAGGTCTACTTAACCCTCTATCTATGGTGAATCCTCAACTTGTGGTAGATTTGTTTACAACAATGGATCATCTATGTGTACTAGAGGGGCTTCTTGTTAGGGGTTGGTGGGTTGTGGTGGTCTCTCAACCTATAGCGGATCCTCAAAAAGTGGCCTCTTGGTGCCATGATGCTTACTAGTTGATGGATTTAAATTTGACTATAACAAGTCAAACCACAAATTTGATTAATCATTGCAATGGTAAATAAACAATTTAGGATACTAAACAAAAACCTATCTACTACAAAACAAACATATACCACAAATGAGGCTTTTGACATTGACTAAGAAGGAGTCATCGTGGGTGGACCAACTAAGAGTTCCTATATGAAAATGGCAAGTTCATGTAAGACTATATGTACATAATCATAAAAACTTCAACTAACATCTAAATCACTATAATCAACTATAAACTCTAAACTATCAATTAAAGAAAATTTCAATTCAATTAATTTGACTCATTGCTAATGTCTAGAGATTCATTCTACAAATGATGACCTTATTGGATGACCAAGAGTCCTACTAAAGCATGCTAAGAAAGGTGGCACATTACTCACATTTGGAATAGACTGTAAAAGTAAAATAACATTGATATAAATTAATATAATTGTTGACAAAAAAAGGAAATGCATATAATAAAAAAAGTTAGGTATGTAGAAAAATTTATTAACATATAAACCACTATAATCAAATATAAATTCTAAACTATCAATTAAAGCAAAATTTAGTTCAATTACTTTGACTTGTTGCTAACATTCAAAGATTCATTTAGTAAATGATGGTCTCATTGGATGATCAGGAGTATTACTAAAGCATGTTGGGAAAGGTGGCACATCACTCACATTTGGAATAGGTTGTAAAAGTAAAATACTATTGATATAAAATAATATATAATTACTAACAAAAAAGGAAATGTATACAATAAGAAAAGGTTCGATTTGTAGAAAATTTATACCATCAAGTCTAAGCCAAATTGAATGGTAGAAAGAGTACCCTATTGAACATATGTAAGCTCCTCCCCTATCATCAACTATTATCCCACTTAGATATATTAGTACTAACATTTATTTATATTAAATTTAAATGGACTATCATGAAATAATTTCATATTTTACCTCAAAGAAAGATTGGCCTTTCTTCTCTTGTGCTCTAATCCCTAATGCCTCAACTTGTGTTCTAGTTCCTAATGCCTCAACTTGTGTTCTAGTTCCCAATGCCTCGACTTGTGTAACTAAAATATGAGGGACATCATATTCTAATGTGTTCAAGGGTGGCTTGCTCCTCTCTCCAAGAGGACCTAAGTACAACTTGTTGCACATAATTTAACGATGAGGCACACAAACATGTGTGGACAAGGAGGGTCCACTAATACCAAATGATCCACTGTGACCATCTATTTCATGTGGTTGTGCTAGCCGAGAAGTGTACATAATCAAATGTTCTAAATTAAAGAGAGTACGATAGAGAGGTTCTAATGTGTTGTATTTGTGACAATTATTGGGTGCTAAACAAGAGGTGGAGAAGGGACAAGAGGAGGGGTAAAACATAAACCTTGCATATGCCACACTACCTAGGTCTGTCTTGAGGCATTCCTCTACCTACTCCCTAAAAATCCCTAAGATCAAAATAGTTCACATGATGACCTAATATAAACTCTGCATATAGTTTACGAAGGAAATATAAAGGTACATGAAGATTGCTACTGGGTGGTTTATCAAAAACCATCCATCAATGATCCCAAAAATTATCTGTCATACCCTAACATCTGCACCACTTGAGTGAAAATGTATGCTTAAGTATGTTAACAAGTAATCCAATTTTAGCATTGACAACATGTGCTGCCAACATGGCTTTGGTAATATCTAATTCTTTGACCTAATCATATGATAAACCAATAGAATATTCTACCCTCTTAGCTTCTTGCTATCACCAAAACAAGTCATATTGGCTTGTGATGGTATGAACATGGTTGATAATTCCCTCTAAGGTGGATGTCATTGCTCGGACAATCAAGGGTGGTGAGAATAAATTTATAGTCTTGTTTAATTCATTAATATTATTTTTAATTTCTTCTTGAATTGTTGGTGGAGGGTTCAATGGGGGATGGTTCGGTGGGGGAGGGTTTGGTGGGGGGAGTTTAGGTTTTGAGGTTGCTCATCCATATTACCTATTGTTGGCAAGAGACATTGCTAGGCATGATAAGTGTTGTCATTGATGGCAACCAAGTCTCTCTACACATCCACATTACATAATTTCCCTAGACCAGAAATCAGATTGAAGATTTGTCTAAGTCCAGGAAGTCAAGAACGGAGTGTGTGACAGGGTCCGGTATCTTGGTCTAGATCTCCTCAGGAGTAGATCAGAGTTTGCTGCGGATCTGAGGGAGTCATAAGCATTGTCAAGAAAATCTAAATCCAAAATTTTGGCCTCCAGTGATAGAGGAGTCAATAGTTATTAGCATCTAAGTATCAGGTTAATAGTTTGACAAAACATATAGAAGAAGAATAGGCCGACATTGTAATTGATCTTGGTTCCAGATGTATGGAAGTTGTTGGTTGGAGAAGTCAAGTGTCAATTAGTGATAGTAGTTGACCTGACTAATGATTTGTGAGTGCAAGTTTTGGTCCGCGTCTCAAGTTAGGCATGGATCTAGTTGACAGAGCAAAGTATTCAATAAAGATCCAAGTGTTCTTGAAGCTGACTGAAAAGTAATTATACATCAGGATGCGGATATATATAGCTAATGGATTTGGATGATTTTGGTGTGTGTGTGTGTTACGAATATGGAGTAAAGGTGAAAAGAGCAAAGATCTAAGATTTGGATGAAGGCAGAGAAGTAAATAGGCCAGAGTAAAGATGAAATGTGTAAGATCAGTGTTTTGTGCTTAATCGAAACTGAATTCATGCATTAGTAGATGCTTCTCATCAGTTCAAAATCTTTGTTATTCTCTTGTAATCATTTGTAGGCAGTGAGCCTCTATTTGAGTAGTGAGCCCGAATGCATGTGCGTTTGCATTTGTAAAAATACTTTTAACATGGTATTAATTTTTGTGGGTTAACCCCCACCGTGGTTTTTCCCTTAATCAGGTTTCCACGCTAAAAATATTGGTGTCAAGTGTATTATTTATGCTTCTGCTCATGTGTTATTGATTCATGCTTTAATGTTTACTTGATTGTAAGTTATAAAAGATGATTAAAGGAAGAAAAGTTTAAATTGTGTGAGAACTGATTCACCCCCCCCCTCTCAGTTGTCCGAACTAATTCCAACAATTGGTATTAGAGCGAGGTTCCTTTGAGAAGCCTAATAGGTTAAGGAAAGATCTTGGAAGGAGTTTTAATGGGTTTACTCAAAGATCAACTTCAGTTGGCCCTAGAAGATCTTGTTCAGTCTAAAGAAGAAATTAGTAATCTAAGAGGTGAACTTAGAGATGTTGATGATACCATTGAAATGTTAAAGGATAAATTAAAGAAATCTATGGACAGGAAAAAGGAGCTACTTCAGCAGTTGTCCAGTTTAACTGAAGAAAATGGCATGAATGAAGCTTTGGAAGAAAAGACAAGGAAATGTGAGAAGTTGTCAAAAGAAGTTGCTATTCTAAAAATTGAGATGGAATCTGGGGCAATAAGGTTAACCAAAGAAATTGAGCAAAGGAAGAAGATTGAAGAAGACTTGAATAAAACTCTAAAAGAAAGAATTGATGAATGCTATAGATTAGACAGTATAGCTGGCCACCTAAAGTCTGATCTACAAGAAATCAGAGACAATGAAAGAGATCTTGAAAGACAAATTGTCATTCTCAGACATGACTTAGAAGTTGCAAATGAATACAAGGAGAAGTTCAAGATAAGTTCAACCAAACTTGAAGAAATACTTGAGGGTTAGAAAAGGGTTGATGACAAGCATGGTCTTGGATATGAGAAAGGTGAAAACTCTGGATCTGGACAAAGAAACTCTCAACCAAGGAATGAGAGAAACAGACCTAGAAGACCTCCGGTAAGATAGCCTAATGCTTAAAGGTATTCATCTTTCAATGGAAATTGTTTCAAGTGCAATAAATTTGATCATAGAGCCACTCAATGTAGAAGTAGAGTAAGTCAAAATAATCCATCCTTCACCAGACAATGCTTCAATTGCAAGAGGTATGGTCATAAATCCAATGAATGCAAAAGTATGATAATGAGTAACTCATCAAATAGAGGAAGTGGAAATTCTTTCAATGGAAATGCTTTGCATGCAATAGATCTAGACATATGGCCATTCAGTGCACATGAAGAGGAAATCAATCAAATGGGTAAAGAAATGTTGTGTGCTTCAATTGTAACCGATCTGGTCATTTTGCAGGTTTCTATAGAAGTAGGATTAATGAAAGAAGGGGTCCGGTAAATAGAAAACTAGATGAGCAAAGACAAGACAAAGGCAAAAGAAAAATTGATGAGAATGAGATCCAGAATCAAATGAGCAAGAAATGGATCAAGAAAACAATTGTGAACCATAGTAATGGGTCCGTACTAGAATCTAGTGTTGATAATTCCTCTAGAAATTGAATTAGGAGCTTTGGCTCAGGGGGAGCTGCATTGAAAATCAAATCTCCTAGCTAGTAAGTGGGTGCTTGAATTTGGCACAGTGAGAAAAGAGATCTTGGATTGTTTCAGATCATTTGGAAGGATGTCTAGAAGAAAAGAGGTGGATATGGCAAATTGCAGAGTAATTCATGAGAAACTATTCAACAAATAGAGTAACCAAATGTATTAGGGCAGAGCATTTATTACAAAGACAAATTAGGCACTACGAAGCATAAAATGGTCATTCATTCCTCATTTAGATCACTTTGCATCAGAAGAAAGAAAGAAGAGAAGGAGTGAATGAGCTCAGAGTTGAGAATTCTCAAGAGTTGAAGCACGAAGAGGATCTTCAAACAAAACCCTAATCTTCGGAACAAGGTATTTCTATTTTTTGCGAAATCTCTTGAATTCTCAATCTCTGCAAATGGCTACACCTTTAGTTGTTAATGTCACTGAAAGGCCCCATCCTAAATTTAAGAAGCATCCTAACAAATCTGTTGAAGTCAAGCTGCTAGGTGCTTTTTCAGGTGTTCCATATGGGGTTTTACATGTTGAAGACATTAGGGCATACATTCATTGCAATATAGAACAATTTGGGAATCTGAAACAACTGGAGTTGTTTAAGAGCCATCTAAAGGATGACAATTACCAATTGAAACCTAAATTTGAAACCCTAGAAAGCAAACATTTTCTGTGAATTATTGAATTTGTGTCATTTGATGAGAGTGAATGGGTTCATTATGTGTTGAGCCGAATTCACGATGAATTTATATGGCTGCTGAAACCATTTAAGATCACCAAAGATGTTATTAGAATTTTGACCAGATTAAACTCAACTGGTGGACTACCCATGTTAAAATCTGTTAAAAATCAAACTATCACTAATGCAACTAGTGTGAAATTTGATAAAAGAGCCATGACAATCAATGACATTTTAGAACCCGATGTCAAGTTTGCTTCCATGGTAATCGGGTATAAGATTTATCACTCAAGCAAAGAAAACTTTGTCTCTGGAATAGCTATATATGCAGCATATAAAATGATGAAAGAAAATGCAGACTATGACCTCTGTGAGCTACTACGGATTCAACTGTTTGAAAATTTAAACAAAATCAAGAAAGATAAGAAAATTCCTTCAAATATGGTTCCTTGATTATATGCTTATTTTTCTATTTTATGAATGAAGTGCTTGGAGTGCAAAGTGTGCATTGGACAAATGACAGGTTAGTGATAACCTAGATAAAAGATCATTTATATAGCCTTGGAGATTCAGTGCACAAAAGACTGCAATCTAGGGGTATTTCAAAAAAAAATTAGAGTCTAATGCATGCAAGGGAAAGAATCCCTAAGTCAGTTGTAGAAAAGTATGAGAATGAGATATGTTTTATGGTTGACACAAATCAATGTCTGATGGAAGCTGTAGAACCTAGAACAGTATGGATTATGCCAATGGGATATGAGGTTGATGAAAAAGTTTTGGAAATGTATGCTCAACATCTCCTGAGCAAATCAAAAGACACATATGTGGAAAGGTTTGGAACATACAAGGAGCTAAGTCTAAAGTTGCATGTGGAGCTCATATGGCTAGAGACCAAAAGGAAAGTGCAGAGGCAAGTTGAAAGGTATACTGAGAGTATTGGCCTAACCAAGGAGGCAGTGAAGCAAAATAGAGAAAGAATTGAAAAAAAGAAGCTCTACAACTATCTCAAAATCATCCAAGTCTATTCCCATTAAGACACCGGAAGCCACACCATCTAGTGAAGGAGGAAAGAGGAAGAAAACCAAGGCCACAAGAGCTTACAAGAGCACAAAAGATGATGAGGAAACAGAAACAGATGAAGAAGTTAAAGAGATAAGATCAAAGAAAGCCAAGACTTCAAAGGCCCCTGAGAACCAACCCTCCAAAAGCAAAAAGGCAAGTAAAAGGCAAGAGACTGGTAAGGTTGCTATGACTGTTGAACAAATTGTAAAATCAATTACAGTTCATGGGAATCTAAAGCCTATTAGAATATATTATGATAGTTTTGATGAAGCGAATAAGAAAATCTTGGAGGATGCCACCATCCTATACTTGAATAAATTCAATCGAGCTCTATTGGAAATTCTGCAAGAAATTCCCAAAAGCTTAAGGAAAATACTAGAAATGAGGAAGGAGGCTGCCAAAGATAAAGATATAGAACTCAGAGAATATGTTCTTTCCACCCTGTGTCCAGTAATGACTAGAAGAAAAGCTGATAAAATCCTCAAAGAAGTTAAGGAGAAATTTAGAAGCAAGATCCGTATGAATAAGTTAATGCTTGGTGAAATTGAGGAAGTTGTAAAGGAAACAGATAAAATTTTGAGAAAAGCCCTTGACAAAGATAAATACTATATTGTTTCAGAGGAACAAGAAGCTCTAGAAGAAGAGATTGAAAAGGGAAATGATGACCAAAGTAATACTCTAGATCCTCTGGAGCAAACCTATGAGGAGACAGATGATGGAATTGATTCATCAATTCCAGTTGCTAAAGAAGTGAACATCAATGAGCAACAAACAGAGATTGATGACTCCTCTATTCTGGGAGAGAAGCAAATAAACAAAGAAGATATAGAAATGGAGGACAAAATTGATGATGCAGGTGATACTCTAACTCCTCCTGACCAATCAGAAAAGGAAGATAATGTTGAGAATACTACTGCAACACTAGATCCTCTGAAACAGATCTTAGATGGTGAGGACAAAGGAGGGAATCCCACTACAGATGATATAGAGAAAGGTAAAGCAAAGAAAGAGAAAGAAGAGAGTAAGGATGAGAAAACAGAAGAAGATGGTGCAAATGTTGAAGTACCCAAACAAGATAGTTCAGAGAAAACCCAAGAAGAGGAAAGTGTTCTAGAAATTGTTGCAAGAGACACTGCAAATGCAGTGAAAAGTCTTCTAGATAAAGAGATGCTTGAGTTTGATGAACCTAAATTACTCCAAGGACCATTTAATCTAGATGCTCGCTCTCCGGTACAAGTGATGAAGATTGCATCCTTCACTCAAGCCAAGGCCAGAGAGAAGTTGTTAAAATCTCACATGGAGGACAGTGAACTATTAATGCTTGCAATCAGAGTCTTGGAGAAGATATTGCCAACCTATCAAAAGAGTCCATTGGATTCCCCCTCCTATCACCAAAGAATCTTGTAAATGTTGTAAGTACACATTTTGAGTCTTTTGAAAAATCTATGGAGGCGAAAGTTCAGAAGGAATTTTTGGATAGGAAATTTAGTGAAGTATAGAATCTAATAGGAAATGACAGGATGATACTCGGCATTAGCATGAGGAGTATTCAGAATGCTCTAAATGATGGAAGTGATATGTACAAATTTTGTCTATCGTGGCCCAAAGTTAGTGAAGATATTGAGAAGATAAAGGAGCAAGAACAGAAATTGTCAAAACTTTCTCAAATTTTTGATCCTCTAATAGTTTCACCTATAAGTCAAGAATGTCAAGTAATTAGCTTGACAAATGAGATAAAGAGGCTTGTTAAAGAAAAAGGTAACATTATGAAGAGAATGTGTGAACTCTAGGAATTGATTGCCCCCAAGTTAGAAACCATGTTTAATGCCTTATCAGAAGTTCAGACTGGACCTCAGACAAGTAATCCTCCAGATCTGACTAAGGCAGAAGCATATGCATTTTTGCTGAGTGGACACATCTCAATTTTGGATGGAATGAAGGGAACTTGGGCCTCTGAACTTGTGCAATTGAAAAATAGTTTTGCAGACATTCTCAAGTTCATGTGAATAGAACTTAGTGATTAGTTGTACATATGCAGTCATATATAGAGAGTTTTTGCATCATTAGTGATTGTGGATCCCACCCTTTGCCATTGATGTCAAGGGGGAGTGAAGAGTAGTGAAAAATGAGGAATCCAGCAAAGGGGGAGTACAAAAAAGTAGTGTGAACAACAGTATGGAGCACAAGCAAAGGGGGAGTTATTCCAACACTTAGGCATTTTTCACTAAGTGTTGCCATCAATGCCAAAGGGGGAGATTGTTGGCAAGAGACACTGCTAGGCATGATAAGTGTTGTCATTGATGGAAACCAAGTCTCTCTACACATCCACATTACATAATTTGCCCAGACCAGAAATCAGATTGAAGATCTGTCTAAGTTCGGGAAGTCAAGAACAGAGTGTGTGACAAGGTCCAATATCTTGGTCTGGATCTCCTCAGGAGTATATCAGAGTTTGTTGTGGATCTGAGGGAGTTATAAGCATTGTCAAGAAAATCTAAATCTAGAATTTTGGCCTCCGGTGATGGAGGAGTCAATAGTTATTAGCATCTGAGTATTAGGTTAACAGTTTGACAAAACAGACAAAAGAATAATAGGCTGACATTGTAATTGATCTTGGTTCTAGATGTATGGAAGTTGTTGGTTGGACAAGTTGTGTCGATCAGTGATAGTAGCCGACTTGACTAATGATTTGTGAGTGCAAGTTTTGGTCCACGTCTCAAGTTATGCATGGATCTAGCTGACAGAGCAGAGTATTCAATAAAGTTCCAAGTGTTCTTGAAGCCGAATGAAAAGTAATTAAAGATCAGGGTGCAGATATATATAGCCAATGGATTTGGATGATTTTGGTGTGTGTGTGTGTTGTGAATATGGAGTAAAGGTGAAAAGAGCAGAGATCTAAGATTCAGATGAAGGCAGAGCAGTAAACAGGGCAGAGTGAAGATGAAATATGTAAGATCAGTGTTTTTTGCTTAACTGGAATTGAATTCATGCATTAGTAGATACTTCTCATCAGTTCAAAATCTCTGTTATTCTCTTGTAATCATTTGTAGGCAGTGAGCCTCTATTTGAATAGTGAGCTCTAGGTAGTGAGCCCGAATGCATGTGCATTCTCATTTGTAAAAATACTTTTAACAGGGTATTAATTTTTGTGGGTTAACCCCCACCGTGGTTTTTCCCTTAACTAGGTTTCCACGCTAAAAATCTTGGTGTCAAGTGTATTATTTATGGTTCTACTCATGTGTTATTGATTCATGCTTTAATGTTTACTTGATTGTAAGTTATAAAAATGATTAAAGGCAACAAAGTTTAAATTGTGTGGTCCAACTGATTCACCCCCCCTCTCAATTGTCCAGACTAATTCCAACACCTATTTCAAATTTAAAACATACACATTTAGGATTTAGAACAACATTTTATTAAACCATGTACAATTAAAATTAAACTTTTAGAATACAACAAAAATTAAACTCTAAACTACATTTGAAATTGAATTCAAACCCTAAACTATATGAAAATAACTAAAATGCACAAAACATATCTTCAATCAAATTCAAAAACATGAAATTCATGTTGCAATACAAATATGAAATTTATATTCAATATATTTGAAGTGAAATAGAAGAGATCAAGCTCATTTTCTTAAGACGTTAGGTTCAATTATAGAGGTACTTGCAATTATAACCTAGTTCATGAAACATTAAACTTATTGATTTTAAACCCTAGACTAATATAAATAATTTTTATTTCATTTTGAATTCAATTTAATCCAAAAAAATGATTAAAACTTACCTTTTTGAACTATTAAATGCTTGGAGAATGGAGGATTAATGGATCTCCCAAAATGGATACATGTGCAATAACATATATTTGATTTTATGATGTTAAAATAGAAACTTGTGGGTCGCACATAGAAGGTTATGAAATGGGGAAAATAAAATTAGATATGCATTTTAATAGAATAGATATCCATTATAAATGAATATCCATTTTAACATAATGGATATCCATTTATAACAAATATACATTATTAATAGATATCTATTTTGGTTTGAAGTTACCACTTGTCTATTTTAAATTTCTATGGATGCCTAACAAAAAGCTAAATATCCATTTCACGATTCCGGTTGAGTATGCATGCATTTTTTTTCTATGGCCACTATTTAGCCCATGATGACATCACACTCACCCCTAGGAAAGGAAAACATGAGCTAAGTGTGGACATTCTAGTGAAGTAGTGACAAACATAGATAGAAAGAAAGGGAGAAAAGTGATCTAGGGTTGATTGGAGAAGAAAAAATAGAGAGAAAGATAGTAACTCCAACCTTAGTGGACAGTCAACACAATCCACAACCAAAGTACAAGAAATATCCTTTCAAGGAGATGGAAGTGGACCTTGATGGAGCATTTTCCAAATTAACTAGAAGATGCTTTATATGCAAAAGATGTAAGAAAGTATATTCATACAAATTTAATGGAAATTTATCACACAAGCTTCAAAACCATCCCTAAAACTAGGGCAACAAAAGTATCTACTACCATACCACCAAATTCATGAGTTCAAGCTTGATGAATGGAAGGATTTTCCTAATTTTGGTATAGAGGAGAGTCAGATAAGAATAATTTTTAGTCAAATTAATGATGAGTATATGTACCTAGCTAGACCAACCCTACCAGATTATAAAGGAATTTATTCATGCAACCATAGGGTTGTGGAAAAAAGATGACCTCCCTTCAAAGAAGAATGTAAGTAAAATAAAAAAGTGACAGAGTTGACAGGAGTTATTTTAGATGGAATAGATTTATAAATGGATAAAATTACAAACCCTATGGTAAGGTATGCCACTTTAGGAATATCTTATATGATTTATTTTACAAACAAAGAGGGCTTTGCCACTAGCACATTGATACTCATGACATACCAGATGGTGGTCCAAGGGAAGGAAAATAACTTATGTGAGGTCTTGTGGAGCAAATCCTAGAAAATATCAATCACACAAAGGGGAGAGCCATATATCAGTTTAGATATGAATTTTTTATCATTTTCCTTGTATTTCATTTCATGAAGAGATTACCAAGATTTTCAAGGAAAGTAAGTACACCAGAAACCCTAGTAGCATATGAAAGTGTAATCACTTTAAAGATGCCACATCAATCAAAAAATTATATTGGGGATTATTTAAGTGTTTCCCAACACAGATGCAAAATAAAGAGCATATTTCATACAACATAGTGAGAAAATATGCAAAATATATTACATTTGTTGTGGACAAACACCATGTCTTTATGGAGGTATTAGAGCTACACACCTCTTGGGTATCACAATTACCATATGAGGTTGAAGATGAGCTAATAGATTCTAATGCAAGGGCACTCTTGGCCCTCTCAAAGAATCATGTTTCTATGTTGGTTGCATTGAGAAAAATGTAAATGCTCTACAATCTCAGAATATTATTGATGGATATGTTTCAGAATGGGAAATGAAACAATTAGTTTTAATGCCTCCTTATGAAGATAATGACAATATATATGTCCATGATTCTTTATATTTAGTTGATTTTAAACGTGTATCTAATCTAGTTGTTACAAGTAAATGTTAAACATATTGATTATCAAGAGATTATTTTAGTGAAATATATTTGTGTTAACTAAATTTCAGAGTGATAAGTATTTGAATTGACTTTGGAATCTGTGCATTTGTTGTAGAGATATCTTTGTTTTGATTGCAGATCCTAACAATACCGAATGTGTAGATTACTATCTACTGAGATGCACACAACCTAAATACAAGTTGATAGAATCTATGATAGATGGTGATGGACAAAAGTATCACACTAGATCTATTGTTGTTGAAGGTACTTATTATCAACAAATCAAGATAGATAAAAATGGTACTATATTTGTTAATTATATGTCAGGACAAAAGGTTCTGCATTATAGTCACTTAGTTATAGCAACATGGTTAAATTTGGAAACTTTACGATAAATAGGATGTAGCCAACAAAAATGGAAGTTGAGTATTGAAGACCATGAAAAAATTTTAGAGATAACAAAGGATAGAGAGGATCTAGATTAAATGTACCAAGAGCTAAGTTAAATGTATATAATAATCACATGTATCTCTCATCATTGTATATTTGTATTTTTAGATGGAATAGATTTATTTTCTTATTTTGGGTCTCCGTATGCTTTCATTGAAGCTCTTTGATCCTAGACTACTTGTTCTATTAATTAGTAAGCCCTTGTATTAATTAGTAAGGATTTGTAAAACTAGATCTCATAGTGTATTTGAAAAATCTCTAAATACATCTAAATACATCATGTATGGATTCATCTTGTTCACTTTTAGATCTTTGAAGTATATTTTGTTATGGATTTTATTTTGGTAGTATAGGAATGCATTTGGATTATCATAGAGCTTAGCTTATGGTTTTCAAGTGCATGTGCTTATTTCTATATTGTTTGAGTTTACCAAAATTTATTTGTGTATGATGTTGATAGTATGTTTTACTCAACTTCCCATGTATAATCAACACATCAAATTTATATTAGAGTAGTTTGTAGTTTGTGATGTATTTAAATTTGTGTGCTAGGAAGATGTATAAAAGAATATACATCATATCATTTGATCATTTGAATATCTAGAAGCACTACATCAACATTTAAGATGATAAGGACATACATTTGTATTTGTATTTTTGTTTGCCATATCTTCAAACTTGTTTCAAATTATTAAATCGACCCAAGGGACTGACTAAGGTTCAATGAGGGAAGCAAGTTGATTTCCCATCCCTAGCATAGAAAGTTCTATAAATGCTTCTAAGTATCACCTTTTCAAATACTAGAGGTGAACAAGATCATGAAGTTTAAAAGTGCAAAGATCAAGGTTGCAGATCAAATTGAAAATAATTGTAAAAGGTTCAAAATTATAGGTGCATAGATTAAAACCATAGGTGTGGTTTTGAATCAAAATTGAGTGATATATTATGTACTTGAAATATAAACACTAAAATCACACTTTTGTTCTTATATATTTAATGTCCATGTACTTTTTAAATTTAAATCTTATTATTAAAATTCAAAATATTGACATATTTTTTTAATAAATTTATTTATCAACATACAAATAATAAAAATTCTTTCTTTTAGATTTCTTTACAAATATTTTTTGGAGATATAACTAACAAAAGTGATATTTTTTATTTAATAATTTCTTATTTATAATTACAAAATAATGTTATTACAAAATTTAATGATTATGAATTGAAAGTTTATGATATTTGAGTAAAAAAATTATGATAATGAATTGAATATTTAATAATAAGAAATATTAAAAGAAAAAAAATTCAAAACAATTTTTTAGATAAATTATACACAATTTTTTAGATCAATCTCCTAAATTGTCAAAATTTGATATACATAATATAAAATATTTTTGACATCAATAATATAACACTTCCCTATGAATTGGATAGATTTAAGAGATTATGTATTATCGATTTAAGGATTATGTATTATATTAACAAAATTAATTTTAAAAATCTAATTATAATATAAATAAATTTTATTTTATCTATTATTTCTTTTAACTAAAAGATTTGTTATCATATAAACATAAAGAAGGACATTTAATTTAAATATATAAAAAAACATATTTGAAATTTTTATGTTAATTACATAATTTTAATTGATAAATTAAAAAAGTTTTCATAACAATTTTGTTAATAATTGTAGAGGTGAAAAATGCGTACATTAAAAATATATAACTAGATATTTTGGCTACAATTACTTACATGAAACATATTAGTGGCATAGTCTAAAAAGAAGATTCCAATTATCGTTATGTATGCATATTATTAAAAAAAACTACTATTGTTACAGGATTTCAATGTGAATCTATTCAATTTTGTCACACCCCATTTTAAACAAGCATACTTATCATTTTATTTCAAACAAATAGATAGTTATTCAGTGAAATTAATGTGAGGAAAGTAATGTTATGTTAGAATAGAGAATGCATTTGATTTATATTATTTTATATGCAAAGAATAATTGTCTATGGCGTTATTAATATGCACGTGGTTAAATAATGTGATGGACTAACTACCATTACATGCGAGTGAGGTGGATGCAGGAACAGTGTTTTCCCCCTCCAAGATGAGGAGAGAGAGTATCACCGTGAAGAGGGTGCTAGATCGCGTGAATACAATGATCCTTATGCTATCTGGGAATACCTACACGCACTCACATTAGAGGTTAAATCAATATTAGATTAAGTCTTAATTTATATGTTGTCGGTCGCTTCAGTAATATTTTTAAGGTTGTGATCATTTCATAATTGTTTAATATTGTTCTCATCATGTCGATGGCTTAGACTTTTATGTCGACAATCAGTAAGGTTGTGTACAACTATGAATGTCAAGTTGACATGAGTAATCGGCCAAATAAGTCTAATCTTATCATAGATGTCTATGTCAACTTTGCTAGACTTCATCGTCAATAGTTGTGCTCGTAAATAGCATAATAGAAGCATTCAAAAGAATGCATTAGTGACATCTAAGAAACAGGTGTACTAAATTATTAATATTTTTAATTATTTTATAACTTAGTTATGGCTAAATTAAAATATCTAGCTTGTGGTAACAAGAAGTAGAGTCCTTAGAAGACTCTCATCGTATTCTTCCCTAGATGCTTGGAAGAGTGGAAGGAGAAAAAGCTCCATATTTCCTATTTCTAAGCTCTCTAAACCATGGATGGTTGAAATAAATGGGGGTAAATAACTATGCATGAATTGCTTTATAACAGGTAGGGAGTGGATGTTAAAGCATTAAGTGATCTCGGTCGAGGGAGAGAGAAGGATATATCTCTTGGATCAAAATATGAGAATAGACAGAGGAAGCTCAATAGGGGAGTGTTGTTGAAATATTGTCATTGATGTCAAAGGAATTTGTTGAAGTTTTGTTATTGTCGTTAGGATTTAAATCTAGGGTAGAAATCAAAAAAGCAAATATTCAAACCCTAACTAGCACCATGAAGTACAAACTAGTATGAAAATGAAATCAATGAACTCAAATGCAAATCAAATCCGCACTAGACTTGACTTATCTCCATGGCTCTTCTCAATCTTGCATGAGAATGCATGATGTCGAAGGGTTGTTTGTTGGTTGCTCACTATTGCAGCAGCATAACAATGGCACGGGATGATTCTAGACTGATTTTGGCAGCATGAGGCTACTTGAAAACTTGATCATGTAAATGGCTTGTGAGCGGTTTGATTTATAGAAAAGGATAATTTGAATGAACGATTGTGATCGAAAGTTATATTGAATGATATGAACGATTGAGATCGATTAGGGTTGATTAGGTTTTCCCACTCCACGAGGGATTGTAGTCATGTGACAAGTGTGCGATGGAGGATAAATGAGACCTAATTTTAAAAAAAAATTATTTAAATTAGTTTGACATGTGAAGGGATTAAGTGGAAGATGTAGCATGTGACACGTGTTTGAATGAGACAAAAGGTGAGGGATTTAATTCAGATATTTTTATTTGAATTATGTGAGACATGTGACAAGGGGGAATTAATTAAATAAATGCATTTATTTAATTAATTGGATTAGGTGATTAAGTTGGATAAGACTAGGACCTAGGGAAAAACATTACAAGGTGTCTCACTAGGTGATGGATAATTTTAAGTGTCAACATTTTGCCCCTCTTTAAGATGATGTTCGAGATGATAAGATTTATGTCGAGTAACATCATTTCAAAGAAGATAAGGTATGGATAGAAGAAAAGGATGATGAAATGGGATGATGATGCCCCCTTGAGAGGATAGGTGGGTTAGACAAACATGGGTATGCTCTCAAAATGAAAGTGATTGGTCAAGGGCGAAAGGTAAGGGAATGGATAGAAGAAAGGGAAGGATGCGTTATGCTGCAATGAAGGTGAGCAACCATGATGTTTGATATAGCACTAAACGTTATGCACCAAGGTATGAGGACCAAGGTGACGATGTGTTCCGTGCCCCAGCGTAATACAACCTTGTCTAGATACAAGATATGAATATTAGCTAGATTAGATTCGGATTTGAAACAAATGCAAGTTGAAAATGATAACACACACAAGAAAGCATGCACAAATGATACAAAAACAAACAAGGTATTGCCCCTGTCAGGTTGTAAACCAATGATTAATTGATTGATTGATGAGTGATGATGATGGTGTCTGGTTTTAGGAAATGAAACATTTCATCTAAGACCCTTAAGATGCCTAGTCTAGTTTCGACAATGCAACATCCTGTCTAAGACAATGATTGATTGATTTGACACTAGTGTTGTTGGCCATGTGAGCAACAACAGGGTTTGATTGATTGATTGATTGATTTGGTTTACGTCAAGGCTAGGATCAAGACCATTGACTGTGATTGGATAATTTGACTTGATTGATTGACTTGATTGGTATGGATTGATAATGACATGCATTTGATTATTGTTTGGAATGATTTGATTGATTAGAATGATTTGAAGAGATTGAATTGGAAGAATTAATTTAAAGAACTTGAATGATTGGAAGGAATGATTTGAATTGATTTTATTGATAGAATGTGTAGACACCCAACAATGACCATTTTATCGCATCACTTGCATTTCATCAAATCCGTTTAATCACCTGCATTTAAAAGTTAATTAAATAATCTAATTATTTAATTAATTTTATCAAAACCATCAATTTCCTCTAAATCACATATTTTCAACATTAATTAAATAAATCCTCTTTATTTAATAAATTTCATTAAATTCCTCTATATTCTTCCAAAATTAAATAATTTTTATTATTTAATTAAAACATTTTCCTTTTTCAAATTTCAAGTCCACATTAATTAAATAAATCCAATTATTTAATTAATTCATCATTTATCCCCTCTTATCCATAATTAAATAATTTTCATTATTTAATTAATCAATTATTCCTCTAAATTTAAATAAATCATCCAAATTTATTTAAGTTGACTCAATCCCTAAAAATAAATAAAATTAAATATTTTATTTATAATCTTCAAATCATGCAAAATAAATTAAATGAATTTATTTATTTAATTTATTTAAAATATTTTATCTTCATATCTTATCTAATCTTCAAATCATTCACAATCAATTAAATAAATTTATTTATTTAATTTTCAATTATCTTCTAATTCCTCTAAAAATATCATGTTAACTCATGTGCATAATCAGTCTTATTTTTAGAACTTCAAAAAAGAAATCTAAAGTTAAGTTAATTGGCTTTAATTTATCTTATTTTTATCATCAACTCATAAATTAGAAAAAAACATTATAATTTATGAAATCAAATCTATCTTTATCATGTCTGTACCATGTCTATTATCAAAAAGCAATTATCTTAATAAAAATACCTTTTTGGGAGTGACACATGTCATGTGCACATTCATCATGAGTTATTTGATTTATCTCAACCATCTATTTTATGGATTTATTTCATACATTGATCGATCATATCTTGAAACCTATATAAACCCCCTCATCTCCTCCACAAATCCTCTTCGATCATTTAAGCTTTTGCATTCTGACAGCGCATTGAGCATTCATCGCATCATTGAGCACCTATACCTTTTGAGCACAAACACAATCTACATCCACTTGTTGCAAACATGGTTTCTCAATTTAAAGAGTAATCCACATTCAACCAAGATAACAATACAATCTAGGTGAAAGATTTCATTATTTTTGTGTTATTCATTGATTATTTGGTTGTTTGCTTAGATCGTTATCTTGATGTTATAGGATTGAGTTGTTAATTGTTTTCATTGTTTTGATTATCATTCGATCTTGATTTTATTCCTATACACAGAATGATTTGATTGATTGACTTGATTGGAGAATTGATTTGATTAGATGATACGATGAAGTGATGAGATGATTAATGTGATTGATTTGAAGAAATGATTAGATGATTGATTTGATGATTGGATTGGAATGATTGAAAGAAGTGATGTGATTGAATTGAATGATGAATTGGATTGAATGAATTTGATTTGATTTGAAGAATGTGAGTGAATTGGTTTGGTTGGAGAATTGATTGGATTGGAGTGATTGAATGGATAATGATGATGAATTGATTTTATTAGAATGAATTGATTGGAATGATTTAAACAAATGATGAATTGGATTAGCTTGATTTGATGATTTGGAAGAATTGATGTGATGATTGGATTTGAAGGATTAGATTGATTGAATGGATAATGACGATGATTTGATTTGATTGGATTGGAAGAATGAATTGATTGAAATGATTTGATTTGATTACTTAGAAGAATTGTTGGAATGATTTGATTGATTGGATTGAAGAATTGATTTGATGATTGACTTGATAGGTTTGAATTGATTTGAATGATGAATTGACTTGGAAGAATTGAATGAATTGATTTGAAATGGTTGAAGAATTGATCAGAATGAAGTGATGAAATTGATGAAGAGTTGGATTGATTTGAATTTGATTAGATTGAATTTGATTGACTGAAGAATTGGGTGATTTGGATTGATTTTATTGCTTGGATTTTTTTGGATATTTGATTTTTTTTTTGTATTTTGGAAATATTGTATTTTTTTTGGATTTTGATGAATATTTGAATGTTTTTGGATTTTTTGAGATATTTGATTTTTATTTTTGGATTTTTGAAATGTTGTGATTTTTTTGTGTTTTTGGAATGTTTTGGAGTGTCAATGGGTGACAATTTGTGTAGCCTTTGTGCTAGATACCAATGACAAGGGAAAAACCAAGTCGAGGTGCAAGGGAATGAATGGGATTAGGTGAATGGATGGGCGATAGGAAATGTAATTGGAAGACTCATGGTAAATGGATAGAAGGGAGGTATGCATAAGAGGGCAAGGATGTGATCTCCAAGGACTATATCGCATAAGAATAACATGCCCCATTCTAGGTAGTATGCTTAGGATTTTTCATGACAAGGCTTATAACGAAAGGATAATGATAGGATTGGATGGAAAGGATGAGGTATATCAAGAGATAACCAAAGCATGTTTCAACATTTTTCCCCTAATCTTTATCAAGGTCAAAAGGAAGAAGGGATAATGAATGGATGGAATAGGATAGGTGTATGTAAGTAGGTGTATGGAAATGGCATGATAAGATAGGAAATGATATGGAAATGATAGTGTGGATGAGACAATGTGCCCCCAAGTGTAAGTGACATAAAAGATCAGCCTACACATGATGCTTGATTTCCAAGTTTTCATCATGGTACTTAATCCAAGGCACCACCAAGGGTGGTTTTCACCATTGGACGAATGGATTTCTCTTTACTTTTTTTTTTGACTTTTGTTTTTGAATTTTGAATGGGAGAAGGGAAATATGGATGAGAGGGACTCAAGTGTCTAGTTCCATGAAAGGTGATAGTCCCATTAGAGATAGGTGTTGTCGCATAGACCATGTCAAATGTCATTATGCTCATTGATGTTGGTAAGCAGATTGCATGAAAGTGATATGGATAAGGTAGATAGTGTATTATGATGTGGATTATGGAGGGAAGATAGTGGATTATGATGTGGATTATGTAGGAAAGATAGTGAATCATGATGTGGATTATGTAGGATATATGCAATGATGGATGAAAGGTTTATGCAAAAGCATGGACCATAGAAAAGTTATGGGTGAAATATGTAGGATAATGGTTGAATGATGGGGTGATGGATGTATGTGAGAATGGAATCATGACCAAGAGTTGCACACACCGTGATAGACATTGAAGCTTATGATTGGATGGCGGCATAGGAAGCAATGGTTATGTTTGCTTGGGAGATGGGTGATGTAAGAATTTAGGTACCCACATAGACTTAGTGTTTTTATGACTTTTGTTTGACTTATGGGATGAAGGAATTTGATATTTTCGAATGGAATGGATGGAAGAGGATGGTTGGGATTTTTGCGAGGTGGATGCCTCATTTGACTTGATTGATTTTTGTTTAGGGACCCATACCATTTTAGTTTTTGACTTTTCTTTTTGGAGGTATGGGCTTGGATGGATTTTTTAATGTACCGTGCTTTGATTTTTTTAATTGATGTCCTAAGGCATGAGGGTCCTTAGGATTTTTGGATTTATGAGTGAAGGCATCCAAATGTTTATTTTTGAATCCCATGTGGCTTGTGGAAGCTTTATGTTTACATGATGTGTGCATTTGTTGGTCACGATTAGGATTGTGAGGGAATTTATGAATGATAGGGATGTTAGGTGTTGGAAGCAATGGAGGTAAAGTGTATGGAGGGATGTTAGGAGTTGGAAGTAGCGAAAGCAAATTGAATGGTGGAAGGTGTATGATCACATGCTTTTGACATTTGTAAGACAATGGAGGTGGAATGGTGACATATGTTTTGGGAATATGATGTGGTTTGTGATGGAAAGTGGTGGACTTAGAATGAATGGAAGAAGTACCAACATCATTAGATTGTTGACCTTGGGGTGTGTATCCAAGGCCATATGAGCGTGGAGGGACATTGACATGGATGGGCTCCAAAATTCCTTGTTCGTGAAGGCCAAGGCCTTTTCCTTGGTAGTTCATGTTTTGGAGCATGCAATGGACTATGGGACTAGGTGTAGTTTCGATACTAGACTTGAGTTCTTTGTGGGATGAAGAAGGCGAAGTGGTGTACAAAGGTTGCTGTTGTCCTGAGGAAGAACACTCATGAATGAAAGTGGATAGACCAAGTGGATATGATGGTGGATTTGCAATGGAGTTGGTTGTGGAGGTGGAAGGATCGTCAGGATCTTGATTATCATTGTGTTCACTAAGATCTAATTTATTTGTTTGATCTTCTATGTATGCTTGGGAGGTACCTGTCTCATCATGACAGGTGGAAGTGGTTGGGTCATGGATTGGTGGAGTTTCTTCACTTTGTAGGAAGGCCATGAAATGGGGTGAGTGTTTAAGTAGGCCAACAAGACTTTAATTAGATGGAGCATGTAGGTCTTGGGTTTCTTTCTCATGAATGGTTGTGGAGGTATGAATAGGATCAAGATTCTCATGGATAGGTTCTTCATCATGCATAATGTCTTGATCATGGAAAAAGTACATGTTATGGATAGGTTGAAGGGAAATGATTTGATCTTGACTAGAGTGAGGGTTAGATGTTTATTCATGCTTAGGATTGTGCTCTTTACATACCTCGTGACTTGTTTGAATGGAGGTGGAAGGAGATGACTCATGGAGAGGCTTGACATGTTCTTGATGGTCGATTGTGTAGGAGCATGATGGAGGTTGACTTGGACTCATAGGGGGAGATTCTTGAATAGGATCAAGTGGTTTTAGATGACATGGTTAGTTTGAAGGACTTGGCATGGTGTTTGGGGACTCTTTTGTATGTTGAAGCATATGTGTTGGATGACATGGCGACAATTGATTCCTTGCTTGTAGCCCTTGGGTCACATCGTTTGTAGGTGGATGGGTGGAAGGTGTTGGCTTAGGGTTTTGATTTTGATTGGATGGAGGAATGAATGAATTTAATGGGTTGGTGGATTTGGGTAACTCCACATGTTTACTTTTGTAATGTTTGAACTTAGGATATGGAGTTGATGTATTGGCAAGTGGATTAGAGGATGGTAAGGGTAATGAAGGGGTTAATGGGTTGGAAAGTGTAGGGACCATTGGATTAGGACTAGGACATGGTGGCTTTAGGGTAGGCTTTTGATTGGATAGTGGTATGATATACTTATAGGGTGCATGACCTAGATTGGTGTTTCCCTTGTCTAAGGTGGCATTAGAGCATGAAAGCATTTGAACTTGTTGCAAAGAACTTAAGTTCACATGTGTTTGTTGTGGCATGAATTGATAGGTTGATGTAGGATTGATATGGGAAGAAGTTGGATTGGGTTGGTATGATGTGGCATTAACTTGGAAAGAAGTTGGATTGGATGATGTGGCATTGAATTGATGTGTGGATGGATGAGATTGGTATGAAGTGGAAGGGGATGGCACATAAGGTTGAGGTGGCATTGGTTGATAATGGATGTGCTTGTTGGATTTGACAAGTGGCCATGAATTGTTGGGCTTGGACTAGGAGGTGTTGTATTTGGGGTGATTTGATTTGTTGGAAATTTTGGAAGAGGGCGTGAAGCCGGTGTATGGTTTGTTGATCGAAAGGTTGGGGTACTTGGTGAAGTGTTTGAAGGAGGTTTTGGAGTTCGGATGCTAGGACTTTGTTCTCGAATGTCAGCATGGTGTCACACATGTGTTTAAGTTCTTGCATGTCAATTTGTTCCTCAAGGTATGCAACATAGTTCATGTCATCATTGGAAGTGGTAGGAGGAGCCCCTTGAAGTATGATTTTTGGCTTTGGTTTTGTTTCATTATTTGAATTAGGGAGAGGGCCTCCTTTGATTATGATTTTAGGCTTTGAATTTGTCTCATGATTTGAATTAGAGAGATAGCCTCCTTGGATTATGATTTTGGGTTTTGAATTTGTCCCATTATTTGCACTAGAGGGATGGGCCCCTTGAACTATGATCTTGGGCTTAGGATTATGATTGGGCTTGTTTATGATTAGGACTATTTTTACAAGTGGTGACTAGGACTAGGTTGATGGTGATGTTGAGATAGTAAAATTGGATGATTAGGATGTGATTAGAATGAAAGTTGAATGATGAAGATACAATTAGACTATGATTAGGAATGATTAGGATGAGATTAATGTGAAATGATTATTAGGACAATGATTTGGATAGAATGATTAGGAATGATATGGAATGACAAGATTGGGTGACTTAGATTGATTAGGATGATGAAGTGGCTAAGAATGGTGATTATGATGAAAGTGATTGGATTTTAATGTGTTGGGAAGAATGTGTAGAGTGACTTGTCTTTATGTGTTTGGTGTTTAGAGGTTGATTTGGCAATGTTCAAACAAAGAATCACATAGGTACAAGCATGAATCACTCATGCAAGACACATAAGCAAGTTTGAATTTGAATTTGAAGAATATGATGATGATTAAACAAGCACACATGGAAGACACATCAACAAGCCCTAGAATTAGTCAAGTGGGGTATGGCCAATTAGGTCTTGAACTAGGTTGCACAAGGTTGACTAGGGAAATGAATTGAAAGCAAAATCCTACCACACAGCCGAGAGAAAGGGGTAACCCACCCTTCACCTTCACTTCCCAAAGGTATAAAGTTTTTTGGGGCTTAGCCAAGAGTGACAAGATTTCAACTCCCAATGAGGGTTTCTTTCAATTCACAACTCAGTTGAGGTCGTCCCTTGGAGTGGTGTGTCTCCAAGTAGGCCTCCTAAGAAGGGTATGACAAAATCAAATCAATTGAGGTGTTTTTGATCTCCAAGATCACCTTGCGGTGCAAGGAGAGAGCATATACATGCACACTTGATTGATACTCACACTTATTAATTTCACTTAAGAAATTGAAATGTCAGGTGTGAAAATGAATGGATGAGAGGTGTTTTTGATTCTCAAGATCACACGAAGTGCATGAGAAGAGCATGTACACACCTCTACTCATAATCAAATTCACCAAACAGTTCAAGCATTGGTTCTTTTCATCCCCAAGTCAAAATGTGAAGGAAGACACTTGTTCGTTTTAATGCCTAATTTTGATATGTGATTGAAGACAAGATGTTCATTTTAGGAGCCCAAATTGAAGTCTGAGGCAAGCAATGATTATGAGAAATGAAATATTAGAAGGAATACACTTGAAATTTTCACTTCCAATCTACTATGTGTGTTGATGCTGATGTTGTTCCAACCCCTTATGATCACCTACGAGCCACAAAATTGAAAAAGAAACAAGTAAACTTGCACATGGAAGCATTATGCAAAAAATCAAGAATCTGATGAAATTTGATGCAAATGAATAGATACAACTAAATGGATTGCATAAATAGAAAATTCAAGAAATTCTAAGCTATTTTTTTAAAAAATCACGAAAATCAGATCAATTTTGCAAGAGATATGAGCATTTGAAGTTTAAAATGAAGTTTGACTTTGAATTCAGAAAAAACTTATAAAATGACACATTCACTTGATAATTTCTTCTCCACTGCAAATTTTATCCTGTCATCTTTCCGATGAGTCCTCGTTTGCACGATTTGGAGCCTGTATGACGAAGTTATGACAAAAAGAAAAAAATGCCCCTCTTAGGGCATATAGGAAACAAGAGGTTAGGCTGACTGTTAGTACCAACCACTGGCGGTTAGTAGTTATGCATTCACATGCAATTGTTAGCTAACTGTGGTTTAGATTGGCAATTAGAGTTTTCAGTTGGGCTCCTGGTCACCCATGTGACCAAGACCCAAACAAGATCAAAAAAGAGAAAGTGATTCCAAAAGCCCTGTGGGCCTAGTCACTTATGTGACCGCAGGCTAGTGACGAGGGCTAAAGGGAGTGGCAAATATAATGTTGACTATGTACGTTGTTAATGATGTGGATTGTTCAATGTGACCGAGGCTTAAAGCCCACCGGTAAGATTAATGCCGGAACCTATGGCTATGAGAGAATGGTGGTCATGATCAAGGTGTAGGTTAGGGCTTAAGGCGACAGGGTTGCAGGTGGTGACCAAGGCTGCAAATGGTTAGGCATTTGAACAAAGGTGTTAGGATATGGGAAGTGATCGAGATTCGTGAGCAGTGACAGGTTTTAGTCACCACCAACGATGGCGCGAGTGGTGGCAATCGGGAGACTAAAGAGGTGCTAAGCGAGCGGCGGGGTATATAGATAGGGTGGCCAAGGAGACTTGACAGCGGTGACTGAGCCGCGTCTTGATGGTGACTAAGGCATGAAAGGGAGGTTGAATTTTTTAAGACAACGACGGAGAAATAGTCTAGGGTTTTAATGGGCGGCAGGAGGTTTTGAATGGAGTGGCTGTGGAGGACTAGAAGCGACCGACCTTGAGAGGTGGTGACAGGGACAATGCTAGTGGCAGTGACGGCCTATGGAGGTGGAGCTTGAAGTTTAATGGCAATCGATGGTGAATGTAGTAGTTGACAAGGTCGAAGTGGAGATTGGCAGAAGCGGCTAGGCCTTTAGAATGGCGACAAGAAGCTTAGATGATGGTCAAGGTTGAACCAGGTGGAGGGATGAACATACGTGGTGGTGGTTAGGGTTTGTTATAGTCAGCAGAAAAAAGAGACAAATAACAGTCGACAGCTATATAAAAACCATGAATTTGAAAACAAAACCAAGCCTTTGAAACAAAAAACATGAACTAGGACTAGCATCCATAGGGGGTCTGTGGGTCTGTATGGTATAGATCCATACTGATCTGTACTATACGGATTCACAAGCCCTAAAAATATTTCAAAAATTTTCTGAGAGCAAAAAATGACAAATATTATATGCTTCCTAGGGTTTTCGCATCTTCCAGACTAAATGGCGGGGTCAGATTCAAGCTAGAGGCTTCCTGCAAAAGTCAGTCACCAAAACTCAACCAAAAATGTTAGATTTTTGCATATTCATGTCAGGTTCACCATTTGTCGTTAGGATTTAAATCTAGGGTAGAAATCAAAATAGCAAATATTCAAACCCTAACTAGCACCATGAAGTACAAACTAGTATGAAAATGAAATCAATGTTCTCAAATGCAAATCGAATCCACACTAGACTTGACTTATCTCCATGGCTCCTCTCAATCTTGCATGAGAATGCATGATGTCGAAGGGTTGTTTGTTGGTTGCTCACTGTTCCAGCAACATAACAATGGCATAGGATGATTCTAGACTAATTTTGGCAGCACGAGGCTACTTGAAAACTTGATCATGCAAATGGCTTGTGAGGGGTTTGATTTATAGAAAAGGCTAATTTGAATGAACGGTTGTGATCAAAAGTTATTTTGAATGATATGAATGGTTGAGATCGATTAGGGTTGATTAGGTTTTCCCACTCCAAGAGGGATTGTAGTCATGTGATAAGTGTGCGATGGAGGATAAATGACACCTAATTTAAATAAAAGATTATTTAAATTAGTTTGACATGTGAAGGGATTAAGTGGAAGATGTAACATGTGACACTTGTTTGAATGAGACAAAAGGTGAGGGATTTAATTCAAATATTTAATTTGAATTATGTGAGACATGTGACAAGGGGGAATTAATTAAAGAAATGGATTTATTTAATTAATTGGATTAGGTGATTAAGTTGGATAAGACTAGGACCTAGGGCAAAACATTACAAGGTGTCTCACTAGGTGACGGACAATTTTAAGTGTCTATAGTTATTAAAGTGTCTATGGTAGAGGAGAAGTGTAAAGAAGTAAAAGTTTCTAAGGCAAAAGGGAAGAAATAGACACTAAGGCTTTAGTCAGCAAAAAGTTTGGTTCGAGAACTAGCAAGTTCACCGGTTTTGTTTTTTGTCGAATCACCGACAGAAGAGAGAGGAAGTGTTTTTTTTATGAAGACTTGGAAGATAGAAAATATTTTTAAATTCTTGACCAAAGTTTAGTTTGTAAGTTTCAAAATTTGTCGATTCACTGGTTTCGAAATTTATCGATTCGTTGACAACAAAGGAGGCATTGAAAAAGAAAGCTTGAAGAGAAAGGGCTTAGTTATCGGCAAAACTTTTGTTTTACGAACTAAGTTTGTAATTTTGTCATTTCCCCATTTCACTGACTGGGCAACAAAGGGCTTAAAAGTCAAAGTTTGTGGTTTGACATTTTTGCCGATAAAGAAGAGCTTGAAGGGTAAGTTCATAAAATGCTTGTTTCACCGATAGAGGAAATAAAGGCCGAGGTTAGAAAAAGATAGATTTTGCTGATAAAGAAGGGGATGTTGTAAAGTTCGTTAGAATGAGATTTCGTCGATAAAGAGTTAAAGTCTGAAGTTCAAAAAATGATAATTTCACCGATAAAGGAGTTGAAGGCCAAGGTTAGTGAAATGATTAATTCACCAATGGAAAAGGAAGATCAAAAAGAAAATGTATTAACATCTATTTTTGGCTTGTAAACTGGATGTTTAATTAATTGTTAAATATTGATAGTGGATGCATGGCGATGACAATGAAAACAATGCATAAAAGCAGATTTATTGCATGCACAAAGATATATATAGAACTATGACTATGGTTGTTTTTTTAATGATGGATAAATAGCATAAAATCCTATTTGTTGCATGTGCAAAGCCACATGCAAAGTGGATTTTTTGTACGCGTAAATGATCGGGAGTATAGACATGCAAATAAACTGGAGTGTGGACATGCTAATGAGTGAATATATATAAAAGAAATTGTAATAGAATGTGGAAGTGTTATGTGCGAGAAGAATTCAATGCGGAGTGTAAAATGGTGTAATGTGAATCAAAGTTATGAGCTAAGTTGATCAGAATGTTAATGTAAAATCAGAATTGATTACTCAGAATGGGAGTAGAGCGAGGTGCAGTCAATACTATAACATTTGATGTATTTCATTTCTATGTTTGTGTGAAGTTGGTGCTTCATAACAGTGAGGTTGGTGCCTCCTGTGGACTAAGTTGGTGCTCTTAAATTAGGGGTTTGGTGACTCCTTAGAGTTGGTTCTCTTAAACATTGTAATCAATGATTTCATTTGTGAGGCTGGATTAGGACGGTAGATCCTAACAGCATTTTCTTGCCATGGTTTTTCCCATATTGGGTTTTCCATGTATATCTTGTGTTCATGTGTGCATGCTTTCTTGTTGTTGATGTTAATGCACTGAAATTTAATTTGATCTGCATTCTAGAGGATTGAAGTTTTAATATTTATTGATCTACTGATTCACCTCTCCCCCCACCTCAATAGATTGCATGTGCTCTAACAAGTGTCAACTACAATATTTAGGTATGCCAAGAACCAGTAGAAAATAGTTGACATTATAGCATTAAACTATATGTGTGAAGTCATTGTTATTACTGGCAGGCCTCAAGAGGCGGCAGGCTTAAATGTTTTAAATGTTTACTATAGAAAATAAATCTTCCATGTATATAAATGTATGCTTTGACAGAGGTTTATATACGCGGCTACTCATAAGAATGACATTCTATATCAATGTAGTATTGAGTTATATGCCTTTAGAAAACTGTGGTTACTGTTCTAGGCAGATTACAGTGATAATAGATGTCACTCATATCAAATAGAACTTAGTCTATAATATGATCGAGATGACAGTGCTATGAAGATGATAGGCTGTCATATTAACATATATTCTTTTTTAAAAGAAGCTTTAAATCAAATCTAGACCTATTTAAAGGCCAAATGTTATATATTGGTTGGTCTATAAACCTATGATAAGATTGTATTCTTATAGGAACATACCATGTATGAGGATTGAATATCTGTAGAGAATACCTTGAATAGAGAGCTAGTAAAGGCTAAATGTTCGGTGGTCGTCAACTGTGAGGTCTATTTTATAATGTTACCATATATCTAGTTGTCTATGATATAAACTTACCAGTTAAGTTGATAGCAGACCGAGAATACACTCATTTCTTTGTGTCTAGTAAAGACCAAACTATAATAGAGTTATATTATCATAGTATTATCCTAAAGGAGCTATAACAGATAGAAGTAGAGAGGAATCATCACTCTTATCAATTATAAAATCTCATAGCTTATGAAAGATCAATTATTCAAGAATAAAAGACTATAGATGAATAGACTTCTTGTTCAGATAATCATGTAAAATAATCAATTTAACTTACGTCATAGAGGTAGATAATATTAGCATTATCATTTTGGTTATTTTGAGCAACTGAGAGCTCTCATATACCTCCTATATTTTGGTTAAAGAGGAAACCAAACTTTTATTTTGGCCAAGATGGGTCAATAGTTATCATAAATTGTTTTTACCTCACAATGGCAATATTATAGTCATTTTTATATAGAAAATTGTTATATCAACAGGAAGCTAGTCGAATATATATTCATAGACTAAGGTAGACATATCTTAGTGGAAAGAGTCTTAGAAGTCTATAGACGTCAAAAGTAATGACTTTATGACAGAATTGAGTATATCTTGAGAATGTATACCATATTAATTATGAGCACAAAATTAGGTTGACAAGCCTTTAAGTAGATTGACAGGTTGTCATAGACCTAAGATTGCAAGGATGCAAAGAGGGGCTCATTGTATGCTTATAAGTCACCTATGCTCTCACCTTATACTTGTCTCATAGTAAAGGGTATATTTTAAGCCTTATAGACTGATATAGAATAAGCAAATCAAAGTGTGTTGATTTATTAATTAAAAGAATGTTGTCTCCAAGTCAAGAAAAGAGTGTGTGAAGATACGACTTATTATTGTTTAGGGTAAAATTGGATTTTGTTAATCTTTTGTTGTTTAGATGTTTGAATCCTTCTTTCACCCTAACATTGAAGGATCTAGGGTCGAGTGGTGAGCACTATCATACCCTAGATCTCTTGTAAATGAAGGGAAGCTTGGATTAGGGAATTAATTATCAATTTTTCCTTCTCTTATGTCCAATTAGCCATTAAAACCCTAATTATGCAAATACGTCAACAAATTGATGAAAGACAAAAAAAGCTCTTGCAGACGGGAGTAAATTAACAAATCACAGAATACCTATTTTCGGGGTTCCAAGGCGGAACAATCGAGGACACTGGTGCAGGTGCCCAAGTCCAAGGTACCTACTTTTTTGGGGAATCTGGACCTCCTTCCGACACTGATCAGCCCTGTAACTTCTATTTTCTAAAATCAGTCTGTGAAGGACACTTTTGCGGGTGCCCTAGTCCTGGAAGTGCTCCTTTGTCTGACTTTTCTTCAGATCCTGAATCCTTAATGCTTGCCACTCCTTCTTGCAACTCCACTTTTCCCAAATGTGACACCTATAACCTACAATCACAAGACTTGGTTTGGGGGTTGTGGTGTTTAGAGGCTTACCTTAGTTAAGCCCCGGAGGACACTTAAGTCTCCGAACACTATTGTCAGACAAAGAGTGCATGCCCTTGTGAGGTAGAGGCAAAAACTAAAGGAATCAATGATAAAAACATAATGATATGTCACCTTGTAGTGAAGCTCTCATGGAGGAAGATGCTCTTCATGTCATGAGAAGATTGATGCTCAAATCTACAAATGTCAACACATAAAACATACAAGTCTGCTCTTACAACACAATAGAAAGCCTTGAATCACCTTGAGAATGCCTAGAGTTCACAATGATCACCTACTTTACAAATGAATGCCTACACATGCTTATATATGCACCTACAAGCATTCCCGCCAAGATTTTAAAAATCAAACTTTACCGTGTCAAAAAAATAACCACCTAACAGTCATAAACTGACACCCAGAAATTAGGGCTACCCTAAAATAGGGCAGGACTAGGGTGCAGGCGCCTAAGTTCTCCCCCCTATTTTAGGTAGGGTATAGCTCAAGGGGTCCTCCTAGGTCCCATTTGCCATGAAACCCAGGTCTCATTCCATCGAGATGCTAAAATATGAACTAAAATGTCCTAAATGCATGCTAAAGACCCGGGAGCTAAACCTTATGAGGGAAAAGCCCCCAAGGGGACATTTTTTGGCGTTACAATTATAAGAAACTTTGGCCAAATTAATGTAAAAATCATTGCTTGCATTGTCGGTTCACTGTGTACCAGATAGATGAACAGTCAGAGTGGGTAATACATAGCTAGATCTAGACTAGAGTTGTAAACCCAATTGTTATTAGCTAAGGCACTTCACTAGTTCTCAGATGGCATAAAGAATTAGTTGATTCTCATTATCTACACCCTTGCGAAGGGAAGGGCCACTTCCAGAAGGAAGGTGTGTAGGGGACCGCCGGTCTATGGTTGGAGGAAAAGCACCAGGGTGATCCTCTCTCTCTCTCCTGCAGTTGACTAGCAAAGACTTGTGAATAGGAAACATTACTTATTATGTAAATGAAATTGATAAATATTGTAAGTCACAAGGAATGTGACCATCTGTTATATGTTCATGATAAAAATGTGAAATTTACTAGTCGCATGTGAAGCAACCATCTTTTTGAAATTATGTATTGTACTTAGAAATTACAAATGTAATATTATTGGATTTTGTTATATTAAAAAAAAAGAGAAATGAGATTTTTTTGCTTTATTTGTGTTTAATGTTATTTAATATTCTAGTTGGGATGTGTTGGGTGAATATTTTGTCTTCAACTAACTGAAGGCAAAATGGTTATATCGACCACAGTGTAATGAGATAAATCTCTCCTCTTAGCAAGGGGAGGTTCCCTATAAACTATCACAAACTAATTTAAACTAAATACTAATTCAGGGGTGAGACCATATCATCCATTTCTCTTTTTTCAAAAATGATGTTTAGAAAATAAAAGAACACTTTCTTGATACTAACTGAAAAACCAAGAAACCCACGAGAGCACAAAGTCTATCGTTGCTTCTTTTGCTGATTTATAACTTAGATCCCAATAGAATGAGGTGCAGCCCAAAGTCTTCACCGAAAACTACAACAAAATATATGATCACAAAAGATAATAGTAGTTCAAATCCTTTCCAATATCTTTCACTTTAAAACACTAAATCACAAACTAAAGATAATTGATGTAGCATAAAGTCTCCATAATCAACTTTAGAACATCTCCCAGATTATTCTCACTCACACTACTATTTAATCAAACAGATAAGATCGTATTAGGAAAAGGACATAAGAATAATTTCCAATACAACACAAGTTATTTCAACACAAAATTTGAACAATCACTTGCTTTCTTATTCACTTGATAAAATTTGATTTACAATTTGAACACAAAGTCTCAAAATGCTCTTCAATTTGGCAGAGTTTCGCTTTAATAACTAAAAGATAGATATTTACAATAGGGGCCCTCTTTATTTATAGGGAGAGGCCTTGAGAAAATTTAGGAAAAACCTAACTACTTTGACTTATTCAAAAATAGGAGTCCTTATTGACTTGGGACTTCCTATGTTTTTACATGTAATTACATATGAAAAAAGTACATGTAAAAATGTCCAAAATTGTTTCAAAAGTACATCTAAAAAATAAAAAATTAACTAAGGGAAAAACTACTTCAACTTGTATTGTCATCTTTCTTCATGTGAGCATCATACATAGTAAAAGTTGCTTACATCCCGATACTGTCTGGACTAACCGTGTTCCTGAAAATCATCTTGGCTCTCACTATGGCATCTCTTACTGTGGTGACTGATTTTGCATGACTAGTTAACTTGGTTTTCAGATTATCCAAAGTTAACTGATTGTCCAGAATATTGTCCACAGAGGCCATTGAAAACATTTTATCCTCAAACTCTTTCTAGAACATATCTTCAAATTCTTGAACCATTTCTTCTGTAGAGAGAAATTGGTTATCCTGTGATACAATCTTGCACGGCAGCTCCTCCAATTTATGCAAAAGACCTACATCACTCTGTTCACTGAGTTTCCTTGCAGTTTCAAGGTCATTGATCAAATCTTTAAGCACACGGCTCCTGTATGTCAATGCCTCTTTGGTTTATGTATAAGAATCCCTATTAAGAATGGCACCAATTGATATTAGAGTGCTTATTTTCAGTTTTCTCATCTCCACCCATTTATCATGATTCTTTTCTATGCGCTCAATATCTTGAGAAACAACATCAATGAGATCATCAAGTTCTGCTCTTATTTTCCCCATTTTATTTGTCTTCTCAGATAGCTCTGTAAGCAGGGAAATTCCTTGTGTGTGCATCCTGTATAAGTATTCTTCAAGTACTCTTCCTTTGAGATGAGTCCTTTCTGCTTTCTGGATAACAGGGTCTTCTACAGAAACGGCCTCGGGAGTTACTACTTCTGAATTCAAAGTGATTTTCCTCACCACTGTAGTCAACTGTTCCACCATTGCTTTGTAGTGATCTTTCATTTCTTTCTCCCTGTCAAATTTCTGAATCAGAATGTCCATGGCTAACTGCATATCATTCTTGGCACTTTCATGAGTTATCTTGCCTAATTCAACTCTAGAGATAGAGTAATCATTCATATCAAAATTTTCCATGGTTGCATCCTGTGGAGGTTTTGCAATCTCCAGAAATTTATGTTTCTTGTCCTCAAGCATTCTTGAAAGAATCTTTGGCTTCTTCAGGGCCTTGGCTTTTGCAAGCACTAGCTTACTGAAATCAAAGTCATCTGGGGAGATGGCTTGTTTCTTCCTTTTCGGTGTATAAGCTGACAACCATGGTGGAAGCACAGAAGTACTCACATTGGGATCCGTTCCCATTGTTGGTGTCCCCTGAACTGCACTTGCACTGGTAGTGGAAACAATAGGTGGAGTGTTAGTGAAAACTGCACCTGTTACATTTACATTAGAGACCTGCTCAGTATTCATTACAAAGTGATCAAATATGGAAGTATCCTCAATATCAAAAGATGAAGAAGACAAGCTAGGAATTGACTCTATGGAATGAAGAACATCTTCAAAAGTATTTTGAGGATTGTCAAAAATAGTTTTGGAAGGTGAGGGAGATTCAGAAGAGTGAATATCAATGGGAGAAGCAGACAAAGGAATTGCAACAGGTGTGTCAGGCAAAGGAGATGAGACTCCCGTTTCTTTTTGTACATTCTCCTATGGAGACAAAGCTTCCTCTTCTTGTTGATCTGTAGGCCTATCTTCAACCTCCATTTCTTCAGTGGTTGGCTCCTCAGTGTTCTATTTCTCAACTTCCATATCTTCTATTTCAGCCTCTTTCTCCATAGTCTTTGATTTCTTCGTCACAAACTTGATTCTAGGCTTATGTGTTTTGGAAGAAGAGGGAACATCACTTTTGTTCTTCATCCTGTTTTCCACCTTTTTACTTGTTTTCTCCTGGATCTCAGTTTCTAATCCTGTAAGGAATTCTTTCAAAGCAATTCCTTTATCTGCTAGCCAATTATTGGTGTTTGCCAATATAGGCTCAAATCTTTTCCTCAAAGAGGTCAACTCTTTTTGAGACCATTGGATTGGAGGGAGAGGAGTGTTAGCAATCTGTTCAGTGTTATATCTATCATCAACCAATTCTCCATCATCCACTAGATCCTCAGGAATATCAGCAAGTCCCAGATATTCAATCTGCTCAAGAGATAACTTGTTGTAGTCCAACTTCCTGACATCTTCTTCTGTTCTCAAATCTACCCAAACATCTTCAACCATAGGTTCATGAAATTAAGTTTTCCTTTTGATTTTGTCCTTCACGCCCCTGTAGTCAAACTTTGGTCTTCTCTTGAATTGCTTCATGGTAACAAGTTGCATCTCAGTCTCCACGGCCCTAGCCTTTGCAGCAGTTAATACTGAATACTTGCCAATTTCAACTGGGAACCTAAAACCGGGCTTCTTGAGCTCCATTTGTTTATTATGCACAACGATCATTTGTCTACATAACTCCATTAAGACCAGTTTGTCTGAGGGGAACCTTGGTAGCATATAAGGATGACCTTGGAAAAAGCCAACCCTCAGGTATGAGAAAGAAGGAAACTGTAAGAACATACATCCAAAGTCATTTACCACTGTCCAAGCCTCATCTGATACCCTTCTTTGTTCTAGTTGGGGGTCAAAAAGACACAAGAATACTGTAAAGAAAGCATCATTTACTCTCCTGAAATGATGAATAGAACCCTTTAATGTCAATTGAGAGTAGTATTGATACACAGGGATTACCCTCCTATCTCTTGATGTTAGACCTGGAAAGATTCGCATTGAGGCTGCTATATACACTAGATAAGAAGTCATGTAGAACTTGAAAGTAGTAGATACCTTTGTCAATTGCTCGTGCAGAGCATTGCTGATTTGTTCACCCCAGAAGATAGTTTGTTTGCCTTGGAGTATTACCTTGATGAAAGGATACATCCATTCATGAAACAGTGAAGAAGAGGACAATCCCCTTATCCTGTTGAGAAGAGTAATCAGATCACCAACTTCTTCTATAAAGTCACTCCTAGGAAAGCTTCGTGGCCACCTAAACAAGTTTGATCGTGGAGCTTTGAGCCATTTAGTATTAATTACCTTCTTTGCTTTCTCTGGCTTTTTATCATACTCTTTTTGTGCTTCAGCAAAATCTAGCTTTATCACTTCTGTAGCAAGAGGGCACATAAACACCTTATCAATGAACTCAGGGTCTAGTCTGATTATCACATTGCCACTTGCGTCCACCACAGCCCTAGTATCTCTGTTATAAAAATGAGCACACTGAAGGACAAATTCTATGTTGTGGGCTGCCACCAAGAAAGCTAACACCAAGTGAATGTTACTGTCAATTATCTTCTTCATTACAAAGTTGGGATTATTTGACTTGGTTCTCTCCACAAATTTAGCAATGTCCACATGGCCAATCTCTATATCTCTAATGTCGTCGACATTAGAAGTGACTGAGGTGATTAGAAAAACACCTTGATATTTGTACTTCATCACTTTCGACTTCTTCAGAGACAACTCCATCATCTGAACGAGCTATCACCAAAAGGATGTTGATGAAGAAAGAAGATCCACAAAAGAAACTGCAACAAAAAAGTCATGATCATGTAATTAAGGGAAAAACTGGTAATCTAGGAAAATTGCATGTCGATGATCACGACTATGGAGACGCGCTTGAAAGGGCTATAGTGCGAGTAGGCCAAAAATCAAAGGAAAGTGGGCTCAGAAAAACAAAAATGAAAATATCCCAGAGTTAGGAAAATTTAAGAGAATGTTTGCATGGGCGGCAAAATTTTCTGCCCTTGCATGTGAGGGATATTGTGCACGTGCATCGGCGGTAAAATTAGCCGCTATTGCATATTACAGGAAAAACGGTTATGTTAGAGCGGCAAAAAATGCCGACACTCTAGGTAACAAGGAGATTGCAAGTTGGATGTTTGATCGGCATAAAATGTCGACATTGCATATGATACAAATGGCGTTTGATGTTCAAGTGGCAAATTTTGCCGATCTCACTTTTAACTTATTCACAACAAGAACATGTTAGAGCGGCTAATATAACCGATATCGCAATTCACATGGCGAGGGTTATGAACTGCGAGTTGGTTTTGATGCTTGATCGGCATAAACTACCGACAACACATGTTGGTATAGAACTTGGGGCACAAACATTGATAGGCATTTTTCACTTCGTCGTTTGGAACTATCAGTTTTACAATCTAGGGCACAAAGCGACAAGACCTATTTGAAGACACAGTTAACACACGTTTGAAGAACGAACTAAGATCAAGACAAAGATGACCATAACAAACAGGAACACAACATTCTACAAAAGTTTGTGATAAATTCAAACAAATAAAGCCATTTAAACAATTACACTAACGAAAACCCTAAAAAGTGAAAGCGGTTGAAAAGACTTGCCTGTCGAGTTTGAAACCCTAAGCTTGACGACGGTGAATTCGGTAGAATCTAAAACGACGCAGTCAAATGGTGCGAGGAGAGTTCAATAACTGACTAGGAAGTATAAGAAGAAAAGAAATGACAAAAAGAAACAATGAAATAACACATTTAAGAAACTTAAAAACAAGCCCTTAATGCTTCGCACGAATAGCCATTAATGCCACTTGAAGTTCAAGATCTTGGAGATCATGCTCAGGTGGCAATTTTGGCCGACCTGACACGTGCTTCACAAAAATACAAGAGCGGTAAAAACCACCGACCATGCACATGCCTTTTAGCGAGAACATGTAATGGCAGCAAAAAATGTCGCTCGGGTATGTGGGAAAGAAAAACTACGTAAAAGCGGCAAAAATTGCCGACACTACATAGGTAAACAAAAAGATATGCAAAGTCAGCAATTTTTACCGACATTGCATAAGTGGACAAAAAGACATGTAATAGCGGCGAATTTGGCTGACTTTACATATGAAGACTCAAAATTTTACTAACACCCTAAAAATGACCAAAATTGATATTTTGATCAGTTTACAACCTAATCAATTTTTTCAAATATCGAGGAATCGATTCGAGGGAATGTTGTAAACTGATTTAGGATGCCATACAACTTCGCACAGGACTTGTTGGTTACCAAATCTGCAGAGGGTTTGCTAGTTCCAATGCACAGGCGGATTCAGCCAACAGATTATGGGAGGTTGCGTGAGCTGCCTCCCCTTCACTTCTGGTTCTGCCGCACCAAAGGGGGTATCCCTATGACAAAAGATGTAACATTGACCAGCTCAAAGATAGAAAGATATAACTTGACAATAACAGGCAGAATACTCTCATGTATGGACCAAGATCTTCATGATAGATCACGAGGGCAACATTCTTGGACATATGTGTCTGGTTGGGTATGAGAGTATGCAGGGGGTTCCTAATCCTACTCCTACAACTAATAGGTGGAAGTGATGGGTGGACATAATGTCTTGGATGCAAGACAACGGGTTTTGGCTCATAACTACTGACCCAGAAACAGACTGGTGCCTAGCCATTGGGCAAGGAGTCAACTAGACGTATACAGCAGATGGTTTGCAACTTTCACTCAAGTTTCAGGGGGTTTGAACTGATGCTTGCCTTACAATCATCACCCAAGAATGGGTATCTAGCTGCCTCTACTTACAGATATCCCTACTGACATGCAACCTTCTCCATGCATTGACCTAAAACAGTTTAATCCACTCCTTGAATAGAAGTTAGAGATCAAACATGTGATACAAAACCCTGTACCCTAGAATCTACGAAACCCTTAGCAACCAGATTCAAAAGAAAGAGAATAACATGCAGCAAATGGAGACAAGCAGATAGACACATGCAATAAGCATTTTTCATATAAATCAACACTGAAACTGAACACATGTGCAAAATACATGCATGCTGCAACACATAAACTCTAAAATGGGATAAAAACAACCAAGATCATGCCCTGTTCTTCATTATTTACACAAAAAATGCCCAGGTCTTCAACAACCTTGAAATGAGTGACACAGTCTGCCTTTTATAGCAAAACTATGTACCCAGCAAATTAATTACAAGGGAGGCCAAAAATCCCGCCAGATACATGCATCAGAAAATGGTGCTCAAAAAAGTAAATGCTGCAGAGGGACAAAGAGGAAGGAGCAGGTGAGATTGGGACATGTGCCACCGTTTCCAGATATGCATCATAAAAATGGTGGTTGAGCTATCCATCATTGTCCCATGCCTCTCTGCATGATATGCCATTACTGTTTCATCTACCCGCAGGCCCCAAAGTGCAGCCACAGCAAGTTTCCTCAGAGTTTCCTGCCAAAAATAGTTGCAAACGCTAGAAAAACCCACAATGTTGCAGGTTCAAAACGTGGCCGTCGATCATCCTCCTATCGCTGAGATCAAACGGCCCCAAAAACAGCTGAAAAGTCGCGAACCAACTAGATCATGCCACGTAGGCACCTTGAGTTTCCATCGCTGGGCCATCGCTTACTTTTTCCCTTTACTTCCCCGCTGAGAGCCTTCTACCGGGAACATGTGCCGAAGCCGCCACGTGGCAAGCTCCGCGGCATCCTTGAAACTTTAAGGGGCTCTCTTCGAAACACAGGCGGAGACCAACATGCGTCGAGCTCCGCATCGCTTTTGAAACATATAGAGACTTGAGAGAAATAGTTTGAAGTCCCGGGATCCTCCGCCACGTGTCACATTCCGCCACACTTGAAATTCAAACTAGGGCCCACCTCCAAGTTTTGCTTAACATTGAAACAAATAGAAAGAGCTTGCGGAACCTGACACTTGTCAAGTTCCGCGGCAACTACGAGGGACACACGGCGCATTCCGCACCCCTGTTGCAATATTAAGAAACTGCCCCCGTTGCTCGACACTTGGCGCTTTCCGCGCATCTGGGACTCATCATCGGGACCCACCACCATTCAATACTTTGCATCGCGGGAAACGAAATAGAAACTCACGCGGAAGCTGACACTTGTCAGCTTCCGCAACAACTTAGAAACCTTTTGAAACTTTCCTGAAACAAAAGCGGAGGCTGCCACTTGTCACCATCCATGCTACCTTTAGTTGCTTTAAGGGTCTATCGGAAACTATGGCAGAAATTGAGAAACTTTTTGGTAACTCCCACGGAAGCCACCACGTGGCGCCTTCCGGGGACCTGTATCTTAAAACAGGGTCCCACCTCCACTTTGCCACACTCAAAAACTTTGAAAGGGTCCCTCAAAACTCAAGCGGAGGTTGCCACTTGGCAACATCTGCAGCAGCAGCAGGGACACTTAACTGGGACCCACCTTCTCCTCGCCACACCTTGAAGCAAACAGAAACTAATGCGTAGGCCGACACGTGTCGGCCTCCGCAGTAACCACAAGGGGCATGTGGCACACTCTGCCCCTGCATAGAAACTTAATTAGAAACATCGCGAAGAGCGACACGTGGCTCATTCTGCGCTTCTCCTGAGAAACACTTAGGGTCATTCAGAAACTTGGCGGAGACCGTGAAACATTTAGAGTCTTTTAGAAACACCGGCGGATGCCTCCACGTGGTGCCTTCCGCGCTCAAGCTAAAACTCAAGGGGCCGCTTTTGTTGCTGACACATGGCACGCTCTATGGGAAGCAGTCAAAAGCGAAGGCACAGTAACAGCATGAATATAAACCGTGGCTTAACACTTGGTGGTCCTACGGCTGTGGCACTATTTGACCCTTCTAGCCACACTTAGAAACATTCAGACACAGTAGCATTGACCCGATAAGCATCTAGAATGCATGTGACCCATTTTTAACATTTTCAGGGGCCGATAGAGATTTTTGACCCGCCACTGCATATTTTGACCCGCATCAATCTGATTTTTGGCAGTTTTAGCACTGCAGAGGCCGAAAGACACAAAAATTTTAGATTTTTTGGGAAGAGACCTGACTCAAAACCCCATACATAAATTATTACTAACAGTGGCTCCGATTGGGGACGTGCAGGCGCAAGACTGCAGCGAGAACCTCAGATCTCTAGGATGCAGACCAGTCCCCTATCCATTGGGCACAGAGTCGAACACTGCACCAATCTACATCAAAAGCACATTATTTTCAAATATTATTTTGGCAGCCCCGGGCAACCAAAAAGGAAGAACCGTAACTTTATCCTGTCAAATGCCTGATTCCACATTGAAAAATCCCAATCCCAACTGAAAAGATTGGCATAATCTGCCCATAATGTCATCTGCTCAATTAGATATTCCACCACTTTTGAAAGCTTGCCACTATCATTTTTACCTCTGTCCTTTTGGATTTCAAAATTAGGCATAGAACCATACACATAATGTTCTTCAACATTAGGCAACACATGTATGTTATATCCCTCAGACATCACATCATATTGCTCTTGGCATCCTTCATCATCTACCTGGCTGTTGCAAACCATCAGGCACTCATCCAGCTGATCCAAAAACTGAAAACACTCAGAATATATGAGACCCTCATCATCACTTATATCACTTATGGATAATGATAACAAAACCTGATCCGCACATCCATAATTGCACATGTTTGAACCAACTGATGATGAACATACATCATCCACAGTTTGCAAATCTATATAATCATCATCAAACAGAGGGTTAGTCCTGCACCAATGGAGGTCATGACTCACAACAATAAATGTATCCAGAGGCTCATCATAAAGGGGATTCACACTCAATGCAAAGGTCTCTGTTTCTTCTTCATGACAATCTATTTCTTCTTCATTACTGTTAGATCCAGAGTCATAAGAAAAACAAACCTGATCCATGCAATGATCATGGATATCATTTTTATCATCTGATTGCCCCATATATAAAATTTATGTTGTTTCAATGCACACTGAAGTTGAACAATCTGCATCATTTTCTAGCCCTCTAATGCTTCTTGATGAAACTGATATTGATTCTTGATCCATATGATCACAACTTTGCACAACTGGATCATTTAAACATGAAGGCTCTTTGTTTAGGATTGGCATGCAAATATTACTTGAAAAATTATTATTGTCAACTTCATTTGCTCAGCAAAATAGGACATCCTCCTCTATAATAAAAACATCATCTTCTTGGGATGATGCAAAAACTGGGACAACAGGGGTGTGAGTGCTTTGACATTCATATCCAACTCTTGAATTAAATCTTTCATTAACAACAGGGGCTGCAGGACAACAAAATTTTTTAGAAAAGTAACCCTTTTGAATTCCATATCTCCAATTGTTTTCAATGTCAATTGCAAACTGTCGAGCTTGATGCAATGTGGTGGGCTCCTTATCTCTCAATCTATAACTCATTTTCTTATCAAAGGCTCCCAAATACACAACTAAGCACAATGCATCATTAGGTCTCATGCATTCTGGAATTCTATTCAATGCCTTCATAAATCTGAGGTTAAAGGCTAGGATCAACTCATCTTCTTCAATATGGATGTACATAAAGTCACTAATGACTGCATATTCAAAAATTCTTTCACCATATTGTACTAGAAATGTAGATTTAAAACCATGCCAAGAGCTGACAGAGTAAGCTGGAAGATAGGAGAACCAGTCCCTTGCATCTTCATCTAGAGATTGAACAAATAATCTCATAACTACATCCTCATGGTCAATTTCAAAGTCATCTATAACATTTATGAACTGCTGCAAGTGTCTCTCAGCTGATTCATCCTTTATACCACTGAATTTGGGCAAGTACTTTCTGATTTTAGGTGGAAAAGCATTTGGGTAGCCACAAATGCCACTAAAATTTATGGGCTTATATCTATCTATGTTGAAACTTCTTTTATTACATGGTTGGGACTGACTATTATACATTTTTGCACTTGACACTTCACAAGGGTGCATGGGCTGACAATACATCTTTTTATGCTTTTGCAACCCTCTTCTCTACTCAGATTTTCAATCACAATATGACCTTAGGCCCTTAAAATACAAACTACTATTTCAACCTGCCTAAAGTCCTCTATATGAGTCTTTTGAAAAACATTGCATGCCCTTTTTAAAATACAAAGTAGGTTCTAACAAAAGCATGCAAGCTCTGCGTTCACCAATGTTTCCCTTTTAACTAGTGCTATTTCACCAAATAGGGAACTTTTTCAAAAACTTGTACAAGTACCTGGATATGTTGCAGCTGCTGATAGGTTCATTCAACAGAGTCGCCACCTCCTTGGCAGAGGAATCAGCTTCAAATAGGCTGAAGCTGAAAATTGATTTCTTTCTTTCTGGGTCATCCACCAGCAGAGCCACAGATAAAACTTTTTCTCTTGCTGCAACAAGGCACCTCTAGGTCTAATTTTTCAATCTTTTAGACTCAAACCTTCACAGATATGACATTATCTCCCCAGTAGAGTCGCCAAAATATGTTGGTTACCAAATCTACAGAGGGTTTGCCAGTTCCAATGCACGGGCAGATTCGGCCAACAGATTACGGGAGGTTGCGTGAGCTGCCTCCCCTTCACTTCTGGTTCTGCTGCACCAAGGGGGTATCCCTATGACAAAAGATGTAACATTGATTAGCTCAAAGATAGAAAGATATAACTTGACAATAACAGGCAGAATACTCTCATGTATGGACCAAGATCTTCATGATAGATCACAAGGAGGGCAACATTCTTGGACATATGTGTCTGGTTGGGTATGAGAGTATGCAGGGGGTTCCTAATCCTACTCCTACAACTAACAGGTGGAAGTGATGAGATGGGTGGACATAATGTCCTGGATGCAAGACAAGGGGTTTTGGCTCATAACTACTGACCCAGAAATAGACTGGTGCCTAGCCATTGGGCAAGGAGTCAACTAGACGTATACAGCAGATGGTTTGCAACTTTCACTCAAGTTTCAGGGGGTTTGAACTGATGCTTGCCTTACAATCATCACCCAAGAATGGGTATCTAGCTGCCTCTACTTACAGATATCCCTGCTGACATGCAACCTTCTCCATGCATTGACCTAAAACAGTTTAATCCACTCCTTGAATGGAAGTTAGAGATCAAACATGTGATACAGAACCCTGTACCCTAGAATCTACGAAACCCTTAGCAACTAGATTCAAAAGAAGGAGAATAACATGCAGCAAATGGAGACAAGCAGATAGACACATGCAATAAGCATTTTTCATATAAATCAACACTGAAACTGAACACATGTGCAAAATACATGCATGCTGCAACACATAAACTCTAAAATGGGATAAAAACAACCAAGATCATGCCCTGTTCTTCATTATTTACACAAAAAATGCCCAGGTCTTCAACAACCTTGAAATGAGTGACACAGTCTGCCTTTTATAGCAAAACTGTGTACCCAGCAAATTAATTACAAGGGAGGCCAAAAATCCCGCCAAATACATGCATCAGAAAATGGCACTCAAAAAAGTAAATGCTGCAGAGGGACAAAGAGGAAGGAGCAGGTGAGATTGGGACATGTGCCATCGTTTCCAGATATGCATCATAAAAATGGTGGTTGAGCTATCCATCATCATCCCATGCCTCTCTGCACGATATGCCATTACTGTTTCATCTACCCGCAGGCCCCAGAGTGCAGCCACAGCAAGTTTCCTTAGAGTTTCCCGCCAAAAATAGTTGCAAACGCTGGAAAAACCCACGACGCTACAGGTTCAAAACGTGGCCGTCGATCATCCTCCTATCGTTGAGATCAAACGGCCCCAAAAATAGCTGAAAAGTTGCGAACCAACCAGATCATGCCACGTAGGCACCTTGAGTTTCCATCGCTGGGCCATCGCTTACTTTTTCCCTTTACTTCCCCGCCGAGAGCCTTCTGCCGGGAACATGTGCCGAAGCCGCCACGTGGCAAGCTCCGCGGCATCCTTGAAACTTTAAGGGGCTCTCTTCGAAACACAGGCGAAGACCAACATGCGTCGAGCTCCGCATCACTTTTGAAACATATAGAGACTTGAGAGAAACAGTTTGAAGTCCCGGGATCCTCCACCACGTGTCACATTCCGCCACACTTGAAATTCAAATCGAGGCCCACCTCCAAGTTCCACTTAACATTGAAACAAACAGAAAGAGCTTGCGGAACCTGACACTTGTCAAGTTCCACGGCAACTACGAGGGACACACGGCGCATTCCGCGCGCTTGTTGCAACATTAAGAAACTGCCCCCGTTGCTCGACACTTGGCACTTTCTGTGCATCTGGGACTCATCATCGAGACCCACCACCATTCAATACTTTGCATCGCGGGAAACAAAATAGAAACTCATGCGGAAGATGACACTTATCAGCTTCTGCAGCAACTTAGAAACCTTTTGAAACTTTCTTGAAACAAAAGCGGAGGCTGCCACTTGTCACCGTCCGCGCTACCTTTAGTTGCTTTAAGGGTCTATCAGAAACTATGGCAGAAACTGAGAAACTTTTTGGTAACTCCCGTGGAAGCCGCCACATGGCGCGTTCCGTGGACCTATATCTTAAAACAGGATCCCACCTCCACTTTGCCACACTCAAAAACTTTGAAAGGGTCCCTCAAAACTCAAGCGGAGGTTGCCACTTGGCAACATCTGCAGCAGCAGCAGGGACACTTAACTGGGACCCACCTTCTCCTCGCCACACCTTGAAGCAAACAGAAACTAATGCGGAGGCCGACACGTGTCGGCCTCCGCAGTAACCACAAGGGGCATGTGGCACGCTCTGCCCCTGCATAGAAACTTAATTAGAAACATCACAGAGAGCGACATGTGGCTCATTCCGCGCTTCTCCTGAGAAACACTTAGGGACATTCAGAAACTTGGCGGAGACCGTGAAACATTTAGAGTCTTTTAGAAACACCGACAGATGCCTCCACGTGGCACCTTCTGCGCTCAAGCTGAAACTCAAAGGGGCCGCTTCCGCAACTGACACGTGGCACGCTCCGCGGGAAGCAGTCAAAAGCGAAGGCATGGCAACAGCATGGATCTAAACTGTGGCTTAACACTTGGTGGTCCCGCGGCTGTGGCACTATTTGACCCTTCTAGCCACACTTAGAAACATTCAGACACAGTAGCATTGACCCGATAAGCATCTGGAATGCATGTGACCCATTTTTAACATTTTCAGGGGCCGATGGAGATTTCTGAACCGCCACTGCATATTTTGACCCGCATCAATCTGATTTTTGGCATTTTTAGCACTGCAGATGCTGAAAGACACAAAAAAATTGAATTTTTTGGGAAGAGACCTGACTCAAAACCCCATACATAAATTATTATTAATAGGACCAAGAGACTCTTCTCTCGGTTTGTGAACTTAGAGTGTAGATTACGAAACAGACAAGTTTCATAGGGGTTGTCTACAAAAACGAGCATAGCTGATTTTGAGAACATGGTGTTACAAATTTGAGTAACTAGTAAAGGTACACATAACAATTGTAGTTAAATCAAGATTTATTATTTTCATGCATATTTATTTCTATTTTTATGTAGGATGGAAGATAAATTTCTTAAATTATAATCTTGGAAGTGATTTAAATATAATTATCATCTTTATTACAAGTTTTATTTTGGCTTGGAGTTTTAATATTGTAATTATTTAGATAACAAGGGCATTAAAGATGCCTTGATATTCTTCAATTGGGACATTAATAATTTTCAATTATATTTGTAAACCATCCATCAATGAAGATTTAACAAAGTATACAAACTACATTAAAACATGTTAAAGGTGAGTACTAAAAAGCATAACACATAACAAGCACAACATATTTCAAGCATGTTGTAACATCAAATTAATTGAATCAAATTGTAAAACAAATTAATTTAATCAAATTGTATATTTTGATATATCATTAATTATATTGCAACATACATTCTAGATATTATATGTACGTTTTGAATTACATAAATTATTAAAAATCTATAATGTAAATTTGAACAACACATGTGTAGATCAGGTATATATAAATTATAAATTATAATAAATTTTATCTAAGCTATATATATATAGATATCTCAGAGGTATCCAGATCTCAGCACCTACATGTAGTTTTCTGATAGGGCGGGATCGACTAATCCTATGGGCCGCGTGAAACCCGTAGTGGACCCACATTGGGCATGACTAGGCTAGTCGGGCTCAAACTTGCATCAATCATCTATGTCTTTCAATGGTTCAACCAACCGGTCTACACCCTGGGGTCATATATAATATATATATATATAGGGTGGGACCGACTAATCTTATGGGCCGTACGAAACCCATAGTGGACCCACACTGGGCACGGCTGGGCTAGTCGGGGCTCAAACCTACATCGATCATCTATGTCTTTCAATGGTTCAACCAACCGGTCTACACCCCGGGGTCATAAAAATCATATATATATATATATATATCTAATTAAAACTCAATCGTACTACATAACTCTATAACTAAACATGTAAATGTATATATGTATGATATATAAAGAAATGCCACATGCTACATAATGAATAAGTATGGTTCAAACATAAGTGTATAGATGAGATAAATAACAAACACACATGAGTCAAGTAGTCTAAGAACATCATGGGTGCCTATGAGTGGATTGAGCCTCACTCAACCTACGACTAAAATCATGTGTTGAGCCCTATCCTGAGCCATGTCCTAAACATTGTCTTGAACCCCATCTTGAGGGACTCAATCCCACCCATCTATGAATATATGAATCATGTTTAAATCCCTGCACATAAAATTATATGTATGATTATATATTTTAAAAAATAAAATAAATACATGAAATCTAGATGCACATATGCAATGTATATATACATGTAGTACTTGTTCAAATTTTAACCTAGGTAATTTATACCTCAGGTTGATGCACTATATCACCAAACCCTACCTACTACAATTTGTCAGGTGTCACCACTCTAGTCACCTGATGTAGGATTGATTTTAAGAATCAACACACATTATCCATTTTGTGTACATTGTGGAGTTTTGTTCTACATATAAGGATGTTATTGAATACATTACAAAATATTTTTGGTTTGACTAACTAACTTTGAGGCTACAAAATTGAAAAGTTAATATTGTGAGTCTCAATCCAAGTAACTTTGATACTATCAATCTATTTTATTTCAAAATTGAAAACTATGAGGTTACAATTAGAGAACTATAATATATAAATTAGAGAACAAAGATTGAAATTGAATTTTACATGATCACTAATGTGTACACTAGATCATTGGGCCCACTAAAATAAATGGGTAATTTTAAGTTATAAGGCCCATATTAACTTTTAGTTGCTTTAGGAACACTTAAATAGTAAGATCAATGAATAAATGCATAGATCCTTGAACTAACTTGGGTAGAACCACTCAGTAGCATAATCTTTAAGAGTGCATTAAAATAGCTCAGTTAATATCCCATCCTCATAAAGGAAGCCGAAACATATAGTTGTATTTGAATTTTAAGACGTGTATTAGGTTTGAAAGCTTGCCATCATACATTGGAAAGTGGGGTGCCAAAACTCATAGGCAATGGATAAGTCACAATCTCAAATCTATCTATAATGCCTAGGCTAAAAAAAATCATTATAATCACTAGGCTTTACATCTATAGATTATCTTTACTATTGATATGCTTTGTGAAATAGTGCATTTAGATTAGAGGAAGAGGTGGTGACTAAATGGATACCACTAGAAAGTGTATGGGAAGTGAGAGGGGTGGATGTGGTGATGGTTTGGGATGAAGGCATGGAAGAAGAAAGGTAATTTTAAGGGTATTTCTAGGGTATGGGATGTGGTATGAGGTATGGAAGTGGCTTGAATAAGTGGAGTAAAGTTATAGGTTTAATTTAGTAGTGGAGGAAAGGGGTGTGAAGGTGTGGTTTATCATAGAGGTGGTAGATATGATAGGAGAAGTATATCTAGTAGTTAGGCCATAAGGCAAAGAATAAGTGGAAAAATGGATATGTACTAACAGGTGAGATACTAGTGGCCATGGTATAGTTATAAAGATTACTTGTTTATTTTTCCAAGTATGCACCTGTGGTGTCCACTCCATAGCACTTATGACTAAGTAATTAGATTATAGTGTAGTTTAGATTTCTATTTGTTTTAACTTATCTTTCATGATGGCTTTTCAATAATTATCTTTATTAGTAAGTTAATAACAATTTAGATTAATAGGTTGCCCATCTTTCAAATTATAAATAAGGCAATTCTCTTCCATAATTGTTCTTGTAACTTACTATTGAATCATAAGGTTTGACTTGAAAGGATTCCTACAATCTACTAGTGGACATGGTACTATAAAGATGAGTAATGGTAGTGGAAGGAGTAATGGTGGAAGAGGGATCTATATGGTAGAAGTGTGGATAGGAATAGATGCACGAGTCATTGTAGAAGAAGTAAGCTTATATCCAAAACCACTTGCAAAGTTTACACATATTTAAGGACTAAAAATTATCCAACTCACACTTGAAATACTATGTTAGATCATACTCATACTTTAAATACTACACTATCACACTCATACTTATTTAATAAAAATTTACGTAATTTTAATTTATATCAATTTAAATTTATCAATGATCAAGCTTTCAATCTAAATTGATTATAGATCATTTTAAATCAATTTTGATATAAGTTGAAATATTGAACCTTCATCATAACTCACCTTACTTCCTATATTAATCACCATTCTATTTTTACTCTAATGATATCCTCTACTTGATGTAGTGTTTAACTTCAACTCATTAGTAAGTTGTGTAAATATATACTTAAAATTAGGATAAGTAATCAACATTGTTAAGTGAGTGGTCCTTACTTAATTGACTAGGTTAGTTATCCTTTAATTTATTCATTATTTAGTAACTAACTTAGGTTTTGTTCCTAATTAGATTTCTTTTAATAATACAACCTAAGACTAAAACAAAATAGGGTACATTTTGTATATAATTTTGAATGAGAAATTCAATCATTCTTGTCTTAGTATTGAACAATATCAAATTTATTTTGCTGATTAAAATTCTATCTAGCTTATGTATCACTATCTAATTACATTTGTAAAATTATAATCACATTTGATCAAGATTGTATAACCAACTTATACTTATGAACAATTCATAATGTAATGAAACAATAGATTTGAGAGGACCCAATAGTTGAGCATGTTCCAATAGTTGTGATAGTATTTGTGGATTGGTCTAATATTTTTAAAAGTTTAGCATTAGTAGTTGTGACTTTAAGGTTTTTTTGTGTTGACTGTAAGTATTTATAATTAAATAAAATGTTCTCTTTAGATCTAAAAAGCAACCAATCATGTGATGCCACATCAATGCACCAACAAAACATGACTTAATGCCCACTTATTGATCCACCTTTTTTGGGGGTCTTTTTGGACACCTCAACAAAAATCATGCTAATGTGGCATCATTTTTTATGATGTGGGCATGAAACCTTAGTTATAAGCAGGGGTCTGGCCAGGTCAGCTGATGTAGAAATTTTGGAGTGATTCAAAATTGTCACGTATGATTTAAGAGGTGTGAAGTTAGTCATGTTTGAAGGGTTTTCTTTGAAATTTAGGGTTTAGTTTCATTTTTAGTTCATTTTTAGGGTTTTAGTTTCAAATAGTTTCAGTTTTAGGGTTTTAGTTTCATTTGTAAGTTTTAGTTTTCATTTCATATTTAGGGTTTAGATTTTAAACAAATCTACAAATTTAAAATAATTGACAAAATAACTTTTACCCAAAAAAAATATTTTCATTAAAAATAAATTTTAAAAACATAAACAAGCTAAAAAAAATACCCTATTGGGCATGGAGGAAGGGAAGTCAATTGGTAGTTGTGTGGGGTCCCCATGACTCTAGGAAAAATACTTTCACTGAACTTCAATTCAGACAAAATGATTATTTCCTTTTTTCCTTTTATTTTAATGGTTTCAAGCAAAACCTTATTTCCTGGTAACGTATCAGGCATAAAACTTCCACCTGAAAAGTACCGTCCACACCTATGCCATGTATACACCACGAGGTTTTGGGTGGAATATTCTCAACCAAAAATCTTTCACTCGGTACCATTTTGTTGGTCGAAAGTGTGACACAGATTTGAACTTTTACCCTACAATAAAGAATAGGCCTAGACAAAGGAACATAAGCAAGAAAGCACTATTAACTCAGAAAAAGATAATATTAACTTAGAAAGAGGTATTGTAAGATCTATAGGTTCACCAAATGAAATAAAAGAAAAAAGAAAATTTTGGTTTTTGAGTATAGTAAAATATGGGTATTGTCAGAGCTATGTGTTGTGTGGTACACAACACACCCCATTTTTCCCTAGCAAAACAGGGACCCAACGTTTTGCTTGGCTTGCTTGTTTCCCTGACTTTTGGGGCGGTATGGTAAAAACAATCAATATCAAATGCATGACAGGATGTCATCCTCTGCATATCTAGACCTCATGCTATAAGGTCAAATTTTCAAACTTTGAATTTCATATTATAGATCCTTCCAAGTGAAAAAGCATAAAAATCCAAGCAGGTTTGCCTTTTGAAGCACCCTGAAATTCGTTTAAAACAGGGAAGTTACAGTTGGTCAAAGTTTGGTCAACAGGTCAACTAGATATTCACATTGCATGTCATCCGGATCTTAACTTACTATCCTAACGCCCACTAACATCCAGACATCAAATTTAAAAGACTTAGCGAATTAAACGTCATGTGCATGGATATTAGTTTACATCCAGATCTTAACTTAATGTACTGACTGAAAATATCCACATCCCGATGACGTCACGTCATCTTGATCTTATAAAGAGCCCTGAACGTGCCGAAATCATCCAGATATTAAAGCACATGGATATTAACTTTGCTAATATCCTAATCTTATTGTAACATCTTGATCCCGATGACGTCATGTCATCTCAACCTTACAAAGAATGCCAAACCCGCATATGCCATCTGGATATTAGCTAACATCCAGATCTTAACCTAGTATCCAGACATTATTTTTTAACATCCACATCCTGATGACATCATCCTACCTTGACGTAGTATAAATGATAGATTGGTTCTTATGTCATCAAGACATTAAGCCATAAGGATATTTCACACTTCTACTATCCGAATCTTATTCTAATATCCTCATCCCAATGATGTCACCTTATTATGCTACGATGAAAGATCTTCCTCTTGTTGATGTCATCTAAACTTTTTGATCGGATGGATATTTCACAAAGACAATATCCTAACCTTAACCAAATATCCAGACCTTGAACTGAACCAATAACATGATGACATGTGTCCACGTCACACCCAGAACATATTGAAGTCCAAAATTTGTGACCCGATGATAATTCTTTGGTCAACAGGGGTTGACCCGACCTATGATGATGTCATTCAGATATTCATATCCAAGTGGATATTTCTCAGCAAGATATCCACTCCCGTATACCCGCACTTTTTGCATTTAATTTGGTGTAATTGGTCGTTGGCATTTAAACTTGAACTTATGCCAACAGACACCTGTAGCAATCTCCAATGATCTACTAAAATAGAGATTTCAAGTCTCCTCGGTGCCATTAATAAGCCTTAAAATCACAATTCAACTAAGATAAAAGGGATTTCTATTGCCATAATCAACATAAGTGCATTTGAGAGCCCTAATTTCTACTATTAAGATCTTATTGCAAACCAGAGTCGAACTGGAGAATGACATTGTAGAACAACGCATCATCTAGAGCATCAGTTTAGTCTCACCATGTTAATAACAAGTTAAGGAAGTGCACACAGGAATACAAAATATCTCAACCACGCATGGATAAGCGTGATGTAGCATTCAAACCCATCATGTTCCTGAGAGCACATAGTGTGTACAACAAATTGGGTAATCGGGAGGATACACATTGTGGTAATATAGAGATTGAGGCATTTAGAGCTAGAATCGATGTCGGAGAGGATAGTCCCATTCTACAGAATATAGTGACCTCAGGACTATATCTTGTTGTTGGATTCCCTTATGCCACAAAAGCTTTTGAGCATATGGTGGAATGTGCATAGAACTATGACATCACCACAAGGAAGGTGGAAAAGAAAGAAAGGTTGTATACTGATTTGCCTGTGGATGGCATTGCTAAGGTGTTCAAATTGCCGGTATCCCAACCTATGTATGTGCTAGACTTAGACGCATTGGCCAAGGAATTTGATAAAAACAATAAGGTCTGCAGAAAACTAATATACCAGGGATGGAGAAGTTTAAATAACACAGCCAAGGCTGCAACTAAATAAGCTGATATGAATTTTAGGGAGATGTCAAATAAATGTTTCCTGAGAAAACTAAACTAGTGCTTTCCATGTGATGGAAACTATAAACAAAACCACTACCAAACACCCATATTTTTGTTTCACTAAGCTAATATAAATTTTAGGAAAATGCCATATAAATGTTTTCTTAAAACTAGACTAGTGACTTGCATGTGATGGAAACTATTAAAAAAACAAATGTTACGACACTATTTATTGGAGTATTGAGAATATACTATCCAATGAAATACTTTAGTTAGAAGTCAATTTGGAGAAAGAGTGTTTTAAGGGGAGAGGAGCCAGTAATTGGGCATGTTATGTGGATGGGTCTTCCATCCATACTCAGAGCCACAGGAACCAATGGAGTTTGTGGAGTTGGAAGACTAGTATGTGTTTATGTAATTGGAAAAGCAAATTTTGAAGTCATTCACAACATATTTTAATTGTAAAGATACTTGAGCTGATCTGTCCCTTTATCATAAGTTATCTAAATAGAGTGCATGTATGTTCAATGACATGATAGGTTAGTTTTTTCCAAACAAATTTGAGTGTTTCAAAATCTACTATACAAAGACCCTTATGTATCTGTTAATCACATCTGCAAAAAAATTAGTCAATGTTCTTAAAATTAATTGCTCCACGTACTCAAATCACCTTGTTGGTTTTGTGTAGGCCTTTCAATCTACTCCTTCATTCTTCAAAAGAAGACCAATCACAATGTACAATGCTTTCTAAAAGGCTCTCTTCATATACAAGCCCCAAAGCCAAAAAGCCAAAATTGATTCCTTGACAGAGATCCACGCTAGTAGTCAAGCAATCAAGCATGTTGTGTTTCACATCACCCCTTCTGCACTTTCAAGGATAGACATAGGAAATTGTTTGGGACATTCCAATTTCATGACATTGCAATGTTTCTCATCACCTTGGGTTGATTTGGGCAGACTCCTGGTTCCCTCACAGTATATATCTAATCCCCCTTGTTGTTGTATGGCACCAAACCCTAATTTAGTTACTGAACTTTTCATATCAATTAACTGAAAATCCTAAAAATTTGAAAGGAGATTACCTCAAGAATTTTGTGCCCAAAACTACTCTCTCTATATGCGCTAAAGTCAGGCTGCCTATCCCAACAAAATTTCCCAATTGTTGGACCAGATGTAAAATTATAGGCACATGACCTTAACAATGTTCAGGTTACGGGTTTCCCTCGAGAAAGACTTTCATATCGAATGCCCACCGTACCCCCCATAACCAGGAGATGTTTTGCCAATGGAGGCTCAAAGGCGTTCAGCAGTTCCTGCTTCTCCACTACCCCCCAGATGTGAGTGAGCCGATCATGGTCGATCCTTCATCGAATTATATAGAGGGGGGGGCCTTTTGTGTCTTTAGGCACTCAATTCTTTATGTATGGATTATCAACTGCATCACGGAGAAGCCTTGTTGATTGTCATCGAATCATGACCCACCTACCTGGATCCTCTATCTCAATTCCTTTACTCAGTTGATTGCCTCCTTCGTTCGGTTCTGATTCTCCCGGGGCTGAAGGAGACATGTTTAGAGAAGGGTTTGGCCAAACATTCAATTGTCAACTCCGATTCCAGCCAGCATCGGATCGACTTGTCTTGAAAACAAGCACTCGACTTTAAGTTTCATTCTGGAGGGCTTGGAAAGCAGGCTGTATTTTTCTTCTAGTAGTAATATCAACTCGAGGATTTGGATGCAAGAATGAATGTGCAGCCTATGGCAATGCCAACCCCAACTGATAATGACAAATCCATATCCATATAGCTGTGATTTCTAGGAATGGGATTTCACTAGTAAGCGGCCATGAGTTGTTTCACCACCACTTTTTAATGGGGCGTTTAGACATAGGTGTGAAATGACGTAACCCCGATTCGCTAAGCGAGAGGGTATTGAAACGAGAAAAGTCACGTTTCGTATAGCTATGAAATGACGCAAAGCCAAATCACTAAGCAAACGGGTTCAGAAACTGAACTAAAAGCGTTGGACATAGCAGGCGGAGTGACTTTGTTTCGAGGAAAGCGGTATCGGATTCTAGCAGTTCCATTCCAAGAAGAGGGAGATTCCAACCAATACTGGAACGAGAACATTTATCTTCCTCTCATAGTCGTTACCCATTCTTACACTAGGTAGGCGACAAGGTTGTCCAGACAGCAGGTGCAACCAATCCCCCCAGGAGTCATCCTCTAATTTACCCATTTTCCCCACATCTGAGAAGATAAAGAGATCGAAATCGTCACTCGCACCATCAAACCCATCGTATCTACCATGATAGATTTGAATGACTTTGTTCAAACAAGAAAACAATAGCGTTTCTCCTGCCCTCCCCACGAACTAGCAGATGAGGGCGGCCAACCGGACGAGAATACGTATATGGAAACGCCAATTCCTGACACACCCACTCCATCACCCTAGACAGATCCCCAATCTCTTCCCGGGTATATGGGAGGAGCTTTGGGGGAGATGAACTGTAATTCTCCCACATGAATTGCTAATTCCTCTACAAGCTCTCGTGTGTGGGGTTGGGTGGGGGGCATAGTTGGTTACCCACTGGCACGTTTCATGCCCAAATTATAGACATCTAAATCGCCTTCTCCATTCCGCAATGGAATGCCACTGAATGGAGAAACATTTGAGCCCACCCGATTTCGAAGTGGGAAAAAGCATGGGTGGGGTGTGACACTACTACTAAAAGAAAGTGCGATGTCTCTCTATAGTATGCATGAAAGCAGATTTAGCCAGAATCCGGCCAAACAGAGACTTTCCACATCGAAGCAGTAGCATCAAATCTAGGGATGGGTCGGCCAAAGCCTCCCACCCACCCAACAGAGATAGGCCTCCCACCCACCCCCAGGGCCACCCACCCCAACGTGCCGAGGCCTACCGGGCTGGATTGGACCCTGAAACAATAGAAGCCGAGGGCCTCCCACCCCTCTCAACTAATCTACCTCCAACTAGAATCTGAGGTTTTACCAAAATCTGAACGGAGATTCCGGGGAGACCGTAATATTTAGGAGTTTAGTTGAGGGGAGATCGTAATCTTTTAGGAGTTCAGTTGAGGGTTTGCCAACCCCCTTCCTTCTATTGTTGGGTGGGTGGGTGGTGAATGCTCTCCATTCACGATATAGTTCAGGTGAGGGGAGACACTCTTCTTCACGAAGTAAAGATTACGGGGTTTGCCTAGAACCCTCGGCAATAGTTGCTTTAGCCCCCCCCGTTCCATGGTTGTTGTTGGGGGTTATATTGCTCATTCTTCCCTTCTTCGGGAGAGTGATTGAATCCCCACCTGTTCCGGTACAAAACAGACGCATGGCGAGAACCCACGATGAAAGCTGCTGATGGAAGTGATGCTCCTGGTTATGGTTTTATCCGAACTTAAAGGCTCCATAACATTTTGGCTTCGGAGTGGGAACAGAGCGACTATGCCCACCTTTCTCTGAGAGCTCCCAGCATTGATTTGTTTGTTTGTTCGCAAGGGGCCCTGGGCCATAGATTAAAGTGGGCTGTTCCCAACGGCCATAGAACCATTAATGGGAATAATAGAAAGTAGGGGCCCAACCCACCCGGGAGATGGCCGGAAGATGGCTGGAACTGAAGACCTCATTGAATCCCTCTCCCAAAAGACTGCTTAGTGCTAGGTTCCAGAAGAAGGAGACAATCTCATATCTCATAAATGGATGGAAGGCAGCGCAAGGAGAAGAGAAGAAAGGGTTGAAATGCCGGTATTCGTCCGTCCCGGGGTGGGTGGGAGGCTATAGATTGGGGTGGGTGGGAGGTATAGCCCTATTGTTCCCTCCAACCCTGCATTGGGCATGTTACGTATAGAATCTAGCCCTACCTACAATTAATGGTTAACCCATCCCCCCCAGACCCCACCGACCTATTTGCCTTACGTCAGGAGGAGATAGATGAGAAGTGGGCGGGCCCCTACCATTCTAAGGCCCTACTATTCGTTATACGCGGCAGCCGGGGAGTGGCCCATTCTTTGAACAGCCTTAAACACATTACCAAGAGCCCTACTGAACTCTAGTCGGATGGTGGTGCCAATCATGTGACGTATATAGTATGGTATGGACTGCATCACTGTCTATAGCATGGACGATGGGTCGAGGTTATCCCTCGATCTATCGAGTGCTCGGACGAGTACCGCGCTTACTCTAGCAGGCTAATTAATTGGGGTGGGGGGGGGCCCCTAACTATTGCCTCCCAACCACCCCAGATTAGGTGCCGGGAGGTTTCTCCAATAACTATATAGAGGGGGGGTTATGTTTTGCGGCATATAGTGAATCTAAGTTCCAACCCCAGGGGAACCCGTAATCTGAACGGAGATTACGGTCGAGTCTATTATGTACGTATCAACAACTTCACCTACAATACAATACCACCCAATATCATATGGTTTTTCTCGTTCCATAAAATACAATATCTAAGTGGCATCGCCCGCATCTTTCCTATAGTTGGTTGGATATTGGTTCGGGCATAACCCTATAGCTATAGACCCCCTCCCACCTATCTATAGATCCCATCTGCTACTGATAAGCAACTAACTAACTCTAGATGAAAGGCATGAACTATGGCGTAGAGATGTCACCCAACCAAGCACGGGGTGGGTGGGTGGATTATAGGGTGGGTGGGTGGGAGGCTTATCTGTTCCCCACAGCTGCCCATGATTGTTGGCGTCATGGAATCACGTCAGTGTCTATGCTCCCAAGACCAGCTTTGGAATTGGTGGTGCCTCCGCCTTACCCCTGCCTACTCAGATGCTGGCGGCTTTCCGCTCCCCACTACTACTACCTCTGCTCTCGCCTATGCCCCTGCTAGATCATTTACAAGTTCTGGGCCCATTGGCATCAGCTCGGTCAACTGAATCAATTGGTTCAACTGGCGAAGATGCTGATAGTATTGCTCCTACCTATGACTATGCCTCTGATGCTACTGCCCCTCTCTCTATGGTTGGTTCTGCTACTGGATGATCCGCATATGGATATGGAACGGGCGGCAGCCAGCTATTATGGCTCCCCAATGAATGGATCCAAAACTAGTGATGGGTAAACGAGGTCAACTTCCTATGCTCCTACCGCTATCCCTGCCCCAGCTCCTGGCTCTACTGGAACATGAACAAGGTGTAAACTGCGTAACCGTTGCTTGAACCACTACGGGTTTACTAGCATCATCGACCGATCGAAACACATCAATAATATAAAAGAGGGGGGGGTTGGTTTCCATATAGGAAAATCTTTCCACATACATATAGGAGATAGATGCGCTTACATGCATGCGGAAAGTAGGTGGTACAAGTCGAGGAGTTGGAACAGGCTTGTATTATTCAATCGACTAAGGGACTGGATTGACTCATCTAGAGCTGACTGATGCAGAGCTTACTCATCACTTAATAATTTGTTCTCCAACCCCCTACTATATATATATTGGCCCCACCTCTGTGGGGAATTTTAGAACTCTATTAGCAGCCGAGCGGGGGGTATAGTGCTTCTTGAGGCGACGGACCCAGGTAGAACCTTTCTGTGAGTTGGTCACCTTCCATGAGCGAGGTAATAGCACGCACCATGTCTAATGCCTCGAAGCCGCCAGAAGCAAGAGCGATTGCCCTACCTCTTTTATATTGTTGGGGGGCCGGGGGAGAAAGGCAGGGAAGATTGCAGATCCGGATCTAACAAAGGCTGAAGCAGTAACAGCTTGAGCGGATCCAATTATAGGTGCGTATCCAGTCCCGGAACCCGCCTCATTGACCCATAACCTATTGATTCTCGATCCGGTCGGCCCGCCCCATATATCTAGAGCATTCAAAGCAGACACTGGATTTCGGTATCTATACAAGGAGTGAACTATTGCTATCTCTACTTGTTGCTCCCTTGCTGCCATCCCCGTTCTCGTCCTACTTCGTACACCCCAGCCTCCCTACCCCCTAGTCTTGCTTGCCTCTCTGCCTCATGACACCGACCCTTCTGGCCCCCGGCACCTTACTCTCCTGCCCCTATTTGTCAAACGACTGGTTCAGATGCAAGGGATAAACGCTGGGTTAACTGCTACTGATTCCTTTGCTTCTACTGAAGAAGCTTCCCTGGACGTCGAGGGAGGGCGGGTCTGTCTAAGGTGGAATGCAACTATGGGGTGGTCGCCCGACACTGGATCTTTATCTGTACGAGGTGCGAGGGGATCTCCATCATATGTACCTATAACATATTCTTAGAACGGAACTACAGGGACTCTTGAACAGCAACGTTTGAAGCCCCGAGCGAAGGGACAAGCGAAGGGCCTTAACAACGGGTGGTGCTGTTCCAATCGGTACTCTGGCCAGGTGAACTACCATAGTCTCTGCTTCTCCCGGTAGTGATGAGACCGCTCTGCCACTGATGCTTCCACTCGATCAACGTTCTAGCTGCCTCTGTCACTCAAACCCTTGTCTGGAACGTGCATCTGCTCAATGATGGCCCGGCAGGCCCCATCCCCATCTATTGGGAAATCATACTTACTAACGATGGACAGCCGGCCCCCCCAACTATTGCCTCCCACCCACCCCTAATTAGTTGTTGTAGCTCACATCTTCGTTCTTATGTGATGGTCCACCACACCGTATTCGTTTCATTTATGGTCGGTCCGGGGCGCACTCCCGGTTTCATGAGTGTCCATATTTGGTTCGGGGCCCAGCATTTTCTAATGATTGTTGCATGGTGGGTGCCGCGCCCAATTAGATTAAAGAAGGGTGACCGGCTGAGATAACATTCGCTTCTTTCATGGGCCGGTATCACGTGCCCGACTGGTGTCTTTCGCTCTTCCATGCCCTACTATATCTACATTGGTTCATCTGAGCTTTCAATATGCACCTCCTAGGGCCGGGCATAGCTCGATGGTTACGTAGTCACGGAGGTTCTCGCATAGTAGCTGGTGACACAGATTCCGTCTCGTGAACGAATCGCGGGTAATGAATGCTACCACTTATGTCTCTCACGCTTCGATACGGATCCCAGGTTCTTCGACCGTATCCAGGCGGGGTCCCAGCATTTAGGCTCTATTACTACTGGAAGGTATGCTGTGGGGTACATGGGCGGGATATAGCTATGGCTATTGAACCGGCTGGAATTGGTCCCGAGTCAACTGGCTCAGGTGCGGGATTCAGAACCACACGGAGAGAACTTCTACACCATTTGTACGTATCACAACTCGTCTGAATGGCATGGTTCTCTGTGCTATCCGAACCGCAATGGCAAGATTTGAACCTACATGGCGCGCACCCGACACGTGATCGAGGAACCGAAAGGAAGCGCATTCCTTTCTATATGATGCTCCGAAGTAAACAACTGAGTCAACTCCACTCGGTTTACTGACTACGGCTATCTATCTAGAACCCAATCTGTCATGGGTGAGACTGGATCAGACGCTTCAATTGCTGGTGATGCCTTCGCTCTTGCCTATGCCTATGTTTATGATGCTTCCACCTGATCAACGGGTTATGGAAAAGGATAAGGAACTAGGGGTGGGCAGCTATATAACAATCTATTGAAATGGGGGGGGGGGGGGGGGGGGGGGGTAACACGAATGGGCTCTACCTCTGTAGGTTACGGCTCCTAGACAGGGACTGCTACTCGCACATTTCTTGGTTGGAAAAATCATAGGTCAACATCTCGCTGGCTCTCGGACCGGCACTGTATCTGGATATGTGACTCCATCTGCTACTCGATCCAAAACTCATGAAACTCCTTCATTAATATAAAAGAAGGGCCGCTCCGCCCGCCAACTATAGAAAGTTGCCTCTACCGCCTCACCGCCTGTTCCACTGCCCCTACCGCCTCTACCATCCCACTATATTCGCCCACTGCCTTTTACGCTCCACCTGCTGCCCCGCCCCCCTGTCCCTTTACCATTCCTGCCCCATTGCCCCAATACCTACTATCCCCACCCGAGTAATAATAAGAAGTACCCCGGTTTCCCCGTCCCTCCCTCGACCTTCTTCCCTTCCCGGTGCGGTCAGGTGGGAAGAGGCTTTCAATGTTAATCGATAACCTCTTATTATGGAGGGGGCTACCTGCCAATCTACTTAGGGCGCTACCTGCCCATCTACTAATGGGGTTCTTGTCTTGATATTAGACTACGTAACATGCCTCATTCTTCAACCACGGGGGCCCCCCGCCGATAATAGAAAAGAGGGGGCCACCCACCCAACTATATTAGCAGTCTATACCCCCCACCCGGATGTAAAATTCCCCCCCACCCGGGTGGGAAACAATAGGCCCCAACAATAGGGAATATATATTATTGTGGGTGGCCGATAAGAAAAGATGCCCCCCACCCCCTCCCTAGGCCGAAAAGATGCCCCCCACCCCCTCCCTGGAAAGTAAGAGGGGCCCCCGAGAAATAGAAGTTCCGGGCCCCCTCTTTTCTATTATTGTTGCCGGCAGGCAAGCAATCGAACCAGACTAGTTGGTCCATGGTGAGATAAAGGTCCAACCTCCGGGAAATGAAGCGAGATCAGTCGCCCCCACCGGAGGGCTCCAACCAACCTAATTGATCGAACCTAGTGCGGTGACGAATCCAGGGCTCATGCATGCCCAAGGACCGATTGAGGTGTCGATCCAACCTCTACTTCTGATAATTCCTCTGCTGATGCCGATGAGTCAATGAACTCTGGAATAGAATCCAGTGTCCCGAGAAGGCCTTTATGACAATTGAGGGCCAACTATAGTTCACTCAGGTGCAGATAGGGGCGATCGATTGCTATTGCTCATTTCCCAGGATGGGTAGGGCTCGCATCTCGTCGATGAATCAATCCCCAACCGGCGGGCGGGCTCAAGGGTCCGGTTCCGGTGATGCAATTGAAGTGGTCACACCACCTGGGCCCACTTGGTGGCTTATTCCCAGGGGTGGGTATAGATCTATGTTTCCGCCCGCATCTCGCAATAATAATAGGAAGGGCGATCAATCATTTGCTCATGGCCCTACCTATAGCTCTGAATGCGGACTATCTGGCTGCTGCTCCCCATCCATATGAATGAACCAGTCGATCGAACCGGCATGCACTAGCTACTCTCTCCCCCCCGTCGCCCCAAGCGGCAGGCAACCTTCATCCACCCCCCCACCCGGTGGTAGAGTGAATCAAATGGTCGAGGCAGGTGGGTGGGAACTATATCTCCCACCCGCCCCCAAGCCTATGCCCCCCAGGGTGGGTGGGAGGCTATAGATTGCCCCACACACGCCTAAAATTGCCAACCATTATAGCAAGGGAGGCAATATATATATTAACTATATTAGCAGCCGGGCAATATAGTCTCCCACCCACCCTGATGTTGTTGCTACGTCAGTGTCTGATTCACCAACTGGGTCTGATGATGGAGAAAGCAATGAAGCTGATACTTCGACCCGAGCTCTGATCGCTCCGGTCCAGTCGATCCTAGTGCAACTTCCCCTCCACCCGGCTATCTCTCCGAGGCAGGCTATGGTCAACCACCCGAATGCTATTCACTCTCACCGGTCGTAGATCAGACTCTATACGTAACATGTCCCCACCCCCTAACATTCTTTATTGACGGAGAACGAGATAGATCGATCTTTTTGGAATCTACGTTCAGATTTCGGTAAAACCGGGGGTTCACGAACCTGAATCTCCCACCCAACGCTATATCTCCCCCTGGGAAACCGGTAAAACCTCGGAGAGATAGGGGTTGGCGAGTCCCAGTTCGACGATCCAGCGATCCATCTACTTCCGGTGCTGAGTAAGCCGGCAACTCGACTGGGAACCCCACCTAAAGACACTTTCTAGAGCGCCCGGTCCCAGCTGCTAATATAGTTAGAGTAAGCCTTCCTCTGCTGCGGTGGGTTCATTCATTATCCATCAGAGGAAACTATAACTATAGGACGGCTATTGGATAGTAGGGTGATTTCAACTATAGGACAGCTATTGGATAGTAGGGCAACTCAATTGAGCCCTCCTCCATGCCGGCCCGGCCACCTAACCGGGTCGGTCGAGGGCTCTAGCACTCGACTGGGGGCCGCGACATCGGTTGGCAAAGGCTTGTTTCCACTCGGGTGAGCGAACTATAGTTGGTGTGAACTATAGTTGCTTGATTTCTTTTCTCGCAATTATAGTTCGCTCCAATGTCGGTGAAAGCCCTCTCTCGAATTCTAGGATGTGGCACTGAACTTCTCTCCGTCGTTCCGTCAACGGTTAGGTCCTTCCCCTTGGCCGGACCGCCCCCTGCCCCAACCAAGTGAATTGGTTCCGCAGGTCGCCCCACCGGGCGCTGTAGATAGATAATTCTTTGGATCTCCCCCGCCCCGCCGATCTCCTTCTGGGTGGGGGGGAATTATAGCCAGTCGATCCGAGTCGGTACGAAGAGGAGCCTATAATGGAATGGTCACGTCATGAATTTTTTTCGCCACCTGTCGCGCTCGCGAACTATAGTACGCGGGAAGGGAGGATAGTATGTTCTATGCATATTAACAAGGGGGCGACAGCGCGCTGAATCGAGAGTAAACGGCAACCCCCTTCCATCTATGGTTGGCAACCCCGCATCTTTCTTATGGTTGCGAACCCTCACATCTTTCTCATGGTTCCCCCTTTCGCATCTATGGTTGCGAACTAAACTAAACTGTTGTAGGGGGTGGGGGGGGAACTATAGAAGAGGGGAGGGCCTCTCCCGTGGAACGAAGTGAGAGTGAGCGCTAACTAAGGTCAGGTAGGTGCAGTGAGCTACTATCTCATCTCTCATCCTGAATGTCGTAACCGTTACCGAGGATGTGAATGGATACGAATTTTTTTATCTCCCTTTGGCCCACTTCCAGGATGCTATCGGTGAATGAATCCGGCTGACCGTATGATGACGGAATCAGACCGCTGATCTATGGCTAACCGTATCTGGACAGGGCCGGAAGCCCCTATCTATTTCCAGGGTGCAAGCGCATAAATGACAGGTGGGTGAGCCAAATTTGAACGGCCCTACTCTATAATGGTGGGGGAGGGCCAGTTGATAGGAAGGCCAACTAAAACCACTCTATCTCCCCAACTATAGTGCCGGGAAGGGGTGGGCCCATCGGTGTATCTATTAGTCTATCTCCCTCGTCCCCGCTCGACCTGATCACAGCAGGACTCTAGACAGTCAATGAATGCGCCGCTCCGCCCGGGCGCCCTCCTATAGTTCCCTCCCACCCAGGAATTCTAGTTAGTTAGTTATAGTAGGGCCCCATTATAAAGTAGGGGACTTGATTCAATTACTATCCCCACCCACCCCGATCGACCCCCCTACCTTTCTATAGTGGCAGGTGATGGGACCCACTTCGATGGCACTCGATCGACTACAGGTTATGCGATGGACCAACTCCAGGTGATGGATGCTAATTACTTACTCGATTGCCCCGCCGGGAGGCCCTATCCTCTATAGTGGGGCTTTATGCGGGGGGATAGAGAGGAATGGCATTTATGCTTCTCTCCCTAACCGAACAAACCCTACTGCCGGGTTAGTGTCCTCCCTCTCTGGGTTCGGTCGTTAGGGAGAGAGGTGGGTTGGTGCACTCCCTCTCTGGGTTCGGTCGGTAGAGAGAGAGGGTAGGTTGGTGCCCTCGGGGATTCCCTTGAAAGAAGGATTGCCTATATAAAGAAGGGCCCCCCCCCCACCCCCCTACCACTACCCCTATCTCTAGAGGCTACGGCAGAGCGGAGCTCGAGGATGGGGCCTATGGATTGGTGGGAGCTCGAGGTGGTGGATTGGAGGAAGCCCCTACTCTCTATAGGGCTCGTGGTGCTGGAGGTGGGGAGGATGGAATAGTAGTGAATTGTGGCTGACGAATAGATGAGGGGGCCCGCCCACGGCCCCTACTTCTCATAACGGCAAGCCGCTGTAGGAGTCACTGATGAACTGGCCCTATCCATATAACCGGGACCGACCGTCTGCACAGAAGTGGCTTCCGTGTTGGTGTTTCCACCCGATCCTCTCCACCTCGTGCCCTTTCCAGCCCCTATAGATAGTAGGGCCCCCGGGTGGGGGGGGAATTCTAGCTATAGAAAGGGTAGATAGGCCCTGACTACCATTACAAAGGTAGGGGTAGGGGCCCCGAAAGGGCTGCTGCCATTGAAAGTGATGATGAGGGGGCCAATCCTCAACTTACATTGAATGGCGAAGAAGAGGATAGATGGGGAGAGACATTGGATCTACTGACTCGATTCTATCAACCCAACTCCTGGCGAGGAAATAAAAGTGGCTATCTCGTCTCTGACAGATGGCCAAAGAATGAGGAGCAGCTACTCCCAATCATCAATACTAGCTGCCCCCATTATTTAAGATAGGGCCCCGGGATGGGGGAATGTTGGCCACCCGCTGCACCATTACATCAAAGAGATCCATTCTCTTAGGCAGGCCGGGAGCCCCTACCTATATAGTTGAGATGAATGATTTCGTGGCATACCAGTCACTACCTCTAGCTATTACTACGAGGGGATTGTTATAAGAATCCAGTCCACTATACTACGAAGCTATCGCCGATATCTCTTTAGGTGGATCGGGTCTACTGGAACATGTGGTAAATATCATGTCATTTGAGTCAAACTATCGAAAACAATGTAAGCTATTACGTATAGAATACGGCTGCTATCTATGAGACTAGAATCGATTCAGAAATAGGATATTACAAGAGTAGGCAGGTTTCCGCGACTAATCACCGGATCTGACATTTCTTCTGAATGCAGCGTTTCCGGATGAAGAAGCTAGGTTCCCACCCGTTTATCGAGGTATGAATGCATACTCACTTCGATCTGAGGTTCCACCGGCGCAACTCTAACTCGTTCAGAGATAGCTGCCCCGACCTGGTTTTTCCACGAATCATTTCTTCGGCCCTACTTCTCTAATAACTTGCGGCAAAGTTGGTTCGAAATAATCTAATACAAGAAGGGGTGCCGATCATATTCATGCATACTCACATCTCTTCGGGATAACTCTTCGTCATGATCCTACAGTTCTTGTAGCTGGATCGAGTTCTGACTCTCCAATTCCTATTCGTTCGGATACAACATTTCCACCGGTAGCATGTCCATATTCTGAGGCTTCTGCACTTTAGAGCCCAGGCATGGAGCTTAGACGAATTCAACTTCTCTAGATCATGGTGTTGTTCCCACTGTGTATGCTTCTCCCAGCGTAGATACACATTCGCTTAGCCTACCGATGAAGCTGGGGTGTGTGGGTGGGCAATATAGTCTCCCACCCACCAACTTTGAGAAATTGGTAGTTGTGGGCAGGTTTTTGTAATAATAGAAAGCTGCCCTATCCTCTATAGTGGGGAGAGGGGTCCCCGACTCTTTAATGTATTAATGCACTAAGGATTTCTATTTATGAAGCAAGCCCTACTATAGCTATTAACTATTAAGGAGTGGGGGGCACCCGCCCCTACTATCTATAGGGCAGTCATAGGTGCTGTTGGGGATCCAACTAAGCTTTTTTCTTCGGATCCTGGTGCTGTTATGGAAGGGGCTAGGTATTCCACTTCCATACATATTGGTTCATCGGAGCAGCTAACAGTGAAGCCATTAATTGATTGCTCTGATCAAGGTTCCCAAGCTCATCTTGTTTATCCACCCTGATGCCCAGAGATTTGATGCCTCGATCTTGGAACTACACTTGCCCCTAGGTTATACCGGAATCTAAACGGAGATGTAGGTTTTACCGAAATCTGAACGAAGAATAGGGGAGACCGGGGGTTTGAAGTCAACCCCTGGGGAGACCGAAATCTGAACGGAGATGTAGGTTTTACCGGAATCTGTTAGGAGAAGTAGGGGAGACCTAATTTTAGGAGATGTAGGTTTTACCGGAATCTGTTAGGAGAAGTAGGGGAGACCTACATCTTTAGAAGATCCGTAGTCTGAACTCCGTTCAGATTACGGTTTTCCCCGGGGAGACCAAAATCTGAACGAAGTGAACATGAAGGGGCCGTTGGTGCTGTTGGAAAATAGAGTTATGCCGCTACAATTCGTTTTATGTTTGGCCCAGTCTCTCCAACTCCACTTCATTTTGCTGCAACAAGGGAAACCCGGAATCTGAATGGAGATTCCGGCTAGGTTTTGAAGCAACTGTTCGACCGCGCAACTGCTTCAAATGGAAATATTCGTTCCAATGCGCCTATTCCTCCTTCCATTTATTTATAGCTTGGCCCAATCTCTGCCGCTCAATAATGGGGTTGGCTCAGAGTAACTAATTCACGGACGAAGGGGCCCTATAGACCCTTTCTCAAAGCATTCCCCTACTATCTATAGGGCTATTTTGTTGAAGCTCGAGGATGGGCTCACTGAGCCATAGGTGCTGCTGGGAATCCAATGAATCCAATGATTCAAGTGACTTGATTCAATTACTATCCCCACCCACCCCGATCGACCCCCCCTACCTTTCTATAGTGGCAGGTGATGGGACCCACTTCGATGGCACTCGATCGACTACAGGTTATGCGATGGACCAACTCCAGGTGATGGATGCTAATTACTTACTCGATTGCCCCGCCGGGAGGCCCTATCCTCTATAGTGGGGCTTTATGCGGGGGGATAGAGAGGAATGGCATTTATGCTTCTCTCCCTAACCGAACAAACCCTACTGCCGGGTTAGTGTCCTCCCTCTCTGGGTTCGGTCGTTAGGGAGAGAGGTGGGTTGGTGCACTCCCTCTCTGGGTTCGGTCGGTAGAGAGAGAGGGTAGGTTGGTGCCCTCGGGGATTCCCTTGAAAGAAGGATTGCCTATATAAAGAAGGGCCCCCCCCCCACCCCCCTACCACTACCCCTATCTCTAGAGGCTACGGCGGAGCGGAGCTCGAGGATGGGGCCTATGGATTGGTGGGAGCTCGAGGTGGTGGATTGGAGGAAGCCCCTACTCTCTATAGGGCTCGTGGTGCTAGAGGTGGGGAGGATGGAATGGCAGTGAATTGTGGCTGACGAATAGATGAGGGGGCCCGCCCACGGCCCCTACTTCTCATAACGGCGAGCCGCTGTAGGAGTCACTGATGAACTGGCCCTATCCATATAACCGGGACCGACCGTCTGCACAGAAGTGGCTTCCGTGTTGGTGTTTCCACCCGATCCTCTCCACCTCGTGCCCTTTCTAGCCCCTATAGATAGTAGGGCCCCCGGGTGGGGGGGGCATTCTAGCTATAGAAAGGGTAGATAGGCCCCGACTACCATTACAAAGGTAGGGGTAGGGGCCCCGAAAGGGCTGCTGCCATTGAAAGTGATGATGAGGGGGCCAATCCTCAACTTACATTGAATGGCGAAGAAGAGGATAGATGGGGAGAGACATTGGATCTACTGACTCGATTCTATCAACCCAACTCCTGGCGAGGAAATAAAAGTGGCTATCTCGTCTCTGACAGATGGCCAAAGAATGAGGAGCAACTACTCCCAATCATCAATACTAGCTGCCCCCATTATTTAAGATAGGGCCCCGGGATGGGGGAATGTCGGCCACCCGCTGCACCATTACATCAAAGAGATCCATTCTCTTAGGCAGGCCGGGAGCCCCTACCTATATAGTTGAGATGAATGATTTCGTGGCATACCAGTCACTACCTCTAGCTATTACTACGAGAGGATTGTTATAAGAATCCAGTCCACTATACTACGAAGCTATCGCCGATATCTCTTTAGGTGGATCGGGTCTACTGGAACATGTGGTAAATATCATGCCATTTGAGTCAAACTATCGAAAACAATGTAAGCTATTACGTATAGAATACGGCTGCTATCTATGAGACTAGAATCGATTCAGAAATAGGATATTACAAGAGTAGGCAGGTTTCCGCGACTAATCACCGGATCTGACATTTCTTCTGAATGCAGCGTTTCCGGATGAAGAAGCTAGGTTCCCACCCGTTTATCGAGGTATGAATGCGTACTCACTTCGATCTGAGGTTCCACCGGCGCAACTCTAACTCGTTCAGAGATAGCTGCCCCGACCTGGTTTTTCCACGAATCATTTCTTCGGCCCTACTTCTCTAATAACTTGCGGCAGAGTTGGTTCGAAATAATCTAATACAAGAAGGGGTGCCGATCATATTCATGCATACTCACATCTCTTCGGGATAACTCTTCGTCATGATCCTACAGTTCTTGTAGCTGGATCGAGTTCTGACTCTCCAATTCCTATTCGTTCGGATACAACATTTCCACCGGTAGCATGTCCATATTCTGAGGCTTCTGCGCTTTAGAGTCCAGGCATGGAGCTTAGACGAATTCAACTTCTCTAGATCATGGTGTTGTTCCCACTGTGTATGCTTCTCCCAGCGTAGATACACATTCGCTTAGCCTACCGATGAAGCTGGGGTGTGTGGGTGGGCAATATAGTCTCCCACCCACCAACTTTGAGAAATTGGTAGTTGTGGGCAGGTTTTTGTAATAATAGAAAGCTGCCCTATCCTCTATAGTGGGGAGAGGGGTCCCCGACTCTTTAATGTATTAATGCACTAAGGATTTCTATTTATGAAGCAAGCCCTACTATAGCTATTAACTATTAAGGAGTGGGGGGCACCCGCCCCTACTATCTATAGGGCAGTCATAGGTGCTGTTGGGGATCCAACTAAGCTTTTTTCTTCGGATCCTGGTGCTGTTATGGAAGGGGCTAGGTATTCCACTTCCATACATATTGGTTCATCGGAGCAGCTAACAGTGAAGCCATTAATTGATTGCTCTGACCAAGGTTCCCAAGCTCATCTTGTTTATCCACCCTGATGCCCAGAGATTTGATGCCTTGATCTTGGAACTACACTTGCCCCTAGGTTATATCGGAATCTAAACGGAGATGTAGGTTTTACCGAAATCTGAACGAAGAATAGGGGAGACCGGGGGTTTGAAGTCAACCCCTGGGGAGACCGAAATCTGAACGGAGATGTAGGTTTTACCGGAATCTGTTAGGAGAAGTAGGGGAGACCTAATTTTAGGAGATGTAGGTTTTACCGGAATCTGTTAGGAGAAGTAGGGGAGACCTACATCTTTAGAAGATCCGTAGTCTGAACTCCGTTCAGATTACGGTTTTCCCCGGGGAGACCAAAATCTGAACGAAGTGAACATGAAGGGGCCGTTGGTGCTGTTGGAAAATAGAGTTATGCCGCTACAATTCGTTTTATGTTTGGCCCAGTCTCTCCAACTCCACTTCATTTTGCTGCAACAAGGGAAACCCAGAATCTGAACGGAGATTCCGGCTAGGTTTTGAAGCAACTGTTCGACCGCGCAACTGCTTCAAATGGAAATATTCGTTCCAATGCACCTATTCCTCCTTCCATTTATTTATAGCTTGGCCCAATCTCTGTCGCTCAATAATGGGGTTGGCTCAGAGTAACTAATTCACGGACGAAGGGGCCCTATAGACCCTTTCTCAAAGCATTCCCCTACTATCTATAGGGCTATTTTGTTGAAGCTCGAGGATGGGCTCACTGAGCCATAGGTGCTGCTGGGAATCCAATGAATCCAATGATTTAAGTGACGGGTCTCCCAACTCTTCGCTTTGTTCTCATGCAAATAGATGCCCCCCCCTTTGTAATAGTTATAGTAGGGCCCACCTTCTCATAATATATGGGCTGATGCTTCCTAACCGTACCCATACGCCTATCGACGATGGCTATCGCGGATACGACTATTTCTTCAGTTTGTTCAGCCGGCCCCCACCCTGGCACTATAGTTGATAGTAGGGGCAGGGGGAGAAAAGGAAAAGGCCAAGGGGAGAGAAAGACCAGCATTCTGCGTTCACTTCGTTCTGTGGTTAAGGCCGAGCGTTTCAACACGATGCCCGAATCCAGTGGTTGATACAATAGCGACCCCGGGAAGCAGCTTTGATTCCAGTGTTGATATCGGACCAAGACACTGCATGCCGAGGAAGTCTGCTTGTCAACGAAATGCTCCTACCGATGGTGCAAATGAATGCCCGATAGGTCTGGGTAGGACTATTCTTCCGTACTTCTGTTTGCTCCGCTCTACCCCCCTCGGCCCTCCCAGGAGGTAGATTAATTGTGGGATTGAGGTATGCTTGCCAGTCAAGTTAGTAAGGATGCATGCAGGATTAGAACCATTCCTTGATCGTGTCATCTTGCTTGCTCTGATCGGTAAACCCCTCTGCCTGTCTATGGATATGATGATTCCAGTGTCTCGCCCCCCATATCGATAGTGACCATGTCTTCCGTTCGACCCAACCCCCATCTTGTTTAATAGGGGCCCATCTCGTTTGATGGGGGAGAGGCACCCAGAAAGAGAAAGCTCACCCAACTAGAGGCAAAGTCATTGCCCGTAGGGCCGCCCCAACGAATCCACTTATTGATGCCGGTGGTATAGGTGCAACAGAGATGACTCGCATAACTAGAAACAAAAACCCCGCAATATAGAGATAGGGGAACCGCTCATTTCAGAAACTGATCGATCCGCGTACTCTCCCCTCTCTCTCCAATGCCCACTATACCATAGACTTCGGACAGCTTAGCTAGAAGCATGCCCACCCACCACCTATGGGCATAAAATCCTCGTTAAATGAGAACGAACTTCTATCTATTCTCAAGAAAGTTTTCAAATCGACTTGAAGATTGCCCTACCCTATTCGTGGAAAGAAATTGAATCGACATGGCAAGCAAATGAAAGCAGCACATTTTTGTTCATTGAAGCGTTCGGAACTAGCCATCAAAGTACAGGGGCCTAAGAATCAATGAGTGGAGTGGACCGTAATCTCCATTCAGATTACGGTTTTTCCTGCGGTATCTATTTCTGCTTCATTCGATCAGTCACCAGAGGGAGGAGGAAAGTGGTAATTCACATAAGCATGTAATTTCGATTCTTCGCTCACGGGCCCAACAAATATATATTGCCGGGTGGACGGGGGGAAAAGTAGTTGTGTTGTGCCGTGATTGTTTACCATCGTATTCCAGATTCGTCGCACTCCTCCCCCTCCCTTTTTCTTTTCCATATTAGTTGCCCCCCCCACCCCGAGGGGAGACCGGGGGAACAAGGGGGAGATATAGCGTTGGGTGGGAGATTCAGGTTGGTGAACCCCCGGGGAGACCAGAATCTGAACGAAGATTCCGGAGAGACCGGTTTCCCATGGGGGGAGATATAGCGTTGGGTGGGAGATTCAGGTTCGTGAACCCCCGGTATTACCGTAATCTGAACAAAGTGAAGAGGTTTTACCGGAATCTGAACGGAGATTCTAGGGAGACCGACCTAATTTGAGGAGATTCTGGGTTCTAGATAAACCCTCGGGGGGGCGTGGGGTTCGGGATGCAAGGAGACGAGGATAGGGCTGACAAGCGTACTACTCCCACGGCTGTGGCTTGATACAATAAGGCCATGAAAGCGACAGGCATTTCTCTCCACTTCGCTCTAGATGATAAGGCCTTCTCGATCAGGAAGGAAACTTCTTAGAATTCGGGGGTGGGTGGGAAGCCCCCCCAACTATTGCCTCCCACCCACCCCAGATTAGTTGTTCCATTGGGAGGGAATTTTAGAAAGTTCCGGTGAGGTCGAGTGTTCTCGTTAGCGAATTGATATCTGGTCCCACCCAACCTCGGAGAGGGAGGTATGTATACTCCTTGGATCTCATTCATTCTTGACACGGGCTATCGTCGATCGATGCAAGCTGGGATGAAACAATGGAAGAAGGATTCCGTAGGCTCTCGACTGACCAATCAGTTATCAATTCATTGCCCCCATGCCCAACAACCACCTATTCCCACCCTAAACGGCCCCGCTATAGTAGAGGCTCAAAGTTGGTGGGTGGGAGACTATATTGCCCTCCCACCCGGGAGACACGGATCAAGATTCAAACCCTCTCTCTATTCCCGGAACCGTTACTAAAGGGGTGACTTGAACGAGGGATATGGTCTTAACCTCCTAGCTTTCCAAGGGAAGGTGCCCACCCAAACATTCGCTAAAGCCCCCGAAGAAAAGGCCATGTTCATGAGAAGGGGATTTGGGCACGGAAGGATGAGGCGGTGATCAGGTTTGTTTGGTGTCGGTTCCATATCGACCAATCGTAGCATCAATAAAGGTAATCCGTTTTCAATGTGGAGTCGTTCAATCCCTATCCGGCTTCAACTTCATTATCTGTCACTCGAGAAGAGCATTTAAGGTCCTATGCCAATAAGGCCAGGTGGGATTGAATCGATGCTGAGAGGTGGGGAGTCCCCCTTGCCGGGGTGGGTGGCAACAACATAAAATAGAAACCCTGCCCTTTACGGCCAATAGCGAAAGGTACGTATTTCCGCTCGATTGAGTGCAACTAATTAGGGGTGGGTGGGAGGGAGGCAATAGTTGGGGGGCAGTATCTTGTCTATCTATAGATTACCAAATTTAAGCTTTTGGTTCATCGACCGAAGGGGAAGACCTGACCTCGAATGCCTAGTGCGGATAGGGGTCAATTGGCACCTATTATTCTCTACGTAATATGATTAGGAGGGTGATGGGTGTGAACCTCTCCTATTCGATCGCTTTATATCTCCGGTTGCTCGCAAGAATCGACATTTAAGACGATGAAAGTCAAATGCCAGGTTCTAATCTCCGATCTTCCTTCCTTCTAGTCTTAAGCATAACCAGTTCCAGAGCTTGCTTTCATTCCTTCCGAGGCGATACGAGCAAGTGTTGATGGAACGGTGACCGGCAATCAATCGATCGCTACATGTGGCGAGACATAGGAATTGGATTTCCCTAGGCAAGAGGGTATCGATTGTCTTTAAAGTCATCTCCCTACCCTAGCGAATAGTAGGGGTGGGTGGGAGCGGGGGGGAGGGCCCCCACTATTCGCCAGGGTAGGGAGGTAGATTAGTTGTTCCGAAAAGCTTACCAATGAAAATCACAATAGAACCCCCCGGGAACCCTATGATTCCCCCCCACCCGCAATAGTTGCGGGGAGTATAGTAAAGAGGGTGGGAGTATTCCCTCGGGTTACTGTAGTTGGTCCCACTGGCAGGGCTGTGCTGGGCTGGGCTTTGAGGAGAGAATGTTGGTTAGGGAGTAGGCCTTGCTGTCCCCTAGGTGTTGGGGTAGGTGGTTAGGCGGTAGAACCGTTACCTCGTTCATGGGCTGAAGCATATGGGATGAAGTGTATGGAATGGAGCCCCTACCATTCCCCCCACCCCTAAGGGGATGAAGCATGGACTGAAGCCCCTACCATTCCCCCCCCACCCCTAAAGGAATGAAGCATTACCGTCCGTAGAGAAAGAGGGTAGGAGAAGGCTTCCCTGGGTTCTGGAAGGTGTTTAGGGAGTATAGTAAAGTTATCCCCCGCCCACCCGAGGTTGCCTGCCTCTCTCTGTGTGTTGTAGCCCCCCTCTGTCTAATGGGTGTTGGAGGTTGTAGCTTCGCTCCTTGGGTCGGTCCCCTCAGCCTACTATAACTACTATAGCAGCGGGGTGGGTTCCCCGTACTCTGTATAGGGCTTCGAGCTTTGGGTTGGAACCCCGGGTCCTTCCGGTGAAGAGTGCAACCTCGAGCTTCCATCTGCCCCTCCCTGTGCAACCCCCGCTAGAAGGAGATAGGGGGGTTGTATCACGTATAGGGAATGGTGCCCATCGAAGAGCCCTTCTGGGGCTCTGTCTCTGTGACCCGGTGATGCGAAGGAAGCAACCCGGGTGCCCCCCACCTCTCTATTGGGGGGTCGACCACGGCACCCCCTTCACTCCCACCCATCGAGGTCCCCTATAGGAGGGTAGGTCCCCGCTACTATAGTTCTAGTGGGGGGGTAAAGGAGTATCTATAAGTGCTACACCCCCGGCCCTATCTACCTTGGCGGTTGAGGCAGTATAGAGATAGGAGGGTAGCGGCTTGATGGTTGATGGGGGAGGAGGTGATATGTCCCCTGTTGCATCCTTCTGTTCTCCGCTCTCTCTCTCTGCCTGCTTCTCTGGGATCTCCGACCCCTGCCTCTGGCTCTCATGCTTCTATGTCTGTTTGCAGTTGTGGGAGGAGTGTATGGTGGTGGGTTTGTGATCTCGATTGGCAATTATCTCTGAGTGTTTTAATAAAACCCGGGGGTGAACGTGTGTGGGGATGGGTGGGGGGTTATGTTCCCCGGTATTATCGGGGATTAACTGAAAACCCCCGAGCTCTCTGGGGGTGAACTGAAAACCCCCAGGTTCTCCGGGGGTGAACTGTGTCACTTTCCACCCACCCGGGTGGGGGGTTATGTTCCTCGGGTTCTCCGGGGGTGAACTGAAAACCCCTGGTAATACCTCGGGGGGGGGGGGGGGGGGAGTCCCTATTGTTGTGGTAGTTGGAGGTGATTAAGGTACCTGAGTAGATGCCTAAAGGCCATAGGTCGATTAGCAGCCATAGCCAAATTGAGACATAGACACGGATACGACCAAACCGAGACACTACCAGCTAACGGACCGGAAGCCTATTATAGTTGATCAGATGCATGCTCCGCTGAGATGCACCCACAAGATGGATATAGAGTGAGTGCCAACATCTCATCTCGCTATAACTCCCTCCCACCCGGGGCTATAGTAGGGCGCCAACACAACACTCAAATTCCCGGGTGGGAACCAATCGCCCCATAGAATAGTAGGGCAATTAGAATAGTAGGGTCCAACTTCCTCCCACCCACCCGGCTATCTCCCCCCCATAGGCCGGGTGGGAGGGAGATATAGGGTGGGTGGTGAAGTTGGGAGATAGCCGGATGGGGGGCCCCCGTCACTTTCCACCCACCCGGGTGGGGGGCCCCCCCAACTATTGCCTCCCACCCACCCCAGATTAGTTGCTAAGTTTTGGGTTGGGCAAATCCCTGGACTTAACCTCTCAACTATCATCCACCCACCCACCCCGGCCACCCAACCCCTACGATAGAACCATACTAGCAGCCGGGAGGAGGAAGGGTTCCGGTTACCAATCAATCAAAAATGGAAGGGAGAGGGGCTGGCCAGTATAAACTATATGGTTGTTGGGGGAGGGGCCGGCCAGTCCCGGACAGTACCGGCCCGGCCAGTACCGGCCCGGCCAATCTCTCAACTTTAATATACGTCACATGTCCAGCATTGGATCTTCAGGGGAGGGGCCGGCCAGTCTCAACTCAATGGTGGGGGAGGGGTCCCCTTCATATAGTTGTTCTAACCGTACCCTTCCTAGAAATCGTTGGGGCAGGGGCCCAGTCGGCAACTAAATGTCGGGGGAGGGTCCCTTTATATCTCTATATGGCGATAGAATATATCAATCAATACATCTGGGGGGCATGAAACTCTTGAGACAAGGCTCTACTTACTATATTCTATACAGTTGGCCCCCCGGGGCACCCTATATCTCAAATGGTGGAGAGAAGGATTGTTGGGTATGGGAGAGAGTATCATTCATTTATGGAGTGGGAGATGGCCCCGGCTATAAATCTGGGAGATGGGTGGAACGCATCGACTCGACTGGTTGGTGTGGTGAGAGAGATATTCGCTGGTTTCCCATAGGGCGCTGGGCCGGGGAGAAGAGAAGAAGAAGAGCATCAACTATTCATCTTTTATCTCCCGTTCCTCTAGAGATTAGGTATAGGGAGGTTGAAGGCAGCTCAGCTAGCTCTATCTCTATACTATATAGGTGCCCCCCGCACCCCATGGATATAGATGGGGCCGAGGGGTTGATCGAATTCTTGATGTGAGTGGCCCCCCCTATATATTTGGATATGGGCAATCACTCATATCACGTCATAACTACTTCTTTCTTGAACGGAGTCAAGATATATAGGCTTCATTCATTATCCTCTATATAGTCCGCACTCGACCCGTATATCTCCTCCCACCCACCCCAGGACCCAAGCTACAAGTAAAGTCATATCACGTATAGAATCTAATCCCACAGTTAGAATCCAACTATAGCTTCCCACAACTATAGCCTCCCGCCCACCCAACTTATTGAAGGGAGAGGGTGGATGATAGTTGTGGGAGATGGGTTCGATTTAGGTTAGGTTCAAAGATCTCCGGCTCCCTCCCCCCCTATATAGATCTGGGAGATGGGTGGAACGACTGATCTGCTTCGCATGAACCCTGACTGCATGCGCTCTCATGGCTGAACGGCTACTTGCTGTCCTCCCCCCCTTCCCCAGCTAGTTGCAAGCCAAGCTATAGAGAGTAGGGGTAGGGGCCGCCACTATCTCTACAGATGGGGTTGGGGCCCTATAAGATTAGCTAGGCCGAGGGCGGCTAGGCTATATGGAGAGGGAGAGGAGGTTGAGTCCATTAACGAAGGACACTCCCTCCAGCCGAGTTGCGAACATACGGATTATCTGGTGCAACGGACACCCCTCTTTTCTATTATTGTTAGCTCCGATCCACTGATGCGAGTAATAAGAACCCCCCACAATTCACAAGCACCTCCCGGCACCAACCAACAATAATATAGGGGGGGCCCGTAACCTTAATATCGTTCAGGTTACGGTCTTAACCTATTGTTTCCCACCAAAACAATAATATACCTCCCATAAAGGTGTCTGGTGTGGAAGAAGGCTCGAGATAGTTTCCTGGATCATCAACATGAAGCACAACCATCTTTTCCCTATGACCACCATCTCTAACAGTTATGTACACATGGATCCAATGTATAGTTGAAAACTCAGTTTGATCTCTCGTAAGCATGAACCTGCAAGCAACATACAGAACTTCATAATTAGCCCAAGTCATGCAGGTTGGATTTGGCAGCTATGCTACTACTATACGAAAGTGAAACCAACCCAAGATAAAAATATAGACAAATTGTGTTGCCTTGCAACTAGCAGACCACAATGTGGAAAGAGGGACTTCAAAGAAAGAAACTCAGTGGTAGAGTAGCCTACTGTTTGAAAGGAGATCCTTGGTTTGATTCCTTTATTGTCCAGCTTTATAACATTGTATCAAAGGTTGTCTTGGCTAGGAGATAACCAGGGATGTGTGGCCTAAAGCACAAGTAGCTCAGACATTGAAAATCCAACTGGTAAGAGGGTGGTTTATCTTTAGTTTGAATCTTAATTCATTTCTCCACCATCCAATCATAGCCAATGCTTACAGGCTCACAATCTACAGAGTTTGGCTTGAGGGTGGAGTGTGAGAAGTGACAATCCATATCAAGCAACAAGGATCACAAAAGACAAGTCACTTGGTAGTAGAGCACCCAACTTTCAATAAGTCAGTCTTTGGTACAAATCTCAAAACATTTTGGTTTTCAACTTTTCATTCTACCAAAGCCAACATTCATAAGGATCAGATAAGAATCCATACATTTAACACGAGAAGTTTCAAGAGGTCAAATAGCTAAGTGACAGAGCAGCCAACTAGCTCAAATGTGGTACTGGGTTTGAATAATTAAGATGTCTAAGCACATTTTACGTTGAACACAACATATAACAAAGGAATCACTTACATGGCCATTGAATACAACATCAACACAATGTTTGTAAAGAAGCTCTTCCATTTCCTGCCCCATGCAATGAACATAATTAATATGACATATAGAATCATAGTGAAGTTTCCTGACAAATAAGATAAAAGCAAAGATTTCAAAATCAAGATTCATCCCAACATAAACTTGGAACACTTCGCTACAGTGATTTAATAATGTAGCGATGTATAGATTAACTCACCATGAAACAACAAGGCAGATGATGGCAATTGACATGTTGGAGCTAGGAGGATAACGATCACCATATGCACAAAAAATACAACCAACTACAAAATTTATAGTAATTTGAGCCAAAAGTAGAGCAGTTGTTGTAGTTATACCCAATGCCAGAGTAGGACTTCTGGGATATATGCACCTCCTGCTCTCGGTCATTTGAACCTCCCCACCCTATAAAACAAAATGTTTATTAATCTTTTCCTGGGGATATAAAAATATGTTTATCAAAACAAATACTTGCTACTCTCATCTAGTACGTGGTGATGAAATGAAGTACCAGCAATTAAAGCACAAATAAGCCTACAAGAATCTCAGTAATCAAGGGCTACAAATCTTTTGTAGTAGGAAAAATAAACAGGGGCCAAAACCAAGGAGGAAGTTGTAAATTACATTACAGCTTAAATTCAAGTCAAGTGACGTTAATTTTGCAAATTTTAACATTTTTTTGAAGAAAAGCAAATAAATAATTATCAAATACTAAGGCAGGTAGTCCTGCTCCACTCTACTTAAATATCATCCACTTCAATGATCAAATAATCAATAGTAATTTTACACTGCATTCACAACAAAAAGTGGTAAACATTTGTCCTATTTTTATCCACCAAAATTGACCTTTGACTGTTGAAGTGGATGATATTTAAGAATAGCTATGGTACTCTTGGAGTATTGCAGGTGATCCTTACCTTCAAATTAGATTTCTTGACTAGAGATGGACCTATATAGAACAAAGATGTAATACTGCTGGAAGGGAATAAAAATGAGAAAGGCAACCAGTGAAAAATCCAATGGATCTTTCAAAACTGATTATTTCGTAAGATTCCATGTAAGGACTTAAAACTTTCTTGAGAATCCTTGATAAGGGACAGATGCCCTGAAAACACTATACTTCCTCCTTTCTCCAACCTTTGTTATGCCACATCATCTTCCTATACTTTTATATGACCTTAACATTCTTTTTAGTACTCGCAAGTGGTAGTCTGCCTTGGAAACGATCTTGTTCTACCCATTTAAGCAAATACAAAGACACACAAGATCTTTTCCTCCCTATAGTGACTCAACCCGTGCTGGGTTCTGTGCTTATGCTGTTAGGGTTATAAATATAATAGTTTAGCAATCCCCAAAATGTGATTAAAGGCACGGTGATCTACTGGGTTTTGTGCTTATGTTGCGAGGGCCATAAATACCATAGCTCAGCAATCCTCCAGTGATCTGCCACAACTTCAATACCTTTGTTTTCAGGTAAACCCAAATAAATACCAAAAAAAAAAGCAAATACAACTACTACCAATACTTGGGTATCATAAAGACTACAAAAAGCTTGATAATATAAATCGGGTATCCTCCTCCTCGCTTGGTGCATCATCAGCACACAAAAAGGGTTTGAAAATCAAAAAATCAAAAACAAGGCTCATTCAGGTAAGCAAACACCCACTAAGAAAAGATGGAGCATAAACAAGAAGAAGAGTCGTATAAAAAAGCTGAGAAAGAAAATGTGCAGGTCACACCCAATTGCAAAGAGATGGTTGTCCAATGAAAAAAGATAAAAGATAAAAGATATTCTCAGGTGTAATGAACTGAAGAAATGAGATATAATCATCTGCATGGAATACCCTGAGCTCCTTGCTCTGTAATAGATTAGGCCTGCATATTTCCATATTCTCATGTAGCCCATAGTGCATAATTAGGTTGTGAGCCATTCTGATTCTATGAGGCTTCATGGGATGACCCTGGCTGAAAAAATAGTTCCCAATATCTGAATCATAAAAATATGAAACTTTTCTTTTACTTCCATCTGGACCATATGTTAGTGCATTGCCTGATTCATCCATTTATATTAAATACAGAGGCTCTAAAGCCTCTGAACTGAACTGAAAGTGCTATAATTTAAGCAAAACTGCAGCACCCACTCAATTAAACACAAATAATTACAACACCCACTTTGTAAAGTGCAAATTCCAATCTCGTTAAATAAGTGGGTTACAATGGCGGCAGGGATAAATAAAAAAATATCATCTCAATGAATGAACTTAATGAAGCTAAACAAATGGGTATTTGATAAACCTTGTGTCCTTTTTGCTTGCAATTACTAGAGATCCAAATGAGAAATACAAAGTCAAGTCTCCAAAGCATAGGCCTTTCCTCAATGCCTGCGGGCAGTGTTCTGCCATTGATTTTTCAGCTGAGCTAGGTTGTGTTCTCCATGCACCTCTTTCTTTTGCGCCACTGGACTAGGTAGTGAAAATCATTCTAAGGGCCTACCCGAAATCTCACAAGAAGCTACAAGGCAAAACAAAAAAAAATTAGATCTATGCACTGCAACTGCAACACCCGCCATTCCAGGATAAGAGAAACCTACAAAAATAATTATGCAAAGGGAAAAAATGTTTAAAAAACTCACCGAAATTCTCTCCATGTAATAGCAATAGGCAGGTCAAATTATTCCAAGGGCCATCTAGTAAAAATACTTTTTACCCCTTTTTTTTGAAAGACACCCACCAAGAAGTTGCCAACATCTATTTGCAAAACCTCTACAACATGTATTTCCCACCAAATACCACACCTATTCTTCTCCAGGCCACATGTCATTGCATGAACCCTCCATTGTCATGCACAACAAGAAAATGCCAACAATCAGCACAACACAATAAAATATTTGAAGCATCAATGAGAGAAGATTAAAATACCAGGGGTATAATACAGCCCCAATGGGAAAATGGCATTCGTCAGGGCAAAAAAATTTAATAAAACAAAACCTTTGCTTTTTTTTGCTTCATTTGTTTATCATCAAGACAGTAAATGATTTCAACCATGTTGCTCATTACAATGGCAAAAGTTGAACCAATTAGACCTGAGAAAATTGATCCCATGTCCCCTAGCAGAGCAAGGGGCCATTCAACTGCATTCAATTTGATAAGCCTAAAGAAAGAACCTATAAGTGGTGGATTAATCTTGTTCGAATTAGCATTTGAAATCATTACTAGTCTCCCATCTGCTCTTGTATTACATTGTCATGTATGAGTTCTAAGGCTTATGACTATCATGCCTCAATTTTATTGGATTTTCTCCTATTTTTGCCTATAAGATGATTTCATTGGAGTATATATATTTGACTTTTTCATACTTCTAAATCCTGCCTTATGCATTGATGACCTTGTCTTTCTCCTTGTCCGTTAACATTGTGGAAGTAAGACACTGCAAACATTTAAGTGTAGGAAAATGACATTTTCACCTTTTTTTTGGTTGTTTCATGATTCATCTAAAGAACCAGCAATATTAACCATTGTTCCATCCATGCTTTGTGAACCAGAAGCATGTGTTTTACTAATTTCCTTGACTCTCCAGCCTCCGTTGTGAAGTTCTAGAGAGGTGACCAAAACACTTAACCAGTTAGTTAGAAAAACAAGGTTTAGGGATAAAATAACCCAGTTGAAATACATTGTTTAGGGGCTTGATTGAGGTAGGCTCCTAAGTAGCCATAACCATTTTTCTTCTCCTCTAATGCTTGTAACTTTCAACCTATATATCTTCCTACAAGAGAATTGGAACTAAATTTGGAATGCACTATGCCAACTAGTAGTTGAAGATGACCAAGCTATGAAAACCTAAAGTCCTAGAACTTTAAGGAAAGGTGATACCATCTGCTCTAGTTCACTAGCACAATTGTAAGGTCAGTTCCATAGTTTTATAGATTATAGTTGCCAAAAGACTATTTATCTATTTTTAGATTCCGTGATTTTGTCATGTTGGTTGCATAACTAGTAGATTGCTAATGTATAATGCAAAATTTGTGGGGTTATTGAGAGAAGAGTAAAATGCAAGATGAAAACTTGATTGCAAGGGTGGCTTTGGCTTTGCAGTCATCATCAGGGTGGTTGAAGGAAAAATATGAGAGAATCCCTCTATATAATTTTCATGAGATAAAGGAATTTACCACCCTTAGAGTAGAGCTTGAAAGACATTTTACCCTGACCAAAAGAAACAAGGCTGCATTGCAGCGCAGTTCCCACCAAATGCTGGCAAGAAGGTTTTATCCTTGGCAGTTTGTTTATAGCAATATGTTCAGATGCCTGAGCAACTAGACTTGGCTTAAGCTATTATGTAGCAATAATCAAATTGTGCTGTTCTAACTAACTATTTTCATAAATATCTAAACAAAATTAGAATCTAGAATTTGAATAGGCAACATAGACATTTGTCTACACGAGATGATTCATTTGACTAGAACAGTGACTCAATACATTCAAATGATATATATGGGGGTATATAAAATAAAAAGGATACTTGATTTGAGAAACAATTAAAAATCTCTAAAAAAATTTTAAAATGCCCTAATTATAGTGCAACACCATTACACAACAAAATCAAAATTCTCAGCTTAAGAATAATTTCTTCATCACTCAAAAGGGTGGGCAGTGCTTTATACACTATATTCTGCAAGATTTATAGGATTTTGATAAGCCAAGTCATCAAACAGTTCTTGTTTACCAATATGAAGGGAAAACTATTTAACATATAGAATAATAATAGTATACTTGTTCAATGTGTGCTTATATTTTATTGAAAATTAAAATGCTTTTATGTTTTGAACACAAAAGACCATCTGCTGAATATAACATTGCCTAGACTTCCCAGGACACCAACTTATGTTAAATAATGAGGCAACTTAATATAGTGTAAGTAATTCATACCTATCTGCATTGAAATTTTCAACTTGAAGATCCTCATCCCAAAGGAAGACATAGTTGTAAATGGCAACTATATCTAGATGCAAAAATCTTTTCACAAACCACCTTGAATGGAAATGTGTTCCAACAATCAAAATCACAAATATAAAAAAATTAAGAACTCATTAACCATGTCTTGTGATTATATCTTATATAATATATCATAAGACAAGCTCTCATAATTCACTTTGCCAAATACTTCAGTGCTAAAGAAAAAGGAACTATGAAGGTTGGTGGCAGCTTGGCTATCAATATTACCACTTAGTTTGATTAATTGCAGCCACATGAATAGCCCTCTCACTCCATTTCAAATCATTCCATTTATCGATTACCCCATCATAATGGAATAGCATCATAGTAAAGTTCTCTGGATAGAACTGGAAATAGAATCATTGTGAACTATTAAAAATTAGTATCATTAGTTTAAACCTAACTCGTTGCCCTCTCAATGCAACACTTTAGAAGTATACAGAACAAACAATCCAATAAATATATAACTAAAGAAATACCTTCTGAAGCATTTTCTTCACATTTTCTTTTTGCTTTATTCCTACGAAATTGCAGGCAAGTTCTATGGAGTTTTTCTCTTGTCCTGTCAACAAAGTAATGTGTCATAATCAATAGATTTATCGCTGATAATGATTTACAAATCAAAAGAATACAAAATTCTATTGCATACTTGAAACCAATAAAGTAATTGTAAGTTTCCAGCCACCCACATAACTAGAAGCAACCCAGGAATTGAATTGTGTTGACTGCATTAAAATTGCCTATTTATTGGGTTATATGTTCTTATTGGCTGAATGTTAACCCAAGACTAAGAAACAAAGATTTTCATCCACAAACGTGGATGTTATGTTTTTAAAAGGATGCAAGGATGCAAGTGAGGAATAAAATCAAATCGAAGCCCCAAATTATGATATAGTGAATGAAAAACAACATAAAAGAAGTTCAAACCACAAAAAAATCCAATACATTTTCTAATCTCTTATATGAACATTTATTAGCATCTGCATAATTTCACGGGTCAAGTTCAACTAACCTCCTCCATTGGTCGCCCCACAATGATCGCATCTCAAGGTCTAAAGTTTCCTGCACTGCTACTTTTGGCAAGGCTCCACTTTCATCAACAAATTGCTCTTCAGACTTGCTCTGACCAGCCAAAAGTTCATCAAAAAGAAGACTCAATTTAATAGTCCTTCAATTCATATCAATTACAAGAATAAAATTAGAAAAACCAAGTTGAATTGAAGGTTGATGGGTCAAGGCATGGCAATATGTAAATGTTGTTGGAAAAAAATGTGTAGTTATATGGGATGTTCAAATTTGTGATGATTAACTCTATATTTCTATAAAAAGTCTGAATGTTGGTTCCCAAATGGAGAGAAGCAATTGTGTACCCTTCTGTTCAAAACAATCAAGCACATGTGCAAGTCACTAAGCAGTTCATTAAAATATAAACATCAAAAGAAATAGCAACCACTCTTATCTAATGAAGTGTTGACAAAAGCCATAAAATAATATGACATGAGCAAACCTTCAAGATTTAACAAATAAGCAAATGAAATTAAGTAAAAAGTTGAAACTATTTTAAGAGCAATTGCATGAATTAATGAATGAAAAAAAGAAAATTGAATTGATGCTACTTATCTGGCATTTTGAATAGACAATAGCACATTGAGAGCATAAATACCAAGCTCAAGCCATGTTCAACACAATAATCTTCAATTCATAGCATTCGAAAGGCGAAGATGTGGGTAGAATATGTTAGTGTTGAATACACATTTCACAGCAACCATTGCTACTAATTCCCATGGCACCAAAATCACTAGATCTGTAATGACTATTTCGAAACAAGTGCAACTATAGATTCAATAAATGGGTGTGTTTTATATATAAAATAAATTGGCCATAATTGCAGTCAAGTGCCTGGTTTCTAGCATGCACAACCATAATTTCTGTAAATGGTTTTTTTTATACATACATAAGATGGCCAGAGTTTCAGCCCCATGCTTGGGTCAATATGGAAATATGCAAAATGCATTCATAAAAATGCTCTGATTTACTGAACAGGGCCATGAAAATACATGAAACTGAGCACCCAATGGTTTACAAAAGAATCCTTAGGAAAACAAATTCATCCTCTTTGGAATGGAAATTCAAAGAATCCATTGATACTAATTCCCACACTACCAGAATCACTAGATCTGCAGTGATCAAGAGATGAGTGTGGTAATACTTAGTCATGAGTGTGGGATCGGTGGTCGGTGTGCTCCGAGGCCACCATATGTTTGATATGGATTAGAAAATCCAAGAAAATCCAGAGGTAAACCATAACTAGTGGATGGAATTGGTTTCAAGATTAGCTAATAAATCAGCTTCTCTATTAATATCTGATGCTTTTGGGATCTAATTGTGATGCAGTTGAAATTTTGGAAAGCATTGACAATTTGATGGATGAGATAATGCATTTTCCAATCCCCTAACATGGCTTTGACTGACATAAGCATGTTATATATATATATATAGTTAAGCAAAACAGGAAGAACTACCGAATTTATAGAAAATACCGGTAGTCACAAACATCAACTGGGAAAAAGTCAAACACATCTACCCTAAAAAAATAGAGAGTAAAACCTAAAATCAAGACCTTGAAGCCAACCACCACATTAGCATGCTTAGATTTGGTAAGATGGTCAATTATATATATATATATATATATATATATATATATATATATATATATATATATACACACACATATGTACATATATGTATATATATACATATATGTACATATATGTATATATATATACATATATGTACATATATGTATATATATATACATATATGTACATATATGTATATATATACATATATATATAGTTAAGCAAAACAGGAAGAACTACCGAATTTATAGAAAATACCGGTAGTCACAAACATCAACTGGGAAAAAGTCAAACACAGCTACCCTAAAAAATAGAGAGTAAAACCTAAAATCAAGACCTTGAAGCCAACCACCACATTAGCATGCTTAGATTTGGTAAGATGGTCAATTGTCACTTTAGAATCTCCCTCCATGTGAAGATGCTTTGAACAACAAGGATCCTATTAAGAGTTTAAAGTATTTGGTGATACCCAATCCCTATGTATCATGAGTAACTGATGATAATATCTCCTTTTCATTTTTGTTTGATTTGACATTTCCTTTCCCTGATGATGGGGCCAGTAGAGAGGCCCAAAATGTCTAGACCCAGTAAAACTATGAAGTTAATCCCATAAGAATATTGCAACAAGATACTTTTCTGTTTTGTAATTTCCATCGCTCAAGTCAATTCTAATCTTCTTCTAGAAATGAAATAAAAGAAGCTGATGAATTGCTAGGAACAACTTAAATATTTATTAAATAGAAAGATTGGAAGATGTTAGAACTTTAATTAAAGAATGATTAAAACAACTAGGTGAGTCTGATATAAACTAGTAAGGCCAAGTGGGCACAAAAAAAAATTTGAAGGATGTAAATTCTTTCGAGAATTATTTACTTTTGTTTGGACACTTGACAAGATGACCAACGAATTTGAGCCATTGCCAAGGCACCAAAATGTGGTCTGTTGTAGTTTCTCTACCTGTTCAGTTTCATCTCTAAAACAGTTTCTATACTTGATGTATCTTGTTTGCATAAGAGTGCAATATTCAAATAAGTTAGCAACAACAAATGGGCTTAAAATGACCTTAACCAAAATTTTATGAAGACATGCGTGATGATGAATTTTCTATAGCAAATACCACAATATGATGAAACAATCCAAAATAAATAATGGCACAAAATTGTGAGGAAAATTAGCTTTTTAAGCCATAGAGCCAAAATCCACACAGCTTATCAACAACATGCTGTAAATTATTTCAAACGTGGATAGGTATAAGCCTTGCATTGGATGGATGTATCTTCTAGCAAGATACCACATTTCTCCCTTTCTCTTCCACAAAAACAAATCCAATTTTCTGAGGATTCATGACTGAAGAAAATGTTGGAGTAAAAAGATACAAAGAATAACAGTGAATAAGAGGACGATCTTTATAAAAATAAGTTTCTTCCTGATATGCATCTTAACAAGCCTGTAAGCATCGGTAGAAGTTTGAGGGTAGCCTGTGGGTCTGTCCAGGGATGACTAGCACTCAGGGCCATAATTTAACATGTCAGAGCACAAAACAACTATTCCTGGTACCCCTCTCTGGTATGCTCTTTTTATGTCATCTGAGTTTTCCCTCTATCATGTTTTTCCAGTGAAGGGAAGCTTCGTAATGCAAAAATAAAACATGGACAGCTAGAACATGTGAGATATGTTAAAAACTTTAAAAAAATATATGGAAAACAACACTTACTTCAAATTAGCGATTGGAGATCTAACCAGCCAAATCATCTACAACAACCATGGTAGCAAACTATTCTACTTCTTTCTTGTGAGAATGACCACCAGTGGAGGGGTACCTAACCCTATTCAGGTCACAAAAGCGATAGATTGAGGAAGATTGTCAAAACACTAATTCAGAGTCCCATAAACAAGCAATGGAGGAGATTTTCCCATTATATATTCCTACATTATATAATTTTTTATCATTAAAAATAAATCCAAAAGAGAAAATACCTATAGATGGAGATGTTCCAAAATTGTTAGGGTCTGAAAAAGGGTTGAAAAGCTGCCTTTGTTTGCTTTGAAAACACAAAAGAGAAAACAAAGAATGAAACTCTACATTAACAAAAAATTTCATGTAACAATTCACTCAAAACATTAAATATTTCATACAGGTCCTAGGCAATTAATCTAGTTCATGGCTCATTGAAGATTAACAACACCAAGCTTGTTTTCATACTAACTGGGGATTTTGAGAAGTGAGGTTGCTTTGTGCCCGGCGGTGACCAAGCTCTGCAGACACTGAACATTGGCTACAAATTCAGCATTTTTTATGTGAAGAAATTTATTTCTTCAAAATAATATATTTAAAACAAATAAAAATAATATATATATGAAATTAGGGTTTTGAATACAAATTACATAACTATACAACCAAATACGAAATCAGGTTTCACTGCACGTGAAGACAATACATACTCCAATATTTTAGGACAATAGAAAGAAATGTGAATTGAAAATCAATTATAATAGAGCTCTAAGCCCATTCCGTTTTGAATTTCATACTTCTTCAGAATGCCTGTCACAGCATTTCACCCTCACCTTCTTCCTCAGCTTCAACACCAATTCTAACATCCTATAATAATGATAATAGCAGGGTATGCAAATAAGAATGGATATTAGTTGGGAAGATCATCTGGTGCATTATATGTATTTTGCAACCACCAGATCTCGAGAGCTCCTCATGGCGCACACGCGTCTGTCATGATGAACGAAAAAATAGGCGTTTGCCAAGTGCCTTCTCTCCACTTTATTATACTTGAAGCATGTTTCTGTTACAAACTTTGCACTACATATTAATTAGACCAAAAATTGCTTTCTGATTGGCCCACAATAGTGAGTTTAATTGGGGGTTAACACAAACATTAAAAAATCCAAAAAAATTCACCAACCAATCATACCTTGCTCTCTGTGAATAAAATACCCGAGCTAAATTCAGGCTCTAAATATAATACTGGAGCTAAATTCTCCCACCAATCACAACAGGAAAATTACTTTCAAAACCATAGGATAGTAGATTAATTTTTCTCCAGCCCAAATTTTGAGGACAGGTTTTTCAAAAAAAGTTAGGCAAAAACAATAGTCCTCTGCTTAACGCAGGGACTAATAAACCCTAAATTTGTTTAGCGGCATGATAGATTTTCATCGTAGAATTGTGATGTAATCGGTCAATAGAAAAATCTAATCTAGTTTATAATAAGTTGATGACTTCCTGACACATTCGAAACATTTGAAGTAGGTGTCGTAGATTGATCGGCACCTAGCAAAGTGGTTATCCTGCACGGAGCGAAATAAAAGCAACCCAATGATTTTATGGCAGATTATTAAATTTATATTTAGTTGTTGATATATATATACACACACATTCAAGAATGGATGGATGTTGCAAATAAAATGCTTTATTACAATTAAGACAAATTTTCTGTGTTTTTAAATTCATGCATACCTTATTTATAACCTGTGGGTAGTAGTCATAACACTATTCGAGAATATAGTAAATTTTGGCTGGTATTTTGGTTTTGTCTTTCAGTTAGCTGGTCTATATTACTCTACTTAAATATCACACTCTTCAATGGTTAAACAATCAATAGGAATTTTACACATTATCCCTACTAGAAAGTGCTAAATAATTGTCCTACTTTTATTGGCCCAAATATACTTTTGACCTTTGAATTAGATGATATTTAAGAATAGTTGATCTATATAGATTGTTTTTAAAAGAACTATTTTTCCACAATTCAAGTTACGATTTCAAATGTTCAAATAGAGAAATTTGTAGCTTTGTTGATACTTATTTTGAGGGATAAGTTGATAACCTCCTCAAGAGAATATAGTCATTTAATCGATACTTTTGTCAACTTATGTAAAGCTTTTAGTGTTGATGTTTTAGCTGCAAGAGATATCCTTCATCCAAATTTAAATAATGAAAAGTCACATATGAAGAGACACCAAAGCATATGAAGAGACGCTGATGCATATGAAGAGTCACCTTGATTTGTATATATACATCAATTCAATCACTTCATTTACACCTCTAGCAGAAGTTCGGTCATTCCTTTAGCAGCAGAGCAGATTTCAAGGGGAAGCATATTTATTTGAGAAGTGTCTCCATTCATTGTATATACTCAGCCTTGTGTAAGGCCTGATTCTGTAAATAGATTTTTGCTCCTTTTATTTTGATATATAAGAAGAGATTATTTGCTGGGTTTTCCCAAGGTAAACATTGTGTTCATTGTCTTATGTGTTGCATTTTCTGATTGCTTACATTTCTAATCCTAAAACTAACATGGTATCAGAGCGGGTCTAAGAAAAGATCAGATCAGATTTGTTTAAGCAGCAAAGTCTTCTTCTTATCTAGGGCAATCTATCTAAGCATTGAAGATGGTGAACGGAGTCAAGGTTGAAGATAGGCTTGATGGTGCATCAAATTTCACCTCTTGGAAATTCAGAGTTCTTATTGCACTAGAAGAAAATGATCTTCTAGACTCCATGGAGAATGATGTGCCCGAGCCATCCGATGATGCTGAGAAAACTAAATGGGAGAAATAATGACTAGTTTCTAAGATGTCAGGGAGGGCTTGAAAGACAGCAGAGAAAACCCTTACTACGATGATCTTCACCCTTTGCTTGTGGAGAAATATTTGCTCAAGGAAAAGGAATTTAAAAAGGAGGCTAAATTTGTGCAAAATTCTTGACCGCCAGAAAGGGAAATATTTGAAGCGAGGGGTTCAAAGGATGATGAGTTTCCTAAATCCCCATGTTTGAGGAAGAGGAAATGCGGCAGCAGTCTAGTTTTGATTACTGATATCACGACCATGAAAACCCTGGTGGAGGCAGTTATTTCATGGTAGCAGAGGTTTTTCAAGGAGCTGTTGGAGAGCCTTGAGAGGAAAGACTAGTTTAGAGAGCAGATGAGGCTGGAGAGGGATGAGAAGAAGAAGAAAGATCTCTCACATTCAGTGTTTTAGGTGTGACAAGTATGGTCACTTTGCTCAAGATTACAAATTAAGGTCTACACAACTTGTTTCTACTACCGAAATTGCCATGGGACATCTCAGAAGGAGCCAAGCTCTAAAGTCGATTCAAAAGGTTTCTTATTCTAAAGTCGATCAGTTTCTTCGAAGAGGAAGAATTAACATTCAGGAGTCTGACAAACTAACAGAGGCAACCTTGGACGAGGAGGTCAGGAGGTTGATTCTAGTACTTGGAGCTTCAGAGGGAGTCACATCATCATGAAGGTTCCTCGTAGCGTATATTTCTCTGAGATGGAGAAATATGAGGTGAAAGCCCTTGTAGTGTATATTTCTCTGAGACAGAGAAATATGAAGTGAAAGCCCTTGTAGTGTATATTTCTCTAAGATGGAGAAATATGAGGTGAAAGCCCTTGTAGTGTATATTTCTCTGAGACAGAGAAATATGAGGTGAAAGCCCTTGTAGTGTATATTTCTCTAAGACAGAGAAATATGAGGTGCGAGCCCTTGTTCATCTCTGAGACTGAGATGGGACATCATGTTGAGAGACTCCATGACGACATCACATTGAGAGACTCTATGATGAATCCTTTGTACTTATGTTTTTTCACACATGGGAGTAGCCATGGTGGATGTCATGTTGACAGACTCCATGACGACATCACGTTGAGAGACTCTGTGATGGGCACTTGTGCACATGTTTCTTTCCACAAGTGGGAGTAGCCATGGTGGACGTCATGTTGAGTGACTCCATGATGATATCACATTGAGAAACTATGTAATGAACTATTTCACAAATGGGTGTAGCCATTGTGGACGTCATGTTGAGAGACTCCATGACATGGATATCTAGAAGGATACCTCCCTAGCTAAGAGGGAGTGTTGATGTTTTAGTAGCGGGAGATATCCTTCTCCCAAATTTAAATAATGAAAAGTCACAAATGAAGAGACACCAAAGCATATGAAGAGACACCAACGCATATGAAGAGTCACCTTGATTTGTATATATACATCAATTCAATCACTTCATTTACACCTCTAGTAGAAGTTCGGTCATTCCTTTAGCAGCAGAGTAGATTTCAAGGGGAAGCATATTTATTTGAGAAGTGTCTCCATTCATTATATATACTCAGCCTTGTGTAAGGTATGATTCTGTCAACAAATTTCTACTCCTTTTATTTTGATATATAAGAAGATATTATTTGCTGGGTTTTTCTCCCTCGAGTAGGAGGGTTTTCCCAGGGTAAACATTGTGTTCATTGTCTTATGTGTTGCATTTTCTGATTGCTTACATTTTTTATCCTAAAACTAACATTTAGTCCCTGGTAAAACTACATACCTCCCTTGATTCTTGTGGTATGGGATATATAGGCGGTTCATGTTAGATGGACTTGGGAAATTAAGTCAAGCTTACTGATTTTGTGTTAAGTCTGCAATTCATCTAAATCACTTGACAACGTGAGTTTAATTATGCAGGTGCGCTTGATGAAAGAGGCAGATGTGGAAAGATAGGCAAATGCTTTTCTATGATCATTAAATTAAAAATATATAAGACTAATTAACATGTAAATGATTTATATAATGAGCCAACAGATTGGGTTGTTCAAGGTTAGTTGATTGTTCTTTCAAAACTTTTGTAAACATTATTTATATGGACACTAAAATTATGTTAAGTTTTAATCATTCTTTGTTAGATCTATAAGGATTTTGGTCTTGATTCATAGTGATGTGTTTGGTCTTGCCGATATATTTTCACTTGCAAAGCCCTTGTATTATGTTTCTTTCATTGATAATTTCTCCAAGAAGAGATGGGTTTATTTTCTTAGAAATATATTCAAGGTCTTCTATAGGTTCAAAGAGTTCAAAGATCTTGCAAAGAACTAAACTAAAAAGATTATCACAATGTTAAGAATAAATAACAGCGATAAATTTTGTTTGGAGTTAAATAATTTTTATAAGGACAATGACATTGTGTGGCATAAGACAACTCCATACACACCTTAATAGAATAGAGTTATAGAGATGATGAATATGATGGTGATTGAGAGGGTTAGGAGCATGCTTAGTGGAGTTGGTTTGGATAAAAAATTATAGGTAGAATTTGTGAGCATAGCTTGTTATCTAATTAATAGATCTCCTACATTAGCACTTGTTGACAAAATCCTAGAGAAGGTTTGGATGGGAAAAAATCTAGGCTCACTTTAGCATTTTATATTGTTTGGTTGAGAGTCATATGTGCATGTGCCTAGGGAGAAGAGGTCTAAGTTGGACTTCAAAGTAGAAAAATATGTCTTACAATCAATTACAATAATGGGGTGAAGAGATACAAGCTTTAGAAACTTGTAAGAGGGAAGATTATTTACGATCAATATGTGATCTTCAAAGAGATTGGGCCTTTTTCTACAATTGAGAAACAAAGTGGTAATGTAAGGAGATTGATGTACCTGGAAATTCAAAGACCAAGGAGGTTGCACCTAACGATAAACTAGAGATTCATGATGGACCTATAAGTATGGAAAAGTCACACAGGCCAACATGGCAGTCCAATGATAATGTGATAGTCCATCTCACAACCCTTGAAGGTGTGAATCATACTTCTCTTAGTAATTTCATGCTTGATGACACATCCACCAATCTCTTTAACCCCTTAGCCATCTTTTTCAAGCTTCAAACCGAGTTCCAAGACTTTACACTATCCAAACACCCCTTCATAGATCCTCATCAAGAGGGTCACCCGAGTGACTTTTCTCAAGTTGTAGGGACACCCAGGCAACCATCCTGGCAAAAGGTATGACCCTATTGTCTTTGGATGTGTGTAAATCTATCACTTCTATCCTTTTTCCTTAATTTTTAGCTCATTTTTAGGAGTATTTTTCATTAAAAAATGATCCTCCTCTCCCTATGTTTCCAATACAATCTCTTGTTTACTCCCACTCTCTTGCAAAAAAATTCTAATTCAATCTCTGGTTCACTACCAATCTCCTCTAGAACGTTTCCCAAATGGCTTCAACCTTCTTTAGTTTTCTTCTTGTTTCCTTCTTATCTTCCCACCATTCGAGTTGCTTCTCAACCTATAAATATGCCTCTCCTTTATTGTTTGAGGAAGGCTATCAACACTCTTGCATTCTTCCTAGAAACTAGTTTTCTTCTACTTATAATCCCTCGCTCACAATAGGAGGTTAAAAATATTTCAAGTACATTCTTGCATTCTTCTTTGAGCTAATTTTCTCTTGAGATTCAAGCTTATGAAAAGTAGCACCATAACATTTTTTATGCTCACACAAAGACTCAGAGAGCCTTTTTTCCAGTATTTCCCTTTAGCTTCTTTCCTTTAGCTTTTTTATGCTCTTCACAAGACCTTGTGAGCCTTGTACTTCAGTTCATGAGCCTTTTCCTTTAGTTTGTGAGACTTTTACTTTAGTTTTTCCCAAAGCTTCTAAGCTTCTTTTCCATTGCAAAATTCTCTCAAATCCCATGCTTTTGTGTCATCAAGTGGAGTACCCACTTGCTATAGAGAAGGTTACCGATCAAATCTGGATCACTAAAGACACTATAATTTAGAAAAAAGTGTTGCCTTTAACTTATAATCCTATATTACATGAAATAAGAGAGGGATGGGGTTGAAAGATGCTAATTTATAAAAACTAAAATACAAAATTGGCAAACTAAATTCAAAATTGTAAATAATAGAAAGTGTTAGGATTAAGGTGCCATCAACCTTGTAAATCCTATGTATTTAACTATAATTATTTTTTTATGGGTATGGTAATTAATTATTTATTGGCAATAGTAATTAATTATTTACTATGAGACATTTATTATTTATCGGTTAGAGCATCTTTGGGAATGTAAATGAGGTGATAAGGTCAAACTAGGCACCCATCTTGGAGTGGTTATTATTGGGCTAATTATTACATGCATAAGAGAATCTTTGCATAATCTATTGATAGTCTATGATGCATGTAAGAGTATCTCCTATTTGTAGGAGATTGTATGACAAACTAGGTGCCCAAAATGGATAGATAATTTTAGTCAATTATGACAACCTGTGAGAGGATGTAATAAGCTGTAAGAGGCTATGTTTAGCATGTTGGTGAGATTCCCAAGGTGGGCATTGATATTTGCATATCTTAGGTGCCATATTTCTATAAGAGAGTTATGACAACTATAAGAGACTACTAATATCTTGTTGATTAGATTCCCAAAATATGGCATTAGATTTTTCCCATGTTGGGCGCCACATTCTATGTGCTCTTTTGTATCTTGTATTTTCTATTTAACAAAATTTTGAGGAGTGTAGAGTATGAATTGAATGTTCACAAGTGCACAGGTGCAGTCATATTAGATCAAAGATTAAAGGAAGTGAATATATTGTAATCTTTTTCAAAGATAAAACAACTTGGCCTCTTTCTTAGTGGAGTTTTTTATCTAAAAGGGTTTTCTCCATGTAAATACTATGTTGTGATTGATTCCTATGTGTTTGTTGATTTCCTTGTTGCTAAGTTTACATGCTTTAATCTCCATTTGGTATTTTACGGATTAAATTTTAGATTTTGTAATATAATTTTAAATTTTTATATTGTAGTGGTTTGCCTTCATTTCTAACATTTGGTATCAGAGCCTGGCTAGCTTTGCTTCTTGGGTGGAAGAGTGAAGGTTTTATGTGCTACAATGGGAGTTCTGGTTAAATATGTTTTGTATATTTGTGTGTTAAACCCATGGTTGCATCTACATCTTGATTGGATATTGAGAAGTTCAATGGAACTATACAAGTTGTGGAAGTTGAAGATGGAGGATCTCCTCAAAGAGAGGGATTAATGATTGGATTTGACAAAGGAAAAGAAACTAGATAAAATAGACTAAGATGAGTAGGATAAGATGGAGAAGAAAGCACAAGGAACAATCTAACTTTGTCTTGTAGATCAGTTCTACTGAATGTAGTTGAAGAGTCCACTGCATATTCTCTATGGAACAAGCCAAGAGTTTGGTAAATAAATTATATTTGAGAATAAAATTGTTTTCTCTAAAAATGAAGGAAGGTGATTCAATTGTTGAGCATTTAAATACCTTTAATTTGATTTTCAATCAATTCACCTTTATAGATGTTAAGATTGAAGAAGAAGATAAATGCATTATGCTTCTTTTTTCTTTACCTAAGTTATGGGAGAATTTATTTCTTACTATTACTGCTAATCTCAAATATCCCAAGTTGGATGCTCTTGTTGTTGGGAATTAAGGTGTCTCAACCTTTGCAAATTCCTCGCATCATTTATTTAATTGTATATTTATTTATTGCCTAATATTGTATTTACTTGCACATTCAGTTTGGTCACTTAGTTGAGGTGGCATGGTGACATGTCATCTTACTTGGAATGTGACTTGGATGGTCAAGTCAAACCTACATGGATTTGGGTGTCCTGTTTGAGGTGGCACTAATATGCCATGTGTTGGCATCTTGTGGTATGTGGAAGAGGATATTCCATATGATAGAATCTATGACACGTAAGAGCCAAGTTTGGAGATTCCTATGACAAGTGAGGACAAGTGTCGGTGAGTATCTTTGCATGAGGGAAAGGCATCTTTGGGTGCCCAAGTTGGATTATGACATGTTGTAAGAGGAATTTACTATATTTAGTCTTGTATGATGGATTCTCTTACAGCATTTAAGGTTGTTATGTTGGGAAAATCTATGACAATTGTAAGATGCGCGTAAAAGCATATGTCATAGTCTATTTTTAGCATGGAGCACTCCAATCTTGAAAAGTCAAATCTGCCATGTATGACAGATGTAAGGGATGTATTTGCAGCTTGGACAAGTGTCCTTTGATGTGGGGAAATGGCCATGTGGCCAAGGTGGATGCCTATCCCAAGAAGCTTCCAGTATTTACCTTGTAATCTCTATATATTGCATAGTTTGGAGTTGTAGTTGCATAGTGTTTTTATAGGTACTGTTATGCTACCGAAATAACTCCAAAATCGACATTTAAAGACTCTTGGAAGAACTTGCATTGCAAGTGTATTGTAAACTATTATTGTTTCAGATAATACATTGTGCAAGTTTCAGAGTGTGGGGTTTTTTACCTGAAAAGGTTTTCCCCATGATACATCTTGTGTCAATCTTTTGTGTTGTGTTGTTGCTGTAATTTCTTATGTTATATGTTTAACATTGCTACAATTATAAGGATTAAAATAAATTTGCTTACATTTCCCCTCATTAGATTAGTGTAGGAAGTGTGTTCTGTGTACCTTGCTTCCTTTCAGTTGGTATCAGAGCTTGATCACCTGTGATCCTAGTTGTTGGGTAGGGGTTTTTTGAGCTAATCTTCGATTGAGTGGCAGTATGTGTAGAGTATTCTGTGATCTTATTGCAACAAGAAGATGGAAGGCACATCCAGTAGAATAGAATTGGAAAAGTTCAATGGAAGCAATTTTGAGTTGTGGAAACTCAAAATGGAAGACATGCTTGTTGACAGAGATCTATGGGAAGTAATTTTCGGTGTAAAACTAGTGACAATGTCACAAGATGATTGGGATCTCAAGGATTGGAAATCTAAGGGTCTTGTGAGACTCTATTTGGCTGACTCTATCTTGTTAAATGTCCATGAGGAGAAGACCGCAAAGGAGTTGTGGAAGAAACTTGGTGATGTTTATCAAGCCAAATCCCTAGTAAACAAGCTATTCCTATGAAAGAAGCTATATTCTCTAAGGATGGAAGATGGAGGATCCATTGTAGACCATCTAAATGCCTTTAACATGCTAGTTGCACAGTTGACATCCGTTGGTGTGAAAATGGAGGAGGAGGATCGTTGCATGACCTTTCTTTGTTCTTTGCCAGACTCATGGGATCATCTTGTTATGGCCATCGGGAGTACCACATCCACTTTCAAAATGGATGAAGTGGTGTCTACCCTGTTATCTGAAGAGATGCAGAGAAAGTCATTCGAGTCAGCCAAAGAAGCTCTTGTGGTTCGTGGAAGACCCAAAGAAAAAGGGAAAAAGAAAGACAAGAAAGCTGAAAAGGGCAAATCCAAATCCCGTGGGAGATCCAAATTTCCTGGAAAGTCCAAGGTAGTGTGTTGGAACTGTGGAAAAATTGGGCACTTTTGAAAGGAGCACAAAGAGGAGAAGAAGAAAAAGAACTCTTATTCCAATTCTGACAAGTCACAAGATGATGGTGATGTTTTTGTTGCAGTCTTGGGCACCCATGCATCTAAAGATGTGTGGTTGATTGACTCCAGTGCTGCTTTCCACATGACCTCTCATCGAGGTTAGTTTATAAAGTATGAAGAATATGATGGTGGGAAGGTGTACTTTTGTGATGACTCTCACCTAAAGATAGTTGGCTGTGGAAGAGTCTTGATCTGATTCCCTAATGGACAAGTGAAGGGGATCAATGTGGTTATGCACATCCCCGGTTTAGCATGAAACCTGCTCTCTGTAAGTAAATTGAATGATGCAGGTGTGCAGGTTGTCTTCTCAAATGGAGGATGCAAGATGACAAGAGGATCTATGGTGCTTGCTAAGGTTACTCAAAGAGGTACTTTGTTTTAGCTAGATGCATGCACTACTCAATGCAATAGTTCTTCTAATTTGAAGAAAAGAGCTTCAGTCACTTCATCCTCACCATTAGAACCAGTAGCAAAGAAATGTGTTGCTTCAACTTCTGATGGTAGTGCATTTTGGGTACCTAAGGGTGCACATGCTTTGGAAATGAAACTCCCTACTGAGAAGACAATGTTGTGGCATGAGAGACTTGGCACATTGGTGAGAAGGGTCTTAGAGCCCTGAAAAATAAAAACCTCATCGAGGGGTTAAATGATTGTAATCTTGAGTTTGATTTTTACAAACATTGTATATATGGAAAATAAAATCGTGTTTAGTTTTACTCGAGTTCTCATAAGTCTTCTAGTGTTTTGGATCTTATTCATTCTGATGTGTTTGGTCCTGTGAATGTTCCTTTGATTTCTAAATCATTATATTTTGTATCATTCATAGATGATTACAGTAGAAGGACATGGATTTATTTTCTCAAAAGAAAATCTAATGTCTTTAGTCAATTCAAAGAGTTTAAAGCTTTTGTTGAGAATCAGACTAGTAAAAAGATTAAGTGTTTGAGAACTGATAACGGTGGTGAGTTTTGTTCGGTAGAGTTCGACAAGTTCTGTAAAGAACATGGGATTGAAAGGCATAAGACAACTCCTTACACCCCGCAGCAAAATGGAGTTGCAGAGAGGATGAACATAACATTGATGGAGAGGGCTTAGAATATGCTTAGCGGTGCTAGCCTCGAACAAATTTTTTGGGCTAAAGCTGTAGCCATTGCTTGCTACGTGGTTAACAGATCTCCTACTTTAGCGCTTGTTGATAAGACACCCATGGAGGTGTGATCTGGTAAGAAGCCTTCGTTGAGACATCTTCATTTTTTTGGTTGTGAGGCATATGCACATGTGCCTAAGGAGAAGAGGTCAAAATTGAAGAACAAGGTAGTTAAGTGTATCTTCATTGGCTATGGTGTCAGTGTGAAAGGGTACAAGCTTTGCGATCCTGTGGCTAAAAAAGTGTTGTATAGTAGAAGTGTTATCTTCAGAAAGATAACGCCTTCTCTTGTTGTTCTACAGCTAGAAGAAAAAGAAAAGAAAGAGGATGTGGTTCAGTTTCCTTCTACCCCTGAGAAGACTGAACCGAAAGACCCTGTTGGACCTGATGATGAGGAGAGCTCTAGCAGCTCTGAAAGCTCAGAAGAAGAAGTAGAACCTCCACCTCAACCTTTGAGGAGGTCCACATGAAACAAGAAGCAACCTGAGAGGTTTGGTTATACATTGCTTGATTCTAGTTGTGCTTTTTCTTTGCTTACTAACATTGATGAGCCTAGAACTGTGACAGAGGCTATGGGCATGAAAGATGCAAGTTCTTGAAAGGAGGCCATGGAAGATGAGATGGTTTCTTTGGAAAAGAATAAAACTTGGGACTTGGTGCATTTGCCTGATGGACAGAAACCCATTGGATGCAAATGGGTGTTCAAGAAGAAATTTGGAGCAAATGGCAATGTCAAGAAATACAAGGCCAGATTGGTTGCAAAAGGGTATTCACAAGTGGAGGGAATTAATTATAGTGAAATTTTCTCTCCCATTGTAAAGTTGACATCTATTCTGTTCCTATTATCTGTTGTAGTAGCTTATGATTTAGAAGTGGAACAAATGGATGTGAAGATAGCTTTCCTTCATGGTGACTTGGAGGAAGAAATCTACATGTCACAGCCAGAGCACTACATAGTGAAAGGTAAAGAAAATTTGGTTTGCAAGTTAAAAAAGTCTTTGTATGGATTGAAACAATCTCCTAGGATGTGGTACTTGAATTTTGATGCCTTTGTGTTGTCTATTAGATTTCTAAGATCAAAATCAGATCATTGTGTGTATTACAAGTTTGACAATGATCATATTCTCATTATTGCACTATATGTTGATGATATGTTGTTGATTGGGAATGGTAAGACTATGATTTCTTATTTGAAGTCTCAGTTGTCAGCACAGTTTGAAATAAAAAACTTAGGGGCAACCAGGTATATTCTAGGGATGGATATCCGAAGAGACAGAGCAAACAGAAAACTTTGGTTAGGCCAAAGTAAGAATGTTAACACTGTGTTGGAGAGATTCAGTATGGTGGATTGCAGACCATTGATTGTTCCTGTTACGATGGGGACAAAGTTATCTGTGAATGATTGTCCAAAGTCTCCTTTTGAGACAGAGCATATGAGCAACGTACCTTATGCTAGTGCAATTGGTAGCTTGATGTATGCTATGGTCTGTACAAGACCAGACATTGCCCAAGCAGTGGGAGTCCTTAACAGGTTTATGGCTAATCCTGGATGGGTACATTGGGATGCAGTGAAGAGGGTGTTCAGATATTTGAGGGGTACTTATGAGTATTCCTTATGTTATCATGGTTATCCTACGGGACCTCTGCATTCTATGAGTATTCTTGGATTTGTGGATTTTGATTGGGTAGGTGACATTGACAGTAGGAGATCCACCAGTGCTTATGTGTTTACCATGTTCAATGGTGCAATTAGTTGGATGAGTAAGCAACAACCTATGGTTGCTTCATCCACGACAGAAGCAGAGTACATGGCAGCAACTCATGCTTGTAAGGAAGCCATTTGTCTTAAGAGGTTGTGTTCAAATATTGGTGTTGATGCAGGATAGATTACTATCTGTTGTGACAGTCAGAGTGTGATTTGCCTAGCAAAGAATCCTACTTTCCATGCCAAAACAAAGCATATTGATGTTTAGTTTCATTTTGTTTGAGATATGGTAGAAGATAGGAAGGTGATATTGGAGAAGGTAGACACTTTAAAGAATGTTGCAGATGCATTGATGAAACCAGTGGACACAGAGAAGTTCAGATGGTGTTTGGAGTCTATGGGCCTCTTGGCCCCCTAGCAGTTAAATCTTGTCATTTCTTTTGGCTCTTGCAAGGTGTTCGACAAGTGGGAGAATGTTGGGAATTAAGGTATCTCAACCTTTGTAAATTCCTAGAATCATTTATTTAATTGTATATTTATTTATTACCTAATATTTTATTTACTTGTGCATTCAGTTTGGTCACTTAGTTGAGGTGGCACGGTGACATGTCATCTTACTTGAAATGTGACTTGGATGGTCAAGTCAAACCTACATGGATTTGGGTGTCCCATTTGAGGTGGCACTAATATGCCATGTGTCGGTATCTTGTGGTATGTGGAAGAGGATATTCCATATGATAGAATCTATGACGCGTAAGAGCCAAGTTTGGAGATTCCTATGACAAGTGAGGACAAGTGTCGGTGAGTATCTTTGCATGAGGGAAAGGCATCTTTGGGCACCCAAGTTGGGTTATGACATGTTGTAAGAGGAATTTACTATATTTAGTCTTGTATGATGGATTCTCTTACAACATTTAAGGTTGTTATGTTGGGAAAATCTATGACAGGTGTAAGATGTGTAAGAGCACCTGTCATAGTCTATTTTTAGCATGGAGCACTCCAATCTTGAAAAGTCAAATCTGCCATGCATGACAGATGTAAGGGATGTATTTGTAGCTTGGACAAGCTTCCAGTATTTGCCTTGTAATCTCTATATATTGCATAGTTTGGAGTTGTAGTTGCATAGTGTTTTTATAGGTACAGTTATGCTGCCGGAATAACTCCAGAATCAACATTTGAAGACTCTTGGAAGAACTTGCATTGCAAGTGTATTGTAAACTATTATTGTTTCAGATAATACATTGTGCAGGTTTTAGAGTGTGAGGTTTTGTACCTGAAAAGGTTTTCCCCATGATACATCTTGTGTCAATCTTTTATGTGTTGTGTAGTTGCTATAATTTCTTATGTTATATGTTTAACATTGCTGCAATTGTAAGGATTAAAACAAATTTGCATACATTTCCCCTCATTAGATTGGAGTAAGAAGTGTGTTCCGTGTACCTTGATTCCTTTCACTTGTTGCAACATTGTTGTCCTAGGAAATGAGAAAGAAAGCTATGGATAGCTCAATGGATACTCTTTTTTCTTGAATTATTATGTTTAAGAGTTAATACATATACCAAAATTATTTATCCTTGACTTATTTTGACAATATTTAACATTCCTTATAATTGTAATTTATGGAGGTGACATAATACCTAAGTATTTTCTCTTGTTACTTATAACTAAAATCCAAATATAATGACATGCATAATGTTCATAATAGATTTATGATTCACCTTTGAGTATTATGGTAGCCTTTAGAAAATTAAAATTATACTACTTTATTCAACTAATACAAGATCCATTTTCTAAATTTCTATATTTCACTAAAAACATCTCTTAATACACATGTATACTTATTCAATAGGAACATAAAAAAACAAAGCAATAGTAAATTATGCATGTAGAGAAAGGTCTCATTTTATTTTGACAAATTATATTTATCTACCCTTAACTAGAAAGGACTTCTTAATCATACAAGTTCAATCTATCTACTTATTCAATGGAAGTCGTTGTTATCTTTCCAAGTTCTTTACATTACCCAAATATGCCTTCTTTCATTATCTTCAAGATCCTAAATATCATAAGAGATATATTAATTATTAATTATTACCTTATTAAGATTGACTTGTAGCACTAGATAATCCTTATTCATTGGTAAGGTAGATTCCCTTTAAGTTTCGTTAGGTACAATTTCCTTCAACTGAATCACTATGTTTTCTCAACTTAAATCTTAACATATTAATTTTCCTAGTTCTTTTGATTCTTTTGAATTATTGAGAATAATTAAAACCCTATAGATACCAAGATGAATCAATTTTCCATCATTCCTTTTAAAAACCTTAGGGATCATGAAGACCAAGTTTTATATATACAATTCACAACCCATCAATCAAAATTGAATCTTTGATAACAAGATATATTTTATATTCCTACAAATATAAAAGTCTCTTTAAAAGTCTTATTTCATTGCCTAGCAATCTTAGGTAGTATGAAAAACTAATAATTAATACCTTTACCAACTCATAATTCTTACAAGATTTTAGTCTCCCTTTTTTTAAACATTCAAGACATTGACATTAAGTCTTTAGAAAACAAGAGTATAACGTATACCTTTTTTATCATAATAAATATATAATAATGAACTCAATATTTTCTGTTCAACTTCTAGAAATTTAGTTTACAACCTTGAACATTTCCGATATAAAGGTTCCAATAAAAAAATATCAATGTTCTTCATGTCTTAATTTGTAGTATAGTGCAATAACACCAACATTCATATGTGCATTATTCTAGCTCCTCACAACCTCAAGTGGTGTGGTAAGGGGGTAAGTTAACCCCCTCCATGTGAGTACAAATTGCCTACCCACCTGACCAATGACAAAAGAACTAAGAATACATCTAAGATAGGAAACAATATGGCAACAACTAAATCACACATTTTAGCATAAGGGTACACCCAGCTATTTTATTCCATACAACTTAAGAGTTGGTAGCATACATTGAAACTACACAATCTTGACAAGTTGTGACCAACTTCAAGCAACTTGGCACTAGAGTGTATAGTTGCTCCAAAATTGCTACCAACAACTTGTAAGTGATGTAAAACAATATAACCTTGGAATACACCTTACATCACACTACTTGGACATTTTATTATTAAGTCAACAACTATGGGAACCTACCACTAAGATTTCATGCTATAGTGTTAATTTTAAAATGCATTATAAAAATTTCCACAATAGTTAATTTTCTTATAACAATTTAATCATACCATTGATAGTATAAGATACCTCTACTAATCTTTGTTTGATTAGAAACCGGCACAACTTACTTTCATATAAAGCTACTTAGCAGATGATATACAATTTTCGCATGACTTTTTCTTTATCAAGGTCCATGATGATACAACTTACCAATCAATTAAGGATCCTCTATAATCATAATCTAAATATTAATATAAATCTAAAAAAATTTGTGAGCATGGGCTCACAAAAATAGAGTGGAGTAGTAGAACTACTCTTTTAGGTTGTAGACAACTTGCAACAAACTCCATTGATGTATTAGGCTTAGAAAACTTCTTCTGCCTCTTCCAACATCTGATTGGGACACTTGTCATCCTCCTCCACCAAGTGTGCACTTTCTTCCTTGTGGATTCACATCCACTATAAACCATCCTCCTCCACCAAAGGCTCTCTCTTCTTCTCCTCCAAATACTCTCTCCTCTTCGCTCCTCTTTCATGGGCTCCAACCAACTATCACCTGACCTACTCCTCCACCACCAAAGTTCCTCTACCAAATAGGTCTCATCCACACAACCTATAGCTTCTACACACAAACTATGTAACTACAACTTTATCCACTACAACAACATCCTCTTCTATTTTCACCATTGAAGATAAATCATCATAACTGAATGCAAAATCAAAATTTACCTCATCTACTACAACTTGTCCTTCTTCACCATTCGCTACAATGTTTTTATTTTCACCATCCACTGCTATCACTATCTTCATGTCCTCCAAAGGACTCACAGTTGCATACTCTGTCTTCTCATCCTCTACAATCTTTGCTGCATTCACTTCTATTTCCTCTTCATCTTCAGCCACTGCTACACCTTCCTCTTCCTCACTCACTACATGTCCATGCCTTCATCCGTTGGAAATCCATTCACTGCTTCTTTCTTCTTGACCTTCTTTACCTGCACATAGAATATCAGTTGCAAACACAACTCTGTCAGAAAAATAATGAGACTCCTTCATACCCATATTTTCCTCTTTCTCACTTTCTTCTTCTATGTCTTCATCATGACATACTGCTGCCATTTTCAATGTCTTCTCTAATCTTACCTCCACTCTTCTCAATTCCTCATGAATTGCCTCTTCATCTTCTTCCTCATCCTTCTCTATACACACAAATTTATCTACAAACAAATAATCATCAAAAGAAGTATGGGAATTTATCTTACCCATATTCTTTGTTGCCTTCCTCTTTTTCATCATTCTACTCTCCTCCAAGGTATCCAACCTTCATTCTCTCCTTTCAATAAATGAAATTCTCAAGACCCTGCCCAAGGCAAGACTCATACTTTTCCTCCTTGCCATCTTCACACATAATTTGCAATCTTACAATCCACAATCTTTGCAACCTGTACACACTTAAAGGTACATATCAATTCAGAAAAAACCCTTTCCAGTTACAAGTCCTCCCTGCAACAAAATCACTCTCACAATCAACTCTGTCTCACGGCTTCAATGTTTTTCTCTCATCTCCCAATTGCTCAGGACTCTCTCGCACACCTGCAACAGTTCTCTTGAGCTCCTAAGACAACATATCTACTTCTCTCTCGACCCACAGGTCCTGGTGCAGACTGCCTCACGTTCAACACTCTGTCCACCACACTCAAGAACATGGCTCTGATACCTTTTGGTGCAATCATGACCAAGGGACCTTATCAGGTAACCCAATCACACAACTCGATAACACCACAGAAATTTAAACTCATAAACAAAACAGAAATCATTCTATTAAAAATTTCACACACACCAACAATTACAAAATTCATTAGCCTTTTAAGCCTCATCCCTCAAGGCTTACGATACAATACCCAATCATGCTCACAGTACCAAATCACTTCCAATCTACTATAATTTTGTCCCTATTCCTCCCCTCTAAGGAATCTGCCTCTTGAGAAAATCTCCACCTGAGAAAATTCTCCAACTGATAAAGTCTCCAACTCGAGAGATTCTCTAACTAAGAACATCTACCGAACTATGATGACAATTTGCCTTTTTTATTCTTCCTGAGCAAAATTTAAACCATTAAGGAGTTATTCAGTTATGGAACCAAACAGACAAGTTTTAATAACTACTTGTCAAATGGATTAAGCATATTCCCATACACTAAAAATGTGGAGCTTTTTAAAACTTTACATCCCATTAAAAACAACCTACAAAAAATAACTTTTAAAGCCATTGGCAAATATTCGATTCTTTGATCCTCAATTGTCAATGCCTATTGGCCAACGCCCCTTGAGTCCGGCAAAAATCAAATTTTGTGATCAGACTCTTTCCTTTCAAATCAGCAATTTCGTCCCTTTGCGAACCATCCCATTGAACACTTTATCAGCAAAGGTTCGATTCCACAAACTTGGCGCCATACCCTTTGTTGAATAAAATGTGACTTTTCCAAAACCTTATCAGATTATTGACAAATGTTTATGTTTTTCAAACCTTCGCTACAAGTATTTGTCGGCAAAAAAATCAACTTTTGAAACTTTACCTTTTGAAGTATGCCTTCACCTAACTCTTATCCCCTTTATCAGCTAAAATTGATTTTGTCAAGCCTTGGTCTCATTCTTTTATCAGCAAAATGTGCCCTTCTCGAACCCTATTGACATATCGGTGAATTGCTGAAACCACGAACTAGCTGAAGACAGAACATTTTCCCCCTTATCAACAAAGTGTCCAATCTACGAACTAAGAAAAATTGACTGCCTTGAAAGCCCTATCGGTGAAATGTGTCCATTCTTGAACCCTTGTCGGCATATTGGCGAATTACAGAACCCACGAACTAGTTCGCAAGTGGAACAGTTTGCCAATACTAATGTATAAGATACCAACTCTTTTATCAGCAATTTGTGAAGATTAGGAACTAGCTAGGACTTATTCTTTTCTCTCTATCGGCAAATTGACCATTCCATAAACTAAAGAAGTCTTGGCTCAACGTTCAAAGTTCTTATCAGCGGAGTGAATCATCACCATTTTGCCGACTAAGTTCAAATTCTCGCAACTTTTGCCTACAGTGAAGAATCTTCATTCAAAAGACTTAGAAAATTTATGCTTCCTTGAAGGCTTTAGTCGAGAAAGTCACCTGTCAGTGAACCGGTAAATCGACTAACTGCCGAACTGGAGAATTGGAAAAGTTCACAAACTGCAGAAGTTCCTTCGACTAGCCATACCTTAGTCATTTTTCATCCAAATTTCACCAAATTGAAACTGGAGAAACCCATTAAGCTCTTCTACAAGATGATGTTTTTTTATTTGCCCAAATTGAGTCTGAAAATATTCCTGAAGCAAAACTACCCAAAACCAACATAGAAACGAAAGGCTGAAAACCTAAAATATTTTTAGGTGATGTTGATTGCTTGTGGACCCGGATGCTCCTGCATCAGTATATAATTGAGTCCTAGAATCTAAAAATGTAATTTTTTTCAAATTTTGATAAACGGTGTAAAAATGACACCAAAAATACTAGACATAGGTTTTTCTTGGAAAAAAAAATACATTAGCAAAAGAACTTGAAGATGGTAACCTTAATGTTATCATATTTTTTGAAAAAAATACATGGTTAGAAAAGATAATAAAAAAAACTTGAATTCGTCCTAGCATTTTTTCGTATTTTTAAAATTGTGTAAACCATAGGAGAAAGCACACATGATATTTGGTCCAAAATTTCTAACTTTTGTGAAAAACACATCCTTGGGATCCAAAAGCTACTTCCAACCCTTAGGTTTGGAATTTCCCAAAGCAAGCAAAAACGTGAACGTGTTATAACGCGAGTGCATTATAAACAGTTAAAATGAATTTTATGCATCTCTCTCTCTCTCTCTCTCTCTCTCTCTCTCTCTCTCTCTCTCTCTCTCTCTCTCTCTCGTCTCTCTCTCTCTCTCTCTCTCTCTCTCTCTCTCTCTCTCTCTCTCTCTCTCTCTCTCTCTCTCTCTCTCTCTCCTCTCTCCTCTCTCTCTCTCTCTCTCTCTCTCTCTCTCTCTCTCTCTCTCTCTCTCTCTCTCTCTCTCCATTTTGACTTATTTTTCCACCTCCTCCTAGGGCTCTCTTTTTCACCTCTTAACTCTAGCTTTCCTAGTTTTCATTTTCTTTTCCAATTTTTCCTTTAGATCACACCAAATTTTTTCCATATTTTTACTATTTTCCACCTCTGCACTCTCATCATTCTTCCCATCCAATTAACTTTCATTTTATCTTGTTTCCATTTCATCCCCCCAATTTATATCCTCATCCTCTTTGCTTTCATCCCCCCAATTTATATCCTCATCCCTCTTTGCATGTCCTAGTTTTCTTGTTTCCATTTCCTTTGTCTATAAGAGAGAGAGAGTCCTATTTTTCTTGTTCCATTTCCTTTGTTGATAAGGGAGAGGGAGAGGGAGAGGGAGAGGGAGAGGGAGGAGAGATAGAGAGGAGAGATAGGGAGAGATAGAGGAGAAAGAGGGGAGAGATAGGGAGATAGAGAGTGAGGGAGATGTATAGAGACATAGGGAGAGAGATTGAGAGGTAGAGAGATGATAGAGATAGGGAGATAGAGGTTTAGGGTTGCTCAAGTTTAGGGGTTTAGGGATAGAGAGAGAGAGAGATGTTTAACATGATTAACATTTCACCTTCTACATGTCTGGTTTATTCATTGAGATAAAGATTTAATCATTTAATGTTCAAAAAGGTGTTAAAATAGGTCTTGATTAAAAAGTGTACATATTTTACTCTATAACAATACTCATTTCATCTTCTACATGTTTGACATGATTTGCTTATCCTCATTTCATCTACTATATATATATAGAGAGAGAGAGAGGAGGGGAGAGATAGGGAGATGTCTAGAGACATAGAGAGAGATTGAGAGGTAGAGGGACGATAGAGATAGGGAGATAGGGGAGAGATAGGAAGATAGAGGTTTAGGGTTGTCAGGTTTAGGGTTGGTTAGGTTTAGGGTTTAGGCGTTAGGGGTTAGGGTTTAGAGAGAGGACCTATAAGAGAGATAGAGGAGTCAAAGGGGAGAGATAGGGAGATAAAGAGTGAGGGACATGTCCAGAGACATAGGGAGAGAGATTGAGAGGTAGAGGGACAATACAGATAGGGAGATAGGGGAGAGATAGGTAGATAGAGGTTTATAGTTGCTTGGATTTATGGTTTAGGATTTATGGGTTAGGGGTTAGGGTTTAGGGGCATTATTTAGGGTTTAGGGTTTAGGGGTTAGGGGTTAGGGTTTAGGGGTTAGGATTTAGGGGCATTATTTAGGGTTGCTCAGGTTTAGGGTTTAGAGAGAGAGAGGGCCTATAGGAGAGATAGGGAGATAGAGAGTGTGGGACATGTCCAGAGACATAAGGAGAGAGATTCAGAGGTAGAGGGATGATAGAGATAGGGAGATAGGGGAGAGATAGGGAGATGGAGGTTTAGGGTTGCTTGAGTTAAAATAAATAGTTTGGATATGGGATAATTAGTTCTATCAATATTTTTATAAGTCATTTTTATTTTGACTTTGTTGTAAGATAATTAAATAGTTAAGATGATAAATAATTAATTAAAATGAGATTAAGTATGAACACAAATTTAAATATGCCCCAATTATACTCTTGCAAATTAAATATTTTTCTTTTGTGAAACTTTCCAATTAATTAAAAAATCTCATTTGACAATTAAATTAGATCAAAATGTTAGAGGTGAAGAAGAAATCAAAATTTATTACGATATAATTAGTAAAATAATTAAATGATGTCATCTTATTTTTATTTAGTTATTAATTTATTTTTTGGTAATCCACTTCCTTGTATGTTAGCTAGGGTGAAAGATTGATACATGCAAAGTGACAAATGCTCTTGTGATAACTTGATAACTTTGATTTATTTTTTATTTTTTTATCCGTACTTGCTGGAGGTCACAAGGGGGACCTCCTCCCCATCAACATATCCACTTAGTCATACTTAGTCGACTTAGAAGGCACATAGAAACCACATTTTACTTGGGGGATTCAAACTTGGATCTCCATCGTGAGAACCCTTTGGCCTATGCCATTCAACCACAACCCCGTTCACAATAACTTTGATTTATTAATCATCATTTGAATAGATAAATTAGTTGTCAATTATTTTATAAGTATAATTAAAGAATACTTAAAGCAAATTCATGTAGTAGTTTTAATAAGATTAAGGAAAATAATTTATTAGTTTGTGAGTTATGTGGACTCCTTGTCACTATAAACTTTGTGGGTCCTTCTCTCATGTGATGTGGCATACACATTGTGGTGCATACACACTACAACATTAAGAGTGTATATTGTGTTACTATGTGTAGTGCAATGAAGTCATAGTATAGTTGTTATTTTAAAAAAATAGGTGTCAGTGTTCATGATTATGAGCAAGTGTGGGCATAACAATAAACAACATTGCCAGAGTTTCATGTTGTAGATTGAATTGAGACCTAAAGTAAAAAAAATTTCTTGCTTGACATTCTTAGATACATCACCCTCCTCTTTATTTCTTTTAATAGTATCTAGGGGAATGTCTGAGGCTATATCCCACCCAAGTAAGTGGAGGCATTTGATGTCTCTTTATTCCTTCCTTCCTTGCTAGAGTGTCTTCTACTCTATGTTAACATCAAAATTTATCAAGTTATACTACACAATATCAACTTCATTTCTAACCATCTCTAAGCTTTATCTTCTCATTCTTTCCTTTGTATTGGCTTTGGTTCTTAATTTGATGACAAACATCTCTGAACTCTTCTATCTTGATGAAATATTCATCAAACATAAACTCCTCACAAGCCCTTCTTCTAACATCCTCTATAATGGTATCATTTTCCAAGAGAGTTAACAGTGTATGGGGCATGGGTGTCATGGCTATGATTCTCTATTAGTGCATGCTACGCCCTTAATCCTATAGTGTGTATAGGGTTATGAATAGTCGGCTTGTGGCTATCTTAACTCTTAATTAAGTCATATTATCATTAGTTTATTGTTATTTAGTTGTTTAGGTCGGCCTAAGGCTTATATAGGCCCATCTAAGTCGGCCTAGGTGATATCCTAGGCATAAATAGGTATATATAGGAGGTAGTGAGTCTTATTTCATCATATATTCAGCATTGTGTTCTCATTGAAGACTATTGGAGGTATCCCCCTCGAAGTGGTTTTGGAGGTTGCCCCCTCGAAGTGGCATATTATTATCAAGTATTTGCAGCATATTTACTATTATATTCAGATATTGTGCAAGTTGTTTCATTACAAGTGGTATCAGAGCATGATCTTGGCACCGTAGAGGCAAAATTTTTTTCTCATCATTGGAGGCGATTTTGGGAAGAGTATAACTTTCAAATTTTAGCGAATTTTTTAAAGATTTTTAAAGGGTTTTTGAAGACAATATTAAAGAAGATACAGTCCAGATTTCAAAGGAATTGGAGCAAAAATAAGCGAGTTATTGCAAAATTAGGGTTTGCAACAAATTCGCTCTCAAGGCAATAAATTTGCAAATTTCTTGGAATTTTTTCTGGGTAAGTGGTATCTTGGCCTTAGTAAGTTACAGTAAAAATTTTAGAGAATTTGCATTTCATTTGTGTGATTTATTTCAAAATTATTTTTTCCAATCATGACGGGTCCTTCAACAAGGGGCAAAAAGAATGTTACCACACCGGGAAAAACTCCAGGCAAGGAGGAGGTGGAAAGTGAGGATGTTGATCAAAAAGAATATGAAAATATACTTGAACTTATTCATAAAGAAAATAGCAAGATGAAAGGTGAAATCTTGTCCATTATGGATGAACAAATGAAAGGGTTGGCAAAGTCATGTGATATTGAGAAAATTCTGGAGATACTTTCCAAACATAAGCAGTCACAACACCACGATGTGGAGGAAGAGGATTCTACAAAAGGGAAGGGTGTTTTTGGGTTTGAATCAAATCTCAAGATGGATCATCACACCCCTCATTTTATGGCAAGGAATTTCACACCAAAGTTGGATATGCGAAAGTTTGATGGTCAAGATCCTACCAATTGGCTTTGTCAAATGGAGCAATTCTTTGATATCCACCATGTTCCATGTCAACAAAAGGTGGCCATGGCTTCCTTATACTTGGAACCTGATCAATTCATTTGGTACCGTTGGCTATGTGAAGAAAAGAAAGCAAAAGGATGCATTGTCACTTGGTCGGTTTTCCAAGAAGAACTCATTACTCATTATGGTGAAAATCTTATGGATAGCTACTTCAGCCAAATTACCAAATTAAGGCAAACAGGTATGGTCAAGGATTACATTCATCAATTTCGTACTTTATCTTTAAGAGTGGAAAATGTGTCTACAGAAAATTTGTTGGAGCTATTCATTGGTGGCTTAAAGGATCACATTAAATATGAGGTACGCATGTTCCGTCCAAATTCCATCTCAGAGGCAATGATTATGGCAAGACAAGTAGAGGAAAAATTTATGGTTAATAAAAGGCAAGGTTTTATAAACATAAGAGATAAAAGCACTCCTACACAGTCACTTCCACAACCTACTAGGCTAACACCACAACAAATCGAAGAGAAGAGAGCAAAAGGATTATGTTTTAATTGTGATAGCAAATATAGTAGAGGACACAAATGCACTGAAAAGAAATTGTTCTATATTGAAGGGCCAAGTGAGGAAGAAGAAGAGGTACCAATAGTAGAGAGTGACAATGAGATTGAGGAGGAGTCAAGAGATACTCAACCAATCATTTCTTGCCATGCACTTTCAGGTTTTAGTACCCCACAAACTCTCAAGGTAGTGGGTTTCTTAAAGAAAGAAAAAGTAACAGTGTTGATAGACTCAGGTAGCACTCATAACTTCATCAACAAAACGTTGGCCACTCGTTTAAATTGTTTTATATATCCAGCTCCAGAATTTCAGGTCTTGATTGCAGATGGTGGTACTGTTAGTTGTTCAGGAAAATGCCATAGCATTAAATTATCCATGGGAGATTATCATCTTAATTGTCCAATGTATGCTATCTCAATGGGTGCGGCAGATATTGTTTTGGGAGTACAGTGGCTTACCACTTTGGGAACAATTGAATTGAACTTCCAAGAACTATTCATGCGCTTTCAATCAGAGGGAAGAACAATAGAATTACGAGGGATGCGTGCAAAGTCACCACAGATAGTAAGTTCCTACCAAATGCAAAAGATGTTGAAGAAAGGGGTAGATGGGATGGTAGCCCAATTATTTTCATTAGAAGCATATCACTCAAAGGCTTCTACACCATTGGATCTACAAGCAATTATAGATAAGCATTCTATAGTTTTTGGGGAGATGCCAAAAGGATTGCCGCCTAGGAGAGATCATGATCATGCCATTCAACTAGTACCAGGGAGCCAACCACCCAACATCAGGCCTTACAGATATCCATATGCTCAAAAAAGTGAGATTGAGAAGATAGTTCAAGAGATGCTAGAAGCAGGCATTATCAGGCATAGTCAAAGTGCTTACTCATCTCCTGTGGTAATGGTGCGTAAGAAGGATGAAACATGGAGGATGTGTCCAGATTACAGAGAGCTTAACAAGTTCACCATAAAAGATAAGTTTCCTATTCCAGTAATTGATGATTTGTTAGATGAGCTTAATGGTGCTATTTATTTTACAAAACTTGATCTCCGTTCTGGTTATCATCAAATTAGAATTAGAGATGAGGATGTACATAAGACAGCTTTTAGAACCCATGAGGGCCACTATGAATTTTTGGTAATGCCTTTTGGTCTCACTAATGCACCGTCAACATTTCAAAGTTTAATGAACTCTATCTTCAGGCCATTTTTGAGGAAATTTGTTTTGGTATTTTTTGATGACATCTTAATATATAGTAAAACATGGGAGGAACACTTGCAACATGTAAATCAAGTGTTGGACATTTTGAAGCAGAATCAGTTGTATGCTAAACCATCCAAGTGTATCTTTGGTGTCAAAGAAGTGGAGTACCTTGGTCACATTGTGTCACATGAGGGAGTTAAGGTGGACCCTCATAAGATCCAAGCAATTGTAGAGTGGAAAATTCCTAAGACCCTTAAGAACTTACGAGGTTTTTTAGGGCTTACAGGGTATTATCGCCGATTTGTAAAGAATTATGGTAGCATAGCATCTCCTCTCACATCCTTGTTAAAGAAGGATGCTTTCCAATGGAATGAAGTGGCGACAAGGGCATTTGAGAAACTAAAGGAAGCCATGTGTACAACTCCAGTCCTAGCTACCCCAGATTTTTCTAAAACATTTGTTGTTGAATGTGATGCTTCAGGACATGGAATAGGAGCAGTACTTATGCAAGAAGGAAAACCCATAGCATTTGAAAGTCGCCAACTCAAAGGTAAGAATTTGTTGAAGCCAGTTTATGAGAAAGAAATGTTGGCTATCTTGCATGCAGTCAAACAATGGAGACCTTATCTAATGGGACGACACTTTAAGGTCAAGACAGATCATGATAGTCTCAAATATTTCTTGCAACAGAGGTTATCATCTGAAGAACAACAAAAATGGGTCACAAAGATGTTGGGATATGACTTTGAGATCATATATAAGAAAGGCAAGGAGAATGTTGTGGCTGATGCTCTATCAAGGCGTGATGAACCCACAGAGTCATTTTTATTTGCCATTTCCATGTTACAAGCAGACTGGGTAAATGAGGCAAGAGAAGAGTGGGAGAAGGACATAGATACTCTAAGGCTCATTGAGAAACTCCAACAGGAATCAAGTGTGTCTGACAAATTTTCATGGAAAGGAAATATTTTATGGTACAAGGAGAGGTTATACCTTTGCAAGAATTCAACTCTTAAGCTTAAGGTGTTGGAAGAACTACATGCTTCTCCAATAGGTGGGCACTCAGGATTCCTCAAAACTTATCATAGAATCAAGCAAGATTTCTTTTGGGAAGGGCTGAAAGGGGATGTTCAAAAATTTGTAGCTGAATGCATGGTATGTCAACAACATAAAGGGGAGACAGTTAAGACTCCAGGTCTTCTACAACCCTTATGTATCCCAAGTCAAAGGTGGGAGGAGGTATCTATGGATTTCATCACAGGTTTGCCTAGATCTGAAGGAAAAAATGTCATCATGGTTGTTGTGGATCGTCTCACCAAATATGGTCACTTTTGTGCTTTGGCACAACCATTGGCAGCAAGCACTGTAGCAATAGCTTTTATGAATACTATTCAGAAACTGCATGGGACTCCGAAAGTTATAGTCAGTGATCGTGACCCTATATTTACAAGTAATTTTTGGACTGACTTGTTTTCATGCTTGGGCACTCAGCTTGCTCGTAGTTCATCATATCACCCCCAGTCAGATGGACAGACAGAAGTGGTCAACAAATGCTTGGAAGGCTATCTCCGTTGTTTTGCTTCAGATAAACAAGAGAGATGGGTACAATGGCTACCACTAGCAGAATGGTGGTACAACACTTCTTTCCATACTTCTTCCAAGATGTCTCCATTTTTAGCACTATATGGTTACCACCCACCGTCAATCATCTCTTCATTGCGGGTACAACCAAAGGTTCACACAGTCGAAGAACACATCCATCATCAGCAAGAGGTATTGGCTAGTCTTCGAGAGAACTTGGCAATGGCACAAAACAGAATGAAGCAACAAGCTGATCAACACCGTAGTGAAAGAACTTTTGAACTGGGAGATTGGGTCTTTGTGCGACTACAACCATACAAGCAAATGTCTCTAAAACAACAACATAAAGCTAATAAGCTAGCACCCAAGTACTATGGTCCTTATAAGGTGTTGCACAAGATTGGCAATGTAGCATATAAATTGGAGCTGCCCATATCAACAAAAATTCATCCAGTTTTTCATGTTTCCTGCTTGAAGAAGGTTATTGGGAATAAAGTGGTAGCACAGACTAAGTTACCTGAGCTTGATGAAGAGGGAAGAATAGTTGTGGATCCTGAGAGAATTATTCAAACACGCACCAAGAAGCTGAGGACAAGGGAAATCATAGAATATCTAATTAAATGGAAAAACTCTCCAGTGGAGGAAGCTACATGGGAGAATGAGGAATTCATTCAAAAGCATCCACATTTGGTTAGCATTGAGGACAATGCTTCTTTGAAGAGGGGGGGCATGCTACGCCCTTAATCCTATAGTGTGTATAGGGTTATGAATAGTCGGCTTGTGGCTATCTTAACTCTTAATTAAGTCATATTATCATTAGTTTATTATTATTTAGTTGTTTAGGTCGGCCTAAGGCTTATATAGGCCCATCTAAGTCGGCCTAGGTGATATCCTAGGCATAAATAGGTATATATAGGAGGTAGTGAGTCTTATTTCATCATATATTCAGCATTGTGTTCTCATTGAAGACTATTGGAGGTATCCCCCTCGAAGTGGTTTTGGAGGTTGCCCCCTCGAAGTGGCATATTATTATCAAGTATTTGCAGCATATTTACTATTATATTCAGATATTGTGCAAGTTGTTTCATTACAGTGCATAAGGGAGGCTATAACATCTCTAATAGGATCATCAAGAGGCATGAAATCCTCAAATCTCTTTATATATTCATAGTTGATTAATGGTTGAGGTGGATTTATGCCTATTTCTACCCTCTTTTAGCTAGAATTGGTTGAACGTGCAATGGGAGGATAGAGGTACTATAACCATGGGAGCTCTACTTTTTGATTAAGGACTTAAGGAAGACACCTCCTTAGAGGGTGAAGCTGCAGCTGGCACATATTACACTATTGCCTGGGAGATTGATCCATAGGTGATGGAGGTCTAATAAGAGGCCTCACCTCCAATTTTCTTCTTTTAAAATCAGCCTCTGCATGATTTATTTTTGGTCATATAACCCCTTAAATCTCAACATTGTCAAAATTAACACAGTTCATTCTCTCTATTGGGTCCTTAGGTTATGAGAATTCCCCTTTATATCTAGGGTTATTCCTCTTTGCAAGTTAAATATGTTTCCATCTTTCCCTTTTGAGATCCTTCTCAACTTGATATTTGCAACTTCTAACAAGGTCTTCCCTTTCAATATATTTTTGTTCATATCCTAACCTGCCAACATGCCTTCTTATATTATTGATGAAGCCTTTTGGGTCAAACTATCTTGCATCATCAATTTCCATTCCAAACTTTTCAGTTAGGTATCCCAACTTGTCATACCCTTCTCTCCCAAAGATAGTGAAATCTAAGAATTGGGCTAATGGGGGTATGAAACCTCTTTTCTTCTAACTTCTAAAATGCACATGATTTGAGTTGTGCATCTGCCACATTGCTTCTTAAAAATATAATTATTTTAGGCACCCATTTTGTCAATTTGTGTGGGGCAACTATAGCACCATATATCCTAATGATAGTATACTTGTCATGAAAGAACCAATCACCCCAATTATGGACCACTTTTGATCCTTATTCAAGTGCTCAAGGCCTTAAAAATTCTTGGATTTTTTAGACAACCTTGGACTTTCATACCCTAACCTTGAAATCTTTAAAATTGCAATAACTAGAATGAGGATAGTTTATATCCATGTTGATGGTCCACATTTGAATAGGGAATACAAAACTTCTTGGCACCTTATATAATTTAAGTTGTACTCCCAAAGCATTATCCCACTCACTCATGAACACATGTAACAAAATGTGGCATAATAGAGAATACCACTTGAAAATTTGGTCGGAGCCCAATCTTTTGAAGCTGGGCATCTCATTGTGTAACCTATCATGTAGAAGTTGTCCATAACCAAATAATCTATTAACTTGAGGGTTTTATACATCATAAGATAGCATCATGATTCCTTCCTACATCATTTTATGTGTGTCTATGCTAAGGACTTGATATATTCCTTAATAGGTTTCTTTGTAGTAGCCCTCAAATCTATCTAGGTCAAAATTCTCGAGATCATCAACTAGGATAGGTTCTAGTTTCTTCACGTTCTTGTCCTTTTTGATCTAATGTTGTGGTAACCATTTAACTTTGTGATTGTACCTATACTTATTATACTTTGTTGTGTGATATCATGCCATGTGATATCACACAACAAGGATGCTTTTATAATGACTTGCAAATACAAGAGAGTAATGTGATTCAATCACATGATGCCACATAACTAGAGTTGAAAAGCAAGGTGAATGTTTAACTTTTATTTTCACAAGCCCCCCTATATTCTTAAAAAGCTTTATATGGTGCCACATTATCATCACTTTCAATAAAATATGTGTGGGGAGTTGAATTAGAGATATTTTGGACCAATAGAATTGAGTGCTTAGGTTAATGCAATGATGAGGGTGCCAATTGGGAATACATTGCATAACACAAAGTGGGGGGTAACCAAAAAGTACAACTCTAGAATGTGAAGGAGGCTTTACACTAGGCAACTGTGCTTGTTGTGTGTAGTATGAAAAAGGTATGATGTCACAATGCTAACCAACAACAAGTGATGTAAGAGGCAAATGGATAGATAATTTGATTAAGACAAATACATGGTTACTTAGGCTTAACATTGGATTCCATTGCTCACCATAGGTTTAGTGTATAGCACAAATGATTAATAACTAGTGCAAAGACTCTGCAATGATAATGATAATTTGCACTTGGCTAATCACCAATGTTGATATAGACATAAAGGGGACCACTTAAGCAATGGAAACTATGATTTGCAAGTCAACAACAAAATATAACAAAAGTGCATGTGATAGAATTAAAACCTTAGGTAATCAAATTTTTAGGATTTTCTATAGGATTTAAAATGAGTTTCATAGGGCACGATCATAGTAGTTTATAGTAAAAAGTTTTATGGGTAATTATAACAATGAAAAAGAAGATTGGGTAAGTGTGGGTGAATCAAGGAGAGAAGAATTAACTTAAGTGAACCCTTTTTCTCATTAGAACTACAAGAGGCCAACATGAAGCAATATAGGAAATAAAAGATTATATGGAAGCACAAGACAAACATCAAGAAACATAAATCAGAAATCACAAACAAGAATGCATAGGTCCAAAATTTACACTTGCAACTAAGACATGAAGGCATGATTAGGAATATCTAGTATATATATAAGGTTGCAAAGGCATCAACATAATAAGTTGTAAACTAAAATATATAGGGGTGTCCAATGGTACAAGGACATGTGAAAATTTTAAACATGTGTTTGCCTTTGTCAAGTACAACATTTTTGTATGACAACTTCCATTTAGTCTTAATGATGCAATCATTGCTTGGCTAGAAAATAAAATTGCTCACATTTTCAAGCATGTGCAATAAATTAATATGGTTGAAGAAGAAATAATCAAATTGAAACTTACTCCCCTACTCTTGACCAAACAACTCAATGTACAACACATATGAATCACAAAAACTTACATCATCATGTTCATACTTGTCATATGTGTTCATTCCAATTGATAAGAAAATAAATGACTTCGCAATCCATTGGGAAATTTCAATTGGAATGCTAACCTCCTTAGGCTAATTAATACAAAATTTAAATGCTTCATATTTAGGAGGTTTAAAACAACATACCTGAATTCCCAATTGTTTTGGATTTAAAATGAAAAACATGTAGTTTAAGTATGCAATCAGAAAAGGTTGCATTAGTTTTCTCCTCTAGGTCATTCAAGGAAGACATTTCACTAACAAGGGCTCATAATTTCATCGCAATAATAGGAAAACAAATGACTTCACAATCCACTAGGCAACTATCAATTGGAATGCTAACCCCCTTAAGGAAAATTAATACCAAATTCAAATGCCTCATATTTAGGAGGTTCAATACTTGAATTCTCAATTGTTTTGGATAAATATCATTAGGTAGATCCCAATTGAAAGCATGTAGTTCAAGTATGAAAAAAAAAAGATTGCATTAGTTTGCTTCTCTAGGTCATTCAAGGAAAGCATCTCACTATCTTTAAAACCTACACTTAGGTCCTAATTGAAATTTTCATATCTAGGTGTAACACTATTGCCTTCAACAACAAGGCTAGTACCTTAATCAAAATAAAAAGTCATACTTTTAGTAATGCCAATATATTATGCTCTGGAATAATTGGAGACCTAAAAACCTCATCATCACACAAGATGGTGTTTTCATAATCATTTGAGTTACTCATACAACTCAAATCACCACAAGACAAATCAACTTCATCATCAAACTATAGTGCAACAAGTTCATTGCAGAATGCCACACTCCCATCCATACTACCATTACTAATTGAAAAATATAAGTCAAACTAATTGATAAATGTCTCATATTCAACCTCCATTATAGATTCACATTGTTTTCTCCAAAAGGCATTAACCACATCACATCTTCCATGAGGCAGACAACACATCTCACACTAAGGAAACAAATCAGCACACATAAAAGTTTGATTTCCAACATTACAAAACTTTTTAATCATTCCTATGGATTCAATGTCCAAGGACAAGGGTTCAACACTATAAATATCTTAGATGAAAAAATTTAGAGCTTTGAAAGGTTAAGATTCTCATCAATGCAAATAGCTAAACTATAAGCCTATTGGAGACTTCATGGATCTTATATCTCAAAAGAACACCCTATTTAGAATCAAATGCCCCAAGATACGGGACCAAACTTATATGCTCATTAGGCCTCACATGCTCTAGAATATCCCCTGGAGCTTTAGAAAATCTCATGTTAAATGTATAGATAAATTCATTGTGATCTCTATGTATATTTATGAATCTACTAATTAACATATTGAGTCACACTTTTTCACCAAAGCACTCTATGAATGTTGTTTGAAGAAATAGAGAATTCATGTAGATTAACATACCATCCTATTGCATTATCTTCCAAGGATTGAACAAACAAATTTAACATCACATCTTCATCCTCCACCTCATGGTCATCTACCAAATTGATGAATGATTGAAGATGACCATCACCAAATTTTACACTTTTAAAATAGAACTTCTCTATTTGACTTCTAATCTCATTGGGTATTATTGATGGGTGTTTTGTACTCAACAACGTAGGTGAAAAATAGGTATCTCACCCCTCTTGAAAGGAATCTAATCCTAGGAAACCTAGAAAAAGACTGCCCTAAGGTTTATAATGTTCGGTCTTGACTCATAGGATAACTCAGTTGGATATGTATTTTGTTGTTCCAACGAAGGGGTCTTACATGTAATATAGGCAAACTTTAGTGCATTAGGGTTTGATAGATTCATCAGTTTTTTTATTTGACAATGCATAGGTGAACTGATGTATACTTAGAATGCTACAAAATATGTAATTTCAGCCTGCACCAAGCAATCTGCTAACTTGCATTCATTGGATATGGATTCTATGATAGCACTATGCAGGTTTGTGAAACCTACTCTAACAGGATCTGATAAACAAAATTCAAAAGGCAAGGGGAAGAGAGAAGGGATAGAGAGATCCTATAGATAGCTACAAGAATGATCAACAAACAAAAAGACAGATTCCCAACAGTAAACAAATCTCGGCTTAACCAGGTAGCCCACAATGCTACAGAGACTACAATCTTCTGAGGAGATAAAACTTGGGTTTTCAAACTATGAAGGATTCATCCAACACCTAATTTATGGCACAGTTCAATGAACTCACACAATCAAACTTAGCTCATATAAATATGTCCAGACTAACCATGCACAATGACATACAATCAGCAAGCCATCAATGGTATGGACAGAAAATCCATCAAATATCTGAATAATTGACCACAAATGCAACTGAACAACTAATCAGAAAGATGAAGAGGAACCATGATAACCATATCCAATCAACAAAATAAATTCATATGGCAGCAACAAATGAAATTATGTTTACATTGATTCTGAAAAATGGCAGAGTTTCAAAAATCCTTTTCTCTTCAGTCCTTTCTTCATTTTTTACAATGAGAGGGGTTGCCTTTATATAGAGAGGCAAGTATAGTGATTTTTTCAATGGACGGTGAAGATTAATCCAACACCAAGGGTCCATATTTGACATCATTTAAATTTGGATGGTGGGCAATTACAATTACGGAATTGGCTTTGTCCTTTAGGATAAAGATGAAATTACAACTTTACACCACATGATAATAGGACAAAATAGTCACTTTTTGAGTTGTCTAATGAGACAAGCGACTTTTCCAATGAGTTGATTGGTCAAAAGGAGTATGTGGCATGTTTTTGATGAAGGCAAATTCAACTGGTGGCCTACTGGATTGATTTGTTGTCTGGAACAAGTGTAGACAGAGCTAAAACTACATCCAAAATTGAGTACATTCTTTGCAATTTCTGACAGCAATCTGATCTTCTTAGTTTTCTTCATTCAATCAGGATCTCGGAAGACTTCAACTAAACTCCTAAGGTCTAACATACCAGCTTTCTTGATCTAGGGGCCTTCTTGATGCATTTGCTCCTCCTGTACTTCACATCATCCAATGCCCTGCTTAATCTACAAGAAAAGAAAATGCATAATGAATAATTTTTCAAAAATGTAATTCATTCAAGCAAAGGAAATCAGATTCTTAACAAGATTTAACATTTTAAATTCAATTGGTTTGGTCAAGAAAATGATGTTCAAACCACATATTTGAGACAATCTAAACTCCTCGGCATCAATACAAATAAGATATACTTCCCTTTTCATCTTGCCTGAGTCATAACCACTAACAATGACCAATCCTTCCATCGCCAAATAAAATTCATGGTGAGAAACTAAATGAGAGCTACTTTCTTCATGTTTTTGCTCTGTTACTTCAAAGGTGGTACCACATATGCATAAGGATGTCATGATGTTCTTGATCTGGAGATATAACATTTGCATTTAAAGTTTGATATTCATGCAGTTCACTGACTTATACCTTCCTTGTGCATGAATCCCATTCTCTTGATTCACTAATGGCATGATTAAGATAGTCTTCATATAAATCTGACAGCAATAACTCATAAATGGCACCTCTTTAATCTCAAATGGCTATTCTAATAGACTATTCCCAAACTGTGACAGTCTCTTTGTTGATCGAAGTTATAAAGTATGATCCTTGTATACACATTTCAATGGACTATCTTAACAATACTTCTAGGACCTTGCAATGCACTTAGGCTCCAATCAAATGTTTTCATACATATAGATCATCCATATTTTTGCACCCAAATCTAATGCTCCAATGACTCTATGGATTGGTGTATCATCCTCAAAGCATGATAGACCTCTGCTAGCTTTTGAAACCCTCAACATGTTTGAACACTGATCTACCTTTGCACGGATCTATGGCAACACCGAAGCATTGTTGTTTTACATTGTGACTGTTTTATTACCAATCTTCTTCATGATATTTTGATGACTGCCTCTGCATATTGTCTCAGTATTATCATTAAGAGCATATGCCCATTCTCTCACATCGATTGAGAACCATATTAACTGAATAAGAAATGTAGCTACATCTTGCCTCTATGACCATCCCTGAGATCTGCTCTGCACAATATCAATCAGAAGGCTGGAATAGATTTTCTTAACAACAGCATATTTCAAAGTACAAATGTGATAACCATGTGACACCATAAAAGGCTCAATGAATTCCCTTGATGTAATGTCCCCTTTAAGAAGATCCTTATTTTCCACCTTGCACATGAGAATTACTTCTTAAAGGAAACATTAGTAATAGATAAGATCAATAAATCATATTAAAATAATCAAATAAATAAATTATTTAATTATTCAATCTTAAGTGGATTCATACTTAGGGTTGTTTATTATATGTTAATTTTATTTATTTTCAAACCCTAGTGGAGATGGGGTACTATATCTTGTTAGGTTGCATGAATCATCCTCTACAGGTAGTGCCTTTGTATGATGTAACACATGTCCATTCCACCTTAGGTCTTACTAAGTGCCTTTGTATGATGTAACATATGCCCATTCCACCGCAGGTCTTACTTATTACCCTTGTATGATGTAGCATAGTCCATTCCACCGCAGGTCTTATCCATTGCCTAAGTATGATGTAACATGGTCCATTCCACCGCCGGTCTTATCTACCTTTTGATGTATTAATGCTACTTCTTCCTAACAAGTCTACCTCCAATCTCTCAATGTGTTCTATGATCTTATATCATGGGTTTGTTTCTAAGGACCTTGCCTTCATTATATAAATCAAGTATGATTACTCTTTATTGGGGCTTAATCCTAATGATGATGGATTCTCTAAGCATTTATAATCATGTTATTCATAGATGTTTAAGCTATCTATATCATGTTAGTTATCCGCTCCACCTTGACTATAACATGCTATCATATCATCTATACATATTTATATTTATAATTATAATAATATTTAATCACTAATATTGATATTTTTTAATAATATATTATTTATAATATTGCTTTCTTATATTACTCAATTTATTACTTAAATCTATATTTTAATATCATTCATATTATAATCCCTTTAATTAATATCATTCCGTATAAAAAAACAATGAAATAACTTATAGATATTAATTTATTTATTTCTTTGGGAATATGGGTGTAGCATACTTATCTTATTTTCCCCAGCAATTAATCATGTCTGTAATTCAAACTCATAAATTATTAATTTTATATCTGCTTGCTTCATTGTATTTTGTTGTCTTTCATTGCTTCCTCCACTCTCTACCTTTATATTTTCTTAAATGGTCAATGACTACCTTTTCACAAAGGTCATGTCTTTTTATAAATATATTAGTTGATGCTGCCTTGACGGATTGTCTTAAAGGCAATCTAATATATTATATAATGTATAATTTACATTCATTTATATAAATATGTTTATTATATTATAATCAAAATAATAATTAATATTAATATTAATATTAATATTAATATTAACATTTATATTTATTATTATATAATAATAATAATATGCTATTTTAATATTAATATTTGTATTTGTATTGGTTATTTATAAATATAATATATCGGTTAATATTTAAAATATTTATAGATACTATCATATAATATTATATATTTATAATATTATATATATTTATTAATGGCCTATGGCCAGGATATTTAACATGACATTTTAAATCTTTAATTTAAACAATGCCTTAATATGGGGACATGACACTTGAAGACTTATCCCAAAACTATTCCTTATAACATAAAGACATGCTGAGAAGAAATAATCTCACATGCTTGGGGAATTGTCCTTTTGAACTCAATGTACTATTAACTGAATATACTAACATAGTGATTATGAAGATTCAGACATTAAAGATAGTTTGCCAGTAATTCACATCAGCATAACAGTCCTCATAGGCATTTATAAACTTTTGACCTCTTGTCCATATTTAAAACTTCAAAGTAATAGTTCTAAGAAAGAAAGATAACACCTCATAGCAGCAAGGCTTAGTAACAACCAATATAGAGTTACTGGCATCCATAGTGATTGGATCAATCCTGTTATTCTATGATGAGCATTGATCGGAATACAAATGACTCTGAACTTCTGTGGTATGACCTTCAATAACTTGAACACTTTGTGATGGACCAAAACATTGAAATGACTGCCAAGGTTCGATTGTCCCCTACAACAATAATTGATAACCCTGAATAAGACTCTTTCCATAACAGAAGATGAGGGCAATGACCACCTCTTGTTGTCTTTACTTTTTCCCCACATTCAAATGGAAACAAGCTATGTTTGACTGGGAACATATGACAATGGGCAGTCCCATTAGGTAGGTAGTGATGACTTTTTTTTTTTGGCTGTGAAATCTTTTCGTAGTATCTTCCCGACCCTACCATATTTGAGGACTGTGACAACATTAAGAGTCTCCCTCTGAACAATGTTGATGAGTGTATTCATGATTTCAATAAGTGTCCAATAAGGTGGAGGTCTTACGTTAGTGCGCCCGAAAGTCATCATCTTATGAAGGCTCGTTTGGTCTTTAAGGCTTGAGGTTGCTTTGACAAGGAGCCTCCAACTCTACCTTTCTGTGTCCAAAAAAAATGCTCACCTAAGTTATTTTCATTCAACCAATTCTTATGGTATCCCATCTACTGCCCTCACATTTGGAACATTTATCAAAATTCCTTTAATTCCAATACTTTGACGGATATCTAAACAAGTACGCGGTTTTGTGGGAGTTTTGCATGCTACAAGATATGTGCGGAGTTTTCACGTGCCACAGGAGTTTGCGAGGAAAAGACGGTTGAGCAGATATATCCACATGAAGATAAAATCTCTGCAATATCCATTCACCCATGAAAATCCTGCAAGCATGATTACAACGTCTAATAAGGCATTTGATTCATTCTTTTGGTTTATCTTCTTCAACACAATCGATGCCAATAATCTGCTTCTTCAAAGGCGATGTTTCGTTTTATGTATGCAATCATGGTGTTACTGTTGGCAGAAAACAGGGGGAGAGCAGGGGAGGTAGAACGATGGCCACTAGAAAATACAAAAAACAAAACCCAATGCTACAGCAATGTGTATGATGGACAGCAATATATAAATATATAGAAAATCAAGAGAGATGACAGCAATATATCTTTATATATATTCCTCTATTTCCATATTACATTCAAACTTCAAATACAAACTACAGTCAGAGCTACTGCTCTATTTTCTTACTCTACCCCAGTCTCTGGAGCTGCACAATAAAACAAGTCTAGAGCTGCTGTCCAGAATCTCCGTAGCTGTCTGTGTCTCTGTTGCTGCTGCACACAGAAACCTTCTATTCTCTCTGTTGTTCACCACAAAACATTCTTCTGCTATCATTCTTTTGCTGCTGCAGGTTCAACTCTTCCGTCCTCTCTGTCTCCTCACTTTTCCCTCTCTTTTGTCTCTTGTAACATACCCAACAAAATGGGTGCTCAAACACACTTGAATTTCAAACTCACCTACCTCATTAACTTCTGGTAGGCCAACGGTGCTGGGGAGATATGAGGGGATCCCAATCCTGACGCGGGGGCTGACAGCATTAAATGAACACTGACAGAGGATTAAATTTCCAACACTCCCCCTTAATCTGAAGTCAGGTGTCAATTTGCAATCTTCATTCCAGAACTGATCTCTGAAGATATACATTTGCCTTTGCCTTTCCAGAGCAGATCTCCGGAGCTCTTTCTGTTGTGCTACAACATCTCCGGAGCTGCCCTCTGCATCTCCAGAGCTCCCTATCTGCATCTCCGGAGCTAACTTCCTGCAACTCCAGAGTTCCTTTTCTGCATCTCCGGAGCATCTCCGGAGTTGCACATACATTCCAGAGTTGAATCTTTGGAGTTCTCCTACTATCTTTCCAGATCTGAACCTCCGGAGCTATCTTCTTTCCAGGGCTGCACACCTCCGGAGTTGTCCACAATGCCGAGCCTATCCCTTAGGCATTCAAACGAATCTTTTGGCAATGCTTTTGTGAAAATGTCAGTGAGCTGCTGCTCAGATCTGCAATACTGCAACTGAATCTCTCTTCGTTCTACCAACTCCCTTATGAAGTGATAGCGGATCTCAATGTGCTTGCTTCATCCGTGGAAGACTGGATTCTTTGTCAGGGCTATTGATGAAACATTCTCACAATGAATGGTTGTACCATCTTCTTGCTGCTCATACAAGTCCGCAAGGATTCTTCTCAGCCAAATAGCCTGACATGCAGCTGCATTTGCTGCAATATACTCAACTTCTGTTGTAGAGAGAGAAACAATGGGCTACTTCTTAGATGCCCATGATATCATGCCTGAACCCATGTGAAATACATAGCCGGATGTGCTCTTCCAGTCATCAACATTTCCTGCCCAATCACTGTCTGTGAAACCAACCAACATAAACTCCTCAGATACATCATACAAAATGCCATAACCTGATGTGCCATTCACATACCTCAGGATCCTCTTTCCTGCTTGCCAATGTGTGTCCTTAGGCTTCTCCATGAACCTAGAAATCAGGCTTACAGCATACATCAAATCAGGCCTAGTTAATGTCACGTACATGAGGCTTCCAACCATGCTCTTGTAGAGGGTTGGGTTTACTTCCCTACTGCTGTCCTCTTTACTCAACTTCAGACCTGTGGCTGTTGGTGTAGGGGCAGGTTTACTATTGTCCATCTTAAACCTTTTTACAATCTGTTTGGCATAGTTAGTTTGCGAAATAAATATGCCATGCTCTGTTTGCTTGACCTCAATGCCAAGAAAATACTTCAGCAAACCTAAGTCTATCATCTCAAACTCATTCTTCATTGCCTCTTTGAAATCGGCAATGAAAAGATCACTATTTCCAGTAAAAATTAGATCATCTACATACAAAACAGCAATCAAAATTTTACCTTCATCTGCTTTGATGTAGAGAGTGGGCTCACTGCTACTTTTGCTAAAGCCATTGCTCAACAAATATGAGTCAATCCTGTTGTACCATGCCCTGGGTGCTTGTTTCAGCCCATAGAGGGCTTTCCGGAGCTTATATACTTTGTCCTCTTGCCCTGGGACTTCATAGCTAGGTGGCTGCTCCACATATATTTCCTCTTTCAGCACTCCGTTCAAGAAGGCTGACTTTACATCCATCTGAAACACCTTCCACTTGTGTTGGGCTGCAATTGCTATGACTGCCCAAACTGTTTCTAGCCTTGCAACTGGTGCATAGGTCTCATCATAATCTCTTCCAGGCTGTTGTTTGCACCCTTTGACAACCAGCCTTGCCTTATGTCTTTCTATTTTTCCTTCAGCAGTAGACTTGGTCTTATAGACCCACTTAACTCTAATCACTTGTTTACCCTTGGGTAAATCAGTTAGCTGCCATGTGTCATTCCTCACTATGGCATCTAATTCTTCATCCATGGCCTCACATGATTTCTCTTCTTTCACAGCTTCTTCAAAGTAGATTGGATCACTAGAAGAAAACAATGCAAAATTCAAATCCTCATCATCATCAGCATACCTTGTGCTGTCATAAATCTCCTTCACACTTTTTGTCCTTCATGGCATCAATGATGCAAGTGTGGGGTCTAAATTGCCTCCGGAGCTACTACTATTATGACCTCCAGAGCTGCAGTTCTGATGACCTCCAGAGCTGCTGCACTGACCTCCGAAGCTACTGTTATAACGCCCTCCGGAGCTACTGTTCTCCGGAGTTGCAGACCTCCAGAGCTGCTGATCTCTGGAGCTGCAATGCTGTTGTCTACCTCTGGAGATGTTGTGCTGAACATCTCCGGAGCTGCTGTCCTCTGGAGCTTCTTCATCTTCAAGGGGTATTGTGACTAAAATACCCATGGTGATGTCCATCGTTCCATCCCATGCTTCATTCTCAATGAATTCAATGTCTCTGCTGATCACAAGTTTTTTGGTGATGGGATTATACAGTCTATAGGCTTGTGATTCTTCATTATAACCTAGGAAGATACATTTCTCACCTTTATCATCAAATTTCTGCCTCTTCTCTTTAGGCACGAATGCATATGCCACACACCCAAAAATTCTTAGGTGCTCAACAGTCCATTTGTTGTTTGTCCATGCCTCTTGTGGAATCCTATCACGAACGGCCTTTGTAGGACACCTATTCAATAGGTAGACCATTGTTGCTACAGCTTCACCCCAATAATCATTTGACAGTCCCTTTGCCTTCAGCATGCTTGCTGCCATCTCTGTGATGGTTCTATTTTTTCTTTCAGCTACTCCATTTTGCTGTGGAGTATACCTTGTTGTGAACTGTTTATGAATACCTTCATACTTACAGAAATTTAGAAATTGTTTGAAGATACACTCTCCCCCTCTATCTGTTCTTAGGGCCTTGATATGGCGGCCACTCTTCTTTTCAGCTGATGCCTTAAACTCCTTGAACTTCTCAAAGGCCTCTGATTTGTTCTTCAAGAAGTAAATCCATATTTTTCTGTTGTAATTATCAATGAAGGTCATGAAATATACATTCCCACCTAATGTGGGAGTTTTCATAGGGCCACATAAATCTGAATGCACCAACTCCAATGGTGCTCTTGCCCTTCTTGAATATCCTGATTGAAAAGGTTGTCTATGCTGCTTTCCTAGAATGCAGGCTTCACATTTGCCATCGGGCTCTACAATATTCGGTAGCCCTCTAACCATGCATTTCCTAGACAGTAAACTCAAACCAGAAAAGCTTAAGTGCCCATACCTTAAATGCCATAATTTGGATGGGTCTTTGATGATTGTCCTGAAGGTGGTTTGTTGTCCCACTACTGTGAGCACTGGAGATAGTGCAGGAAACTACACTAGAGATAACGCTGGAGTTAGCGCCGGAGTTAATGATAGAGGAAACATTCTGTTTCTCGTCATCTACACTGCTGCAATGACCTTCTTGCTGCCTCCTCTATCAAATATAGTGCACCCTCCATTTTCCATCAGGATTCTATAACCGTTTTGGACCATCTGTCCAATGCTTAGTAGGTTATGCTTTATGCTAGGGGCATAATAGACGTCTTGGATCTGCATTTTCTCACCTTGCTTGCTAAGGACTGTGATGATGCCTCTTCCTATGACAGGAACCTTTTGGTTGTTCCCCATCATGATTTCAGACTTGACACTTCTGTCAATGGAGGCAAACAAGTTTTCATTACCACTCATGTGGTTGCTACACCCGCTGTCCAAATACCAAACTTCAGGGCTGCTCTTCTCAGCAAGGTTGCACACAATAAATACCTTGGACTATTTCTCATTTTCAGCCCTATTCTCATTTGCTACATTAGCATTTTGGCCTCCATGGTTTTGCTGTTTCTTTCTACACTCACTAGCATAATGACCAAACTTATGACAATAATAGCATTGAATATTACTTTTGTCATACCTCTGATTAGAACTGTTGTTCTTCTTCATTCCTTGATAGCTTGGCTGTGAGTTGCTTGCCTCTTCTTGGCTGTTTGAAACTCCTCTTCTGGAGTTGCTTCTTCCTCTACCTCTTTGACCTTTACCTATGCTGTTTCTTCCTCTTCCCCAACCTCTTGCATTGGTTTGAGCCTTGAAGGCTTGCTCAAGGGAAGGAGCAGATCTATTCAACCGCTGCTCATGGCTTTGTAGAGAGCCCATCAACTCATCCACTATCATCTTGGACAGATCCTTTGTCTCTTCAATGGTTATGACTATAGGGTCAAATCTAGAAGGTAGGCTCCTTAGGATTTTTTCAACAATCCTTTGTTCATCCATGGTTTCTCCATTTATCCTCAGCTGATTCAGCATGGTAGAAACTCTAGTGTGAAAGTCTGAAATAGACTCACTCTCCTTCATCTGAAGGGTCTCAAAATCTCTTCTAAACAGCTGGAGCTTGACTGACCTCACCTTGTCAGTTCCCTTGTAGCTATTCTGCAATATCTCCCAAGCCTGCTTTGAGTAGTTTGTTGCTACAATGCGAGGGAAAATAGCCTCTGTCAAGGCTGCCTCAACTAGACTGAGGGCTTTTGCATCTTTCATCCTAGTTTCCTTCAACTGGTTTCTTTGAGCATTCGTAAGGGTTGCATAGGCTGCTAGGTCTGTGGTGTCTGTGAACCCATTAGTGACCAAATCCCAAAGGTCATTCGCAACCAGAATGGTCATCTTCTTGGACCAGATATCATAGTTCTGCCCATCAAAGTTCGGTGGCTGCTGCCATCCTTTGCTGTCCCCACCTGCCATGCTTCTCAAAACTGAGAACGCTGAGAATGCCTAGACAAACAAGGGCTTATAGAATACCCACACAAACAAGACTGCCCAGAAAAATAAGGCTCTGATACCACTTGTTGGTAGAAAATAGGGGGAGAGCAGGGGAGGCAGAATGATGGCCACCAAAAAATATAAAAAACAAAACCCAATGCTACAACAATGTGTATGATGGACAGCAATATATAAATACACAGAAAAACAAGAGAGATGATAGCAATATATCTTTATATATATATATATTCCTCTATTTCCAGATTACATTCAAACTTCAAATACAAACTACAGTCAGAGCTACTGCTCTGTTTTCTTACTCTGCCCCAATCTCTAGAGCTGCACAATAAAACAAGTCTGGAGCTGCTGTCCAGAATCTCCGTAGCTGTCTGTGTCTCTATTGCTGCTGCAAATAGAAACCTTCTATTCTCTCTGTTGTTCACCACAAAACATTATTCTACTGCTGCAGGTTCAACTCTTCCGTCCTCTCTGTCTCCTCACTTTTCCCTCTCTTTTGTCTCTTGTAACATACCTAGCAAAATGGGCGCTCAAACACACTTGAATTTCAAACTCACCTGCCTCATTAACTTCTGGCAGCCCAACGGTGCTGGGGAGATATGAGGGGATCCCAATCCTGATGCGGGGGCCGACAACATTAAATGAACACTGATAGAGGATTAAATTTCCAACAGTTACCTCCCCCAACATCCATTTCAATGGTCAAACAATCAATAGCCATTTTAGAATTCATTCAAAATAAAAAGTGTTAAATATTTGTCCTATTTTTATTGGCCAAAATTAACCTTTGATGGATGATATTTAAGAACAGCCTCGATAGGCTTTTATATGTGAGCATTATAGTGAAGTCCCCAAAAGACTCAAGAGAATATAGTTGCCGAGCAGACCAAATACAACAGACTTGATAAGCATGGATTTGATTTGAGTATGATAATTTTAAAAACTGGGCATTTATAGCAGCAACATCTTCTCACGTAGCGTAAGGGTGAAGCTACTTGGCCATTCTTTACTTAAAACAATGATTTTCTTCTAACATACGTATACACCATCTTTTATATGTGAGCATTATAGTGTTCAGAGTTGCTACGATGAAAAGAATCTATGCCACAAGAATTTCAAAACTGAACGCTCGATGGGTACAAGTATAGGCTTATACCATTGCGTTTTATATATAGACATCATATCTATAGCATTCAATGAGATTCCCCTATCTTCCATGCTCTGATGAAACGTTCACAGTGCTCGTTTTATTCTTTGATCGTGCATTCCTTTCAACTTGCCTTTAAACAACCCTTGCATCGGAGCAATCTAGGGAGCTGCATCGTGCTTGGTTGTGGGCAATTTATAAGAGAATATCAGATGGACTTCAAGATAGCACTGATATGTAGCTCAAAGGCTGACTTATTCATTGCTTAAGTCCGAGAAGCGATGGGACAGAAAAATCAAACAAAATGGGTGCAGTTGTAGTATGTAGCTTATGTCTTGTCCAATTTGATAATTACAACTTCAATATCTGTTGAAATCCCTCTATCCTTTATGATTTTGATTGATATCCATTACTTGTTTTTCCAAAAGGCGACTTTGCAATTTGATATATGTCTGAGTAATTTTCCCATGAGGTTGTAGATAGTTTGCAGAGATTTAGGGTATTGAGGGATATTGCGGGGAAATGTAGCTTCATCGGATAAAGCGGGAGATAGGGTCATCATGGGATATAATGAGAAAATAGTCTTTAGTGAACATATACGGTGGTAGATGAAATCAGCGCAAAGTTCTCAGCTAAACAGAAAGTGGGAAAAGGCTGCCTGATCAGATGTGCGAGAAAAATAATGCTCACCAGACATATCTAGTGGTGTCTGAAAGCGGCATGATATCCAATGAAGGGCAAAAAGCCTGCTTGGTCTAAGAGTGCATAACTAATTTACCTAGTGGAACTTGTAAAGGTCACAAGATACATCCTGCTGCAACAAATTTTAGCTTAATATCTAGTGAACCCTACTTGTAGCGCAAAAGCTGAAGAGACTCCCTTCGCATGCACAAAAATAATCAAAACTTTTTGCAAACAAACCATGAAAAACACCAAACAGACCTAGGTCATCACAACTGCCCAAATTCAAAGCAAATCTTGCATTCTAGGCACCATTTCACTTTCTCATCATCATAAAAAAGAAAAGCTGAGACTCCAAGCCAAAGGTAAAAAGGAGGTCTCCATTTGGAAAAATGGGGCATGTGTCTAGGGCACAACAAATGGTGATTTTATTAGGGAAATGCTCCCAAGCATTTCAAAGATAAACAACAGTCAAGAACCTAGAATATCTGGTTTTGCACCCACATACCAGGTTGAACAAACATGAAAATCCAGGTCAAAGGATTAGAATCAAGAACTTAACAAAACCATCAATGTCCCAAAGATCTAAGTGTGTGCAGATGAGTTCATTTCCATCCTTCAGTTGTCAAGATCATCTAAGCTCCTTTGCATTAAGCTACATGATTGATACTCACCTCATGACCTACTTGGACATTGCCTTGCTGCCAATCAATCGTTTATAGCCCCGACGAGGTTGTCTATATGATTTCACTCAAACATCGCTCTACTGCCAGCCAGGCACCCATAGCCTCGATAGAGATGATTGAATCCTCCGGCTAATTGAATGATGTTATGGGAGTACTAAAAATATTGCCTTTTTGATAAATTGCTTCTTTGATGATTCAATTAACTTAGCTTTTGATATGAGTACTAGAAAGTACCACATACCCTTATAGCACATGGTAAATATCACATGGGCTACGTATATTAGTTCAACTTCATCGGGCTGGGAATCATAGTGGCAGCAAAGGTGAGACCTTAAGATGTTTCACTCAATGCAAGATCACCCAAACTCACTTACAAACTTCGGAATCGTTAAAGTGTAAAAAATATGTGATCTCAGAAAAATTCAAGTTAAGTTAAATAGCGGATTGATCTCCTAAGAACTGATATCATGTCATCCAACACTAATAATGGGACCCACCATATATCCCTAATTCATGACCACAGTTTCTCCAAGAAAGAAACAGAAACATAATCCAGAAAGTGACATTGCATACACTGCAAACAACCCTGTCCTTTACCAGAAAATGGAAAACCTAGAACAAATAGAAATCCAAGAAACTAACCCTAAAGCAAACCAACAACCTAAAGCAGGAAAGAAAAACAAGAGCAACAACTAACAACTAAGAAAAGGCGGCAAAAACAGAAAGTAGAAACCAAACTAAAATAATAAACTACTATTTGAAACTTAACTAGAAGCAAGCAAACTTTGTACAAAGGCTTTGGACAACAAATATGTACACTTTCTCCTGATAGATTTCTTAGTATATGCAAGAGTGATAAGGCACAGGTTAATGTCCTAAATCTGGCAAACTCATCCTTGTACTCTAAAAAGTAAGGTATAGGCAAGCTAGGTTCATGTTCAAGGCACCAATCTTGTAGGATTAGCAATTAAGGAAACTCATTGGGGCCATGATCAATCTAGATGCAAGTCATCTTACCCAAGTTACCATAATCAAATTTATAACTGTCGGAACTGAGTGAGAAAAGGGAAGATACAACCTGATTTGCAATGCCATCAATCGGGAGTGTAAGTTCACCACCTTGTTGCATCACACCAAATACTTTTTCACCTTTAGGAGGTCTTAGTTCATGGTGGATCATATCCTACACCTTAGATGCTTTTGGGTTACTGGATGCTACAATAATCTCCCAAGTGAGCAGAAAATCTAGACAACTATCTTCAGAATGTCGATCATTTGGGTTTGTTCTACATGAATTGGCCCAAGAAGAGTTTGATATGTGTGGTGAACTCCCATGAAGTAACATATTCTTGCTCATTATAGAAACCAATTCGATTATGTTGTCAAGTTCCTTACATGAAAAACCTTCCAAGCCATCACTCTGCATGATTGTCTAATTTTTACTCTCAAATTGCAAACTTCCACCCTTATTTGTCGTCAGTGGGCCAACATCCTTTAGGTGGGAATCTTCTTTATTGATGAACTAGATCAACCTCATGGACATATGATATACTCGAATCTGCTTCATCAAAATCAATCAAATTCTCTGAAAAAACATCATTTGAATTGCCCAATAACTCTCCTTTTTCAACTGATGGTTGATATTGGACTGACAATTCATTGTCTGCAACAACTGGGTCTCTTCCTTCTTGTAGGACTAGATCCATGATGTGAATGTTGCCCTAAAATAATGCATCATCTTGCTCTTCTCTATTTGTCTCAACCTGAGACTCTTTTGAAGCAACTGCACCGGTCTGATATGTTTGATCGTGGTGGTATATTGGGTTGGTACAGTTAGGAACTTGATTGCTTTCCTCCAGGCAATCTGATTGTGACTCAGATATGTCAACTAAAACAACTTCCTTCATCCCTGTCCATGAATTTTCTTTATCGAGAGGACTGATCTCTTCTCGTTCTTGCATGTGTTTGACCTAATCTAACTATTGTGCACACCTGATTTCAAGCTTTGAACCATTAGCAAGTTGAAATGAATTGTTGTTCTCCAATTTTGCATCCTCAAACTTAGGCTTAGAACCTAACATCTCAAAAGCATCTTGTTGCTGATCTGCATCCTCAATGTGATTATTCATCATGCCTGATTCATCATTCATTTTATGGATATCCTTAGTAGTCATAATATGACCCTGTGTATTGCTCTATTTATTATCCTGTGACTGAAAATCAGGTTTTAACCATGTTGGGATAAAATATCCTATGACTGATTTATCAGGACTCGGTGACTCAGAACTAGATTTTAACCAATCAGAGATTACATATTCTTCAGTTGGGTGACCTGCAGGCTACATGCATTCTCTTCCATCATCATCCTCATCTTGATATGCATTTCGATAAGTAGCTTGAGGGACTTCAGTTTCCTTCACTAGTGTATCACCTAGTTGGTTCTGAATGGAGAAGAACAGCTAAGGAAACATGTTTTCCCTATTATCTACATTAGATGGTTCAACAAGTGGGCCTTCAATGTCTTCCCACCAATATTTCTTTTCAGACTTATATACTTCTTAATAAGGGAATTCCCCATGCAGAGCCCTATCCACCTTCTGGATGAAGGTCTGACAATCAATCTCAACATGTTGATTCGTAGCATGGATCCTGCATTCCTTGGATGAAGCTATATCACACAGTGTTAGTGGAGACTAGTGCTTTGCTATGTTCTTGTCTACTGCCTCCTTCCAAAGTGATAAGTATACATAACTAGGAATCTTAGATAGCTTAACGAGAAACTCCCGAGGTAGGTATGCTAGACTACCCATCTCCTCAACATTTAAACCCTTGAAAGCTTACATCAAAAATTTTCATGCCCTCCTTCTAGCACCAAGCTGTTGATGGGTGTTTTTGCACTTAACAACAAAGGTGAAACATAGGTATCTCACCCCTCTTGAAAGGAATCTAATCATAGGAAACCCAGAAAAAGACTGCCCCAAGGTTTATAATGTCAGGTCTTGACTCGCAGGATAACTTAGTTGGATATATATTTTGGTGTTCCAACCAAGGGGTCTTACATGCAATGTCGGTAAACTTTAGTGCATTAGGGATTGATAGATTCATTAGTTTTCTTATTTGACAATGCATAGATGAACTGATGTATACTCAGATTGCTACAAAATATGTGATTTCAGCCTGCACCAAGCAATCTACTAACTTGCATTCACTGCATATGGATTCTGTGACAACACTGTGCAAGTTTGTGAAACCTACTCTAACAGGATATGATAAACAAATTGCAAAAGGAAAGGAGGAGAGAGAAGGGATAGAGAGATCCTATAGACAACTACATGAATGATCAACAAACAAATAGATAGATTCCCAACAGTAAACAAATCTCTGCTTAACTAGGCAGCCCACAATGCTACAGAGATTGTGCAATCTTCTGAGGAGACAAAAGGATTTTCAAACTGTGAAGAATTCATCCAACACCCAATTTCTAGCACAGTTCAATGAACTCACACAATCAAAATTAGCTCATACAAATATGTCCAGACTAACCATGTACAATGACATACAATCAGCAAGCCATCAATGGTATCGACAGGAAATCCATCAAATATCTGAATAATTAACCACAAATGCAACTGAATAAGTAATCAGAAAGGTGAAGAGGAACCATGATAACCATATCCAATCAACAAAATGAACTCATACGGCAGGAGCAAATGAAATTCTATTTACATTGATTTAGAAAAATGGCAGAGTTTCAACAATCCTTTTCTCTTCAATCCTTTCTTCAGTTTTTATAATGAGAGGGGTTGCCTTTATATAGAGAGGCAAGCATAGTGAGTTTTTCAATGGATGGTGAGGATTAATCCAACACCAAGGGTCTAGATTTGACATCATTTAATTTCAGACGGTGGGCAGTTACAATCATAGAATTGGCTTTGTCTTTTAGGAAAAAGATGAAATTACAACTTTACAGCACATGATAATAGGACAAAATAGTCACTTTTTGAGTTGTCTAATGAGACAAGCAACTTTTCCAATGAGTTGACTGGTCAAAAGGAGTATGTGGCATGTTTTTAATGAAGGCAAATCCAACTGGTGGCCTACTAGATTGATTTGTTGTTTGGAACAAGTGAAGACAGGGTTGAAACTGCATCTAGAACTCAGTACATTCTTTACAATTTCTGACAACAATCTGATCTTCTTAGTTTTTTGCATTCAATCAAGATCTCAGGAGACTTCAACTAAACTTTTGAGGTCTAACATAGCAGCTTCCTTGATCTGGGGACCTTCTTAATACATTTGCTCCTCCTGTACTTCACATCATCCAGTTGCCCTGCTTAATCTGCAAGAAAAGAAAATGCATAATGAATAATTTTTCAAAAATATAATTCATTCAAGCAAAGGAAATCAAATTCTTAACAAGATTTAACATTTTAAATTCAATTGGTTTGGTCAAGAAAATGATGTTCAAACCACATATTTGAGACAATCTAAACTCCTCAGCATCAATACAAATAAGATATACTTCCCTTTTCATCTTGCCTGAGTCATATCTACTAGTGACCAATCCTTCCATCGCCAAATAAAATTCATGGTGAGAAACTAAATGAGGGTTGCTTTCTTCATGTTTATGTTCTATTACTTCAAAGGTGGTACCTATACGCTCAAAATCGTGACTCCGATTGCCTGGGGCTGTCGGGTCAGATTTTGACACGCACACGGACCCTTCCCTCCTTGCCACGGAGCGATCCACCACGTCACTCTCGCTCACATGGAAGTAGACAGTCGAGAGGAGGTGAGACACGGCAGGGTCTGGCTCATTGGAGAGCTGGACTTCACGAAGAGGGATTGGCAAGTACTGCGGCCTTTGTTGTTGTGTGCTAAGTTGAATGTTTCGCTTGATTGTGGTTGTAGTTGAGATAACCCTATGACCCGAAGGGTCACTAGTTTCTCTTATCCTGTTGGGGTTTCTAAGATTCCACCTATGTGTGGGTAAATGATTGTTTTTGTTGATGTCCTCTTGTCTTTGTATGCATTGAACAAGTTCTTGTTGTACTTAGCGTTGTCTAGTTTCTTCCAACAATAAGAGGATGAATGGGTCTCCTTGTGGTAGAATGAATGTTTCTTGTTCTGGTCTTGGATGGATATCTTGGATCTCATCACGGATAGCCCTCACCCACTCTCCCCTTACTCCTAAGCACATTCGTGAATCAGGATAGAGGTAGATGTGTGATTACTAACCTTACCTAGATCTAGAGTTTTAACCTAGGGTTTTGTTGACCTAGGGTTTGACTTTTGAGTTTTGACTTGTTTTTACCTCGTGATGGTATCGAGGGTTTGATTGGATCGTTTTAACCACGGTTACCTCGTGATGGTATCGAGGGTTTGCAATTTTGTCTATTTTATGGTATCTATATGCATACAGACTATATGATATGCAAAACATTTTTTTGGGGTTTTTTAGTGTTTTTGGAAATCGAAAGTGCTTTTAATCTATGAAAGGGAAATATGTATGCAATCTAATATGATTTTTCTAATGCAAAGTTAATCTATGTTTTTTTGTGTTTTCGATGATTTAGAAGTAGTCTAATCTACAGAAAAGGGAAAAATGCTTCTTCTAATGATCTAGATCTAGAAATATGAAAGCAACTAATCTAACATGCAAGATCTAATTATCAAGGAAAAAGCAATGTTTTATTGTTCCCAAGAGCAAATTTGATTCTCTAATTACTATGAATTTAGCAAAATTAATGAAGGAACCTAGAAGAAATGAAGATTTGTTGACTCCACTACCGTCAGCAATCCTTGTAATTAGCAACCTCAAGTCCTTTTGTGGCAGTGGCCAATCCTCTTGACGATAAAATGACACAAAGAAGCAAAAAGAAGCTTTGATGAAGCTTGTATGAGCTCAATGAAAGCTTGTATTGAGCACAATGACATAGAATGAAGCAGGATAGTGTTGCTTGGATGAACAATTAAAGCAAAAGGCACCTTCATCCTGTAAGATTGATGAGTTAACAAGGATTGATTGGGGACTTCACTAGATTGATTACCCAGTGAACTCAATTGATTAGAGAGTGATGAAGCAAAGATAGCTTATCACTTAAGATGCATGAGATTGATTGAAGAGTTAATTTGAGATCAAATAGAGCTAATTATGCATGTGTGGGTGCATGAAATAGTTAACTCTATATTAGGAATCAAAAATCATGAAAATTGGAAGAAAAACAGGTGAAAACAAAGCAAAAATGAGTGAGAAACTTGAGTTTTTCTGCGGCTGGAAAAATGGTAGGGTCGCCCCTTTTGCCAGTAGGGTCGCCCGGGGGAGATCTAGAATGGACAGGGTCTAATGCAGAAAAACAGGTTGGGAGATGAAAGAAGAGAGAAGCAGGGGTTCTGCTTCAAGAAACAGGTCAATCATGTGGAAGAATCCAAATCTCCACTTGTGTCTGCAAGATCTCCTAGGGGAGATCTTGAAATAATAGGGGGAGATTTGGATTGGTTAGGCAACACTAAAAACTAAAAGTGAGAGATGGATAGGGAGACCTCTAGAAGGCTTCTAGGAGGTGCATAAGATGAAAAACATAGGGGAGAGGTGAAAACTCACCTACAAGACACTCACAAGGCTTAGGAGCAAAGTCGAAAGCTCAGAAAATGCAAGTCGACAAGTTTCGTAACAAGTGTCGAAAAGCGTCACAAACGGGGAGAGAGAGAAATCAACAAAGAAGAAAACAACACAAGGCAAGCAATAGGACACATCATCAAGAGGTTTGCTGCTTAAAGGACATTATTTCACACTTACATGTACGTGACTAGGATTTGAATCATCATCAGGGTCCTCGTGGAGGTTGTGCGTGATTTTTGTGCTTACATATTTGCTCCCTCAGGGACGGTAGTCTACATGAAAGGTAGGCACCATTCCCGAACTAGGCCTTACCTATTGTCAAGTTTCCTGCAATTTGTACCTACAATAACTAGTATTAGTCTAACATTTAGATATATCAAAATGAATGATGAAAACTGAAATGACGAACTTACCATGGATTGTTTGAGTTCGATTAGTTGCTTGCCTTTGTCAGTTTAGACCTATAGGGATGAGAGCATGCAAAACAACGCACAAAAGAGATGCATAAAAGCAAAGAACTAATCTAAAAATGCATAAATGAACTAAGTTAAGGGGAAACATAGCAAGCCAAATTGTGAGATCGAAGGAAAACGACGACGAAATCGTTCGTGTGAGCAGTCGTTAGAAAGATGTCGTTGAGGAGATCGCAAAGATGTCCGCCTCTTCTTCAGTCACAGAGAATCAGGTATGCAATCAGTGAAAAACCCCCCTAGTTTGAATTTTTTGAAAAATCTCTTGAAATTGTTTGTTTTTGATGATTTTCTCTTTTGCATTGCGTTCGTCTTGTCGTTTAAGCAAGATTGGTTTTTTATTTTCTGAAATCGATCAAAAAATGAGGATTTTAGAGCTATTTTTGGTCGAGGGATCTACTTTAGGGTTGCCCCTTTTGTCAGGCAGGGTCACCCAGGGGAGATCCTGTCTGACAGCAGGGTCGCCCGAGGAAGATCCTAAAAAGTAGTTGGGTCACCCGAGGGCGACCCTGGAAAACACTTAGGTCGCCCGAAGGTGACCCTATTGGACTGATTTTTTACTACATTTGATGTTGTTTAACACTTGTTTCACTCTGATTTGACATGATTTGGTCACTGCATTTACCTGTTTATTGCAATTTTGAAGGTTTATGCACTTTTTTTGTGTAAGGTTTTCTACAGTTTTACGATTTTTAGGGATTTTTACAAGTTTTACGAGATCTAATCTAAAGTTCTCTTTTGATTTTGCTGGACATGCATATCCAATGGAATACCTATCGAGAGTAGAGATGGCTCTCAGGGATGTTTGCTTCATTGAGTACTGAGGATCGTGCTATTCTGAAGAGGGCAGGCCTAACTAGAAATTGTCATGTGCCTGTGATTCATCCTGTATCTCGTATATGTTGTGACATTTTAACTTACTAGGATGTGGATAGAAACACTTTTAGGTTTCCACAGATTTCTAGAGAGTGGACTATCACTCTATATGATGTGTATCGCATACTCAGAATTCCTGTGAGAGGACAACCTTTGTCTCTTCCAGGTAGCGAGTCCTATGAGGACAAGGCTTCTTGGGTTGCATTCATGGGGGTTAATCACCCTAGGGATCATATGGGAGTCTAGCTTACTTCTGTGCCACGACTCCACATCCCACTTTTGAGGAGGTTTTTGATTGGATTGATTGCCTCAAGGTTGTCAGGAGAGAAGGCCTCAGCTCGTCTGAGATGGTGTTGGGCACCCATCATTTGTGAGATTGAAGAGGGCACTCTTTACGCTTGGGGTCCTGACATTTTGGCCATGGTTTACAGAGACTTCTATCGTATTTCACGGTGAGGGGCTCTAGCTTTTAGCCACTCTTCTTTGATTATGGCATGGATATTTGAGCACATGAGGCCCTACTAGAAGCTCATTCCACTTCTAGATAGACGGTTACTGAGAGCAGCGAGGTGGATGCATGTTGGTCACTTCGATGCTACTTTACCCATTGTTGCTACTCTTACTGATGAGGACATGATCTTTGATCCTTATCACGATATGGAGGGAGCCTGGGCCCGAGATGGCGAGGTCAGATAGTATTGTCATGAGGTATCCAAGATCACAGACTGTAATGGTCTCATTGAGGCCCATCGGGTTGATTGTGTCTTAAAGCAGTTTGGCGAGGATATCCCTGAGGACTTGCCCCTAGTGTCTACTTGTTACAGGACCATTCAGGAAATGGGTGAGATTGGACAGAGAAACGTCATTTGGACTCCTTTGAGTCCAGGCATCTTCATTACTAGGGTCTCTAGAGGAGGACGAAGGGGAGGGAGAGGGACTCCTTCCCGATCTCTAATTGTGACTATTGACTCGAAGTCCACTGATGAGGACTACATTCCAGATAGTAGTAATTCGTCAAACGAGGTCCTTCTTGAGGATGAGGATTTTGATGATATTGATGATTCAGATGATGTTCCTGATATCCTCGAAGGTCCTCCTATTATTCCTAGACCTCCTCATTCAGATGAGGTGATGCGTCAGTTTGACCCTGATTGGCAGCCTGGTGACCCATGTAAGTTTTGCCTATTCACTTTTGCGTATCTTTATCCTTTCTCTTTTTATGTGACACTGACTTGGTCCTCTTTCGATTTGCTATTTTAGGCAATGTCAGAGAGTGGAGGGACTTTGTTCGTGAGATCAATGTTGGATTAGCTTATCCCTTCACTAGGATGACTCGTGATCGGCTTTTAGATGATCCTAGTGTGCGCCCTGCTGCGAGGTGACACACTAAAATTTTTGATCCTGTCTACCATTGGTGCCAGATAACTACAGAGTTGAAGACCCAGGTTGACATGCTTAAGGGTGAGAACCGGGTACTTCGAGAGATGGCTCACCTTAATTTTGGACGACGTGATGCTAGCAAGGTGGGGCCTTCACAGTCTCATGCTCACAGCAGAGCACCTCACTCTCATAGGTCTCATGGAGCAATGAGTGGTATTCGTAAACAGAGGAGTTGAAGTCCTGAGGGTTCTGTTGGAGGGAACCACCCTTGATTTTCTTTCTTGAAATTGTGCCCCCTTGCATGGGGAGCCTCTAATTTTCTCGAGAGCATTTTGTCTTAGCTCTTTGATACCCTTGTATATGTAAACTTCAGATGTATCCATAAAAGTTTATCCTCTTATGGTTTTCACCTTATCAGATTTGTACTCATCTCTTGTGCATGTTTGGAGGTTTTTGGGAACTTTTGATTATGTTTGACCTTTTCAACTCTTTTAACGATTCATGTATGATAACGATGACATATTTTTGTAGTTTTTTTGCGACATATATATGAGATGCAATTCACGATATGATAATGCAAGAACACAAGAAATGTTGTAAATGAAACTTCTACTCTTATCGAAAGTCACGAGATATGACATTTGATTTCATTGCTTTGAGAGTCTTTTTCTAATTTTTGGTATGAATGCATTGTGGAACAAACAACAAGACTGCTCTTTAGTATGATTTTTAATCCAAGGGATTGCGAGTTGTCCAAATATAAGAGATCTATTCAAGGCTGTGAGATAGGATTGGGGTGGAACTGAATATGGAGTGTTTCTGATTTCTAGACTTCGCTAAAGGCTAAACACTGATCCCTATCTAGATAAGACAAATTGACAAGCTTTTAACTTAGATGAGTAGCAAATTTTATTGGTGTTCGCTAGTCTTAGATCATAGATGGCAAGCAAGGTAGACTCGGGGTAAAGGATAAATGGGAAAGAATAAGGGTCCCTATATAGAAGATGATCCTAGAGACTACTAGACTCTTCAGTTTTGCTCAGCTAGTGCATGTGTGTGCTTTGTACCTTTCTTTCTCTGTTAGAATGTCACCCTTGAGGCTTCAAGCTTAGACTTATCTCCACCCAAGAGTACAGACATTCAGTATTCTTCACTCTTTCACTCTTTTTTTGTATCTCTTTTTTTGCTTTTCACTTTTTTTGTATTTTCCTCACTTGATTTTTCTCATTTTTTTGGATTTTTTGGACTTTTCAAGAAATGAATGCTTTTTGGAACTTTGATATGCAATGCTTTGATTTCTCAATTCTCACTTTTGACACTCTTATTTTGATCACTCATTTTTTATTCACTCGAATCTTAGATTGCTTCCTTCAGAGTTTTGATCTTCCTGATGTTTTTGGCCAGGAAAGATAAGGGGCTAAGCGCGACCTAAAGTTTTTGTAATTTGGTTGGACTTCTCTAATACTAGGGAAGAATTGAGAAGGTCTACTTGCAAGCTTCCTTTGAACACTATAGGTTTGAATACTGACTTTGTTTAGTCCTAACATCTCAACTCTTTAAGACTAGGATCAGTGTAAATCTAAGAGCTAGGCTTTGATTAGAATCACTGGGAATGAAGGGGGATAAGGGAAATTGTGAGAGTGGGGAATCTCTAGGTCCTGAAAGGATGACGTATATCTAGACAACATTAGACTCCTTACTGAAAAGAAAATAGTACAAGAGCAAGTCACTGACAGTAATGCAAGATGAACATAATGATACAAAAATGCAAGAAACAAATTGCTTTTGACATTTTTTTATTTTTATAATTTTCTTTTGTATTTTATGTTTTATGCTTTTTTGGGTTTTTTAGACATAATATTTCTTGAGGTGAAAGGCATTGACTGTTTCACCAAATTCCTCTCCCTCCATTGTGCACAAGAGATAGGCACCGTTTCAGATGTCTTCTTTAACCATGTAAGGACCTTTCTAGTCTTTCGAAAAAGCTCTTTTTCGTCTTCTTTTCTTATTCTTTGTACTACCTCTTCTTAGGACAAGTTCTCTTATTCTGTAAGGTTTATCATTTGAGTCTACTACTACCAATTTGGTGGTCTCTCTTAGCATCGTGAGACAGAGTAAGTCTCGAAAGGCTTGTTGATGAGAAGGAGTCCAATACAGGGCTCCATCATAATTTAATAGCTCTGCTAACAGGTCAAACTATTCTTGCATATAGATCTTCACATCTGATCTTTCTTGGATTCTTTGCAAAAATTTGAACAACTCTAGGGGAGTTTGTGGTTCCCTTTGCTAATCAAGAGGGACAAAGCTTATACTTGTCCTCCCATTTGCTTCTGGTCTTAAGTCCATGGCATATCCGATGTAACTTTTTGGGAGTTCAAAAATGACAGGGTCATCAACACCAACCGTTACTCTCATCTTCCACTCTCTGTGAAAGATACCTTCGCTTTATTTGTCTTCGTCAGGTAGTCTCTCAACCATTTCTATTTGTACCCAAGATGGTTGGCTTTTCTTGTGGTTGTGATACCATGAACATCCTAGGTAGCATTCCTATAACATTGGTTGATTCATTATCAATAGAATGCGCTTCTTCCATGAGTGCTTCTAGTTGATGTGAACCCTCTGTTGGTGTGAGAAGTTCATATGATTCTATCTCTTCTGGTCTCTCAGGGACATGTGATTTGTTTAGTGGTGATAGTGGAGTATAACTTCCTGTCATGTCTTCCTCAGTGTCTAAGAAGGCGTGCGGGTCTACATTTCTCAGATCTAGTGTAGTGGTTTGAAAGACTGGTCCTTCAGTTCTATGAGGCTTCTCCCCTATGCAAGAGAAGAGTTTGTAGGCCTCTTGGAAGTTGATCATGAGTACCTCTAAAGGGAATTGAAGTGGTCCATCCCATTCAATTAATTCCATGATCTCAATCATCTTTTCTTTAGGGACCGTTTCCTTTTGTCTTAATAATGGCTCATTCTCTAAAGTTTTGATCTCTACAGCATTTATGGTCTTTTCTGGGACCTCCATTCATTTATTTCATATGGAGTGAGGTGTAGGATTAGGGATGGTTAACTTGTTGGTAGGGAGTTCATAGTCTATGGGAATACCTATACGCTTGTTTGGCGCGTTTGATTTTAACATATTGAAAGGTTTTGGATCTCCCTTTGTGACATATACTTTCCCTAAGTGTACAAATCGAGCTTCTTGAAACAATGTGGATGGCACAACCTTCATTCTGTGTATCCATGGCCTTCCAAGGATCAAGTTATATCCTATGTCCTTATCTATGACATAGAAAGTGGTTGGAATGGTTTTGGGTCCCAAAGTTACCGGAAGGGTAATTTTACCTATGGTGGCCGCTTTTAGATTATCATATCTGCTTAGAGTATCTTGTGAGGCAGTGATATTGGTGTGTCCATAGCCCATCCTCTCTAATAGGGAGAAGGGAACTATATTCACTGCGGCCCCATCATCAATTAATGTTCGTTTGATGCACGTGTCATAGATCCACAATTGGAGATATAATGCAGGGTCTCCTTTTTTTGTTAACTCTACCTTAGAAGGCATCTATTGTAAATTGAAGAACCCTAGATATTTGAGTTCTAAGTTTGGTGGACTGAGGTCGTAATCCACATGGTTGATTTGCTCACTAGGTGGTGGCATAATTTAGGTATTTTAAACCTATTGCCTTTAGCAATGCTAAGCGATGTGAAGGGGAGTTCCTGAGTAAGTTGACGAATGAAATGTGAGCATATGTTTTCTTTAAGTCTTCTATGAGCTCATAAGGTTCTATTGGAGCCGGTATTGGCTCTACTACTAAAATGATACTTTCGTATGTTTTTATTTGCTCATTTTCATCCTCATGGTCTTCCTCTTCTTCATTGTGCATAATCTCGACTAATCCCATCATCCGAGCTTCACCTTTTTGTCCCAGTTGTGGTGGTATTTCGGGGTTACTACTCTAAGTTATTTCGGGGTTACTACTCTAAGTTGCCTTGTTTTGGTTTGTCATTTTTGTATCCTTATGCGCGGGGAACGGGTCCTGATAAATTCTCATGTTTGCGTTTTGTGGTGCTATTGGAGCTTGATTTTGTTTGTATCTTTGTTATCCGGCGTGACCTCCTATGGGTTTACTTGAACATTTCTATGAATAAACATTGTTGGTCTTTCGGAAACCTTGCTATGAATCTGTTATATTCTCTACAAGATTCTATGTTGTGCCCCCTTGTTCTATGAAAAGAACAAAATTGACTGAACTCATATGGGGGTCTTTCATATCTCCCATCGTTTTCGTTCCCTTTTCCGTTGCGGTTCCAACTTTGGTAATTGTGTTGAGGGTAGTACCCATTGTTTCTAGGTTGATCTATGGCATTTACATTAGGAGGATAGTAATCTCTCCCATTGTGATCATCTTTTACTTCTTGACTGGGGGTTGATCTGTCACCCTGTCTGTGGTTGCACTCTTGTTGTTTTTAAGGATTTTAATGATAGAGGAATTATTTCATGTGTCTTCCTTTATCAACTTTCCATTTGAACCATAGACTTTTCTACCACTGTCGATGGCATCTTGGTCAATCCTCAAAGCACTTTCTAATGCCTCTTCATAGGATTTATACGGTAATTTTTGAACATCTTCTCTCATGTCCTTGTTAAGGGCGTGCAAGAAGAGATTGCACAGTTCTTGATGGTCCATGTTTGGAGCACTAGTTGAAGAATAAAAGACTTGCTTCCATCGAGTGACAAAGTGGGCTACAGATTCATTTGGTTCTTGTTTCATTGTGAGGAATTCTCTTATCCCTATTTTAACGAGTTTGTTCATGTCAAATGCCATGACAAACTCTCTGATTAATTGTCTGAATGAATGGATTGAAGCTTCTAGGAGATGATAATACCAATCCAAAGTGATGCCTTCAAGAGTTTTCAGGAAGATCTTTGCTATGACCCCATCCCAAGGGAGGAGTTCTCTTATGGTCATGGTGTAGGCTTTAATGTGGGAATTTGGATCTCCTCCTTTAAACTTGGGGAGATCTGGAAATGGCCGAGGTAGTTGCACACTTCTTATGTTTTGGTCCAAAGGTTCTTTTAAATACTCAAGATATGTTCCTAGAAAGGCACTTTGAGATTGCGGGGTTGATAGTAATAACCTTGTAGGTGGGTTTTGATAACCCATCGTTGGATTTGTTAGATTATTCTGAATAGGAGGATTCCCATTCAGACATGTATCATTGCTAGAGTTTCGTGAATAGTAGTTGAGGTAGGGGGATTTTGTGATGCCCCTTGGTCCTGTTTATGGGACTTTTGTCTTCTTTTAGGACTAGCTTGCTCCGCTTCTAAGACTCTAATTCTCTATACTAGAGTTGCGATTAAATCTGCAGGCGTAGCAGCTCTAGGTGTTTCTTCATTTCTAGGATGTTCTCATCGAGCATTTTCATGGTGATACACTTCCTCGCGTGTGGCATTTTCTTTTTTTTTTCTTCTTGTAAGGCGATTCTCAATGCCTTTTGAGTGTCTTTAGTTTCTTGTAGACTTTTTTCTAACTGTTTAACCTCCTCATCAAGATGAGTATTTGATGTACTTGTGGAAGGTTGTTCGAGTCGGTGTATCTCCGACCTTATCCTTCTTGCTTTATGTGGCGCATTTGGTATGGCCAAGTTGTTTTCCCAAGCTGGGTTGTTGAAAGATAGAAAATACTTGGATTCTCTTTGATCTTGTTCATAATCAGAATCTTCGTAGTCATAACAGTTGGTGATTGGCGCATCAAGATGTGGTGGCACATACTTGTCAAATGAGGGAGTTTCTGGTTCTCTTAAGGGAATGTTCCCTTGGTTTAAGTCAGGTTCCGTCATATTCGATGGTGCCATAGACACCACAGAATAAATGGAACAGACGATGGCTTAAGCGATAGAAGCTGAAGCGGCGAAAGTGGCTATGAAGAATGGTGTGAAAATGTTTTGAAGTTTCTGTTAACTGTTTTGAGATATTTGAAATGGGAATGCAAAATTACTCATCCTAGAAGGATTTGCAGTTTCACGTCGGATTCACCAAAATATGTGGTGAAGCTGACATTGTATGTGACAATGATGATGGAAATGAGATCCACACAATGGGAATGCAAAAAGCATAACCAAGAGGCTTTGCCTTTCATGTCAGGTTCACAAAAATATGTACGCTCAAAATCGTGACTCCGGTTGCCTGGGGCTGTCGGGTCAGATTTTGGCACGCACACAGACCCTTCCCTCCTTACCATGGGGCAATCCACCACATCACTCTCGCTCATGTGGAAGTAGCTAGTTAAGAGGAGGCGAGACACGGTGGGGGTTTGGCTCGTTGGAGAGCTGGACTTCGTGGAGAGGGGTCAACAAGTACTACAACCTTTGTTGTTGTGTGCTATGTTGAATGTTTCGCTTGATTGTGGTTGTAGTTGAGATAACCCTATGACCCGAAGGGTCACTAGTTTCTCTTATCCTATTGTGGTTTCTAAGATTCCACCTCTGTGTGGGTAAATGATTGTTTTCATTGATGTCCTCTTATCTTTGTATACATTGAACAAGTTCTTGTTGTACTTGGCATTGTCTAGTTTCTTCCAACAATAAGAGGACGAATGGGTCTCCTTGTGGTAGAACGAATGTTTCTTGTTGTGGTCTTAGATGGATCTCTTGGATCTCATCACGGATAGCCCTCACCCACTCTCCCCTTACTCCTAAGCACATTCGTGAATTAGGATAGAGGTAGATGTGTGATTACTAACCTTAACTAGATCTAGAGTTTTGACCTAGGGTTTGACTTTTGAGTTTTAACTTGTTTTTACCTTGTGATGGTATCAAGGGTTTGATTGGATCATTTTAACCATGGTTACCTCGTGATGGTATCGAGGGTTTGCAATTTTGTCTATTTTATGGTTTCTATATGCATGCAGAATATATGATATGCAAAACATTTTTTTCAAGTTTTTTAGTGTTTTTGGAAATAGAAAGTGCTTTTAATCTATGAAAGGGAAATATGTATGCAATCTAATATGATTTTTCTAATGCAAAGTTAATCTATGTTTTTTTGTGTATTCGATGATTTAGAAGTAGTCTAATCTACAGAAAAGGGAAAAATGCTTCTTCTAATGATTTAGATCTAGAAATATGAAAGCAACTAATCTAACATGCAAGATCTAATTATCAAGGAAAAAGCAATGTTTTACTGTTCCCAAGAGCAAATTTGATTCTCTAATTACTATGAATTTAACAAAATCAATGAAGGAACCTGGAAGAAATGAAGATTTGTTGACTCCACTACCCTCAGCAATCCTTGTAATTGGCAACCTCGAGTCCTTTTATGGCAACGGGGATCCTCTTGACGATAAAATGACACAAAGAAGCAAAAAGAAGCTTTGATTAAGCTTGTATGAGCTCAATGAGAGCTTGTATTGAGCACAATGGCATAGAATGAAGCAGTGTAGCGTTGCTTGGGTGAACAATTAAAGCACCTTCATCCTATAAGAGCATTTGAATGCTAAGTTGGAGAGCAAAAACTGGCAAGAGCTGTGTGCACAATAAATTTGCCTCCCTTTGTGCTTGAGGGAGGGGGGTATTTATAGGTTTAGAAGAAGGGATTGATTGAGAAGTTAACTCATTTGATTGATGAGTTAACAAGGATTGATTATGGAGTTCACTATATTGATTACCCAGTGAACTCAATTGATTAGAGAGTGATGAAGCAAAGATAGCTTATCACTTAAGAGGAAATGGAGGTGAGGGAATGCATGAGATTGATTGAAGACTTAATTTGAGATCAAATAGAATTAATCATGCATGTGTGGGTGCATGAAATAGTTAACGCTATATTAGGGATCAAAAATCATGTAAACTGGAAGAAAAATGGGTGAAAATGAAGCAAAAATGAGTGAGGAACTCAAATTTTTTCGCGGCTGGAAAAACAGCAAGGTCACCCCTTTTGCCAGTAGGGTCACTTGGGGGAGATCCGGACTAGACAAGGTCTGATGCAAAAAAATAGGTTGGGAGATGAAAAAAGATAGGAGAAGGAGAGGTTCTTCTTCAAGAAACAGGTCAATCATGTGGAAGAATCCAAATCTCCACTTGTGTCTGCAGGATCTCCTGGGGGAGATCTGGAAATAATAGGGGGAGATTTGGATTGGTTAGGCAAAACTGAAAACTGAAAGTGGGAGATGGATAGGGAGACCTCTAGAAGGCTTCTAGGAGGTGCACAAGATGAAAAACATAAGGGAGAGGTGAAAACTCACCTACAAGACACTCACAAGGCTTAGGAGCAAGGTTGAAAGCTCAGAAAATGCAAGTCGACAAGTGTCACAACAAGTGTCGAAAAGTATCACAAACAGGGAGAGAGAGAAATCAACAAAGAAGAAAACAACACAAGACAAGCAAGAGGACATGTCATCAAGAGGTTTGTTGCTTAAAAAGGACATTATTTCACACTTACATGTACGTGACAAGGATTTGAATCATCATCGGGGTCCTCGTGGGGGTTGTGCGTGATTTTTGTGCTTATATTACCACATATGCATAAGGATGTCATGATGTTCTTGATCTGGATATATAACATTTGCATTTAAAGTTTGATGTTCCTATAGTTCACTGACTTATACCTTCCTTGTGCATAAAGCCCATTCTCATGATTCACTGATGGCATGATTAAGATAGTCTTCATATAATTCTAACAACAATAACTCATAAATAGCACCTCTTTAATCTCAGTTAGTTGTTCTAACAGAATATTCCCAAACTATGACAGTCTCTTTGTTGATCGAAGTTATAGAGTATGATCCTTGTATATAGATTTCAATGGACTCTCATAACAACACTTCTAGGACCTTGTGATGCACTTAGGTTCCAATCAAATGTTTTCATGCATAGAGATCATCCATATTTTGGCACCTAAATCTAATGTTCCAATGACTCTATGGACTAGTGTACCATCCTCAAAGCATGACAGACCTCTGTTGGCTTTTGAAACCCTCAACATGTTTGACCACTGATCTTCCTTTGCACGGCTCTATGGAAACAGTGAAGCATTGTTGTTTTACATTGTGACTATTTTATTTCCAATCTTCTTCATGATATTTGGATGACTACCTCGGCATATTGTCTTAGCATTATCATTAAGAGCATATGCCCATTCTCTCACATCAATTGAGAACCATATTAATTGAATAAGTAATGTAACTACATCTTGCCTCTATGACCGTCCCTCAGATATGCTCTGCACAATATCAATCAGAAGGCTAGAATGGACTATCTTAAGAGCAGCATATTTCAAAGTATAAATGTGATAACCCTGTGACACAATAAAAGGCTCAATGAATTCCCTTGAAGACTTATCCCAAAACTATTCCTTATAACATAAACACATGCTGAGAAGAAATAATCTCACATTCTTGGGGAATTGTCCTTTTGAACTCAATGTACTATTAACTGATTATACTAACATACTGATTGTGAAGATTCAGACATTAAAGATGGTCCGTTAGTAATTCACATCAACCTAATAGTCCTCATAGGCATTTATAAACTTTTCAATTCTTGTCCATATTTAAAACTTTAGAATGATAGTTCTAAGAAAGAAACATAACACCTCATAGCAACAAGGCTTAGTAACAACCATTATAGAGTTACTGGCATCCATAGTGATTGGATCGGTCCCGTTATTCTGTGATGAGCATTGATCTAAATACAAATGACTCTGAACTTCTATGGTATGACCTTCAACACCTTGAACACTTTGTGATAGACCAAAACATTGAAAGGGTTGCCAAGGTTCAACTCTCCCCTACAACAATAATTGCTAACCCTTAATAAGACTCTTTTCATAACAGAAGATGAGGGCAATGGCCACCTCTTGTTGTCTTTACTTTTTTCCCACATTCAAATGGAAAGAAGCTATGTTTGACTAAGAAAATATGACAATGGGCAATCCCATTAGGTAGGTAGTGATGACATTCTTTTTGGCTGTGAAATCTTTTCGTAGTATCTTCACGACCCTACCCTATTTAAGGACTGTGACTGTAAGCACCAAAATCACGCGCAGCCTCTACGAGGACCCCTATGATGAGATATAATCATTGTCACGTACATATATGCATGAAATAACATACTCTTAGTAGCAATTCTCTTAGTGAGGTGTCTTTTATTTCATCTTGTGGTGTTTCTCCTTTGTTGTTTTCTCTCTCTTTGTTGCAATGCCTTTCAACACTTATCAATTTGCATTTTCTGAGCTTGTGACCCTACTCCTAAGCCTTGTATGTATCTTGCAGATGAGTTTTCACCTCTCCTCAATGTTTTTCATCTTCTCCACCCCCTAGAAGCCTTCTAGAGGTCCCTCCTAGCCATCTCCCACTTTCAATTTTTAGTTTCACTCAATCAATCCAAATCTCCCCCTATTATTTCCAGATCTCCCCCCGAGAGATCCTACTTTGCAAGTGGAGATTTAGATTCTCACACATGACTAACCTGTTTCCAGAGACAGATCCCCTTCTTTTCTCCTCCTCTCCCATCTCCCATCATGCATGTCTACCCAGGTGCCCTCCTCTGTGGAGGTCACCCCCTGAGCGACCTAACTGGTGAAAGGGGTGATCCTTGGGAAACCCTGTCGTGTTTCCAGCCATGGAAAAACTTGAGTTTCTAACTCGACAAAGCTTCATTTTTGCCTATTTTTCTTCCTATTTTCATGGATTTTTCGTGCCAAATATAGAGTTAACTATTTCATGCACCTACACATGCATAATTAGCTCTATTTTATCTTTAATTAATAACTCATGCATTCCCATGCACTCCTTCTTCACTTCTTCTTGATAGATAAGCTTTTACTAGGTAGATCACTCTAATTTTAGCCCAAATCACTGTTGAATCCTCTATATTAACTCTCCAATCAAATTGAGTTAACTCTCCTTCTTCTTCACCTCTCATCCCTTCTTCTAACCTATAAATACCCCTCCCTCAAGCACAAAGGGAGGTAATTTCATTTGTGCACACAGCTCTTGCAGGTTATTGCTCTCCACATCAAGCATTCACATGCTCATATAGGACATAGGAGCCTTTTGTTTTGTTCATTATTTCATCTAGCTTTCCTAAAAAGCTCATTACGCATCCATACGTTGCTCATACCAAGCCATAGTGCTCATTAAAGCTCTCATTGAGCTCTCTTTTCAAAGCTTCAAAGCTTCTTTTGCTTCCATGTCGTCTTGTCGCCAAGAGGATTCCCCGCTGCTACAAGAGGATATGAGGTTGCAATTACAAGGATTTTTGAGGGTAGTGGAGGCTCACGCGTCTCTAGGTTCCTTTATGATTTCTTTTAATTTGTAGTGATTAGATAACCAAAATTGCTCTTGGAATCAATAATCTTGTTGCTTTTTCCTTGATAGGATATATAGATCTTGCATTATTAAAGTAAATCACTTTCAAAGTTCATAGATTAATTCATTTAAAAGCAATTTCCCTTTTCTTAGATTAATTTGTTCCAAATATTTAGAAAACCCCAAAACCATATAGTTTACATTGCATTCTAAAGGTAAATTCATTATAGCTTGCATACATTCTTTGATTCCTAGATTAGAAAAAAGCATCTTCAATTCCAAAAACATTAAGAAAGCACAAAAAGAAGTTTTGCATTCATTTAGACTTGCATTCATAAAATAAAAAAAAAAGGAACAAAAACATTAGACTTAGAAAGTTTACAAACCCTTGATTCCATCACAAGGTCAACTACAGTCAAACATTGGTCAAACACCATTGATTCTATCACAAGGTCAACCATAGTCAATGCATAATCAAACCTTAGGTCAACAAACCCTAAGTCAAACCCTAGGTCAAGTCAACGTTAGCTCACAATCACTTATCTCTTATAGTCTCAGCTCACGAATGTGTCTTGGATTAAGAGGTGAGTGGGTGAGGGCAATCCTCGACTAGATAGAGGAAATCCACCCAAGACTGCAACAAGACCCACTAGTCATCCAACAACAAGAAGTGTTTAGACAACTCTTAGTACAACAAGCATCCATCCAACAATTTGAAAGACAACACCAACTTGAACAAGAAATCAACAAGAACAACAGCTTACCCACGCAAAGGTGAAATATCAGAAACCCTAACAGGACAAGAGTGACCAGTGACCCTTCGGGTCATATAGTTATCTTTACAACCATGATCATTGAACAACACATCTACACAAGCGCACAACAACATAGGCCCCAGGATGTGCCGACCCCTCTCTGCAAAGTCTAGCTCTCTAATGAGCCAGACCACCCTCGTGTCTCGCCTCCTCTTGACTGGCTACTTCCACGAGAGTGAGAGTGACGTGGTTGTTTGCCCCGTGGCAAGGAGGGAAGGGTTTGTGTGTGCACCAAAATCTGACTCGACAGCCTCAGGCCACTGATGTCGCGATTTTGAGCGTACATATTTTGGTGAACCAGACGTGAAGAGCAAAAACTTTTGTCTATGCTTTTCGTGTTCCAAATGTGCAGATCACATCAAAAACCTAAACATTTGACACTTCAAAACAACAATATTCAAGCATTTTCACTTTATTATTTGTTACCACTTATGCCACTTCAGCCTTTGTCACCTTCGCCATCATCCATTCCATTTATTCTGTGGTGTCTACGGCACCCCCGAATATGATGGAACCTGATCTAAACTTAGGGAATATTCCCTCTAGAGAACCAAAAACTCCTTCCTTCGATAGGTATGTGCCACCTCACCCAGATGCACCAATCACAAATTGCTACGATTACTAAGACTTTGACTATGAACAAGACCAAAGAGAACCCAGGCGTTCTTTGTCTTTTAACAACCCTACATGGGAACACAACCCTGCCATACCAAATGCGCCTCATAAGGCTAGGAGAGTTCAACTAAGGTCAGAAATACATCGACCCGATCAACCTTCCACAAGTACCTCAAGTACTCATCTTGATGAGGAAGTAAAAAGGTTGGAAAGACACTTGCAAGAGGCAAGAGACGCTCAAGAAGCATTGAAAGTTACCCTGCAAGAAGAATAAAGAGACAATGTTGTGCGAGAAGAAGTGCACCATCATGACAACACTCGAAGAGAATACCCTAGAAATGAGGAAGTGTCTAGAGCTGTCACTCTTGCAGACGTAATTGCAACTCTAGTGCAAAGGATTAGAACCTTGGAAGCAGAGCAAGATGCTCCTGAATGAGGATAAAAGTCCTATGACAACATTCGAAATGAACAAGACTAGGGGGCATCTCAGAATCCCCCTATCTCAACTATTATTCAAGAAATGCAAGTAACGGTACGTGTTTAAATGGGAACCCTCCTGTTCAAAATAATCTAGCAATATTGGGAAATCAAACAAATCAAACAGTGGGTTACCAAAACCCTCCTATGGGGTTGATGCTATCAACCCCCTAATCGCAAAGTGCCTTTCTTGGGACATATCTGGAGTACTTAAAAGAACCGCTTGATTTAAACATAAGAAGTGTTTAGTTGGCTCGACCATTACCTGATCTTCCAAAGTTCAAGGGAGAGGGTGATCCAAACTCCCATATCAAAGCTTATACCACTGCGATAAGAGAACTCCTCCCTTGGGATGGGGTTCTTGCTAAGATCTTTCCAAAGACCCTCAAAGGAATAGCTCTGGATTGGTACTATCATTTACTAGAAGCTTCAATCCACTCATTCAAACAACTGATCAGAGAGTTTGTCATGGCATTTGACATGAACAAATTCGTCAAAATAGGGATCAAAGAATTCCTGACCATGAAACAAGAGCCAAATGAATCTGTAGCCCACTTTGTTACCAGATGGAGACAAGTTCTCTATTCCTCAACCAGTACCCCAAACATTGACCATCGCGAGTTATGCGACCTTTTCTTACATGCCTTAAACAAGGATATGAGAGAAGACATTCATAAATTACCATACAAATCCTATGAAGAAGCATTGGAAAGTGCTTTGAGGATCGATCAAGCTGCCATCGATAGTGGCAGAAGGGTCTATGGGTCAAATGGAAAACTAATAAGGGAGGACATAGGGAACAATGCCCCTGTCATTAAGATTCTCAAAAACAACATAAATGCAACAACAGATGGGGTGACAGATCAACCCCTTGTCCAGAAAGTAAGAGATGATTATAATAGAAGGGATTATTACCCTCCCAATGTCAATGCAATTGATCGCCCAAGAAACAACGCGTATTTCCCAAGAGGCAACTATCAGAATTGAATTCATAATGGGAATGGTAGTGATGGAAGGTATGAAAGACCCCCATATGAGTACAACCAATTTTGTTATTTTCATAGAACAAGGGGGCACAACATAGAATCCTGCATGGAGTATAATCGATTCATAGCAAGATTACCGGAGGACCAACAATAGTTGTTCATAGAGATGTTCTTGAACCCGTAGGAAGTCACTCCAGATAACAAGGGCATAAGACAAACCCAAGCCCCAATAGCTCCACAGAATGCCAACATGAGAATCTATTAGGACCCATTTCATGTGCATAAGGATACAGAGGCAACAAATCAAAATGAAGCCACACAGGGTAACAACACCAATATCCCACCACAGTTAGGACAAAAAGGAGAGGCTAGGATGTTGGAGTTGGTCGAAATACTACATAGCAAAGAAGAGGAACGAGATCTTAAGAATGAACAAGAGGAAGTGCACAAAACCACTGTCTTGGTGGTTGAACCAATACCAATGTTAATCGGTCCCTACGAGCTCATCGAAGACTTAAAGAAAACATATGCAGACATATCATTCATTGACATTCTTAGGAATTCTCCCTCACATCGTTCAACACTATTGAAAGAAATAGGGTTGAAGTATCTCGATCAAATTACTCCTCCACCTATCGAGTAAATCAACTATGTGGATTTCGACATAAGCCCACTGAATTCTGAACTCAAAGACCCAGGTTTCTTCTTTGACCTAAAGAAAATATCTTCTGACACAAAATTAACCAAGAAAGGAGACCCTACGTTGTACTTGCAAGTATGGATCTATGATACCTTCATCAAAAGGACATTAATAGATGACAGAGTGGCAGCAAACATAGTTTTGTTCTCTCTTCTACAAAAAATGGGTTATGGGCACACTAATATGACTGCTTCACGAGACGCTCTAAGTGGGTACAATAATCTAAAGGCCGCTACGATAGGAAAGATCACACTTCCTATAACTCTAGGGCCTAAGACTGTCCCAACCACATTTTATGTCATCGACAAAGACACAGGATATAATTTACTTCTTGGAAGACCATGGATACATAGGATGAAGGTTGTGCCATCTACGCTATTTCAGGAGGCTTGATTCCTACATCTGGGGAAGGTATACATCATGAAAGGGAACCCATAACCTTTTAGCATGATAAAATAAAACACATCAAACAAACGTATAGGCATCCCCATAGATTATGAACTTCCTACAAACAAGCTTTCAGTTCCTAGTCCAACTCCCCAATCAATATGCATCAAGAGGACAGAGATCCCAGAAAAGACTATAAACAATGAAGAGATGAAAGCTTTAGAAAATGAGACATTACCAAAGCAAAAAGAAACTGTTCCCAAAGAAAAGATAGTAAAAATCATGGAATGGATAGAGGAGGGACCTCTCCAATTCCCTCTGGAAATCTCATGATTAACATGCAACCGACATACAAACTCTTTCCTTGCATAGGGGAGAAGCCTCACAGGACCGAAGGACTAGTGTTCGAAACAACTACGTTGGATTTGAGATACATAGATCCTCTCCCTTTCTCAGATCTTGAAGAAGATGTGATAGAGAGTTATACTCCTTTATCACCCTTGAGTGAATCACGTGTTCCTGAAACACCAAAAGAAAGTGAGTCAGGTGAACCTCTCACACCAACTAAAGAGTCATATATACAATTGACACCAATGGAGGACGTATGTTCTATTGACAATGAATCAACCAATGCAATAGGAGTTCTCCCAAGAATGTTCATGGTATCTCAGCCACAAGCGCAACCCACCACTTCTACCTAGGTGCAATCAAATGAGCTTGGTGAATGGGAAGCATCTTTAGTGCAAATTTAAATGGTTGAGAGACTCCCAGACGAAGACGAAGAGAGTGAGGGTACGTTTCATAAAGAATGGAAAATACGAGTGTCAGTTGGAACCAATGATCCTGTCATCTTTGAGTTGCCAGGAAGCTATATTGGATACTCTATGGATTTGAGTTCTGAGCCTAAAGGGAGGACGAGTATATGATTTGTCCCTCCTAATGAGCAAAGGGAACCTCAAACTCCCTTGGAATTATTCCAGTTTTTACAAAACATTCAAGGTAGACAAGACATAAATATTTACATGCAAGAACAATTCGACTTTCTAATGGAATTGTTAAGGTGTGATGGAGTCTTGTATTGGACCCCTTCCCACCAACAAGATTTTTAAAACTTACTTCATCTCAAATTACCAAGAGAAACCACTGAGCTAGAAATGGTAGAATCAAATGATAAACCCTACAAAGTAGGAGAGCTTGTCTTAAGAAGAGGTAGCACGAAAAACAAAAAGAGAAGAAGAAAGAGAACATTCACAGAGGAGTGGAAAGGTCCGTACATGGTTAAAGAAGATGTCAGAAATGGTGCCTATCTATTGTGCACAATGGAGGGAGAGGAATTTGGTGAAACAATCAATGCCTTTCACCTCAAGAAATACTATGTCTAAAAATCATAAAACATAAAAATACCAAAAAAATCAAATATTCCAAAAATACAAAAAAATTATAAAAATCAAAAATACCAAAAAGAATTTTGTTTCTTGCATTTCAGTATCATTTTGTTCATCTTGCATTATAGTGAATGACTTGCTCTTATATCATTTTCTTTTCAGTAAGGAGTCTAAGGTTTCCTAGGTATACGTGATCATTTCAGGTCCTAGAGATTCCCCATTTTCACAATCACCATATCCCTTTTCATTCCCAGTGATTCTAATCAAAGCCTAGCTCTTAGTGTTACACTGATCCCAGTCTTAATGAGCCAAGATGTTAGGTCTAAGCAAAGTTAGTATTCAAACCTACAGTGTTCAAAGGAAGCTTGCAAGTAGACCTTCCCATTTCTTCCCTAGAAGAAGAGAAGTCTGACTAGATTACAAAGACTTTTGGTGGCACTCAGCCCCTTATCTTTCCTAGCCAAAAATGTCAGGAGGATCAAAAATCTGAAGGAAGCAATCTAAAATTTGAGTGAATAAAAAAATGAGTGATCAAAATAAGAGTGTTGAGAAAAGTGAGTATTGAGAGATCAAATTACTGCATATCCAAAGTTCCAAAAGCATCCATTTTCTAAAAGTCAAAAGTCCAAAAAAATGAGAAAATCAAGTGAGGCATTCTAGAAAAAAACAAAAAAAAGAGAAAAAAACAAAAAAGAGAGATACAAAAAAAAGAGTGAAAGAGAGAAGATTGTTGAATGTTCATACTCTTGGGTGGAGATCAGTCTAAGCTCGAAGCCTCAAGGGTGACATTCTAACAAAGGAAATAAAAGATAAAGCTACAAAGCACACACACATACTCGCTGATCAAAGCCAAGATTCTAGTAGTATTTAGGATCATTTTCTACCTAGGGACCCTAGTTCTTTCCCACTTATCCTTTACCCTAGGTCTATCTTGCTTGCCATCTATGATCTAAGTCTAGCGAACATCAATAAAATTTGTTACTTGTCTAAGTTGAAAGCTTGTCAGATTGTCTTATCTAGATAAGGATCAGTGTTTAGCCTTTAGCAAAGCCCAATTTTAGAAGCACTCCATTTCACTTCCACTCCCCACTTGAGTTTTAAATCCCTATCTCACAACCTTGAATAGGTCCCTTATATTAGGACAACTTGCAATCCCCTAGATCAAAAATCATATTAAAGAGCAGTCATATTGTTTGTTCCACATTACATTCATATCAGAATTAGAAAAAGAGTCCCAAAGCAATTTAAAGTCAATGTCATAACTTGTGACATTCCATAGAAGTAAAAGTTTCATTTTGAGCATCCCTTGTGTTCTTGCATCTACACATCGTAAACTACATTTCATATATATGCCAAAAAATTACAAAAACATGTCATCGTTATCATACTTGCATTGTTAGAGTTGAAGGTCAAAACATAATCAAAGAGTTCTTAAACTTCCAAAATACACAAGAGATGAGTACCCATACGATAGCTAAAACCATAAAAAGACAAACTTTCATTGATACATCTAAATTTACATGTATAAGAGTACAAGAGCTAAGACAAAATGCTCTTGAGGAAAGTAAAGGCTCCCCATGCAAGGGGGCACGGTTTCAAAGAAGAAAAAGATAAACTCAAGGGCGGTTCCCTCCAACAGAACCCTCGGTACTCCTACTCCTCTGCCTATGTGTGCCACTAGTCGCTCCATGAGACCTATGCGAGCAAGGTACCTTGCTATGAGTGCATGATTATGAAGGCCCATCAACATTAAGATCTCATTGTCCAAACCCAAGGTGAGCCATCTCACAAAGCACCTAATTCTCACCCTTAAGGATGAGATTCTCGACCTTCAAATCAACACTTGCCTGGCATCCATGATAGACAGGAGCGAAAATGTCAGTGTGTTGTCCAATAGAAGGGGGCACACCAGGATCTATCAAAAGCATCTCCTGAGTCATACTAGTGAAGGGGGCAACCAAATTATATTGATCTCATGAACAAAAGCCCTCCACTCCTCAACATTACCTGCAAAGTGAACCAAAAGATGAAAAATGTGTTAATTCTTGATGAAAAGGAGAAAAAAAGAAGGATAAAATGTAAAAATAGTAAAGCAAATGTAGACTTACGTGGGTCACTAGGCTACCAAGCAGGGTCAGGTTGTTGCATCACCTCATCAGAGTGGGGAGGTCTAGGAACTGCGAACGGAACCTCAGGAGCATCATCAGCATCATCGGAACCATTATCTTGTGCATCCTCTGTCGGCCCCTCGTCTAACGAATCATCCCCATCAGGAACATAGTCCTCGTCAGTAGAGTTTGAATCATTAACCACAATCAATGCTTGGGAAGGAGTTCCTCTCCCTCCCCTCTGTCCTCCTCTCGAGGTTCTAGAAGCTCTCAAAATGAAAACTTTGGGAGTCAAGGCAGTCCAAGTAATAGCCCTCTAGCCAATCTCACCCATCTCCTAGACAGATCTATAACAAGTAGGCACTAGGGGCAACTCCTCAGGGAAATCATCACCAAACTATTGTGGGACATGCTCAACACAATGAGCCTTAACTAGACCATTACGGTCTAAAAGCTCTGATATGCTAAGGCAATGCTCCCTAATCTCACCATCATGTGACCATGCCCCCTCCATATCTAAGTAAGGATCAGAAATCATATCTACATCGGTAAAAGTAGCCACATCACATAAATAAGTATCAAAGTGGCCCACCTGAACCCACCTAGTTACTCTCGGTAGCCATCTATCAGGAATCAGAACAAGTTTTTGATAAGGCCTTATGTGCTCAAAGATCCAAGTCATGATTAAGGAAGAATGGCTGAAAGCAAGAGCCCCTCATCGTGTGATGCGATAGAAATCCCTATATACAATGGCCAAAATGTCTGGCCCCCACGCATAGACTCTGCCATGCTCAAGACCCTTTATAATTGGTGCCCAACACCATCTCAAGCAAACTGAGGCCTTGTCTCCAGACAGCCTCAATGCAATCAAACCAATCAAAAACTTCCTCAAGTGAGGAATGCAAAGTCGAGGTACAGAGGTAAGATGAACACCTGTCTGATCCTCAGGATGACTCACCCCCATGAACTGTGCCCAAGAAGCCTTGTCCTTGAAGGACTCGCTAGCTAGTACCTAACAAGAGGGTGTCCTCTCACAGGAACCCCTAGAATGTCGTAAACATCAAATAGAGTGATAGTCCACTCTCCTGAAACCTGCGGGAACCTGAAAGTGTTCCTATCTACATCCCAATATGTTAGGATATCATAGCAAATACATGCCACAAGATGAACAACTGGCACGTGGCAAACTCTAGCTAAGCCCGCTCTCCTCAGGACGACAAGCTCATAACTGTTTAGTGTTGCAAACATCTCTGAGAGCCACAACTGCTCTCGGCAAGCATTCCATTGAATGCGCATATCCTGCCAATCAGAAAAGAACTTTAGATTAGATCTTGTCAACTTGCAAAAATCCTAAAAATCATAAAACTTGTAAAAAAATCATACAAAAAAAACATATAAACCATCAAAATTTCAATAAATAGGTGAATACAGTAGTCAAATTAGATCAAAACAGAGCGAAGTAAATGTCAGAAGGCATCAAATTTTAGTCAGAAATGATCTGATAGGGTCGTCCCTTTCATCAATTTGGATCTCCCCCCGTGCGACCGAAATGTCAGTTGGATCTCCTCATGGGCGACCTGCCTGGAAAAAGGGGCAACCCTATGTGGTGATCTCCCAAACTAAAAAGGCTCTAAAAACCATGTTTCTTAGCCGATTTTAATAAACAAAAGACCAATCTCACTCTAAACGATGAAACAAAGACAATGCAATAGAAAAAAAAATCATAAAAATAGACAATTTCAAGAGATTTTTCACAAAATTCAACCTATGGTTTAGAGAAGAGTTTTCACTATTTGCACACCTGATTCTTAGCGGCAAAAGAAGTAGCGGCCATCTTTGCAATCTCCTTCGCGATATCTACCCAACGACTGCTTACACGATTGATTTTGTTTCCGATTCACTCAAATTCCACTAATTTGCTTGCTTTTTCCTCTTCCTTAGCTTAGTTTCCTTTATGCATTCTTAGATTAGTTTTTGCTTTTATGCATCTCTCATGCATCGTTTTGTGTGCATTCATTCCTACAAGTCTCACTGACAAAAGCAAACAACTAGTCGAACTCTCATGATCTATGGTAAGTTCATCATTTCAGTTTTCATTATTTATTTTTATTTATCTAGATGCCAGACGAATGCTAGTTATTGTAGGTACAATTGTGGGAAATCAACAATAAGTAAAGCCTAGTTCAGGAATGGTACCTACCTTTCATGTAGACTACCATCCCTGAGGGGGCAAATATGTAAGCACCAAAATCATGCACAGCCTCCATGAGGACCCCTATGATGAGATATAATCCTTGTCACATACATGTAAGTGAAATAACATCCTCTTAGTAGCAATTCTCTTAGTGACATGTCTTTTCTTTCATCTTGTGTTGTTTCCCCTTTGTCCTTTTCTCTCTCTCTTTTGTCATCGCTTTTCGACACTTGTCAATTTATGTTTTCTGAGCTTGCGACCCTGCTCCTAAGCCTTGTATGTGTCTTGTAGGTGAGTTTTCACCTCTCCTCAGTGTTTTTCATCTTTAACACCCCCTAGAAGCCTTCTAGAGGTCCCCCTAGCCATCTCCCACTTTCAGTTTTTAGTTTCACTCAACCAATCCAAATCTCCCTCTATTATTTTCAGATCTCCCCCCAGGAGATCCTACTCTGCAAGTGGAGATTTGGATTCTCATACATGAGTGACCTGTTTTCGGAGGCAAATCCCCTTCTTTTCTCCTCCTCTCCCATCTCCCATCATGCATGTCTACCCAGGTGCCCTCCTCTATAGGTCGCTCATGGGTCTCCCCCTGGGTGACTTGACTAGTGAAAGGGGCAACCCCTGGGCGACCCTGTCATGTTTCCAGCCACAAAAAAACTTGAGTTTCTAACTCGAAAAAGCTCCATTTTCGCCCGTTTTCTTCCTTTTTGCATGGATTTTCATGTCAAATATAGAGTTAACTATTTCATGCACCTACACATGAATAATTAGCTCTATTTTATCTTTAATTAATAACTCATGCATTCTTATTATTCCCATGCACTCCTTCTTCACTTCTTCTTGAGTGATAAGCTTTTATTGGGTAGATCACTCCAATTTTACCCTAGATCACTCTTGAATTCTCTGTGTTAACTCTCCAATCAAATTGACTTAACTATCCTTCTTCTTCACCTCTCATCCCTTCTTCTAACCTATAAATACCCCCTCCCTCAAGCACAAAGGGAGGCAATTTCATTTGTGCACACAGCTCTTGCAAGTTATTCCTCTCCACATCAAGCATTCTCATGCTCATACAGGACATAGAAGCCTTTTGTTTTGTTCGTTGTTTCATCTAGCTTTCATACAAAGCTCATTGCGCGTTCATACACTACTCATACCAATCCATAGTGCTCATCAAAGCTCTCATTGATCTCTCTTTTCAAAGCTTCTTTTGCTTCCATTGTCGTCTTGTCACCAAGAGGATTTCCCGTTGCTACAAGAGGATACAAGGTTGCAATTACAAGGATTTATGAAGGTAGTGGAGGCTCACGCATCTCCAGGTTCCTTTATGCTTTCTTTTGATTTGTAGTAATTACATGTCATGTCCCCTTTATAGTAAAAATAAATTGGTGAAATTATTAGTCCATTTCTATTTTCCCATGGGCTAATGTAAATCAGAAGGGAAAATATGTTATTTAATATTTTAATTGTAATCCCGCTAATTAAGGATTTATTATTTTCGGGAGCAATTAAATATTAAATACTTTAATTTATTTGCACAAGTGGGGAATATGAGGTGTAATTGTAACTCCCAAGAGTGATTTTAGGAGATCTTATGACAGGTTCCTAAAAATAGTTGATTTTATGACAGCTTGTAAGAGGGGAGTTATTTCTTATTTTTAGCCAAGAATCTTGCATGGATTATGACACGTAAGCACCATTTGAGGAAATTTGTTGGAAATTAAATTATTTTAATTTATTTTCCAAGAGAGGGATGTTTGGATTTGGAGCTATTATAAATATGCAAGTATTTTCTTTTAGAAGGGCTTTTTGATCATTTTACAACCCAAATTTCTGAATTTGAGCACTTGTGCTTGGATTTTCTTCAGTGGACAGAAACCCATTGGAGTTAGAGGCTTGTGGACGAAAACCCATCAGTCTCAAGTGATCAGAGGATGAAAAACCTTTGGTTATAGAGAGTAATTCCATCCAGGGATTGCATTGGGCTTCAAAGGATTGTGCAGTTTCGGCAGTTTTACAGTATTGTGTTTGCAGGTTGTTCTGTTGCAGTTTTGGTGCTTCTAGAGGTGTTGTTTGGTGCTGCTGTTGTGTTTCATGTGTGTTACTGTATATTTTCTATTTTACATCTATTCCAAGTTCCAGAGATCATTCCTTGCACATTTGGGTGGTGTTGTGGTGATTTTGGCAGTGTTCAGTGACTTTCCCAGTGTATATTTCGGTGTAGTTTGAGTAGTTTGTTGTGGGTTTTATTTTATTTGTTGCAGAAGTTTGCTGTTATGTTTATCAGATGTATCTGACCTATTATCAGGTGTTTACAACAGAAATTTCAAATAAATTGAGTTTATGGAGTTTGCAGTGATTTTGGGTGTTATTCGGTATTCTTAGTTTTGTGGGTTTTGCATAAAAATTGTTGTATAAACTCATATTGCTTGTTGCTATTGTAAATCAGTGTCTCAGACCTGATTACATGTTATCACATTAGAAATTCAATGCAAAACTATTTTGGAGAAGTTTCATGCTTTTGGGTGTTAGTTCTGTGTAAGACTAGCTTGCTAGTCTTGGTGAAATTGTTGTATGTTTTCGGTGAAAGTAATTAATTCATTTCAAGATCTGATTTTAAATTGAAATATTTCAGTTGGGTACATTACAGTGGTATCAGAGCTAAGATCTTGCCAACCTGTAGGGTATAAAGCTAATTTTTATACAGAAAGATGAAGACATTTCAGGAATCCATGATGGAAATGATGCAAGAATTTCAAAAATCTCAGAAGAATCTATTAGCATTGATGAAGGATCCAGAAATAAAGAAAATATTTTTGAAGAAAAAATTAGCAAGTGTTGAAGAAAAACTAGAAGAGGTGATCGATACATCAAAACCAGAAAAGGTCAAGGAAGAAATGGTGAAGGTGGAGCATAAAGAAAAATCAGATTTGCAAGAAATTGAAATGAAGAAAAACTTGGAGAAATCCACCATAAAATTTGAAGGTAAAAATTGTTTGGAAATAGAAGATGTTTATTTTACTTCTAATAATTGTAAATATCAGGAAAATATTGATGAAATTGAGGAGGAAAAGTCATCTATTGGTAGTTGTGAAGAGCCCAAGATGGATGGACATGCGCCAATTCATGCACTATCTTCTGAACATCCAAATGGTGAGCCATTGTTTGATTTGCATAGTAGCATTGTAGATGGGTATGCATTTGAGAAGAATATTTTGGATAGTCCTAATTCAAGGGTTTTGAATCACAAAAATGGAGTTGTTGAGGCTATCTCAATGAACTCTCTTTTAAGAAATGAGGATGAACATCTTATTTGCAGCCCAAGGTATGAAAATATTTCAAATTTGTCTCCTTCTATGTCACTACAAAATTCTTGTCATCATGGAAAGCATGCTAAAAAAGGTGATAGAATGAGGGATACAACTTGCAGTAGAGGGCATGAGGACTCTTTGAGACAAGTCCAAAATTGTGTTTTCATATGGGATCCAGGTAATCTCTTGAGGATTAAAGTAGTTAGAGGCACTATTGAGTTCCCCATCTCATCTATTTGGAATGAAAGGAAGTTTATGAGGATCCATATAGGGTTTGTTGTGCTTTCTAATCACATTATGAAGGATCAATGTTCACATTTTATGGATCACTTGTGCAATCCAAGTACCACACTTGAAGAAAATATTTTGGGTAATGGTCAAATGGAGATAGGCAAATTGAGATGCTTATCATGGCAATGTGGTAAGGAAAGACGATGTCAATTTGATGTTGACAATTTTATTACTAAGCATGGCATGGTATTTTCATAACCAAGCTTCATACAGGTTTTCTACCATTGGATGTATGGAGGAGTTTACAAGAAGGATAAGATTCGAAAAGATGGCCTCATTGTTACTAGCATCAAGAAGGTTGGAAGGTTATCATACTTGGATCATATCAACGGAACTTCAAACATGAAGGAGAATGGAATGCAAGAAGTATTTGATGAGCCGATGAAGGTAACCAACTCTTATCTTATTTTTTTCATTTCAGATTTCTCACATCCTTTTGTGGAAGGGTATGGTGTTTCAAAGGGAGTTGATTGGGCTTCATTAACGCAAAGGTGTGGCTTCATTCAAATCAAGAACATGAAGTTGACAGTTGTAGAAAATGGGTTTTCTATTTATGGTAGCAGATTCCAGTATGTTCTAGAGTTTTCTATGGGTTGTATTGAGTATTTGTGCTTAACACTTGCTGCACTATGTGTTTATGATGAGGGGTTCCAAGATGACCCTATTGAAGAATATGCACATGAAATGGACATCTTTCTAGATATATATGTCAAATTTCAGCTTGCCAAAATTTTCAAATCAGCAACCTATGCAGGAAATATCAATTTGATCATACATGAGCATGAGAAAAATAATGTGAAGGATCACATGGTTCTATGGTTGCAGCCTAAGAGTCAAATGCAAGGAGCCATAGGATGTCACTTCCGATATGACTATGGTAATGGAGCAATCTTGAGTTCTGGTAAGAAACACAATCTACTTTATGTTATTCAATTGCTTCCAAATCCACAAAGAATGGTGTTTAGTAATATGTTCCCAGGATCACCATTAGATAGAAGATTCCAAAATGTCATAGAGCTGGAAATTGATTTTCATCAGAAAAATTTGATGAAGAATGATGTCACATACTTGGGCCATGTCACTAGTGCTCAGGGCATACATGAGGATGCAAGGCAAGAAGAGTTTGAAGAAGTTGAAAAGGTAACTAATTCTCTACATGAAGCTAATATTCCATAGTTCTCACATGGATCTACTATAGTTTGTGGTCCTACAGGAAAGAGAATCATTTGGTTTTCATTTCAAAGATTAGAAATCAAGAAACTTGATAGCATGAAGTTCAAAATTTTAGAGCAAAACCTTGCAAGGTGTGATAAGATGTTTAAAATTAGTCTTTCTTTGAAAATATTCAAATTTCAGCTTTCTCATGATAGCCATGTGATGGATTACATTGAATGGAGAATCTATTGGGTTTGGTACTATGGGAGTTTGGGGCCACAAAGAGGGGTATTTCAAGTGATGTGGGTAGATAACCTTTTCAGGATGTTTTCTTCTTGGTATCTCCTTACCATCCATGAAGGTCAAAGTTTTTTCCTCATGTTATATTTTGTTGATGATGCATTTGTGTCTAACAGTTTAAATGGGTTTGTGAAGAAATTCAAGTATATGCCAATGAATGGTTCTAGGGAATACATCTTCAAACAAAATAAGTTGCTGATTTTCTTTGTGGAGCTCAAAGTGCCATGGAATAAATGTTTCTACTATATGATCACCCTATTACTATATTTTGGATCCAATAGACCAACTCAAGAGGCTGAAAATGACTACTCACAAGATGAGGTAATGAATGGGTCTAATGTTATGCATTTCCTTGATATGTATCTCAGCACTGAAGGGGTGAGTGGAATATATTTTTGCAAAAGATGTAATGGATGTGGTAGAGGATGTAATGGCTGTTATAACAGTCCTAATAGCAGAAAAAATCAGACCCATAACATCACCAAATGTATCAAAAATCTCAGGTACAAGTTGCCCAATGATGGTGCTTTCCTAGCTAGAGATCCAAGACTCTATTTAGCTTGTTGTGGTAGATTGTCTTGTAAGTTTTTCAAGGTGAAAAGTATCAAGCACATCAGTAAGTCACCTACTATAGTAGAGGATGCAATAAACTTATTTTCTAATTTCATTTTGAAGTTACCTTTGGGTGATCAATTTGTGCTATTGGATGGACTCAGAGAGTGCATAGTCTTCCACCAGAATGAGCCTTTGTTTACAGATTTGAGATCCAAAGTTTGGTGGATTATTTGCTGCTATTATATGAAGATTATTGTTCTTCCTCAACTATACCATTGTTTTTCTAGAGCAGGTCCTGGAGTTGTATTTACCATCCTTCAAATTGAGGCAAAGTATGGAACAATTAGTGTTGTTTTCAGCAAGGTGTATCTTCACTTTCTGAAGGTAAAAGAAGTAATTGTTTCAAAACTATTTATTTGCTGTTATGGAGGATGCATGGACTGTTATAGTAGTCCCATACACTATAAAAATCAGATTTATATCATTGGGAGAAGTTGTAGGAGTTTCAAGTTTGTCTTATCCCATGCTAGTGCATTTGGCAAGTTTACTAAATCTTTGTGGGAATATGTGGATCAGTTGGAGTATGAGAAAGAATGCATCAAATGCTTACATATCTAAGAGCTCAGATTGCATAGATATTATTGTTTGATTCTTGGAATTGGTAGAAATGAATCTGAGTTTTCAGGTTTTCACAGTGTTCTATGGCAAGAATTGCAACATCGCACAAGTACAGGATCAAGGCTTTTTGTGCAGTATAACATAATTTGGAAGCATCATGGTTTTAATTGCTTGAGGACAAGCAATTTTGAGGAGGGGAGATTTGTCATGTCCCCTTTATAGTAAAAATAAATTGGTGAAATTATTAGTCCATTTCTATTTTCCCATGGGCTAATGTAAATCAGAAGGGAAAATATTTTATTTAATATTTTAATTGTAATCCCGCTAATTAAGGATTTATTATTTTCGGGAGCAATTAAATATTAAATACTTTAATTTATTTGCACAAGTGGGGAATATGAGGTGTAATTGTAACTCCCAAGAGTGATTTTAGGAGATCTTATGACAGGTTCCTAAAAATAGTTGATTTTATGACAGCTTGTAAGAGGGGAGTTATTTCTTATTTTTAGCCAAGAATCTTGCATGGATTATGACACGTAAGCACCATTTGAGGAAATTTGTTGGAAATTAAATTATTTTAATTTATTTTCCAAGAGAGGGATGTTTGGATTTGGAGCTATTATAAATATGCAAGTATCTTCTTTCAGAAGGGCTTTTTGATCATTTTACAACCCAAATTTCTGAATTTGAGCACTTGTGCTTGGATTTTCTTCAGTGGACAGAAACCCATTGGAGTTAGAGGCTTGTGGACGAAAACCCATCAGTCTCAAGTGATCAGAGGATGAAAAACCTTTGGTTATAGAGAGTAATTCCATCCAGGGATTGCATTGGGCTTCAAAGGATTGTGCAGTTTCGGCAGTTTTACAGTATTGTGTTTGCAGGTTGTTCTGTTGCAGTTTTGGTGCTTCTAGAGGTGTTGTTTGGTGTTGCTGTTGTGTTTCATGTGTGTTACTGTATATTTTCTATTTTACATCTATTCCAAGTTCCAGAGATCATTCCTTGCGCATTTGGGTGGTGTTGTGGTGATTTTGGCAGTGTTCAGTGACTTTCCCAGTGTATATTTCGGTGTAGTTTGAGTAGTTTGTTGTGGGTTTTATTTTATTTGTTGCAGAAGTTTGCTGTTATGTTTATCAGATGTATCTGACCTATTATCAGGTGTTTACAACAGAAATTTCAAATAAATTGAGTTTATGGAGTTTGCAGTGATTTTGGGTGTTATTCGGTGTTCTTAGTTTTGTGGGTTTTGCATAAAAATTGTTGTATAAACTCATATTGCTTGTTGCTATTGTAAATCAGTGTCTCAGACCTGATTACATGTTATCACATTAGAAATTCAATGCAAAACTATTTTGGAGAAGTTTCATGCTTTTGGGTGTTAGTTCTGTGTAAGACTAGCTTGCTAGTCTTGGTGAAATTGTTGTATGTTTTCGGTGAAAGTAATTAATTCATTTCAAGATCTGATTTTAAATTGAAATATTTCAGTTGGGTACATTACATTACATAACCAAAATTGCTCTTGGAATCAGTAATCTTGTTACTTTTCCTTGATATGATAGATAGATCTTGCATTCTTAGAGTAATTTGCTTTCAAAGTTCATAGATTAATTCATTTAAAAGCAATTTCCCTTTTCTTAGATTAATTTGTTCCAAATATTTAGAAAACCCCAAAAACATAGTTTACATTGCATTAGGTAAATTCATTATAGCTTGCATACATTCTTTGATTCCTAGATTACAAAAAAACATCTTCAATTCCAAAAACATTAAAAAGCACAAAAAGAATTTTTGCATTCACTTAGACTTGCATTCATAAAATTAAAAAAAAAAGAACAAAAACATTAGAGACTTAGAAAGTTTGCACACCCTTGATTCCATCACAAGGTCAACTACAGTCAAACATTTATCAAAACCCTTGATTCTATCACAAGGTCAACCATAGTCAAGGCATAATCAAACCTTAGGTCAACAAACCCTAAGTCAAACCCTAGGTCAAGTCAAGGTTAGCTCACAATCTCTTATCTCTTGTCTCGGCTCACGAATGTGCCCTAGATTAAGAGGTGAGTGGGTGAGGGCAATCCTCGACGAGATAGAGGAAATCTACCCAAGACAGCAACAGGACCCACTAGTCATCCAACAACAAGAAGCATTTGGACAACTCTTAGTACAACAAGCATCCTTCCAACAATTTGAAAGACAACACCAACTTGAACAGGCAATCAACGAGAATATCTTACCCACACAAAGGTGGAATATCAAAAACCCTAACAAGAGAAGAGTGACTAGTGACTCTTTGGGTCATATAGTTATCTTTACAACCACGATCATTGAACAACAGATCTACACAAGCACACAACAACATAGGCCCTAGGACGTGCCGACCCCTCTCCACAAAGTCTATCTCTCTAATGAGCCAGACCACCCTTGTGTCTCACCTCCTCTCGACTGGCCACTTCCACGAGAGTGAGAGTGACGTGGTGGTTCACGCTATGGCAAAGAGGGAAGGGTCCATGTGCGCGCCAAAATCTGACTTGACAGCCCCAAGCCACTGACGTTGCAATTTTGAGCATATAGTGACAACCCTAACAGTCTCCCTCTGAATAATGTTGATGAGTGTATTCATGATTTCAATGGAGTGTCCAATAGGTGGAGGTCTTACGTTAGTGCGCCTAAAAGTCATCATCTTATGAAGGCTCATTTGATCTTTAAGGCCTGAGGTTGCTTTGACAAGGAGCCTCCAACTCTACCTTTCGGTGTCCAAAAAAAATGCTTGCCTAAGTTATTTTCATTCAACCAATTCTTGCGGTATCCCATCTAATGCCCTCAAATTTGGAACATTTAACAAAATTCCTTTAATGCCAATGCCTTGACAGATATCTAAACAAGTACATAGTTTTTCAAGAGTTTTGCACGCTACAAGATATGTACGGAGTTTTCACATGCCACAGGAGTTTGCGAGGAAAGGATTGTTGAGCAGATATATCCACATGAAGATTAAATCTTCGCAATATCCATTCACCCATGAAAATCCCACAAGCATGATTACAACTTCTAATAAGGCATCCGATTCATTCTTCTGGTTTATGTTCTTCAACACAATCGATGCCAATAATCCGCTTCTTCAAAGGTGATGTTTCATTTTATTTCTGCAATCATGGCGTTACCTCCCCCAATGGCCAATAGACTTTTATACATGTGAGCATTATAGTGAAGTCCCAAAAAGACTCAAGAGAATATAGTTTTCAAGCACACCAAAGACAACAGACTTGATAAGTTTGGATTTGATCTGAGTATGATAATTTAAAAAAACTGGTCATTTATAGCAGCAACATCTTCTCACACAACATAAGGGTGAAGCCACTTGGCTATTCTTTACCTGAAGCAATGCTTTTCTTGTGACATTCATATACACCAACTTTTATATGTAAGCATTATAGTGTTCGGAGTTGCTACAATCAAAAGAATCTATGCCACAAGAATTTCAAAACTGAACGCTTGACGGGTGTGAGTATAGGCTTATACCACTATGTTTTATATGTAACCATCATATCTACAACATTCAATGAGATTCTCCTATCTTCCACACTCTGATGAAACATTCATGGTGCTCCTTGTTAGGAATTGCATGCAGAAGCTATCAATTAAATACAAATAAAGATTAAACAGAGGAATGAAAAATACACAGAAATAATAATAGCGAGAGACAAGTTTTAACGTGGTTCACCCAAACCTGGGCTACATCCACCAACAGAGAGTCCAATATTATTACCCAGCAATCAAAACCGATTACAACCAACAATCCATGCCACTCAATACCGCTGCAAATGCTACAATACAATGTCTCAACGGAAACCCTAACCCTTAGTTGCTTTTATCAAGCCTTATGTCAGTTACAAAATAGGATTTTTTTTATGTCAGCCAATAGAAAAAATAACTCCTGATGCCTTTATAACATAATAAAAAATCATTTGAGGTTTCGGGGGTGCTGCCCCTCGACCCCGCCCTATATCACGACAAGGAGCATGCCAGGAGCACTACCCCTGGACCATGTAAGGGGCACTGCCCCCAAACCCCCGTTAAATAATTTGGGGGGAAATCGTGCCAATAAAAGTGGGGAAAATATAACCTCTAAGTCTGATTAGGCTCCATATAACAACAATCTCCCACTTGGAGACTGATCAAACTCCACAACATATCATCTCCCACTTAGAGACTGATCATAACACCACTGACCTTGTAGCTCCCACTGGAAATAAACACCCTGGACCCTGCTATTCTGATTTTATTATTTTCAGTCTTGAAGACCAACTGAAGCTGAAGAGGAGCTTAGCTTCTCCCTTGTCACTGCCTTCATAAACATATCCACTCGATTTTCATCTGTATGTATCTTTTCCAATCATAACTGTCCATCATCCAACACTGATCGAACGAAGTGATACCTTAGTTGTATGTGTTTGGTCTTTGAATGCAAGGCAGAATTCTTTGCAAGATGTATGGCACTCTGGTTGTTTGTAAACAAATAATTGTTAGCCTGTTGTTTGCTCAATTCTTCCATAAAGATTGCAGCCAAATCATCTCCTTTCTTGCCTCTATTGCAGCTATCTGCCTCCGTGGTGGATAAATCAGCCACCTTTTGTAACCGTGAGATCCAACTTACTATTGTCCCACATACAGTAAAGACATAACCTGTAGTACTCCGCCTGGTATCAATATCCCTTGCCAAATCTGAGTCCACATAGTTTGCTAAATCAGTATTAGAGTCCCCAAAACATAAGTGTTTAGTGGATGTACCTCTCAAATATATGAGAATCCATTTTACCGCATTCTAATGCTCCAATCCAGGATTTATCATATACCTGCTTATGACTCCTACAACATGTGCAATATCTAGTCTCATGCATACCATGGCATACATTAAACTTCCTACAACTAAAACATATGGTACCTTGGACATTTTATCTTCCTCCTCTTGTGTCTTTGGACACATCTCATTAGTCAATTTCAAATGACTAGGCAAAGGTGTACTGACAGCTTTTGCATTCTCCATATGGAATCTCTGCAACACCTTTTCAACATAATCAGCCTGAGATAGAGTCAATTTTATGTTCTTCCAATCTCTGCAAATTTTCATACCAAGGATTTGTTTTGCTGCCCCCAAATCCTTCATAGCAAATGATTGTGCTAACTGTTGTTTTAACTCTCTTATGTGATCCATGTTAAACCCTGCTACAAGCATGTCATCAACATATAAACATAAAATAATGTAGCTGTCATTATCCAACGTCTTAAAATAAACACAATGGTCAGAATTACATCGGCTGTAGCCTTGCTTAGGCATAAAACTATCAAATTTCAAATACCATTGCCGAGGTGCTTGTTTCAAGCCATATAAACTCTTCGTCAATCTACACACCAATTTCTCCTTACCTTTGACCTCAAATCCATGTGGTTGTTCCATACATATCTCCTCCTCCAAATCACCATGGAGAAAGGTAGTTTTCACATTTAGCTATTCCAAATGCAAATCTTCAGTAGCCACAATACTTAAAACAGTTCGAATAGAAGTCATCTTAACAACCGGAGAAAAAATCTCATCAAAATCAATACCTTTTTTTTGTGCAAATCCTTTACAACTAACCTAGCTTTAAATCTTTGCTTACCTCCATCTTCCTCTTTCAGCCTATAAACCCATTTGTTTGGCAAAGCCTTTTTACCTGTAGGCAACTTACATAATTCCCAAGTCTGATTTTTCAGCAAGGAGTCCATTTCTTCTTTAATTGCAAGCTCCCATTGAACCTTTGTATCTACCTGCATAGTTTCATCATACCCTTCCGATTCACCAGCATCTGTTAACAAAATAGAATACAAAGAGGGAGAAAACCTTTCAAGAGGCCTACTTAGCCTTGTTGATCGTTTAACATTCACTAGAGTTTGTGGTATTTCCTGTTGTTGTTGCAGAGCATGAGGAACCACTGGAACATCACTATTTGGAGTATCATCCAGTGCCACATAATCCTTTTCTTTCTTCTCATGCTGCTGCAACTGATCTTTGTACAACACCTTCTCATTGAATACAACATACATGCTTCTCACAATTTTCAAATTTTCAACATCCCAAAGCCTATAACCAAATTCATCAAGGCCATATCCAATGAAGATACACTTTTTTGATTTTGCATCCAGCTTGGTTCTATTTTTAGAATCTACATGTGCAAATACTTCACATCTAAAGGTTTTGAGAAAAGAATAACTCACCTTCTTACTTGTCCATGCTTCCTCTGGAATACCACAGCCCAAAGGAATTGAATGACCTCTATTAATTAAATATACAGCGGTATTGACAGCCTCTGCCCCCATGTTTAAATGCAGCCCAGCATGCAATCTCATGCTCCTTGCACGCTCCATTATAGTCCTATTCATGTGCTCAGCCACTCTATTTTCTTGTGAAGTCCCTGGAACTGTTTTCTACCTACGAATTCCATTAAAGGAACAATAATCCTCAAATTCTTTGCTGCAATACTCACCACCATTATCAGATCTGAGACATTTTAATCTTTTACCCATCTCATTCTCAACCAAGGTTCTCCATTTCTTAAATGTTTTAAATACATCAGATTTCTGCCTAAGGAAATAAATCCAAACCTTCCTAGTTGCATCATCTATGAATGTAACATAATACCGAGAGCCACTGAGAGAAGATACCTGAGCCGGTCCCCATACATCTGTATGCACAAGCTCCAACTTTTCATCTTTCTTTTGCTTCCCATCTAGTGTAGGAGCTCCCATTTCTAGTCATTTTTGGCTATGTCCTATTTTGTTGTCATGTTATTTTATTTCCTCTAAGGCTTTGAAATCCATTTTCATGAGTTTGTAATAAGGACTTGGTCCATTTGGTCATCTAGTCCAACATAACCTTGATAAGGTCCATTTTAAATGCATTTTTTCTTAAGAAACATGTGGTTTCTTGAAAATAATGTAACCTCCAACGTTTCACTGCCTTGGAGGGCAGTTGTATGATTGGAGGAGGAGAAGAAATATTTGCCAAGCCTTCTATAGGCAGGAAACTGTATGACATGCAAAAGGGGAATGAAGGAGGGAAGAATTTTGAAGTGAAAAACAATCTTTTTCTGTGTTTTTCTAAAGATAGTCGTACAGTACGGCTTGGTACGGACAGTAAAGGAACTGAGACTTGGAAAATGTGTTAGGGTTTTGAAATAGCATTTATTTGCATGTAGTTAGAACCTTTGAAACATCCTGTGTTATTAGTTTCAATATGTTTTGTGCAAACTGGTTCTAAACCCTCCAAAACTAGGGTTTTGTGGCAAAATGTGTCATTCCTCCTCTGTCCTCTGAAAGACACCACCCATTTTTAGTAGGATGGAGGAAGGTAGATTAGATTTCATGTTTTTTGTTGCTTGCAAGGTTGCACTGTTCTCTCCAAGGTGTTTGGCATGACTCTAACTAGTCTATACAGTGACTAGTTAGATTGCAAATAGTGGACAACATTGTAAATGTAGAAAACAGTCAAGTGTTTGACCAAATGGATGATGAAATTGGTGTTTGCAGGTGATAACAGTCCTATGTGGGTACTTGGTTGCTCTTGAACAAGTAGATTTGATACCTTTCCTTCACATAGCCCTCAAATTAGGCCTATTTTCTAGGAAAAAATAGTTTGTTGTCCTTGCTCGCCTGTAGCAGAGTACAACCCTACATGTTGGTGGATGATTGTGAATCCAAAATGGGTATTTAGATGTGATATGAGTCTAAATGATCCTTTGTAGGTTTCAAAAGTTATCCTTGTGTTAATCGTTCTCAAGGGCTACAAGGAATGAGTCTTTTTGAGACACTGTTTAGGACAGTCATATGGTAATTTGCTGCTCACTGTACAGGAGAGTACAGAACCTAGTTATTGGGTCAAAGACCTCATGTTAGACATGCCCTTGACAAGTACTTGCTGATGGTAGTGTAAAGATCCTGATTGGTAGAGCAGTTGGTAGTTGGTTGTGTGATCTTGAAGGTGTATTGTGCATGTAGGTTGGGTTGAGCAGTGACTCCCAAAAAGAGAGTTGAGTAGCCTGTGTGGGTGGACACTAGGGTGTGGTCCTAGGCTAGGTCAATCTCTTGAATAGCCTTGTGTAGGCTTGTGTCACATTACCTTTGGAAACCTCTTGAAGGAAGCATTGAAATCTAGGTCTATTGTGTGGACAAAACCAAATCTACCAATACCTCTGCATCATATTGGTATCAGAGCCAATATCTAATTGGAAGCAATGTATGTCAGACGAGAAGATTGAAACAGAGGCCAGTACAATGCCTCCCAAGACAATGAGTCAAGAAGCCATCAAGAAGTTGGTGGAAGAGATGGTTGAAGCAAGATTGCAAGAAGAAAGAAAGTCTAAGGGCAAGACCAAAGAAGAGGGTAGTTCTTCTTACACAAATGAAGAAGTAGAGACAGAAGAGAGTCCTCAAGAGCAGGACATGTCTGCAGATCAGAAAGCTTTTTTGAATGCACTTAAGGGTGCTCATGGAGATAGTGGTGATCCCAAGATGGATGTACCTACCTTTCATGGCAAGTTGGATGGGGATGCTCTCACCGATTGGATAGAAGCCATGTGCAACTTCTTTGATTACAAGGAGTTCAATGACAGCAAAAAGGTTAAGTTTGCCAAGACAAGGCTAAGAGGTTCTGCACTTGTGTGGTGGAACTACATGCAAAGTGAGAGGGAGAAGATTGGGAAGAGTCCCATCACTAAATGGAGTAGAATGGTGGCTATGCTCAGAAGCAAGTTCATGCCACCTGACTATGAGATTCAAATCATTAGGAGATTCCATAATTTAAGACAAAAAGACATGGATGTGGCTGCCTACACAAAAGAATTTCATCGACTAAGTATGAGGGCCAGTCATAATGAAGATGAAAAAGGGATGGTGGCTAGGTACCTAAATGGTCTAAAATACAATCTGCAAGATGAGATCAGTTTAGTGATACCAAAAACAGTGGATGAATGCTTCTTATTGGCCTCTAGAGTAGAGGAAAAGTTGAGAAGGAAGGGTGAACAAAGTGCCAGAGGAAGAGGTGGCAGAAACCAAAGAGGAAGAGGTAGTTTTGGCCGTGGACAGTTCCACAAAACTGAAAATAATAGTCAGCAAGAAACACCAACTGAGACAGAGCATAGAGGAGGCTTCAGAGGTTGGAGAAGCCCTAATGGTAGGGGCAGAAATGGTGGAGGTAGAGGACCAGGAGTCTTCACTGGAAGGTGTTATGGCTGCAACCAAGTTGGCCATACAATGAACAAATGCCTAGAGAAAGCCAACAATTCTTATGACAGTGGAAAGAGAAATCAGTTAGTGAAGGATGATGACTATGAGAGTGTGAATTCACCTATGGGAAGTGTTGTACCTATCCTAGAAGGAGAAAGTATGATGATTAAGAGGTCTATGTTGAAGATGCCATTGAAATAAGAGCCCCCTCAGAGAAAGAATCTTTTTAGAACCCAATGCTTAGCCTATGGGAAACTTTGCAAGATCATAGTAGATTCAGGATCTACTGAGAATGTGGTATCCACTGAGATGGTTGAGAAGTGTAAGTTGAAGAGGCTGCCTCATATCAGTCCTCACAAGATCTCTTGGTTGAACAAGAACCAAAGTTTCATGGTGGAAGAACAAACTTGGGTTGAATTTGAAATCGGTTACTACAAGGACAAAGTGCTATGTGAAATCATCTCTATGGATGCATCTCATCTACTTCTTGGCCGCCCATGGCAATATGATGTCAAAGCATAGCATGATGGTGAGAAGAACACTTATGTCATCACCAAGAATGGAAGACCATTCAAGATGGATCCTATGTTAGAGCAGACCGGAAGGAAGAACAGTGACAATAGTGTCATGTTGGTGAATGGAAAAGAGTTTTTGAACCTCTTGAAGGAGAAGGATACCCAAGGGTATGCCTTGGTCATGAAGCCCAAGAGTGGATCAGATCAGCAAGATCAAAAATAGAAGGAGATTCAATTGGAAGTGCAGCAACTTCTAGACAAGTATCAAGATCTTGTGGTAGAGGAAGTCTCCAACTCCTTACCACCCATGAGGGACATAAGTCATCAAATTGACTTAATACCTAGTGCTACATTGCCTAACAAGGCTGCCTATAAGCTAACACCATAGTAAAATGAAGAGGTGGCAAGGCAAATTCAAGATCTCTTGGAGAATGGGCTGATTAGGAAGAGTTTAAGTCCTTGTGCAGTTCCAAGTGTACTTGCTCCTAAGAAGGATGGAAAATGGAGGCTATGTACGGATTCAAGGGCCATAAACAAGATCACCATAAGGTACAGGTTCCCAATGCCAAGGATTGAAGATCTTTTGGATTAACTTGGAGGATCATGCTATTACTCAAAGATTGATTTGAAATCTGGTTATCATCAAATCCGGATCAGACAGGGAGATGAATGGAAGACTGCTTTCAAGACTAATGAGGGTCTTTATGAATGGCTTGTTATGCCATTTGGTCTTAGCAATGCTCCAAGTACATTTATGTGCCTGATGAATGAGGTATTAGTTGAATTCATTGGTAAATTTGTTATTGTTTATCTTGATGACATACTAATCTTCAGCAGGACAAGAGAAGAGCATGTGAAGCATGTTGGTCAGGTGTTGGAGAAGCTACATGAGCACAAGTTGATGATCAACTTAGACAAATGTGAGTTCATGAAAACTGAACTTGTATACCTTGGATTTGTCATTTCTAATGGCTATTTGAAGATGGATCCCTCTAAGGTTGAGGCTATTCTCAGTTGGCCTACTCCAAAAATAGTGGGAGATGTGAGAAGTTTCCATGGATTGGTGACTTTCTATAGGAAGTTTATCAGAGGTTTCAGTCACATTAGTGCTCCCATCCTCAACACCATCAAGGGTGGAGTCAAATGTAGATTCCAATGGACAAAGGAAGCCGATGATAGTTTTGAGTTGTTGAAAACAAAGGTGGTTGAGTTGCCTACCTTAGTACTCCCTGATTTTGATAAGGTGTTTGTTGTTGAGTGTGATGCAAGTTAGCAAGCTATTGGTGTTGTTCTTAGCTAAGAAGGACATCCTGTAGCATTCTTCTCAGAGAAGTTGAATGAAGCCAAGCAAAGGTATTCTACCTATGACTTAGAACTCTATGCAATGGTGCAAGCTCTTAAGAAATGGAGACATTATTTGCTGCCCAAAGAATTTATTATGTTTACTGATAATCATGCTTTAAGCTTTCTAAACAGTTAAGAAAAATTGAACCCTAGACATGTTAAATGGATGGAACAGTTACAAGTTTATACCTTCACAATTAAGCACAAAAAAGGTGTTTCTAACAAGGTGGCTGATGCATTAAGTAGGAGGCTGCTTCTTGTTCATGAAATTTAGTTAGAAAGCATGGGTATTGACTGTTTAAAGGAGTTGTATAAAGAAGATTCAGATTTCAAAGAGGCTTATGATGTTTGTGTGCACTTGGCTAACACATTCCACGGAGAGTATGCAGATTTTGTTTTGCAGAAGGCCTCTTGTTTAAGGGCAATTTGTTGTGTATCCCTAAGTGTTCCATGAGGGACAACATCATCAAGGAGAAGCATAATGGTTCTTTGGGAGGACAGTTTGGCTTAGACAAGACATTAGAACAAGTTACAAGGTTCTTTTTTTGGCCAAAGGTGCAATCAGATGTGAGGAAGTATGTAGCTAGTTGTGCAATCTATCAAAGGGCCAAGGGTGTGTCTTCAAATGCAGGTCTATACCAGCCCCTTCCTATTCCCAACAGACCTTGGGAAAGTATAAGCATGGATTTTGTACTTGGGTTACCCAGGATAGCCAGAGGGGTGGATAGTGTGTTTGTTATTATTGATAGGTTCAGCAAGATGGCTCACTTTGTGCCATGTAAATGCACAAATGATGCATCTCATGTTGCAGGTCTATTTTTTAGAGAGGTAGTAAGAATCCATGGTTTGCCATTGTCCATTGTAACTGACAGAGATTCTAAGTTTGTGGGTTACTTCTGGAGGACCTTGTGGTGAAAGTTGGGCACACAGTTGTCCTTTTCATCAGCCTACCATCCACAAACTGATGGTCAAACTGAAGTGGTTAATAGATCACTTGGAAACCTTCTAAGATGCCTCACAAAATAGCATGGTTTGGCATGGGACTTGGTTATCAGTCAGGCTGAATATGCCTACAATGATTCAAGGAATAGGGGCACTAGTAAAAGTCCTTTTGAGGTAGTTTATGGTTTTCATCCAAGCGGGCCACTTGAACTGAAGGATCTCCAAGGATGGGATAGAAGGAGTGCACTTGGTGAAGAGTTTGCTGCCTCCATGAAAATAGTCCATGATCAAGTCAAGTTGCAATTAGAAAAAATAGTCACAAAGTACAAGGAAAAGGCAGATTTGAAGAAAAGAGAAGTGCAATTCAAAGTTGGAGACTTAGTTATGGCATATCTGAGGAAAGAGAGGCTGCCAAAAGGTCAGCCAACTAAACTCTTGATGAAGAAGATTGGACCATGCAAAATAGTGCACAAGTTCGGTCCAAATGCATATGAGATTGAGTTACCATCCATCCTTGGTATCTCTCCAATCTTCAATGTTTGTGATCTTTTTCCTTTCAGACCTCCATTACCTGGTGAAAGTGGATCAGATGTGGTGGTTGAAGATGTTGATTGGATCAAGGATTTGCCTCCAAGCACACCTTTGCAGTTGGAATGTATTCTAGATTCCAAAGTTGTCAAGAAGACTAGGAGAGGTGTCTACAATGACTACTTGGTGAAATGGAAAGATCTTCCTAACTCAGAGGCCACTTGGATGACTGAAGTAGATATCTTGAAGCATGGAATGACACTTCAGCAATTGGCAACTCAAGGGACTTGAGTTCTTCCTATAGGGGGAGTATGGTGCAGGAGCTCCAAGTTCTAGTCATTTTTGGCTATGTCCTATTTTGTTGTCATGTTATTTTATTTCCTCTAACGCTTTGAAAGCCATTTTCATGAGTTTGTAATAAGGACTTGGTCCATTTGGTCATCTAGTCCAACATAACCTTGATAAAGTCCATTTTAAATGCATTTTTTCTTAAGAAACATGTGGTTTCTTGAAAATAATGTAACCTCCAACGTTTCACTACCTTGGAGGGCAGTTGTATAGTTGGAGGAGGAGAAGAAACATTTTCTAGGCCTTCTATAGGTAGGAAATTGTATGACATGCAAAAGGGGAATGAAGGAGGGAAGTTTTTGAAGTGAAAAATAGTCTTTTTCTGTGTTTTTCTAAAGATAATAGTACGGTACGGCCTGGTACGGATAGTAAAGGAACTAAGACTTAGAAAATGTGTTAGGGTTTTGAAATAGCTTTCATTTGCATGTAGTTAGAGCCTTTGAAACATCCTGTGTTATTAGTTTCAATATGTTTTGTGCAAACTGGTTCTAAACCCTCCAAAACTAGGGTTTTGTGGCAAAATGTTCCATTCCTCCTTTGTCCTTTGAAAGACACCACCCATTTTTAGTAGGATGGAGGAAGGTAGATTAGATTTAATGCTTTTTGTTGCTTGCAAGGTTGTACTCTTCTCTCCAAGTTGTTTGGCATGACTCTAACTAGTCTATACAGTGACTAGTTAGATTGCAAATGGTGGACAACATTGTAAATGCAGAAAATAGTCAAGTGTTTGACCAAATGGATGATGAAATTGGTGTTTGCAGGTGATAACAGTCATGTGTGGGTACTTGGTTGCTCTTGAACAAGTAGATTTGATACCTTTCCTTCACATAGCCCTCAAATTAGGCCTATTTTCTAGGAAAAAATAGTTTGTTGTCCTTGCTTGCTTGTAGCAGAGTACGGTCATGCATGTTGGTGGATGATTGTGAATCCAAAATGGGTATTTAGATGTGCAATGAGTCTAAATGATCCTTTGTACGTTTCAAAAGTTATCCTTGTATTAATCGTTCTCAAGGGCTACAAGGAATGAGTCTTTTTGAGACACTGTTTTAGGACAGTCATATGGTAATTTGCTGCTCACTGTCCTAGAGAGTACAAAACCTAGTTATTGGGTCAGAGACCTCATGTTAGACATGCCCTTGACAAGTACTTGTTGATGGTAGTGTAAAGGTCCTGATTGGTAGAGTAGTTGGTAGTTGGTTGTGTGATCTTGAAGGTGTATTGTGCATGTAGGTTGGGTTGAGCAGTGACTCCCCAAAAGAGAGTTGAGTAGCCTGTGTGGGTGGTCACTAGGGTGTGGTCCTAGGCTAGGTCAATCTCTTGAATAGCCTTATGTAGGCTTGTGTCACATTACCTTTGGAAACCTCTTGAAGGAAGCATTGAAATCTAGGTCTATTGTGTGGACAAAACCAAATCTACCAATACCTCTGCATCACCATCCTTGAGAAAACTAACTCTCTTTTGTTTGCCATACACACAACTTTCACATAAATCCATATTAATACATTTCATACCTGGTAAAACTTTCTTAGAATGAAGTGCCTTCATACCTTTTTCACTCATATGCCCAAGTCTGTTATGCCATGGTGTTGTCTCAGAACCTACAACAACTGTTTCAGTCTCTTCCTGCGAACCTGTAGCAACTGTTCCTGAACCTATTTGTTTTTTCTCTGCAACAACTAAAGTAGAAGGAATAGTATGACCTATACAAAGATATAAGGTGCCTACTTTCACACCTTTTTCTACTATTAAGGCACCTCTTGAAACCTTCCAATTTTTATTACTAAAAGTAACTATGCAACCTTCATTAGCTAGCTGCCCTGCTGAAATTAAATTCCTACTCAGCCTTGGAACGTGCCTTACCTCTTGTAGTAGCCAATGATTCCCATTCTGTAACTTAATCTTGATTCTTCCCTTTCCAATAATTTGACAAGGTTTGTTATCTCCCAAATAAACCAGCCCAAAATCCCCTTGGACATAATCAAGAAAATAACTTCTATGGGGCATAGCATGAAATGAGGCCCCTGAATCTAAAACCCATGAATCATCAGCATTATCTAGGGAAAGAATCAAAGCATCATCTTTAGATTTATTACTTACCACATTTGCCTCCTTATTGCCTTCTTGTTTGTCTCCTTCTTTATTCTTCTGAGACCAGCAATCTTTCTTTAGATGACCTAGTTTCCCACAGTACCAGCAATCCTTCTGTCATTTGGATTGGGACCTCTTGTCCTTTGATTTTCTTCATGACTTCCCATGACCTCTAGAACCTTTTCCTCTCTCCTTTGATTTGCCCTTGCTTTCTGTATTCAAAACACTACCTGATGTAGACCCTCCTAAGCTTTTCTGTCACATTTCCTCTCTAAGGATAACACCAACAACATCATCAAATTTCAAAGTATTTGAACCAGAGACAGAGTTACTTACAGCCATTACCAAACTGTTCCATCTTTCTAGAAAAGAACATAAAACCAAGAGAGCCCTCACCTCTTCATCAAATTTCACTTCTATAGAAGTTAATTGACTGGTATTAAACTCATTTAAATGATTTGTCACAGATCCACTTTCAATCATTTTCAGATTAAACAAACGCTTCATGAGAAATACCTTATTTGAGGCTGAGGGTTTTTCATACAATTTAGCTAAAGCTTTCATCAGTTCATCTGTTGTCTTCACTTTTGTTATATTGAACACCACAGATGGTGCCAGGCACAATCGAATGGTTCCCAGTGCCTTTTTGTCCAGAAGATTCCAATCCTCATTAGTCATTGTTGCCAATTTCTTAGTTATTCCTTCCAACGGCCTCCATAAATCCTTCTGATAGAGATAATCCTCCATCTGTATCTTCCATAACTGATAGTTCTGGCCATTGAATTTATCTACCTTCTATTTACCCTCGTCCGCCATTGCTCCCACTTAACCGTGAGACTCCCACTCAACCGTGAGACCTTCCTACAGATGATAATCAAACACGACCCGCTCTAATACCACTTGTTAGGAATTGCATGTAGAAGATATCAATTAAATGCAAATAAAGATTAAAATACACAGAAATAATAATAGCGAGAGACAAGTTTTAACGTGGTTCACCCAAACTCGAGCTACATCCACCAACAGAGAGTCCAGTATTATTATCCATCAATCAAAACCGATTACAACCAACAATCCTTGCAACTCAATATCGTTGCAAATGCTACAATACAATGTCTTAATGGAAACCCTAACCCTTAGCCACTTTTGTCAAGTCTTATGTCGGTTACAAAATAAGGTTTTTTTATGTCAGCCAATAGAAAAAATAACTCCCGGTGCCTTTATAAAATAATAAAAAATTGTTTGAGGTTTCGGGGGTGTTGCCCCTCTACCCTACCCTGAATCGCGACAGGGATCACGCCAGGGGTGCTGCCCCTAGACCCCGCAAGGGGTGTTGCCCCCAAACCCCCATTAAATAATTTGGGGGGAAACTGCGCCGATAAAAGTGGGGAAAATATAACCTCTGAGTCTGATTAGGCTCCATATAACAAAACTCTGTTTATCCTCTGATCGTGCATTCCTTTCAACTTGCCTTTAAACAACCCTTGTGTCAGAACAATCTAGGGAGCTGCATCGTGCTTGGCCATGGGTGATTTATAAGAGAATAAAAATGGACTTCAAGATAGTACTGATATGCAACACAAAGGATGACTTATTCATTACTTGAGTTCGAGAAGTGATGGGATAGAAAAATCAAACAAAATGGGTGCAATTGTATTATGTAACTTATGTCTTGTCCAATTTGATAATTACAACTTCAATATCTATTGAAATCCCTCTGTCCTTTATGATTTTGATTGATATCCATTAATTGTTTTTCCAAAAGGCGACTTTATAATTTGATATACATTTGAGTAATTTTCCCATGAGGTTTCAGATAGTTTGTGGAGATTTAGGGTATTGAGGGATATTACGGGGAAATGTAGCTTCACTAGATAAAGTGGAGATAGGGTTGTCATAGGATATAGCAGGAAAAATAGTCTTCAGTGGACATATCCAGTGGCAGACGAAATCAGCACAAAGTTCTCAACTAAACAAAAAGCGGGAAAAGGCAGCCTGACCGAATGTGCAAGAAAAATAACACTCACTGGACATATCCAGTGGTGTCTGAAAGCCACGCGATATCCAATGAAGGGCGAAAAGCCTGCTTGGTCTAAGAGCGCATAACTAATTTACCTAGCGGAACTTCTAAAAGTCACATGATACATCCTGCAACAACAATTTTTAGTGCAATATTCAGTGAACCCTATTTGTAGCGTAAAAGATGAAAAGACTCCCTTTGCATGCACAAAAATAATCAGAACTTTTTGCAAACCAATCATGAAAAGCACCAAACAAACCTAGGTCATCACAACTGCCCAAATTCAAAGCAAGTCTTGCATTCTAGGCACAATTTCACTTTCTCATCATCATAAAGAAGAAAGGTTGAGACTCCAAGCCAAAGTAAAAAGGGGGTCTCCATTTGGAAAATTGGGGCATGTGTGCAGGGCACAACAGGTATAAGATTAGTAAAGTCAAGAATACCATTAAAATTTAACATTTGGTCTATGTCTTCAAGCACTCTAAGGTACTCTAAGATGCTACACACATAACATTTTGTATATGTGCAAATCTTACTATAACAAAAGATGTTCAAATTGGAAATAAGAGAGTCACCACATCATGAAGAGAACAATTCTCTGAAGAACAAAATAAATCCTCAAGGGTAGAAATAAGTTGGATTCTTTCACCACTAGCAAAGTCTCACCAATGCAAATGGTACATGAAATAACTAAGCATTGATTTAAATCTTCTTAGCAACAACATTATTTGTTGGTTGCAAAACTATAACCTTACAACCCTAGAGAATGCACACAAGACCTAGATTTGGGGATGTATGTCAATCTAGAATTCATGGGTAAGACATTATTAGGCTATAAGTAGTTAGAGGCCAATTGATAGGAATAGGTAGCTCCTCCATGCTTTTGATTTTGCAGGACTAAGGAGGGTGATCCTAGAGGTCATTGACAAAATGACTAAACACACACACACACACACACACACACACACACACACACACACACACACACACACACACACACACACACACACACACACACACACACACACACACACACGCACGCACGCACGCACGCACGCACGCACGCACGCACGCACGCACGCACGCACGCACGCACGCACGCACGCACGCACGCATGCACGCACGCACGCACGCACGCACACAAGGTCTTATAGTAAACCACACCCTTTGCAAACCAGTACCCCAAGGATTTGTCACTAAGTATTTGGTGTGCTAGCTCACTATGAAACAAGACCTACAAACCTCTAAATAAGTAGATAAAAATGATAGGTTACACATGGAACAAAAGATGTAAAATGGATTTGCATCACTATAGATTAATCCCCTTAAACTTTCTATACATCATGTGTAACATAGAGTCCACGCAAGTGTGACTTTCTAGATGTGTATGAGATTTGAGTTCTCTTGATATTTGGGCAAAGTTTATAATGTTGAATCATACGAGTGGGTAGAGCTTTAACAAGTGTAGTTCTCTAAAGTTATATTAGATATGAGCTCACAAAAGATAATTTCATAGTATATAGTATTGAGCTATGTAGATTGGAATGACCTAATATTGCAATAAATTACCAATGAGAACACAAGAAAGATAAATTAATAAAAGATTGGCCATTTAACCATCTAGGATCAGTGCCTATTCATTTCCAAACAAAGTCAACAATTAGAAGAGTAGGGGGATGTTCACGTGAATCTACAAATGGGAACAAGACTTACATAAAGCTAGAAATCAAAATACTAGAAACATGAACATAACAATCTACTTTAAAGATCCATGCTTATTTAGAAACACCCCATATGCATTAACAAAAAGATCATCATAGAGGATTTGTACTGGTTTTACATTGTCGCAATACCAACTAATCAACAATGCAAGAAGTTAGTAAATGTAACCTCATAGATTTGTTACAAAATCCCCTGAAACATTTTATTTAAACATGGAGACATCTAGCTATGGAGAGATCTTTGCATTACAATACTTTTTTCTAACTCATATAAAATAATCCCCAACCTTTATGTAATAATGACATGCATCAATTGATTCCCTAAAATATACTCATGCAACCCTATACAAAGAATGGAAAAAAAATATGTTCTTTAGAGAAGAACACAAATTTATAGCATTCAAAGCTACCCTATATTTTATATGGTGATGACATTTGTAATAAATCTAAGGCACTTACAAAGTACACCAACTCCCTATACCATGCATTAAATTCACCTTAATAGTAGTACTTGATTGAACTTGAAATCTTTGTATGAATAGTGGAGAAAAGTCCACTCAAATAGGCATACAATCATCCGTATAACACTTAAAATTGCATTGGTTTATGAAATCAATTAATTACATGGGTGATATGACTTCCATCTTGTATTATTCATGGAAAACAACACAAGAACATGTATTTTATTTCTTGATCCTCGACAACACTCTGACACATGGCATACACCCCACACAAGATTGGATTTGCACCTACAAGAATTTTTCATGTTGATGACTACATTACTGACACCAACCTCCAAGCACCTCCTTACACATGTCAACACTGCCTTAGAAGATTAGATTTTATCCTATAGATAACTATTATGTTACTAGTCAAGTTGTCCAAGCATCTAATTATCTTGTTGAGTCATAAATGCAATTAGAAACTTCGTATACCCACCTACAAATGCCATTTTTATTATTAGCTTGTGTGCACAAGCCTTAGTGCATAACTCTTTTTTCATTTAAATAATCGTGGGTACAAAACTTTGGTTAACTCCTCTAAATTTTTGGTTTTGATCATTGATCCACAATCATTGCATATAGGCCCCACAAGATCAATGACTACCATGGGTTGTGGTGAGATCAACATGTAGGTGAATAGAACTTGCTATAAAGCTCATTCAACCCATAAACAATGAAAATGAGAATGTTACCCCTCTATTAATAATAAGCCTTTGAGAAATATAAGCCAAACTAAGTAAACACATTTGGCCCACCACAAATTTTCCACCTAGAGACGCATGGCCTCCTCTCATTCACTCACACACTTGTGGATACTTGTAGATAATTTCTTATTCTTCCCCTAGACCAATATAAATTATCCATGCACTTGCCACTTGTATGATAATGTCCCTCTTATTCATTAAGTAAACCATATGAATACAAATAATAAATTAGGCCCAAACAACCCCACCAAGTATTCATGTCATATAGCCATGTGGCACACCATTGTTAATCCATATATTTTGGATCCATATAAATTGTTCAAACCATCATATCAACACCAATGAAAATACTCCACATAGACCACAAGTCCATTGAAATGATTGCCCTTACCATAATACTAAGATTAAATACCATCCACCTTAATGAAGATTGGACAACTAGTGATTATGTATGACAAAATCTATGGTCCATCTAATTGTAGTGAGATGAAACATGTAGGAAAATAAAACTCATTATAGAGAGGGCTCTTGCTAGTAGTCAACCAAAAGATGACATGTTGCCCACTACACACAACTAAAATAATAATGTGTCAACACACTCTTGTGGGTCTACTGACATGCCAACACTCTTGTGGGTTGTCTAATGCATGCCCACCACATCATCGCATCATGGTATTCAAACTACAACCACTTATATCTACCTTGGATGCCTAACATGCAAATTATGTGTATCCATTTGTGAGTTGTGGGGAGTGGGAGATGACCATTGAACAAACTCCTTGCAAAACCTACATTCAACCATAGAACTAATTGTTAGTAGCCACCTATTTATAATGAATTCACTTAAGTTAAGAGCTACCAATAATGACAAGTCAATGAAAAAATAGAAATAAAGTGTAGGGGTTTAAACAAAGGCCTTAAACAATATAAACCAAACCACCTGTGAAGGATTATGAAGCTCATCCATGGCATAGGGCCACAAAGATTAGAATGAGGCAATGAATTAAACACATGGGTATGATTAAGAGCTCGCTAGAGGGATCCAATGGGGCCCATTAAATCTCTTAGATCAATTATAATCAAGGAACCATAAAATGAATAAAAGAGCTAGAAAATAACCCTTTATGAGAGTGGGTGTCAACAATATCATCTATTGTGATGGAAGGTATACATATATCATCCGTGTCCTTCACAATAGATGTATCATGAGTTGGATCATTTGAAGGAAAGGTGCACAAAGGTAGAATACAATTAGATTCAAGCATACTGGTAGAACTGTGTAAAATTTTCCAGGTTCATGTAATTTTTGCTATGTCTAATGCCATCATGCTGAAAGGTCTCTAGCCTAGGGTTTTACTTGTTAAAAAAAACATTTTGAATGGTAACCTAAAACTCTAAACCCTAATGTTATTTCAAATACAAGCAAAGAGATTACTTTTGTTATAATTCTAGATTGACCGCTTATTACCCATTTCTATGTTCCTTAAGTGATAGGCTCATGTCTTGGAGCACGTTGTTGAATGGCCCCTTGCCTTTGGTTTACCACCAGCGGCCCGTGTCTAGAGTTTTATCAATATGCCTTGAGTTATATTTTGACCCCTTGAAGATCTCGTGCCCCCGCTTTCCTAGTAGGCAAATGTTGTTTTTAAAAGAGTATGACGAGGGTCGGGCCCCTTTTATCATTTGATGACAGATGGTATGTTTTGACTTGTTTCTGTCATTCCGCAGAGAATAAAATATTGAAGAAATGAACATCAGTGGAATAGTAGAAGGCTGCCATCGGGTAGGATTCATTCATTAGTCTTCAACATACGATGGGTCCTCGACGGACATGTGGCGACTTCTCATGTTTTCTGCCATTCCGTGGAGCTTCTCCAAGGGTCCCACCAACCATTTGCGGAAGTGTGGAAGAGTGACATGTGGAATCCGAAGCACATGATAAGGTCCAAGTGGATGAATGGTGCTACATGGAGGGATTTTGGGTTTCTCCGCCATTCTGTAGAGCAATAAATTAATATGCCTCGCCGAACTATGGAATGATGGAAAGCCACCATGTGGCAAGGAGTGACATAACTTTGATGGTGCATCCTTTCTGATGATTCATAAAGGAAAGATGAGGTGGAGCCTCCTAATTAGTCTGAGGAGCATTGTAGGGCATGACAAGTGATGTCTAATCTTTTTGACTCGTCAGGACCATCCGATCCACTCTACTGTTGCATAATCTGACGGCTCATATTCAAATTTTGGGAACCAAGTGATTTTGCGAATCTGGTTCGCAAAACTAGAAATAATGGTGGAAGTGACTGGTTTCATACCCGAAATTAATGGCCAGTTTTATATAGTTCACACTTCAATTGTCCTATGCTTTCCATTTAGATATCCAAAGCATTGAAGCAATTAAATTGGTGCCTACTTTGAGCTTCCCGACACTGTTTCAAGGTCTGTCAAAGCAAGGAAATTCAGTAAGTCACATACACATTATCTCCTACTTTTTTCTTTTAAGTTGAAGGTCATTCTCTGTTTTTCCCATCCATAGGGCTATTTAAGATATGAATTAATTATATTCTAATTTTCAAGATCAAGCTCTTATCTGAAATTGCATAGAAGAAAGAACCCTATAACAGGAGAAAAAAGAAAACCCTCGTCTCTTTAATATTGCCTGAAAATGATTCCTCCAAAAGCCCAAGGTCCTACTTCTTAAAACTGAGCTCTACATGAGGATCTTCTAGTCCAACTACCTAGCTCCTATGCCCAAAAGCTAAAAGTCAGTGGCCCTGAATACAAAGATGGATTGGTTGACAAGTACTATGGCTGCAGAGATGCAGAAATCCACATTTCCAGGTGGCTATTGTTTAACCATTGGTGGGACAAAAGGAATGCCCACTCTCCACTTTCTAATGTATGGAGATTAGACCTAGGGAAGTTGATAGTCACCAATGTCTTTGATGACATTGAATTACTTTGAGCCATGGCTTCTAGATATGATGAGACAACCAAAATAATAAGGGCAGGTGGAGGAGGTGCTCTGGTAGAAATCAATAAAGAAACTATCTCCCAAATTTTTGGGTTAAATTTAGCTACCAGTATGGTCATCGACCTAGATGGATTCAAGAAAGAATACCAAAAGTATAAAAGCAATTACAGGACCATACATTTGTCTAGACATAGGGAAAAGGGTCCGAATGGCAGGTCAATCAAAATTCCACAGAGTGAGCAGGAATCCTTTAGGCTGGAAACCTTTGAGAGTTATTTTGCAAAAACTTACTATGCATTGTGTTAAACCTTAGGAGATGATAAGAAAGAAAGAATCCCCATTGATTATATTTATATGCCATATGATATTCAACATGTATCTCTAAACTATCAGTTTGATTTTGCTTCTTATTTGGTAAATCATATACATCAAGGATTGGTGGATATTAAAAATAATAAGGAAGCGGTGCAGTTCTGGTGGTATTCTTTGTTATGCCACATGTTCTCGTATAAGGGAAGAAAACAGTGGAGCCCTAAGTTGATGATTAATCAGGTTGATAATATGGGAAATCCACTTCCAGTCCAATGCTAGACTTACATTTGGGACAAACATGATTCTAATTCAAGTTACAGGATCTTTAGAGATTATTTTGTTGTCAAATTATTGAATTATTTCAAGGAAGATGTGCCTAGAATCCCAGCCCCCATATTGGATTTCTTGAGACCTCAGATAAGAAAGCCTTCTATAAATATTATACATAATTGGGGAGATTTCATTCTCCATGAAGAATGCACAGTTTTGAGAGTGTACGGGTGTCATGTTGGCCCACATATATTGCCCAAGCATGTATCACTGAGGGTTAGCTTTCATGAAAAAATTTGGCAATTGACAGAGTCAAAGAAGGCTCATCTAGAAAATCAAAAGAAGGGGTATTTCTTCCCTTACTTAACAACTTTCTCTGACTTCCGAATGAATAGGGGGGGATTTGACAAATTGAATGATATATTGAAGGTCTTCAAGATGCAACAAGAGCATGCTAGAAACTGACCCTGAGGGTTACATAAACAACGTCAGAAAGGGTATTAGAAGGGCTGCCATTGCTCATCAGGTTTATTTCCCTGAAGATGTCATTAGAAATGTAATTAATGAAGAAGAAATTAAATTGAAAAGGGTAAGATGGGTGATGTATATGAAGTATGAGGAAAGAATGAGACAAAAGAAGCCATCTTATAAGGGGGCTTACCCAGAATTTGTTGACCCTATTATCAGGATAAAAACAATTTTATCAAATGTTGATGAAATAATTTCCATAAAAGAAAAGGAGTCTGTTGAGCCCAAGAGAGAAGAAAGGCCATCATATCATCCCTCTGCTGATAAACAATTGAAGTACACTTTCAAGAGAAGAGTCAAAAAGGTGGAAGTTAAAGAACAAGTTCCACAAGCCCCTTCACAAACTTAGCCTGTTCTATGCTGTCCACTGATGCAACCAGTGATTTCCCCTTCTATGCAGGTAATTGAATTAGATTTACCTCCCAGGGAGTCATCTCCAAAAAGGAGGAAGATTCAACAAGGCCCTCTGTTTAATTGTCCAGATGAGGATGAAGATGAAATGGAAATAATAGAAGATGAAGTATGATAGGAGATGTCATCTCCTGGTAGGAATGAGCCTGAACAATTACCCTTGAATAGAATAATAGACATTTTCCTTGAACGGAAAGACATTTCAGATGATATGAGGGTTGTTGCCTGTCGGAGGTTTTTGAATGATGATGAGTTTGTCAACTCTTTAAAGAGTTCTCTGACTTCTTGTGGAGATCTAGAAAAGAAGAATATGCAAGAAGACTAAAAGAAGAAATGGAGAAATCTCCTCAAGAGACTCAAGAAGAAGTATCACGTAGGATACTAACACAAATGAAGGAGGAAGTTAAAGATGTCACTCCAGAGCATGGCAGGAAGATGGTTAAAGAGAGTGGTATTCTACTACTCCCAGAATGGGATATAGCCTCTGCCATTGCCTTGGACACCATTAGAAGATAAGATAAAAATGTCTTCTCCATACAAGAAGAGGCTAAGGTAGCATTATCAGGTGCAGGATTCAATCCAAAGTGGGAGACCTTAGCTATTTGGGCTCTAGCCCCCAACACAAATAAGCCATTAGTGGTTGAGACTGACAGAGATTTAAAGGAGGCTTAATCATCAAAAGGGTATCTAATACTCCTGCCACAAAGGCATCAAACATGGTAGTAGAGGTTGCAAAGTTCAACAAAGCAACTACTGATGCTCTCCAGAAAAAATATGATAAAGTAGAAGGGGATTACATGCATCTACTACATGAATACAATAAGTTGAAGGAAGCAAAAGAAAAGTGGCAACAATCACAACAACAAGCATCTACATCATCCTCACTCTAAATTGCACTAGTAATAAGAGATTCAGGTCCTCTAGCTGCCGGTCCCTCCTCTTCCTCATCAAAGTCTAATTTTGAAAAGGAAAATGAAGAGTTAAGGGAACAGATCAAGGCTTTTAAGGAGATTTTTGAAAATTCCATGAAGAATCAACAAGAAGATAACTAGTACATTGTTTCAAATGTTCTAGGCTTGTTGATGGGGAAAATTGCAAGTAAGGCAGATAATATTCATAAATTATACTCTAACATGTCATTAGCCATTAAGAAAATAGTTGAGGATAAGGATCAAACTATGTCTTTGTTTAGTAAATGGGTTCCAAGAATCTCGTCTTTACTTGGTATATATAAGGGATCAAGTCATGAACAGGGTGCTCCAAAGAAAATCAAGCCAAGTTACACGGCAACAAAAGAAGCTGGGGATTCACAGGCATTTATAAATCAACTTGAGGAGAAAGAAGTGGAATTGATTCAGAGTTTTGAAGATGATCAAATTGGAGTGATACCAACAATCAAAATGGATAATGGTAATATCCAGCTTTGTCAGGGCTGGGTTCTTCAATTTGAGGGCATCATTCCAATTATCTCTTTTCTCATCTGCCAGGGTGACAGTATAGATGTTCCCCTCTTTAGAAGAAGTGTTAGTAAGTTATGGGATTGTTGTCAGCTTGTTGAGGACTTTGTCCGAGAGGCTGAATCAATTTTAGCCAAATATAATAATAAGTATATGTCTCGTGTGCATGATCTTCTCACATTCCAATGGCCAACAAAAGAGCAATATAAGTCTTGGGACAAAAAATACAATGATCTACCTGACTTGTGAAACTTTGGATATTTTGTTGTTCCTTATTTTGAATATTTGTTTGTTATTCCTTTTTCAAGGGGAATATGCTCTTGTTTGCCTTTTCTTGTTCATTTTCCGCAGGAGAGAGTTGTTATTTCCAAACAAAGCATGTTTGTCATGTAGTTGCTTCTTTAGTTTCTATCTTCTTGTGAAGCATCGGATATTCTAGAAAGGGGTCATGATGAAGAGAGTGGAGAAAGGTTGGCAGAGTTTATTATCACATATTTCAATGCACACTTTCCAAGGCAACTTGTTTTGTGGCTACACATGTAACAACTTCTACTCCTGTGAAAATATCTGATCCTTAATCAATTATCCTTGTTTCTAATTAATGAGATTTTGTCAAATGTAGATGTGAAATCTATCTTTAGGTCTGAAGCTTGTTTGCTCCCTTGTTCCTATAAAGGGGAATTCAGGACCTATTGACAAGGATCTTGGAGAAATTTTGTAACACAATACATAATCAATAACTAGGAATTTTTCTACTTCTAGGTGTTTTTTGAGAATAGACTCATTTGTACTTGCAGCTATTTTGTATAACAGTACCAGTTCATCATTTTGAATATATTGTCAGGGTTTAAACTATATTGTCTCCTACAGTTGTATTCTTTACTACATTTATCAGTATAAATTGATAAAATATCAGTTTTATTCATCTTCGTAGTTTTTCCTATGCAAGAATATCTTCTCTTAATACCTTTTACTCAAAGAGTTTTTAACGCTTTAAGGATAATATTGAATATAGTAAATGTATGCAGGGATTCTTAAGTAGAATTAGTTCTGGATTATTTCAAGGTGTAATTGGTGTAATGCATCATTACAGTGTTCTTATATGAATTGGGAGTACACTGTTGTCTTAGTTTCATTTATATTTGTTTTTAACTCTCTCACCCATGATTTAGGCATTGGTCAATTAGGATTATTGTTTTCATTTAATCTCCCTGATCATTTATAAAATCAAAGAATAGTTTCATTTCTGTATTATGTTTAGTAGTAGTTCTTCAATATTCTCCTATAAGAGAGTTATGTTAAAAGGCCTGAGAATCTAGCCCATTTGCTTCAGCATATCATTAATTTTTTTGGCAAATTTTAGAGAGAATATATCTATTTCAAGAATAGAGTATTTTGGAGGAAATAAGTAGCAGATATAAATTGAAATATTGTCTTTCTCAAAGGGTATACCCGCCTAGGTTTTGCAGAGCCTAAAGTGTAGAGGAAAAGGATTGAAAACCCCTTTCCTATTCGTTGGCCAATCCCTCAAGGCAAATCCACTATTCGATTTGGCTATTTTATAGATTTGCTCTTTTTGAGATCAGGTTGGGAATTTAAAACAACCAATAGATTAGCGACTCTACTAGGGACTTTGTTTATAAAGTTCTAAAATCAGTGCAGTAGTTTCTCATGGGTTTTTAGAGTTTGCAGAACATTCATTTTTTTTATTATTCCCTGAAAAGGGTGGCGACTCTGATAAAATTTCCTTCGAGAATAAATGTAGAAAATGACTCAAGACGCCCAAGAAGAAGAATAAATAGCTCTAATAGTTGGAGAAGTTGTCACTAAGTTGACAACCTTCTTCTAAATTTTAGAGGTACAACTCCCTCTTAAGATATGCAATGAATAAAACATGGGGTGTGCTTTTAACCAGAAAGTAGGAAAGGTGTGTTAACATCTACCCATCACCATGAAATAGATGTGCATGACTGATTAGGGAAAGAAATGAATGTAGATAAACGATACACAGCCCAATTATCCAACATTCATGAACAAAGATAAATTAATTGAGAGATACAATTATATTCCACCTTAACACATGTCAACATAAAAGAAGCAATATTGAAGACAAATTACTAACTAACATAAGAACAATTGCAATCACAGAAGACACTTGAAGACACAAAGTTCTGTAAGTAATTCTTCATTTCTTTAATATAACCAAAACTTAAAGTTTTTTGTAATGCTTCTATACATGAACAGAGCTAAGAAAAGTATAACTGGGAATTAATACAAAATAAACTTGTTCATCTTCCCCACTGTTCACAGACAGCCCCCCCAGAAAAAGATGCCTTCCATGGGAATTCCTCCCTCCTTATATAACTTCGCAAAAAATTATAACTATTCAAAAACGATCCTTTTGAGTAACTGTAATCAAGAAAGTGACTTCTCAAAATAGGAAATAGTTACAATATACCAAAATTATAGTAATCATAGCTAAATACAAAAAGACTTCAAATATGCAAGATAGGTGGCATTAATCTTCTCCTAATTCTAGGCGTATCTCCATAAAAAGTTGGCGTAGCTCAACACGTTCTTCTTCTTCTTCTAGGAGTCAATTGTCCTACGGTATTTAACATAACTAGTTTTCTCCTTCCATGCGACTATGCATAGCTGAGAAATGATGTCGCTCTGCTCCTCCTCAGGCCATTGTAAATTAGGTTGCAAAACAGACATAGGTTCATCATCCCAGATTTCATTGTTTGCTGGAAGTCCCATTCTGAAAAATAGCTTGGTTGGCAAGAAAACTGAACACAGAGAGCACCACCACCTTCCCCTAATTACGTCAGTAAGTAATGATGTCTTTCCAACTTATTAACGTCGTGCCACCATCTTAATGAGCTTCATTACACTTGTCATTAATGCATCATTAATTTTATATCTTAGGAAACAGGTCTCAAGATTTGACCTTACACTCTGCAGCTTCTAAAAAGACATTCTCATTACACACCACACGAGCAACCTGATGAGCTGGTAATACCTTAAAAAAAGGGCATCGCGAAGATGCAGACTAGTCGGCGGTCGGAGTAGACCCAGAACTTTGAACTTAGAGTAGGATTTCACAAAACTTGTAAGTTCCTGACAATGAAGGAGATTCTTTGAACTATTAGAGTAATGTTCAGAAGCTTTGAACTTTCCCGACACAAAGGAGAAGTCAGGAAGTCAGCCATTTCTCAAAATTAAGAACATGAGTCGGGTAAACAAAGATTCACGAATTTGAAAACTGCCCGACAATAAAGACTTATAAAAAAAGGTTTTTTGAGACTTCAAAATTTTTGGGACAGGAAAATGACTGGATTGGGGCAAAGTGATGATTGTATTAGTCTTTAGGCATGAAAATTTGAAAAAAAAATTGGGTTAAAATTTTTGGGGCAACAACAGGCTCTGATTGGGGATGAGGACTACAAAGGACAAAGCAAGGCACCTAGAACATCAAGCATGGACCAGTGCATAAATCCATGGGCAGCAGAGTCAAAGAGCACAGAGGACAAAAGAGCCAGAGCAAGCCAAACATAGAACATAGCAGGAAAAGGAAACAACTACACTACCAGCACAACAAAAACTACTAATATGTACATGGTCGGGAAGACCCTACCCCCAGAAACTCCAGGATTGTCATGCAAACCCATTAACTTGCTAGGAGAAATAACTACCAGTGCGCAACAATGTTTGGTGAATGAGGAGCCTGCAAAAGACCGACAGCCAATTGATGACTATCATAATCAGAGGAATGTGAACAACACCATGTAAAAAATTTTTAGATAAAATCTGATGCTCCACTAGCCACCCCTCACTGTATACTTTTGCAATAGAATGACTCATATTAGCATTACCCAGCATATGATTTCCAACATCTACCTGTATAACCTCATATGTGATATCAGAATGCACTTGATTTTGTGAGAAAGCGTGGGTCAGCCCCCGAATTGGACACCCCACACAAAGATTATGAGATACAAAACCTTCTCTGGATGTCCCCTTATTTTTCTGCATACAATCACCTCTGTCTGCAGCAGGTAAGTTGATATCCCATTTATGAAAGCAACCACTTGAACCATTGGATGACCAACCATCAGCCATGTATGTATCATGTAAAATTGGAAGCGGACTAGACTGAAAATCTGAACTGCAAATAATACTTTCATTGGGCTGAAAGTCACCTAGAATAATTTCATTTTCCTCTACAAGGTTCGGCCCAATAACTTCATGACACACTTCATCATTTCTATTTATATCTTGCAGATTATACATTGTAACTTCTTCTCCACATAAAAAATTCATCCTCACTTGCATGAGGCTTACTCTTGTCACAGCTATCATCCATTTGATCACTTTCAGCAAGGCCATTTTCTTTAAGTATAGGAAAGAGTACAACATCTTTTTCACAAAGGAGGTCACCATCTAGAGCTTCTAAAAGTTCTTGGGGTTGCGAACCTTCATCAACTTGACTATTCCTTTCCTCCTTTGGCTGTATATGCATTAGAGAAACATCTTCATCCTCCCCCTTTTCTTCATATGCTTTCACTACTTCGGAGGGCATTTTGAAAGAATTTTTAGCTTGCATATCGTGGTCCTCTTTATGCCAAGGATGAGATTCTTCATGGCTGCAAGCAAGAAAATGTGTATCTTTCCCATCTCTTTGTTTAATTTCTTGCAAAGTTCTAAGCAAGGCTGAGTGTACTTTATCAGATTGAAATTGCATATTACCATAAAAATTCTTTAAAAAGCTTACTTGTGCAGGATCATCAAGTACCTAATCATTTCATGCTGGAATTGTGGAAGAAGAGAAGTCAACACTATTACTGGGAGGATAAGTAGATTGGGAGTACATTTTATCCACTCTCTTGTCAAGCTCTTCTTTGTCTACTTTATCAAATGCTAAACCAATATCATCAGAGACAAAAACTTCCATGTCTGAACTTTGCTTTAAAAACTCTTTTTTAGCCTCATGAGGAGTATTTTCTATCACCTGATCTTTTTCATCAAAATTAAAAATTTCTGATTCAGGAGAAGACGTAGAACCGTTCATACCTTCTTTCATATCATGGGAGACATCAGTGGCTGCGTCCATTTTAATTTCAGTAATTTGACCATCTCCATCCAAGACCCCACATAAAAATTCATCATGTGATTCCTCTAGGCACCACCTTGGAATGAGAGTGACATTGGATTCCTTTGATAGTACCTTTTTGATATCCTCTTCACTCTGTATAGCTTCAGGTTGCTTATCTTCCCCATAGTGCAAATAATAAGCTTCAACTCTTATTCACGTGAGATTTAATTCCCGCAGCACTTACCTCACTTCTACCAAATCATTTAGAATCAGAAATAGAGATTTTAGAACATTCGACAGAAGGAGATAGGATATTATGGGAACCTATAGGCTTGAGATTTTGTTTATACATAATAGGCATCCTCATAGGTTCATGAAACAAATTATCTACGATATGATTTACTTTCCATATACCACTTAGTATTAGATCATCTTCTATTTTCACAGCCTCTTGCTGAGCAACCTTTATATCATTTACTTTCCTCTGCTTCAATTCAAACTGAACATCTAGATGCAATGCAGAAATAAAAGTACATAGCTGGAGTTGCTTACCTGGTTGAGTAGATGCAGGAATTCTTCTAAACAGCCGGTTGAATCTGTCTATGAACTCTCTGATGGATTCACTATTTTGCTTTTGAATGTTAAAAAATTGCCTTAGCGAAGCAGCTTCATCAACCAGACCCTTATATCTTGCTAAAAACTTCTTCTTTAATGAATCCCAATCTGTTATACACTTATCTTCTAAACAACAAAACCAATTTGCTGTAGGTCCAATAAGAGATTCAATAAATAGCCAGATAAAAACATCTTCTTCACTTACCCCCAAAATGTTGCATACAATTGTGAATGCCAGAATGTGATTTTTAGCATCTTGATGGTTCTCTCCACTGAATTTTAAGAAGTGTTTTCTTGATCCTTTAGGCAGAGGTGAAAACTGAGACAAAAAGAGGTGTCCAAAGTGATTTCCCCATGGCTGGGAGGAAAACAATGCCATAGTGCAAATCTGAGAATTAAATTAGCATAGGTCTTCGTCGGAACAGAAATGTTTCTGAGCACATTCATCAAGTAGAGTCACCAACCTCCGTCCTCGGGGAGGCACCTTCAAATATTTGGGAAACAAAGGCACTGTTCTTCACTTTCGAATCCCCAGCAGAGTCGCCAAAAATCTGTTGGTTGATAGATTTGTCCTTCAAGAATAAATGTAGAAAATGACTCAAGATGCCCAAGAAGAAGAACAAACAGCTCCAACAGTTGGAGAAGTTGTCATTGAGTTGACAACCTTCCTCTAAATTTTAGAGGTACAACTCCCTCTTAATATATTCAATGAATAAAACATGGGGTGTGCTTTTAACCAGAAAGCAGGAAAGGTGTGTTAACATCTACCCATCACCATCAAATAGATGTGCATGTCTGATTAGGGAAAGAAATGAATGTAGATAAACGATACACAACCCAATTATCCAACATTCGTGAACAAAGATAAATTAATTGAGAGATACAGTTATATTCCACCTTAACACATATCAACATAAAAGAAGCAATATTGAAGACAAATTACTAATTGACATAAGAACAATTGCAATCACATAAGACACTTGAAGACACAAAGTTTTGTAAGTAATTCTTCATTTCTTAAATATAACCAAAACTCAAAGTTTTATGTAATGCTTCTATACATGAACAGAGCTAAGAAAAGTATAACTAGGAATTAATACAAAATAAACTTGTTCTTCTTCCCCACTGTTCACAGACAGCCCCCCAGAAAAAGATGCCTTCCATGGGAATTCCTCCCTCCTTATATAACTTCCCAAAAAATTATAACTATCCAAAAACGGTCCTTTTTGAGTAACCGTAATCAAGAAAGTGACTTCTCAAAATAGGAAATGGTTACAATATACCAAAATTATAGTAATCATCGCTAAATATAAAAAGACTTCAAATATGCAAGACAGGTGGCATTAATCTTCTCCTAATTCTAGGCATATCTCCATAAAAAGTTGGCACAGCTCAGCACATTCTTCTACTTCTTCCAGGACGTCAATTGTCCTGCGATATTAGGCATAATTGGTTTTCTCCTTCCACACAACTGTGCATAGCTGAGAAATGATGTTGATCTACTCCTCCTCAAGCCATTGTAAATCAGGTTGCAGAAGAGACATAGGTTCATCATCTCGGATTTCATCGTTTGCTAGAAGTCCCATTCTAAAAAATAGCTTGGTTGGCAAGAAAACTGAACACAGAGAGCACCGCCACCTTCACCTAATTACGTCAGTAAGTAATGATGTCTTTCCAACTTATTAACGCCATGCCACCATCTTAATGAGCTTCATTACACTTGTCATTAATGCATCATTAATTTTATATCTCAGGAAACAAGTCTCAAGATTTGAACTTACACTCCATAGCTTCTGAAAAGACATTCTCATCACACACCACACAAGCAACCTGATGAGCTAGTAATACCTTAAAAAAAGGGCACCGCAAAGATGTAGACTAGTCAGCGGTCAGAGTAGACCTAGAACTTTGAACTTAGAGTAGGATTTCACAAAACTTGCAAGTTCTTGACAATGAAGGAGATTCTTTGAACTATTAGAGTAATGTTCAGAAGCTTTGAACTTCCCTGACATAAAGGAGAAGTCAAGAAGTTAGCCATTTCTTGAAATTAAGAACATGAGTCTGGTAAACAAAGATTCGCAAATTTGAAAACTGCCCGACAACAAAGACTTATAAAAAAAGGTTTTTTGAGACTTCAATTTTTTTGGGATAGGAAAATGACCGGATTGGGGTAGAGCGATGATTGTATCAGTCTTAGGCATAAAAATTTGAAAAAAAAATTGGGTTAAAATTTTGGGGGCAACACGGTAGAGATAAGGAAAATTACTCTTAAGGAAAGCTCATGTTCTATATGTTATTATGGAAACTGTTACATAGTGTTATCTAGTAAAAAGGATAGATCCATTATTTGACTAACAATCTTTCTTGGTTATATCATTTTTCTAATGTGGCTGGTAACTTTGTTGAGATTTCTAACCTTGTGCAAGCTGATGAAAGGTTACTAGATAAAAAATGTATGGAAGGAGATCATAGCAACAAGGGCATCCTAACAAGCCCCTAAATCAAGAGCCTATTTCTCAAAGGTGGAGAACTAAGGAATCAAGTGAGTATACTCCCCCTCCCATTGGTGTTCTCATGTCATTTTCTGTGCCTCTTTTAGGTGATAACACTGATAATTTACAAACAAGGGAAGAAAGAAGAGCGCATAGTATTATATATGCAAATAGAAATGTTCCTGAGGGTCGTGTAGATTTGGAAGGTGATGAAATATTTTATGACAAACCACCTCCTGTCTCATAGAGTGAAAAGGTCACCCCTCTAAAAGAGTCTCAGAGAATCCCTGCGCAACCCGCTCATGAGCCTGTGACTATGACCCCATATGTAAGATTGCACTCTCCTAAAATAGGAAAAGATAAATCCATTAGTGTCAATGATTGTCCCAATCCCAACATAGCTTCTGGCACAAATCAGACAAATTAAGAATTAGACAAACAAGTTATGGAATTGAGCCTTAGGGTGGCCAGGATGGAAACATTGAAAAGGAAGGAGGATTTACTCCTGAGATTACAAACCATGAATAAACCAAGTGTTGTCGACAATAGTGGCACCCTTGGTGCATCCACTACAAATTAGCCACAAGTAAGTGGCCAAATACCTAATATCCAACAAGATCCTTTGATCCAGCTCCAAATGAATAACTCTGCGTCCTCTATACCTACAAATCATTTTTAGCCTCCTCCTCAAAATCCATACACTAGAGTGGCTAGACAAAACTTTCATCTAAGACAAGGGGGAGTACAGAACCAAAATCCTCCTACAATGCAAAATGTAAATCCCTAGCCAAATGTCCAAAATCTATATATACCCCAGCAACCATATTTGCAAAACCCTCCTAATTCCCCAATAAATCCATATAACCAGGGTGGACCACTTCTGATAAATTCTTTCGATAGAAGACCATTACAGATGTCTAGGTATAGATAAAGGGATTTAAATGGCATACTAGGTTATCCTAACCCTATAAAAAATAATTTTAGGAGTGCCATCCCAAAATTTGTTGGGAATAATGCTGTAACTGGTGAGGATCATTTGTGGACATTCTTAAATGTCATTGATGATTTTGAAGTTGAAGTAGAAGATGTAGTGATGAAATTATTCATGCAATCCTTGACAGAGGATACCAAAGACAGGCATAGGAGTTTACCAGAGGCCAGTATTGACTGTTGGGTGGAATTCAAGAGTATTTTTAAGGAACAATATGGTAATAACACTGATCCACAATTTGTTGTAAATGAATTTACAAGCATTCAAAAGGGATTCAATGAAAGTGTTCATGATTTCAATGCGAGATTCTTAAAAGTGAGTAATAAGATTCCCCCTTACTTAAGACCCAATCAGCCCATGTGCTTGGTAATTTACCAAAATGCATATGATCCCAAGATGGGATATGAATTGAGAAATAGAGAGCCTCAAACTCTCACGGACGCTTTCAAGGCAACCCTACACATTAAAAACAATAGAAGGGCATCTGAGAAGACTTCTAAGAGAGGTGATGTAAAAATCACCCCACAGGACAAAGGACAAAGCAGTAAGGCTCCTGTCACCATTGAATATGAGAAACTATGGAAAGAGGTCAAGGAAATGAAGATCTTTATGGCAAGAAATGATAAGAGGATCCCAATGATAGGCCTCCTTTTGTCAGACAAGAAAAGATGCTAAGGTTAGCAGGTCAACCTTATAATACAAATTGGCGAAATGGAAAGCCAATTCCCTCTAATGAAAGGGGAGGATTGTCTAAGGAAACCCCTGACCCCCTGAGAAAAGGAGTGCATGCCGTAGATGAAAACCTATGGTATTTGTTGTGCTAGGCTCCCCACTCATCTGCTTCATGTGTTGTTACAATATCTATGACTGACAATACAATCCCATATGAGGAATACAATGAGGGGGAAGACTATGAAGACCACAATATAAATATGATTTTTAACCATGAATGTATTATGGAGGATTGTGTCACCTTTGACAGTGAGTGTTCAAAAAATGAGGTTACAACAAGAAAGGGAAATTTGAGTAAGCAACAATCCATCCCAAATACAAGAGAGGATGATAATTGTGTTCTTTAGCTAAATACTGAGGATGCTAACATCTGATTAAGAAGACCCTCTGATGAGGAAATCAAGGCCTTGACTGCTTCCAAGATTGCCCAGGTTAAAAGTGACTACAACCTGAGAAGTAAGAAAAACCAAGGAGAAAGTAGTACAAAAGGAAATGAAGGAAGCATTTTTATAAAAGAAAAATAGAATGTTCCCAACCCTAAGAGAGATATAGGAATTTTGGGAAAATCCAAGGAAGTTGTGGGGAAATATAATCCACATCCTAAGGATAAAATACCAATTGAGAAAATTAATGTCAAGAAAGTCCCTACTGAGGAAAAATCTAGTAAAGATAACACACCTCAGTTCCCTACTGTAAATACTGATACAACTTGTACTAGTATTGTGCCGAAATATGTCCCATTGGACATGGCTCATATATTTAGTCAGATCAGAGTGGCATTCCCTTTGTTGGAAATGATGAGGATACTTGAGCATAAAAGTAGGGTTGTGGCTATAATAAATGATGCAGTTCCTAGTGCACCTAGGGTAGCTAGTGAACATAGCGGCCAGCCTGAGGAAAATAAGATAATCTCCAAAGATGTTAAGAATTGGAGTACTAAAATACCAAAAGTCTATCTAGGATCCACTTTGCAAAAATGTCCTTCTCAAGTAGATCCTTTCTTTGTCATTTTGATGATAAAAGGAAGATTTGTGAAAAACTGCATGATTGACTCAGGTGCCTCTGCCAACATAATGCCATTAGGAGTCATGGAAAGCTTAAGCTTACAAATAACTAAGACATATGGGAAATGCTTTGCCATGGATTCCTGGGAAGTCCCTATCATTGGGATTATTAAGGATATCAGTTTTAGACTTGCAGCATTCCCACATAAGGAGTATAAAATGAATATTACTGTGGTGGACATCCCCCCCATGTATGGAATGCTGTTATCTACAAAATGGGCTTCTATTGTGGGTGGCAGTATCCAGATGGACTCATCATATACCATGATTCCCATGGATGGTGAAGAGGTAAGACTTGACAGTGAGAAGTGTCTCCAAATAATAGATGGCATCACTGAGGAGGGTGATCAAGTGTACTTCCTTGATGTTGCTATGGATAATTTTAAAGTTGAGGGCATTCATGATAATCAGGATAATTTTTTGGATCACAGCCTTATATCAGTTTATGATAAGGATGGCCTATGGTCTATGCGGTTTCATGGGGAGTGTTCCAAAGAAGGCTCTGGAGTAGGAGTGGTACTTATTTCTCCTTCAGAAAAAACATTCAGATCTTCCTTTAAATTAGGTTTTGCATGCACTAATAATGTTGCAGAGTATGAGGCTTTGCTTGTAGGCTTAAAAATGGCCCTTGAGCATGGAGTTAAGAAGCTCAGAGTTCTGGGAGACTCTAAATTGGTAGTTTCACAAGTCATATCCAAATATGCCTCTAAAAATAAAAGGCTCAGGCAGTATCGAAATGTTGTCTGGGATACCATAGAAGAGTTTGATGCTTTTGCTATTGATTGGGTTGAACGAAGTAAGAATGTTATGGTTGATTTCCTAGCTAATATTATAGTCAAGTTTGAAGATATCACATTGGTAGGGATTTCAAAGGTGGAGATCTGACAAGACCCTTTGTTCCTGATAATATTCATCACTGGCAGATTTTTAATGATGACCAAAATTTGTATAAATTCATGAACTGCATGGATGAGTACCATGCACAAGAGATTGATTTTCAAGAGTTTGTACAGACAGTGGATGGGAAAGAAACTATATTTGGAAATGAGTTCATCCAGTTAAACACCAACAAAATTCCAAGGGGACTAGTTGCTTTGGAAATCTAGTTTTTGATGGAAATGATAGACAAACTACTAGATTTGCACCGGTACATCAAGATGACCTCGAAGAGGTGAATTTGGGAACTGAGGCCCAGCCAAAGCTTGTTTATGTAGGTAAGCGCCTAAATCCTAAAATTAAGGCAATATTAATTTCTTTGCTCAAGAAACATAAGAAAGTTTATGCACGGTCTTAAGATGATCTTAAAGCCTACAGGGAAGACTTGTTTCAACATGAAATCCCACTGAAACCAGATGCAAACATTTTAGGCAAAAGCAAAGGACTATAAATCCTACCTTAAGGCCAAAAATGCAACAAGAACTACCCAAGTTGAGTGAAGGAGGGATAATAAAGGCTATTAGGCATTCCACTTGGGTTTCAAATGTAGTTCCTGTTAGAAAAAAGAATGGAGATATTAGACTCTGTGTTGATTTTAGAAATCTGAATATGGCATCATTAAAAGATAATTATCCTTTGCCAAATATGGAGGCCATGCTACAAAAGGTAACTGGTTGTGAACTCTTGTCTATGATGGATGGTTTCTCTGGATATAACCAAATGATGGTTAAAGAATCTAAGCAATATAAAACTGCATTTACTACTCCTTGGGGAACATATGTATACATCAGGATGCCCTTTGGGTTGACCAATGTAGGAGCCACATTTCAGTGAGCTATGGATGTAGCTTTTTCTGATCTTATAAATGTAATAATGGTGGTTTATTAGGATGATTTGACTACATATTCTAAGAGGGAACAAGATCACTGCTCTCATTTGGAAAGGATTTTTGAAAGATGTATGAAATTTGGGATATATTTGAACCCCAATAAATGTATGTTTGGGGTAAAGGAAGGGAAACTTTTGGGCCACATAGTGTCTAAGGAAGGAATTATAATTGATCCTAAAAGAGTTGTTGCTATTGAAAGGATCCCAATACCCAAAAGTATTAAAGGGATTCAATCTTTCTTCAGGCAAATGAATTTCCTGAGGAGATTTGTTACCAACTTTGCAGAGACCACTAGACCAATATCCAAAATGCTAAAGAAAGGGGAGGACATCGTATGGAATGATGAACTAGTGAATGCTTTCAAAAATATTAAGGGAGCTATCAAAGAAGCCCCTGTGTTGAAATCCTTGATTTTTCCAAACCCTTCCAATTATTTTCTTTTGCTTCTTTCCATACTATTGCAACGGTTTTGCTACAAAAAAATGATGAAGGTTATGAACAACCCATTTCATTTTGTAGTAAATCTCTTCAGGCTACTGAGCTAAAGTATGATATAACTAAGAAATAAGCTTATGCTTTGGTAAAGTTTGTCAAAACATTTAGACCTTATTTGGTAGGAGCTACGATTGTTTCTTATGTCCCTACAGTTGTTGTCAAAGATGTCTTTACTCAGCAAGAAGTGACTAGAAGAAGATGTAGATAGATCAACCGGATCCAAGAGTTCAATATTGATATTCAGATCACTAAGCTAGTAAGGGGACGAGGATTAGCCAAATTGATGGCTGGATCAAATCTAGAGGCTAATCAAATAAACCATGTTGAGATTCAGGAAATAATTGTTGATTGTGACATGAAGGACTCTGAATGGTATAGAGATGTTGTTTACTACTTGCAGAATATGTCTTGCCCTGATAGAATGACTGAAAATCAAAAGAGGACACTAAAGTTACAGGCCATAAAGTATGTGATCATAGAGGGTGAACTTTGGTGGAGGAATTTTGAGGGTATTTTACTCAAATGTGTAGATAGTAAATAGGCGTTAGAAATCTTAAAGGACATGCATCATGGTGTGTGTAGAGGCCATTATATGGCTAAAACAACAACCCATAAAGTCCTAAGAGCCAGATATTGGTGGCCTACTGGGTGATCCCACAATACTAGGTTACAATTGCATTGATGAAGGAAAATTGCTTGTGCACCAAAAAAAAGTTTTGGAGGGGTTCGATCGAACATGGGTGTTCGAATGAACCCAAAAATGGGTTCGATCAAACCCACCCATTCGAACGAACCCACTTTATGTCGGGCTTTTTTTAATAAAAATAGGGGGTTCGATCAAACCCCCCTTTATGTTATTTATTTAATGAAAGGGGGTTCAATCGAACCCTCTTTCATTCGAACCCCTCTCTATGGGTTCGATCGAACCCCCTTATTTTGCCCTTGCCCCTCTCTAACTACAATTTTATGTAGATTTTTGGGTTTCGAGGCCTAGGTTGAGGATCAAAATGGAATCAATTTGACAAAGAAACGAGCTTTCTATCAAGTATAATTTTAATATATTTTGGTTTTATTATACATTTTTTTTAGTTTAATTAAACTTAGGTTTTTCACCGAAAATCAAGCTCTTTGTTATGCACATATGGAAAAATAGTATATTACCCAAAAAAATTATGAAAAATATCTATCCTCTTGGTATTCATGTCCTTGATCCACCAAAAAAAAAATTGAATTCCAATACATTCAAAAAAAGTTATGCTTTACACAGTACACCCATGTCTAAATTATAATTGGTTTGACTTCAAAAGTTAATTAGAAGAAAAATATTCAACAAAACATTATGCAACCAAATGCATCCTCTAGATATCATAGTTAAAAATCTAAATTTGAAAAAATTAGAATTTTATCCTTCATAGGAAAAAAGTTATGTTTTACACAGTACACATCACTCTTTAAAAATGATGTTTACTGTTAAAAACTAGTTATTGAAGGAGATGGAAAAATAAATGCAATTGGATTCCAATAAATTTTTTAAAAATATATTTAGAATCTACAGACAAAATGTGACAAATCACTAGTTTACATTATCTCCAAATTCCTCATGGTTTAGCAACTATAGGTGTCTGAAAGTGAAGATTTTTTTCAAAATGTTCATTTCAATGTCAACTTTGGCCAAAAAGTGTAACCCATTATTGTGGGATCACCCTACTATTTTCAAAGATGCCCACAAAATGGTCTGAAGCTATGATGCTTGTCAGAGATTTTTTAGGAAAATTAAGGTTCTCTGGAAGTTTTCCCCTCAGACCTATGACAATGGAAGCTCCCTTTCAACAATGGGGATTAGATTTCAAAGGAGAAATATGTGAAAAATCAAGTGGTGGACATAGTTGGATTCTGGTTGCCACTGATTACTTTACCAAATCGGTCAAAGCTATTCCTACCAAAAGGGCAACTAGTAAAGTAGTGATTGATTTCCTAATGAATAATGTCTTGACAAGATTTGGAGTGCCTATAAAGATAATTTCAGACAATGCAATGTGCTTCAGGTTTGAAGAATTTACAAATTTCTATCACCAGTATGGGATTTCAATCTCTTATTCTCCTCCATACCATCCTTGAGGTAATGGACAAGCTGAATCAAGAAACAAAAGCTCGATGAAGATTATCAAGAGAATCATTGAAAACAATAAAAGAGCTTGGGATACTAAATTAAGACTTGCTGTCTGGGCTGATAGAGTAACTATGAAAAAGGCCATTGGGTAGGCCCCATTTGACCTGGTATATGGCCTAAATGCAAGGATGCCCATAAATAACTTATTACCTATTTTCAAGTTTATCTAGGAGCATGATGAGGACATTTCAGATGCAATGCAAAATAGAATTATTCAAGTGACTCAATTGGATGAAAAAAGAAGGCTAGCACAACATAGAAACATCAAATTGTAGCAGCACGTCAAAAATTTGCATGACAAGAAAACATCTGAAACGCTAGGTCTCAAGATAAAGGAAAGCATGGCAAATTTGATGCCCTTTGGCTTGGACCCTATTTAATTAGCAACACTCACATAGAAGACTCTTACTTGAGAAATTTGGTTGGAGAATTACTTGAACTGCCAATGCATGGACAATTCTTGAAGTCATACTTTTCATAAGTTATGGGTTTTTTTCATGCATATTGTATTTTATTTTAGGTAGTTTACCTATTTTAGTTTTGTCCTTTGGTTTGTTTTTTCTGTTTTGTGTTGTGGTCTTCTTCTCCAAAGTTTTCTGTGATCTCGCTATGTTCAAGTTGAACAGACGTCCCCAACTAGAGCCACTGGTAGAACTATGTAAAATTTTCTAGGTTCTTGTAATTTTTGCTATGTCTGATGCCATCATGTTGAAGAGTCTCTGGCCTAGGGTTTTACTTGTTAAAAAAAATATTATGAATGGTAACCTAAAACCCTAAACCCTAATGTTTTCAAATACAAGCAAAGAGATTACTTTTGTTATAATTCTAGATTGACCGCTTATTACCCATTTCTAGGTTCCTTAAGTGATAGGCTCATGTCTTGGAGCACGTTGTTGAATGGCCCCTTTCCTTTCGTTTACCGCCTGCGACCCATGTCTAGAGTTTTATCAGTATGCCTTGAGTTATATTTTGACCCCTTGAAGATCTCGTGACCCCCCTTTCCTAGTAGGCAAAGGTTGTTTTTAAAAGAATATGCCAAGGGCCAGGCCCCTTTTATCTTTTGATGACAGATGACGTGTTTTGACTTGTTTCCGTCATTCTGCGGAGAATAAAATATTGAAGAAATGAACATCAGCAGAATAGCAAAAGGTTACCATCTGGCAGGATTCATTCATCAGTCTTCAACATATGGTGGGTCCCCGATGGACACGTGGTGACTTCTCATGTTTTCTGCCATTTCATGGAGCTTCTCCAGGGGTCCCACCAACCGTTTGGAGAAGAGCGGAAGGGTGACATGTGGCATCCAAAACACATAATAAGGTCCAAGTGGATGAATGGTGTTACGTGGAGGGATTATGGGTTTCTCTGCCATTATGCAAAGCAATAAATTAATATGCCTCATCGAATTGCGGAACGATGGAAAGCCGCCATGTGGCAAGGAGTGACATAACTTTGACGACGCACCCTTTCTGATGATTCATAAAGGAAAGATGAGGTGGAGCCTCCTAATTGGTTTGAGGAGTGTTGCAGGGCATGCCAAGTGACGTCTAATTGTTTTGACTCGTCAGGACTATCTGATCCACTCTACTATTGCATAATCTGATGGCTCCTATTCAAAATTTGGGAACCAAGTGATTTTGTGAATTTGGTTCGCGTAAGTTGGAAATAATGGCAGAAGTGACTGGTTTCGGACATGAAATTAATGGCCAGTTTTATATATTTCATGCTTCAATTGTCTTGTGCTTTCCATTTAGATATCTAAAGCATTGAAGTAATTAAATTGGTGGCTACTGCGAGCTTCTCGGCACAGTTTCAAGGTCTGTCAAAGCGAGGAAATTTAGTCACATACACATTATCTCCTACTTTCTACTTTTAATTTGAAGGTCATTCTCTATTTTTCCCATCCGTAGGGTTGTTTAAGATATGAATTAAGTATATTCTGATTTTCAAGATCAAGCTCTTATCTAAAATTACATAGAAGAAAGAACCCTAGAACAGGAGAAAAAAGAAAACCCTTGTCTCTCTAGTATTGTCTGAAAATGGTTCCTCCAAAAGCCCAAGGTCCTTCTACTTCCCAAAACTGAGCTCTACATGAGGATCTTCTAGTCCAACTCCCTGGATCCCGTGCCCAAAAGCTAAAAGTCAGTGGCCCTGAATATAAAGATGGATTGGTTGACAAGTACTATGGCTGCAGAGATACAAAAATTCCCATTTCTGGCTAGCTATTGTTTAACCACTGGTGGGGCAAAAGGAATGCCCACTCTCCACTTTCTAATGTATGGAGATTCGACCTAGGGAAGTTGATAGTCACCAATGTCTTTGATGACATTGAATTACTTTGAGCCATGGCTTCTAGATATGATGAGACAACCAAAATAATAAGGGCAGGTGGAGGAGGTGCTCTGGTAGAAATCAATAAAGAAACTATCTCCCAAATTTTTGGGTTGAATTTAGCTGCCAGTACAATCATGGACCTAGATGGATTCAAGAAAGAATACCAGAAGGACAAAAGCAATTACAGGACCATACATTTGCCTAGACATAGGGAAAAGGGTCCGAACAATAGGTCAATCAAAATTCCATAGAGTGAGCAGGAACCCTTCAGGTTGGAAGCCTTTGAGAGTTATTTTGCAAAAAACTTACTATGCATTATGTCAGGTCTTGGGAGATGATAAGAAAGAAAGAATCCCCATTGATTATATTTATATGGCAACTGATATTTAACATGTATGTCTAAACTATCAGTTTGATTTTGCTTCTTATTTGGTAAATCATATACATCAAGGATTGGTGGATATCAAAAATAATAAGGAAGTAGTGCAGTTTTGGTGGTATTCTTTGTTATGCCACATGTTCTTGTATGAGGGAAGAAAAGAGTGGAGCCTTAAGTTGATGATTAATCAGGTTGATAATATGGGAAATCCACTTCCAGTCCAATGCTGGACTCACATCTGGGACAAAAATGATTCTAATTCGAGTTACATGATCTTTAGAGATTATTTTGTTGTCAAATTATTGAATTATTTCAAGGAAGATGTGCCTAGAATCCCAGCCCCTATATTGGATTTCTTGAGACCTGGTATAAAAAAGCCTTCTCTAAATATTATACATAATTGAGGAGATTTCATTCTCCATGAGGAATGCACAGTTTTGAGAGTGTACGAGTGTCTTGTTGGCCCACATATATTGCCCAAGCATGTATCACTGAGGGTTGGCTTTCTTGAAATAATTTGGCAATTGATTGAGTCAGAGAAGGCTCATCTAGCAAATCAGAAGAAGGGGTCTTTCTTCCCTTACTTAACAACTTTCTCTAACTTCTGAATGAATAGGGAGGGATTTGACAAATTGAATGATATATTGAAGGTCTTCAAGATGCAACAAGAGCGTATTAGAAACTTTGACCCTGAGGGTTACATAAACAACGTCAGAAAGGGTATTAGAAGGGCTGCCATTGCTCATAGGTTTATTTCCTTGAAGATGCCATTAGAAATGTAATTAATGAAGAAGAAGTAAATTAAAAAGGGTAAGATGGGCAATGTATATGAAGTATGAGGAAAGAATGAGATAGAATAATTCATCTTATAAGGGGGCTTACCCAGAAATTGTTGACCTATTATCAGGATAAAAGCAATTTTATCGAATGTTGATGAAATAATTTCCATAAAAGAAAAGGAGTCTGCTGAGCCCAAGGGAGAAGAAAGGCCATCATATCAGCCCTCTGCTGATAAACAATTGAAGTACACTTTCAAGAGAAGAGTAAAAAAGGTGGAAGTTAAAGAACAAGTTCCATAAGCCCCTTCACAAACTCATCCTGTTCTACCCTCTCCACTAGTGCAACTAGTGATTTCCCCTTCTATACAGGTAATTGAATCAGATTTACCTCCTAGGGAGTCATCTCCAAAAAGGAGGAAGATTGAACAAGGCCCTCTGGTTGATTATCTAGATGAGGATGAAGATGAAATGGAAATAACAGAAGATGAAGTACGATAGGAGATACCGTCTCCTAGCAGGAATGAGCCTGAACAATTACCCTTGAATAGAATAACAAACCTTGCCCTTGAAGGGAAAGACATTTCAAATGATATGAGGGTTATTGCCTATCGGAGGTTTTTGAATGATGATGAGTTTGTCAACTCTAAAGAGTTCGCTGTCTTCTTGTGGAGATCTAGAAAAGAAGAATATGCAAGAAGACTAAAAGAAGAAATGGAGAAATCTCCTCAAGAGACTCAAGAAGAAGTATCCTATAGGATACTAACACAAATGAAGGAGGAAGTTTAAGACATCACTCTAGAACATGGTAGGAAGATGGCTAGAGAGAGTGGTATTCTACTACTCCCAGAATGGGATATAGCCTCTGCCATTGCCTTGGACACCATTAAAAGACAAGATAAAAAGGTCTTCTCCACAGAAGAAGAGGCTGAGGCAACATTATCAGGTGTTGGATTCAATCCAAAGTGAGAGACCTTAGCTATTTGGGCTCTAGCCCCCAACATAGATAAGCCATTAGTGGCTGAGCCTGATAGAGATTTAAAGGGGGGCTTAATCATCAAAAGTGTATTTGATACTCTTGCCACAGAGGCATCAAACATGGTAGTAGAGGTTGCAAAGTTTAGCAAAGAAACCACTGATGCTCTCCAAAAAAATATATGATAAATTAGAAGGGGATTATATGCATCTACTACATGAATACAATAAGTTGAAGGAATCAAAATCAAAGTGGCAACAACCACAACAACAAGCATCTACATCATCCTCACTCCAAATTGCACTAGTAATAAGAGATTCATGTCCTCTAGCTGCTGGTCCCTCCTCTTCCTCATCAAAGTCTAATTTTGAAAAGAAAAATGAAGAGTTAAGGGAACAGATCAAGACTTTTGAGGAGATTTTTGAAAATTCCATGAAGAATCAGCAACAAGATAACTAGTACATTGTTTCAAATATTCTAGGCTTGTTGATGGGGAAAATTGCAAGCAACGAAGATAATATTCATAAATTATACTCTAACATGTCATTAGCCATTAAGAAAATAGCTGAGGATAAGGAACAAACTATGCCTTTGTTTAGTAAATGGGTTCCAAGAATCTCTTCTTTACTTGGTATATATAAGGGATTAAGTCATGAATAGGGTGCTCCAAAGGAAATCAAGCCAAGTTACACGATAGCAAAAGAAGCTGGGGATTCACAGGCATTTATAAATCAGCTCGAGGAGAACGCAGTGGAATTGATTCAGAGTTTTGATGATGATCAAATTGGAGTGATACCAACAATCAAAATGGATAATGGTAATATCAAGCTTTGTTAGGATTGGGTTCTTCAATTTGAAGGCATCATTCCAATTATCTCTTTTCTCATCTACCAGGGTGACAATATTGATGTTCCACTCTTCAGAAGAAGTGTCGGTAACTTATGGGATTCTTGTCAACTTGCCAAGGACTTTGTCAGGGAGGCTGAATCAATTTTAGCCAAATATAATAATAAGTATATGTCTCGTGTGCATGATCTTCTCACATTCCAATGGCCAACATAAGAGCAGTATAAGGCTTGGGATGAGAAATACAATGATCTACCTGACTTGTGAAAAATTGGATATTTTTATGTTCCTTATTTTGTATATTTGTCTGTTATTCCTTTTTTCAAAGGGAATATGGTCTTGTTTGTCTTTTCTTGTTCATTTTTTGCAAGAGAGAGTTGTTATTTCCAAACAAAGCATGTTTGTCCTATAGTTGCTTCTTTATTTTCTATCTTCTTGTGAAGCATCAGATATTCTAGAAAGGTATCATGATGAAGAGAGTGGAGAAAGGTCGGTAGAGTTTGTTATCACATCTTTCAATGTACACTTTCCAAGGTGACTTGTTTTGTGGTTGCACATGTAACAACTTATGCTCCTATGAAAATATATGATCCTTAATCAGTTATCCTTGTTTCTGATTGATGAGATTTTGTCAAATGTAGATGTGACATATGTCTCTATGTCTGAATCTTGTTTGTTCCCTTGTTCCTATAAAAGGGAATTCAGGACCTATTGACAAGGATCTTGGAGAAATATTGTAACACAATACGTAATCATAAACTAGGATTTTTTCTACTTCTAGGTGTTTTTTGAGAATAGACTCATTTGTACTTGCAGCTATTTTATATAACAGTACTGGTTCATCATTTTGAATATATTGTTAGGGTTCGAACTATATTGTCTCCTACAGTTGTATTCTTTACTACATTTATGAGTATAAATTGATTAAATATCAGTTTTATTGATCTTCATGATTTTTCCTGTGCAAGAATATCTTCTCTTAATAGCTTTTACTCAAAGAGTAAATTTAATGTTTTAAGGAGAATATTGAATATAGTAAATGTATGTAGGGATCCTTAAGTAGAATTAGTTCTGAATTATTTCAAGGTGTAATTGGTGTAATGCATCATTACAGTATTTTTATATGAATTGGGAGTACACTATTGTCCTTAGCTTCATTTATATTTTTTTTTGACTCTGTGACCCATGATTTAGGCATTGATCTTTTAGGATTATTGTTTTCATTTAATCTCCCTGATCATTTATAAAATCAAAGAACAATTTCATTTCTGTATTATGTTTAGCAGTAGTTTTTCAATATTCTCCAGCAAGAGAGTTATGTTAAAAGGCCAGAGAATCTAGCCCATTTGCTTCAACATATTATTAATTCTTTTTGGCAAATTTTAGAGAGAATATATTTGTTTCAAGAATACAGTATTTTGGAGGAAATAAGTAGCAGATCTAAATTGAAATACTATCTTTCTCAAAGGGTATACCTCCTCAGGTTTTGCAGAGCCTAAAGTGCAGAGGAAAATGATTGAAAACCCCTTTTCTGTTCGTTGGCCAATCCCTCAAGGCAAATCCACTATTAGAATTGGCTATTTTATAGATTTGCTCTTTTTGAGATCAGGTTGGGAATTTAAAACAACCAACACATACTATTATCGCTCTTCGTATAGGGGATGCATAACAAATGGTAATCCTAGAGGATAAAAGTAAGGGTATCTAATAGAGAAGGAACAATGACAATCAAATTCCTACATGATGAAAATAAACATATCTGGCGATATGATGCTTTTATGGACAATGTGATATCATTTGTGTGATAGAATATAATGTGAATAAAAAATAGGTCACATCACAAAGTGTGTAAACATGCCAAGTTCAATAAGGGAAGCATGAATAGATGCCAAAGATAGAGGTCCATGAGAATCCATTATGTAAAAACAAGGGTCTATCTAAGGATGTAGGGTTCACAAGAGTATGCAATGAAGATATAAAACCCCAACAAGAGTAATCAGGTGTGTGAAAAATAGTTACAATCTCTTGTAGATAAGAAAATAAGGTCCTAAATCAAATTTGACATAGATGTAAAATGTAAACCCTAAAGCAAATACAAGGGTGGGTAGGGTGCTTGAAAGATAGGATATGTGAATTAACACACCAAACCTTAGAACACGGATGTATTGAAATGAAGCAGAAGAATGGAAGGAAGATTAGATCTAAAAATAAGATGTAGAAACCATAAAATTATAGATATAAAAACTCTAATATGTATTGAAAAACCCTAGAGGGAAACTAGGTTGTGTAGGATCAACACAATCACAAAAAATGTAAAGGAAAATAATCTTTCCTTAAGCTTAATTTAGGCCAATCTAATAAAATGCATACACATGAACATAAATTAACTTAAATTAATTCAACAAATAAGTTGTGGGCTAATGCAATTCTAAATTAAGTGCTATTCTAGGAAAGTAAATGCAAAGAGGATAAAGGTACTTATCTTAGTGATCGAAGAATGATTGCCTTTGATGTAGATTTTGGAGCCTGGTCTATTACTACCTTGAAAATGTTGTCTCTATGTTTGTGTAATTGAAATTATATGCAAGATTTATGCTTTGCCTTAAGTTGAGCTCACGGGTTTTAGTCTTTTATGTACTTGTAGATTTGCCCTCTATCACACATATCTAACCTTGCTAAATGTGTACTTCTGCTCTTTGGCTCACCTAGTTCACCTCTATCTATCGTGCCTTTTTCTTTGCTCTGAAGACTAGTAGTATTAAAAAATACCTTTAGAGGGATGCTAGTATGTTGCTAGGGGATGCGTTCCCCTAAGTCAATCCCTAGAAAGCTTAGGTAAAAGATCAAAGACAATAGACTTTAGTAGTGCAAATGCTCTAGAGTGATGTGATGTAGAACTAGGTTCTTTTTAGGTACTCTAATCAAAATATTCCTAGCATGCTCCTTATGTAAATGCAAATGATATTCAATGCTATCTAATGATGAAAATGAGTGAATTGAATGCTTCTAAATACACCTGTACATAGCAATAAAATGTGTAAAACATGTATTTAGTTGGCCCTTGGTAGGAAAGGAATGGGCAAGAGTCAACCAAAATTTGAATTTGAATTTTGAAAATTTGGCGATGAAATCCACAGCCGTGGGGTTGACCTTGTGTGTGTAGAAATGAGTTGGGATATGAAAATGATCAAATCAAGTGGATAGCAAAATGCATAGGGATGGGTGTGTGTAAAAACATAATAAATGCATAATTTAGAAGAGTATATTGGAATATGTGTCCATATAGATAAGATAGGTGCAAAGGAATGCATGTAAATAGATAGGTAAACACATGAGGGAAGAAACTTAACTTTACGAAGTTTACACTATTTATCAATATAAATGTATTAAGCCATTCTCTCCAAATAAACATATTTATACAAATTTCACTATCATAATGTTGTTGCCTTATTGATTATGAATCACAGATGTTGATGTAAAAAATTGATTGCTTTTTAAAAAAAAATAAAATTATCCCATCTCAAAAAAATGAAAATATAATCTTCCCTTTAACTTACAATCCATAACCTCCAAGGAAATGGATAATTGACACCGGCCCCCTTCGATGTTAGTGTCCTGTTTTTGAATTAAGATAAAATGACATGAGAGTTGCACTCTGAATTTCGAAGCAATTATTGAGAATCAATGGAGTGTGGCGAGATTTGCTTGCTGTTGTTTTGACATGGCTGCAAACAAGCAAGACATATCATGCAGTTCTCCAACAATACCAAGGGGCCTGTTTTTAGAGCATCCATTTCAACAAACGATGTTATCAAATGCAACTAAATACTTGCGAGGGCATGATAACGGAATTAATGAAGGGGAATACTTGTGTATAGAGAAACATGGCACAAATCTAAGGAAATATCTGTGTCTGGGGGCTTTAGATGAACAACATCAATTTAAAGCTGGGTTCAAGGTGGTCAATATCAATGACAATTCACACAACAGGATTACCACGGTAAGATTTGTACCCGCATATATCTCTGCCTGATTTTAGTTGTTTTCTCCTTCGTTTCATTTGAAAGATTTTAGTCTTTCCATTCCTGTACATAATTTGCATTCCTGGCCTTCATATTCATATTAGTGTTAATAACTTCCCGGATAGATAGACATTTGAAGCAACAGATTGCTTAATGCAGTCAAACTTATAATTTACCCAACAAAACCCATATTTGATACTCTGTAATATCAGTTAGCACTCCATTTTTAGTACTCCACAACTTCGCTTATCGGTATCTGGATACTTAGCATGTATAGGCCATATTACTGTGTATTTTTACGGTGTGGAGATTGGAACCTAGACATCTCTCTTCATGGATGCACCTTTTATCATTATATCACAACTCTTTTGGCTTGGTAACATTAACCAACGTTAATATTTGCACAATTCTTATTCAGCAGAAATACAACCTGAGCTTGCTTGCATATTTGTACACAAAGAAAAACCTACTGGTACTCTTAACTGGAAAGAATCCCGGCTATGGTTCCAAGAGGATGGGAACTAGGAGTCTGAAACATTTTTCCATACCAGAAACTCATGGAGAAAGGTGGGAACTTCAAAAAATGTTTCCCAACAAATCTGAAATGTTTTCAGTAGTTTATAGTCATTCTTCAGAAATTTCATGCTCTGGAGCCAATCTTTCAGGAATTTTCTGTAAGTTCTAAATAACGTTTGTTGGAGTTTGTAAAAAAATCTTTTTCATTTCCAAGAATTTCTAGTAGTTCTTGCTTGTTTTTGCCCTTTCCCACTAATTCCTGATTTCCTGTGATTAGCTAAAGAAGTTTACCCCAAGTTTTCTGCAGCTTCTTGACCTATCTGTCTCTTTTCTGTTACTGACATTTCCAAAGCGTCCAAGCAACTATTTCTGATTCTTGATGCAACAGAGGTTACAAGATACAACTCAGGTCATGAATGCCTATATTGTGTGCAATGTCTTATAATAACCCCATTGAGGAATTTTGCAGACTTCTCAGGGAATGCTATCATATACATAAATGTTGGATTTCCAAATATGTGAGATTAGTTTGCTCACTTCTGTAGTGACTCCCCTTCAAGTGTAAATCAAGTCTAGTTCTCTGGGCAGAATATTCCAGCATAGAAAGTAACCTCACCATCTCTATTTCTGTCTTATATAGATAAACAAAGGTTCTACCGTTCTATATTGGTGTCCCTACCAAGAAGAAACAGAGGAAGGATACTACATCATCAACACATCAACATGGACTGTAGCACTATTATCCGTTAAGGCTACCAGTCTAATAGTATCTGAGGCCTCTTTATTCTACATTAGTGTTCCACATAACAGATCACAAAACTACATTGGGATATCAGATAGACTTCTTAAAGTAAATCCTCACTGACCAAAATTTAGGTTTGATAAAAAATTCTGATACATTCCAAATGATCCAGGTGGCTTTTTGGCACAGAATTATGACAAAAAATGAAAAACTAGTAGGTCACCTCACTTGTACACCAGTGTTGAACTTGAAAATCATGGTGTGTCAGAAATCTGGTGTGGGTGTTTACATTCAATCTAGAAAATACCCTACTTTGGACACAACATTGCCAAATACAACATCATATGAAAATCTTGGGTTTGCTTCAAATTTTGACAACTGCTGATGTATGCAATCACTAATCAAAACACCCCAACAAAGTGAATTTTGCCTTCACAAATTGCACTAATTATGAAATACATCCAAGGTTTGAACGACCTTGCCTCCTCTTGCCTTGTTATGTGGTTCAATAATGTGATCATCAATGAAAACTCATGTTTGATTTCATTTCTCTTCGTCATTTTTGGAAGGCGTTTGATTCTTCTTCTTTCAACTAGTGTTTTTTGAGTTGTTAAAGGCAATCTTGAAGGTTTTGGTCCCATATCCCTTCACACTCCCTCCTCAAGGCTTATATCTTGTGTTTCTTCATATAGCAGAAATTGAAAAGCATTTTCAATTGAATCCACATCAAGTTTAGCAAGGACTTGATTGCTTACTGTACGAATCTCCCTCTTTTCAGGGTCATAATGTTTGTGTAGGCGATTACAAACTCTCAATTTTGTGCAGAGATAGGAAAAGAAGCGGCTTCAATGAGTCCACAATTTGACAATCTCTGAGCAATCTTGCTACCACTTTTCATCTTATCCTCCAAATCAACATCTCTCGCATTCACATGCCCTATTTTGGTGTCCTTGACTTTTGGATAATCGTTTGCCAATATGGATGAGGTATCCATGACTTGGAAATAATACTACATGAGTTTTGTCAAATCTAAATGCCTAGAATCGATGAAAAGTCACTCCTCACTGAAAACCAACACTTCAAACCAACACTTCAAACCCCAGCTGTCATACAAATCAGCGAACTAGATGTTTTGGAACTGTAGGATGTGAGGAAAGATGGAATACAAAGTGCCAATGCTGAAACCCTAGGCTTTTGACAAACCACTGCTGTAAATGCTTTCTCCAAATCTGAAAACCTAACCAAGCTACTTATAAATGAAGATCAACAAGGACAAAACTTTCAAAATCCTACAATAAAATTCCAAAGGTGTCTGCAGATGAATGTTTTTGTTGATGCGGGAAACCTATTACAAGCCTCACACTGAAAGCCTTGCAGATAACACCTGAAGACCCTGCTGTTTATGACTAAAACTTGCTGCAACTGCTCACAATGAAAATATGAAATGGAAAAGACACATCAAAAGACACACTAAATCTTCTTGGATAATCCTGTCATGGGCATGCTTGGGCAATAGTGAACACTTGCTTGATGTTTGAACAAACTTTTCTTTGGGCAAAAATCTGCTGAGTGTGTGCTCACAGCAGCATGACCCTTTTGGACTTTTTTTTAAACTTTGAAATATTGGGCAAAATTCCTTATGGGATGAACCTAGGGCTGTTTTGCGCACTTTGTCTTATTTTGAACTTTTTGGCCACTCACTTAAAGCATGTGCTTGGAAGGGTTTTGGCCACTTTCATGCCTTAGCCACATTTGCCTTTTCTCCCTTGTTAAAGCTCTGTTCTTTGCCTTGTTTGATGCGTTGGAAGGTTCCTTTCATTGGCCTTGCAAAGACATCAACTAGAAACAACAAATACAACGTTCATGAGCGATGAAGACGAGAATTTACAATGATTCACAAAATGTGGCATAAACAAAGATCTGGCTCAAAAGATGACTTAATACAATTTATACATGGTCTTCAGGTGAAATGCAGGCTTGACTTCACTTATGATAGGCAATAGACTCATCTTGGAGACCATTGATCATGACAACCCAACTTGTACAAATTGAAGAGGAAAGGGTAGATACAATGGTTGACCACAATGGCTCAAGTATATCTATCCTTATTTACTACCCATATGTTATATTAAATTAACTCACTTTGAATCATTACTATTATAAACAACTTGCTTAATTCATTGTTATATTCAATGATGCCAACTCGTGATGGAAAAATTGGACTGTAAATTTATAGTACACAGTGAAGAAGTACATGATGTAGAAATCTCTAGGTAATTGTTGGCCAAGCACTGGGTGAATCTTGGATTGTCTACATAAATCTTTCACACTTAAACCATAAAGAACAAAACTGAATGGGGGCCTGTAAAGATGATAATGTTGCATGCACTTGGAGGTCATAATGGGTGGGGAGCAACTATTGTTGTGTTCACTACTTTAATTGACTAATCATTGATTATCAGTACAACATTATTTATGGAATTGCATAATTACATTCTTAAGTGAGTCTTCCAAGAAAACCTTCAGAAAATCGGAAACCTCATTACTACACGGGAATTTTTATAACTTAGATCACACAAATATTTTGTTCTTTGCTTCATTGATGGAAGCCAAAATGCCTAATCACAATATTTATAGGATAGACTCTTTTGAGTTCAATGCCTGTCCCACTAACTAGCCATGTGCATCCCAGTTAACAGTTTCAAAAACATCAACACTATTGTCTATGGGATCTCTCAAATAGGGAACCATTGATGCCAGTGAATTTGAGGAAGTTGGATATGAATCGGTGCTGCTGAACTGTGCACACGAAAATCTGGAGCTGAAGTTGAGCTTGCATCTGTTGATGTTGAGGTGGTGTCTATGAATGTGATGTATTCACACTGGCTTCCAGAGGTGTCTGTCATTGCCTTATTTTCATCACATAAGGGCTTTTTTTTCTTCATATACATGTCATGCTCACTCTAGAGCTGTTATTTATATCTCTTCTTTTAATTTTTCCTCCTCAGGTGCTGTAACGATGTGATTGAGTTCTTCCTTCACCCCTTTATAACTCCTTCATTTCACCCATGCTTTTAAATCTGCAATTGACTAATCCATTTTGACCCTATGCAGTTCCTGGTTTTGGATACAAAGCACTACTTTAATATCCAATTTAAAAATTTAAAACTATTATTCATTCTAGACATATGAACATCATTTACAGGAGTCTCTAACTATTGCCAACTCTAGACTGCCTGCAAATCTCTCTTGAGACTCATCTAGAACATTAAATGGAAACACCGCCTGCAAATTTTTCTCTTGATACTCATCTAGAGAATTAAATGGAAACACATTCAATGCTTACTATTTAATCCTCTGAACTTCCCTCATAACTCTTTTAAGTCTGCCTTCCCAAGGCTTCTCCCCGCAAATTCTAATATAACCACTTTCACAATGAGTTTTCCCACTCTTCTCCAGGACAAAGACTTCTACCCTACATTAATCAACAAATTTTCAAGGGGATCAGAATTTTCCTCTCCTTCATTTCATGTATCCTAGCTCTTCTCTTCAGTATCACCATTAAGAATACCCCTTGGATAAGGACACTTAAGCTGTGGTACCCTCCTAATGCTCTTGTTCCTTTGGTTCATAATTCTATCCTACATTGTCCACATCACCCATCTCCCAAGTGCAGATGTTGTATATTCACCAAATATCTACTACTTTCTCCCACCTCTCTGGTTCAACTCTAGAAGGTCCTTCTTTCTCAACTGGTTTGACTGCAAGATTTAGATCAAACTTTAAATTATCTTAATCTCCCTACATTGTTCCGCAGTTGAGCTATCAGGACTTCCATCATCATCAATTTTTTTTGGATTGCCTGTGTTGCCTTTCCTTGTACATGACATGTGCTTCCTTCATTTTCAATTAGTCTTGAGTAGATGAATGTTTGTTCACTAGGTCCCCTCTTTCATCTCCACTTAAGTGCAATGGTGCTAAGACCATCTGCTGTACTTTTGATGAAGATGATGTTTGTGGTGCCTTAATCTTTTGAGTTTTCATCCTTTTGCTACTCTTTGTTTTCATGGTCTGTTGGGCTTCTCTTTTTACATTTTAGCCAATTTGCAAATTCGTATGTACTTGGAGAAGGGACAATTGTGTTAATCCTTTGGGTATAACATTTCACATAGATGGAGAAAAAGAAAGAAAGAAAGAAAGAAAGAAAAATAAAGACATGTTGTGATTTACCTCTTAATCATATCCAAGATATCTTTGCTTTCCTATCCTTACAAGTAAAGTTTAATGTACATTTGGCTATCTGTGAGCTCCTTAATGTCTTGGCATATCTACATGGGAACATCTGTGCACTAACATCAGAACTGCAGAACTCAGTGAGAGATACCACCATTTCAAATTTCCATGAGTTGGTTGTTCACGGGCTGTTTCTTAATTGTGCTCTGCATATACCAAAGTTGCATGGACACGGATAGAAATACAGTATTGGATACCATAGTTGAAAAACTCAGACTCGGCAATTACTCGGCGGACCCAAAATTTTAAAAAGCTTGGGAGTCGGCAAAAACTTGGGGAAAAGCTCGGCATATTTATCGAACATTTAAAAATGCATAATTTTTAAAAAATATTCTTAAAAAACACAGATATTTCTGAATTTATAGAATGCATTACTGATTTTCATCATATATAAATCAAAATTAAGAGTTTAATACATATCATAAACCAAAAAACGAGTTCAACCTTTGATTACATATGAAATTCTAGTTTCATTATCAGTATCACTACAAATTATAAATCATAAATTTCGTTTACGACTAAAGCTCAAAAAAGTTTGCTTTCGCTGTGTGGGTGCTGTGGAAGTGGATGGTTTAGTTGTGGTATCCTCAACAGGAGCCTCATCTATAGGATCATGTTGTACATGCGAGGAACCCGCCCTTGATGGCTCATCATCCTCGCTTTCTAACTCCTCATATGCTGCCACATTAGCTTGCCATTTAGCTGTATCCCTCTCCCAAGCAGCTATTTCATCATCAATACACAATGAATCCACATCAACATCCTCAGCAATCCAATCTGAATATGGATCAATGTCATCAAGGTCTAGTGCCTGATGTGTATCCTGCCCGTCTACCTTCTTCTCGTGTAACCAAAGGTTGTATTGCACATAGACAAGGTTGTTCAAGCGCTTTTGAGTCAACTTGTTGCGCTTCTTTGTGTGAATGGCTTAAAACATGCTCCACTTGCGCTCACAATCGGATGCACTACAAGGCTGGGATAAAATCTGGATTGCTAGCTTTTGAAGATTAGGCGTTGAGGCACCATAATCTTCCCACCATAAATCTGAAAGGATAACGTAAGGATTTTAGTAAATTTAAAAATTAAAATAAATAGTAAATTAAAATTGAAGATATGTTTTTTTACCTGGCTGCAGAGTGGATCTCCTACAAATGCAAAAAGTAGAAGAAAATAAAGGCCCCTCTGCCCTCTTATAGCTCTGCATCTCATCAAGTATGAGATCTCGAAGGTTATCATCAACCAACAACCTCTCAATACATGTGTTGAGGCCAAGCATAACCTCTGCATCTGCTTTGAATGAAGAGGAGAAGAAAAACTTGGGGTTCAAATAGTAGCCAACAACATGAATATGTTGGTGGAGTTGTCGGTTCCACCTCCGATCAATAATGTGCCATATGGGTTCATATTTTGTTTTATTCGACCCATACAAATGCTGAATTACCTCTTTGGCCTTATCCATGGCCTCGTATAGATACCCCATGGGCTTTTGATCCCCATCCACCAATCGTAGAACCCTAACCAATGGTTCTGACACCTAAATCAATAGTGGATGAAAATAAAATTAGAGAATTATATTAAATTTTACATATTACTAATTCAACAAATAAAAATATTAAAATTTTACAAAATCAACAAATTCTAACATTAGCAAATAAAAAAAAAATAAAAAATAGAGTTTTAAAACTTACCTTAATGATTTTCTCCATGACTTTGGCAATGCTATCATCAAAAATTGCCTTCACGACCCTCTTTGCTTCGAGCTTCCCACAATAAGGACTCTCCAACCACCTTTTGCTCACAAACATGCGCTTAAGGTTGGGCAATGTTGCTACTATACTCTGTAAGGTGAGGAAATTAGTGGCAAAGCATGTGACTCCTGATCGCACAAGGTCCTTGCCATTAGTGTGATCTCTCATAAAATTTAGGACGCATGTGTGGTTGTAGATGTATTTCGTGATATTTCTTGCTTCTTTAACCACATTCTTCACCCAACTTAGTTTCCGAATATCCTCAAAGAATAGGTCAATACATTGGCAGCACAAGTGCTCCAAAATAACGTTGGATGCCTCGCCTCTAGAAGTCTACTGGCTGCCACATATGCAGCTGCATTGTCAATTACTATTTGGATTACATTTTCCACTCCCACCTCCATCACCACCTCATCCAACATGTTGCACAAGGTCTTTGCATTTTTTATTTCATTGGAGGTATCAATTGACTTTAAAAAGACTAGCTACCCCGTTGAAGCCACTAAAAAATTAATGACTGTCCTATTCTTGGCATCTGTCCACCCGTCAGATAAAATAGCGTAGCCTTTCTTTTCCCAAATTTTCCTTTGCTCCTCTACTAGCAGATGTGTGTGTTGGACCTCATCCTGCAATAATGGGCCACTCAACTCATGACGACTTAGGGCCTTGAACCCCTTACTTGCCATAGTCAATGCAGTGACCAAGTGCTCCCAATAAGGACTTGAAGTGACATTAAACAAAATATTGTTGTAGTACCAAAATCGTGCATATGCCAACTTTGCCTCATGATGCACCTCTTTATTCCATGCAGTACCTTCCAATGAAGGTTGCGCACCAGGAGTGTTATGAGGAACAAAAAAGCTAGGAATATCACTGCTCGCACCACTGCCTGATCCTCGTATCCGCAGCACAATGGAAGTTGAAGAAGAGCCCCCTATATCTCCCTCTGACCCTATAGAACTACAAACTGGGTTTTGTGCTGCCATTGCCTTTGTTGTTCTCTTTTTAGCTACTTTCTTTTGCTCATATGCTGCAAGGAGGGCTCTCGCCTCCCTCTCAACCTCCAGAGTAGCTTTTGTACATCCTAAAACATCTCGACAAGGGATCTGCGCAAGGTGGTATTTGAGTTGATTTATGCCTCTAGACATAATCTTAGTGCAGTGGATACAAATAACCTCTCCTCTATTTGGACTTGGTGTCCCATGTTTCCAGCAAGGGTCCCTAGGTTTGTCACCAGTTCTATTTGCACAGCTGGAAGCCATATTCTTTTTAGAAAAATGAAAATGAAACCTAGCACAAGAGAGACAATAGGAAAAAAAAATCAATAATACCCTAGTTAGTAGTTAGCAGATTAATAAGTTAAAGTCCATAGATGGTAAACCGTAATACAATATGAATATTTAATGCAACATTTTCAGTCTGTAATATGAAATCGCATTTGAAAAAATAGTATTTTAAAAAAAATATTATACAATAAATATTAAAACATTTTTATTATATTATTTATAAAAAGGTTTTATTATATTAAAAATTTAAAACCCATAATTAAGAGTATCAATATTAATATTTATAAAACTTAAACATAGTATTTAAATTAAAAAAAAAAAACTAATATAATAAAACGAAAATGGAAAACCTATGGCTAGAAATATATTATCATTTGACATCACATTATCATTATGTAATAACTTCAAAAATCGCATTTTCTGAAAACATTTAAGTTTTAACAAAAGTTAGTAGTGGTACTTCAGCCATATGAGGGCCATATTGTGTCCATATTTGTACTTGGTATAGTGGTGTGCATTCTAGGTGTTCTACCTTGGCAAATCTTGGAACCGTGGCATAGACAATTACTGGAATGTAAAAGTTTTGAGTGGGGCATAGGTATAGGAAATTTTGTATTCCTATATTTGAATTGCATGTTTGATGTGGTTGGACTACATAAAATAATTAATAATAAATACTTTTGGGGGGCTACCTTTAATTCTTTTGGACAATTGATTATGATGATGCCTTTCAATGTCCTTGAGACCAAAACTATTTGAAGGACCCTAGAAAGTGTATAGACTGCTGGCGTTTTAATATGCACCTTTAAGTGCAACACAAAACAAAACAATGTGTAGTAAACTTGCTCTTCAAATTAGAAGGGGAAGCTCTCTATAAAATAAATACCAACCTACTATGAACAATATGTACTTGCAATTTACAATCTTTACAATGTTTTTCTGTGGATTTCACATTCAAGCTGAAAAAACTTTAAAAGTGTATCTTTTTGGGTTTGCCTCGGGTAAAATGCTGAGATGCTCTTTTAACAGAAGGCAAAGGATTTTATGCTTTTTGACTAAAAATAAATCCTAAGACTAGATGCTTGTGCTATTTAGCTAAAAACAAAGACTAAACAATGCAAGTACAACATAAAGATTAAATAGACTAAACCACATAGACAAGACGTTATAAGTTAAACGTGATAGTCGCATTTAAAGCTATAACTATTGACCTAACACTTATTGTAATACAAAGCTTGCAGTAATTATTAAGTTTTTTAACTTATAAAAGCACAATAACACAGGGCAAAACATTTCAACAATAATTTAAAAGTGAAATAAGCATATTAAGTTCTGTTGAATAACGGATTTTGGATTTAACAATAACATTGAATACTTGGTGAACAACAATTTTAGCAATATGCAGGCCTGAATTCCCATTGACCTCCAACTAAGTGCAAAATGACACTTATTTATAATGTTTACAAAACTATTGCATGAAATTAAATGAATGAAATTATCTCCTAATTTATCTATGACTGCTTGCATGATTTGCAAGCTTTATTACAAAATAATCCTATCCACTAATAATAATTCTAAGACATGTGACTGTTAGTTAAATTGATGATTAAACTTATTACAATTATCCCTTAATGCTCACATCTCTCGCATGATGAAATAGATGATCTAACAATAGTTGACTCTAGGCTATAAAAAGAGAATGCTAAGAATGGTGGAAAGCTAAAAATAGTGTGGGCTCTGGCTAAAAATGGCAAACTCATAATATGCTCCTCTTCGAAAATGGTGACAAGCTATTTTTAGCTCGGGCTCAAAATATTGATCTAGATAGGTGGCTCTGAATGATTCTGATGAAGCTATCATGGCAAATCCATTGTTTCAATGAAGTTTGGCAAACCATCTAAACTCTTTGAAAGTTTGACTATTCGATAAACACCTTGCTTCAATTTGAACATCTCATGTCCCTTTTTTTAGAGCTAAAAATTATAATATTGAGCCCAATCACTTTATATTATTATAGGTGCTATGTAATGTTTTAAAAACTTTTTTTAACACTTTATTCAATGTAATTCTTAAGGGGTACCTATGGATGTAATTTAAAAAGTATTTTTAAATACTTGGAGGGAAAATAAAATGAAAATAAAAATAAAATAAATGTAGAGCCCGAAAAAGGCAACTATAAAAGGAAGGCAAAGACATCAAGCAAATCATCCAATGTTGTCATCTTCGATTATTCCTTTCAATTTGGAGTCTTTAGTAGTCAAGGACAAAAACCCTTGGTGTAGGTGATCAGAGAACAAAAACCCTTCGGTTTCCGAGGTGAGCTTGAAGACGAAAACCCTCTCGCTCATTAGAGGCCGTTCCACTTAGGAATCACATTTGTGCAGGAATGATTTGGATTTGCAAGAAAATGGTCATATCACGATATTGATGAAGGTCGTAAATTTCAGTTAGAGTTTGATGATTTTCAGTCTGGTTCGAGTTTTCAGATTTAGATCTCAGTTGGCGTGGTCATAATTCAGTTGTCAGTTTCAGTGTGATTGTGAGATTTCAGTGGTGTACTTGAGTGATTTGAAGAATTCAATAAGATAATTGTTCTATCAATATTCTGAGTATTGTTGGTATATTTGACATCATATGGTTGCTGTGTTTTAATTTCTTTCAAATTGCAGTGAATCACAACATTGTTAATTGTTACATCTTTGGAAATTTTAATCTCATATATTGATTATGTTTAATATTGTGGGCCCATAATATAAACCGTTGTCTTGTAAGCAGATCGTAGGAGTTAATAGGTGCCGCATTGTTTTCTATAGCTGTTGCTGGGGCACATTTCTTTCTTTGGAATCACAATATAATTTCTGATTGAAAGCCACAACCGATTCCTATTTGGTGTTAATCCCTGAAGACCACATGAGGCAGTTGCATCATCTCAATTGTAAAATATTGGATGCAACATAGGAGTTGTATCACCTTTGCATATAGTAATAATATTCTTGACTACTGTGGATTCCTGAGAGACTGCTGCTAAAGACAAGTTTGACTCTGCCGGCCTTGTTTGGATTAATTAAACCTGCCGCACATTGTCCATGAGGTGATATCTATCTGTCAACAAGACGCCGCCCATTGGTGCATCATGGAGTTCCCTCAATGTATCCAGTCCAGTCATCTGTGAGTTGCGATCTTTGGTAGTCTGCCATAGCCTAAAAGGAATTGTGTGGAGATTATTCCATACATATTTCATACTTGCAGTTGCTACCATATGGTTTGGGGGAACAAGTTCTGACAGTATATTCCTTTGGTCTGCCAACCCCTTTGTGATGTGCTGTGAATTATTTTATGAGACTGGTATAATATTTGCCATTTAGTAGCAACATTCTGACTAAAAACATGTTGTGAATAAGGGTAGATGCTTTGGAGGGAATCTCATGATGTGGGACCTGCTACTATCTATGGTTGTAACTAATTTCCTAATCACAGCTTTGAGGAAAAACTCTTTCTAAGCTGACTGCCATATCATCCTTAATCTGCCAGCTGAGTTAGAGCAGTCCATATTTTATATTTGCTATATTTTCCAGTTTGTCAACCAACAGTCAACTTGATCTGATTGTAATCTGAGATGATATTTAGTATTAGAATGTGGTAGCTGATTTTATATTAATTTCCGACTTTCAATACCATTTGAGTGGAGTTTGGTTAAGCAATAGCTGTTTGTGTTTATTTTCTGTTTGGAATATCCCAAAAATACCAAAAATTACAAAATTCCAATTAGGGGACATTCCAGAACATCCTCTCGTTCATTCCTCGCCGAAATCCACAACTCTGAATACTTTGAATACCATTCTCAGTTTCTGCCTTCATGAACAATCCCATTTATCTAAATCTGCAACCTTCTTGATGCTCTGATGCCTTCAATCTCTTGCTGGAAATTAAAATCAGTGCTTGAGGATATAGGACTGGATCCAACAGCAGCAGTTGACGAAGAACAACGAAGAGTAAAGGAATATTGATGCTGATGCTCTTTCTCCTACAACTGCAACTTTGAAAAATTTCTTTACTATGGCACAAAGATCAACTTTGAGATCTTTCACTTCTCCTTCTATTTGATCGACTCTCTCTCTCTCTCTCTCTCTCTCTCTAATATTTTCAAACACTAGGAAAAATGTTAGACTCTTTGCATGAGTGACTTTAAGAAAGAAGATTTAAAAAAAAGCATTAGCTATTTTTTTAAGCTATCTTGAGCGCTACCTATTTTTTATAGGCACGATTTTATGGAGTATATTAATTCTTATTCACAATTTTGACGAAGTATAGAAGCTTTTAAGGAGGACACAATTTTGTCATGAAAATCATAGCATCACGATTTCACTCAAAATGTTAATCTATTTCCTTATTACATTGACGTGATTCTTCAACTCAAAGTGTAGCTGCTGATTGGGATATGTGTGCTGACTTGAATTTGAGGTGGAAATATTTACTAGGCATGATTCTTTGTCTTGCATCATAGCCTCAAAACCCCACTGACTCCTTACTGAATGATTTTACTTTCATTAGCACAATTTTATTGTGAAAATCGTAGCCCATACGCTTTTGTCTTAAGTCAAATATCTTTATTTTACCTTTTTTGTTGCTGATGTAGCTTAAATTGTTTTGTCTTTTCCTGCTGATGTAACTTACATTGTTTTGTCTTTTCCTGCTGATGTAGAATGCCGGCTTATAACAACCTGGATGCTTTTATTCCTTTGATGCCTTTTCTTTCTGACTGGATGCTGCTTATGGCGTGATTTTTTTAACAAAGATCATAACATATCCTTTCATTTGTTTGTCTCTTCCTTTCAACTCTTTCTTGGTATATAAAACTTTGACCACGTGTTCTTCTCAACTTGCTGATCTGTCCATGCTGACTGGGAGCATCTAACTTGTCTTTATTGAATAAAATTGCTTTCCTTATTATCCCTTTGAGCGCCATTCACTCACACAAACCATGAAGCTAGCATTTGGACGTAGTTCCCATGTCATGACACTTTAAACTTTGTCTTTTTCCATGCCGTGCAGTCCTCTAGCTTTGTCAGGACGTAAATCTTTGAATGAAATTGCACCTTCCCTATTATTCACTTGAACATCAATACTTACTGAGCCCAAATCTGCTTGTGTGATTTTCTTGAACAAACCACCATGCTTGCTGGCTAGAGAAATTTGGACACAACGTTAACATTCAAAGGATGCTTCTTAGACTCATTCGGCTGTCCTTCATTCATCACAGCCACCAGAGTTGAGAACTTCATCTTTAACTCGGAATATTGCAACCAGATCAATCTGCAAGAATGCATTAGTTTGAAAAACTGGACTTTGAGATGACAACCTCGCCACTGGTCTGGGAACGACTATTAATACGAACTTGACTCAATACACAAATCATGTCAAAAAATGGGTATCATGTAACACAATCATCGAGTTTCAGATTGGGTAAAACATAGATGATGAAATTTGCTTAAATCCTGCTCAAAGTTACATACATTGGTCAAATGGTGCCTGCATTTTTTTTTTCTTATATGTCCTTTACATGTATCTGCTGCATTTACGTGTCTTTCACTATGGTTTATGTAAACATGTTGAAAGTTTCATTCCCGACTTTCCTTGGATAGATTGGCCTCTTTGTATTGCCATTTTTATGTAACAAGAAAACATCTGATGCATTTTGCGGCGTGTATCTTGTTCTAGTCCTTGTTCGATTAAGTAGATGTAACACTATAATTTGCTGTTCTGATTCTATTCAGTGAACCCATGAGATAAGTTGGTCATTGAATGGTGTCTCACATGTAATTGAATCTCATCTCTGAATCTTTGATACTGTCTTAAGATTAGTCTCCTCCAATTCATGTTGAATATGACCACACTAAAATCCTCATCCATGTGTTGTAAAGCTGACAATCACCCCACCTATCACTTTCTTAGCTCTTCTGTAATGTCCCCATTTTCGGGTTCTCTTGCAGCACAGTCGGAGCTTACTTTCTGGGTTGGTGACAGCCTGACCAGAGGAGTATTTCGATGTCACCAATGTGTTCAGGTGATCCAATGGAGCTTTATGACATTTTCCGGAGAGATTTTAGACAACTTGTCCGTACTTACTATTTATAGTAAGTGCTTGCATGGTGACAATCTTTCTGGGTTTTTCTGGGTTTGTTCTCTTTGGTCCTCGGAGAACACTATTATTTATAGTATGTGTCAGTTTGGCACTGCTTTGGTGACTTGGTAGACAACCATTAGCTATCTCATATGTTGCATTGAGCCTAGTGATATTAGATGGTTTGCGGTGATGTCTTTCCAGGCGATTTCGGACTTTTGGGCCATTCTGGACACTTTGACCCACACTTACTATTTTTAGTAAGTCACTCGGATGTGTTGCTCATACTTACTATTTATAGTAAGTCACTGGTATGGTCAGCTGACAGAGTTTCTATATCTGGCATGGTGGCATAATTATATCCTGGAGTTATATTGGTTAATATTAGTCCTATGCATTTAATATTTATAATGTCAAATAATAAAGTTAAATTAAATAATTTAACTTTATGCGTTATTAAAATATTTTAAAAAGGGACTTTATTATAAAGGGGATATAAGTGATTTTAAAGTATACTTTATATATAAGTTAAAGTGTCATTTTAAAAGGGGAGATATAAGTAACTTTTAAAGTATACTTTACATTATAAAGTTGTGCACCAAAATTAAAAGAATGAAAGGTGGGAAATGAAAGTAAATTAAATGAAATGAAAGTCAAATGCAAATTGAGAATTATAAAAGGGCATTTGAAGTTAATTTTATTCATTCTTGACTATTACATTTTATGATATTTGCTCTGAAAAGAGAACAAGGGTTTGAGAAAACCATCCATGGCTTTTGGAGATGAAATCCTCCATTAGTGACAACATTCTGCAAGTGTGAGAGACCACCCAAGGGTGCTTATGAGCAGCCATACTCAGTGGTTGTATTTGTGCTTCATTTTCATTCAGTTTGGGAGTTTGGAGATTAGTTGCGGAGAGTTTATCTTGCAGGTTTTCACAGTTTCTTGGCACGATAATTTGAAAAAGATATCAAGGAATTGATTGCAGGTTTTGACATAGAAGTTTGAATCAGTTTTGAGGCTGCCATCATTGTTTTTGGTACACAGCAGGGCTGTACCAGCAATAAAGGGTTTTGGGGCAGTTTGTATATCATCTACAGCGAGTTGGGTATTGTTGTGTGGCCTCCATAAGGGCTATTCTTGTTGTATTTGCATTGTACCTCGCTGAATTGAGTAATTAATCTGAGTATTGATTGTATTCGGAGGGGATTTGTTGTGACCAAATCACACATCGCCCCATTGCAAATGGGGACCCCCTTTTTTTGAGCTCCGATGTTTTGCATGAGATCTTAGATGATGCCTTAGGTTCATTTCCTCTGCCAATCCAATAATGAGTTCCTCTTCTAGGAGATTTTTGCTTTATAACTGGAGGTCTCAACTGAAACATAAACTTGTAGTAATGAAGAATCTTGATCAAATCCCATCCAAATGATGAATCATGAGATCACTCCTGATGTATGTTTGAGATCCTGAAAATGACTAAGTCTAGTAGCCTGAAATCCTGAAAATCCTGAAAAATTGGCTAAGTCTGAAATCTGGTGAATCCTCCAAATTCTATATTCTGCATGTTAAATCCGGTGGATTCGAGACCTATCTCAAACATCCTGAAAGGTATATTGAAAAATATTTAAAGTATAAGTTGAGAGATTGAATTTAACTTATACTTAAATATATTTTTCAATATACCTTTACCTCACGAACCCTGAAAAAACACCTAAGTTTCCAGAGGATTCAAAAAGCTGATCCAATGCGACGGGATATCAAAGTGGCGCAAAATCTTCATAAATCACGCCGCTTTCAAGATGATTTCAAGTTGATGATCCCTCGCGCTTGAACAAATGCTCCCAAGGATAGAGGATAGAAGAGGATTCCGAACCCTCCAACCAATGCGCTCAAGTTAAGAGGAATCCAAATCCTCAATCCACTACGCTAACATAAAGGATGATTTCGAAGCTCTTAACCAAAGCGCCAGTTTGGAAGCTAAATTCCAGAGGATTTCAAATCTTCATCTAATGCGAATTTTAGAGGAAATCAATCTCTTCATCTAATGCGCCTAAGTCAAGTGGATCAAAGCAAGTTTCAAGAGGACTTCAATACGCCTAACCAATGCGAATTCCAGAGGATTTCGAAATCATCATCCAATGCGACCTAAGGAAGGAGGGGATAAGGTTTTTTTTTAGAAGATTCGAAGACCTCAATCCAATGCGCTTGATGGAAAATAAGTAGAATTTCAGAGGATTTTATCACCTTGAAGTAATGCGCCTAGGTTATATGAGGAGAATTTCAAGTTTTAAGTGCTATTTTGATGAGGAATTCACTTTCTCTATCTAATCCGCCACCCTCTTGCAGATGTAAATGAGTGGTATCAAAGCAAGTTTAATGCCTATCCAATCCGCAAAAACAAGAGGATCTCTAACCCCTCAACCAAAGTGCCATTATGGAGATAAAATTTAGAAGACTCAAGTTGCTGATCTAAGACGCTTGGAGGGAAGGTCCATCATAAAGTCTAAACCAATTGCCAGAGGATTCTAATAACATGAACCAATGCGCCAATTCTAGAAGATTTTCAACCCCTTTACCAAAGCGAAAATTCTAGAGGATTTCAAAACTGTGAACCAATGCACCCTTGTGGAGAGATAAGGTAGAGGATTTCAAATGTCTTAACTGTTGCGCCAAGGCTGATCTCAAGAGGAATTCAAAGGCATTAACTGTTGCGCCTAATGTTATGCATCAGCCTTTGACATTTTAAGACAAACTTTCAATGAGTAAACTAACCTCCCATCTGCTGCGCCTAAGGTTAGATAGGAGGATAAAGAAATGAGATTTATTTAGATGAGGATCCAAACTTCAGTCTGCTGCCCTTAAATTAATGCATCCACAGGAAGATCATTCATGAGGAGAAATAAAAACTCTTATCTGCTACGCTCATTTTAAAAGTAAACTGAGATCATCTAAGGCATTACCTTCTAACTAGGCTTGCAAGAAGATTTGAGAAACCTCAACCAATGTGCTCATAATATAGAGGATCCTAAAATCTTCATCTATTGCACCTGTTTCACAAGAGGATTCCAAATTCCCAAACCAATGCGCCAGCCATATAGAGAATTCAGAATTCTGATCTGATGTGCTGAAGGGAATAAATGTTTGAAAAGTCTATCGAGAAGACTTTAAAATCCTGAACTGATGCACCAAAGAGTCAAGAAGATCCCAAATCTCAATCTGCTGTGCTAAAGGGTAAAAGTATATTCAGTCTAAAGAAGAACTCAAATTCTTCAACCAATCCGCCAATCATGGAGGGGAATCTAGTTTAAGTTCTACGTGATCATTCAACTAAAGGATAGAATTGGCATCTCTAATGTGATACTTAGTTTGAAATTTTTTGATTGCTTTTAAGAAATCAAGTAGTTTGGAAACCAATGCACTTAGCTTAGAAATACATAAACTGATTCTTATATGTTTTCGAAAGGGGATTGATGCTGTTTCTTTACTTGTGTTGCAGCGATAAGGAAGAATCATCTAAAGATCAAGTGAAAAGAACCTTTGACAAGCAAGGAATGAGAAAAGAGCAAGACATCATGTAGCTGTTTTAAGGGTATCCTTCATCAGCCTTATGTTGGAACTCTTCATCAAGTGGCATCATATTCAAAAGACAAGGCATCTGTCCATCCAAGCTTCAAGTCAAGATCATCTTCAAGGAAGAGATATCATGTAGCAACTCTAAAGGAGCCTTCCACATTATTCATGCCAGAGGCTTAAGATGGAAGTAATCACTCTCGAGGAAACATCACTTCAAGAGGTAGCTGTTCCAAGACGTCACGACAAGATATATCTCAAGTCCTCTTCATCAATGACGTCATGAAAGATCATGCTTCAAGTTTCAAGATTCATCAAGCTTCCAAGTTTCTTCTAGAGGTCATCAACATCTACTTCACATCTAAGGAAGGTGTTATCATCAAGCAAAGGCATTCATCCATCCAAGTTTCAAGACTTTACAATTTCAAGTCCAAGAGAGTCATGAAATTAATCAAGTGAAGCAACAAGTATCATATATCCAGTCAACAAGAAGAATGAACAAGGCAAGATCTACAAGATGTATTCCCAAACATACAAGTTCAAGCAATCACATTGAATACATCACACAAAGATGATACAATTTTCAAAGTATGCTGAAGTGGCATCTAGGTGGCGAGTACACATCATTCAATTTTGATTAGCCGCATTATTTAATGTATTCAATGTATCATTTAATGAAAGAAGCCAAAGGGATTCCTATGTGGAGGAATATTTTAAATGCTTTCGCCTTACCTTATCACATTGGAAAACGTGCCTTCATTGCCTCTCTCTTTTTTGCTAAAAATAGAAAGTTGTTGTAACTACCTTTGAGGTGGCATGATCTAGACCCTTGGCTATCAAATTGATCTAAGCCATTCATTGTAATATGGAGCACTATATAAAGGCCTTGTTGCCTCATTTGTAAATATATAATCAGTAGGCAGTAGAATAGGAGAGACTTTCGAAATTCTCTGAGAGGTCTTGAAATTGTTGTAAATATTTTCCAAGATTAATGCAAAAACATTGGAGTTCATTATTTGGTGTTTAAGTGTTATCTTGTAGAATCACATGGTTTCTTGTACTTTGATGAAGTGGAGAGGTGTTTCAAATTAGAATTAAAAGTAGATTAGAAGTTCATTGATGTAATGTATGTATGTATTGGATATTTGATCAACTCCTAGCTCATGCTTTTAACACTCATCGCCGATGACGTGTTGTGTAAAGCTAGTCTGAGCCTCATCTGTTTAAGTTCGATTATGGATGTTTGTTTGAGCTGCGCCGTCTAATGGGTGTTCATGTGAGCCTTCATGATTTGAAAACCATTTGCGTAACCTTAGGAGATTGCACCAACTTCATGTAGTTGTAGGCACCCTTGGCGAAGTGAAGTTAGGTTTAATTCAGGAGTTTGTCTGTTCAATACATCATCATTCCTTCATTGACCTTAGATTAGTTTTCTAAACCCTTACCTTTTCTATTTCTTTGTTATTGAAGTCTTGTATATATATCATCCACACTGAAAGGAGGAATAAGCTGAATGAAAGGAGAAGAGTCTGCGTAAGTCCCTTTATGATTATCAGCAAGATCACATGTAATCACTGAGTTAACCTATCATGCATCAAACAAAAGGAACCTTGGAGTTACTTCACTGGATCGCATAGTTTAGCCTTTGAAGAGCTTTATTCAAGAGAGAGTGGGATACTCTAGTGTTTTACTCTATTGTTGACTTGTCTAAAAACAAACATCAACAGGATTCATATGACATGACTGCTGTACCTTCATTTCCAGCATTATCTTTCATGGACAGCGATATAGGTATGTAAGAAAATCCATATTTTTGGCTTTCTATCTCATGGGTATTGCTTACAAGTACTTTGTAATGTATTTGCAATAAATTAAATCATTTGGGTACTTTCATTTTATTGTGTTTTCAAAAATATATGCATGCATGTGTTTTCTTGTCAAAATGCAAAACATCAAACGCAAGCAGGTTACAACTAAACCATAAAAACCCAAACAATGAGAAAAAATCAGACCCAGATCAGAAAATATAAAATATAGAGCAAGGTGGGTCATTTCATCTTCATCAACATCGAGCTTTGTTGAGTTGACTAGATGGTTCTACGGGTTGTCATTGAAAGTAAAATACCAAGTTGCACACCCTTTCTTGTTACTGCATGCCCTCAAATATTGATTTCCATGGTTCATAGCAATCTAATTTGGATTTTCATGATTCATAACAATTCTTTCTTTTTTCCTTAAGAGTCTTGATGCTATGTCTATTGTACTCTCTCAAGTAACATTTTGGGGAGCTGGATTGTTTGGATTTATTACCACGCCTCTAAGGTCCTATTGGAGTTCTGATTTTATTCATGGACTGTTTGTAAAACAATATATAAATTTAGATAGGATTTTTTATGGCACTATGGGGATTATAACTCAACCCTTAATAAGACTGAAATGAAGATGGTAAGGCTCGATGTTAATGCATAGCAGAACAATTTTAAGGAATGTGTGGTAGATGTGTTCCTAGTGCAGAATCCAAGTTCATTGCAATCCATGCCAATGATGTGTTTATGCTGTTCATAAACGTGCCATCAGAAAAACAATAGATTATGTCCCTAAAGCTACTGTATATAGGATCAAAGGTAGCCATGGGCTTAAGTGGCAGATTTTTTGTCTGTATTTTTGTACTATTGTTTTATGTTTTGTTTTCAAGTTTCAACTGTTTTGTTAAGAATCTTTAATGAGGAATCTCAACACTCATGACTAGTTAATAGCATTCACTATGAAGGGATATAACACTTCATGATTGTGTAAAACTAAATTATGTTTTCTTTCAGTATCTTGTACTTTTTATTTTGTTTTTGACCATTTCAAGATTCTCTTAACTCAGTGATATTGTTTAAATTTAGTGAAATTGTGTTAAATATTTTATCATGAGAGACAATTGCCTTGAAATTGCTTTTCAGTTAGTCAGTGATGTTTCCCTTGATGGCTATATTGGTATGCAGGACTTGAAAACTTTTATGACATCTTGGCTGTTACCAGAAGGCTATCCGGATAGTGTGGCCCCATCATATGGGTCATACATGAAATGGCGAGCCCTCCAGGTATTTACCTTAATTTTCCTGCAAGTATTAGACACAATAATCCTTTTCATTGAAGAACTGTATTTTTCGTTTAAAAGCATGAGAGTTACATCAGTTGTGCAATAGTGTTACATGGAAAATATTGTCCATTAAGGCTAGCATTTATGTCTTTGCCCCAAGAGCCACATAGACTACCCTTTTATGAAAACAACAATTTTTCCTTTTAACATGCATAGTGATATTACTGCTTAAGAATATTCAATTTTTAAAAGTTGAGCAAAGATATGTCCCCATAAAAGTTTGCTTCACATCTGGTCTTCCAAAGGAAATCAATGGCGGACAGACATATTGTTTGCCATAGCTTATTGCAAATAATTCTAATAATCCATGTGTACCCTTAAAGATGATCTTATATGGAAAGAGGGTCTATAAATAAATTATTGAATTCAGCTTGTGCCCGTGCCCAAAAATTCTTGGTCGATGTAAATTTTCAGAAAAAAACATGCAAAAATAATTCCTTGTTCCTCTTTTCCATGTAAAATGAATAAATAATGTACCATCCCTGTTTAATCGTGATTTGGACATCAAGTCTTGGGTAAAAACTAACCGCCCTAAAAGCTTGTGTTTGAAAGAAGTTATTGATTTCCAACTAGCCGGTGAGTCCCTACCAAGGAGATCCTTTTTTCGTGTTTACTTGCAATAAAGGCGAATGCAGAAAGTGAAATAATAGAAGTAAACTCTATTCCATCTAGAATACCAACCAACTTATCTTATTCCATTTTCTTTTCTTTTGATTTATAAAATAAGGGAGTCATAGTGAGAGATTGCACCTTTAACTGTGTTGGTGTGAATGGGGTATATTACCTAACTAGTTTCACATTAGGTCCTATTCACACTTGTCTAGTTAAGTTTACTTAGGCCATACTTAGGGTATACTATGGATAGTTATCTTGCTGTGTCTCAATTCATAAGATTAAGACACTTGTCATAATCTTATGTTGTTTTATGTTTCATCTTAGCCTATATAACTAAGGGCTTTTCTTTGTTTTTCATAATGTATATTCATGTCAATGTACATATTGCGTATTTTCATCCTTTGATAGAATATAATTATTCTTTCATGTTCGGTCTCTCTTGTGCTTGCATTAAAGTTCCTAGATCTTGGGTGGCTATTGCCATAGCCAAATCTTGCATGGTATAGAGCATTCTATACCAACTCTTGTATGGTATTAGAGCTTGTAGGATTGCTTTATGTTAGTCTTTTTTGAGAGATCTAGGTTGCAAATCTTGCTTGATCTTTAAAAGTTGAGTATGCTCTTCTCTTGCATCATATGATTGTTAAGCACACACTTATACTGAGAGGGGGGGGGGGGTGGTGAATTAGTATAAGGTAATCTTTCAATTTTTCAAATTAATACTCACAATAATATCAATCACACAACATCAACATATAAGAACACAAGAAGAACGTGGAAACCCTTTCGGGAGAAAACCATGGCAAATGATTACTCATATAGAATTCTCTTACAAACTTTGTAGGCACCAACTTACTGGAGACATCAATCCCTGTTAATCTTTTGTAGGCACCAACCCACTGGAGACACCAATCCCCACTACTGAGCACCAACCCAACAAGAGACACCAATCTCTTTGATATGAGGCACCAACCTCTCCAATATGAGGCACCGACCTCTAACAAAGTCTCGTCTTCTTGAATATTGCTTCTTCAAAGCATGATAATCATATAAAATCTGCTATAAATCTGCTCATAAATCTGCTTTACATCTGCTCAAAAATCTTCTTTAAATCTGCTCATGAATTTCCTTTGAATCAGCTCATAAGGTCTGATTATAATTCCTTCAGATCCGCTCATAAGTCTGCTAGTATATAGAAAGATATAGCATTAAATTCTTGCTACTCAAATCTCCAACTTATCTTCTTTTATACCTCATCAAATACCTCTTCACCCAAGAGAGGTGACTCTCCCAAAGTAGGCGATCCATCCAAGAGGGGTCAGGCCCAAATAAAAGCAATAACCTTAATTTTAATTTCATTGAAAGAGGGCGACATCTTATGTGTGGTCGGCCCACATAAAAGCTGGGCAAATTACCCAATGTGAGCGCCATAAATTGGGTGCCAAAATGATGCAATATGGGTCGGTCCAATAAGGATAAAATTCTGACTTTAAATACAATAAATGTTTCCTATTTTTATTTAATTCTTCTTTGCATATAACTTCTAAATCGATCCTCCTTTCACAGCAGTAATATAATGGCAGTGATTGTGTTCACTTTTTGACATCAATGACAACAATATTTCCAACAATGATTTGGAGAATCAAAAAAACTTGATAGAAATACCAGAGTTAGGAAGGTTTCTTCTTTGTGGCTTTGTATTGTAGGTTCATTTTGGAGCATGTTGGTGTAAATTTGAGCTCACTATTGAGTTTAGGGTGTCCAAGAAAGTTAGTTTAACCTTTTGATTTGTCCAAATTGGACATTGAAGGCAAGATCTAGAAGGGTTTGAAGTTGGGAGGTGGTTACTAGATCTGGAAGGCAGCTACATTTTTGGAGCACTTTGGGTCAAATCTGACCCTGCCATCGTGTCTAGAAGGCCCAAGAACCTAAGGATCGATTGTTAATTTGTCAAAATTAGACATTTTTGCCTCAGGCCATCAAAAAAAATTTCCCTTCGTCGGTCGTACGGATCGTAGGGAAGATTTTTTGCATAGGGAGAATATTCCACGACATATTCTGCAGGCATCATCATTTGGTCGCAAGCGTTTATTCGCTGGGTAAAAATGTTTTTAACTACTGGTCCAACATTTTGACTAGTTTGTTTCTTCATTTTGCGGATTTTTTTATTATGCGCATGTTAAAGGGTACTGTAGTAGGTATTGCAGGGTACCCTGTACCCGCCAGTGAATGCAGCAGATGCCATGTGGCGTTGACTAGTTTGCCTAGCCCCACCACCTTTCTCGATGGGCTGTATACCGGCCAAGGGCTTCAAAATAGCCGATGCCATTTGAAAAATAAAAACCCAGTGTTACCTTCTGGCATAGGCGACGCATATGCTGAAATATACCAATGTTCAACTACTGCAAAACAACCCAAACGTTGTGAAACCACCATTGAAGCCTTTAAAGCGGTTTCCCACCTGTAATCGCTGGTTTTCAGATCCAAAACAACGGTTTTGGCATAAAACAATGATTTTCGCAAAATCAGACGGCGGTTTGGCAGTACAAGAGCATTTTCTATCAATTTTGGAGAATATTCTGTTGCAGGTGTGTTGACGTCAGCATGATGTCATCAAATGTGCTACTGGATTGATGCTGGATCATTTGGGCATGGAACTGGTGCCTTTGCTTACGCTGGACTTGGAACGGGCTATGCTTATCGACCTAGAAAGGATCCTCGGGTGAGGGCTCTTAAATTGCTATCCCTGCTACTGAACCGACTGGATCTACTCAATGAATTGAATCATTTCTGGAAGATGAAATTGGTTTCCTCCCCAGCTAGGCCCCCCTCTCCAGATTGCTTTTTGATTTTGCACTCAGACTTTGAAGGCTTGTTTCTCAGTTATATGAGCTCCTTTTTGCGAGTAATTTTTTTTTGAGTTGAAGTAGAATTTCTCAGTGGTGCGATCAATTTTTGATTTTGGTCTCTAGTTTTTTCAGAAATTACAGATTTTCACACCCGTTGCTGAGTAGTTCTTGTTTTGGGAACTTTCGAGGCTCCATTTGGGCTCATACGATAACATTTTTGGGTGAATTTTTTTGAAAGTGCATAATTTTTTGTGTACCTTGTAGTGGTGTATTCAAATTGATTCAATTCTATATCAAAATTATACTTTTAGATTTGTAGCCTAATTTGGCATTTGCAATGTACCAAGATCAATACCACTTCGTTGTTTTTGCCTAGTGTAAGCTGTAATTGCACTAAGTATAAAGTGCCAAGATCATATATTGCTGGGGGATCATTGATTGAGTGAATTTGGGGGGGATCTTCATGTGGTTATTCTTGCATTCTTCTTGATTTGTGTTCTTTCTTGCTTCATCATCGAGCAATCTTCTGTTCCACTTCTAACACCTTACAACGATCCTAAATGGAAATCTGAAACGAACAAATTGCTAAGAGTTAAGAGGTTGTATAAGATAGTTCATGGGCTTGATGGTGAACCAACTGATGATGAAGTTAAAAAGAATAATTTGTTGAATAGTTGTGAAGAAGCTATTCGCTATTTTTTCTTGTATGTCTCTCTTGAGTTGTTTCACATTGAGCACTTGGATACACTTATGTCTATGTAGACTGCATTGTCAAAATTATTTGGCCAAACAGATGAAATCCAAGGATATTTGTTGGAAAATGAACTAATAAGTCTCAATCCATGCAATTTTGACAACATACAGGACTTCATCACCAAATTCAAGTCATTAAGAGCACAATTGAAGGATTGTAAAATTGAAAAATTAGATACATAGTTGATATTAAGTGTTCTCTCTAAGCTAGAACCTGAGTATTTAGTGTTTGTGTCTACTTTCTATGCTACAAAGAGTGCTTTGGGGAGTGAGTTTAAAATGCCTTCTTTTGAGGATTTTATTATGTCACTCACTACGGAGCAAGATAAACTTATTCAAATGGACACCTTCAAGTCTTCAATATCACAAGTCTTTATTGCAAAGGATGAGAAGACTTCTAGTGGCAAAGAAAAGAAAAAGAACAAGCCTAAAAAGAACACACAACAACAATCCACATCCACTTCCATAGAAGAACATAAAAATTCCTCTTCCAATGGGGAATCATTTAAGAAGAAGCCCAAATGTGCATATTGCAAGAAATTAGGACATGATGAACATCAATGTTATTCAAAACAAATTGATGAGTTGAAGCATCTTGTAAAGAAGAATCAAATAAAATTTCTGTCAATTTTATTAGGGGGTACATCTTCTTCTTCATTTTCAAAGTTAGAGAAACAAATGGGGCAAGCACTTGTTGCAGTTGCAGATTTTGAGTCAGGAAGATGGATTCTTGATTCTGGAGCTTCACATCATATGGCTTCATCAGAGAGTATGTTCTCTTCATTTGAGATTTGTTCATCAACCCACATCCCGATGGCTAAGAACACATATATGCGTATTTGTGGGAAAAGGATCTATTGTCATGGACGAAGGATGATTTAATGATGTCCTTTGTGTGCCTTTATTGTCAAGTTTCAACCGATATCCTTTCTATCTATCAGATCACACATGGTGGAGCAGGGAAGAGTGTTGAGTTCACATCAGATTCTGTGGTTATTCAGGATTTGCATAGTGGAGATATTGTTGCAGTTGGGGAGATAGATCATCAATCTCGAGTGTACACCTTCTCACATTTTGCTCTTATTTTTCCTTTGACTGATGTACACACTCAGGCATCTAGTGTGGACACTTTTGAGGAGATATAGTATGGTCATTTGAATCTTGGTGTTCTTTCATCAACTGAGGTTCTAGAGACACAACATCTCCATGTCATGTTGCATCTACAGAGTTCAGTGTTGCTATATCCATGGTTTTAGTGATTCAGTGCAGCAGGACATACATTGTCTTCCAAATACAGCTACTTGGGATGAGTATTTGATAGACATTTCAGGTTTGTTTTGTGAGTCCTATCTTGCAGACTTGGAGGACACCATTGAGGACATTCATATCCTCTTTGGTGTTAGCTCTTATAGAGTTGCATCATCTTCTTCGGATGTGATGAGGGAACATTTAGACCCTCTTGTTCTTTCTCCTCCTCTTCACTTGTCACAGTTTGGCATTGGGTTGGAGAACCTCGAGCAGCATTCAGAGGACTCATCTTTGTCTTTGGATATGTTCTACATCAGTTTCTATTAGGTTCTGGATTGTCACTTTCTTTAGTTTGGCCTGGGACTCCTGATTTGATTGTGGCGCCTTTCGGCATCGACATGGCGACACTTGAGCAGAGTTTAGAGACATCATACATCTTGATTTTTCTTCCTTCTTATTTCTTTAAGGAATGGGAAGACTTCTTGCATACATCCTTGGCTTTGTTTCTTCCTAAGGGGAGAAACGTTGTTTGGTGTTCTTGGATCATCTTTAGCATTCATTATCGGGCATCTACTATCTTTGCAGGAGATTCTACATTGAGGGGGGGGGGGCTACATGGTCTCTCTTCTTCTCTCTTATGGGGGGGGGACTTTCTCCTCACATGGGTTTTTATCCTTCTCATATTTTAGAGAGCATCTTGTGTTTTCTCTATTTTGGAGAGGGGTTTTTTCTTATGGGTTTTTCTCCTTTTCTCTATTTGTGAGAGATTGTTTTGTACATGGATACCTAACATGGCCTTGTAGTTGGGACCCATCTTTGCATTTGTTTTGTCCTCCCTAAGTTGCACTTAAGGGGGGGTGTTGGTGTGAACGGGGTATATTACCTAACTGGTTCCACATTAGGTCCTACTCAAACTTGTCTAGTTAAGTTTACTTAGGGCATACTTAGGGTACACTAAGGATAGTTATCTCTTTGTGTCTTAAGTCGTAAGATTAAGACACTTGTCATAATCTTATGTTGCCCTATGTTTCACCTTGGCCTATATAACCAAGGGATTCTCTTTATATTTCATAATGTATATTCATGTCATATTGATGTACATATTGTGTATTTTCATCCTCTGATAGAATAGAATTATTCTTTCATGTTGAGTCTCTCTTGTGCTTTCATTGAAGCTCCTAGATCTTGGGTGGCTACCTCCATAGCCAAATCTTGCATGGTATAGAGCATTCTATACCAACTCTTACAAATAGTTTCTAAATCCAAATGATAAAACCATGCAAAAATTTTAGAAATCCTAAAAGGCAAACTAAATGAGCAACATTTAAATGAAAAAATCTCAGCCCTAGATAAATCTGAAAACTCAAGGAAATAGTTGGTAGATACTTTAAGGATATTTCCCTAAAAGATGATTCTACTGGAAAATGACTCCCATAAGTCCCAAAGGGGTTTAAACCACTCATCTGTGTCCTAGAGTTTGCAGATGGTAAAGGTGTAGCTTATTTGTAGATGGATGTGTAACATATCCTTGCCAACCCCTAATTGTGGTGGCCAAATGGATTCCTAGGATGGCAGGGAATAGCGGTGATGGAGAATGCACATTGCCACCAATATAACTCTTACACAGATGGAGAGTAGACCCTTGAGGCAGACCTAATGTCTTTAAGTGAGGTGTGCAAAATTGTGTGAATGGCTGTCCTCTCCTTGGTAGAATCACAACACTTTAGATTGCAAAAATAATCTTGGAGATGAATGGCTGAATGCTTGACCTTGACAACTATATTGTTGGTTTGGTTTTCGGGTTCGGGTTTGGCAGTTTGCCCATTTCTTTTCTATGTTTGTTATAGTTGGGTTTGGCAGTTTGCCGATTTCTTTTCTATGTTTGTTATAGTTGGGTTTGGCCTTACTATATATATATTTGGTTTTTGGGTTCTGGTTTGGCAATTTGCCATTTTTTTCTATGTTTGTTATAGTTGGGTTTGGCCTTACTAAATATATATAAATATATGTTAGCGTTTAATTTTGCACCTTTCGGTGGGAAAGAAAAACGGACAGATGTGCAGTAGAACCGCTCTCGAATTTGGAGGGGAAGCTCCCTGTAAAATAAAACTTAACTAAAAACTTTACAATCTTTTTGGGTTTTTGCAACGTGCGGGAAGGCAGAGACACACATTCAACAGCGAAGCAATAGATTTTTATGCTTTTTGACTGAAAACAAAACCTAGGCTAAAACGCTTACGCTACTTAGCTAAATTCAGAGGTTGAGAAGGGCAAGTACACTTGAATCAGATTGAATAACATTTCAACACAAACGCCAAGACTAAATTAACTATAAGAAGATGCAAAGATACAACTTATAATTTTACCTGCGACACAAAGTTCATAGGTATGTTGAGTCAACTTAATCCTCAGCACAAATAACACACTTCAATGGATCTTTGGAAGCAAAATAGGCATACTAGAATCCATTAATAAACAAAACAAGAATACAATCAAGTGAATATACGAGAATGACAATCTAAGCAAATGAGGCATGAGAATGGTCCTTGCTTTTTATTCATTGATTGAATACAATACTGTTACTGAACATTGAATATTGAAAAAGCTAATTGCAAGAATCTCTTCTAAAAATCTCTATGAAAAAAATTCCCTTTACGTGTGCACAAAGCACTTATTTATACCACTAAAAACTCAAGGTGCAAGGAAATAAAAGGAAGAGTTAACTAACACTCTCCACCTTAACCCTAATGTTGCTTGGCAAACATGAAAGCTTATTAGCAATTAAAATAATAAAATATCTCTCATGCAATTCAGTTAACTAAACTTGCATGTTATTACACATTGAGTTCCACTTAAAGATAATTTGCATGATCTCCAAAGGCAAAATCCAAAAATAGATTTAACTCTAGAAAGCAAAGTCAGTTCTCAAAATAGAAACTGCTTTGGAAATCACTCCCATTGCCAAAAATAGATTCCTCCTGCAGATAGTGAAAAATTGGCTAAGTCTGAGAATTGTGATTTCTCTTGAATTCATCAACTCTGGCCTCATTGGGTATACTAATAGAATCAAGATGAACTGTCCTCATCTGCAGGTCGATGCTAGCATCTTCAGTGATTTTTTGCTAAACCTTCAAATTCTTTTTCAACCTTGTCAAATTTTGATGCAATTTCAACCAAGAGATACATCTTGTCTATGTGGGATCACCACAAAACCTTCCGGGGATCAGCTGTATGAACTCCTCCTGCAAATTATGAACAAGGCAATTCACGCCTTCGTCGCTGAAATACCTGCAAGGAATGTTTTGGACAAAATCAATATCATACTTCTCAATGTTAAGAAGTTTTTCTTTCCACGTAGCCAACTCTATGGCTATACCCTTCGAGGTGTAAATCAAGAAGGAGTACTGATGAGTTGATGAGAAAACAATAGACTTCCGCTCTGTTGTTATGGGCCTCATGTTGAGTGTTTGCTGTTTGAGAAAATCAGGTCTTTATTCTCACTGTCCAAAATTTGATTTTTGTGGAAAAAAAAAAAGTATTATTTTGCCCTTGGAAAGTGAAAATATGAGGCCGAATCCTCAAAAAATTGCCGGATCTAAGCTCTAGACAATCAAGAATGATGTAAAATGCCTTTTCCCGAGGTGGGTATGCGATAGAAATGAGAAAAATTGGACATAAAGGCCTCAAAATCACTTTTCTTTTGGCTGTAGGTGGTGATTTTGGGCATGAACAGTCATAACCAGCAAAGGGAAATCTTGGAAAATCTCCAAAAATGGTCTCCTAGACTTGGGTGCTGCCTCTTGAGTGTGTACAAATGTCTTTGGATGATGCCGGACGAAGAAAATATTGCCTTAAAGTCACAGATCTGCCCCTTAGATGTATTGCTGGCCCAAAAGTGCTTCAAATTTGCAATAAGAGAACTTGAAACCCTCATCAATGGCTGCCAATGCGAAGAAATGGCATTCTCATGTATGGATGTGCCTTGGGACGCAAGAAAGAGACTGGAATGATGCAACAATGTGTGATCTTGGCCTTCTAGGTGAAGCGCCTCTCCTTAAACCTCTTCTATCTGCCTTAGAAAGCTTCAAAACTTTCATCAATGGCCGCTCTATGTGAATGCAACCTTTAGACCCTTCTCTTGCCTTTGGAAGATGACAATAACAATGCATGAGGCCTCCTTTATAGTGAGCGCCAACCTTTTAGGGTTTTCAATGTGCCCTTTTCTAAAAATAAAATGCTCTTATTTTTGGTTCCATGCACAAATGAAAGGTGAAGTGTGAAGCTCTATTTATAACCCTCAATCATCTCTCTCGTAGGCGTCCACCTTTCTCTCTCCTCAACGCCCTCCTTATGCAAATTTTGGCGTTTTTTTTTTAAAGGCTCAAAAGGAGTGCAAATCCCCCAATTTGAGTGCCTTTTGGGGAGGTCAAAAAGGCGTGCCTTTTGGGGGTTTTGAGCGCCTTTGGAGATGGGGAAATAGGCGTGCAATTTGGGCAATTTAGGCGCTTTTCCTAGGCATCAAAAAGGCGTGTGATTTGAGCAATTTAGGCGCCTTTTTAGATGAGGCAAAAAGGAGTGCAATATGGTTGATTTAGGCGCCTTTTTGAAGAGTCAAATAGGCGTGAGATTTCCATGAAATGAGCGCCTTTTTCTAAGGCAAGAAAGGCGTGTGTTTAGCCCAAAAGGGGCGCTTTTTGCAAGTGATAAAAAGGCGTGGGATTTCCATGAAATGAGCGCCTTTTTCTAAGGCAAGAAAAGTTTTGTGTTTAGCCCAAAAGGGGCGCTTTTTGAGTGAGTTAAAAGGCGTGGGTTTTGGCTAGAATGGGCGCCTTTTGGAGGTGGAAGAGAATTGCTCTTGCCAAGGCATTTTGACTTAGAAATTTCCGCCCATTTTGCCTTTTGAATCTCTTGATCTTCGCCTTGAAATTTTTGTGAAAACCTTGTGATGGATTCACTGTTCCTCATGCTCTTTCATCATGACTTTTGACCTTGGAAAACTTTGAATTTTGCCTTGGCCATTGACAGAGGTTGCCTGGATCACTGCTGTTTGCCTCTGCTTGTGAAGCTTCTTTTTGCCGTAACTTCTTCATCTGATGACGGAAAGTCTTGAAGTTTGGAAATCAGGCTCATACCGCTTGAAGCTCTTATTGAAGCCTCTTCTCCATGAAACATGCTCCAAGGTGAAGCACACTTGGACAAAAATGCTCTTTTTTTCAAAATTTTCCAAAATTTCAAAATTTACAAAATTGAATTTTGATTTGCCAGATGTGTTTGCATTGCTTTCCTTGGTTCCTTAATGTCATTTTGGTCCTCGATCCATCACTTTGGCCTCCTCTTCTAGATGTTCTTTCACAGCTCCAGGGCTGACTGGGTCGCCAGAATCTCCCTCCATTTGAGCCTTGGATCGTTATCTTTTGATATATCTTGTACTTGCAGGGTTAGTGCAATAATGACAAGGTTACATGGTGCTTGGGAGGTGTGTTTGGGCATATTTTTGGGACGTTCATGTGCATTTACGAAAAATTTCGATGGGTACAACAATATATATGTGTGTATATATATATATATATATTGCTATTATACCCAAAAGGCCCAGGAGCTGTATCAAAAAAAACTATTGTCTTGCCTATCGACATTCAAGTTCACAAAAATCTAGTCTAAACATCACCCCCCAAAACTAGCCTACATAAACATCGATAGCATTGCAAAAAAGAGCTACCAGTCCACTCCCCGAGAGTAGGGCAAATTACGTAGGCCCAATCATCCTGCCTAAATCCTTATGACTACAATTATAGCATCAAGCATTTGAAGCACAAAGACAACAGACATTACTAGGAGCCAGGACCTCCTTAACCTCCTTGGAATTGTCATCGTCACAATATTCAGAGAAAGTAGCCACCGCTTCGGTTGGAAGAACCACCTTTAAACTTTTTGCAATCTCCTCTAATGCCTTCTGAAGACACTCCTGTGTTTGCTTCGTTGCATGTAGATGCTCAAGGATACAGTTAAAGAACACCTTTGATTGATGGACAACATCCTTAATGTCGTCATGGATCAAGTACGAACTAGCCACTGAAGACAACAATGACGCCTTGCTCGAGGTTTGAGCCATGTTGAACACATTTCTCCTCCTTCGCGAATGCCCAAGATCCAATAGTAAATTGGCCATGGCCTCCTGTATATCCACTGAAGGAGAACCATCCATGTTCTTCGTGAGTTCCCACACTTGCACCAGCCACTGTCGAAGATTGGGGTTTGTAATCTCTCACTCAATAAAGACCATAAAATCCACCACCATTTCTTCACCAGAGACTCCTTTTTCTCGGCTTCTTCTCCTTCCCCTCCTCTTTGTCAATCTCTTTCCTAAAAACATATCCTCATAGTCTCTGCCTACGCTCACCACCTTCGAAAGCCATCTGTCCACAAAAGCAAAATGAACCCACATATCTGCCACGAATAACCAGCCTCCAAAATACATACCACCGTGTTGTTGCCATCATGCAAATGCACATAATGAGTGAATGCCTGTACTTTCGATGTCCTTACCAACTTAAGTAATAATCATTCCTCAGAACTTTCGTCCCATTATCGGGTTAAATACCTCCAATGTCTTTCTTGATCAGGGCCATGGCATCTTTGGGCCAATCATTTCTCCACTCCTTGAGTAATCCTTCTCTACTGCTCAAACCAACCCCTTTATTCATTGCCCAATCGGCCACTGCATTCCCTCCTCTTTTAACATGGCTGAAGGATATTTGTCTAAAAAATCCAGTCACCATCTTGGCTTCCCCCATAATTGTGTTCAACAACTAGTTATTGCATTTACCTCCTGCCATACAATTGATGACAAATCTTGAATCTCCTTCCACCCACAACTTCTCTGAATCTCACTCTTTAGCTAATTTCAATCCCCATAACATAGCCTAGGCTTCAGCCATGTTGTTAGTATTCGTCCCAAAATAAAAAAGAACAAATGCCAAGAGGCTGGCCATTCTCATCTCTAAAAACACACCCACCACCAGCACTCCCCGGGTTACCTTTAGCAGCATCGTCGAAATTCATTTTTATCCACCTCGGGGGAGGGCATTTCCATTTGCCCGTGGCCTTCTAAATCCACTTATGGTTTCCAACCTTATCAAACCAAGAGAATCTTGACCATCTATCACTCCACATCTTCTCTTCCTTCCTTATCCCTAATCTTCCTTCCAATTGCATTCCCCAACTTCCTTCAAAGCAACTTCAACACAGTCCCAAACTCTCTCAATAGAGAACTCCTTGCCTTGGAAAATTCTCCTATTCCGTTCCAGCCAAATGTTCCAAATGATCAGTGCAAGGGCACAATCCCATATCAATTTCAGCCCCTTACTTTTAATTTTCAAATTCCAACCCATCAATAATTCCATCACATTCCTCGGAAGGGCCAATTTAAGGAGCCATCTATCCAAAAACCAATGCCAGATTTGACTAGAAAACTCATAGTGCAAAAAAAGATGATCATTGGTTTCCTCCCCACTTTTGCAAAGTATGCATCTTGAAGGACCAACTTTACCCAATTTCAGGAGCTTGTCCCAAGTGAGAGCTCTACCTTTAGCAGCAATGCACAAGAAAGCATTGGCTTTTGGGAGCCCCTTAGCCTCCCAAACCTTCCCCCCAGGAAAGACAAACATCACTTCACTTTGGCCAATAGAAAAGTAGGCCGAGGCCACATAGACCATACCATTGTAGCAACCATCCCAAACCATACAGTCCTCGCTATCAATATTGGGGATAGGCCATTTAGATAAATAGTGATTGAACTTGTAGCAAGTCGAAGCATCAACTCGCTTGAGCGGTCGAGGGATATCCATTTTTTATCTCCTTTGTCTTCAAACTAGTAATCCTTAATCATTTTGCCAATGTTCCTTTCGAAGGAGACCAGAGGTCTCATATCCTTCTTATTGCATAGAGCGATCGGTTTGAACTCATCAAAATAGTTCAGACTCTTACTTTTAAGGATGAGGGCCAAAAAAGTGGAATTCCAACTTTTCAGCATAGAGCTTCTTTGCCTACACTCTCCGCTAGCCAAACATCTTCCCCAACAATGTTCCAAAATCTCTGAAAGAAACCGGCTTGGAACCCATCTGGGCCAGGAGCTGTTTTAGCCCCTAAAGAAAAAGTGGCATTCTTAGTCTCCTCACGGGTGAAGGGCTTAAGAAGGAACTTGTTTTGGTCCTCCAAGATCACATAAGGGATATGCTGTAAAAGAAAATCTTGGGCCTCACAGTAAAAAACTGGATCAGATGCTAGTAAGACTCTTTTAGAAATCAATGCTTTTTTTCCTAATCGCCTCTCTGTCTTCAACCATTGAGTCACCAGGTAATTAGATACTTACAATGCGATTAGCTTGTCTTCTAATGTTTGTGGATAGATGAAAGAATTTGGTATTACGATCACCCTCCTAGAGCCACTTTACTCTAGATTTTTGATGCCAAAAATTTCTTCGATTCTAAGGATCCTATTTAGCTCTTCTCCCAAATTCTTAGCCTCCATCCTTCTCTTTGTTGATAACCCCTCCTTCGCAATCCTCGCCTCCACCCCTGCAAATCAATTTCAATTGAGAGTTTCCTTTCAAATATATTACCCACTTCTTCCTTATTCCACTCTTTAACTTTCATTTTGACATGATCTAATTTCTTTTTTAAACAAGCTTTGTGGCATCCTTTAATCTCAATCTTCCACCATTCTTTTAGCTTAGCTTCAAACCCAGGGTTCTCAAACCAAAAGAAAGCACCAGGCTTCCTGTCCTTCTGAATGATCATCTCAATGGGCCAATGATCCGAACCACCGTAGTGTATAACCTTGGAGGAGGTCAATATTGTATTAAACGTCCAAGCCAAGTCCATTAGAAATCTATCTAACCGACTCCAAATACACTCATCTCCAACTCGTCTGTTGCTCCATGTGAAACATCCTGATTTTGGGGGGATATCCGTGAGTGCCAACTCATTGCAGATTTCTTGGAAAGCCAGAGACCCAACTGTTGTAAGCTTCCCTCCCCCTGATTTCTCCTCAAGGCAGAGAATGGCATTGAAGTCACCGCCTAGCAACCACTTATCATTTTTGAATCCTTCTCTCATCACCTTGATTTCTCCTCATACCTTCAATCTGTTAGCCTCAACATTAGGGCCATAAACATTTGAGATCGTAAAAGACATTTTCTTGGATGCTGAAACAAGAAACATTTAGGAAATTGGAAGAATGAGACAACATATTCCCTACCACCTTTTTCCTATCCAAAAGCACCACAAGACCACTAGCCGTCTCGATAGCATCAATGACACAACCTTCACCTCTTCTTCAAGATCTCTTCAAGAATTCCTGAATACCAACATAATTAATTTTGGTTTCTTGTAATAACAGAATATCAGGGTTTTCCAACTCAATAAGCTGTTTAAGAAAATGACACTTCTTGAGGGCCTTAAGCCCTCAAATGTTCCAACTTAAGATCTTCATACTTTCTTGTTGGTAGGGAGGTGCTCGCTTCCTTTCTTGACGAATTTATGGATGGATGCTTGAGTGCCATTCTCCAATTCCACCATCACCTTTGACTTGACCTTGCTAACCTCTGTTTTTCTACCTCTGGCATTACAACCTTCGGCATCCAAAGCTAGTATTGGGTTGCTACCACCATTCCTTCTTCCCCTCCTAGTAGTAATGCTCCAATCCAAATCAAGATCTTTATCCCTTCTGGCCTCCTTAGAGTCTTCATCTTCGCTGTCTTCCTCGAGGGACCTCTTGTCAGTTGGTGCCCCTTCCATTATGTCAGAGACCCCAATAATGCCATTAGTCACCTCCTTAAGTGACTTGCAATCTTCCTTAGGGATCTCTCCATCCTCCAAAATCTTATCGGCCATATCCTTGGCTGACTCGAAATTGACATCCTCCTTTTTCTTATCCTACCCTTGCCTCAAAACTTTTTCCGCCTCATCCCTTGCATTGTTGACCTTCTGCAGTGGCCTCAAATCACATTTTCTGGTTGTATGACCAACCTTCCAACACTTGAAACATCTTATAGGAAGCATTTATAATCCAATTCTTGGGTCCATTTACCTAGAATCGAATTGAGCATGATAGCTTGCTTAATTGGTCTGCTGAGGTCCAATTTAACACAAATTCTAGCATAGGTGGCAAATTGACCAGCGACCGTGACTAAGGAACTTTGAATGTATTCTCCTAGAGAATCACCAATTAACTCGAACACTTCTTCTGACCAAAGCTCTTGAAGCAATTTAGACATTTGGATCCAAAGCGGAGCTTCTGTGATAAGCTCTTTATGGGGGTCAAATCCAAGTGACCAAGGCCTAATATATAATCCTGCCCTTCCCATGAACTAGGGACCACCTTGAAGAACATTGTTTCTATCTACTTCCGATTGAAAGACAATTTGAATGAAACCAAGAGCCAACATACTTACCTTTGGGCTTTGGCAATTTGGCCATTTCAAAGCAATCCATGCCGTGATTCTTTCCTTGGTTGGCAAGATTCCAATGAACTTGGTGATGATAGCCTTCTTCTTCTTCAATTTCTCAATTGTATGATTTAGGAAGGCTTCTGACACATTGATGCATGGAATATCTACATCAACCTTAATGTTTACATTGACCATCGAAAACTTGTGGGGTTTCATTGTCTCCCGAACTTTGATCATTCTCTGATTCGCCTAGCAAAAAGTCCATCTCTTGGCTAACGCTGCATTTGTTATTCCCATTTTGGAGGGAAAAGCCTTCTTTCCTCAATGCACAAATTTCATCCTTCCTCCCTATCCCCTTTGGAGTTTTCGGACTTTACCTGCTTTTTGACACTTTTTGCCACCTTTCGCAATATTCGCCATTCTGTTTTCTTTCAAAGTAGGATGAAGTATATATCTCACGAATTGTATGCGAATAGAATTGTTGTAGTTAATTTCAGCCGAGCTTTTCAAATTTTATATATATATATATATATATTGATCAATGAAATTGTGGGTTTCAATGGACCTTTGGCCTCAATTTTGAGCATTAAGTGGGCCCATTTGGTGGGACCACAAACAAGGGGCCCCATCCTTTGACAACCAATAGTCCAAGCTATATATATATTTTGATCAATGAAATTGTGGGTTTCAATGGACCTTTGGCCTCAATTTTGGGCATTAATTGGGCCCATTTGGTGGGACCACAAACAAGGGGCCCCATCCTCTAACAACCAATAGTCCAAGTTGTGAGTGTAGTGGCCCTACAGAGGCATGAGGCTAGTGAGTCCACTGACCTTGCAGGGACTTGAACCCAAGTGGGTTTTGAAAGAATGCCACTCAAAACCAACGAACTATGCCCTCAATGGCTAAAACTTTGGGGTAAGTTCGGGGCAAAGCTCATAGAAGACATGGGGGTGGGCTTGGTTCCTTAATATGCTTACACTTGTAGTACGTCAAGGTGCGTCCATGGCAAAACATGGGGGTAGGCTTTGGTCCATGCATTGCCATAAGTGCGATCCCTGCCTTCAGGTGTCCCCATGGCCACTAGAAGGTGCCCTGCTTGTGGGAATTGAACTTGGATTTGTGGTGTGAAGCTCCTCATTCCCCACCACTCAAAATTAAATACATAATTGAGAACACATAATTCAATGTCATTTGTCAAATCATAAATGTTAAAGATAAATCAAAATGGTTTAAATTAGTGCAACTGCACATGGAAAATCAAGTGGGTGTTGAAACAATGCCACTTGAAACCAACGAACTACACCCTCAATAACTGAAACTTTGGGGCAAAGCTCATAAAAGCCATAGGGGTCGGCTTGGTTCCTTAATATGGATAAACTAATTCAATGTCATTTGTCAAATCTTAAATGTTAAAGATAAATCAAAATTTGGTTTAAATTAGTGCAACTGCACATGGAAAACCAAGTGGGTGTTGAAACAATGCCACCTAAGACCAACAAACTACACCCTCAATGACTGAAACTTTGGGGCAAAGCTCATAAAAGGCATAGGGTGGGCTTGGTTCCTTAATATGGTTAAACTTGACTGTACATCAAGGTGTCCCCATGGCGAAACATAGGGGTGGGCTTTGGTCTATGCATTGCCATAAGTGCAACCTCTACCTCCAGGTGTCCCCATGGCCACTACAAGTTGCCCTACCCATTGGAATTGAACTTGGCTCTATGGTGTGAAGCTCCTCATTCCCCTCGGCTAAACCCAAACTGGTTGGGCATATATATATTATAACCATAATTTGCACAAAATTTGCAAAATTAAATACATAATTGAGAACATAGCTGATAATTAATAATTCAATGTCATTTGTTATATCATAAATATTAAAGATAAATCAAAATAGTTTAAATTAGTGCAACTGCACATGGAAAATCAATACAAACCAATAATCATCATATTGCTCTTCATTTTGAGCATCAATGTCATTGGTTGGTTCCTTAGACCGACAAGCAGCCCTAGTGCCACTCCCACTACCTCCACCATGCATATCCTATGTAGCATTCAATGTCATTTGTCAAATCATAAATATTAAATATAAATCAAAATAGTTTAAATAAGTGCAACTGCACATGGAAAAACAATACAAATCAATAATCATCATAATGCTCTTCATTTTGAGCATCAATGTCATTAGTTGGTTCCTTAGACCCACAAGCAGCCCTAGTGCCACTCCCATTAGCTCCACCATGCATGTCCTATGCAACAGCCTCACGCCCCTCATATTCGAATATATATGTGGAATTTTGGGTGAGTGAGGAATAAAAGGCAGGAATATATTTATGCTATTGTTTTGTGTGTTGTTAGTGACTTGGAAGTCACTTATTTGGTTTAGTTAGGATTTTTTAATATTTTCTTTTTTTCTTTTTTTAAATGTACTTTTATTTTGAACCCAATGTGTTTGCCTTGGGTCCAGCCCAAGCTTGCACATTCAGCTTGGGCCAAACTTGGTTCAGATCTGAATTGGCATTAGAACTTGGGCTGGATCGGTTCGGGTTCATTCAGAGTTCCTAGCAAACCTGGGTTTAGAGCTTGACAACAAACAGACCTAACCTTGTTGGCGTTACTGTGTGAAGAAAAATGACTGCAACAATCTCAGATTTGATTGTGTGCATGCTGTTTTAGAGAGTGGAAAATGTTGATCATGTCAGCATACAGATGATGGTTTAGTTTGTAGCCATAGATAAGAATCTTTAGGGGAAGGTCAAGGTCATGAATGCCCTCATCCTTGCCATGAAAGGGGCAAAGTATGTGGAGATTATTTTTTTGGGCTTGAAAAGTTGCCAACTAGGCAATGACAGTGTGACTCTTGTCATAAAATACAGAGGGTGATAGTGTCCCATAGTAGATTCTTCATAGATTGCATGGTATCACTCGAGATGCTCCTCTTTTAACGGAGCGCGGGAGGTGGCTTACCTACCCAATTCTAGAAAGGATTGAGCGGAGGGGGGGTTAGATCATTCTTTGTTCATTAGAGATAGCACAACCAAGAGAATTAGTAGGGCCTATTCTGTTTGTTTTGTGACCCCATAGGGCATGTTCTCTTGGTTCGGTTCTTTCTCCCGAACGGAATGTGATCCAATATCCAATAACTAGAGCCCCTTGCTTGAGTCATATCAACTCAATAGAATCATTCACTCCTCTAGTTATGGGAACATTGTCTTTCTAGGGCTAAAATGGAGGCACAATTGTTTTCCATTGTGGGGACAATATTTTGAGGTATCATAAGATAAATAAAAATGTAATGTCCCTTGCAGGACTGTTAGCTTAAATCCCCTGAAAATTTTGCAATCAACTCAAATTCCAACTCTTTTTGATCACCGAGTTCCCGATGTGGGCAAGGTGAGAGCATACAAAGATTAGAATGAGGACAATAGAATTAACTGAAAGATGTTGGCAGCTAGTTGACCAACTTACAATATAAGCAGAGTCATAGAATTGATCAAGCCAAACTGGCTGATAGTTTATGCAAATCCCGATCAAACCAGATTGGTTGCATACACATGGAATTGCGTTTGGCAGCTAGCTGACCAACTTACAATGTAAGCAGAGTCAGAGAATTGATCAAGCCGAAATGGCTGATATTGAATGCAAATTCTGATCAAGCCAGACTAGCTGAATACATGTGGAATTGCATCAACACCAAAATGACAGACTAATTCACCTGATTTCGATTCATGCCAAATTGGTGGATAATGGAAAGCAATCGTTGGTGGCTACACCATCCAAATGATGATTACAATGCAAACAAGTAATTAAGTGAATCTGGCGGAAGACCTTCCAGATCATTACAAATTGTAATCCACTTTACTTTTAGATTGCTTCTGGCGGTAAACCACACAAAAACTTATAATCTACACATGCTGAAACTTTTACTAGATAACGTCAGATTCGATACTGTAGAATTTTTTCTAAGATATAATTCCAAATGGTAGATTATAGAAAGAATTACTAGTTGAACATAGCAATAATAAATCTGCAAGTTGATATGACTTATGGCCGACCTTATGACTGCTGTACGGCTTGAGAGTGCTGTTCAGAATTTGCTGCAGGTATTGATATCTCAGCTGAAGTAACCAAAATGCCTTCCTAGGCATGTATGACTCTTTCCACTAGTGGTGCGGGTCCCATAGAGTCTTCTAAACGATGCAACTTCCTTCCAATCTCAAACGCAACCTTAGATGAAATGTACGACCCACAAGGAAGTGGTGATTAGGAGTTAGGAATGAGTAAGGCTCCCATGGAAAATTGTATGGTAGTTTAGGAATGGTGGCCAAGAATTAGAAGTGGTACGACCCAAATGGTATACAATAACTTTCTTTTGGAGCGGCTAGTACTAAGAAAAAGGTACGGCCTGTCTTTTGAGTCTTTCAAACTATATGGCTCTTCTTGGAAAGGTATGACCATCCAACAAAAAGAAATGAGCCTTGACTTAAAAACAACTCCAAAATATTAGACTTAGATTTGTAAACAAATAATCATAAGCATCATTTAAACTGGAAACTCACACCACACTGCACAAACTCACAACTCAAAATTTGGAACACACACAATAATATTTTTTGGAATCTTTTGAATAAAGAAACTCCCACACAACCAACAAACTAAAAACCACACAAAACCCCAAAATCTCACAACCAATCTGAAACTTTGAAAGTTTGGAAATCACAACTATTGAAGTTCATTGGCAATCATTGTGTGGAATTGCACCGAAAGGCTAGGAGGGTTTTCGTTGTCGAAATCTACAATACCGGAGGGTTTTTGTCCTCGGGAAAGAAGAACATAAATTCATTCTTGAGAAAATGACTTTGTTGAAATGAGCAGGTAACCATTTCTTGGAGACAAAATCTACTTTTATAACTTTTCGAGGGAATATAATATTATTTTATATTCTTTTCTTTTATTTATTCCCTCAAAGTTAAAATATAATAAAGTGTCCTTGTAACTCACTTTTTGCACCCCATGCCTAGTGACACTTTATAAAGTCACTTTTTGCCTTCTTTTCAAAGCAACCTTTTAATAATAAAACATAAGTTGCTGTAATAAAATAAAGTTACTTTTGGCAACTTAAGTTAAATTATTAATTTATGGAATGTATTACAATATATAACTTCACTCAACTTACGGTATGTATTATAGTATATAAATTCACCCAATTTACGGTATGTACTGCAGTATATAATTGAATACCCTAAGCTTGAAAAAGGGGACATGACAAAAAATCCCCAAGCACAACTCAAAAAATGGTTGATAGGGTAATAGTGTACTGCCCTAGGCTTTCACCCAAGACACTAACTGCTAAAGAATGGACGAACAATTTGTTTGCGTTGCAATTGCAACCCTAACATGTCACAATTGCACACTAACAGTCTAGGATTGTTGTGACACAACACAATTACACTCGCGGAGCTCAGAGTCAATGCACAAGTAGAAGACTTATGTAGTTACTTGACCATATCATTACAATGACCATGCGAGGAGGTAGAGTTCTCTGTAACCTTGGTGTTCAGATCCAAGACTAAAATCACCATCACTTGCAAATGAAAAGGATAGGGTGAGAGCGTTACAATGTCTCATCCTTCAAACCCTAACCATACACAACACACATCCACAATGAGGTGGAAACAACATCCAAGCCTTAGGTTCATTCATGCTAGGGATAGGATGATTGGAAGATCCAAGATCTCACCTAAGTCACACAAAGGACTAGTTGTTCTTATACCAAGACACGACTTACAACACATAAAGAGAAATAACTAACCAAGTACTCAAGTACCAAAAACTAAGATAATAGGCATTTTGGGTAGACCCTAGGGAACAACTTACCTTTAGGAAACTTTTTTGAAAAATGTTTTGAAATGCCCACTGTTCCAAATCGCCCTTGTTGGGCTAAATTGCCCCTTTTGCTAGTATGGAATTGCCTAGGCAATTTGCCATGTCCATATTGCTAGTACAAATCACTCTTGTTGCAAATAGGCGATTTCAAATAGAAAATAGGGCTTTGGAGGCCATTGGAGTTCCTAGAAGCCTGAAAATTGGTTCCAAGGTCAAACAAAGGATCCCCTACAAGCCTAATGACACAAATAACCCTCAACACTATAATTCAACCTCTCAAGGCAAGAATCAAGGGCACAAAACTCGAGATGAGTGAAGGGCTATGTCTAGGCAAACCTAAAACAACCCACACTTAAAAGAGGTGTAACTTTCATGTTAGAAGGGCTGTTTGCAAATGGTTTGAACTATGCATTTCCATTATGTATAAGGTTCATTTAGCCACATTAAACATTCAAGAAATCCACTATTCCATTTTAACCAAAATGCATTACTATTCATAAGCATTGACAGCATATATCAAATGTAACAAGCATACAAGAGCAATTCAACTCCTAGACCATAAGGTTGAAAGAACAACACAATATCATTGATCCCATATTACTCATAGCTTCTAAATGATATACATACATAGCCCATACGTTCATTTCATTTGAAAGCAAAATAAGATCTACACATCCTAAAAATTAGGACTTCACACATTATAGTATTTCACTTCAAAACACAATGCAAATTCGACTCCACGGTCGATCATCATACAATTACATGGGGCTCACATCACATATGTAGATAGATTTCAATCCATCTCAAAGATACTTTACAATGTTTGTACAAATTAAATTGCCAGATTACAAATGTCATCAATTATGCATTTTGATCAACAAGGTAGTATTGAAAATTCTTCAACAACACAAGAATCGAGAGAGCCAAGCACATACTCCAATCATCTCCAAGAATTCTTTTTGCCTCAACGGTGATCAACACCACCCAACCATGTGGGGCCTTGAGGCCCACCCCTCTAAACTAGGAGGCAACGATTGGGCAATCACACAAACACGTACTAAGCAAGGTGGGTATGATACAATCGCATATCACACTCAAAACATCCAATAAGTGTGCACATTGTAATCACAATACCAACCAATATCATGCAATGGGAATGGCAATAACCACCAATAGATACAATTTGAGAATACATACCCATCACATAACTAGATCACCAAGCAAAACTTTCATGAGAGCTCAACAACACCAATCAATGCACTAGCATACACATCTTGAACTCCATTTGGATACAACTCAACCAACAATAACTAGATGGGAGTATAGGTTGAAAAACCAAGGAGTGACATCGCCATGGTTATCCAATTGATTGGAAAATGAAGGTACACATCTACCCATAAAAGATGGTCTCAAGCAACCAACAATTAGGACAAGGCCCTAGATCCAAACCTATTCCTCTGGGCACAAATCAAATGGCCCTGCCTATGTATCAGAATAGGAATAAGAGGCTTCATAGTTCCTTCCAAACACACAAATAGGATCCAATGATTCGACACACAAAACCAAAAGCCCAAAAAGCCTTGGCATAGAAAATGAGGCATGATTATGCCACGCACATTGCTACAAGATAGCTAAACTATTTTCCATAAGGAGACTTCATCTCACAAAGATAAAAACATCATACATGGTCTAAATTCCAATTTTCACATTTTCAAAGTTTAAGAACCATGCAAATACCCAAAACCACCATTGACGAATGCTCCAAAATCGTTCAATTTTCAAAATATAAAATTTCAAGAAAACAAGAATACCCTTTTGAATCATACTTTTCACATCACGTACAATTTTGAGAAAATTTTGCTAGGGTTATGGCCTAATGGAGTTTTCTCAAAAAATCAAACTCAACAACTATGAATCACTCAATACAACTATTTAACAATTCAATTGCAATTTAAACCTACTCAAGGGAAAGCCATATGCAGCCACCTAATGTGGGCATGTCCAAAGAAGGAAAATCAAACAACTATTTGCATACAATTTAAAAAGAAGATTACCTTCAAACCAATCTCACAAAATGGAGTTGTCTCTTTTGAAAATGCACCACCAATCCTTGGCAATCTTCTACAAGTTCTTTTCACTTCAATCCTCAAGCAACCAACAAATCTCAAGCAAATCCTTTGAAGAAAGAGGAGCTCAAAGCATGAAGGAGAGAGAGCAAACAACAAAAATAACGAGTGTTGGAAAAATGAACTCTCTTTTTGCTTTTTGTTTAAAACCCTTTTCAAAATGACTAGTTGTTTCATTTCACACATGCTATTATTAAAAAATGGATATTCTGCACACAAGAATTAGGTACTTTCAAAGGAAATGATAATTTCATTTCAATTATACATCTCTTTTTCCAAATAGCTAATACCCTTTTTAAATAACTATATACCCTTTTAATTTTTCTTTTACCACAGGAAAATATTTAAATTGCATATATTTCCAAATAACTCTAACTTAAATTTCGTTTCAATAATATCATTTAAATCTAGTTGCAAAGCACCTTATTCCTAAGGTAGAGAACATTAATATTATTAAAACCCTTTTTGACAACTGCATAAAATTCATTTCGCAAGACTTAAATGCAAACACGCAAAGAGTCAAACAACCAATGTAAAACACTCAAAATACATTTTATTGGTTATCACAAGTCTCACGAATCTAGAATCGACTGATTCAAATCAAGGCTCACAGGGTCACACAAGACTCATCTTGTAACTCGAATCAAGTGAGACTGAGAATACAAGCAACCATATTTACCCAAATTAGTTGTCTCTTGATTAATCATCATTGTGGACCCTATGCTTGCACATCCAGTTAACACATTAGGCATATCTACACAAGACAACACATTTTTATCCTCTTCCTGATGATGGATCACGGAGTGTGATTTGAAATGTTGATGCAAAAAAAGCTTTACACAGTTTTTTCCAGAAACAATTAGATTCAATACAAGATAGTCGAAGCACAACATATAATATCCAATGAGAACATGTAACATAACAAGGCATACCTTCATCTTGCAATTACATCATAATAACAAAATGTGACATCAATCTAATGACATTTAATTATATAACCACATCTTACTAAAGATTGTTTACAATAAACATGACCCAAATATCAAAAAACATGTATTTAATTAATTTGCATACACATTAAATTCACTCATAAAGTTGAACTAGAAACAATAACTTAAGTGTTAACTTATCAAAGCACTGAAGTTGAATAAGCCGCATAAGTTCAATCATGAAATAACAACATAAGCGACAATTAAGGATATAGTTATGAACATAACAATGCTCAACAATGGACACCAATTGTCCAACAGACACTTGTCAACTTGTTTGAAATCATGCTCTAACCCAAGTATTACTATAGGACCAGTACAAGGCAAAGTTAACATAGGTGGGGCCTTACATCCCCAAGTTAGTTACAAAGTGACACTATGTCTTGCGAGGGTTGTGACGAGGCAACCAAGCATACTAGGTGAGGTATCACAGAACAAATTAACCCCCAAGAATGGGGAGATGTTGCAAATAGGATGTCAAGGGCGAACTCTAAGACACAAGTGATGCTTGCGACAAAGTCATTAAATATAAAGCATAGAGGCCTCATTGTAGGGTGTGGGTATACTTGAAGTATATGTGTACTAGTCCAACACACAATGTTACAACTCTGGCACATAAATATTTTGTATGATAGTAATAAAAGAAATGTTTTTGCTCCACTTACAATCTTTCTAGCAAAAATCTGATGCTCGAGTTTGCAACTTGAAACAACTTCTAGGAGTCATTTTATAAAGCTCTCGGAAGATGGTTTGTTCACATTGTTCAACTTTTGAGCTTTATATAAAATCTCCATGTTTTCCATTGCTAGAGTTTCTAATACCAATTATCTCCTAACTGTAATGTCCCTTTTTTGGCGCATAGATCTTTTGTGTGCGTTATGCTTGTTCCCAGTCTTCGGGAGGCTATCTAGCATGTTAGGAAGAACAACATTCTTGGAGTGGCCGTGGCTTAGTCTTTCAGAGCGGTTGTTTGTGTCTTTAAGTCCGGCTAGTCATTTGGAGTTCATAGATGCTTTCGGAATTCAGTTCCGACCTCTTGGGTGCTCTCCAACTTTCTTGGAGGAACATGCTATTTTTAGAAAGTCACCCGACAGCCTCCGATTTTCATCCCAAGTCTTCAGTATCCTATTGGTATGTTTAGAATTGCAAAAGTATATTATTTGGATGCTTTCCGCAACTTGGGTATATTATTGGGCTATTTAATTATTTATTCACTTAAGTTGTCTAAGGATGAGAAATATTAAAATATAACTTAAGTATAATAGCTCTTTGGAAAGGTGTTGAAAAGTATTATTTGATGCTCACATAAAAGGAATGTTAGAAAAGGGAGACATAAAATGAGTAATTAAAAAGGTTATTTTTATGTGAGGAGGAAATTAAAAGAAAGGTGAAATTATTATTTTATTTCCTCTTGTTGCCCTAAAAGTGTCTTTATAAAGGAGTTTTGGGCTCATTTGGAGGGGTGAATGCTATTGGATATATTTTCATGTCTTCTGAAAACTTATGCTGTTGAGCAGAGTTTCTTCTTGGGGTTGTTTAGCCTTAATCTCTCATCTGGTTTCGGTTCTGGAAAATCAACCCTAGCTGGATATCTGGTGATTTCATCCAAGAATCACACTGAACTTCATGGATTTCGATGTGTTTTGATCAGTTTTGGATTGAGAAAAGTTTTGGTATGTGGTGTGTGATTTATTGAATGTTTTGTGGAGTTTGAGATAGTTATTGCTATTTCCTAGCCAAGCCGTACATGAAGCTTTGGGGTTTGAATGCTAGTTAATGGGAAATGTTTTTTTTGCCTTTGTTGAAGATTGGATCTCATTCTGCAAGGTGTACGCCCAGTATTGATCAGATTACAGACCCTTCTCATGTTTTTTGAAGCTTCCATAACCATGGCCGTACAGTACTGCCAGCGTACTTCTGTAGCTGATGTGAGCTCCCAGATTTTCCAGCTGCTTGTGTTTGAAGGTGTCTCTTGATGTGTAGAGGTTGCTGTGATGCTAGTTTTGATGTGCAAGACTTAGTAGAAGTTTGTGGTATGATCATCATTCAAAATGTGGAGATTACCCCTGTTATGGGTGCCGTACAATAGTCATAACTGAGCCTTGTCAGTGCTGTTGCTGACAGCAGTCAGAAACTCTGTCTTGAGGCAGATTTTGAGGTGATGTTTGGACTTATTATCCCTATGATAATCTTGTGATATAAGTTTGTTCAAGCTTCATTTCATAGACTTGTTTCTAGGAATCCTTTGCTATAGCAGCGACATAATTGTATCAGAGAACTTGGCTCTAATATTGTAGGGGTTATCATTGTAATGTTCTCAGCTATGTAACTTGTAATGGCTTCCCACTGCACAAGTGGATGCGCCAAATTAGACTAGTTTCCATTTTGCTTGTAATGGCTTCCCATTGAATAAGTGTATGTGCCTTTCCTTTCTTGTTCTTCAAAGCTCAAGTTCCCACTTCAAATAAGTGGATGCACCTGTATTTACTTTCATGCATAGCTCACGTTCCCGCTGAACAAGTGGATGCATCTGGTTTACATTTCTTGTACTTCCCACTGAATAAGTGGAAGATTGTCACTTTAGTTTGATTTGGGTTTGAATGCTAACTCTGAAGCACTAGTATGCTCTCACCTTACCCACATCGGGATCTGGGTGATTAGAAAAGAGTGGAAGAACATTGCTCCTAACATTCAGGGTCTTCCTCTTGTGGTTGCAAAAAAAATAAAAATATAAGGGTAGGATATTACAGTGGTATCAGAGCTGGTCTCCTGCCAGCTTGTGTGAAATTTCCTAACTTTGCATACAGCAAGCCAGTGCTAGAAACGAGAAAATGTCTACAATGGAAAGGTCTTTAAGTGACATGTTTAAAGAACTGGTCAATGATCGGAAGGATCCTGAATTTAAGAAAGATTTACGAAGGTATCTAGGAAAGAGATATGACAACAAGAATAAAAAAGAACAATTGGAGGTCACAAAGGTAGAGTGGTGCAGGAGCACCCCTTCAACAAGCCAAATATACATCTGAGGGAGAAGACTAAGGTTTTAATATGTTGTTATGTTTTATGCATTTCTATGTTTGTTCATGTTGTCATGTAGTATTTGTGTTGTGATTTCATGTTTGTAATAAAGACCCCACCATGTGAACCAGTGTCACAAATTTGGCATCCTGATAAGCCAATTTGGACATCTTGGACATTTGGGGTATGTGGATGATTAAATCAAATGTGTTGTGTTGTTAGGTGTTTTGCTGTCTCGTGCTAAACATGTGTCGTGTGATTAGTTAGTGTTTTGGCTTATAATCTGGGTTAAGCAAAATCCGAAGCGAAGAGTTTTTTAACCAAACAGGCAAAGGTGGTTGAGGAACGGTTCGCCTTCCACCTTCTGTAACTGTCAATGTATGAATCTTTATAATCGGTCTGTGTTCATTGAGAGAGACAGGGAGAGACGAAGTTTGATTGAAGAAATAGAAATTCTGTCAGTTTGTGTTTACAAATTCTGTGTTTTGTGTAAATTCTCTGTGTATCGAATTGTTCTGTGTATATTCTCTGTATTAATTTGTTTTGTACATAATCTAGTTTTCTATTGTCAAGATGCAAGATTGAAACCATTCCACTGGTGGATTTCTTTGAAATCAGTGGAATGGATTTTGTATATAGTTTTTTGTTTTGTTTTCTTTTTGTTCCTGGTCATGGCAGAATGGAACTGAGGATCCGACCTATGGAAGAGCTGTCGCAGTAGGGAGCCTAGCATCTCTATGTGCTAGGGTTCAGCGGAATAAAGACTGCGAGGTTGATTGTAGAGGAGTCCATCGGTGAGATTTCTATTAGCGGAGAAGCAGAGAAAAATTAGGTCGATGAGCATCGTTTGGCCGATAGGAGTTGTTTGGATGTTTGGTATCGGTGTAACCATGGAATGAGTCTCGCCGAACAAGACTCTCGTTGATCTTCGGAGTGATTTAAGCGTTGAGGTGAAGCATATCAGGGAACCGATAGTATATGTTTGCTGGTGGTTGAACCAATTCAAAGGTTCAATAGGTTCAATTGGTTCATCGGAGTAAGTGGTGCATTTGTCAAAGGAATTCTGGGTTGGCCGATAGTAGTAAGTGTTGCCGATACTTGAACCGACGGTTGAACCGGTTCAATGGTTCAACGGGTTCATCGAGATACAAAGGTTCATTTGATTCGCCAGTTCAACAAGGTGTAAATGGGTTCAAACGGTTCAACCGATAGTTGCCGACAGCATTAAGTCTGGGCGATGGAAGTATGTTGAACCGATAGTTGAAGGTTCAATGGTTCATGTGGTTCCATAGTTCATGTGGTTCAACGGTTCAGTAACTGTAGGTTCAACGAGTTCATTTAGTTCAAGTGGTTCAAAGGTTCAACCACAGCAATAGTTCAGTATTTTTGATTTGTTTTCACTGCTTCATTGCGTGCTCTGCATCATAGAGTCAGAAAGAAAATGTTAGAACCAAAAACACATGATGGGGAAGCTAACTTTTCAAAGGCAATTGTAGAGGAAAAGTACTTGAGTTTACCTAAAGAAGTCAAAGAAGAATTGGAAGCTGAGAGAATGGACTTTGCAAGTCCTAAATTTGATGAGGAATTTAATGATTATGAAGATGCCATGCTGCTAGAAACATAAGAGAGAATGATTGATAGGATGCTAGAAGATGATTTATCAGGTGAGCCTGAAATTATTGCAGAAAAATTTCTTGTTGAAGACATGGAGAAAAGTGTAGTTGAAGAAGTTGAAGAGTTTGAAGTTGCTAAAACTTTGGGGACAACACCTAATGAGGAGCATCTTTACCATTCTATTAATGGCAATTCAAGACAGCAGTCTGACTTCTCAGAGAGTTCAGAAGAAGAGCACGTTGAAGTGGAGTCTGTTGAAAGATTTAAATCAGCCTATAGTGTTGACTCATTGCTTGAGTTTGGAGCTGCTATATCATTTGATCAAAGTGACTATGAAGAGGAGACAAATTTCGAGGAACTTATTGCTCCTAGAGAAGAGGAAATTTTAGAATCTTTGCTATGTGAAGAATCTAGACACTTGAGTGAGCAAAGTCCTAGAGAGTTGTGTGAGTTGAAGAATCAACTCTTGGTCTCTTATGAGAGAGAAATTCATGTCCTCACTAGTTTAGACAGCACTCATAAGGTCCTTGAAGACCTCATGCAAAAAAGTTTTGGGGATGAGCTACTTCAAACTTGCAAATAATAAAAAACTCCATGGAGATGGTGAAGTTTGAGTATTTGCACTTAGTTAGGGATTGAGATCATGTCATCGAATTTGCAAAGGGGAAGGAAAGGAAGGTTGATGAGCTTTTTCTTGCGCTCAATTCAACAAAGGTCATATTAGAAAGTACCCAAATGGAGCTAATGGAGGTAGAAGATCAGCTTGCTAGTACAAAACTTTCCAGGGAACTAGAGAATGAAGAAGGAGATAAAGAAATCAAGCAAGTAATTAATGAGTTGGATATTCTTCAGGAGGAATTTGATTTAGAGGCTTGTCCAAGGAAGACAGGAGTTGCACATGCTAATTGGGAGCAGCTAGATGGGTTTGAGCAAAAGGAAAGTAATGACTCACATTTTTGATATCCCTCTCTTTGAGATGGATGATGAAACATCTCCTCCATGTAGCAACACAGTTAGTGACAACATCAAGATATGGGATTCGGGAGAAGTTTTAAAACATGAGTTGGAGTGTGGTTTTCAGCTTCTTCAAGATTTGCAAACATATCATGAGGCTGTGCAAATTGAAGATTGTGTGGATTGCAGAGATTTTGTAAATTTGTCAGTGTTAGTTGTGGTTGTAGTTTCCAGTGTGCTTTCAGTGTGGTTTGCAGTGTGTTTCAAATTTCAGTGTGTGTGTGTGGATCTAATATCAGCTTCTACTGGGGCATTGCCCATATTCCATATTGCAATATCAATCAAGTGTTGCTGGTTTGGATCTCATTTGTGGTGCATTTCATATTAGTGTTATTGTTTGGATGTGTTTTTAGATGTTTCGGTATTTTCAGAGATCAGATTTTATTTATTTTTGTAGATTTTCTATTATATATTTCATTGTTGTAACACTTGAAAAGCAATTGTGCCATTGCAAGTACTGGCCGTACCATTGGAAATATTATCTAAAGCCTTCCGTACCTTATTAAGGTGGATCGCAACGTTGTCTATTGTTGTTGGGGTATTTTAAAAAAAAGGCAACCGCTTCACATTATTTATGAATTGCAGCAAATATTGACTGTGGAAAACTCATGCCTGCTATTGCCATAGCACTTGTTAGGTCTGCTGTACAATTTCTTGGCAGCCATACCACCCACCATGGTATTAATATTTGATGTTGGTTAGTAATCAATGGATATTTGATGTTCAGTTTCAGTTTCATGAATATCCAGTAATATCATTGTTGCATAAGGGATTAATATATTTATTTTGGGTTTTATCTGCTGTTATTCAGTTAATTTTCTGGTACACAATAGACGTTATTTGTATTGTGTATTACTTCCAGTAATGTATAAATTTGAAAAACACTGGAACGATTTACATTTTGGGGGAGTTATGGTTGCTGCATAGCATTAGATCTGTCATTTCCAGTCACTTGTGATCAACACTTATCTTTAGTTCAATTTGTTGTTACAGTTTGTTTTGGTTTCAAAATCAGAAAAACACAAAAAAATAAATATTCCATAAAATTCAGATTGGGGACATTACTTTGGTATCAAAGCTCATCCACCTTGCTATTAATATTTGATGCTGGTTAGTAATGAATGGATATTTGATGTTCAGTTTCAGTTTCATGAATATCTAGTAAAATCATTGTTGCATAAGGGATTAATATATTTATTTTGAGTTTTATCTGCTGTTATTCAGTCTACTTTCAGGTACACAGTAGATTTTATTTGTATTGTGTATTATTTCTTGTAGTGTATAAATTTGAAAAACATTGGAACAATTTATATTTTGGGGAAGTTATGGTTGCTACACAACATTAGATCTGTCATTTCCAGCCACTTGTGAGTAGCATTTATCTTTAGTTCAGTTTGTTATAGTTTGTTTTGGTTTCAAAATCAGAAAAACACAAAAAAATAAAATATTCTATAAAATTCAGATTGTGAACATTATAGTGGTGTTAGAGCAGTGATCTTGCCAATCTGCAGGGTTAGATCTAATTTTTATGCAGCATATTTCTAATGGGAAATTAGAGAGGAAGATCTATAGATCTATTTGAGGAATGGGTCAATCTCTCCATGGAGTGAATGGGAAGGAGAATAGAACGGTGTTTGAAAGATAATGAGGCACGACTGAAAATATGGTTTGACCAATTTGAAGAATCCATTAAGGAGGAAATTGTGATGGTTGAGCATGAGTCAAAACAAGAACAACAAGACATTACTACAAAGCGGATCATTGAGCAGGAACAACAGAGACCCAACTTGCAAGTTCAAGGTAAAGATCCTTTGTTAGAAGATGTTTTATTGACTTCTAATGATTGCATATGTCAGCAAAATATTGATGAAGTCAAGGAGGAAAATGTATCACTTGTTGGATGCGAAGAGCCCAAGATGGAGGAAGATGAACCAAATCATGAACTATCCTTCGATTTTCCAAAGGGTGAGTCATTGCCGTATGTGATTGATTTTCAGAATAGCTATGTGGATGGGGATGCATTTGAAGAGAATATTTTGGTTGATTCTAACTTGGAAATTTCAAGTCACAAGGATGGAGGTGCTGAGGATATCTCAACAATTCCTATTTCGGCAAAAGAAGGTGAGCACTTTGATTGCAGCCCAAGGTATGAAATTGATGGTCATATTTCAGATTTGTTGCTTCCTACTGTGTCATTATAGGATTCTTGTCATCATTGGAAGCATTCTAAAAAGGGTGATAGAGTGAAGGATGCAACTTGCAGTATAGGGCATGTAGACTCTTTAAGTCAAGTTCAAAATTGTTTTTGCATATGGGATCCTGGTGATCTTTTGAGGGACAGAGGGGATAGAGGCTTTGATGAGATCAATATTACTATTGCATTCTTCATCCCCTGCATTTGGATAGAAAGAAAGTTCATGAGAAATCATATAGAGTATGTTGTGCATTCTAACAAAATTGTGAAGGATCAATGCTCTCAGTCCATAGGTCACTCCTTGGAGCTAAGTCTTGTTGATGATTGTTTTTGGACAAGTCAACAATTAGAGTGAAATACAAAGTATCTGACTCCCTCTTGAGCAAAGCCTCTCGAATGCTGAACTAGGTGATCAAACAAGATGACTCCAAGGTTCCTTTCTGATGATTTTGTAAGAGATAGCTCAGTGACTAAGTATGATTTTGTTGTTAAACACAAAGGGACTTACATTAGATCTTTCTTCTTTCATTAGCTTGTTCCTCCTTCGGTGTGGATGAAATATATACAAGGTCTCAATAACAAAAAAATAGAAAAGGTGAGGGTTTAGAAAACTAATCTAAGGTCAATGAAGCAATGATGATGTATTGAACAGACGAACTCCTGAATTAAACCTAACTCCACTTCGCCAAGATGGATGATAGATAGTTTCTAAGGGTCAAAGTGCAAATTTCATATTGTTTCTAGAGGATCTTGAATACCTCAACCAATGCGCCACTAGTGGAGGGTGGTCTAGTTTAAGATTTTTGAGGCCAAACAAGAAGAATTCATAACCCTCAACCAAAGCGCCCAAGGTAGAAAAGACAAAATTCAGGAGAAATCAAATGTTTCAACCAACACACTAAGGTGGAAGGGCAAGTTTTGAGTGTTGAAGTGCAAAATTTTATGAAATTTCTAGAGGAAACTAAAACCTTGAACCAACGCGCCACTTCTAAGACAGGCCTAATTCAAGTTCTAAGTGAATTTTCAAGGAGGTTCTTAAAATCTCCAAGTAATGCGCTAGCCCTTAGAGACTTCAAACACTTGATCTATTGCATTAAAACAGCAAGAAGAGATCAAATCCCTCATCTAATGCACCAAAAGGAGGAGATGAGAGGAGGATTTCAAGATGTTTAACCGCTGCGCCAAGATTGATAAGGGAAAGGAGTTTCAAGGCAGAATTGTAGAGGAATTCAGAAGTGCCATCCAATGCGCCACATGTAAAGGAAGCTTGCTTGGTGTTTAAAAGTCTATCTAGAAGATTTTGAAACGTGGATCTAGTGCACCAGCCCTAGAGGAAATCAAAACACCTATCTAATGCCCTAAGCAAGTAGGAGGATTGAAGTATTAAGGTTGCAAGGAGATTCCAAAAAACCATGATCTGCTGCACCAAGAGGATAGGACAGAAGATTTTAGTTTCTGATCTGCTCCTCCAAGAAGGATGAGTTCAAGAGAGTAAAGGAGGATTTAAGGACTTTATTCAATGCTCTATTTTTTTTTATTGTTTTCATCTTCTTTAGACCTTGAGCAAATGATTTCTTATGTGTTTATGTTATAAAGTTGAAGTATTGATGTTGTTTCTTCTCTATTTTGCAGGAATGTGAATGATGCTAAGGAGTCATCAAAGGAGCAAATGTCTAGAACCACCTTCATGTTAGGAAAGTCATCAAGTAGCTGTTCTAAGAAGTCACTTCAAGTATCAACTACTTCATCTTCATCAATCAAGACTTCCAAAGGCATCCACTTTACTTCAAGGAAACCTCATGTCATTAAGCTTCAAGTCCCCTTGGGAAGTTAGCTGCTCTATCATAAGGAATCATTCAAGATCATCTTCCAGGAAGCATCATTCCAAGAGATCTACATCAACTTATACATCAAGCGAAGGCATTTAGCATTCATCCATCTAAACTTCAAGACTTTACAACTTCAAGTCCAAGAGAGTCTCCTACTCTTACATGAAGGAAGCATCATCATCATCATATCTCTATTACTCACTCTACATCAAGAGCATCATCAAAGAAGATCATTCATATCTACATCCTACAAGAAGAAGAAACATTGCAAAGTTAGTCAAGCGAAGCAACAAGTATCATATATCCAGTCTACAAGAAGAACGAATAAGGCAAGATCTACAAGATGTATTCCCAAACATACAAGTTCAAGCAATCACATTGAATACATCATTACAAGTTGATACAATTTTCAAAGTATGCTGAAGTGGCATCTAGGTGGCGAGTACACATCATTCAATATTGATTAGCCGCATTATTTAATGAATTCAATGTATCATTTAATGAAAGAAGCCAGAGGGATTCCTATGTGTAGGAATATTTTAAATGCTTTCGCCTTACCTTATCACATTGGAAAACGTGCCTTCATTGCCTCCCTCTTTTGTACTAAAAATGGCAATTTGTTGTAACTACCTATGAGGTGGCATGATCTAAGCCTTTGGCTATCAAATTGATCTCAGCCATTCATTGTAAAACTGGACACTATATAAAGGCCTTGTTGCCTCATTTGTAAATATATAGACTAGAGATTAGATTTTAGGAGTTGAATAAAAGAGACTCTCAAAATTCTCTGAGAGGACTTGGAGATTGTTGTAAATATATTTCTCAAGATTAATGCAAAAGACATTGGAGCTACTTGTTTGGTGTTTAAGTGTTATCTTGTGGAGTAACATGATTTCTTGTATCTTGAATTGAATGGAGAGATGTTTCAAATTAGAAATAAAGTAGATTAGAAGTTCTTTGATGTAATGCATGTATGTGTTGGATATTTGATCAACTCCTAGCTCATGCTTTTAACATTCATCGTTGATGAAGTGTTGTGTAAAGCTAGTCTGAGCCTTATAATTTGCTTAAGTTCGATTATGGATGCTTGTTTGAGCTGCGCCATCCGATGGGTGCTCATATGAACCTTCATGATTTGAAAACCATTCGCGTAACCTTAGGAGATTGCACCAACTTCATGTAGTTGTAGGCACCCTTGGCGAAGTGGAGTTAGGTTTAATTCAGGAGTTCGTCTGTTCAATACATCATCATTGCTTCATTGACCTTAGATTAGTTTTCTAAACCTTCACCTTTTCTATTTTTTTGTTATTGAGACCTTGTATATATTTCATCCACACCGAAGGAGGAACAAGCTAATGAAAGAAGAAAGATCTAATGTAAGTCCTTTTGTGTTTAACAGCAAAATCATACTTAGTCACTGAGCTATCTCTTACAAAATCATCAGAAAGGAACCTTGGAGTCATCTTGTTTGATCACCTAGTTCAGCATTCGAGAGGCTTTGCTCAAGAGGGAGTCAGATACTTTGTATTTCACTCTAATTGTTGACTTGTCCAAAAACAATCATCAACAAGTCCCACACTTGAAGATGATGGCCTAATGGAGATAGTCACAATGGGATGCTTGATGTTGGAAGGTGGTAAACAAAGAAGATGTTAGCTTGATGTTTGAGATTTTATGACTAAGTATAGTATGGTGTTGTCGGAATCAAGTTACATATAGGTTTGCCACCCTTAGATGTATGGAGGAGGATTCACAAAGGATGAGATACTACAAGATGACTTCACCATTCATTGCACCACTAAGACACAACAACTTGTCATATCATGGGGTAGACACAAGGTGTGCGATGACTCCTATGACATGGGCTTAGGAGAGATGGGCATAGTATTGGGCATGCAATGGTTACATTCTATTGGAGAGTTCACCATGGAGTTGAAATCCAAGGGAAAAGAGGTAGTGCTTCAAGGCATCAAAGATGGATCTCCAAGAGTTGTCATGGCGAAGTGGTGGGAACATCAATTGGTGACAACCACGATTTCATCCAAAGGTGAGACACTTGATCATGATGGTATTTGGTCTATTTTGGATCAACATAGTTTGGTGTTTGATGTTATACCTCTAGGATGGCCACCAACTAGAGGGTTTCATTAGGAGATAGAAAGGAGTCATGTTAGAGATATCTTTCATATTGAAGAAGTAATTGGCACAATAAAAAGGTATCTAAAGGATGTTCATGAGCTTGATGGAAGGGACCCAAATTCAGATATGCTTGCACAAGACTACAAACAAGGCATAAGGGGAAGAAGTGCTGATCACATATTGTGATTATGTTGCAAGGGAAACATGTCGAGGACTGTAGTCATCATAAATTCCAGCATTAGAGTTGATGTCATCACCATTTCCAGCTGCAACATTAGATCATTTGTAGCCATACAAGTGTTTTCAGACATAGGATGGAGTGGTTTTCAGTTTGTTGCTGAATATGTAGTCATTGTATGGTTATTTCTAGCCTCTACATTGCTGATATTGATGATTTTGGCAAAGAATTTACAATATTGCAGCTGTGTACCTTTTTTGTAGTGCTGATTTTCAGGGTTTTTGACTAGGGACTGCTGTTATCAGCCATATACAGCTATACATTTATAGATTGTGAGAGTTTCTCCTTGTATCATGTTGTTTGTGAGAGGTTTCAGCCATTGGAGTTGCTGAAAACAATTATTCCAGCCACCATACTATTGTTTTGGATGAGGTTTCAAAGGATTTATGGTTGCTGTAGCTTCATTTCAGTTTGCACACAATCTGATTTGCATAAAATTATGAGGGTTTTTGCTTACAGTAGAGCTGCACAATCTATGGGAGATCAAGGAAGTTATCATCATGTTCGATTGGAGGTTCTAGGTTCTTCAATTCATAATGCAAACAGAGTGGTGCAACAAAAACATGGTGGTAAGTTCATTGGGGCAGCCTTTGGCCTTGTGGGAGTTTGAAGATGATCTCATGCATTGGGGAGAAGGCATCAATTGCCATCATATCAAAAGAGAGCATATGGTGAGTTGGTTGCTTTCCTTGCTCAATTCAAGTCAAAGGTGGGAAAGTACAATCATGCATCTCAACATGGGTCCCCCAAAGGTTCGCATTTATGTTGTCGTGAATCATGCGCACTTCTTTGTTATTTCTCAAGTGGCCAAAGTGTTTTTCAAAGAAGTGATCAAATTATATGAGTTGCACAAAGATGTTGTGGATGTTGGATCTCATAGCGCTTTTTAGCAGGAGTTGTCTCACTTGACAGGTATAGGATCCAAATTATATGAACATTACATCATGACACGATGATACTTGAGCATTTGGGTTTGCATTTGCTTGAGGACAACAATTTTGGGAAGGGCGGACTGTCATGTCCCCTTTTCAAAACTAAAAGAATTAATAATATTTTAAGTGGGCCCTATTGATGATGTTTTTGTGACAACACAAAAATAGAATAAAATACCAAGTATTCTATCCTCTCTTGAACAAAGTCTCTCAAATGCTAAACAATGTGATCAATTGAGACAACTCCAAGGTTCCTTAACGTCAGTTCTTGACTTGCAAATTGGATAGACTCAGTAGCTAAGTCACAAGGTTCGCCGAATTTCAGCCATGAGGTTCAAAATTCAGCGAACTTTTGACTAGGCTATAAAATTTGTAAAAATTCGTCCTAAAATTCGCGACTTTTAAAGCTACGGCGAATACCCTACGAATGACCTTGTTTTTCTCTGCTGCGTTTGCATTTTTTTTTTCTTGCCGTTGTGCCCCGTTTGCTCTTCTTCCAGCGGCCTTGTCTTCTTCACGCGGCTTCTAGGAGTCGCGACCAAGTAGGTTTTTAAAGGTTTTTTTTTTTATTTAATGTCTTCACATGAATATTGATCGATATTAATGTATATTGTGAAGACATTATATATTTTGTTTTTTCACGATATATAATATATATTATAATTTATAATTTTATATGATACAGATATATATTATAATAATTATATGATATATCATAATATATTATATTAATGGATTTCAAATAAAATTTAATATTTATAATATTTTTATAAATAAAAAATAAAAATATAATTTTTATAATAAACTTATTAATTTTTTTATTTTATTGTTTATATATTTAAAGTTAAAATATAAATTTAATAATATTTTATTTTGTTTGTAAATACAAAATAAAAATAAAATACATAAATTTTATGTGTTTTAAAATAAAGTTAGTAATTTTTTTATTTTTTTATTTTATTATTGTGTTATTGATGCTACTGCTATCTACTGTTTCATAAATCTATTTAGCAATGTTAAAGTTTAAACTACTTATGTTTTAAAAAAAAATCAAATTTATATAGGCGAATTTAATGACGAATTTTTTTTCCCCTTGCCAAACTTCATCCGAATTTTATAGTTGCCGAACACGAATTCGAACTCGAACCTTGTGACTTAGCTCAGTAGTATCGATGTGATATTGTTGTTACTCACAAAGGGACTTACGCTGAATTACTCCACTCTCAATATGCTATTCTCCTTATTATGAAATGGAACTTGCTTCAAACTGACTATGAAAGAAAATGAAAAAGGATAAGGGTTGAGAAAGCTATTCTAAGGACAATGATATAATGTAACATGCTCTTATAGACAAATTCCTCACGAAACCAAACTTCACTTCACCATGAGAACCGACAATTACACGATGTTGGTGCAATCTTCTAAGGTTAATCAAGGATTTTCATATTGTGAACTTCCTTCCAAACACCCACAGCTGGCGCAGCTTGAACGAGCATCCACAACCGAACTAAAGCATGTAAAGGTTCAGGCTAACTTTGCAAAGTGAGTTGCCTTCGATAATCCACAAAGAGTATGAACCAAGAAGGAATTCATCAAATATCTTTGCATAAACATTACATCAATGAACTTCTAATCTAATTCTACTCTACCTGGAAACGATTCTTAATCATCTTGGAGACAATGGAAATCATGCTAACATTCCAAAATCACAAGATCACCATGAAACATTCAACAATGAGCTTGCATTAATCTTGAAGTGTATCTTTACAACAATCTCTCAAAGTTTCTCTTTGACAATCTTCGAAGAATCTCCTTTATTCTACTTGCTATCCTACTCTCCTACAACTCTAATTCTAATCTCTCCTCCCTTTTTTACAAATGAGTAGAATGAGCCTTATATAGAGCTCAAGAATTACAATGGAGGGCTCAGATTGATTGTGGAATCAATGGCCAAGATTTGGACAACACAAGGTAGTTACAACAACTTGCTATTTTTAGAATATGAGAGAGGGAACAAGGGCACATTTCCCAAGATAAGCTTGAAATGGAATCTTTGAGAATCTCCAACATGGGCGTCCTCTTTGACCTCTTGCTTGAAGTACATGTGTGTAATGTCCCCCATTTAGTTCACTCCAGAGAATCAGGATTAGCCTATAATGGACTTCCGTAGGCTAATGGATGTGTGTAGGAAGTCATTTCAGTGATTTACTATTTTTAGTAAATCGGGATGTCAGGGTTTCTATTTTTAGCAGGGCAGACATGGATGGACAGGGCGTGAGAATTCAAGATCTTGATATGGCTAGAAACTCCCTTTGGTGCAAGATGAATTAAATTAAAGATTTAATTCATATTCGTTATGAGATCGACATAATATAAAGTAATGTTATAAAGTCACTTTATAATTATAAGTTATAACTTAAAAGTGACCACTCTAGGGATGGGCGCCCCATGAGGGTACAAGGTGATGTTTTTAAAATAAAAAATAAAAAGAAATTCCCTCTCATCTTGGCTGTTGGGATTGAGGAAGATTAAAAGAGCAAAAAGAGACTTCATTTGTTGATGCTTGCTTTATGACATTTTCACTTTGATATTGAGTTTGCCCGTGCTTAGGGTTTGAGCTTGGCTCTTGTGTTCGAATATCGATTTGCAGAGGCGAGAACCTTTGCAGATTGCCGTTCCTCGTGTATGAGTGCATTAGGAAGGGGGTTATTGGACTCTTCATTCAGAGGATTCATTTGCGCTTCACCGGAGACATATTGATGAAATATTGAGATGGAAATGAGCATATAACTACGGAGATTTATGTTGCAGGCCTGAACTGAAGAAATAAATCAGATTTTGCCTTGGTTTTGAGAGTGCATTGGCTGTTGTGGATTGCTGCTAAGAGGCCGTACCATCTAGGGAGGTCGTACAACTCCCAGTTTGCAGTTTTGTCACATTTTTCAGTTATTATCAGTCCAGATAGGGTCGACCAGGGGTAGAGATAGTTCCTAGTCCAAAACAGAAGGAAAAAGACCGAGTTTTCAGTATTTTATTTGCTGTTCTATGGTTCCAGCTTGGCCGTACAGCTAGTGGGGTTGTGGGTATTTGCTGAAAGCTATTCTTCTTTTTTGTAGCTGTCACACAAGTGCAATATGGGCGTCTAGGGGCTGGAAATCCATTGTTTATGATTGTATTTCATTATCAGACATTGTATTGAAGTTTGGAGCTTCTTTCTACATGCTTTGTTGCTGGTCCGGCAGTGACCTCGACGTGAAGTTGTACAACTTGACATGGGTATGTAATAGATCCTCATATTTTGGCTTCCTTCAATCTGGGTCTTCATTAGTTTGTTGATTTGTGTATTAGTTTTTCTGGGTTTTCAACATATGGTTCATTTTCTATGCATTTCTTGCAAAAATCCAACATGCAAAACAACCCATAAACCCTAAACAGCAGAAAACCAAAAAGTACAAAAAAATCAGTCATTTGCAAAACATATACAGTGGGGTGTATGTTACAGTGGTATCAGAGCAGAAAATCTTGCCATCCTGTGGGGTCAATATGACATGTAGTTGAAAAATGAGACATGCGACCGACAGACATATGTCCTTTTAGAAATACCAGGGCAAGCACAGGAAAGAGAAATACCACAGTTAGTAGAACCTGAGCGACCAATACCTATAGTTGATCCATTTGAGGAAGAGATAGTGGTTGCAACTACTGACGAAGATTCTTTAGTTTCACGCACGGACCCATTTTCAGGAGAGTTACCACCAGTTACAGAACATACAGAAGAAATGGGTGACAGGGAGGTTGAGGAGCCTAGTTTATGAGAGATCTTGAATGTGCTCACCTGGAGCTCAGTGGCTTTAGAGAGAGAGAGAGTTGAGGGATTCTCGGCGGGAGATGATGGAGACACAGGCTGAGATAGGACATTCCCTCGCACAGTTGCTTGATGGTTGAATAATAGGGAAAATCACCGTGACAGGAACAGGTATAATGGTGATAGGAACAGAAACAATGATGGTGATAGGCACAAAACCATAATGGTGACAGGAACTGGAACAATGACGGGGACAGGAACAGGCATAATGTGGGTGATAGACATAATGGCGATAGGAACCAGGGGGATAGGAATAATGGAGATAGAAACCATAATGGTGATAGATACAGGTTCAAAAGATGATGAGGATGAGGCCTCAGTGACTCATAGGAGGGCTTCACAGTTTACAGCAAGCGACAGACCTGGCATCCCTATGTTCGCTCCCAGGAACCAAGTTCCTGAACAAGATCCCACACAGGCCAAGTTTTAGGAGGAGATTTTGAGGGATTGGAGAACATCTAGTGTAGAATTCCGAGCAGAGATGACTTTTTCAGAATACTCTGATATCAGGATTAAGAATAGACCTCGCAGAGGAGGTAGACCTCAGAACGAAGAACTACAGAAAAAAGTAAGCAAAATGACACTTCCTATTTTGACGGCTCAGGAAAGACCACTGCTAGGGCTTGGGTACAGAAGTTGGATAGTTACCTGCAGATCAGTCCTATGCCTGAGGAGGATGCCATCACTTATGCGGCATTACATTTGGAGGGAGTGGCACACAAGTGGTGGAGTAATGGGAAGGTTACTGTGGGGCATGATCAGATCACTTCATATGTGGAGTTTATAGCCCGTCTGATCGATAGGTTCGACAAGAAGGATCCGGAACTTCAGTTTAAGGAGTTAGCACAACTTAAGCAGAGTGGATCGTTAGACTCCTATATCTCTGAGTTTCAGGACCTATCAGTTATGGTCCTAGATTTGTTTGAGCGTAGACTAGTGATTCTCTTCATTGATGGATTGTCAGACCCACTTCGTGGTTGGGTTAAGGGTTTTGACCTTGCTACACTCCAGGAGGCCATGACAAAGGCCCGAGATATGGAGTCGTCAGTGTGGAGGAATAAATTCCAGTCTAAGGGATTTACTCACAGGAGGGACAGGGAGAAGGAAAGGAAACCATTTCACAGAGATGTTGATCAGCACAAGGATAGATCCAACAAGTTAACAGATGAACAGTTGAATGAGTACAAAAGGAAGAAGTTGTGTTTTCATTGCAAAGAACCATTGGACCCTTCGCATAGGTGCTCACATAAGGCGAAGGCTAAACTGATTGAGTACTATTTAGCTGAGGAGTCACATTCTGGGGGATCAGATACAGAGTCAGATCGGCATTCAGAGCACAGTGACAGTGGCGATGAGAGAGTTTCACATCACAGTATTGATAGTGGTGGTGTTATTGCCTAGTTGTCGAGTTTTTAGAAAGTTGCCTCTTTCAGGGTACGGGGTGTACTAGGTGGACAGCGTGTTATCGCCCTTATTGATACGGGAGCTACTCATAACTTTATTGATGAGGGTTTAGTTGCTCGCAGGGGGCTGAAAACAGAAGAATTTGAAGGCTTTAAGTTGATGGTGGTCGACGGATTCAAAATGCACTACACTAGGAAGATATCAGGACTAAAAATCATCATGGGTGACTATGAGCTAGTTGATGACTTCTATGTGGTTGGTATAGGGGAAACAAATGTAGTACTTGGCATGCATTGGATGAGCTAGTTGGAGTTCACCATAAATCTGAAGAAAATGGAGATGAGATTTGAGTATAATGGGAGGAAAATATGCCTTAGAGGTATCTCAGATGGTGGACCTCGAGTTGTATCACTGAAAAGAATGGAGAGGCTCTTGAGACATGATCAAGTTGAGTGGGCAGCAGAGTGCCTTATTATGCCAGAGTCCCCACCACGAGAGAAGGATAGCTATCATCCTGATATTCAGAAGTTGCTAACCAAGCAAAGTAAGGTGTTTGGGGATATACCACTTGGAGTGCCTCCTAATAGAGGCATAGAGCACGTCATCGAGTTGGAGGATGGGACTAAGCCCATCATGATCACGCCATACCGCCATCCAAAGAGGCTTAAGGATGAGATTGAAAAAACCATTAAGGAGCTTCTAGAGATGGGACATATTAGGCCTAGCAAAAGCCCATTTGCTTTTGCAGTTGTCTTGGTCAAGAAGGATGGGACAATCAGAATGTGTATTGATTACAAGGACTTAAACAAGAAAACAATAAAAAACAGGTATCCAATTCCCAGGATAGATGAGTTGATAGATGAGCTACATGGTGGCTGTTACTTTTCTAAGATTGATTTGAGATCTGGATACCATCAGATCAGGATGCGGGCAAAGGACATTGAGAAGACTGCTTTTAGATGCCACTATGGTCATTTTGAGTTTTTAGTTATGCCTTTTGGTTTGACTAATGCACCTGCTACTTTCGAGAGTTGTATGAATCAAATTTTTAGGCAGCAGCTCAGAAAATTTGTTTTGATTTTCTTTGATGATATTCTAATATTCAGCAGGACTTGGGAGGACCACTTGAGACATCTAGAGGAGGTTTTGAGCATCTTGGAGAGTAATTCACTCTATGCCAAAGAATCTAAGTGTGATTTTGGTATGTTAGAGTTGCTTTACCTTGGCCACATTATTAGTGCAAGAGGAGTTAGAGTGGATCCAAAGAAACTTAAGGCAATAATTGATTGGCCTCCACCCACAAACCTCACGCAGCTTAAGGGGTTTTTCGGGCTTTGTGGGTTTTACAGACAGTTTGTTAAGGGATTCTCACAGATAGCAGCACCATTGACTGATCTGATGAAGAAGGGAGCCTTTGAATGGAGTAACACAGCCCAGCAGTGCTTTGACAAGTTCAAGCACTTGATGTCTACATGCCCGGTTTTAGCAATTTCGAACTTTGCTAAACCGTTTGAGTTATAGTGTGATGCTTCTGGAGAGGGGATTGGGGTTGTGCTAATGCAGGAGAAGCACCCGATAGCTTTTGAGAGAAGAAAACTTCGGGGTGTGGAGAGGAGCTACTCGGTATATGATCGAAAGATGTTGGCCATTATGCATGCATTGGCCAAATTCAGGCAGTATCTGGTTGGGGGTAGATTTATAATCAGGATAGATCATAACAACATCAAATATTTCATGAACCAGAAAGACCTGAATGACAGACAACAAAAGTGGGTCAGTAGGTTGCAGGCTTATGATTTTGACAGAGTATGTCAAAGGGAAGAAAAATGTAGTTGCAGATGCCTTGTCTAGATGACCTCACTTGTGTTTGGTTGGAGAGATCTCTACTGATTGGAAAGAGGAGATCCTGGCAGAGTATGCTAAGGACTCTTGGGCTGCGGGAGTCATTGAGGGCACAGTTAGAGACAAGAGATATTCTGTGGTGAGTGATTTGATTATGTACAAAGACAGGATATTCTTGGTGCCCAACTCACAGTTTAAGCAGAAGATTATCAAAACTTTCCATGACACACCAATGGCTGGCCATCCTGGATTCTTTAAGACATACAGACAGATTCGGGAGAGGTTTACATGGAAAGGACTAAAGGATGAAGTGCAGAAGTATGTTCGTGAGTGTCCCATTTGCCAATAGAATAAGCATGAGCATACCTTTCCAGCGGGACTACTATAGCCATTACCCATTCCCGATCAGAAGTGGGAATGTATCTCCATGGATTTCATTACAGGGTTGCCGAAGGTATAGGGTAAGGACTGCATCTATGTGGTGGTTGATAGACTCACCAAATTTGCACATTTCTTTGCTATTTCAGCAACCTACACAGTTGCTCAAGTGGCTGATCTATTTTTCAGGGAGATATTCAGGGTACATGGGGTACCCAGGAGCATAGTCAGTGACAGGGACAGCAAGTTCTTGAGTATTTTTTGGCAGGAGTTGTTCAGATTATGTGGTATAGAGTTAACTCCTAGCACTTGTGGTGGGATACTATCAATCAATCTAATTCCTATTGAAGGAACATTCTTGCATAAAGGAATCATTATTTTGGTGATCCATAGGATCACTTGTGCATCTCCAAATCATCTAAGGAGAGTGATTTTACATGTCGGTATGATATTTCTAACTTATATATCTATCTATACTTTATATAGTTATACTTAGTCTTGCCCATGATATATGAGGGACGTTGCGTGTCTTGCCGCGTCATTAATCTTTGTCTATTGCCCCTATGAGGACGTTTGGGTCGTTAGGGAAGGGCGATTTATTATTATTATTATTAATAAGTCTTACACGGTAGGGGTGACTCTCAAGTGGTGAAGTATTGCTGGGTGAGCATGAAACCCTTGGGCCTATGGCAGTGGAGCATTGTTAGCTAGCACCTTAACGAGTATATTCCCCGCCTCCGCTAGGGTTGATGATTAGGTTAAATTAACAACCGGGCATGATGATCGCCATTCCCAAAGTATATCATGAGGCAAAAGACGTATCAAGTATAAGTATATTAAAGTATGAAGAAATACAATTGAATATATGTTCTCTCCAATAATGTTATATTCTTGTTCATTATTATTGATTATGAATATGATGTATTGATTTCATTACTATACTCTAATTTATTGATCTCTAATATTGCTAATGTTCCTTTCTAGTAGTTATTCTTGTGTGCAGGTTAAGAAATCAAGGATAACCTAAAAGGGGACATTACAGTTTACCACCAGATATCATAGTATTGTAATTTTCCAGAAGGTCATCCACGGAACAATCAACTCTTTTTGTATTGCATTGTAATAACATTTGGATGGCGTAGCCGTCAATCGTTTGCATTTCATTATCCGCCATTGTTGGCGTTGATTCAGATCAGCTTGATTGTTGCCCAGTTTGGCTTGACCTGATATATGGTGTTGCAATTTATTATATCCACCTATTGGCCGTTGATTTGTAAACTAGTCTTTGCTCCAATGAAGCATCCATATCCACCAGTTTGGTGTTGATTTGTATACTAATCACTGCTACTAGTCAATTGATTTTAATTCTCTGTCCACAATCTAGTTGTATGCTCTCACCTTGCCCACATCGAGAACTGGGTTATCAAAAACCCTGGATTTGTGTTAATTGTAAGTTCTGAAAAATTTCTGGTGATTTTGGCTAACGGTTCCGCAAGGGACATTACAAATAGGTAGGCTTGAAAATCACTATTTTGTTTTTTGTTTTTTTATTCTTTCGATGATATCTCACTTCCTTTCCAAACAATATGAGAATTGTGTCTTTTTCTTTTGTCCTTTCTGATTTCTAATTTGTTTTAATTTTCCAATTTTTAATTTTTGATTTTGACTATTCAATTTCTCTCCAACATCTGCATCTCAGTCACCATCTATTAGGAACTTGCCACCATGAAATCCACAAGAATTTGTTCAATCGAAGTATTTGAATTTGACATAACAACATGCAATTTGATTGGAAATGACTATTTCTGACTTTGACTTGACACACAAATGAATGATTTTTTGACAACAAATGAGTATCCTGTAACACGGTCATTGAGTTTTGGATTGGGTACAACATGTTGAAAACATTTGCTCACTTATGGTTTTATGAATACAGATTGTTTAGCTAGCATGGGTCTTTGCTTATCAAACTATCAAATATGATCTGCCAGATGGATTTGCCTCAAATTTACTTGGAACAATAGTTACTTAAAAGTATACATAATTATATTGGTTATTTATTGTACCAGTGAACCAAACGAGTTTCTGCTTTTGAAAAATATCATATCAGAGTAAATATTTACATCGTATAAAGTCTTTAAGATTTTCTAAATCCCCGTGTTCTGTATCAGTTTCTGGTATGGAAGCAGTCATACTCTGCTGGTCTTCATTTTTCTTTCAATTCATGCATCTCATTTGCAGAAAATGATTCTAGAAAGTGTTACCTGAAGCTTTCATTGATTCTTGTTTCTATTTTTTTCCCAAAAATAATTTAATTTTTACTAAGGTTAGGATCTGTGTCTGAGTTCCTACCTTTGACTGCCACCATGAACGAATTCGATAGTTATAATGCTTACTTTGAATGGCCTAAGATGGTCTGGTCAATATTATTGATATTGGTACTGTGATGGAAGACAAATAATTGTATCACAATATTGTATGTGTTCTTTGTTGAAAACATTTGCTCACTTATTGTTGTACGAATACATATTAGTTAGCTAGCATGGGTATTTGCCTGTCAAACTTTCAAATATGACATGCAGCATGGATTTGCCTCAAATCTGTTTGGAACTGTAGTTACTTAAAAGTATATATTTGTTATGCAATGGACCAAATGAATTTCTGCTTTTGAAAAATAGAGTATCAGTGCAAGTATTTGCAGCATATAAGATTTGTGCATTGCCTTTGAACAATTAGATTCTAGATATGGCTTCAATAACTTATTAAATGCATGCATTTGGCACATTATTTAAAAAATATTGGAATAAGATCATAGTTCTGATCTTTATGAATGCTTGAATGTCTAATATTGCGTGTCTTACGACTATTGGATATAATTGATGCCTAGAATTTTATCATTCAAAATGAGAACAGACATTATTCTTCAAGATCAGAAATTTCTCATGTTGAAATAGGTGTTCTGTATCCCAAAATGTAAAAAAATAACCTACTGTTGTGTTTTTCCTAACTTAGCCAATAACATGTCTATAGTATCGTGTGTTGTTATTTGTCTAGTGTGGAGTGTAAAGATTTTTCTGCAATGATGTTTGATGGCCTAAATTCAATGTGATCTTTCTTCTGGCAGTATAATTGGGAAGTGACAAAATTGGGGATGTGAAGGGGTAGGGTGTACAATTCAGCTCCCATGGAGCACCTAATGATATATGGACTAGCCTCTTGCTCGATTTGCATTTGAGAAAATCTGAATTTGAACAAATGTCATTTTGATCACATTAGATTGATTTTGTGTTTCTTTTGAAGGGTGGAAGGTAATCAGTATTGACAAAGATATCTAACACCCTATGAACTAATTGCAGCATTTCTTTGGAGGTGTCATTAGTGTTTTTACAACACACTCATTGCTTCATGCATTGGGTGTCTCAAGTAAGGGGAGTACTTCTCTAGCCATTAATTGGGTGATAAAGGTACTGCAAACAGGTATCTTATATGCTGTGATTTCAGAAGGCAAATATGAGAAAACCATTGCTTGGTGATCAGGCTTGGCAGTGCATTGTAAATTACAGGCGATCTAGCCTTTATATTCTTAGAACACAGTAGGTTGAACACAAAGATGCTTTCTCTAATAGGATGGAGCAGGCAGGATTGGAAAGTTACTATACGCAAGAAAGGGAAAGAAGTTTGATTGCAACTTAAAGCAGGTGACCTAAATTTTCAATTCATATATAACTGTTTACTAGTATTAAAGAAATTGCAGCTTATCTAAGAAAGTGTAATTTTCATTGATAAATCTTGGACCAGTTGCGTTTCACAGGACATATTCTAATGGAGATAGGAGCTTTAGTGGAGCTGGCAACTGCAATAGCCCCCTCACTTTTTCTACCTCTTGCATGTGCAGCAAATGTGGTTAAGGTACTTTATCTCTTCCTTCTTTCCTTGAGTTTGCATATTTTACAACAAAAATCATATAACAGATTATGCAAAGATGAGATTTCTATTCTATAGTGATAAATTTATCCCTTAGGTGTGTTACAGAACTCGTCCTGCTGATTTAGAATGCCTCAATAATTCGGATCCCTCCAGATCCTCCTCATCAACTTGTGCATTTCATTGGCCTAGAAGGTCTGTGAAGGCTTTGTGGATGCTTCAGATTACTTTTCTAATGCAATTGTCCATGGGTGTTTATTTGGGACAGAAATTGATTCTCAATCTGGTGCTACTCTCCAAGAGAGGTTTCTAAATGATAGGCATGAAACATGAAAAAGTTTATTTGGTATTCACTAATCATAGTAATAAATGCTCCTAATTCGTGGTACAAGTCAGATGCTTTGGAATAGGCCAGGTTGGCCTTACAAAATGATGCTTTCATAAATCGTTTTGAACTGTTGTTATTTTGTCAAGGTTAAATCAAATAATGTTATGTTTTAGTCACTTTTAGATCATTGAAAATATCTTGAGATGTCCTTTTTGACTGTATAATTCTCTTTTCATGTTTTTTTACTGAAATGCTTAAATTTTTTCAAAAGGTACTTACATTTGACGGTGGGGAAACACAATGGATCATTGGATTTCACAATATTTTTTAATCAAATTCAATGGTGTCTTACATCTTTTGTTTTCAAGCATATCTGTCTCACCTTATGGAGAATTGTTGTCCTCAAGGAATACTAGTTTTTCTTTTTAATGCCATAACTTGGAGGATGCATCTATGATGAAATATTTGTCTCTAATTTATAATAATTAATATGTCATTGTAAGTTGAGACAATGTTTATAATTTCTTAATATTCACTTTATGAAGTTCACATGGGAATGAATTTGGACACGTGGTAGCAGTTGTTCAGTAAACTATTCCATTTTTGTATCTTGAATATTGAGGGGTTTGCCATAAGTTGAAAGGAGTTTTGCCCTTTTTCTTAATGGATTTATTGACATTTTTCAGTAAGTTTTGTCCTTCACTTCTGAAAGATGTTATATGTTGATGTTGGCAGTAGTTTTTGGCTGTATTGGATGCCTTGTCTGTACTTTTTTGATACCTCACTGGGATCTCTGATGAAAGTAACTTGCAAGAAAGTTGGTAGCAAATGGGCACTTGGCAAAGAGCAGGGATTATAGCAATAGGGTGGTCGTGAGCATGGATGGGTTTAAGAGTAATTGTTGTGTGTAGTGGTTTCTTGTAATGTGTCATCAAGCATGCTAAATATTTTAGGCTGTTACAAATCACATGAGAACATGGATGATCACAACTCTAGATCTGGGGGTGGTCTCCCCTTGATGCAGAATTACTTTCCACTGATTGTAATTGCCTCAAGAGCCTTGAATTAACATAAATAGTGTTGGGGTCTTGTTTTAATAGCAGTTTAGTGAGTACTGTTATACTATCAAAATGGCTCACAACCTAATGTTTGCTTCGATAGTAATGGAAATGGTGCTGTGGTAATCATCATTTTCTTTAGAAAAATGTTTTTAGAAAAAACTATGTAAATGTAAAAGAAAAGTTGTAATTTTCAAGATTTTATAATCTTTATAATTTTTTGTGTTTTCTGATTTATGCAAACTGGAATGAATATGAAATACAGAACAGCAACTTCAATAATTATCAAATATTATTGATTTGCAAAAACACATAAATATTGATTCACATGTACTGCAGAAACCCTTTCGATATTGTATTCAATAGAAATCCAAATATTATTAATAATAGACAATTGTGATTGATATTATAGGCTGTGATTGATATTATAGGCTGTGATTGATATCATATAACATGATACAGTAGGTAGTAATTTGTACGGCCGCTTGAAAAGAATGGTACAACAGCTTCCCTACAAGGGGTTTGATGCCCTCATAATCTTGTACGGCAATAATTGAAAGTGTACGGCTAACTTTGTAATGTGTATGATAGCATCTGCAAATTGGTACAAATATATTCACCTTAGGCAGCAAAATGCTATGGGATTATGGAATATTAGCTATAAAATCCTTCAACAACTATCTTCAAATACTCTTGGAATTCCTCCAATCTTTCAGCACAATTTGATTCTTGGATAAAACCACCACAAGAAGACGAGGGTTTTCGTCCTCCAAATTTCCGCACACCAAAGGGTTTTCGTTCTCGGGTGAGAAGATGAACACAAATGCTCAACTTTTGAGATAAGGTTTGATGACAATAACAATGGATGCTTCTTCTATGCAATTCACCTCCTTTTATAATCATCTTTTAATTTGTATTTCCTTTTCCCTTCTAAAATTCTCTCCAAAAGTGCTTAAAAACATTTAAAATAAAATATTACATAAGGCGTTATGGAATCCCATTTAGATGGCCACTTTATAAAAATAACAATAATATTTAAGTTGTCCTTTTAAAATAAAGTTACTAGGACCAACTTAAGATATTATTATAAAATTATTTCCCTAACTTTATGCTTTAGCCTACGGGAAATAAAGAAATAGGCTATGGGTCTCCTAATTATTTTTAATATTGAAAAGGGGACATTACAAAAGTGATAGAGACATTTCATGTCACCATTTTGATGTATCATCAGGATGTATTTTATGAAAAGACAGTAGAGCCAAAGCTCCTTGCATAGATAACTCCAATAGAAGTGCATGATGTCGGGGGACTTAACAAAACAAAAAAATATCATTAATTAATTATGACAAGAGGTACAACTTACAACTACAACTGGTGGTGGTGGTGTGTAATGTCTATGAGAGGTTCACAAGAATGGCTGACCTTGAATAATAATAACCAAAGATTTGTGTATTTTTTGATGTTTTAACTTTTTTTTAGCTTTATAAAAGTAACAACCTTAAATAGAGAGGGATTTATTGGGGCCCTCACTTATTCCCTATCAAAAAATTGTTAAAAGAAAAGTCCAAAAAAGGACCAAACATAACTACAATGCCAATCTTTGAGGGATCAGAAAAGGAAAAAGAGCTAAGCATAAGCCCCACTACAACATGAACCAAACAACATCCAACTCGGAGCAAAAAGTTATATGGAATCCCCTAAGAATAGTGGCAAGAAAATCCAAGATCCAAGAAAGTTGAATCCAAACCCAATGCCAAAATAGAAAAACAAAAGGTAACAAAACATTGATTTTAAGGTAGGTAACCCTCCATCCATTGACACCACCATAACCATCTAGAGAAGATTTTACTTTCTAGCACCCTCGACATCATGTTCCAGCCTTGAGCCACTATAAACTTCTTTGGGAGTCGAGATGCTAGCATTGCTAGAGCTAGCTAGGGAGTCAAAGAAAATCCCATGAATAACCTCCTGATGCTTCTTGTTGTGAATAAGACCGTCTAGCAAATGTAGGGGGAGTAAATGCGCTTGTCATCTCTAAAGTTCCATTCTTATGAGATACAAGCAATGTCTTGACCACCATCTGAAGATCAATACAAAACGAAGACAAATTTTAGAAATCATCACTCAAAGTTGTTCTACCTACAAAACCCTAAAATTAAGTTCTATTGAAGGTGTTGATGGCCCTTGCAATGCATTCCGGCCAATAGAAGCAGCAAACTCCTCTTGCACATCAACCTCCCCCAAAAATAGTTCAACCTCGAGAAAACTAGACCTTGGCACCATTGGGAAATTAACATCATTGGAATGAGGAACTGACCTTGCAATCTATCCCTACAATTCCTTTGAAGACATTGCCAATTTAAGCTTAGCTTTGATGCCTATCAAGACTGAGGCCCTAGATCGAAGCTGCCCATAATCCTCAAGGCCTTCATGACCCAAAACTAACTTGACCATGTTCAACAGTGACCTAGAAGGGCATCTAAAAATTGAGTGTAAGTGATGATCCAACACCTTCCCATGTAGACCTCGTCATTAGAGAGTAACACTTAGGAGCCATAAAAAAGATAGCTAGGTTCAAACAAACACCACCTATCCTCAACAAGAAAGCAAACACTAGTAAACTAACAACCACACACGCAACACATGCTACACCAGGACCACAACTTGCCATGATAAAAATGATGCGTGTTAGCACGTGTGATAGAGCAAGGACTTCAAATGCCTTCATTACCACACTTCATCAAGGAGAGATCAATATGTCACATTGAAAACATAAGGATAGAAAGAGTACATGTCTCCAATGGAAAGGAAAGGCATCATCACATCAAATACTTCAAGGTGGGTTTTCATCCAATAAGATTATGCCAACCAAGGGCCATGAGTCAATGTAATTACTAAAGAGGGCTGAGAAGGGGTCTTGAGTGATACCAACATTGGTTAGAGTACCAGGACACTTTGTTTGCTTCTCTAAAACAATATACAAAGAAGATGTTGAGGTTCTAGGAGAACTCTAAAGCTTCAGGTAGCCTACAATGCTTCCAATTCGGGCAATTATGATTTTTAAGACCAGTTATAACAATTTGCAAATTACCTTCAACAATTAATAGATTACACCCTTTTTCTCGAGTTAGTTTTAGACCAGCCACCACAACAAGACATTCTGCTTCATTGCTTGTTTTATGACCAAAGTGAAGAGAGCCTACATGAATCAAGCGGCCTTTAGAATCCCTAATGATAATTCCTCTGCCAACCCACCTAGGATTACCTTTGGATGTGTCACCAATATTAAGCTTGAGCAACACCAAAGGGAGTGGTTTCCAAACGATGTTCTTTCTACCAACACTTTGTTCACTTATCTCATTAACGAGGGTGATTTAAATTAGCATTATATTCACTTCAAATTTTTAAATTAGCTTTATTCTCTCTCTCTCTCTCTCACACACACACACACACACACACACACACACACATATATCCTATTTACTAATGTTTGTGTTAAACATACAAATTATAGCAAATGATAAAATGCTTTTCTTTCTCCTCTTTTTCAAAAGATTTATTTTGTATTTAAGTTGAACATGTTGAGAGGTACATAATAGTATCTAGTTGCAAGTATAGTGCAACTTTGCATCCTTGAGCATTTATGGAATTTTTTGGTTCAAATAATATTTGTAATTTAATGTTAAATTTTTTTATAGCTTTTGAGTTATTTAGTAATGTTTTTAAAATAACTATCACCTTTGGAATGCACTTATGGGGAAATATTATAATAAATAAATTGGTTTATAGTTTTTTTTATATTAAGATGTCTTACAAAACTTATAAATTATAGAACAATGTTCTTTCTAGCAACACTATTGATAGGGGTGATTTAAATTAGCATTATATTCACTTCAAAATTTTGAATTGGCTTTTGTTTTATACATACATGCATATATAATGCATGTATGCATATATATACATATATGTCTATGAATATGTATGTATATACATGTATACATGTGTGTATCTATCTATAGATACATATAGATAGATACATACATATGTACATATGTATACATGTCTATACATACATAGATATATACATGTTTATACATATGTATATATGTATGTATACATATTATATACATGTATATGTACGTACATGCATGTATACATGTGTGTATATACATACATATATGTGTATATGTATACATGTGTATGTATACATACATACATATATATATATTTGTATGTATATATACATATATACATATATACCAATTATATATCATAGTTTACAAACTCGTTGAGTACTCATTGAGTCGCCCAATACTTGCAGGAATTTTTCCTGGCCGAGTTTTTGCCATGTTTGTTTGCGGGGTATCAAGACAAGTTCCTTGCAAGTCTTGGTGCTTGACTTGCACAAGTATTTGTGAAATTCGATGCCAAGACTTGCAGATACGCGATTCACAACAAAAACATGGTTTGGACATGGGATAAATATAGAAAAAACATTGCATTTTCTTCTTTATAAGCATCCATGTCCACACATCATCACACAACATTTGAGCACCCTTGAGTGAATTGGAGTGAGTTTATAGTGGATTTGAGGAGCAAATTTGAGGAATTTTAGGTTTCCAGGTTAGTTTTCTTGTTTCTTTTCCAAGCATGTAAATTAGTTCTAGCATGTTAACATTAGGGTTGTAAGCATTATTTACTATTTTACATGCAATGAATTTGATTTATGAGAATTTTATTGCTGATTTAGTTTTTTTGAATGAAATTGTTGGTTTCTTTTGAACAAAGGGTTTTACACTTTAGGGTCAAAAAATGTTATTTTGTTAAATTAATTAATGGCATTGCTATTCAATTATTGTATTATGTTTGTAATGCATCTTGTATATGAATTTTATTTTAATTTATGTGTTCAAATTGCTGTTTTTAAAACATTATTTTTTCATAATTAAACATGCAATAGGTTAGCATACAATGTCATCGAGCTCCGCATCAGGCTCAACATTAGCTAGTGGAAGTCGTTCCACTAAAAGCCACGACTCTGTTTGGAAATATGCCATAATGGACCATTATTGGGCAATGTGATTTGCCTCTTTTGCATGAAGAAGCTTAATGGAGGCATCAACCACTTTAAATAACATATTGCATGCATTCCTTGCTACTACACCAAATCGTGTGAAAAATCTACGGAAGAGGCAAAATGAGAGATGCAAACAATTCTTGTAGTGTTGGATGAGAAGAAACTAGAGAGGGCAAGGACACAAGCAACCCAACAATAATCATTAATCTTGACATGCCAGCGGAAACAAAAGGTAGATATGGCATGAATTGTGGTCAATGCATATGAGGCACATACACCTCATCCAGTTTGAGCAAAGCCTAGTCATAGGGCATTTTTTTACCCAAAAAGGTACTTGGAGCACAACCTTCATTGCAATGTACAAGGTGGATCAAGGAGGTGCACTAGGAAGCAAATAAGGCGTGTGAATATTTGGTTTTACAACCACCTTCCCTTCAACATGACAAATAGCTCGTAGTGGGAGGATTTGGTGACGATATTGATGGTTGTAGGGAAAGGGTACAAGGCATCCTCTCCAAGAGACTTAAGTGAGAAGTTGCTCTAGGATATTGTTCTAGATGCAAAGTTAATTTTGAAAGAACAAAAGAGGCAGTGGTAGAAGTTTGGATGCACTATTCTTTTAGATGGGTGGATGGATGGAAGGAACCACACCCTCATTAATTTTTTGGCGGCTTCAAATGGTGGGATGATTTTCTTAAAGTTAATTGATGCCTCTAACAAAATAAAATATGTAGAAACTTTAGCATTTATATTGCACATTTTTTGTGGCATAGCTAGGAAAAAAACATGACAAGAGTGGTAGATGAATGAGGAAAATGCGATCACCAAAGACAACTAAAAAACATAAAAGAAAATTGCACTTATAGTGGCAAACATATTGAAAAACTATGGCAGTACTTAAAAGAGCATGAATTGAAGTTTAAGTGCTGCACTTTTCAAGTGGCAAAGCCACAATGAAAACTCAACAAGAGTGGCAGATGAATAAAGAAAGCACGACAAAGGTGGCAAAGATAGTCTAAGAATGTGACCCAAGTAAAACCCAGTTAAAACATCAAAATTTTGCACTTTTTGAGTGGCATTGCTAGATGAAAGTTTTGACAATGAGAAGAAAGATAACTTAAGTAATATAGGCGCCATTTTGAGGTGGCAATGCCACATGAAAACTTTGCCTTGCTTCTTAAATCAACTTCAGATTTTAAGCCAAGCCAAGTGTTTTAAAGAAAAAATCAGCGAATCATAGCCATACCTTATCACCAAGTGGCCTATGTTAAGAAGAAAGTAGAGATTTAAAGTGGGAATAGCCTATTTTAGGTTATTTGAGTGATTTATTTCTTTTTTACAATGGATAGAGATAGGATTGCTTTAAAGCAAGTCTTTATTGAGATTAATTTATTATTATTTGATCTCTAAAAGTTGCCTTTGATTTGCTTATAAATAAGTGCCTTGAGCACATAATTTGTAATGAGAGTTGATGCTAGACTTATGCTACGAAAATTGTCATTTGAGCTATCAAGTTGAGTCTATGTGTTGTGTTTAGTGAATGAATGTATGTAATGTAATGTCCCAAATATAAATTTAATGTAAATATGCTTAGATTTGAAATACTTAAATGATTTTGAACAACCAAATATAAAATATGTTGAAATCTCAAATACCCACAACAATTAAAAAGAGATATGCACTCAAATCCACCCGAAAACTAGACATGCACTGCCATGACCCAAACAAATAGGTTATTTTGAAATTTGATTTGAAACTTTTATGCAACCAACAACAAATAATCTACAATATATTTTAATCACTTTTTGATCACCAAGATCCCATAAAGGCAAGGTGAGAGCATACGGTGATAAAACTAAATAAACTATGTAGATTTGCTCACAAAAACTATGCCAAAAAGATAGACGATCTTTGCACACATAAATAGAAACTTCACAATATGTTGGAGCCGATTCTTATTAATGAAAGGTGCAATAAAATACTGAAATATGACATAAATTACAACAATATAAATGATGGATAAGTCTGAAATAATATTCAGTATGCTGGAGCTCCCTTCTATGCAATCTTGCAAATACAAACTATTGAAAATATATGCTGAAAATCCAAACAAAGCTTTGAGGTGCAAATACAACCTCTGAGTGAGATTGCACTTAAGAAACCAAAGTGTTTTCGTTTTTTGATCTTCAAGAATCCAAGGGGTTTTGCCCTCAAATCCTATAGTTGAACACAAGCGCTCAAACTATGAAGAAAATTGATAAATTGGGAAAATATCAATTGTAGAAGTTGCTTGGATTATATAGAAGTTATGGGCATAAGTTCCAACATCCCATTATGCCCCAAAATAATAAAAATAAAATATTGCAATATTAATTTCTTTGCGAATATTCCTTCTCTAATTAAATTAGTGTTCCACGGAGTCTTGAGATGGGGGGATGTGGGGATGGGGGGACCAAGGGCCTAGATTTACTAGCACGAAGATCCAAAACAAGTTTTGATTTAAAAAAAAAACTTTTTGCCTCAATTGTCATGGGGGACGTTTGGGAGTCCCCTGGGCATCTTAGGGATGTCCTAGCATCTCCAAGAAGAAAAAAAGTTAAAGGGATGTCCTGGAAATGTCCCTAAAGCATGGGTGGCGGTGGAGGGACGACAGGGGGATTTTTCCACCGTGTCCTCAAAACGTCCCCGTCTCGGAAATGGGGGGACCAAGGGGGATGCATCCCCGTGGTACACTGAATTAAATCCACTAAAAAGTTGTCATAACTCCTCCTTGATTCCCAACTATTTTAAGCTACTGAAGATGCTCTTCTTCCACCCACTTACAACTGTCATAAGTAATTATGAGATGTTCCTCCAACATGTAAAATAATAATATTTTATTTATTCAAGATGCTCACCCAAAAATAGCTCTTTGTAACTCCTCCACTAAATGCCAACCGTAACTCCCCACTTATGATCTGTCATAGACTCTATCGAGACCCTGTTATAGAATTTGTCATAAATAAAGATGCCAAATTGCTTTGGGAGTTACTATATGGTCCATTTATGAATTCCCATGCCCCATTTGGGCAATTAAACAATATTTTAATAACTATCTCATCCATTTTCCAAAATGCAAAAATATAATTAATAATGAAGGCCAAAAATTAATAATTATTTCCTTAGCATTTCCCTTTAACCCATGAGAAATATTGAAATGGGTTTTTGGTACACAAACATAAATTAATTGAAAATGGGACATTACGGGTAAGTTGATGTTAAGCTTATGTTGCAAAAGCTTATGTTGAGGTCATTGATCTCGTGTTTGTGATTCCGAGAATTAAATTGAATTGAGTAACTATGTTGAGCTTTGCATTAATGCCCGTTATTAAAATAATAACTTTGTGTATTCCTTTAGCAATTTAATTTTTTGGGATTGTATGATGTTCATCCATTTAATCATTTCCTATTGATGTAGACTATTGGTCTCTAATTTAGCCAATAGTCAACATTTGTTGGTGTTATTTTGTTAAATCTTTGTTTACAACTGAATGCTGGTTTGCGTTTTAATTAATAGAAAGTTTTGATTGTTCATGCTTGAATTAGTTTATCCTCGTTTATCTAAAAATCTCATTGTAATGCTTGATTGTTGACAATCCGGCACCTGTATCCGGGGCAAAAACATAGTCAATTAACAAACAAATTAAAATGTTAACACAAAGTTGATGGAGAGAGGACCACAAAGATAGTTTTTGATGATGCCTTTGTGAAGAGAGTTGCAAAGATCATCAAGGTAACTTCAAACTTCAATTTAAATTTCAAATTGAATCCTTTATTTTCAATTTTTAAATGTTTTTTTATTTAATTGTAAGTTTGTAACTTTAATATGTTTGTACCTTGTAGGTGTCAGAGCCTTTGGTGAGGGTTTTGTGCTTGGTGGATGGGGATCAAAACCCAATGGAATTCATTTATGAGGCCATGGATAGGGCCAAAGAGGCCATCCAAAAGTATTACGGGGGGGATAGAGACAAATTTGATTGCATTTGAGAGATCACTGATCTAAGGTGGAACAATCAACTCCAATCCATTCATGTAGTAGGATACTACCTCAACCCTAAGTTTTTCTTCTTTGATAGCTTCATAGATCTTAATGGAGAGGTTATGGAAGGCCTCTCAACATGCATTGAGAGGATGACACCCAAGGTTGAGGTGAGGGACCTCATTATTTTAGAGTTGTAGAATTATAAGCAAGCTAGAGTGAGGCTCTTTTATTTGATACTAGCTATATGATGGAGATCCATCCAGACCCTAGGTAACAAAAAATGGAGTCCTTACTTATATCTTACAAGTTATAAATTGCAATTATTACTACTGCTTGGTTACAAACTTTTGAATATCTTATTTGCAGGTTCTTGGTGGGAAGATTAGGTTGAAAATACCCCAAATCTTCAAAAGCTAGCCCTTCGAATTTTGCTCAACCTTGTAGCACTTCTAGATGCGAGCACAACTGGAGTCTGTTTCAATCCATTCACACAAATAAGAATAATAACTTAACTCAACAATGCCTCATTGATGTAGTTTTCGTGCACAGGAGCTTATAGACTTGGATGATCTTGATCCCTACAGTGATTGGACTGCATGGATGAGAAGATCCCCATGTTCACAAATGACGATATTGCTAATTTCAAGAGGCAAGCTATGAAGGGTGTTGGTGCAACAGAAGTAGGAGAGTTTGGATTGGAGGAAACATTGTAAATGATGTCCAACATGAAGTAAAGGAGTCACTACCATTTAGTACCAGGGTGGAGTCGTAGGTGCAACCTTCTAAATCGAATGAGGAGCCATAGCCAAGTGTGAGGACTAAATCCTCTTCCCAACTTTTCACTAGAATGAGGAAGAGGAAATTGTAAAATCTTGTAATTTATAACTTTCCTGGATATGCAATTTATGATGATTTAAAAAAACAATCATCATAAATTCATAATAGTTATCAGCTAACAGTTGTATTCGCATGATGATGCAATTTTGTACTCTATTTGTATCTAAATCTAATAGAAAACACTTCCCCAACATTTTATAGATTCATTTGATACGTTCTGCAATTGTATTTGGCATAAAGCTTGTCTATTTTTAAGACATTCAAGTATTTTTTAAGTTGTCGAGTTTTTGTTGAGCTTGAAATTTTTAGTCTGTTGAGTTTGAGTCTAGTCCGAGTTTGTGAACTATGATATATAATTGGTATATGTAATGTCCTCATTTTGAGCTAAGTCATGATTGTGGTTTGAGCTTGGTTCTAGACGATGGAAAAATATAATGTTATCTCAACAAGTAATTTTTGGTTAGGTTTTGGCTAAATGTTGCTAAGTAATATGGTTTATCTAGCCAAAATATCATGTTCTTCTAGAGGATAGAGAATGGGAAAATGGGAAATACAATATTTAAATTGTATTTTCATTATTTCATTGGTTGTTTCAAAGTGATGCCAAGTGGACACAAAGGAAAATGTCAATCTTCAATTGCATTTTCAAATATCTATTTTATCTATAGGTCCAATGCTCATATGGAGGTTTGATATATTGGACTTTGTGCTAAACACCTAAGGAGCAAAGGCAAAATAAAATAATATTTGATTTTCATGGGTCTTGAGTTAACGTCCAAGGAGAAATAAGGATTTCAAATTGCAATTGCTATGTGCCTTGATTTTTGTGCCAACGCCTAGGAGAGAGAATCAACGCTCAAAGGAAAAGGCGATTTTAAGTTGTATCTTTGGATCATGTGCCAACGTCTTGGAAGGAGGATTTCAAATAAAAATAAAATATTGGCTTCATTGGATCATGCGTCCAAACGATTAGGAGGAAACTTAAAATATTAATAAAGTTGTGTTTGCATTGGATCATGAGCCACGCCAAGGAAATAAGGGAATAAAATATTGAATTTTAATTGCCCAAGGGAGCTGTCGCTCAAGAAGGAGAAGTTTTTAAATTAATAAAATATTGTTTTTTGATAGGAGCACCGTACAAGGAGAAAGGAAACAATATTTTTAAATGATATTTTGTGTTCCAAGCTGGCCGCCGCCCAAGGAGTGGTAAAATTCAATAAAATTGTTTAATTTTCCAAGAAGGATCAACGCCTATGTGAAGAGATGATAGTTTTTTAAATATTGGAGGTTGAACATATGCATTTCATTCAAAATTGCAAGAATTTGTTATAGGTGTTGGAATTGAGAGGTGAAATCATTTAATAAAATTGAGGAATGATTTTAAATGTTAATACTTCGTGCATTTAAAATTGTTCAAGGAAGCTTGCATTTCATTGGTGGACTCCAAATTCTAGCAAATGGGAGCAAATTGGGACGCCTAAGCCATGGAGAGATAAATAGAGGAGTTTCACCATCAATTTACAACTATTGAACTATTGATTCCCTTGGTCTATATTGAGGAGTTTGAAGGGTATTTGCATTGGATTTGAAGTTATTGTTCATCATTGAAGACTACCAAGGGTTCGTAGGCATCATTCCATTGAAGATCTTGAAGGTTTAAGGCATTTGGAACATCATTGAAGCAATTTGTGGCATTTAGGAACCAATCGCGTGGCATTGGAGGTGTTATTTTGCATGGTTTTGGCATCATTTGTATTTCTGGGCAGTTTCTTCACCTACAGCAGTCATAACAGCAGCAGATATAGTGATATCAGACATTTGTTTGGGCTTATACAAGGCTGTCACAGACTCACAGTGCTACATTGCCATATTGATCATTCCTCATTAAAGTGGCATTGATATGCTAGGGTTTTGAGGCACTTTGTTGACCATTTTCATGATGTATTCAAGTCTGATATAAATCAGTCCCAGATTGTCATATATAACAGCCAATAACTATTTGTATTCATCATCATTGAAGTCTATAATAAAGCATGGGAGATTCGTCATTCAATTGTTCATGTGTTTATTGATATTGTGTTGTATTTAGAATTGATTGTTTGAAGTAAAATTGAGGCAAAAATTTAAAGTAGAATTAATAGGGTATTTTACAGTGGTATCAGAGCATAGTTAAAAATCAGAAATCTTTTGGTGTTTTGAGCAAAATCTTGGCAGGGGATTTTACAGTATATATATGTATTTATATATGTATGTATGGTATATATATTATATCTATACATAATATATATTATGTATAATAAATAATTGGTTTGTAATAAAATATAACCATACATACAAACATGCATATTTATGTATATTTATACATGCACACATACACATATATACACCCACACACATGCTGAAAAATCTTAAATATATCTATGTGGAAAATGCTGAGATATCAATCTCAAGGTGTTTATATTGGATTTGTCACATTGGTATGATAGGCACTTAGAGATTGATATCTCTCAGCATTTTTAGATAGATATATTTAAGATATCTGGCTAGTTAATTCAACCTTCAATTTAATTAATCCTAGGGGAAACATGGAGGTCCACCCAGATGAGGATCAAAAGAGCATTCTATGGATCTTCGCCTCAACAATGTGAACAAATCAGCATTAGTTGGGCATTTATCTCCTGCTATCTTTTCATCAAATTCATTCTAATGATGGGTCATGAAGGCGAACTGAGATGTTGAACACTTTTCCTTTGCACTTAGTTTTTTCTAGAAGCATTTTTCTAAACAATATAGACCATGGACTCATAGAGTCATTAGATGATTTTCTATTTTTGTAATGTGATGTATAAATTTTTTAATTGTGTTGTTATGAAATGTTCACTAGATGCATCACTATTATGTTTTTTACACTTCCTTCACATTTGCTTTTGATAATTTTGAATAACTATGCTGAGAGGTGTAACCTACAGCAACAGTCAGGGTCGGTAGTTGTGTGTAATGTTTGTGAGTGATTCACAAATAATTGCCTACCTTAAATAATAATCTAAACAATAATAAAATGTCATATATAAAAAAGGACAATCATATTCAAAACATAAAATAAATTGTTACAGAAGTGTGTGCATCAGTAAAAAATGGTAGCAAAACATGTACAAAGAAGTGTGAAGCAAGTGAAATATAAGATAGCTTTGACATCTTTTGACATTTTTCAAATAGAAATTTGTAAGATATCTGAGCTGGTTACTTAACAAATGATTGTAATGCATTGATTAGGTGAATGAAATTGGATCTTTACTCCTAATTATCTTAATAGCAGAACATGTTAGCAAGTTGGTTTTCTTCATGGTCTAGGTGTGATGGATGACTAGCGTGCAAATATTGCTTGTTTAAGCCTTGTCTATTATTTGTTAGTAAATAAGTTACCCCAGTTTTCACAAATATCATACATGTTGGGTGTTTTTGTGATGGCTTCCCTTATGAGTATTGTGCCAATTAACTAGTGGAAACCTACCTTGGCTATTGGGTGGCACCTCATCCTACCAGCTAGTGATGTCTCCTCAAATGCAAGTTGTACTTTAAGGCACAATGCCCCTATCATGCCATGACTAGGTAAGGGTGCTAGAAAGAATTTACACAGATACAAGATCGTCTACCAAGTGAAAGGTGTTAAAGATCCAATCACAAAGGTCTGAGAGTTTTGAGGAACATTGAAAGGTCTCACATGTGAATGGTACCTTATGTGTGATGTACATGGAACAAAGACTGATTTTGACAATATGACCTAAAGTTTTTTGATGCTTTTGGGTACCCAAAACTGGAGCAGCAAAGCATTGCTAAGTTGAAATACATTGACCATTCCATCACGAGACAATGACATGCAATGATAAAAAGTTGAAGGACCTTATTGCAAAGCTTCTGTATGAGTTGAATGCTGTCTGACATTGAGAGTGGTTCATTAGAGTATTGAAGCCACAGATCAAATAAATAGTGATCCAACTCACTTTTACTATATACAAGTAAGCACTTAAAGTGTCTTTGTGAGTTGTGGCTCTAGGTGAAGGCATGGAACCACAAGTGGTTTATTCGTGCATGAAGGTCCAAATCACTCAGATGCCTTAAAGATAGAGAAGCTCATGATAGTGCAGAATGCATGATTAGTAATTTGGTATGCTGGTTGTGAGGTCAAATGCTACCATCAGAATGACTTCCTTGTCACATGTGCCAGAATCCTTGCTATGCCAAGTTGCAAGAGCTATAGGGTCACAACCCACCAAACTACAATATGTTGTGTCACAACCCATCAAATGTCTACTTCATTTTTGCACCAAGCAAAGTAGATAGCAGTCAACAAATAGTTTGCAACAACACCCATGAGATGGTGAGCTTCCGAGTCATCAATGTCATTGAAATCCTTAGCAGTCGCAAAATGTGATGCATAAAACTGCTGTCAAGTGGGGTGAAGGTTCCTCCTGAGGCAGTCAAACAGGGTGTTGTGGTTATCCCAGAGGTGTTCATGGCCATTGTGATCCTCTAATCTGCTTTCACTCTGATGAGCATGGCCACCTTAGTTGGGATTGTATTGAGTACCTGGCTTACAAGTGTTATTAGGGTGAGAATAGCGTGGAGGATTGCTCAAAGTTAATCAAGAAGCATGAGAAGCAACTGAAATCCATGAGTTCGATCCACATTGTGCCCAACCCAAACTGTGTCAAAGGTACTCAATCTGATTATTGGCAAGAATCTAACTATGTATCCTGTGAAAATCATCACTTGAAGCCAATGCAATTTTTAGTATAATTGATGAAATTATGCGTCCTTTGAATATTTGGATGGAATGGCATCATTCAAGTCTTTCCAAACAATTAAGATAAAATCCTTTACCAGGAAAGGCAGTGACCTAAGGAGTAGATTTGTAATATCTGAAGACCTCTCCACAAGCATTGCTGCATCTGTTGTCTCTAGTGACTTCAACCTTAACTGATTTGGAATTTGTTTTTTGCCTTAATTTCCCTATTGAACAATTATAGGAAATCTTGCTGGTTCATATTATGAACATGATTTGTTTGGAGACCTTTACATTTGCCTGATTATTATTTTGTTCTTGTCAGAGCCATCTCCCTAATTTTCTTTCATACTTACTCTTTCGTACTTACTCTTTTCATGTGTTCAATTTTTCCCTTAGTAGTTATTTTTGGAGTAAGTATAACTTAGATCTTTTCTTTTAAACTTTTGTGTAATCAGAATATTGCTGCTGTATCCTCAACATCAACTCGTACTCCCATCTATAAGGCTTTTGCGCTCAGAGAAAACATTGGGGATATTACAGCTAAAGGAGAATCCACAAGTAATATAGCAGATTTGGTAAGCTGACATTGTACATGTCCTTAAAAAATTCTTGTTCCCTCTTCCCTTTCCTTCTTGATTTCCTTACTCTGCTTATTGTTTCTTACTGGATGAAACTGAGATATGTTGATAATGTGTTGTCTGTTCTCTGTACTCTAGCTAGGAACAGGTCTTGGCATTCTCATTTCTGGAAATAGAAAGCAGATACTGCCAACATTTATCTTACTTTCTTGTGGCTATGTTTTCTCTTCATATCAGGAGGTATATGTCCTGGCACCTAGACAGCAGTCAAGATTAGAAAATATCTGAGATATACTTATAACATGTTTTTAATTCAAATTCATTCACAAGAATGCAGTTAGAGCTAGGGAGTTACACCTAATTCATTATGCATTTTGTTTCTAGGTGAAAGCTGTGATACTGCCCACGATGAACCAAGAAAGATTTGGGGTGTCAGTTTGGCATTTTCTCAATACAGGTATTTTGTATTGTGTCCTTCAAAGTTTATTTTTCCATGACAATTTCATTGTCAAAAGTCTCAAAGTTTTCTCCAAATCAATTTGTGCAGGTCAGGTACCATCTATTTATGAAGCAAACAGTCAAGAATGCATTTTCACATTTCCTTGGCCTCGGCAGATGGATGTACAGCTTGGTATTACCCATATTTGAATATGTACATAATGCACCTGTATGTGGCTTCCAATTCTTGCTAGGGATATGTTTAAGCTCCTGTTACATAACTCATACTGCCAATATTGCTACTTTCAGGGGCATGTGTTGCTGATGCTTTCCAAAACTCCAGGGAATTTCTTTCAGCCAAAGCTATGTTTAAGGTTGGTATTGAGAAATTGAAACTGATGGTCATTTAATTATGGAAGGACAATAATTTATATCATAAGGGAACTTGTACAGAGCTTCAATTAGAGTTTCTGGAATAACTTATATCACAAAGGAAATGGTAGATCAAAGTGCTTCCCATGATATTGAACCATTCAGTGACCCAAAGAATAACTCCTTTTCAGAAGGCATATAATAATTGATCCAGTCCCAGAACATGCAGTTCAACATTTCTGGATGTGAAGTTTTTCCCCTATGGTATACCATGCAAGAATCATCAATACAGATTTACTCATCCCAACCTTAACAACAAATCGATGATAGGTCACAAGCAAGCCAAGGGCACATAGGTTGAAGTGCATTCTTGATTCAAAGGAGGGGATGTTCTGTTTCTTGAATCTCCTTTAGAAAGCCCCATGTAAAGGATCAGATGGACTTGTGAAACTAATTAAAATTTGTATAAGCTGGAATGCGAAATATATTTTGAGCTCTAGAACGATTAATCCCCATTCAAAGGAAAAGATAGACCTGTGAATGTAATTAAAACTTGAACAAGCTGGAATATGAAATTGTTTTTGAGCTCATGAAAATGCTTCATGGGCAACAAGCATGCACTTAACGTGGCTTACAAAATTTGAATAAGCTGTAATGCAAAATATTTTTTGAGCTCTAGAAAGATTGCTTTATTAATCCCCATTCAAAGGAAAAGATAGACCCGTGAATCTAATTAAAACTTGAACAAGCTGGAATGTGAATTTTTTTTGAGCTCATGAAAATGCTTCATGAGCATCATGCATGTGCTTAACATGGCTTACATTTCTCTGATAACATAAAAACCAGGTAACACTAATGCTTTTTGTGTCAATATGGCATCTTGATCCCCTATACTAATTGCTGATGGGACAAGAATGGGTCATATTGTAGGCTGATTGATGTTGCTGAATCCATGGACCTAGGAAATTAAAGGAGCCTTAGACAAACTTAGGAGCCTAAGACAACACTAGATCTCCTAAATGCCCTAAGGACAACCCTCCTGCCCTTAAGCTCATATGAGCTCCACCATACGACCCTATTTAGCCTACAAGTCATACCCTGTCTTTCTTTCTTATTTTGAGGTCCATTTGGATGGATTTGAAAACCAATTATTCTGTTCAGAAAAGCTCTTAGGTTCCTTAGGCACCCTTACCACATCTGCATAGATTCACTGACTGACAAATCTGTTATCATGTATTCAACCCTTAGGATTTTACTTAGGCCAAGCTTAACTCATCCTTTATGAAAGGCATGTGTTGACACTTGTCCTTTTCCCTATTTTGACAGATTTGAGATGTTCGTTGGTGTATTTGTCACCCATAGGAGTCACACCTTGAAATCTGGATGATGTGTATACAGTGAGAAAATGTATTTCCATCTCTTGCATGGTGATAACAAACTTGCAAAGAGTAAATTTTTCAGTTTTCTTTCTTATTCCTCTTATTTTAGGATCAATGACTCACAAGTGCAGCGTTGATTTCATGAGTTAGATAAGGAATACCAACAATATGCCAAATGTGTACGTGTAGAAATGAACAAGAAAGAACAAGTTAAATACAATTAACCTACTCTATTCACAACTACAAGCAACCTTTAGTTTAAGGAAACTTAACTAAAAATGGATGAAACAAACAAGAAATCTCACCCACAAGTCCCCTTGTTGCACCTAGCCAAGGTGGTTGTACTCCAAGATTGATTGTGATGAGCGGGGATTGATGTCAAGTGCTCACTGCAGTAGAGTAACATTGCATTCAAGTGAGTTGTTGATTTTGGCTTGGGTGAAGGCCAATTTATAAAATTTTGGAGAGGTGGATGAAGGGCTGGGATTACCTTGAGAGATCAAGGGCTTAGATTGCTTGAGAGGATGGGAGCCATGAGAAGTCTCCAAGTGGCACCATATGAGTGTGTAATAGGCGCACTCAAATTTTTTTTTTTTGATTTTGCAATAAGGAAATGCAAATGCAATATTTGAACACTTTCAGATCACCAAGATCCTAGTGTGGGCAAGGTGAGAGCATACGGTGCTTTGGACCACACAACTATCTAGATGAATGCGAACACTAGGTGAAGCCAACCAAAGCACACAAGGCGGCAAGCCGACCTTATCTACACTTCTTCAGCAAAGTGCGCTTGATGCAATATAGAATGAAGCACACAAGGCGGCTGAGCCGTCCTTATCTACACTCATTTAGCGGAGTGTGCAAGCATACAAGCCAGTGACAGAATGTCTAAGCTTGATCAGACCAAAATGGTCAATGACAAGCAAGCTTGTTCAAAATTGTAGCTGATAATACTTATTTATATCTGCTTATTTCCATCTGATATAAATTTGTAAGTTTTTGTGTTGTTTACTGCTAGAAACATTCTAAAAGTTTGAAGTGGATTACATTGTAATGTTCTGGAAGGTCATGTGCCGAAATAACTTAATTTCTCTGTACTACATTGTAAAACGTTTGGATGGCATAACCGCCAATCATCAACATTCGTTATCCACCATTGTTGGCGTTGATACAAATCGACTTGATGTTGGCTAGTTTGGCTTGACCCATTCTGTAGTTGTGCAATTCTATTATATCCACCGGATGGGTGCTGATTTGTAACTGATCTTTGCTCCAGTGAAACATCTATATCCAGCAGTTTGGTGTTGATTCGTATACTGGCCACTGCAACCGGTCTATTGATTTTATTCTTTGTCCACAATCTGGTTGTATGCTCTCACCTTGCCCACATCGGGAATTGGGTGATTAGAAAGCTTGGATAGGTGTTGACTGTAAACTTTGAAAAAATTATTTTGATGATTTTGGCTAACATTATAGTGGTATCAGAGTTGGTGGTCTTGTCATATTGTGATTTCAGAAGCTAGTCTTTTTCATGCAGTCTCCTCCCCATGCACGACAATGATAGAGAAAAGAGATATTATGAAAGAGAGTATAGAAAGCAGTTTCAGTTTCCAAGTTACCCAGTAGGGAAAACATTTTCAGAAGCTAGAGCTACAAATCAGATTCCCACAATTGTCTCAGAAGTAGTGATAGGATAAACAAATATAGCAAAAAGAGATAAAGGAACAAATGGCCAGAAAGCCCTCATGACAGATCTGAAAGGAAGTTTGACATAATGTTGGATATGATGTCCCAGTTGCTCCATAAGATGGATCAGAACTTGAATATACCCCGAAACCAAAACGGTGAAACAAGTACTTCAAGGGCAAATAGTCAACCATTAAATAATATCTCCATCAAAACTGTTATTGGTTTTGCAGCTAGACCATTCCAACCTACTTTCATTCGTAGGGAGGAAAAACCCCTTGAACCAGAGGCTCAAATTCCCATGGTAGACGAGATTACAATTGGTTATGCTAAGTATCGAGCCCTTCTAGAGGAAATCCGGAATGAGCTGTCTCTTAGTCAGTTCCTGAGTCAGAAGAAATCTAGGGGAGGACCTAGGCAAGAAAATAGACCACAAACACATTAGAGAGATTACCAGCATGCACTGGGAAAGTTGACACTTTCCCTATTTGATGGAAGTAACAAGTGTACATCACGTGCCTGGATTCAAAAGATAGACACTTATTTGTCACTCTGCCCCATGACTGAAAACGAAGCCATAAAATTTGCAACTCTCCATCTTGAAGGTGTAGCTCATGAATGGTGGTATCATGGGTTGGTCACTCAAGGACACATCCTCATAGACACCTATGATGAATTTAGTAGAAGACTCATTTAAAGATTTGACAGGAAGGACTTGTTGTGACGTTTTCACACATCACCCCATTGCAAATGGGGACCCCCTCTTTTGCTCGCTTTCGCCGTCATTCTTGCTTTGATCTTGCAGTTTCTTGTCCTAACCCATGAAGCTAGGAAAGAATGTCCGAGCAGTCAGCTCACAGGGAACATTAGGAATGCTTGAAAATGGTGATTTTCCCTGAGGATAAGTGAAACCTTGACTATCATTCCTCGATCAAAACTTACCAATCCATGACATAAGTCCATCATTCCATAAGAAATCCAAACCCTTCGCTCTCAGCATAAGACTTCGTGATGAATAAGGAATCCTGTTCCAAGACTCTAGTCCAGAAGTTCCTGTTCCAAGACTCCAGTCCAGAAGTTCCTGTTCCAAGACTCCAGTCCAGGTATCCAGTCCGGAAGTCCAGTCCAGGAGTCCCTATCCGAGTCCCAGTCCAGGGGTCTCTGTCCAGAAGTTCCTGTTCCAACGCTCTCTGTCCCAAGTTCCAATCCAGGAATCCTGTCCAGAAATTCCTGTCCAGAATCCCGTTGCAGGGTCCATCCGGATTCTTGTCCCAAAGTTCCAATCGAGGGTCCTGAATTCAACAAGGCTTGTCATTTCATGTCAAAATCCATCTTTCCACCTTAGAATCCTCTCCACTCCCGGCATGGAACTCAGTTCTAATCTCGTTCCAGACTTCAGTCCCAATCCAGAAGTCATTCCCGGACTCCAGTCCAGGAATCCAGTCCGGAAGTCCAATCCAGAGTCCTGTTCGGAAGCTCCTATCCCTGAGTCCTGTTCAAAGAGTCCCTGCCCGGAAACCCATTCCAAGATCTATCCAGATTCTTATCCCAACCAAGGCCCGAAATTCAACAAAGACTATCACTCCTTGGCATGATCATCCTTCAGTCATGGAACTCAGTTCCCGGCCCGACAGCTCCAGTCCGGAAGTTGAATCTAAGGGATATCCTTCTGATCCCAATCCGGGATTCAATCTCAGGTCATAGCTCGGAGGATAGTCAAAACAATGAAGTTTTTTCAGGTACTTAGAGTGATTTCAAATTAAATGATGTTCCGACAAAAACTCAGAAAGAACATGGAAATGCAGAACAAGAACATCCCTGGTCGCATATTCCAGTACCAACTAGAATATGCGCCCAGGGAAGAAACTTCTCCCTGGTCGCATAATCCAACAGGTACTGGATTATGCGCCCAGGACAGATTTTTGTCTTGATTCCAAAATCCAGTACCACCTGGATTATGCGCCCCAGGATTAGGATGTCCAGTTCAGGGTCCTGTCCAGTCCGAACTATGCAGTTGGCCTGAAAATCATTCCCTGACTTCTCTGCAGATGCTTGAATCAAAGAATTCACAGTCTGGTTGGAAAATTTCACCATGAAAATGGGAGATTCCTTGAGGGGATGGAAGAAACGAAAACTCCGTGTTCCGGATCCTGTGTCGTCATTGAACCTCCTTAAAGAAACTAGGGTTCACCTTCTGCAAATTTCACCATGAAAATGGGAGATTCCTTGAGGGGATGGAAGAAATGAAAACTCCGTGTTCCAAATCCCGTGTTGTCATTGAACCTCCGTAAAGCAGCTAGGGTTCACCTTCTGCAAATTTCACCATGAAAATGGGAGATTCCTTGAGGGGATGGAAGAAACGAAAACTCTGTGTTCCGGATCCCGTGTTGTCATTGAACCTCCGTAAAGCAGCTAGGGTTCACCTTCTGCAAATTTCACCATGAAAATGGGAGATTCCTTGAGGGAATGGAAGAAACGAAAACTTTGTGTTCTGGGTCCCGTGTCGTCATTGAACCTCCGTAAAGCAGCTAGGGTTCACCTTCTGCAAATTTCACCATGAAAATGGGAGATTCCTTAAGGGGATGGAAGAAACGAAAACTCTGTGTTCCGGATCTCGTGTCGTCATTGAACCTCCGTAAAGCAGCTAGAGTTCACTTTCTGCAAAATTGAAAGCTCACTCAAACAATTAAACTGAAGGAAAGGAGAAGTCCTTAACCAAAATCCCGAAAGCTGAACATGCAGGGTCTAGGGTGCAGAATCCACCTGTGGAAATGTGCGCTCCAGGACAGTTTTCTGGCTAGGGCGCAAAATCCACCTCCTGTGGGAATGTGCGCTCCGGGAGAAGTTTTGTCTAGGGCGTGAAATCTTGCACCTCAGGGAATGTGCGCCCTTGGAGGTTTTTTGTCCAAGGCGCAAAATCCACCTCCTTAGGGAATTTGCGCCCCTAGATAGGATCCTCCAGTTCCCTCCACAGCTGATGTCTGTCCAAAACGGAGTGTTGACCTTCATGAAATCTTGCAGGAAGACTTCCAAAACTTGGGAAAACTCTTACAAAAGAACTTAAAAATGAGTCTGAAAGAGGAGGAAAATTTGGAAGGAATTTGTCCCTGGTCGCACTATCCATGACCAGGTGGAATATGCGCTCCAGGAGGTTTTTTGTCCTGATTCCAAAATCCACTTCCTCAAGATTTTGCACCCCTGGAAGATTTCTGTCCTGATTACAGTATCCAGGACCCAATGGAACATGCCCTCAAAGGGACACTGCATTGCGGGATGACTCTCCTGACCCAGCCTGAGGATGCAACTGAACAACTAGACTCCGGGACTTGCAAGAAGATGTGCCAGATGGATTCCAGTTCCCTCCGTGGGTGATTCCTGTCCAAAATGAAACAATAACCTTCATGAAATTCATCAAGGAAAAGATCTCCAAAACTTAGCAAAATCTGGACAAGAGAATTTGGAAGGAACCCCCTACTGGAAGAAATCCAGGACATCAAGAAATCCCCGACATCTGGAAATCCCCGACATCTGAAAACTCTAGGACAGGTGAAAATCCCCGATTCCATGAAATCCCCGACCAACTGGGAATCCACACTCTAGGACAGGTGAAAATCCCGGACTCCATGAAATCCCCAACCGAATGGAATCCACACTCTAGGACAGGTGAAAATCCTTGACCTCATGGAATCCCCGATCGGCCACATGGAAATCCATGCCACCGCCTTGAGAGGATAAGACAAAGGGTAAGTCGGCCAGAGTTATGGCGGTTAGGGGTTTTTAATGAGACAAAAAAGCATGTCGGCCAATCTTGGTCGGCCAAGTGGCAGGGGGGAGTCCAAACGTCTATATAAGGAGGCCGCCCAAGTCATTTCATTCATTTAAACTCAAATCCAAGATAGAAAAGCAGATTCCATGTTCAAACCAAGGACAAAAGTAAGCATTCCAAGGAAGATTTTAGCATTCAAATAACAGATTTCACCATGAGGAGGACAAATTTCATCAAGACCTGGAATTCCTAGTTGAGGAATTCCTGTCCAAGGAATCCTGCTCCCTCCTTCCAGTTGTGCCCTGCCCTGGAAACTCCTCAATTCTTGCCTGGTAACCTTGGAATGAAGGAAAAGTCAGTTGAGTATGAAGAATGCCTGAGAATGAGGAAAAGCCTTTTGTTTGTTCAGGAATTTATAAGTGAAATTGATCAAAACTTGCAAAATCATTCATGTTTCATTTCATATTGCATTGCATTTATGGATTTTGTGCATCATGACTATTCGAGGTTTCCTTTGTTTTACAGGAATCCAAGACGAGGATCACTGTCCATGAGGAGGATGCTCGATGCTGATCCATACCCTTCAAGGAGGATACAAAGGGTTCCAACGCCAGACAAGGAGACTACATGTGAATTCCATAAGAAGAAAAGAAAGATTCAGACATCTCAATGATACAAGGAAGGCAATATCAAAGATTCCAGTTCAGCAACAGGGAGACTTCGCATAAAAGACTGGAACTCCTTTCAACACTTCAAGTTCCACATCAAGGACTTCAGTTCTGGACAAGAGGATCAATCCTTGGAGAGCCAAGAACAAAAGAGCTGTTCACCATCCATCGAGAAGAACGAGAATCCACGCTGGGATAGGGAATTCCAACTCAAGAATCCATGACCTCTGAGGGACTGCAGCCCTGGTCGGAAGGAATTCCAAACGAAGGATTCCTAAACCTACTGAAAAGTGCGCCCCTTCTCAAGGAAGGATTCCTCCACATGAAAATCCTGTTCACCCTGGAATCTACACTCAGGATAAAGGACTCCAGGACACCATGGAATTTGCGACCAAGGAGCAGGACAAATAGACAGTTGACTGGTCTCACCTACCTAACAAGCAGCTTAGTCAGCCTGGCGTTTAGGACAAGTGGCAACTTTTCATCCAGGGCAGGTGGCGTCTAGGATAGGTGGCAGCATCCCATGGGGCCTATGACATATTCATCCCTATCTCTTTAGGGTTTGCACAGATTTCAAGGAGATCTGATCTCCTCACCTCCTCTTTGTATTCTGCTTGCCTATATAAGGGCTGAGGGGCCTCATTTGAAAGGGTCTTCTTTCTTCTCTCATTTTTTTATGCTCTTAGAGCAAGTAGTTAGTTAGCTGTTCCTTTTTGTTGCACTCCATTTCTGGAGCCAAGGAACTTTGAAGAATCAGCAAGATTGTTGTAAGACATTCCCAAATCAATACATGGACATTGAAGATTGGTGTTCTTGATATTCTTTGGATTGTGGCATGGTTTTCTGACTTCTTTGAAGCAAATCATAAGCTCCAAGATCTAAGCTGTTTCATTTCTATTTTCTTTCAGTATTTCATTAGTTAGAATGATGGAGATTATTACTGTTGAATGATTGAATCTGCTTGTTCATACCATTGGTGATCTGTGGCTTGCAAATCACCCTGCATGGTTAGCCTGAACTAATTCAAAGTCTAACTTCGACTGTTCTGCATGTTTCAGTTCCATGTCCCTTGTAGGAGCAGTCTGAAAATCCTTACTCCCCCCTCAGAAGATAGCACCATCCCTGCCTAGCTGTTGTCTCATGACGAAGCAGAGGACTGGTTCCAGTTTCTATCTTCAACAACGGTCATTTCCATTGATTAGATTTTTGAACCCTTACCCCATCTTTTGCATTTTCTTTTAGGTCTTCGTTAGGAGTAGTCCGTAAGGAACCTCACTGAGAAATCATTCCCTATCTGGAAGTGGAACTAAGAGCCTACGCCTTGTTTTCCTTGGAAGAGATAGTGAAATCCAGGCCTTTCCGTGGAAGAAACAGTGAAATCCCAGTCTCTCTGTTGGAGGAAGTAGTAGGTTCCAAGTTGTCCACTTGTGATGGAATTCCATTCAACCACAAGTCCGAGTCCCAGGAGTGAATTCCATGTCCATGAAGGAGCAATCTCACGTAAGTCCCCCTTGTGATTACTAGTAAATCACATCATTCCACTTAGTCTATCCCACACCAATCAAGACCTGACACAAAAAGAACCTTGGAGCAATCTCATTCGATCACGAAGTTCAGCGTCTGAGAAGCTTTATTCAAGAGAGGATAGAATACTCTGTGTTTTATTCTATTGTTGTGGTGTCACAAAAACATCATCAACAGGACCCTGAAGTGCATTTCCAGGAGCCAGCTCAGCTCAAGTAGTATGGGAATGTAGAGAGCTACATTGCTGATTTCCAAAAACTCTCTATCATAGTACCTGACATTTCCGAAAGGAGATTGGTTCTGCTTTTCATTGAGGGATTAACATAATCTCTCAAAAGGCTAGTCAAGGCCTTTGAACTACCTTCTCTACAAGAGGCCGCTAAGAGGGCCTTGCACTAGAAACCTCCATGCCAAAGAACAAGTTTCAGAAGAGGACTTTCCCTCCAAAAAAGTCTTTTCAAAAGAATGTATTACGACCCAAAGATCTGCCTTCAAGGCAAGACCAGGAGGTGAAGAATGAATTGAGAAGAAAGAAACTTTGCTTCATTTGCAAAGAACCTTGGTACCAGGACACAAATGTCTTGAGAAGGGGCAAGTGCACTACATCGAAGTAGTTTTTGATGATGAGTTAGGAGCGGATGAACTTGAACCACAGAGTGGAGAAGAATGACCCATTTTGGAGATTGAAGAAGAAGAAGAGAAGGCACAAGAGGAAGAAGTCTTGGGATGCACGCTTGCTAAGCTTTCTGGAACTCCCAAGTACAATCCTTTTCAAATCTGTAGAGTTTTGTAGGGACAAAGAGTCACTATGTTCCTTGACATTGGTGCAACTCATAACTTCATAGACGAAGGATTGGTGGCCAGACAAGGTCTCAAAACAGAGGACTTTGAAGGTTTTAATGTTACGGTCGCTGATGGATTCACCCTCCAGTGTACTAGGAAGATCTCCCAGCTGAACTTGAATTTGGGAGGATATGACATGAAGGATGACTTCTATGTGGTCAGCATAGGTTACATAGATATGGTTTTGGGTATTCAGTGGTTGCATTCATTGGGGGAAGTCACCCAGAATTTCCAAACCATGGAGCTGAAATTTCAATTTGATGGAAAACAAATGGTACTTCGTGGGATGACAAATGGAGTAACAAGGATTGTATCTGCAAAGAGAATGGAGAGAACCTTTCGCCATGGACAAGTAGCTTGGGATGCAAATTGCCTTGTGTCTATGACCAACTCTCTAGGAGGCAAAAATGAATACCATCTAGAAGTGCAAAAAATTCTAGAAAAGCACAAAAAGTTTTTTGGTGATATTCGTCCAGGGAGATCATCTGACAGAGGCTTTGAACATGTCATTGAGTTAGAAAGAAACTTTTTGACAGGGACGCATCAGGCCCACTTCGAGTCCTTTTGCTTCTTCTATAGTCCTTGTCAAGGAGGAAGCCGATACAATGAGGATGTGCATTGACTATAGAGTGTTGAACAAAAGGAATTGATAACCAATCCCTAGGATCAATGAATTGATAGATGAACTTCGAGGACTGGTTTATTTCTCAAAAATAGACCTTAGATCGAGCTACCATCATATTTGGGTTTGAAAGGAGGATATCCACAAAACGTTTTTAAGGTACCATTATGGGCACTATGAATTTTTAGTCATGTTTCCAGTCATGCATGAACCAAGTGTTGAACAAACAATTGAGGAAGTTTGTTTTGGTTTTCTTTGACGATATTCTCATCTACAACAGAACTTGGGAGGAGCACTTGAGGCATATTGATGAGTTGTTGGGAATTTTGGAAGCATAGAGTCTCTTTGCCAGGGAGTCAACGTGTGAGATTGCTATGACAAAGATTCTATACTTGGGGCATGTCATCAATGTGAAGAGGGTACAAGTGGACATGGAAAAGATCAAAGCAATTCGAGATTGGCATCCCTTGAAGAAATTGACTCATTTGCGAGGATTCTCTGGCATCTAAGTTACTATAGAAGATTTGTTAAGGTTTCTCTCAATTGGCTGCCCCCTTAACAGATCTAACAAAGAAAGGAGCTTTCACATGGAATGAGACAACACGACGAGCTTTTGATAAAATGAAGGAGGTAATGAGCTCATGTCCAGTGTTAGCTATTTCAGATTTCTCTTTGTAAGATACCCAACTAATTCAACCAAAATTTTTCCTTACTTAAACAATTTTACTTGCTATCAACTCATCAACTACTCAACAACTTAAAGATATACATCAAAGATAACTACTTGAATGAATCAACCTTAGAGATGGGTACTTGTCTTGTTACTTGATTCAATCAACTTGCAATGTTTTATTACATGGATAATGCTTTCAATAGCATGAAGTTACAACCTTATTCAAATGGAATTACAAAAGAGGCCTTGAAGCCTTGATGTCTACAATGACTTCTACACTTGATCAACTCAATCAACTCAATGATGTCAACTGAATGTCAACACCTCACAATACAACAAGGGAGCATCACCTTGCTTGTTGAGGGAGCATCACCCCAACACTTGAAACTCGCAGGCCTCAAGATTACAAGCTCAATAGCTTTGCAGAGAGAATTTTGTTAAAATGAATAGATACCAAATGAATGAGAGAGCTCCTCTTTTTATAGTCCTTCCAAAGGCAATGAAGGCACGTTTTTCAATGCACAAAGAGGAACCAAGGCACGTTTCCCAAGGAGCATATCCAAGGGAATATTCCATCTGATGACTCGTTCTGAGTTGGCAAGCTAATCCAGAGACCTTGACACGGATCCAAATGCTATCCTTCTGACCAATGGGCATTCAGGTAGTTGTAACAACCTTAACCACTTCTTGAAACACTTAGGCGCAGTTTAAGGGTTCTTCTGACTGGGGCGCCAGCTGTGGAGGATCTCACCAGGAAGTGCGCCTAAGTCATAAACTCTCATCCTTGGATGATACAGTCTTAGGAAGTGAACGCCTCTGGATCCATACTTAAACATTTGAAGATTTGGAATGTTCAACTCATCACCTCACAGGGTAGGCGCATATTTGAAGGATTTACAGAGGTTTTGGCGCCTAGGTTCTAACTTGTCATCTTTTCAAGGAAATTTGAAGGCAAGTTGACTTCAAATGAACATAACATTGTCCCCTGATGGAGCGCCTTGCATCTAAACTGGTCTTGGGGACTTGCATCCATCTTAGGCGCACCTTTGAGGTAATTTTGACTGGTATCTGCGCCTAGCATCTTCATGAAGATGTTCTACACTATTCAAACTCTCAAACACTTGCAATCAAACCTTTTGAAGCTCCTTTTAATCTAGCGCCCTCATACAGAGTATTAACATTTTGTCTAAGTCTTCAACTTCACCTAGGCGCACTTATTGGTAGGAAAGAAACTAGATTGGCGCCTTACCTTGAAAGGCTTATCTTCTATGCAAATGCTCACTTCTGGAGTCTTGAAATTAAACAAAATACTTGCCTAACCAAGCGCCCTGACCTCTTGAGGAGTCTGGAGATCATATTCCTACTTAGGCGCATTTTCAAGGTCATTGAATCCTGTCTTGGCACCTTGATGTTTTTAGGCGGACTTGGAGTGTTGTAAAGTGGCATCTAGGTGCCTAAGATCATATCCTTATGCAAAGATCACTTCATCAAACAACCTGATCTTCATTGAAGATGAAACTCACTAGCTTCACTTGGAGGAGGAATGCAAGCTTCTAGGCGCAATAGGAACTACCCAAAGGAAAGCGCAATTGGGATGTTAAAACTGATGTAGAGTGCGCCTTATTCACACTTATGATTTTTGCTTATCTACAATGACGATCCCTTGATGCAACTTGATCCTTAGATAGTACAAGTTAGCCCACTTGTCAAGGCGCTCTTTCAAGGTTGTTTGAGCAAGAGCTAACATCTCAACACCTAGGTGCACTTTTGATGATGCATTCTAACCCTTCAAACTATAGGACACCATTTAAGGTTTGCTTGCCATGATCTAGCGCCTAGGCGCCTTTAGGAGATTACTACAACAAGAAATGGCGCCTTGTTACTTAAGCATATGTTTGATATGGAGGAGTGCTCAATTGAAGGTCCAACACCTTTGATGCCTTGGAATTTTGCCTTCACAAGTGACTTCTTGACTAGGGCGCATATCTAGAGTGCTAGAGACTTAATCTAACGCCTAAGCGCCAACAGAGGATTATTAGAACAAGAAATGGCGCCTTTATCCTTAGGCGCCTACTTGAAGTTATACAACATCATCTTGGCATCTTAAGTTTACCTTAACGACTCAACCATACTTGCCTCCGACAAAACTCCTTCAAACTTGGGCGCAAATTCAGTGTCCTGGAATCATGCACTGGCGCCTTGTCACTCTAGGCGCTCATTTTGGATGATGTAACATGATACTAGCGCCTAAAGTGAATAGGCCTTCTTTATTCCATTCACTTAGAAAACTTCATCTTGTTGATCAATCAACCTTTCTACCCAGGCGCCCTGAATGATGAACTTCATGATCTACTAGGCGCCACTTGAAGTTGGAGGAGAGAGAAAGTGCGCCTAATCTCACTTAGGCAATTTCTGGTCTTTGACAGGCTATGAAGATAGTGTGGTTGTCATATTGTACTTCCAAACCCTGTTAGCAAACTTCAAGTCCTTAGGCGTTCATCTAGGAAGTCTGATGTGAAATTGGCGCCCAGACTCCAAGAGTCAGCTTCCTGTTAATTTGGCTTCCAGACTTAACCAAATTTCAAGTTTCTGACTTAGATTCTGCAAAACAAAAGATTAAGTTAGTCAAAAACCACTTCATTCCCTTATATTTTAGAATTAGCCTCCGGTTATGAGGAATAGGCTAATCCATTCTTTACTTAATGATCAAGTCGAAAACGGGGACATGACAGTCTCCCCTTCCTGGAATTGCTTGTCCTCAAGCAATTGAAGGTTAGGATGCTCGAGTATCTTCTCTCCTTCCCAAGTAGCATCCTCCATTGGCAACCCTTTCCACTTCACCAGATATTCTCTTATGCTTCGGTTGCGAAGTTTCTTCTCCCTTATATCCACCACATTTTCAGGTTCAAGTGCAAGCATTCCTTCTTCATCAAGTGGTGGTAGTTCATCAGTTGAAACCACATGTTGAGACATGACACATGAAACACATTGTGGATGCGGCTTCCAGCTGGCAAGTCAAGTTCATATGCCACTTCCCCTACTCTTCTCAACACCTTGTACGGTCCATAGAACCTTGGTTTCAATTTCTCTGCACCTGACTTCTTCAAAGTACTCTGTCTATATGGCTGAAGGCGCAAAAACACCATGTCACCTACTTCAAAGCTCCGTTCAACCCGGTGTTTGTTGGCATACAACTTCTGTTGATTTTGAGCTCTTTGCAAGTTGTCCTTAAGGACTCTCAAAATATCCTGAGTATCTTTCATCAATTCACTTGCTCTGGGAGCTCTACTGTCATCCAATGCTAGATCAACAAATGAAATTGCTTCATATCCATACAGAGCTCGGAAGGGAGTCATGCCAATAGACATGTGAAAAGTGGTGTTGTAGTAGTATTCACCTAGATGTAGCCACTTAATCCAAGCACGCTGATGATCAGACACATAGTTTCTCAAGTATCCCTCAAGCCACTTATTTACAATTTTAGTTTGTCCATCGGTTTGAGGATGATAACTAGTGCTTGGTGTTAAGTCAGTTCCAGCTAGTTGAAATAGCTCTCTCCAAAACACACTGATGAACCGGCTATCTCGATCACTGACTATGGTCTTAGGATGGCCATGTAGTCGAAAGACTTCACGAAAGAATAACTCAGCTACCTGCAATGCTGATGACTCAACTGGAATTGCAAAGAAGTGAGCATACTTTGTCAATCTATCAACTACATAGATACAGTCTCTTCCATTCACCTTCGGAAGACCTGTGATGAAGTCCATAGAGATACTCTCCCACTTATGTTCAGGAATTGGTAGTGGTTGGAGTAATCCTGCTGGAAATGTATGTTCTGTCTTATTTTGCTGACAAGTCAGACACTCCCTGACATACTGAAGAACTTCTTCCTTAAGACTTTTCCAAGTGAATCTTTCCCTGATCTATCTATATGTCTTGAAGTAGCCAGGGTGTCCTGCAAGTGGAGTATCATGGTAAGTCTGCAAAATCTGTCGCTTCAGCTCCGATTTAGGAGTCAAATAGATTCTGTCTTTGTAATAGATGATTTCATCAATCACCTTGTACCTTTCATCCTGAATGATTCCATCCATGATCTCACAAGCAAATTTAGATTTGGAATACTCAACTAGAAGTTGAGATTTCCAGTCAACTGAAATTTTGTTCAGGGCACAAACAGCAGGTTTTCTAGACAAGGCATCAGCAACCACATTCTTCTTGCCTTTCACATATTCAATGTCGAAATCATATGCTTGTATCTTCACAACCCACTTCTGCTGTCTTTCATTCAAATCCTTCTGCCCTAAGAAGTATTTCAAACTGTTGTGATCAGTCCTAACCACAAACTTAGATCCTACTACATACTGGCGGAACTTAGCCAAGGCATGCATGATTGCCAGCATCTCTTTGTCATAAGTTGAGTACAATCTTTCTGTATCCTTCAACTTCCTGATTTCGAATGCGATGGGATGTCGATCTTGCATCAAAACAGCTCCAATTTCTTCTCCTGAAGCATCACATTCTAGAACAAAGGACTTAGTAAAATCTGGCAAAGCCAGTACTGGTGTTGTACTCATCACTTTCTTCAATCTATCAAATGCATCTTGAGCTTCTATTGACCAGATGAAAGCACCTTTCTTTGTCAAATTTGTTAAGGGTGAGGCAAGTTGTGAGAAACCCCTAACAAATCTTCTGTAATAGCTGCAGAGGCCAAGGAAACCTCTTAGTTCAGGTACGTTCCTGGGAACTGGCCAGTTGCGAATAGCTTCAATCTTTTCCTCTTGAACTTTCACACCATTTGCTCCTATCACATGACCCAGGTACAGAATTTCCTTCAGGCCAAAATCACACTTAGACATCTTTGCATACAAAGATTGATTCTTCATGACATTCAATACTTCGTCTAAGTGTTGAAGATGTTCTTCCCATGTCTCGCTGTAAATCAAGATGTCGTCGAAGAAAACCAACAGGTACTTCCTCAACTGCTTGTTAAAAACATGATTCATACAGGACTGGAAAGTGGCTGGTGCATTTGTCAGTCCAAACGGCATCACCATAAATTCATAATGTCCATAATGGCATCTGAATGCTGTCTTTGGAATGTCCTCTTCTCTGACACGAATTTGATGGTAGCCGGATCGAAGATCTATCTTTGAGAAATAGACTGCTCCATGCAGCTCATCAAGTAGTTCATCAATCCTAGGTATTGGATACCTATTCTTGACGGTCTTCTTGTTCAATGCGCGATAGTCAATACACATCCGCATTGTTCCATCTTCCTTCTTCACTAACACCACAGATGATGCAAATGGACTTGATGATGGCCTTATGTGCCCCATATCGATCAATTCCTTGATCGTCTTCTCAATTTCAATCTTGAAATGCCTAGGATGCCGATAAGGTGCAATGTTAACAGGTTTCGCCCCATCTTCCAATTCAATGACATGTTCAAAACCTCTATCAGGCGGTATTCCTGGAGGTATATCCCTGAATACCTTACCATGCTTATCCAACATTGCCTGAATATTTGCAGGATAAATTTCTTCAGCAGAGAGAATCTAGTTGTCCTTGATACAGACCTGTGCTGCCCACTCGATGTCATTATGCCTAAACAATGCTTCCATGCATTTAGCAGAGACAACTTTGGGATTTCCATCTGATACTGACTTTAGTTTGATTTTTCTGCCCTCATGCATGAATTCCAATTCCATCTTCTGAAAGTCCTGGCCAATTCTTCCAAGTGAATGCAATCATTGCACTCCAAGTACTACATCAATATGCCCAAGTCCAACTACATAGAAATCATCCTGTAAAGAATAATCTCCCATTTGAATTTGCAGCTGGGACACTTTTCTGGTACAACTCATTAGGAATCCATCAGCAACAGCTATTTGAAATCCTTCGAAGTTTTCAACTGTTAGACCCCGCCTTGCTACTAAACCTTCATCTATGAAGTTGTGAGTAGCACCACTGTCAATGAGACAAGTGACTCTCTGACCCTTCACAACTCCTCTAATGCGGAAGGCATGATACTTAGGTACTCCTGAGATAGTTGCTAATGTTATTTTGTCAGATGTTTCTTCTGAAACAACATGAAGAGTTGGTTGTACCTCCTCTTCATCCTGAGTGGATTCTTCTTCACTTAGTGACTCTTCTTCACTTCCATCATCGGATACCACTTCAATCAGATGAGCTTTACTTTTACCAAGGCATCTGTGTCTTGGTTCCCAAGGTTGCTTGCAAGAAAAGCAGAGTTTCTTCCTTCTTAGATCGTCTCTTTTGGCTGCAGATGGACCTTGAGTCATCTTTTGAGGAAAAGAGGGTCTCCTTTGAGTAGAGCTAACACCTTTATAAAACTTCTTAGGCTGATATACAGGAGTAGTATCAAGATCTAGAGCAAAGTCAATTGCTTCTTCCAAATTTGATGGTCTTTGTACCTTTACCAATGGCTTGATCTGATTGTTCAATCCCTCAATGAACAGCATAGTGATTCTTCGGTCAGTCATGTCAGGTACCATCACTGCTATTTTCTGAAACTCATTGACATACTGCACAACCCTTCCTTCTTGCTTGAGTTGAGCTAGTTCTCGATAGTACACTTCAGTGTCTTTTCTATCAAACCTCTGAATCAGTTTTGTTACAAACTCATCATAGGAAGTTATCCTATCATGATGTTGAGAGACTAGGCCATGATGCCACCATTCATAAGCCAATCCTTCAAGATGCATTGTAGCAAATTGAATTGCCTTCTTCTCTGTCAGAGGCTTAAGTGAAAGGTATGTATCCAGCTTGTTTACCCAAGCCCTAGCACTGAGCTTACTACTTCCATCAAAGGTAGGAATGGGAACTCGATTCAATGCTTCTTTATACTCCTTTGCATCATCATCCCATCTAGGACGAAAGCCTCTAGTTCTACCTCGCCTATCCCTATCTTCCCTCTTCTGTCGGCAATATTCATTGAAAGTCATCATATCCCGAACACGTTCTGGTAATCTGGCATAGAGATCTGCAAAGAGTGCTACTTCATCTTCGAAATTATTCTGATCTCCTTCATCAAACTCTTCATCAGCCTCATTGTCCTGTTCAGGTGGTGGTGGAAGGAAAGCTGGTCTTAAAGGCCTATCAACTGTAGGAGTTCGTGTGCGACCCCTTCTGCCTGTAGCACTAGCAGCATCATCATTAACTTGTCTTTCTTGTCTCTCAGTTCTAGCTGCATCTCGAAGACCTTGTCCAGCTACTTCACTTTGATTCATGTTTTGAAGGGATTGTAGGACATGTTGCAATATTTGAGCAGTTTGTTGTTGTTCAGCGGCAATGTTTCTAAACATCTCCCTTGTTGCACGTTCACCATCAGCAGGTGGACTTCTACTTCTTCTTTCCTCAGCCATGTTAGCTGGAACTTCTGTGTGATGTTGTTGCTGTTGTTCTTGTTGTTGTCTAGCTCTTCTTGTATAATATCTGTGTGGACCTACTTCAGGCGGCTGCATTGTCATGTCCGCATTTCCGGCTTGAGCACCAAGTGATGAATGGATTAGCCTACTCCTCATTCCCGGAGGCTAATTCCGAATGATAAGGGAATGAAATGGGTTTTGACTAACTCTGTGTGTCATTTTGCAGGTACAATCAAGGAGTTTCAAGTCATAATCCACTAAGTCAAGTTTAGGGCGCTCATTCCTACAGTTACACTTCAAAAATGCGCCTTGGATTTTGAAAGCAATAATCAAGAGGATGGAGTCATCTTTGGATATCTTGAACATCAATTGGGCGAATTGACTCATCAAACTTGAGTTTGGGATCATTGAAGAAGTCCAAGTGAGTTAGGCGCACTTCCTAGCTCTGATAACCCTCAAAGTGCGCCTAGTCCTCATAAGGTGCAAATCTAGGATAAAAACATGGGTGTTTGAGCTGGGATGGTTGATTGGATCAACAGGAGTGGATGAAGTGAGTAGTCCATGCAAAGAGGAGTCTTAATGCATCTAGGCGCCAATTTCTCCACCAAATTCCCAATAGTTCGCCTAGACTCTATTGCACTTCAAACAAGTGATGAACTCCTTCAAGATTGATCAAGTGAAGCCTCACCTTCAATAAGATCAAGTGGAAAGATGAAGTGATCAAGTAATGACATCTTGTTATCTAGGCGCACTTTTCCTCTAGCAACTTGTCAATGAGCGCCTAGCTATTTAGGTTACTTCTGGCACTCAATAATGGTTTTGAGATGGGGCGCTCAACATAGCTAAACTCCTTCAATAAGGCGCCTAGCTTAATGATGAAGTTTGGACAAGTATATGAGGTTTCCATGCCTAGGCGCAAATTCCATGATGCCAAGATCAAATGAGCGCCCAAGCAAGAACAGGAGATTCTATAGGATGAATGAATGGCGCATTGATTGGTGAAGATATTTTTAACTTCAAGAAGCTTCCTACCTTGTCAATCTAGGATGAAATTGGCCTAGAAGGCTCTAGGCGCACATTCTGACTGAAGACTTCAGCTCTGGCGCCTAGTTACAGAGTGAGTTAAAAGATGAAGTTTGAACATGTGAAGTAAGGCGCTCACTCCAGGATGAGGTATTTTACCTTCCAAGACAACAAGACTTGAAGACTTGACAGAGAAAACAACCATGCATGCAAGGCGCACTTCCTGCCTGTTTCACCTCCAGAATGCGCCTAGCTAAGAAAGAGGTTTCAATCCATTCATAGTGAAAGGCGCTTGAGAGAAGATAATAATTTTGATCCAGTTGTGACTTGTGTTGAAGCTTTTAGCAAAGCAAAATCATTCTCTTCCTAAGGCGCTATAGAAGACTCAAACAAGATGTAATACTTCAGATGAGGGCGCTAGATTTCAAGTGTTTGAAAGTGTGAATTATGCAGAACATCTTACTTGAAGTGTTAGGCGCTGATACTAGTTGAAACTTCCCCAAATGTGCGCCTAAGATAGTTGCTAGTCCCCAAGACCTGTTTTGAAACAAGGCGCTCCATCAGGAGATAGCGCCTAGGGTCCAAAAGATCTTTGCTAAAGTTCTAAGTTTGCATCGAGTCATCAAATTCTTCAAGGCGCATATTCAGGCCTCTGCTACCTCAGTTGGGCGCCTAGGTCACATTGGGCGCCATTCCATGATCATACTACTCCAAATGGGCGCCTAGTCAGAAGATAAGGTAGTTGCATCTACCTGAGCTTTCATTGGTCAATAGGACGTCCTCGGGATCCGTGTCTAGGTCTTTGGGTAAGTTTGCCAACTCAGAATGAGTCATCAGACGGAATATTCCCTTGGATATGCTTCTTGGGAAACGTGCCTTGGTTCCTCTTGGTGCATTGAAAAACGTGCCTTCATTGCCTTTGGAAGGCCTATAAAAGGAGGAGCCTTCTCATTCATTTGCTATCTATGCATTTTGACAAAATTCTCTCTGCAAAGCTGTTGAGCTTGTAATCTTGAGGCCTGCGAGTTTCAAGTGTTGGGGTGATGCTCCCTCAACTGACAAGGTGATGCTCCCTTGTTGTACTGTGAGGTGTTGACATTCAGTTGACATCGTTGAGTTCAATTGAGTCGATCAAGTATAGGCGCCCATTGTAATCATCAAGGCTCCAAGGCCTGCTTTGTAATTCCATTTGAATAAAGTGTAACTTCATGCCATTGAAAGCATTACTCATGTAATAAGACATTGTGAGTTGATTGAATCAAGTAATAAAACAAGTACCCAGCTTAAGGTTGATTCATTCAAATAGTTATCTTTGATATATATCTTTGTATTGTTGAAATAGTTGATGAGTTGATAGCAAGTAAAATTGTCTAAGTAAGGAAAAATTTTGGTAGAATTAGTTGGGTATCTTACATGCATAACCCAGAGGCTGGCAGAATCACAGCTCTGATACCACTGTAAGAGACCCAACTAATTCAACCAAAATTTTTCCTTAAACAATTTTACTTGCTATCGACTCATCAACTACTCAACAACTTAAAGATATACATCAAAGATAACTACTTGAATGAATCAACCTTAGAGATGGGTACTTGTCTTGTTACTTGATTCAATCAACTTGCAATGTCTTATTACATGGATAATGCTTTCAATAGCATGAAGTTACAACCTTATTCAAATGGAATTACAAAAGAGGCCTTGAAACCTTGATGTCTACAATGACTTCTACACTTGATCAACTCAATCAACTCAATGATGTCAACTGAATGTCAACACCTCACAATACAACAAGGGAGCATCACCTTGCTTGTTGAGGGAGCATCACCCCAACACTTGAAACTCGCAGGCCTCAAGATTACAAGCTCAATAGCTTTGCAGAGAGAATTTTGTCAAAATGAATAGATACCAAATGAATGAGAGAGCTCCTCCTTTTATAGTCCTTCCAAAGGCAATGAAGGCACGTTTTTCAATGCACAAAGAGGAACCAAGGCATGTTTCCCAAGGAGCATATCCAAGGGAATATTCCATCTGATGACTCATTCTGAGTTGGCAAGCTAATCCAGAGACCTTGACACGGATCCAAATGCTATCCTTCTGACCAATGGGCATTCAGGTAGTTGTAACAACCTTAACCACTTCTTGAAACACTTAGGCGCAGTTTAAGGGTTCTTCTGACTGGGGCGCCAGCTGTGGAGGATCTCACCAGGAAGTGCGCCTAAGTCATAAACTCTCATCCTTGGATGATACAGTCTTAGGAAGTGAACTCCTCTGGATCCATACTAAAACATTTGAAGATTTGGAATGTTCAACTCATCACCTCACAGGGTAGGCACATATTTGAAGGATTTACAGAGGTTTTGGCGCCTAGGTTCTAACTTGTCATCTTTTCAAGGAAATTTGAAGGCAAGTTGACTTCAAATGAACATAACATTGTCCCCTGATGGAGTGCCTTGCATCTAAACTGGTCTTGGGGACTTGCATCCATCTTAGGCGCACCTTTGAGGTAATTTTGACTGGTATCTGCGCCTAGCATCTTCATGAAGATGTTCTACACTATTCAAACTCTCAAACACTTGCAATCAAACCTTTTGAAGCTCCTTTTAATCTAGCGCCCTCATACAGAGTATTAACATCTTGTCTAAGTCTTCAACTTCACCTAGGCGCACTTATTGGTAGGAAAGAAACTAGATTGGCGCCTTACCTTGAAAGGCTTATCTTCTATGCAAATGCTCACTTCTGGAGTCTTGAAATTAAACAAAATACTTGCCTTACCAAGCGCCCTGACCTCTTGAGGAGTCTGGAGATCATATTCCGACTTAGGCGCATTTTCAAGGTCATTGAATCCTGTCTTGGCGCCTTGATGTTTTTAGGCGGACTTGGAGTGTTGTAAAGTGGCATCTAGGCGCCTAAGATCATATCCTTATGCAAAGATCACTTCATCAAACAACCTGATCTTCATTGAAGATGAAACTCACTAGCTTCACTTGGAGGAGGAATGCAAGCTTCTAGGTGCAATAGGAACTACCCAGAGGAAAGCGCAATTGGGATGTTAAAACTGATGTAGAGTGCGCCTTATTCACACTTATGATTTTTGCTTATCTACAATGACAATCCCTTGATGCAACTTGATCCTTAGATAGTACAAGTTAGCCCACTTGTCAAGGCGCTCTTTCAAGGTTGTTTGAGCAAGCGCTAACATCTCAACACCTAGGTGCACTTTTGATGATGCATTCTAACCCTTCAAACTATAGGACACCATTTAAGGTTTGCTCTGCCATGATCTAGCGCCTAGGCGCCTTTAGGAGATTACTACAACAAGAAATGGCACCTTGTTACTTAAGCATATGTTTGATATGGAGGAGTGCTCAACTGAAGGTCCAACACCTTTGATGCGTTGGAATCTTGCCTTCACAAGTGACTTCTTGACTAGGGTGCATATCTAGAGTGCCAGAGACTTAATCAAACGCCTAAGCGCCAACAGAGGATTATTAGAACAAGAAATGGCGCCTTTATCCTTAGGTGCCTACTTGAAGTTATACAACATCATCTTGGCATCTTAAGTTTACCTTAACGACTCAACCATAGTTGCCTCCGACAAAACTCCTTCAAACTTGGGCGCAAATTCAGTGTCCTAGAATCATGCACTGGCGCTTTGTTACTCTAGGCGCTCATTTTGGATGATGTAACATGATACTAGCGCCTAAAGTGAATAGGCCTTCTTCTTTATTCCATTCACTTAGAAAACTTCATCTTGTTGATCAATCAACCTTTCTACCCAGGCACCCTGAATGATGAACTTAATGATCTACTAGGCGCCACTTGAAGTTGGAGGAGAGTGAAAGTGTGCCTAATCTCACTTAGGCAATTTCTGGTCTTTGACAGGCTATGAAGATAGTGTGGTTGTCATATTGTACTTCCAAACCCTATTAGCAAACTTCAAGTCCTTAGGCGTTCATCTAGGAAGTTTGATGTGAAATTGGCGCCCAGACTCCAAGAGTCAGCTTCTTGTTAATTTGGCTTTCAGACTTAACCAAATTTCAAGTTTCTGACTTAGATTCTGCAAAACAAAAGATTAAGTTAGTCAAAAACCGCTTCATTCCCTTATATTTTAGAATTAGCCTCCGGGAATGAGGAATAGGCTAATCCATTCTTTACTTAATGATCAAGCCGGAAACGGGGACATGACACTCTTACCTTTGTTCTTGAATGCGATGCTTCTAGAGAAGGGATTGGAGCAGTGCTTATGTAGAATAAGAACCCTATTGCTTTTGAGAGTTGCAAATTAAAGGAGGTGGAAAGACGATTCTCAATTTTCGACAAGGAGATGTTGGCCATTATGCATGCATTGATCAAATTCAGACAATACTTGGTGGGTGGCTGATTTGTGGTCAAAACTGATCATAATAGCTTGAAGTATTTCCTCAGCCAGAAGGACCTCAATGAATGGCAACAAAAGTGCGTGAGAAAACTTCAAGCGTATGATTTTGACATTGAGTATGTAAAGGGCAAGAAAATGTTGTTGCTGATGCCTTGTCCAAAAAACCTACATTGTGCTTGATGTCTCACATTTCAGCTGATTGGAAGGCTGAAATTCTAGCAGAATATGCCAATAAGGAGTTTGCAACTAATGTTTTACAAGGAAAGCAATTGGATGACAGATACACTGTGTTCAATGAACTCATACTTTACAAGGGAAGAATTTTCTTGGTGCCAGAATCAAGGGTGGAAGGAAAAATATTGAGTGCTGCCCATGATACTCCTTTGGGTGGCCTTTCGGGTTATTTCAAGACCTATAGGCAAATTCGTGAGAGATACTCATGGAAGGGACTTAAGGATGATGTCCTTAAGCATATTAAAGAATGTCTTGTTTGTCAACAAAACAAGATCGAGAAAACTTTTCCTGCTGGTTTGTTGCAGTCCTTGCCAAGTCCAGAACAGAAATGGGAGAACATTTCAATATATTTCATCACTGGACTTCCCAAAGTTCAAGGAAAGGACTGCATATATGTTGTGGTGGATAGACTCACGAAATGTGCACATTTATTTGCTATTTCTTCAGATTTTAAGGCATCCCAAGTTGTTGATCTATTTTTCAGGGAAGTGTTTAGATTTCATAGGTTGCCCAAAAATATTTTAAGTAATAGAGATAGTCGGTTCTTGAGTTTATTGTGGCAAGAGCTCTTCCATTTTGAATGATTGGTTCATCAAATGGATGTGAAGATTTCATTTCTTAATGGCGAGTTAGAAAAGGAGATTTAAAAGGAATAACCATAGAAAAGGAGATTTAAAAGGAATAACCATAGGGATTTGTAAAATTTGGTCAAGATCATCTTGTTTGCAGGTTGAAAAAGTCTTTATATGGATTAGAATAAGTATTGAGGGCATGGTATGCCAAGATTGATGAGTACTTCAAAAATGAGGATTTGGTAAAACCGTAAAAGGCCCCTAGACCTTAATACTTATGTGAAAATTTGTGATGGTGGACTTGTAATTGTGATTCTTTATGGGGATGACATTATAATTTCAAGTAATTGTGTCATGTTGATTGATGGAAAAAAGAGAAGTCTAGAAAGAGTGTTTGAGGTGGTGTTCCATGGGGATGCATCTCCCCCTACCTCCCCCAACTCACAAAAAAAGTGTCATGTTTCTTGGATGGGGACGTTCTTGGGATGCGGAAATGTTGGGGAGACATCCCCTTGCTGTCTCCCACGACCACCAGTAGAGGGGAAACACCTTCAGGATGCCTTGCAAAAGCAAGGGATGTCTCTAAGTTGCTCCCCTGCAAGGGATAGCTGGCTAGGGTTCTTAATAAGCTCTTAAATAGCAATAATTAAATGATCTTTAAGCTTGCAAAATTTCAAAAACCCTAAGTTTTTTAAATCAATGTTAAACATTTTTTTTGTAGATTCCAGTTGAAGGAAGTTGTTTGAAATCCTTGTGAATGTTTGAAATCGTGTCCAAAAATCACAATAAAAAATCGTGACTAGAAAGTGTCCAATCATGAGTATATTATATTATTGTTCTTATCTATAGTCTAGACAAAAATAAGAAGATTTAAGATTATAGTGGACAATAAGTGTGACGATAAAATAATATTAATCACAACCAAAATGATGCATTTTGGTTGCGATTAATAATATTTTATCTTGTGATTTATTATTAATTAATTAATTAATAAATAAATATATTAATACTACATTTTAATTATATTAAAATATTTATATTATAATATTATCTATTAATAACTCGATAATGGGTAGATGTGGTTGCATGATATGATGGCTGATGGGATGGAAAGGACAGGCGAGGGAGGTTGGTTATTATGAGAAGTGAAGGGGCATTTACTCATATGCTAAGGTGGCAGTGGGAGTTAAGTTTTGTTGATACGGGGTTATCAGAAGAAAGTTTTGTGAAGTGTGTGGTTTTTTTTTCTTGGCGACAAATGGCTTTTTGTTCTTGGTGACAAATGGCTTCCTCGACCAGTGAGCTGTTTAGGAAAGTGAGGATTGATAATCTCAAGGGGAAGGAGCTTTTTTCGGAGAAGAAAGTGAAGTAGTGGAAGAGGCATGTATCTAGTGAGGAGATGATCATCGATTTCATGGTGTATGTAGAAAAAGAAATCAAGAACTCGGAGCTTAGGCACTGGGTGGTGAGAATCTAGGAGTTGGCTAAAGACATGGATGGAGCTCCATGTGGGGGAATTCATTTGGTGTCATGCCCCTATATTAATAATTTATAATTGAATTAATTATGTCTTATTCATTCAAACTAAAGATATGAATGACAGTAAAATCTATTACTATATCTATAAAGCATAAATTGAATATATTTAAATTAAACATTATAAATCTAATATTATAAATATTATAAATTAATTAAATATACTTAAATACTCATGTAGTGATCGACCCCCATAGAGGCCGACGTGATGCAGGCTTATCTCTCACGTTGAGTAAGGACCGATCAATCATATAAGATGCGATTTAAAAATAAGACCAAAGGAATTGACATAAGCTACGATTTGTAAAAGTTTAAGGCAGCAATCATTAGATTACAATAAGCTTTGCAAACTAATTTAAAAGGGAGTGATTATCATTAAAAGCAGCGATTAAATATAAGGCAGCGATAAGGTATATGAAGAGGCAGCACTTGTATTAAGGCTGTGATCAGCCTTGAAGAGGCAGCAGTATGTATAAGAGTTATGACTCTTTGAAGAGTCATCACCCTTTCAAAGGGATGGTTCTCATCATAAAGGTGTATATATATATATATATATATATATATATATATATATATATATATATAAATGGAGAGATAAGGTAGCAGTGAGGGGGACATTGGAAGAAAAATACATATTGCTGATTATATGTGACTAAGCAAGCAAGAAGGAATAAAAAGAAATAATAAACTCTGAGTTGCATACATCCCTGATTATAACAGCAGAGTGCATATTAATTACTTGGGAAGATAGCAGATAAGTATGCTACACCTATCCTCATATATTCTCAAATGTTAATTTATGCTAATCTTATATTGGTAATTACAAGAAAAATAAATTAATATCTATAAATGATTTCACTATTCTTTATGTAGATTGATATCTAAATACTGAATCTGAATTATAAATAATTATGCCTATATATATACATATAATATATTTATGATATACAAGGGATTAGTATATTCATTATCTAGTCTTTAATCCTTCTCTATTGCCCCTTATGAGGATTGGTTGGGTTGTTAGGGAAATGCGGTATTTAAACGTTGCCCTGGGTAGGTGAGAGGTGAGCCCTGAAGTGGTATGTGTTGAACACCCGGAATACTGAGAGGGGGGGGGGTGGTGAATCAGTATTCTCTTAAACCATACACTCATTAAATTATTAATTCATTTGCCCAATCAACAACATTAAAGCAAATTAAACATAGCATGAACAACCACAAGGCATGACACATGAACACTAGGATTTTTACATGGAAAACCCAAAAAGGGAAAAACCATGGTGAGTGTTAGCTCACAATATATTATGTAGTAGCAATACTGAATTACAAAGAGGCTCACTGCCCAGGGCTTACTACCCAAAAGGACTCACTGTCCAAAATGCTCATTGTAAAAAGGCGCACTGCCAAAACAGGCTCACTGCCTAGAGAAAGAAAGAGAAAGAGAAGGGTGTCTCACTACCAAAATGAATTGCTAGAATTGCATCTACAAATGCATGATTACAGTTCCAATGATGCTCAGAAAATTGACTCAAAACTCTTCATCTTCAACTGCTTTGCTATACTGCTCTGTTCTTACATAAAAACAGGATCTCTTTTCTTCTGCACTTGTCGCCTTCACAAAATCACAATCTTTCGCATGTCACACACACACACCTTCATACTTGCACACCTGTCCACCAAACACCAAATTGGATCATATATATATATATATCTGCAACACTTAGAATCTTCATATTAGGTCGGCCTAATTAGATGAAGCGTGTAGTCAATCAACTTGTAACTTGTCGGCCAAATCTAGTCACCAAAATACATAGCGGACCCAAACCACGCTTGAATCACATTCTCATATGTCGGCTCCAACTATAGAACCCCTTAGAATAAAGTTCTAGTCAATAGAACTTACCGCACTCAAATCAAACTGTCATGTCGGCCTCAAACATAGACTGTTACTGACTCATTCTATCTGTCAGACTACAACTTTCACTGCGGACCACAAGACCTGCTCAAAATCACATCAAAGACTCCTTAGACATCACAGATCATACCTTCAGAACCGTAGAACATAATATCAACATGCGGCAAAATACAGACTGCTGAAACATAGACTCTGTCATAGCTAGTTACTGTCAGACCATGTAGCGATACTCAGTGGCTTATAACTGTCTTTCTGGTGGACCTCAGACTCTGCAACTCTGGATTTAGACACTTCATACAAGTGTTTACAACACCTCAAAACCGCATAACTAAATATTTAACACTGGAGGAATGCGGACCAAAACAAATGTGTGTTCTGCTTTAATTGGCACTGTATTATGTTCTGCCGGACTTAGGCCATTTGAAGATATACTTCCGGAACTGATCAAAAGCTAAAACCTTAGATATAAGATCATTTGAGAGTTAGGAACATCATACTAGAACCATGGTACTTGGTCTTCAACTGTGGACCAATGCCAATCCAAACACTGTCTCTCTGTTGTTGTCTCTGTACACTGCCAACACTTGGCCAAAATGACTAAGTCTTCTTCATCGGACCAAAATCTTTGTTCCAACCTAGTTCCTTTTCTTGTTGCCATCAATGACAACACCTTCAAACATCATGCACAATCATACTTCATCATACCAGCAGTGTCTCTCTCAATGATGTTTGCCAAGTTGCCAACAGTATGGACGGGAGTTCCTGAAGCTATTGGGCCAAGTGGTGGTATTGACAGGTGTTCATGAAACCCTTGGGCCTGCTCCCCAATGTGGTATTGGGCTAGGTGGTGGTATTGGTGGGTGTCCATGAAACCCCTAGGCCTAGTTGTGAAGGGAATAGTTTTCTAGCGCCCTAATATGATTATCCCCCATCCTGTAGGGTTGATGATTAGGTTAGATTAAGGATTGGGGCTTGATATAGTAATCACCGAATATATTATGAATAGTAATTAGTCCCTAGTTTGGATGATCTGATTTAGGGTATAATAAGTATGTTGAAGACATTACAAATAACGCTATGAACTGATTATTATCTAATTTATTGATCTTTAATATTTCTAATGTCCCTTTCTAGTGATCTAATCGTGTACAAGTAGAGAAAACAAGAATATCCTAAAAGGGGACATTACATTTGGCTATGGCGAATTTGTTGTTGGACTTGGGGCATACGTGTGGACGGAGGTGTCTTTGATGTGGTTCAAACTGAGTTGTACTTTGTTGTTGTCGGACATTGCGGGGTCTTGATTCACGACGATAAGATGTGGTTCATCAATCTGAGTTATATTTTAACTGCCATCTTGATCATTTTCATGTTGCTAAGAAACGAGAACTGTGTTTGCAGCGTGTGGTTGAAGAGTTAGTGAAAGGGATGAAGGTGATGTTGCCCACGGATGCTATTCCAACTTTCTTAGAGTGCTATGATGGTGAAGACTCGGATGATGTTGAGGTGGTGGCTCTGCTTGTTAATGTTGTTTCTTGTGATAAGTGTAAGGGGGTAATGGCGGGGTGCTTGGGGCATATGTAATTTGCCTTGGTCCCCATTTATTTGTTTGTGTCATGGTAGACTAGTTATGTTTTGCCTTTTTGGTTGTTTGGGTAGGCTGCTTGTTGAAATAGTATGTTGATGGGGATATATTATGTTATTTTAGTTTGGTTTGGGATAGTTTGTGCTATGTTCAGTTGTTTAAGCAGACTTTTGTTGACTATTTTGGTCGACCTCTCATCGATTATGTAGTTGGATTGTGATGTATATGATAATTAATGACTGTGGACTTGGTTGTTGTAATGACACCAACATCCTGGGGCTTTTGCCCATTTTTTTTCTTTGGCTCCTAGGCCTTACTAGGTATATTATTAAAAAAAAAAATTATCTATTAATTATAGTAAATATATTTATATTATATACTATATATTAAAATTTAATATATTACAAATAATTTTTTTAATATGCTATAAATATTAATACATTTAATAGTAGTAAATATATTTATATTATATACTATATATTAAAATTTAATATATTACAAATAATTTTTTTAATATGCTATAAATATTAATACATTTTTTATTATTAATATATATAAACATAATCATTATATATTATACATTATAATTTATTATTAATTATATTAAAATATTTAATATTATATATTATGTGCACCGCTGTCCCTTTGTCATCCCCAAATTTAGGTCCTTGGTCCCCCTATTTCCGAAATCCTTTCCCCCGGCCACCCATCCCCCCATTCCGAAACTTTGTGGAACTATGGTTTGAGATGACTGATTTAGGGTTGCCTAATCATTGCCTTGGTATACAAGTATGGCACAAAGATGATAGGGTACTACTTTCTCAATTTTAATATGCACATAACTGCTTGGTAAAATTTAAGATGGAAAAATGCTAAGCTGCTATCACACCAATTGAAGTGGGGATGAAATTATCTACATCTAATAATTGAGAAAATATAGATCGCTTATTATTTAGATAATTAGTGGGGAGTCTATCTATTTGACTATAACTAGACCTGACGTTACTTATGCAGGGAGTTTGGCTTCAAGGCTTATGTCATCTCCCAAAACTGTTAATTGGAAAGCAGTTAAAAGAATTATGAGATACATTAAAGGTACTTCAAATTTTGGGGTTGAATATTTTACATGTGATTATGTCTTTGACAAGGTTTACAGTATTTGATCAGGCTGGTTGTGTTGATGATCACAAATCTACTACAGGTTATGTGTTCAACCTTGGTTTAGGTGCTATTGCATGGTGTAACAAAACACAACCAACGATTGCATTGTCATCAATAGATGCAGAGTACACAACAACATTGTGCGGAGTAGTATGGTTGAGAATACTCAATGATTTGTATTTTCCACAGAATGAACCTTCTATACTGTAATTTGATAACAAAAGTACAATACAACTCACAAGGAATCCTGTCTACCATATACAAATAAAACACAGTGATTCTTCATCACCACATAAAAGAATCGATCCAAAATGATGCAATTCAACTTGTCTACTACAATACCAAAGATTAAGTTGCAGATATTTTCACCAAAGCATTCTGTGAAAGAAAGTTTATAAGGTTTAGAGACAAATTAGGGGTCAAGGAAATCATATAAATGAGTACCTAATAAGCTATAAGACCCATAGTGGCACGGGGAGGGGGATGAGCCGGGAGGGAGTCCTTTACATCTTTAGGTTAAGTTTATAGGCTATAAAGAATAAATTTAAGGCGAGGGGATGGAGGGCTGATAGATAAATAAATTTTTACTGCTGCAGCTTCACCAATGACAGCAGTGTACACCACCTGACACCTACCTCCACCGAACACCATCGACCAACATTTTTCGTATGATGTTTTGTCATGTATTGAATTTTTCTTCTATAAACATGAGATCCATCCTCTGCATCTGGTAGTTCAATTCAGTTCAGACTTTCAGTCCATTAAATCTGCCTGGGTCTAACACCAACAATCAAAACTTGTTAGTGATGCATTTTTCTAAGGTGGAGAAATCTTATGGGCCATGGTCCTAAACCTTCACATTACAGACATCAAACCCAACAGGAGATCTAAAAAGGAACTTTTAAGAAAACTAAAAGCACGAGTACTGAGAAATTATTAATGATACTAAACATACCTATGCTCAGTGAAAGTGCAAGAAAATTGGTGTCTTGAATTAGTTTTCTTAGAATTCATTAGTGCTAATGTCAGCTGACTTTATGACGATGTAAATACACTTGTATTAATGACAAGTATTTGTCAATTCCAAGTGCTTCCACCAAGTTTTAGTGCAATTTTCTCTTGTATGTCAAAAAGACCAGGTAGGAAGAGGATTTTTTTGTTGATTTGTGAGAACAGCTTGCTGTTGAATCCAGTAAATGATTTTTCTTCCTTGTTACTTCTGTAGCACTTTTGACATCATTAAACACATTCTTAACATCATTCTTTGATACATATGTCTTTTTCAGGGATAAAAAATTGCCAATTGCATATTGACTGATCTTTCCCTCCATACTACTTGCTTCTCAATCACTTATGTGAAAGTTAAATCCTTCCCACACTTTACACCTTAAGCAAGCTAATTGTAAGATAACCCAACTAGTACTAACTAAAATATTTTCTTACTTAGACAAATTTACTTGCACTTAACTCTTCAACTACTTAGACTACTTAACATCACATATGAAAAGATAACAAAGGCAACTTGCATGAATCAACTTGAAGTTGGGCACTTGTATTATTACTTGATTCAATTCAATGCAAATGTCTTATAACAATGATGATTGCCCACAATGGCATGAATATACAATCTCATTCAAATGATTACAAGAAAAGGCCTTGAAGCCTAGATGTATACAATGCTTTCAACTTCTTCACAACTAGCTCTATCTCACTAGTTGATGTAGATCACTTCAATTGAACCCAATGTCGTCAATTGGATGTCAACACCTCACAATGCCACAAGGGAGCATCACCTTGTCGGTTGAGGGAGCATAACCCCAACTCTTAAAACTCGCAGGCTTTAAGTACAAGCAGAAAACTTATCAGAGAGAAAATTCGCCAAAATATTAGATACCCAAATGAAAGAGCCTCTCCTCCTTTTATAGTGCTCCTCAAGGCAATGAAGGCACGTTTTCCAATGCACAAGAGGAACCAAGGCACGTTTTCCAAGAAGCATATCCATGGAGAATATTCCATCTGACAACTTAGTCTGAGGTGGCAACCTTGTCCAATGAGCCAGAACGGATCCCAATGCTACCACTTGGACCAACAGGAGATCAGAGACTCAGGGCGCCAAAATGATGTCACAGTTACAAGTCTCTCAAGGCTAGGCACCAACTTGAGATAGTTTCTACATGAAATTGCATCTTACTATTGCTAGGCGCCAATTGAGGGTAGTAGAGACTAGAATAGGCGCCTTAGGCCATTTGATGTTCTTTCTGTCATTGGATCAATATCTTGGCTTGATGAAGGATCTCTTAAGCAAGTTTAATCTTCTTCAACAAAATGAAAGGTCAAGTTGTGATTCTAATAGCCTTATCTAGCTTAGGCGCATTTTCAAGGTCCTAGAGTCATGAAATAGCGCCTAACCTCCTTGAAGTGAGTTCTAACTTCATCCAAGCCTTTCAAAGAGTTTCTAAGCCTTTTCCAAGTGCAACTTAGGTATCAATATGGATGATATCTCAATACCATTCCTTTAGGCGCAATATGAGCTTCCAAGGGAAGGCGCAATCGTGAGGATGGAGATGATGAAAAGTGCGCCTCATTCACAATCATGTTTTACTTGTCTTCAATGATGATTTCTTGATTCAACTTAATCCTTAGATAATACATTTTAACCTCCTTGTCAAGGCGCACTTTCATGGTTGTTTGAGCAAGAGCTAGCGCCTCAACATCTACGCGCACTTTTGGTGCTCTAGAAGCATGAACTAGCGCCTCCAATAGTAAGGCGCTCATTCGAGGTTGTTTGTTCAATAATTGGCGCCTTGTATTCTTTGGAGAATCTTTAATCCTTTGATGATCAATTTAGCCTTCCAAATCACTTCCTTGCTAAGGTGCATTTCTAGGGTTCCAGAGTCATGATCTAGTGCCTAGGTGCCCATTGGGGATTGCTTGATCAAGAAATGGCGCCTTGATCCTTAGGCGCATGTTTGATGTGGTAGGAGTGTCAACTAGCGCCTAGGTTTACTTAGACAAATTAATGATCTCCAAACTCAATTTGATACTCCTGGATGCTTAACTGGAGGTCCAACACTTTAGATGTCATTGAATTCTGCCTTCACAAGTTAGGCGCTCTTTTGAGGTTGCACAGAGGCCCAAGGGCGCCTAAGACAATTGCTCAATTCACTTAGTCAAAATCATCTTGGGAACCCATCAATCCTTTCCTACCAAGGCGCCTTGTTTGGTATGATAGATGTGTCTCATAACATGATGTATCTAAGCTAGGCGCCATTTGAGGCTGGAGGAGAGAGAAAGTGTGCCTAACCTCACTTAGGCAACTTCTGGTCTTCAAAACTTTGATTCAGTGTGTTGACAAAGCTTTAATGATGATATGCTTATTATTTTGCACTTCCAAATTGTAAGATACCCGACTAGTACTAACTAAAATTTTTCTTACTTAGACAAATTTACTTGCACTTAACTCTTCAACTACTTAGTCTCCTTAACAGCACATATGAAAAGATAACAAAGGCAACTTGCATGAATCAACTTGAAGTTGGGCACTTGTATTATTACTTGATTCAATTCAATGCAAATGTCTTATTACAATGATGATTGCCCACAATGGCATGAATATACAATCTTATTCAAATGATTACAAGAAAAGGCCTTGAAGCCTAGATGTATACAATACTTTCAACTTCTTCACAACTAGCTCTATCTCACTAGTTGATGTAGATCACTTCAATTGAACCCAATGACGTCAACTGGATGTCAACACCTCACAATGCAATGAGGGAGCATCACCTTGTCAGTTGAGGGAGCATCACCCCAACTCTTGAAACTTGCAGGCCTCAAAATCATAAGCATAAAGCTTTGCAAAGAGAAAATTCACCAAAATATAAGATGTTCAAATGAATGAGAGAGTTCCTCCTTTTATAGGCCTTTCAAAGGCAATGAAGGCATGTTTTCCAAGAAGCATATTTAGGAGAATATTCCACTTGACAACTCATCCTGGGTTGGCAACCTTACCCAGAGACCTTGACACGGATCCCAATGTTATCCCTCTGACCAATGAGAATTCAAGTAGTTTAACTACCTTATCCTCTTCTAGAAACACTTAGGCGCAGTTTTAAGGTTCTTCTGACTTGGGCGCTAGATTTGGAGGATCTCATCAGGAAGTGCGCCTAAGTCATGAATCCTCGTCCTTTGATAATAGCACCTTATGAATTGAACTCCTCTTGATCCATACTCTATCATTTGATGATTTGGGATGCTCAGCTTATCACCTTGCATGGTAGGCGCACATTTGGAGGATTTGCAGTGGATTTGGTGCCTAGAGATGGATTTGACACTTTTCCACAAACTTATGTAACAGATGAAACTTCTAAGTGTTGGATTGACTCCTTTGGAGAGAGCGCCCAACAATTGCACCCCTTGAAGATGTCTCCTCTCTAGCTAGGCACACTTTCTGTTAGTTCATCTAGGAATTTGCGCCTTGAATCCAATTCATCATCATTCCAAAGTCATTTGTAAGCAGCTTGGCTTCTAGGAGATATAATCTTGTTCCCTGATGAAGCGCCTTGCATTCCAACTAGTCTTGAGACCTTATTTCCTCCTTAGGCACATATTTGGGTAGTTTCAACTTAGAATCTGTGCCTAGTCTTGAGTTGTCCAATCTTCCTTAAGTCGCTCACACTTGGAGTCTTTGTGATCAAACAAAACACTTATCTTACCAAGCGCCCTGGCTTTTTGAGGAGTTTGGAGATCATTTACCCTCTTAGGCGCATCTTCAAGGTCACGGAGTCTTGTTTTGGCGCCTTGATGTTCTTGGGCGCACTTGGAGTGTTGCAGAGTGTCATATTGGCGCCTAGGGTCATATATTCTTGACAAGGCAATATACTTTGATGAGTACTCCAATTAGAAACCTTCAACTCAATATCTATCATCATTCATGATAGACGCTCAAAAGGATGTTTCTTGACTCACGCACTTGGAGTCTTTGTGATCAAACAAAACACTTATCTTACCAAGCGCCCTGGCTTTTTGAGGAGTTTGGAGATCATTTACCCTCTTAGGCGCATCTTCAAGGTCATGGAGTCTTGTTTTGGCGCCTTGATGTTCTTGGGCGCACTCGGAGTGTTGCAGAGTGTCATATTGGCGCCTAGGGTCATATAGTCTTGACAAGGCAATATACTTTGATGAGTACTCCAATTAGAAACCTTCAACTCAATATCTATCATCATCCATGATAGACGCTCAAAAGGATGTTTCTTGACTCAATGTGCACCTAACAACCAAGACATGATCATTTCATCTTTCTACTTGATCTTCATTGAGGATGAGACTCACTTGATCTACTTGGAGGAGCCCTGTGCTTGTTTGAAATGCAATCTTGATGCTCAGAGTCTAGGCGCACTTTTGGGAATTCTGATGTAGAATGTGCGCCTAGGCTATACCTAGCCATTTTCCCTCGACACTTCCAATGCATTATGGTTCTAGAAGTTGATATCTCCTCCAAAGGTAGCGCCACCCTTTTGGGGGCATTGAAACCCTTGTTCCAAGCTAGGCGCACATCTAGACTTGTCAGAGTGACATTTACACCTAGGCATGAAAACCTCATTATACCTTACTCAAGTTCATCTCTGATCTAGGCGCTTGATTGGAAGAACCCATTCAGGTGGAGCGCCTCTTGTTGAAACCTCAACTTCAATGCCAGAAGTGACTCTAGAAGCTAGGCGCCAAAATTGGTGTGTTCTGCCAAAATGGGCGCCTTGCTCATGACTTCAAAACTCCTTGATTGTACCTGCAAGATAATACCCAGAGTTAGTCAAAACCCAATTCATTCCCTTATCATTCAAAATTAGCCTCCGGGAATGAGGAATAGGCTAATCCATTCTTCACTTGGTGTTCAAGCCGGAAATGGGGACATGACAATCTCCCCTTCTCGGGATTGCTTGTCCTCAAGCAATTGAAGGTTAGGATGCTCCAGAATCTTTTCACCTTCCCAAGTAGCATCCTTCATCTGCAACCCTTTCCATTTCACCAAATATTCCCTTATGCTTCGGTTGCGCAATTTCTTTTCCCTCATATCTACCACACTCTCAGGTTCAAGTGCAAGCATTCCTTCTTCATCAAGTGGTGGTAGTACATTAGATGAAACCATATGTTGTCCCAGTGCCTTCTTGAGACACGACACATGAAACACATTGTGTATGCGGCTTCCTGCTAGCAAGTCAAGTTCATATGCCACTTCCCCTACTTTTCTCAACACCTTGTAGGGTCCGTAGAACCTGGGTTTCAATTTCTCCGCACCTGACTTCAAAGTACTCTGTCTATATGGCTGTAGGCGCAGAAACACCATGTCACCTACTTCAAAGCTCTGTTCAACTCGGTGTTTGTCGGCATACAACTTTTGCTGGTTTTGAGCTCTTTGCAAATTGTCTTGAAGGACTCTCAAAATGTCTTGAGTATCCTTCATCAATTCTCTTGCTCGAGGAGCTCTACTATCATCCAGTGCCAGATCAACAAATGAAACTGCATCATACCCATACAAAGCTCGAAAGGGAGTCATACCAATTGAAATGTGGAAAGTGGTGTCGTAGCAGTATTCACCCAGATGTAGCCACTTAATCCAAGCATGCTGATGATCAGATACATAGTTTCTCAAGTATCCCTCAAGCCATTTATTTACATTTTCAGTCTGTCCATCGGTTTGAGGATGATAACTAGTGCTTGGTGTCAGGTCGGTTCTAGCTAGTCGAAATAGCTCTCTCCAGAATACACTAATGAACTGGCTATATCGATCACTGACTATGGTCTTAGGAAGGCCATGTAGTCTGAAGACTTCACGAAAGAATAACTCAACTACTTACAATGCTGATGACTCAACTGGAATTGCAAAGAAGTGAGCATACTTTGTCAACCTGTCAACAACTACATAGATACAGTCTTTTCCATTCACCTTCGGAAGACCTGTGATGAAATCCATTGAGATACTCTCCCACTTTTGTTTTGGAATTGGTAGTGGTTGGAGTAATCCTGCTGGAAAAGTATGTTCTGACTTATTCTGTTGACAAGTCAGACACTCCCTGACATACTGGAGAACTTCTTCCTTTAGACCTTTCCAAGTGAACCTTTCCCTGATCTGCATGTAGGTCTTGAAGTAGCCAGGGTGTCCTGCAAGTGGAGTATCATGGTATGTCCGCAAAATTTGTTGCTTCAACTCCGATTCAGGAGTCAGATAGATTCTATCTTTGTAATAGATGATATCATCAACTACCTTGTACCTATCATCCTGAATGACTCCATCCATGATCTCACAAGCAAATTTAGATTTGGAATACTCAACAAGAAGTTGGGATTTCCAATCAGTTGAAACTTCACTTAGGGCACAGATGGCAGGTCTTCTAGACAAGGCATCTGCAACAATATTCTTCTTACCTTTCACATATTCAATATCAAAATCATATGCCTGTATCTTAGTAACCCACTTCTGTTGTCGTTCGTTCAGATCCTTTTGCCCTAGGAAGTATTTCAAATTGTTGTGATCAGTTCTGACCACAAACTTAGATCCAACTAGATACTGGCGGAACTTAGCCAAAGCATGCATGATAGCCAGCATCTCTTTATCATATGTCGAATACAGCCTTTCTGTGTCCTTCAACTTCCTACTTTCGAACACAATTGGATGATGATCCTGCATCAATACTGCCCCAATGCCTTCTCCAGAAGCATCACACTCCAGCACAAAGGATTTCGTGAAATCCGACAGAGCCAACACTGGTGTTGTACTCATCACCTCCTTCAATTTTTCAAAGGCTGCTTGAGCTTCCATCGACCAAATGAAAGCCCCTTTCTTTGTTAGATTCGTCAAGGGTGCAGAGAGCTGCGAAAATCCCTTAACAAATCTTCTATAGTAGCTGCAGAGGCCAAGGAAACCTCTCAATTCAGAAACGTTCCTGGGTACTGGCCAATTGTGAATGGCTTCAATCTTTTCTTCTTGAACTTTCATGCCATTAGCTCCAATCACATGACCTAGGTATAGTATCTCCTTTAGTCCAAAGTCACACTTAGACATCTTTGCATACAAAGATTGTTTGTCCATGATGTTCAAAACCTCGTCCAAGTGTTGGAGATGTTCTTCCTATGTCTTGTTGTAAATCAAAATGTTGTCGAAGAAAGCCAACAGGTACTTCCTCAACTGTTTGTTAAAAACATGATTCATGCAGGACTGGAAAGTAGCTGGTGCATTTGTAAACTCAAACGGTATCACCAAGAATTCATAGTGTCCATAATGACATCTGAATGCTGTCTTTGGAATGTCTCCTTCACAAACACGAATTTGATGGTAACCAGATCGAAGATCTATCTTTGAGAAATAGATTGCTCCATGCAACTCATCTAGTAGTTCGTCAATCCTAGGTATGGGATACCTATTCTTGATAGTCTTCTGGTTCAATGCTCGATAATCAATGCACATTCGCATTGTTCCATCCTTCTTCACAAGCACTATTGATGATGCAAATGGACTAGAAGATGGCCTAATGTGCCCCATATTAATCAATTCTTTGATCGTATTCTCAATCTCAATTTTGAAATGCCTTGGATGCCTGTAAGGTGCAATATTGATGGGTTTGGTTCCATCCTCCAACTCAATCACATGTTCAAAACCCCTCTCTGGAGGTCTGCCTGGAGGTATATTGCCAAACACCTTACTATGCTTATCTATCATAGCCTGAATATCCACATGATAAGGTTCTTCATTAGAGTGAAGATGATTCTCCTTGATACACACTTGTGTTGCCCATTCAATATCATTATGTCTGATCAATGCTTCCATGCGTTTGGCTGTGACAACTTTGGGATTTCCATCAGACAAGGATTATAGCTTGATCTTCCTTCCGTCATGCATGAATTCCAATTCCATCTTCTGAAAACCCTGAACTATTCTTCCCAGTGAATGTAACCAATGTACTCCAAGCACTACATCAATATGCCCAAGTCCAACTACATAGAAATCATCCTATAAAGTATAATCACCCATTTGAATTTGCAGCTGGGTCACTCTCCTTGTGCAATCCATAATGAATCCGTCTGCGACGGCTATCTTGAAACTTTGGAAGTCTTCAACTGTCAGACCTCACTTAGCTCCTAAGCCTTCATCAATGAAGTTATGAGTAGCACCACTATCAACTAGACATGTGACTCTTTGTCCTTTGATGACTCCTTTTATACGAAAAGGATGATACTTAGGCACTCCTGAAAGTGTTGTAATGGTTACTTTATCTTGTACTTCTCCCGTAGCAACATCAAGAGTAACTTGATCAGTTCCTTCTTCTTCAGCATGAATTGATTCTTCCTCACTTTGTGATTCTACTTCGCTCTCCACCTGATAACACTTCTATCAAATGAGCTTTACCTTTGCTGAGGCACCTGTGTCCTGGTTCCCAAGATTGCTTGCATGAGAAACAAAGCTTCTTTCTCCTGAGCTCATCTCTTTCAACAGCTGTTTTGTCTTGAAATTTCTTTGGTGGAAATGACTGTCTTCTTTGAGTTGAACTAACTCCTTTGTAAAACTTCTTTTTAGGTGTATAGGCAGGAGTAATGTCAAGATCAAGAGCAAAGTCAATTGCTTCTTCCAAGTTTGTTGGCCTTTGTACCTTTACCAATGGCTTAATCTGACTGTTCAATCCCTCAATGAACAACATAGTGATTTTTCGGTCAGTCATGTCAAGTACCATCACCGCTATCTTCTGGAACTCATTTACATACTGCACCATCCTTCCTTCTTGCTTAAGTTGGGCTAGTTCGCGATAGTACACTTCAGTGTCTTTTCTATCAAACCTTTGAATCAACTTGGTTACAAACTCATCATAGGAATCTATCCTATCATGATGTTGAGAGACTAGGCCATGATGCCACCATTCATAAGCCAACCCTTCGAGATGCATTGTAGCAAAATGAATCGCCTTCTTTTCTGTCAAAGGCTTAAGAGACAGGTATGTATCCAGCTTGTTCACCCAAGCTCTAGCACTGAGCTTACCACTTCCATCAAAGGTAGGAATGGGAACTCGATTCAAGGCTTCTTTATACTCCTTTGTATCATCATCCCTTCTAGGACGAAAGCCTCTAGCTCTACCACACCTGTCCCTATCTTCCCTCTTCTGTCGGCAATATTCATTGAAAGACATCATTTCCCGAACACGATTTGGTAATCTGGCATAGAGGTCTGCAAAGAGTGCTACTTCATCTTCAAAGTTATTTTGCTCACCCTCATCAAACTCTTCATCAGCTTCATTGCCTTGTTCAGGTGGTGGTGGAAGGAAAGTAGGTCTTATAGGCCTATCAACAGTAGGAGTCCGTGTGTGAACTCTTCTGCCTATTGCACTAGCAGCATCATCATCATCATGCCGCTCTTGTCTAGCTTCATCTCTAGAACCTTGTCCAGCTACTTCACCTTGATTCATGTTTTGAAGGGATTGTAGGACTTGTTGCAATATTTGAGCTGTTTGTTGTTGTCCATTAGCAATGTTCCTGAACATCTCCCTTGCTTCACGTTCATTATCACCAGGTGGACTTCTACTTCTTCTTTCACCCATGTTAGCCTGTCTAGTTGCAATTGCTCCTGAAAGAGTATCTTGTTGTGGGTAAGGATGAGTCCACTGGAACTGCCTTCTTTGATCACGCACAATGTGTCTCCTTGTTCTATCACTTTGTTGATCACCTTCTTGCATTACTCAAAGGTTGGCAGGATTTTAGCTCTGATACCACTGTAAGATACTCAACTAGTACTAACTAAAATTTTTCTTACTTAGACAAATTTACTTGCACTTAACTCTTCAACTACTTAGTCTCCTTAACATCACATATGAAAAGATAACAAAGGCAACTTGCATGAATCAACTTGAAGTTGGGCACTTGTATTATTACTTGATTCAATTCAATGCAAATGTCTTATTACAATGATTATTGCCCACAATGGCATGACTATACAATCTCATTCAAATGATTACAAGAAAAGGCCTTAAAACCTAGATGTATACAATACTTTCAACTTCTTCACAACTAGCTCTATCTCACTAGTTGATGTAGATCACTTCAATTGAACTCAATGACGTCAACTGGATGTCAACACCTCACAATGCACAAGGGAGCATCACCTTGTCAGTTGAGGGAGCATCACCCCAACTCTTGAAACTTGCAGGCCTTAAGATCATAAGCATAAAGCTTTGCAGAGAGAAAATTCGCCAAAAGATAAGATGTTCAAATGAATGAGAGAGCTCCTCCTTTTGTAGGCCTTCCAAAGGCAATGAAGGCACGTTTTCCAAGAAGCATATTTAGGAGAATATTCCACTTGACAACTCATCCTGAGTTGGCAACCTTACCCAAAGACCTTGACACGGATCCCATTGTTATCCCTCTGACCAATGAGAATTCAAGTAGTGTAACTACCTTATCCTCTTCTAGAAACACTTAGGCGCAGTTTTAAGGTTCTTTTGACTTGGGCGCCAGATTTGGAGGATCTCATCAGGAAGTGCGCCTAAGTCATGAATCCTCATCCTTTGATAATACCACCTTATGAATTGAACTCCTCTAGATCCATACTCTATCATTTGATGATTTGGGATGCTCAGCTTATCACCTTGCATGGTAGGCGCACATTTGGAGGATTTGCAGTGGATTTGGCGCCTAGAGATGGATTTGACACTTTTCCACAAACTTATGTAATAGATGAAACTTCTAAGTGTTGGATTGACTCCTTTGGAGAGAGCGCCCAACAATTGCACCCCTTGAAGATGTCTCCTCTTTAGCTAGGCGCACTTTTTGTCAGTTTGTCTGGGAATTTGCGCCTTGAATCCAATTCATCATCATTCCAAAGTCATTTGTAAGCAACTTGGCTTCTATGAGATATAATCTTGTTCCCTGATGAAGCGCCTTGCATTCCAACTAGTCTTGAGACCTTATTTCCTCCTTAGGTGCATATTTGGGTAGTTTCAACTTGGAATTTGCGCCTAGTCTTGAGTTGTCCAATCTTCCTTAAGGACACTCACACTTGGAGTCTTTGTGATCAAACAAAACACTTATCTTACCAAGCGCCCTGGCTTTTTGAGGAGTTTGGAGATCATTTACCCTCTTAGGCGCATCTTCAAGGTCATGGAGTCTTGTTTTGGCACCTTGATGTTCTTGGGCGCACTTGGAGTGTTGCAGAGTGTCATATTGGCGCCTAGGGTCATATCTTCTTGACAAGGCAATATACTTTGATGAGTACTCCAATTAGAAACCTTCAACTCAATATCTATCATCATCCATGATAGACGCTCAAAAGGATGTTTCTTGACTCAATGTGCGCCTAACAACCAAGACATGATCATTTCATCTTTCTACTTGATCTTCATTGAGGATGAGACTCACTTGATCTACTTGGAGGAGCCCTGTGCTTGTTTGAAATGCAATCTTGATGCTCAGAGTCTAGGCGCACTTTTGGGAATTCTGATGTAGAATGTGCGCCTAGGCTATACTTAGCCATTTTCCCTCTACACTTCCAATGCATTATGGTTCTAGAAGTTGATATCTCCTCCAAAGGTAGCACAACCCTTCTGGAGACATTGAAACCCTTGTTCCAAGCTAGGCGCACATCTAGACTTGTCAGAGTGACATTTGCGCCTAGGCATGAAAACCTCATTATACCTTACTCAAGTTCATCTCTGATCTAGGCGCTTGGTTGGAAGAACCCATTCAGGTGGAGCGCCTCCTATTGAAACCTCAACTTCAATGCCAGAAGTGACTCTATAAGCTAGGCGCCAGAATGGGTGTGTTCTGCCAAAATGGGCGCCTTGTTCATGACTTAGTGGATTATGACTTCAAAACTCCTTGATTGTACCTGCAAGATAACACCCAGAGTTAGTCAAAACCCAATTCATTCCCTTATCATTCAGAATTAGCCTCCGGGAATGAGGAATAGGCTAATCCATTCTTCACTTGGTGTTCAAGCCGGAAATGGGGACATGAGACAAACCTTGATAGAGGACTCCAAATCCTTAGGTGCTCATTTGGTACTGGACAGATACAAGATGCACCTTGGCTTTAGGAGTGAAGATCCTGCTTACTTGGCTTCTAGACTTAGCCAATTTTGCCAGTTTTGTCACAAGTTGATAGCTTTTGACTTTGTACCTGCAAAACAACACATTCAGTTAGTCAAAAACCAGGCTCATTCCCTTATCTTACGTATTAGCCCACCAGGAATGATGAATAGGCTAATTTGGGTTCATGATTAACTCATGCCGGAAATGGGGACATGACAGTTTCCCCTTCCCGGGATTGCTTGTCCTCAAGCAATCGAAGGTTTAGGATGCTCAAGAATCTTCTCTTCCTCCCATGTAGCGTCATCCATCGGCAACCCTTTCCACTTCACCAAATATTCCCTTATGCTTCGGTTGTGCAATTTCTTTTCCCTCATATCCACCACACTTTCAGGTTCAAGTGCAAGCATTCCTTCTTCATCTAGTGGTGGCAATTCTTCCGATGAAACCACATGTTGCCCTAGTGCCTTCTTGAGACACGACACATGAAACACATTGTGTATGCGACTTTCTGCTGGTAGATCAAGTTCATATTCCACTTCCCCGACTCTTCTCAACACCTTGTAGGGTCCATAGAACCTGGGTTTCAACTTCTCAGCTCCTGTCTTCTTCAAAGAACTTTGCCTATAAGGTTGAAGACGCAAAAACACCATATCACCAACTTCAAAACTACGTTCAACCTGGTGTTTGTCGGCATACAATTTCTGTTGATTTTGAGCCCTTTGTAAGTTGTCCTTAAGTACTCGCAAGATGTCTTGCATATCTTGCATCAATTCTTTAGCTCGAGGAGCTCGACTGTCATCCAATCCCAAATCAACAAAAGAAACTGCATCATACCCATACAATGCATGAAAAGGAGACATGCCAATTGACATGTGGAAAGTGGTGTTGTAGCAGTATTCTCCAAGATGTAACCACTTTATGCAAGCACGCTGATGATCAGATACATAATTTCTCAAGTATCCCTCAAGCCATTTATTGACAATTTCAGTTTGCCCATCAGTTTGACGATGATAGCTTGTGCTTGGTGTTAAGTCAGTACCTACTAGTCGAAATAGCTCTCTCCAGAACACACTGATGAACGGGCTATCTCGATCACTGACTATGGTTTTAGGAAGGCCATGTAGTCTGAAGACTACACGAAAGAATAACTCAGCTACTTGCAATGCTGATGACTCAACTGGAATTGCAAAGAAGTGAGCATACTTTGTCAACCTGGCAACAACTACATAGATACAGCCTTTTCCATTCACCTTCGGAAGACCTGTGATAAAATCCATAGAGATACTCTCCCACTTTTGTTCTAGAATTGGCAGTGGTTGGAGTAATCCTGCTGGAAAAGTATGTTCTGACTTGTTTTGCTGTCAAGTCAAACACTCCCTGACACATTGCAAAACATCTTCCTTCAAACCTTTCCAGGTGAATCTTTCTCTGATTTGTCTGTAGGTTTTGAAATAGCCAGGGTGTCCTGCAAGAGGAGTATCATGATATGCTTTCAAAATTTGCCTTTTAAGCTCAGATTCAGGTGTTAGAAAAATTCTTTGTAATAGATGATGTCATCAACCACTTTGGATCTATCATCCTGAATGATTCCATCCATGATTTCACAAGCAAATTTTGACTTGGAGTACTCAACCAGAAGCTGAGACTTCCAATCAACCGAAATTTCACTCAGGGCACAAATGGCAGGTTTCCTAGACAAGGCATTGGCCACCACATTCTTCTTGCCTTTCACATACTCAATGTCAAAATCATATGCGTGTATCTTTGTAACCCACTTCTGTTGTCTTTCATTCAGATCCTTCTGCCCTAGGAAGTACTTCAAACTATTGTGATCAGTCCTGACCACAAACTTAGATCCAACTAGATACTGGCGGAACTTAGCCAAAGCATGCATGATGGCCAGCATCTCTTTATCATATGTCGAATACAGCCTTTCTGTGTCCTTCAACTTCCTACTTTCGAACACAATTGGATGTTGATCCTGCATCAACATTGCCCTAATGCCTTCTCCAGAAGCATCACATTCCAACACAAAGGGTTTAGTGAAATCCGACAGAGCCAGCATTGGTGTTGTACTCATCACCTCCTTCAATTTTTCAAAGGCTGCTTGAGCTTCCATCGACCAAATGAAATCTCCTTTCTTTGTTAGATTTGTTAAGGGTGGGTGTAGAAAGCTGTGAGAATCCCTTAACAAACCTTCTGTAGTAGCTACACAAGCCAAGGAAACTCCTTAATTCAGATACATTCCTGGGTACTGGCTAGTTACGAATAGCTTCCATCTTTTATTCCTGAACTTTCACCCCATTAGCTCCAATAACATGCCCCAGGTACAGGATTTTCTTCATGCCAAAATCACACTTAGATATTTTGGCATACAATGATTGTGATTCCATGACTTCTAGTACTTCATCCAGATGTTGGAGGTGTTCCTCCCATGTCTTACTATATATCAAAATATCATCAAAGAATACTAACAGAAACTTACGCAACTACTTGTTGGAAACATGATTCATACAAGACTGGAATGTAGCAGGCACGTTAGTTAGACCTAAAGGCATTACCAGGAATTCATAATGCCCGTAGTGACATCTGAAAGCTGTCTTTGGGATGTCTTCTTCACGAACACGGATTTGATGATATCCTAATCGAAGATCAATCTTTGAGAAGAATACAGCTCCATGCAATTCATCAAGTAACTCATCAATTCTAGGTATTGGATACCTATTCTTGATAGTCTTTTGATTCAATGCGCGATAGTCAATACACATCCGCATTGTTCCATCCTTCTTCTTCACAAGCACCACTGATGATGTGAATGGACTAGATGAAGGTCTAATATGTCCCATCTCCAGCAAATCTTTGATTGCATTCTCAATCTCAATCTTAAAGTGTCGGGGATGTCTGTAAGTTGTGATGTTGATGGGTTTGGTCCCATCCTCCAACTCAATCACATGTTCAAAACCCCTCTCTGGAGGTCTGCCTAGAGGTATATTGCCAAACTCCTTACTATGCTTATCTATCATAGCCTGAATATCCACATGATAAGGTCCTTCATTAGAGTGAAGATGATTCTCCTTGATACACACTTGTGCTGCCCATTCAATATCATTATGTCTGATCAATGCTTCCATGCGTTTGGCTGTGACAACTTTGGGATTTCCATCAGATAATGATTTCAGCTTGATCTTTCTTCCGTCATGCATGAATTCCAATTCCATCTTCTGAAAATCTTGAACTATTCTTCCAAGCGAATGTAACCATTGAACTCCAAGGACTACATCAATATGCCCAAGTCCAACTACATAGAAATCATCCTGTAAAGTATAATCACCCATTTGAATTTGCAGCTGGGTCACTCTCCTTGTGCAATCCATAATGAATCTGTCTGCGACTGCTATCTTGAAACCTTCGAAGTCTTCAACTGTCAGACCTCGCTTAGCTGCTAAGCCTTCATCAATGAAGTTATGAGTAGCACCACTATCAACTAGACATGTGACTTTTTGTCCTTTGATGACTCCTTTTATACGAAAAGCATGATACTTAGGCACTCTTGAAGTGTTGCAATGGTTACTTTATCTTGTACTTCTCCCGTAGCAACATCAAGAGTAACTTGATCAGTTTCTTCTTCATCATGAATTGATTCTTCCTCGCTTTGTGATTCTTCCTCACTCTCTTCACCTGATAACACTTCTATCAAATGAGCTTTACCTTTGCCAAGGCACCTGTGTCTTGGTTCCCAAGGTTGCTTGCATGAGAAACAAAGCTTCTTTCTCCTGAGTTCATCTCTTTTAACAGCTGTTATGTCTTGAAACTTCTTTGGTGGAAATGACTGTCTTCTTTGAGTTGAACTAACTCCTTTGTAAAACTTCTTCTTAGATGTATAGGCAGGAGTAATGTCAAGATCAAGAGCAAAGTCAATTGCTTCTTCCAAGTTTGCTGGCCTTTGTACCTTTACCAATGGCTTAATTTGACTGTTCAATCCCTCAATGAACAACATAGTGATTCTTCGGTCAGTCATGTCAGGTACCATCACCGCTATCTTCTGAAACTCATTTACATACTGCACAACCCTTCCTTCTTGCTTGAGTTGGGCTAGTTCGCGATAGTACACTTCAGTGTCTTTCCTATCAAACCTTTGAATCAACTTGGTTACAAACTCATCATAGGAATCGATCCTATCATGATGTTGAGAGACTAGGCCATGATGCCACCATTCATAAGCCAACCCTTCAAGGTGCATTGTAGAAAAGTGAATCGCCTTCTTTTCTGTCAAAGGCTTAAGAGAAAGGTATGTATCCAGCTTGTTCACCCAAGCTCTAGCACTGAGCTTACCACTTCCATCAAAGGTAGGAATAGGAACTCGATTCAAGGCTTCTTTATACTCCTTTGTATCATCATCCCTTCTAGGACGAAAGCCTCTAGCTCTACCATGCTTGTCCCTATCTTCCCTCTTCTGTTGGCAATATTCATTGAAAAACATCATTTCCCGAACACGATCTGGTAATCTGGCATAGAGATCTGCAAAGAGTGCTACTTCATCTTCAAAGTTATTCTGCTCTCCCTCATCAAACTCTTCATCAGCTTCATTGCCTCATTCAGGGGGTGGTGGAAGGAAAGTAGGTCTAATAGGCCTATCAATTGTAGGAGTCCGTGTGCGAATTCTTCTACTTGTTGCACTAGCAACATCATCATCATCATGCCGCTCTTGTCTAGCTGCTTCACCTTGTTGACCGCCTACTTCTTGACTCATATTCTGAAGGGATTGAAGAACTTGTTGCAATATCTACGCTGTCTGTTGTTGTCCATCAACAATGTTCCTGAACAACTCCCTTGCTTCACGTTCATTATTAACAGGTGGACTTCTACTTGTTCTTTCACCCATGTTATCCTGTCTACCTACAATTGCTCCTGAAAGAGTATCCTGTTGTGGGTAAGGATGAGTCCACTGGAACTGTCTTCTTTGTTCATGCGCAATGTATCTCCTTGTTCTATCACTTTGTTGATCACCTTCTTGCATGAAAACCCCAAAGGCTGGCAGGATTCTAGCTTTGATACCACTGTAAGATACCCAACTAGTACTAACTAAAATATTTTCTTACTTAGACAAATTTACTTGCACTTAACTCTTCAACTACTTAGTCTACTTAACATCACATATGAAAAGATAACAGAGGCAACTTGTATGAATCAACTTGAAGTTGGGCATTTGTATTATTACTTGATTCAACTCAATGCAAATGTCTTATTACAATGATGATTGCCCACAATGGCATGAATATACAATCTCATTCAAATGATTACAAGAAAAGGCCTTGAAGCCTAAATGTATACAATGCTTTTAACTTCTTCACAACTAGCTCTATCTCACTAGTTGATGTAGATCACTTCAATTGAACCCAATGATGTCAACTGGATGTCAACACCTCACAATGCAACAAGGGAGCATCACCTTGTCGGTTTAGGGAGCATCACCCCAACTCTTAAAACTCGCAGGCTTTAAGTACAAGCACAAAGCTTATCAGAGAGAAAATTCGCCAAATTATCAGATACCCAAATGAGAGAGCCACTCCTTTTATAGTGCTCAAGGCAATGAAGGCACGTTTTCTAATGCACAAGAGGAACCAAGGCACGTTTTCCAAGAAGCATATCCATGGAGAATATTCCATCTGACAACTCAGTCTGAGGTGGCAACCTTATCCAATGAGCCAGAACGGATCCCAATGCTACCACTTGGACCAATAGGAGATCAGAGACTCATGGCGCCAAAATGATGTCACAGTTACAAGTCTCTCAAGGCTAGGCGCCAACTTGAGATAGTTTCTACATGAAATTGCGCCTTACTATTGCTAGGCACCAATTGAGGGTATTAGAGACTAGAACAGGCGCCTAAGGCCTTTTGATGTTCTTTCTGTCATTGGATCAATATCTTGGCTTGATGAAGGATCCCTTAAGCAAGTTTGATCTTCTTCAACAAAATGAAAGGTCAAGTTGTGATTCTAATAGCCTTATCTAGCTTAGGCGCATTTTCAAGGTCCTAGAGTCATGAAATAGCGCCTAAACTCATTGAAGTGAGTTCTAACTTCATTCAAGCCTTTCAAAGAGTTTCTAAGCCTTTTCCAAGTGCAACTTAGGTATCAATATGGATGATATCTCAATACCATTCCTTTAGGCACAATATGAGCTTCCAAGGGAAGGCGCAATCGTGAGGTTGGAGATGATGAAAAGTGCGCCTCATTCACAATCATGTTTTACTTGTCTTCAATGATGATTTCTTGATTCAACTTAATCCTTAGATAATACATTTTAACCTCCTTGTCAAGGCGCACTTTCATGGTTGTTTGAGCAAGAGCTAGCGCCTCAACATCTAGGCGCACTTTTGGTGCTCTAGAAGCATGAACTAGCGCCTCAAATAGTAAGGCGCTTATTCTAGGTTGTTTGTTCAATAATTGGCGCCTTGTATTCTTTGGAGAATCTTTAATCCTTTGATGATCAATTTAGCCTTCCAAATCACTTCCTTGCTAAGGCGCATTTCTAGGGTTCCAGAGTCATGATCTAGCGCCTAGGCGCCCATTGAGGATTGCTTGATCAAGAAATGGCGCCTTGATCCTTAGGCGCATGTTTGATGTGGTAGGAGTGTCAACTAGCGCCTAGGTTTACTTAGACAAATTAATGATCTCCAAACTCAATTTGATACTCCTGGATGCTTAACTGGAGGTCCAACACTTTAGATGTCATTGAATTCTGCCTTCACAAGTTAGGCGCTCTTTTGAGGTTGCACAGAGGCCCAAGGGCGCCTAAGACAATTGCTCAATTCACTTAAGTCAAAATCATCTTGGGAACCCATCAATCCTTTCCTACCAAGGTCCTTTTTTGGTATGATAGATGTGCCTCATAACATGATGTATCTAAGCTAGGCACCATTTGAGGCTAGAGGAGAGAGAAAGTGCGCCTAACCTCACTTAGGCAACTTCTGGTCTTCAAAACCTTGATTCAGTGTGTTGACAAGCTTTAATGATGATATGCTTATTATTTTGCACTTCCAAACCTTGATAGAGGACTCCAAATCCTTAGGCGCTCATTTGATACTGGACAGATAGAAGATGCACCTTGGCTTTAGGAGTGAAGGTCCTGCTTACTTGGCTTCCAGACTTAGCCAATTTTGCCAGTTTTGTCACAAGTTGATAGCTTTTGACTTTGTACCTGCAAAACAACACATTCAGTTAGTCAAAAACCAGGCTCATTCCCTTATCTTACGTATTAGCCCACCGGGAATGATGAATAGGCTAATCTGGGTTCATGATTGACTCATGCCGGAAACGGGTACATGACACTAATTGTAGTGAGAATACCTAAATGGGATTTAGTCAAGGTTGAATATGTAATGGTATTAGTTATTGTTGGTGTAATTCAAAATCTAGGTTATTTGCACTTCTGTTATAGACTAGAGATTATTGTGTTGGATTTACTGAATCTGTTCAGATGGAGGGAACATTGTTATAGACTCACTAAGAGAATATTTTTACTATCTTATAATTTTAGATTTATGCACAAAGTGATGCTTTATACCTGGCTGACACTAATAGATAGAAGTGTGACCAATATTGAGTACTAGCGTTGAAAACCAATCTTATTACTTTTTTGATCATTAAATGTCTGCTGTTTAGACATGAAGTTGGTCATGTGTTTATCTTAGCGAAGGTTTTTAAAGTGAACCCATTAGAATGCCATTTACTATTCCAGGATAAATATTATCTAACCACATTTAATAGAAAAAGAAAACGAGCATATGTTGTTCATAAAGAAGCTGCTACTTCAAAAAGGTCAGTTAGCTCGTTATGCCACATTTGTTCAGCAAAGCGGTGCTGTATGGATATCAAGACATATGGCCGGAAGAATTTCTGGATTTACAAAAGAAGCTGCTACTTCACTGTCAGTCATAGATAGTTGTGTGGTTGGTATTGAGTACTAATGTTGAGAAACAATCTTATTACCTTCTCCATCATTAAATGCCAGCTGTTTAGAAATGAAGTTGGTCATGTACTGTATTGAATTTTAATGTTTGATCTTGGTGAAAGTTTTTGTAGTGAAACCATTACAATGCCATATACTATTACAGGATAAAAATTACCTCATCACATTCAATAGAAGAAGAAAACGAGCATATGTTGTTCTTAAAGCAGCTGCTACTTCAGAGGATGCTATGGAAGGGGCTTTTCAGGTACACCTACAACATGAGTTACTTTTTTTATTAAGAACCCTAGTCATCAATTCATTTCAATCAAATTCGATGTCATTTTCAATCTTGCAGGCATATATGCTGTTGCACATTCTGGACAGGGCATGTCAGAAGAGTTGTGAAACAAGTACCATTGAAAAAGTTTTTGATCATATTTTGTGTGCTATGGATGCTGAATTGCTGGCAGAAGGTGCTATTGGGTCTGCAATATTCTCAAGTTGCAAGAACTCGTGGGCTTATTATAAAGCGTTCAAGGAAAAGGCTGCAATTCAGGTAAATGCATAATGTGCAAATATGTTTTCTATATGCATTAAAATCATTTTAAAGTCTAATTTTTCCATGAACCTTTGACTTTGCAGGGTTGGATAGTTAGAGATTCCCTTCTTAATCCTGGGGGTGCAAGACTTGAAATTGCTTGAACAAATAGTTTTGTTATCCACTCAGAATCTTTAGTTTTAAGAATTTGATTTCCATAGTACAATGATCTCCCTAGTAGAGCAACAACACTAGACTTAATTTTGAGAGAGCTTTTATCACCTCTACACGTTGAACACTTTGAATTTTTAGCTTATCTGTTAAAGATATAAATTCATATCAAAATGCAATGTCATAGCTTGCCATCACCTAGAACTCAAATCTTGATGATACCTAATCATAGTACTGACCATTCATCAAAAGAGTAATGGCCTCTTGCGCTAAGTTGAGGTTCTGAACAATATATCTTTTTCTCAAAAATAGTAGCATATTCAAAAATCTTGCAATTTTTCGTCAAGGCTCATGAATTTCAAATGCTAGATCTGATGATTATTTTCTTCATAGATCCATTGAGATCACATTTGACATGCACATGATTCTCATTGAAATAGATGTACATAACAACTATAAAGCGTTGAGGTATACAAATCATAATCCAATAAAACTAAATGATTTCTTGGGCATCAATATCAAAATATATTAAAAACTTAAATCACATTGTGACAATGACAATTGTTGTTTATGAGTGTACTAACTTATTTCAACCTTCATCATTGTTTTACCAAATATATGGATTGCAACATAGGTTGTGAACTACATAATACTTGCCTCTAACATTGGGCATGTGCATGGATTTAAAGAAAGCAAAACAATGGTAAGTTTGATGCTGTTTTATGTATAATCAATGAGATTGTTGTATCTGACTGGCAGATCCACTACAGTCACCTTTAAGGACTCTCCCAAGCATGCTCATGTTGGGCCTATTACTGATAGCTGTTCCTTGAGGTCTCAATTAAATGGGGCATTAAAAAGCATGTTTCGTCATTGCCTTCTAAAGAAGAGAAATAATATCAGCTATGTTGGATGGACATCTTAAGAGTCATGTTGGATTAGTACACAAAGGAGTAGATGTAGAGGCTTTAGGCTATGGGATAGGAGCAATAGTATGTTGTTGAACTTGTGAGTGCAATTTTGGGAAAACAGGTATAGGGGGCCTGGGAGCAATTTTCCCAACCTGTATCAAGCAATTTTCAGCTCTCAAAGCTAATTCATATGCATTTGGTAAGGTAACAACACCCATAGATTGCATCATAAAAGCAATATCAGAATTTAAAGCTTTTAGAAAATATAAAAAGGCACCTTATGGAGACAGCGTGAGGAGAGTTGGAATCCTTTTTCACGTCCTCTAAAATCTGAAGTTGAAGTCAACCATCATCTCGCTGGGAGCCCTCTTTATGGTTGTCAATTGTTCCAACAGAGAAACATTATGTGCTCTTTCTCTAAACTGCTTTGTAGACTGCTTCTCGTAGCTCATCCCAATCATGTATTGAACTAGGGGTTAAACTCTTGAACCATTGAAGAGCTCTCCCTTTGAATGATGAAACCATGAGCCTAACAACCACATCTTCATGTTGAATATGGTGGACTGAACATACGTTTGATATGTCTTTGATATGTTCAGCAGGTGTAGTAGAACCATCACCCGTAAAGGATGAAATACTCTTTAGGGTTCAAGTAGGTATATCATTATGTCCAACCAGGTCTAAAGGGCTACCTCCATTGAAGGTCACAAAGGGCAGGTTTCTTGTGTCATGTCCCCATATCGATAATTTATAATTCAATCGATTATGTACTATTCATTCAATCAAAGATACGAATGACATTAAAATCAATATTAAATATATTCAAATAATAAATTAAATATTATATTATAAATATAGATATTAATTATTATTATATAATAGTTATAACTATCAATATAAATAAATAATAAATATTATTATTATTATAATTATATAATAATATAAATATAATAATAAATATATTATAAATACAAATATAATATATAATATATAAATATGGATATAAATATAAAATATAACTATAATATAATATGTAATACTATACATTATAAAGCAGTGAAGGGAATAGCCTAAGTTAGCAATTATCCTTCTAAGTTGCGATCTGCAATAGCTGCGATCACATTAAGATTAATCACAAACATTGTTAGTGAAAGAGGCGATCAATACCAAAGCTCCGATAGGAAAGAAATCATCCCATAAGACATTTGATAAGAAATAATAAAAGAAGTCGCCGATTAGAAGGGAATATCAGCACTTAGTCAAGGATAATAATTATTAGTTAATACAACCAGTGATTAGCAAAAGACAAGGGTTGCATCTCATGGAAGGGTCATGACCAACGACTAGCACACATATAAGTATGGATCAGTGGTTGGAATAAGGGCTTCAGATCTCTCATCAACCAATAATAATCATCTCATCAATCATCAAGCAAACCAACAATCCATCTCAACAAGGAATCACCAAAAAAATATTTTATTCAATCTTATCTACAACAAAAAATCACATATACCATCCAAGCATTCAGATTTCTATCAGCAATAGAATTGTTGCCAAGTGGTGAATAACTTTATATCAGCAAGGCAAAGTAGATATAGGTCTTTGCTTAAGGATTTCTAATATTGTGATAGCCTCATGAAGGCAAAACAACATCATTGTGATCTATAAGATCACTACATTTCCTTGAGGAGAGCACACCGTCAAATCGATACGATATTTCTAACTTACATATACTAAAACTAGTCTTGTCCATGATATATAAGGGATAATGCATGTCCTGCCACGTCATTAGTCTTATCTATTGCCTTATGAGGACGGGTGAGTAGTTAAGGAAGGGCGGTTTTATTAATAATTGATTCTCGCACGGTAGGTGACTCTCAAGTGGTGAAGTATGCCGGGTGAGCATGAAGCCCTTGAGCCAAGTGGTGAAGTATGACGGGCGAGCGTGAAACCCTTAGGCCTATGGCAGTGGAGAATAGTACCGGTTTATTATTAATTAGTCTTAACACGATAGGTGACTCTCAAATGGTGAAGTATGTCAGGCGAGCATGAAGCCTTTTGAGCCAAGTGGTGAGGTATGTCGGGCGAGCATGAAACCCTTGGGCCTATGGCATGAAACCCTTGGGCCTATGGCAGTGGATCATTGTTATCTAGCGTCTTAATGAGTATATATCTATCCTCCGCTAGGGTTGACGATTAGGTTAGATTAATGAGCGGGCACGGCGATAACTATTCCCAAAGTATATCATGAGGTGAAAGATGTATCAAGTATAAGTACATTAAAGTATGAAGAAATGTAAATGTTATTATGCTTTTATTCATTAATATGGATTATGAACTATGATAGTACTAATCCTAATGATTATGAAGGAATATATGTATTTGTATATGTTGTTATTGTGTTTGATTGCAAGATTCCAATTCGGAATTGCATTGTTCAAAGAAATGTTTATGTTTGAAAGATGAAACCCTAACCCTAATTGTCGAAATCCTAATTCTAGGGGACATTACAAGTGGTATTAGAGCAGTCATCCTGTGATCCTGGGAATGATAAGGACTTACATAACTCATGTGTACTCCGTATATTATATCTTACATGTATATTTCGTACCTCACGTATACTTCAACATGGATCTTCTCTCCATTGATAATCTTATTCATTGATTGTCTCCACGCTATCATATCATCATCTATTATACACTTCTACAATTGAATTTACTTCTCTGAATTTTCAAGATGATTTCATCATTCATGTCTTTCATCAACTATGACTTAGTATTGTCTTTTGCAGATGATGTTTTCTATTTGAAGTGTCAGACCAAGAACCTCACTCATCATGATATAGACAAATGTAATTTTGCTCTCATCATTCTTTCTTGATTAACACAATCATGGTTCACATTCTCAAGACCAGTATGTCCTTTGTTATCAATGTTAAGAGTTTACAACACTATATATAGTTACACTATAATAGCTAAGATAGTTTAACCATTATCATCCACAAATTGAGTTCTTGCAAATTCTAGTCTAGATATAATAATCAAAACATTATGCCTTGACTTTAGGATGTAAGTACTAGGTTCACTTTTGTCATACAACTTTGCTTTCTACTATTACTTCCATCTTTCCATTGGATTGATACAATGTGATGACCTCAACCTAACATGATCACAATTATTCAAGGTCATCCACCACTAACACAAAGTAAAGTACCGATAACTATACCCTCATAAATGTGAATAAAAACTCAATAGTTGTTAAAATTTGAGAAAGTACTAGAATGCACTAGTGTCCATGCTTGGATATTATTTCTCTTTATGATCAATACACAATTAGATAAATTTGGTATTCAATTACCTTTAACTAAAGAGCTTAGTCATCACACACAAATCTACCCATCAGGCAAAACATAATTATTATGTAGAGATCTAGCACTAGGCTATGTCCTTACAATAGACTATGTTCAATCAAGTACCTAAGGTAAAATACAATTCACCTTTGATAGCAAGGTACTCTACTATTACCCTTAGTCTTATTAGGCATGACCTTGATTTACAAATGCTAAGCAATATCAATTACTCTAGCATTTTGCATTCAAAAATTCATGTCACAATAACATCAATTAAAGTAGACACAATCACCATATCATTGTTAATACAAACTCATTAATGTCTAGAATGAGATTCAACCCAAAGGAACTCATGTAAAATTCCATCATGTGCTTCCTTTAAACCTACATAGATAGCCTTAAGTTAAATCTCTAGATTTTATTACTCAAGAATCCATAAGGTGAGCCCACAATCTCTCATGATGCCACACATTTTCTATGAGAGTCAATAAAATCCTTGGCGGCATAAACTTGTCATCTTGCACTTGGGCTCTTTGGTAAGTATGGATCAATAACATACTTTACAATTTTTAACAAACCAATCTAACAACAATTTCACTGAGTCCACACAATGTGCAATAATGAATAACACAGACCTTAATATACAGTGATGTCAAATTATACAAGAATGATTCCTTACAAATTGATCTATTAAAGAGTCTTCTTTTAAGATTAAAGTAACTTAGACAAAATCAATACCTATCAAGCTATGACAAAAAACCTATGCTAAGTTATATTGTGGGCCCATAACCCACAAATTGCAGGGTCATTCTCCGCATCATTTAGTGAATTGTGTACACATCTACAACTTGCTTAATAATCAAGGTCTCACTTAAGATCCAAACTTACCCTCTCTACAACATCATTAGATTTATCTTTCAGATTTTCATTAATATGGTTTTATTTTTAGAATCTCCAATCTTGGATCCTCAATACTCCCAAATTCTTCTTTAAAACATTGAAAAGATTTTCTTTTCTGCATTCACTTGATTAACTACATATTTAGCTATAACACTTACCCTAATCACATTGCTATTCAAAATCAATCAAAGGCTTACCAAACCTTTGTTGGTCACAAAATTCTCTTCACAACATCATATAATCAATTTCTCCTCAAGAACATGACTCTTCTCAACTTTGGGGCCAATAACATATCAAAGTAAACTACAAGAATACTAACAAAAAATTCTTCGTAGAGATTGGTGGCTTAGTTTTGATTGCTTGAGGACAAGCAATCTTGAGTTGGGAGGCCTATCATGTCCCCATATCGATAATTTATAATTCAATCGATTATGTACTATTCATTCAATCAAAGATACAAACGACATCAAAATCAATATTAAATATATTCAAATAATAAATTAAATATTATATTATAAATATAAATATTAATTATTATTATATAATAGTTATAACTATCAATCTAAATAAATAATAATAATAATAATAATTATAATTATATAATAATAAATATATTATAAATACAAATATAATATATAATATATAAATATGGATATAAATATAAAATATAACTATAATATAATATGTAATACTATACATTATAAAGCAGCGAAGGGAATAGCCTAAGTTAGCGATTATCCTTCTAAGCTGCGATCACATTAAGATTAATCACAAACATTATTAGTGAAAGAGGCGATCAATACCAAAGCTTCGATAGGAAAAAAATCATCCCATAAGATATTCAATGAGAAGTAATAAAAGAAGCCACCGATTAGAAGGGGATATCAACGCTTAGTCAAGGATAATAATAATTATTTAAGACAACCAGCGATTAGAAAAAGACAAGGGCTGCATCTCATGGAAGGGTCATGACCAATGACTAGCACACATATAAGTATGGATCGGTGGTTGGAATAAGGGCATCGGATCTCTCATCAACCAATAATAATCATCTCATCAATCATCAAGCAAACCAACAATCCATCTTAGTAAGGAATCATTAAAAAAAAAAACATGTTATTTAGTCTTATCTACAACAACAAATCACATATACCATCCAAGCATTCAAATTTCTATCAGCAATAGAATTACTGCCAAGTGGTGAATAACTTTATATCAGCAAGGCAAAGTAGATATAGATCTTTGCTTAAGGATTTCCAATATTGTGATAGCCTCGTGAAGGAAAAACATCATCATTGTGATCTATAAGATCACTACATTTCCTTGAGGAGAGCACACCGTCAAATCGGTATGATATTTCTAACTTACATATACTAAAACCAGTCTTGTCCATGATATACAAGCGATAATGCATGTCCTGCCATGTCATTAATCTTATCTATTGCCCTATGAGGACGGGTGAGTAGTTAAGGAAGGGCGGTTTTATTAATAATTGATTCTCGCATGGTAGGTGACCCTCAAGTGGTGAAGTATGCCAGGTGAGCATGGAGCCCTTGAGCTAAGTGGTGAAGTATGCCAGGCGAGCATGAAGCCCTTGAGCCAAGTGGTGAAGTATGCCGGGCAAGCATGAAACCCTTGGGCCTATGGCAGTGGAGAATAGTACCGATTTATTATTAATTAGTCTTACATGGTAGGTGACTCTCAAATGGTGAAGTATGCCGTGTGAGCATGAAGCCTTTTGAGCCAAGTGGTGAGGTATGTTGGGAGAGCATGAAACCCTTGGGCCTATGGCAATGGAGCATTGTTATCCAATGCTTTAACAAGTATATAACTATTCTCCGCTAGGGTTGACGATTAGGTTAGATTAACGACCGGGCATGATGATAGCTATTCCCAAAGTATATCATGATGCGAAAGACGTATCAAGTATAAGTACATTAAAGTATGAAGAAATGTAAATGTTATTATGCTTTTATTCATTAATATGGATTATGAACTATGATAGTACTAACCCTAATGATTATGAAGGAATATATGTATTTGTATATGTTGTTATTGTGTTTGATTGTAGGATTCCAATTCTAAATTACATTGTTCAAAGAAATGTTTATGTTTGAAAGATGAAACCCTAACCCTAATTGTCGAAATCCTAATTCTAGGGGACATTCGGGAAGGGGACATTACATCTTGGTAGAGCCATATTTAGGGTATTCAAATTTTATTCTAGGTATGTGCAAGCCCTTTCTTGAATATTGAAACCTAACATGAGGAGGTGTAGATTAAGCTCTTGGGTGAAGAGGAAGATCACTGTTATTCCTTCTTGCAGGAGACCTAGATAACCTAGTTCTTCTCCTTGAGGCAACAATAGGTAATTCAACAAATTGATAGTTATTACCTCTTGAAAAATCTCTCGTCTACACAGGGATATAACATTTGACTGATAAAAAACCAGGAGGTAGTAAGGTCGCTAGGTGCATGAAAGTGTCTACCAAACTGCAGAATACTGAGAACAACACCAATTCTTAGCTTAATTTTTAATTCGGAGTAAAGTTGGTCCCACCAGGCATGCTAGAAACTGTTATCACTTGGATTTTCACCCTGTGTTAAGCGTTGTGCTGCAACAATCCAGTGAAACATGGGAGTGATTTCTAGGTGTGGGACCCTGCAAAGGAAATCAAACCTCCAGAGAAATGTTGGTTCCTCTTTCTTGATATGAGATTCATAGTATACTAAGACTAAACCTAATCTATCATTGTTGGGGAAAAGGAGAAGAAGGAGCAACTGGAAATGAAAGGTGATGCACCAGGATTGAATGTTCAGCCTTTAGATCAACCATATATGAACAAAATAATAACACACAACAGACGAGCATACACAAATCACAAACTACCTGCAGATGTAAAGGAAACTAAATGAAATCCAAAAGGAAAGAAACATTCACAGATGGAGATCAAACATAAGTATTACATAATGTAGAAGAAGTGCATGAAAAGGTAAAATCTTATTGTTTATTGTCAAAGAGGCATGGTTACAACTGATATAAGACATGGTTTTTAGACCAACAACGAACAATAATACAATTGATTTCATGCTTATATAGCATTTTACATTGAGGCGCAATCACCTACTACCATAAATTCGCCCCATGGCCCTGTCAGAAGATATTTCTGCAAAGGAATGTCTGGATACATCTATTTTGCTTTGACATAAATGCAGAAAAACAATATCTTCTCTGGAGTAGTTGAGACAAATATCTGCATTGAAAATTTTACATATGAGTCTCTACCTACAACAATAAACATTCAACAACAAATTCCAGCTAGAGCTGAATGCTTGACCCTCGATTCTGGCCTGTACTTTGCCTTATCGGCAAAATTTCTTTCTTGTAAACCATGACCAACCCTTGATTTCGCCTCTTTTTCCCCCGCCTTTGAAGACCGCAGAAGCCGTCGAAGGTTGGGACTCGGGTCTTCAGCCTTCCGTCTTCCAAGAGGCAAGGAAGAATAAAGGAGAAAAACTTGCCCTTTGAGTCTTGCTTACTTAGAAAGTAGTTAGTGGACTTCGGGCCTCAAGCCTTCCGTCTTATGCCTTCGCAGAGAAGGGAGAAGAAAGAAAGTCTGAGCCCCGCAAGTCTAAAGACTTAGCCATTTTTGAAAGTTTCGGTAGAAGTCGGGCTTCAGGCTTTCCGTCTTCCGCCTTCCAAAGGAAAAGGAAGAGGGAAGAAGAAAAGTCCGAAGTCCGACCCCTGAAACACTTAGAATTTACTTGAGATGGTTCAGCAGAAGTCGAGCTTCGGGTCTCCTGTCTTTCGCCTTCCAAAAGAAAAGGAAGAGGGAAGAAGAAAAGTCTGAAGTCCGACCCCCTAAAACACTTAGCTGAATTTTGAAGGGGAAAGAGTCGGAGCTTGGACGTCGGGCCTTCCGCCTTCCCCCTTCCAAAAGAAAAGGAAGGAAGAAGAAAGAAGGTTTGACCCACGACACCTGAAGAATGTTGGAATGCACAGGACAACTGAGAGGGGGGGTGAATCAGTTGTATGTTAAAACTCTAAACCCTCAAAAATATCAACCACTTATAATGCATTAGCAGAATATAAACATATGAAGCATCAATGCAAACACATCCAAACACATAAGAATGCCAGATTTACGTGAAGAACCCAATAAGAGAAAAACCACGGTGAGGATTAGCTCACAATATATATGAATAACAACACTGAAAATCAATAGGCTCACTACCCAGAAGAAGGGCTCATTGCTAGAGAAAAGCTCACTGCCAAGGGCTCACTACCCAAAAGAGAGAAGAAAGAAGAAGTCTGTTACAGAGAGATTCACTATCTCAAAGCAACAAGAGAAATCCACCACTGGCACCCTTTGCCATTCACAACCTTTGGCTCATTGCCTCCAACAACTTCTGGCACACTGAAATGTAGACACCTTGTGCTCACTGCATTTTGGAGTTATAGGCTATTAAGCTCGCACACAATTCACTACCCTTGATTCGCATTCGCATCATCTTCTCTACTTTGCTCCATTCAACTTCATCTTGCATTTATACCATCTATAACCAAGACCTATCTCAATTAGGTTGGTCCTAATGAAGCGTGTGCATTACACACATGCAACATTACTTAGGTCGGCACTAAACACTTCCGCGGTGGAAAGAAGTGAAAGTGGACCATATCAAGGGATAACCAGGGCTTAAATTTGTACCATCAAGTTGCTTATCACATCCACAATCCACGAGGTACCTCTGCAAATGGCACTAGTAAGCCAGGTCGGCCAAACCTGAGCTAATGGCCATATTCACGCTTCTCCAAGTCCAAGAACATCATGCAGACTAGAGAGACACTCCAAAGCATTCACACACCTTCCTAGAACACTCATCATCATCATCATCATAAACTTCTACAATACTGCTGCAACCGTCTGAATCAAAGAATGTCTTCATTATGCACATCATGACACACTATTACTGATCACCAACACAAGAACTAAACTTGCAGAGCATCCCAACACTGGAAACTTCAAAGGAAGGTGGATATAGATAATATAAACACTCTCCCAGATCTGTAAGACAAGAAAGCTCAATGCAAAGCATTCTCATTTCTCCCAGACACCCTTCTTCATAGTCAAATATTCTGTCAGACACATCTCCTATTTCCACATGCTCCCGAACCCGAAATTCTGGATATAATACCTCTAAACACCTCTGATCAATACTTCCAAACCGCACAAGATTATCTTCAATTAAGAAGAAATGCAGAGCATAATACTGAGGGTACATCTGTCATATTGCACACCTTTTTATCACATTTTCTCAAAAGCACTTGGAAACCAAGTGAATCATCTGTTGGGAGTTGAAATCAATGACAACACCAGCAAGTTTCTAACAATCTTCCCCTTTGTCATTGATGGCAACACCAACTCTTTGAAAAACCATCAAGACCTAAAGCAACTCTTACCCCCCCTGACAAAAACAACTCTTACTCTTTACACACTTCTCTGCATAATTGTTTTTCAATCACTTCGACTCTCCCCCTTTGACATCAATGGCAAAGGGCAACAACACCAACAAGTGTTTGCTTCATCTCTACTGCTCTCACTTTTCTGCATTCTCCCCCTTAAGATCATATGATGTGCTCCATCTGACAATACCAACCAATAGTATCTCTACCTACTTCCCCTGAGAGGTAGCCTTCAACATCAGTCCATGTCCATAAAAACATATCTTGAAATGCTTCCTAGATAGATGCACATACTTATGCATCTAGTTAAGAGAAGGAGGGGCAATTCTGTCAGAGATACTCAAAAGTATCCTTAGGGAGAGCCTTTGTAAAAATGTCTGCAACTTGATCCTTGGTAGGCACATACTCCAACTTAACTTCATTCTCTACAACTTTTTCTCTTAAGAAGTGATACCTAACTGGAATATGCTTTGTCCTTGAATGCATCATCAGATTTTTTGAAATGTTGATAGCACTTGTATTATCACATAGGATAGGAATAGGTTCATCATATGACACTTTGATACAGGGATAACTTTAAGGAACCCCCTCTAAAAAAACCTATAAAATCCTAGCGAATACTAGCTAAGTGCCATAATTTTCTTGGCAAATATTTCCTTTTTTTTGAAAAAAAAAAAATTTTCTTGGCAAATCTATACACATTATTAGAAAAATTTAAAAAATCCTAGCGAATCATAGCGAATGATAGAAAAAATAATAATTACAATGGCGAATCCTTCCTTAAAAATTTTACATAGTGGGTTGGGGCAATCCCCCCATATATTCTTTTTTTTTTTATAATTCTAAAGCAGGGGCTCGGGGGTAGTAGCCACTAACAGGGCCAAGGGGTAGCGCCCCTTACGGGGGTCGAGGGGGCAGAGCTAGGTGGGGTCGAGGGGTAGAGCCCCTCGCCGCCAAGCACAAATCCATTATTGAGAAGGCATTGGAACACATAAAAATTAAATATTTTTAAAAATCCCAAAAATAAATTCTACAAATCAAATCCCACGGCCCAAAAGCAATTTCGGGCTCCTTTAAGCATGTGCCTTTTTAAAGGCATGCTGAGCCCAGAATTGCTTTTGGGCCATGGGATTAGGATCTAATCCCACGGCCCAAAAGCAATTCAGGGCTCAACATGCCTTTAAAAAGGCACATGCTTAAATGATCCACAAAATTTAATTACAATCATTAGATTAAAACAAAAATCAATGGATATAAATAAAATACGAACCCTTATTCCATAATATAAGTAGGAATTTAATATAGTAATGGCGAAATTGGTCCTCATACACGGTAAATAGTTTAATGCTATTGGCGAATATGTAGGTGAATTAAAACATGCCTTCGAAATTTCAGGCGAATCACCATTAAAACTGCATAGAATACTGTGGCGAAAATAATAATTATAAATGCCTCATAAATAAATTGGTGGCAAATTGAAATGCATTTGACCAAAAATTTGAAAAATCTGGGCGAATTGGCTCCTCGCCAATTGCAATGTATTCGCCAAATCATAATTTGAAAATATAAACTATTCGCCAATTGGCGAAGATTCACCACTAAAAAAATCCCCGATGGATGCATACATGAATGTGTAAAAAATTAGTAAGGTTGGTGCCTACTGTGGACTAAGTTGGTGCTCAGATCAGGGGATTATAGTCTCCTTAGAATTGGTGCTCTTAAATAAGGGATTTGGAGATTCCTTAGAGTTGGTGCTCTTAAATATTGTAATCGATGGTTTCATTTGTGAGGTTGGATTAGGATGGTAGATCCTAGTAGCATTTTCTCACCATGGTTTTTCCCACATTGGGTTTTCCATATATATTTGGTGTTCTTGTGTGCATGCTTTCTTATTGTTGATGTTACTGCATTCAAAGTTATTTTGATTTGAATACTAGAGGGTTGAAGATTTAAGGTTTATTGACCTACTGATTCATCCCCCTTCTTAGTAGATTGCTTGCGTTCTAACAATTGGTATCAGAGCGTGGTTCCTTGGAAGAAGCATAACAACTAAAGGTTGATCTAGGAGATTAAACACATGGCCAGTATAGAAGGAGCTCACTCAAACAAAACAACATTGTTTGATGGATCAAATTATGCGTTCTGGAGTATACGTATGGAAACCTACCTTATTTCACTCGGGTTTGATGTTTGACAATCTGTTACAGATGGTTATAGTACTCCTACAACTCCTCCAATAGACCAGATAGGTAAGAAGGAATGTGAGAATAATGCTAAGGCTATGAATACAATTCTATGTGATTTAGCTAACTCTGAATTTGTGAAAGTGATGCACTGCAAATTTGCTAAGGAAATCTGGGATAAACTTCAGAGCATCTACGGAGGAGATACAAAGGTGAAACAAGCCAACCTGCAGACCTTTAAAGGACTAGATGAAGAAGTAAAAGATCAAATGATTGTTCATAAAGTACTTAGATCTTTACCTTCCAGGTATGATGCTAAAGTCTCTGCTATAGAAGAAATAAAAGAACTAGATAAGATAACTCTTGATGAGCTACATGGTATTTTACTGCCTATGAAATGAGGATTGGTAGTACTGAGAATTCCAAGAAAGAAGTAGCATTCAAGGCATCGAAGAAGTGAAAGAATGTAGAACCTGGAACTAGTACAGATGAAGAAGAAGTCAACTTTGTAAGAAGGATGAAAAGAGGATCTTGAAAGTATAGAGGTAAGTTACCCTTTAAGTGCTTTAATTGTGGAAAGGTTGGTCACTTTGCTTCGAAGTGTCCTATTGGAGGAAAGGATAAAAGTGATGAATAGGACAATAAGAAAAGTAACAAGAAGTTCTTTCCAAAGAAGAAGTATTTTTAGAAGAACAAGAAAAGCCTTTACACAAAAGGTGATAGCAATTCCTCTGATAAAAGCCTCAATTCAGAAGACAACAATGAAGGCACTTATGAGCCTAAAGAAGATGAATATCTATTTATGACAGTAGAAACTTCTGATAAAGATCAAAACATTGCTGATCTAGAAGATCTTGATAATGAAGGAGAAGCAGAAGTAGATCTGAAAGGAGAGCTGGTTTGTGCTTTAGAAGAAATTGAGTTACTTAGGAAGAAAAACTCTAATCTAAAGTTGCAACTTCAAGAAGATATTGTGTCAAAGAAGTTTGCTGGATTAGAAGAACTGATTGTTAAATTAAAGAGACAAGTTGAAGAAGCCAAAAGAATAGAAGAGGTTAATATGATTTGAAAGCTAAATCAAAAGAATGTCTGAAGCTGGAATCTGAAGTGGTTTCTTTGAGAAAAGAACTAGAAAAGGCTAAGGATAAGATTGCTTGATGAAATGATAGGCAAACAGAGATTTGCAAAGAACAAGACCAAATTAGGTTTTGAAGAAGGGCATCATTTGAGATCCAGTAATCCTTCTAAAAAGAATGAAGAGAGGAAGCTACAGAAGGAAGGTGATGGCTTCACAAAAGTCACAGATTTGAAAGAGAGAAGATTCAGAGGTCCCCCTCCTACAAGACATTCTGGCAGAATCAGGTTTCTTCAATCCTTTTATGGCTATTGTTCATGTAATCAATATGGTCATAGGGCTATTAGTTGTAAAATTGTTCCTAGGAGAAGAACTTATTTTATCAGCAAAAATTCTTTTGCACCTCTAGGAGATTTTAGAGTATTTTGTTATAAATGCAATAACTTTGGTTATATTGCAAAATTTTGTAGAACAAACTTTGTTAAAACTAACAAACAAGAAAGAAAGGAGAATGTTCCTCCTAAGGAAGATATTACATTGGACTCTCTGCTGAATAATGACTAAGAAAGTTTGGAAGAAGAAGAAGGATGATCAGAAGAAAGATACATCTTTGATATTCCAAACAACATGTCATGCTAAGAGACAAAATCCATGGGTGATAGACAGTGGTTGTTCAAGTCACATGAGAAGAGACAAGAGTAAGTTTATAAGTCTACAAGAATTAGATGGAGGCTTAGTTAAGTTTGGTGACAACACAAAAAAGAAAATCTGCAGTAAAGGAACACGAAGCATTTATGGAAAATCCAAGACACCCAATGTCTATTATGTGGAAGGACTGAAGCACAATCTGCTGAGTGTAATTTAGATGTGTGACAATGGATACAATTTGACCTTTAATGCTAAAGGCCATGAAATCAGAAAAGCAAGTTCTGGGAAGATAGTTGCTGAAGCAAGTAGAACAGACAATAACCTTTACAATCTTAAGGAGGTTCAAGGTAGAAGTTGCTTAATGGGACAGATTGATGAAAGTTGGTTGTGGCACAGAAGATTGGGACATATTAATTTTGACAACCTCGTGAAGGCTAGTTCAAAAAATGCAGTTAGACATTTGCCTAAAATCGCCAAGCCAACACATACAATTTGTAAGGAATGTCAGCATGGGAAGTAGACAAGGTCAATCTACAAAACAAAAGACTACTCCACTTCAAGACTCTTGGAGTTAGTTTATACTGACCTATGTGGTCCAACCAGGACACAAGGACTAAATGGTGAGAGATATTTCATGTTATTAGTTGACAATTTTTCAAGAATGACATGGGTAACCTTTCTAAAGGATAAATCAAAAGCCTTTGAGAGATTTAAGGCTTTTAGGTCTTTGGTTGAGAAGGAAAGTGGTCTGGCAATCAAATGCCTAAGATCAAACAGAGGTGGAGAATTCACCTCTAACGAGTTTGTGGAATATTGTGAAAAGCACTACATAAAGAGACAATATTCTACACCTAGAACTCCATAGCAGAATGGCGTTGTGGAGAGGAAAAATAGAATAGTAAAGGAAATGGAAAGAACTATGCTAAATGAGGCAAAGTTTTCAGATGTTTATTGGAGAGAGGTTGTTCACACAATAGTGTATACTTTGAACAGAGTGCCGCTGAGAGTAAATGCTGAGAAGACACCGTATGAGATATAGAATGGTAGACCCGCTACAGTCAAATATTTTTGGGTATTTGGTAGCAAATGCTACATTAGAAGAGATGAGGACAGCCTTGGAAGCTTTGATTCAAGGTGTGATGAAGGTATTTTTCTAGGTTACTCTAGCAAATCCAAAGCACATAAATGTTACAATAATCGATTACACAAGATTGTGGAAAGCGTCAATGTTAGGGTAGATGAGGTCCAGCTACATTTAACTCAGAATAAGGATAGCTGCTCAATTGAATCAGCTATACTAGAAGATGAAGAAGACATGACCCCTTAGGAAGAGGATGTGCCTGTTGAAGAAGAATATGAAGAAATAATTGGTAAAGCACCTGCTTGGTATGTACAAAGAGAACATTCTAAACAACTGATAATAGGAGACAAGATTAAGGAGTTCAAACAAGAAGAAAGGTGTCAAAGTCAAAAGAATAGGTAAATTTTTCATTGCTATCTAAAATTGAACCTAGAACATTTAATGATGCTAGTGTAGATGAACGATGGATCAATGCAATGGAAGAGGAACTCAATCAAATTGAGAAAAATCAGACGTGGGAAATGGTTCCACAACCTACAGAAAAGAATGTAATAGGCACCAAATGGGTTTTTAAAGACAAACTAAATGAGGATGAAGAAGTTGTAAGGAATAAGGCATGTTTGGTTTGTAAAGGATACGCTCAGGTAGAAGGCATAGACTTTGAAGAAACATTTGCACCAGTAGCAAGATTGGAAGCCATTCAGATGTTTTTGGCATTCTTAGTTTATACCAATTTCAAGGTTTACCAAATGGATGTTAAATTTTCTTTCCTAAATGGAAACCTTAATGAAGAAGTCTATATTGAGAAACCTGAAGGATTTCAGTTGTTAGAGAAAGAAGACTATGTTTGCAAACTGAAAAAGGCCTTGTATGGTTTGAAATAGGCCCCTAGGGCTTGGTATTCTAAGATGGATAATTACCTCTAGCAGCAAGGTTTCAGAAAAGGGTGTGTAGACAACAACCTGTACTTCAAATCAGAAGGTGAGCACTTGTTGATTGTTGTTGTGTATGTTGATGACATTATTTTTGGTGGTAGTGATGACAAGATGAGTAAGAAATTTTCTGATCAGATGCAAAAGGAATTTGAAATGTCCATGCTTGGAGAACTTTCTTTCTTTCTTGGTTTACAAACATCACAATTAAATCAAGGTATATTTATATCTCAAACCAAGTATGCAAAGGAGATGCTCAAGAAGTTCAATATGGAATACTGTAAGCCTATAAGTACCCCCATGATGATCGGATGCAAGTTGAGCAAGAATGATGAATCGCCATATTCAAATCAGACTTTATATAGATCAATGATAGGTAGCTTGCTATACCTAACTACATCCAGACCAGATATCATGCAACTAGTATGCATGGTGGCTAGATTTCAAGCTGCTCCTAAGGAATCACATGTTCAAGCTGTGAAGAGAATCTTTAGATATTTGAAAGGTACTGAGGATTATGGATTATGGTATCCTCGAGATAATGACTTTACCTTGACAACATATATAGACGCTGATTGGGTATGAAGTACAGATGATAGGAGAAGCACCAGTGGTGGAGCTTTCTTCCTTGGTGATAGGTTGATATCATAGTTGAGCAGGAAGCAAGATTCAGTTACATTGTCCACTGCTGAAGTAGAATATGTTGTTTTTTCATGTTGTACAAAAGTTTTATGGATAAAACAGACACTCAAGGATATAAAGGAAGAGTTTGTTGATCCTATTTCCATTCTTTGTGATAATAACAATGCAATAAATATCTCAAAGAATCCTGTGATGCACTCAAGAACAAAGCACATTGCCATTAAATATCATTTCTTGAGAGAAAAAGTTGCAGATCATGAGGTCAAGATGGAGTATGTCCCCACAACAGAATAGATTGTAGACATTTTCACCAAGCCACTTCCAAAGGATACTTTTGAATATCTCAGGAAGAAGATAGGAGTTATTGCTCCTCACAAATAGAAGTGAATCTGTGATAACTGTCTAGGGAGAGCAGATCAAGGCATATTTTTTCCTTAATTTGGATAGTGACTACCTCTCAGGGGAGTAGGTAGATAGTTGGTAGTTTGGATGTCACAACTTCATGTGACATGGTGAGGAGAAGGATTTCAGACAGTAGCAGTTGGTTGTCAGAAAAGAGGTTGATTACCTCCCTTTTCCATTGATGAGAAAGGGGGAGAAAGAGTAAGGGGGAGGAACACTAGAGAAAATGAAGAAGAAATAGTGTAGGACAACATTATAGCAAAAGAAAGAGAGCAACACAAAGATCAGATTATGCATAAGTGTTGCCATCAATGACAAAGGGGGAGATTGTTGATATATTGTCATTGATGTCAAAGTTGGATGTCAGTTGCCAAAAATGCCCAAGAAAGAACTTTGTGAGTTTTTCCCATAGTTGGCAAAAATGACCAAGTAAGAACTTTGTGAATTTCGCCTTAGTTGGCAAAATGGTCAAATCCAAACCACTTTGTATTTTTCCCTTAGTTGGCAAAAATGGCTAAATCTGAACCTCTTTGTATTTTCCCCTTAGTTGGCAAAAATGGTTAAATCCAAACCTCTTTGTGTTTTGCCTTAGTTGGCAAAAATGGACAAGTCAGAAAGTCTTTTCAATAAAGGCTTAGAAGAAAGTACTTAGAAGGAAAAACTGTGTTATTTGTAAAGTTATATTTTTGAGAACTAGTTCAAAAGTTCACCGAGTCGCCAACCAGGTGACATGTGCAACAGTGAAAGAAAAACTTTAAGTGTTTTTTGTTTATGTTTCTCTTTGTCAGTAAAGTTCTCATTTTGAGAACTAGTTCTTAAGTTACAAAGATTCACCAATTTGCTGACAACAAAGGGAGCATGAAAAGAAGAGTTGAAAGGCGTTCAAATGACTTAGTCAGAAAAAGGACTTAGTCAGGAAAGTTCTCTTTTTGAGAACTGGTTCACGAGCTCGACATTTTGCCGATTCACCAACAGGGTGACAAGTGGCTCCAAAAGTCAAAAGTTCATGGTTTGACCAGTTCATCGATAGAGAGAAAGTGTTGAAGAAAAAGGCTTAGTCAGGAGAATGACTTAGTCAGGGAAGTTATTTCTTGAACTCGTTCAGGAGTTTGAATATTCTCTGATTTGCCGACTAGGTGATAAAGAGTGTTGAAGACAAAGATAGAGTTCGTAGTGTTGTGATTTCATCGATAAAGGTGATAGAGACTCTCAAAAGTCAAAAGTTCATGTTTTGACTAGATCACCGATAAAGGCAATAAGGCAAAGTTCGAAGAAATGAACTTTTGCCGATATAAGGAAAAAGGCGACAATTTGAAGATAGTGGAAATTGCCGATAAATGTGACAAGTGCTAAAGTTCGGAAAAGATGGTTTTCTTCAATAAAAGGAAATGGTCCAAGAGTTCAAAGAAAGTGCTTTTTGTCAATAACAAGGAAACAAGTATTAAGGTTTGGTATAAGAGACTTTCGTTGATAGAAAGGATAAAGCCGATAAAGAAAATCAAAGGGCAGAGTTCGAAAAACCTAGAAATTACCAATAAAGAAAATCAAAGGGTAGATTTTAGAAAACCTAGAAATTGTTGATAAAGAGCTAAGAGACAAAAGTTTGAAGAAATGAACTTTTTCCAATAGAAGGAAAAAAGCGATAGATATGAAAAGTTCAAAGAAGGAGATTTTCGCCAATAAAGATAGACTTCACCGACAATAGCAAAGTTCTGAAAAAGTGATCTTTACCGATAGAGAAGAGATAGAGACAAGGTTCAGAAAAGATAAAAGTAGCCAATAAGGCAGAGAGTTCAGAAAGATGAAAAATCGTCGATAAAAGGGCTGAAACAAAAAATCAAGAAATGATAAAGACAATGATAGAAGAGTATAAATGACTATATTTGTGGTATGATTTCAGGATGCAGAATCAACGTGAATAACAAGTGGTTGCATGGATACAGTACTGAAGATTGGATATTGTATTGAAGATGACTGAAGGGTTAAAAATGCAAAGCTGGAGTGTTTCTGATGTATACGACTAAAGTGTTCACACATGCACACGACTGGAGTGTGAGCATACAGATGGGCAAGTTTAAGTGAAGCTTTCTGATCATGCAAAAATAAGAAGTACAATGCGCACATGCAAATGGTGAGTATATGTAGAGTTAGTTGCATATAAATATAAGCAACTAGATACAGAATGAGGTTACTATTTTATAGAGATGAATTGATGCAGGCATGAGTAGAATTGAGGTGCAGAGCAAATCTGGGTGAACAGAGTGAGAGGAGAAGAGATTGAATTTATTATCAGAAAATTGTGGAATAATAACAATAATATTAAAGTAATCCAAATAACTCAATAGAAATGGAAATAGACAAGATTCAAAACAAAGAACGATACCTCAATGAACCTTGTTACTTCGTAGCTTCCATTGGTTGCCTAATCTCAATTGATCTTTGTATGTGAATGAAGCCCTCAGAAAGCGCACTTCCTTCCTTTGTTATTCAAGATGACAATAGAGAAACGACTATGATACTTCTTGGAATGAAGAGGAGCTTCAATACAATAAAAATGGTGATTGCAAGCTATGGAATGGGTTGGGTGCCAAAGGTGCACTGTGAATTTTGCAGAGTAAGTTTACTAAAATCTTGGATGATTGAAATGGAAGAATAGGGGTTGTATTTATAGACTCGTGAGAGAGAAGATCAACGGTTGAGAATGAACAAGAAGATCAATGGTTGAGGAAACTTGAGAGGTGTGTGCGAATAGGAAGAGGACAAGTGGCTTGTTCCTTCATGCAATAGAGGAGTTAATAGAAATAGATTGAAGAGTTAATTGAGTGGACTGATCAGTTAACAGAATAGACTAATTAGTTGAGTGAATTGATTGATTAGTTAATTGATTTGAAGAGGAGGATAAATAGGACATGTGTGAGGGAACAAATAATTAAATATTAGAATATTTAATTAAGTGTGAACATGGATTTGCATGGATTAATTTTGGTGTTATTCCATTTTTAAGAGGAAATAATTTAAATAAATGTTTTGATTTATTTAAATATTAGAGGATGTTAAATTTAGAAGAATTCAACAGAAATAGATTGAAGAGTTAACTGAGTGGACTGATCAGTTAATAGAACAGACTAATCAGTTAAGTGAATTGATTGATTAGTTAATTGATTTGAAGAGGAGGATAAATAGGACATGTGTGAGGGAACAAATAATTAAATATTAGAATATTTAATTAAGTGTGCACATGGATTTGCATGGATTAATTTTGGTGTTAATCCATTTTTAAGAGGAAATAATTTAAATAAATGTTTTGATTTGTTTAAATATTAGAGGATGTTAAGTTTATAAGAATTCAATTAAATAATTGGACATTATTTAATTTAGAATGACTTTAGAATTTAGAAGAGGTAATTAAATAATTTGATATTATTTAATTTAGAAGAATTTTAAAAGAATTAATTAAATAATTTGGTATTATTTAATTTAGAAGAACTTGGAGGATTTTAATTAAATAAATGATTTTATTTAATTTGGAGGAATATGAAGGATTTAATTAAATAAATGTTTTTATTTAATTTTGTAGAGGAATATGAATCAGATAAATAAATTGATTTATTTATTTATTGATAGAGGAATTAAACTGAAATAAATATTAAGAATATTTATTTAGACAGAGTCATGTCTTTTTTAGGTGTATACATTTTCCCCCTCTTTGATGCAATGTGTTTTATCACGTTGTTTCAAAGAATAAGATTTTTGATAATGATACATGCCTCAGTTTGGCCCTGGTACAGGTTATGATGACAGGATGCCCCCTCGGGAAATTGAACAAGAAGAAAAGACAGAAGGACATGAGACAGACAATCTCACGAAGAGAGAGGTTGGTGGACAGGTTAGGGTGAAGAAATTGGTTGATGCGGAAGAAAAATGGGATGAAGAAAGATTTGAATGATACACAATGCAAGAAAAAATGATAACACACACAAGCAAGTAAGCAAGTATGCACAAATGATACAAGAACAAACAAGGTATTGCCCCTGTTAAGTTGTAAACCAATGATTAATCGATACAGATCGATGATAGTGTTTTTCATTGCAGGGAATGATATATCCCTAGATCAACATGATAGGCGTGGGAAAGATATATCCCACTGATACTTATGATTGAATGAGTTGGTTTATGATAAGATTAGGATCAAGACCCTTGATTGCGATTGGATAATTTGACAAGATTGACTAACTTGATTGGCATGGATTAAGGATGGACTTGCATTTAAGTTACTGCTTGGATTGACTGCGCAAGGATGAAAGATACAATGACAGACATAAATTTGATTGATAGAAGAATTGTGATAGAATAAATCACCAGCCTTTATTTGTAAACATTGGTACTGTGAACAAAATCTTTATTGATGGATGGTATATGGAATGCAATTTGATACGGATGGATGCGGATATTTGTCACCTTGATACTACAAGTATTTTGAAGTGCTTGTTTCATCATTGGGCACTTTTTGTTTCTTTTCTCTTTTGAAATCTTCTAAGAAAATACAAGCATCTAGGTATAATTGAACCGAGATGACCTGCGTATTACTTACATGGATTTTGATATAGCAAGTTGATACAAGCATCTAGTCAAGATTGAATTTAGATGACCTGAGTATTTCTTGTGTTTCAACAGACAAGGATTGCCCCTTTTCATTTTTAGACCTCTGAAGTCCTCGATGATCTTTTGCTGATCATGTCGTTAGACAAAAGTCGTCACACTACTAAAGATTGATCCACAAACAGTAGACAAAGAAAACGATTATGCCCCCATCATAGCTTCTCTAGTTTTTGACATCCTCGAGTAGCATAGAAAGACATAATAACAAAAACCAAGAATTTGAAACTTAACCTGCTCACAAAACACAAAACATTCTTGCATTAGATGTGACTCCTTGCCATAATTTAGATAAAATCATTTTGAGTTCTTAGGTACTTGTTTGTTTTTGCTTTGGATAGGTTGAAGTCATGTGTCAAAATTTCTGCTTTGGAAGTGGGCTTTGTTGCTCGTGCGCATCATGGTGAAAGGTATCACGATCCTTATTGGTGTCCTCTTAGAACATTTGGCATTCAAGAATCCAATTCCGTAACTAGGTCAAGGAGTTGCCCCCAGTCAAACAATAGATTGATTTATTATGGATGAACTAACAAACAAATATGAAGAAATGGGCCCTAAGGGACTGACCTAGTGCCTTGGGGGCTCATTGCTAAATGGCCTTGCCTACGTGACAACGTAGAGGCAACGTAGTTCGAGGTGAACTTGGTGGACCTAGGATCTAGGCAATGGGAAATGATATTTGGATGGATAGAAGGACAGATGATACTTGATGGAATGGATGGGTAGTGGAGTGGGATGGACCCTAGGGGGCGCATTGATACAGGATGACCTTGCCTACGTGATAGCTCAGAGGCGACGTAGTTTGACAAGACAAGACACTAACGATGGGCGCTATGATAGGTTGACACTATGGATAAGATACTGGATAAGACCCTAGGTTGTTAAGGCAACAATGTCGATAGAGTATCAAGCCATGATAGGTTATCGCTAGGTGGTTTGGTGAAATGGATATGATTAGATGATGGACGATTGTAGGAAGGATGGATGCAACTATACTTCTACTGAACGCCACGAGATGTGACATTGAACTTTATTACTTTGAGACATTTTACGATTTTGGCATGAATGCAACGTGAAATAAACAAAATGACTGCTCTTAAATATGATTTTTGATTCAGGGGATGGCAGGTTGTCCTGATATAAGAGACATATTCAAGGTAGCGAGATAGGATTTAGGGAAAACTCAAGTGGGGAGTGAAATGAATTATGGAGTGTTTTTGATTTCTAGGCTTTTGCTAAAGGGTAAACACTGATCCTTATCTAGATAAGACAATCTAACAAGCTTTCAACTTAGACAAGTAACAAATTTTATTGATGTTCGCTAGACTTAGATCATAGATGGAAAGCAAGATAGACCCAGGGTAAAGGATATTCGGGAAAGAACAAGGGTCCCTAGATAGAAGATGATCCTAGAGACTACTAGACTTGTCGGTTTAGCTCAACTAGTGCATGTGTGTGCTTTGCACTTGTCCTTCTCTATTAGAATGTCACTCTTGAGGCTTCGAGTTTAGACTGATCTCCACCCAAGAGTACGGACATTCAACAATCTTCTCTCATTCACTCTTTTTTTTTGTATCTCTCTTTTCTTTTTTTTTTTTTGCTTTTTTCACTTTTTTTTGTATTTTCCTCACTTGACTTTTCTCTTTTTTTTTTTTGGTTTTTGATATTTCAAGAAATGAATGCTTTTAGGAACTATGATATGCAATACTTTGATCTCTCAATTTTCACCTCTTTGACACTCTTATTTTGATCACTCATTTTTTTATTCACTCGTATCTTAGATTGCTTCCTTCAGAGTTTTGATCTTACTAACATTTTTGGCCAAGAAAGATAAGGGGCTAAGCGCCACCTAAAGTTTTCGTAATCTGGTTAGACTTCTCTACTACTAGGGAAGAAATGGGAAGGTCTCCTTCCAAGCTTCTTTTGAACACTATAGGTTTGAATACTGACTCCATTTAGCCCTGAAATCTTGACTCATTAAGATTGGGATCAGTGTAAAGCTATGAGCTAGGATTTGATTAGAATCACTGGGAATGAAGGGGGATAATGGCCATTGTGATAGATGGGGAATCTCTAGGTCTTGAAAGGATGACGTATATCCAGGCAACCCAAGGCACCTTACTGCAAGGAAAATAGCACAAGAGAAAGTCACTGACAGTAATGCAAGATGAACAGAATGATACAGAAATGCAAGAAAATTGCTTATTTTTGACACTTTTGATGGTTTTACAATTTTTTCTATTTTTTTTGGTCTTTTAGACATAATACTTCCTAAGGTGAAAGGCATTGACCGCTTCGCCAAATTCCTCTCCCTCCATTGTGGACAAGAGATAAGCACCGTTTCTGATATTTTCTTTAACCATGTAGGGGCCTTTCCAGTCTTCTAAAAAGACTCTGTTTCATCTCTTTTTCTTGTTTTTTGTGCTACCTCTTCTCAAGACCAATTCTCTGATTCTATAGGGTTCATCACTTGAATCCATCAGTGCCAACTCAGTGGTTTCCCTTGGCATTGTGAGACACAGTACATCCTGAAAGGCATGTTGATGGGAGGGCGTTCAATACATGACTCCTTTGCATTTGAGCAATTTTCTCAACAGAGCGAATTGTTCTTGCATGTAGATTTTTATTTTAGGTCTCTCTTGGATTATTTGTAAGAATTGGAATAGTTCAAGAGGGGTTTGTGGTGCCCTTTGCTCGTCAGGAGGGACAAAGCTTATACTTATCCTCCCATTAGGTTCTGGTCTCAAGTCCATGGCATATCCTATGTAACTGTGTGGGAGTTCAAAGATGACAGGGTGGTCAACACCGATTGTCACTCGCATTTTCCATTCTATGTGAAAGGGACCTTTGCTTTCTTCATCCTTGTTGGGAAGTCTTTCGACCATTTCAATTTGCACCTGAGGTGCTTCCCATTCACCGAGTTCATTTGATTGAACTGAAGTAGAGGTGGTTGGTTCGTCTCATTGCGGGGATACCATGAATATCCTTGGTAGCATTCTGATGACATTGGTTGATTCGTTATCAATAGAATGCACCTCTTCCATGGGCATTACTAGTTTAGACGATCATGTTTCCTCTGGTGTGTTGGGGATGCGTGACTCATGTAATGGTGACAACGGCGTGTAACCTTCGGATATGTCTTCCTCAGCATCTGAGAAAGTGTGTGGGTCTGCATTTCTTAGATCTAATGTGGTGGTTTCAAACATTGGGCCTTCAGTTCTATGTGGTACCTCTCCTATGCAAGGGAAGAGTTTGTAAGCTTCTCGGCTGTCAATCATGAGTACCTCAAAGGGGGATCGGAGTGGTCCATCCTATTCAATCAATTCCATGATCTCAATATTCTTATTCTTGGGAACCATTTCTCTCTGTTTTGGTAATGGCTTGTCTTTGAGAGTTTTGATTTCTGTGGCATTTGTGGTCTTTATTATGTTGAAAGGTTTCGGATCCCCCTTGGCAACATATATTTTCCCTCAATGTAGAAATCAAGCTTCTTGAGACAATGTGGAGGGTACAACTTTCATCCTGTGTATCCATGGTCTACCTAGGAGAATGTTATATCTTGTGTCTTTGTCGATGATGTAGAATGTGGTAGGAATGGTCTTAGGTCCCAAGGTTACTGGGAGGGTAATCTTGCCTATGGTGGCGGTCTGTAGATTATGATACCCGCGTAGAGTATCTTGTGAAGTGGTGATATTAGTGTGCCCATATCCCATCCTTTCGAAGAGGGAGAAAGGAACTATGTTAACTGCTGCCCCTCATTGATTAAGGTCAGTGTGATACATGTATCGTAGATCCACACTTGCAGGTATAACACAGGGTTTCCTTGTTTTGTTAATTCTACCTCGGAAGGCATTTGTTGTAAGTCAAAGAAGAACCCTGGATCTTTGAGTTTTGATATTGGTGGGCTGATGGTGTAGTCCACATGCTTTAGATTATACTCTTGACATAGATCTCGATTTCCTTGAATGGAAGTGGAAGTGGGAGAGTCTTGGATAAGCTCGATATCTTCTGGATGGTCAACAACATGAGGATAGAGTGGGATGAGGCTTTGACTCACGATAGGAGATTCTTCAACTGGCTTGATTGGTAACGGATTACATGATGGGGTTGGGGCAATGGGCATGTTTGGAAGCTCTGCAACAGGATCTTGAAGGATGGGCTCTTCAATAGGTTCTTTGATAGTTGTTTTGATAGGCTCTTTGTTAGGTGTTTTATGATACGGGCATGGTTGATTCCTTGCTAACAGCCATTGGATCACATCCTTCATGAGTGTACAAGTAGATGGACAATACAATGGATAGAGAGTAATGGTAGATGGTGAGGGTGATGGCCTCGGCAAGAGTGTGTGCAAGGTGATTTCTTCACTGTGGGTGTACACCACATGTGATTCGTTAGCTAGGTGGTCTTCTGTGTCGACACAATTTTGGTCTAACAAGTCTTGTATGGCATTTTTTAGATGAATACAGTCATTGGTTTTATGTCCTTTTCCCCTATGATACTCACAAAAATTAGTGTCTTTCCACCAGGGGGCTTTTACTGCTAGTTCATAGTCGCTTGTGGTGGGAAGGGTGATCTCATTGTTTGCCAACAATTTTCTCAAAGCGGACTCTAATGACTCCCGTAGTGGTGTAAATTTTCATCTATTTTGAAAGTTGTACCTATACGGTTGCCTTGGTTCGCTTGATGGCGGTTTGCTTGGTGTTTCTTTGTTTAAGGATCCTAAGAGGTTGAAAATTTGTTGTTTGGGAGCCACATTTTTGGCATCAACCACCCCATCATTCACGATGTTTTTATTCTTTCGGTCTTGTTGAGATTCTAGAATGTCCTCATGAGAAAACTCCTCATCACTGCCATGAGGGGTTGGGGCAATCTTGTCGAATGTACCTGCCATTTCAAGTTGTTTTTGTTTTTGGGATCTAGTTAAGACCATGCAATTTGACTTGGGATGGGGTGGTGTGAGATTTGAAGTTTTGACAAGGTGCGCTTGGAGGTTATGGTGAAGGGGATACTTGTGGTGACGAGGTTTGAACAAGGGTTTCCTTAGATCAATGGTGTCAAACAAGGTGGTTGATACAAGACGATAGCCAAAAGTAAGGATGTTTGGAATCCGATTACTTGATGTTAGACTAGTTTTGCACAAGTCACTAGTGAAGTTCTGAGAGAGAAGGATGATAGGTCCTTGATAGTGGATACTTACTAGGTTTGTTTGGGGTTGATATGATGTAGAATTTCTTTGCACTAACTTGGTTTGATTTTGGGAAGTTTTGGCAAAGTATTTTGGCGAGATGTCCAACGGAAAAGAGGGTATGACGCAAAAAATGGATAGGAGAAGCGATTGCACGGTAAATCTGATCTTGGAAACTGGAACAAGGTTGAAATGGGTATCTAGAAAGGTTGGTATTTTTCTCTCAAAAGACCGGGAAATGCTCACTGTCACGGATGTGCAACAACAAATGCGTCGGAACAGAAGGTAAATGCGCAGTAAGTCGCAATGTATGCGCATCTCTGGTGAAGGACAAAAGCATAGGAATAGACAACAAATGCACAACAATTTGAAATAAATGCATAGCTCTACGTAACAAATGTGCAGCTCTGTGTTTTTGACTGATTTTGCAATGTTTTTGGCACGTTTTTCAATGTTTTTGGTTTTCTCTGGTTTGAAAGTTGGTCTTTTTGATTTGATTTTTTCAATTGTGGCAAGAAGACACAGCAAACACAAAGAATATTTTCATGGTTTTTAATTTTTTTAAAAAGATTTTTGACTTTTTTGACTAAAAACAAGTACAAATCCGAGGATGGCAAGGGCAATATAAACTGAATTCTCACTATTACGTGAGGCATCTTTGGGAGATGATAATCTCTCTTCTCGACACTGGTTTATAGGGGATTTTGGCTTCTAAACAATGGAATTTAGTAAGTGCAACCATTTGAGTGGTTATACATGTGGCAGCGCTACTCTCCATTATGGAGTCTCCCAGCCTTCAAGGGTTGCACCTTGGAGGGTTTTGGGGGAGGTTGGCTATCAGTATAACTAACCAAAACTCGTTGCATGAAGCTTTCACCTCAAGCACAATTTATTTATAGTGGCTAGGTAGAGCTTGGCTTTAGCTTGTTACCACTTAAGGTCGTTCCCACTTGGATGGAAGGATATCCAAGGGCAGGCCTCTCTAAAGGTTAAACATGCAAAATGATAGGTTTGGCATTCTGGTCACCCAAGAAAGGGGAGAGCATAGGCCTACTATATTCTGAAAACATGAAAGACAATGGTTGTTTAAGCATAATTAAAATGAAAAAGACTAAATGAATTAAGCTACTTGGGCACACACATGATTTGTTAACTTTGAAAGAAGCAAGATAGTAATGATTCAATTTTATATCTTTCTAGTAGGGACTATGTTTGAGTTGTTGATGCAACAAGATCAAATTACAACGCTCCTAGTTAGAGCTAAATGATATTTGCATGAACAATTCAATTACTTTCCTTGGCTAATTAAATCTAAAGATGAGTTAACAAATGCAACTATATGACTAAATCAACCCCTAACTTGCAAGCAGATCTAAGAATATTCATGCGAGAAATGTTAGCGTTAGCGAAATCACAAGAAATAACTCCTAAATCACTCTCAGAACAAATGCGCAGCTACAGAGTATAGATGCGTAGAAACATAACATAGATGCGCAGATCTGGTATATGCATGGTTACAAACAATAAATGCGTTGACAGAAAGAACAGATGCACAATTATGATATATACATAGTTACAGAGTACAAAAGCACAGAATCACAAAACATATGCACCTTTTGGATAAATACGTTGTTTTAGAGCACAGAAGTGCATAATTAGAGGACAGATGTGCCAAATCTCTAGATACATTGAAACAAAGTTTAGATGCGTGCTAGGAATGAACAGATGTGCATAATCTTCTTGTGTACGGAACCTAACACACAAAAACTCAGTTTTGGGGTTAAATTGGGGCAAAGCCCCACGGTGGGCGCCAAAAATGTTATCAGAAAATTGTGGAATAGTAACAATAATATTAAAGTAATCCAAATAACTCAATAGAAATGGAAATAGACAAGATTCAAAACAAAGAACAATACCTCAACGAACCTTGTTACTTCATAGCTTCCATTGGTCGCCTAATCTCAATTGATCTTTGTATGTGAATGAAGCCCTTAGAAAGTGCACTTCCTTGCTTTGTTATTCAAGATGACAATAGAGAAATGGCTATGATACTTCTTGTAATGAAGAGGAGCTTCAATACAATAAAAAAGGTGATTGCAAGCTATGGAATGGGTTCGGTGCCAAAGGTGCGTTGTGAATTCTATAGAGTAAGTTTACTAAAAGCTTGGATGATTGAAATGGAAGAATAGGGGTTGTATTTATAGACTCGTGAGAGAGAAGATCAACGGTTGAGAATGAACAAGAAGATCAATGGTTGAGGAAACTTGAGACGTGTGTGTGAATAGGAAGAGGACAAGTGTCTTGTTCCTTCATGCAATAGAGGAGTTAACAGAAATAGATTGAAGAGTTAACTGAGTGGACTGATCAGTTAACAGAATAGACTAATTAGTTAAGTGAATTGATTGATTAGTTAACTGATTTGAAGAGGAGGATAAATAGGACATGTGTGAGGGAACAAATAATTAAATATTAGAATATTTAATTAAGTGTGCACATGGATTTGCATGGATTAATTTTGGTGTTAATCTATTTTTAAGAGGAAATAATTTAAATAAATGTTTTGATTTATTTAAATATTAGAGGATATTAAGTTTAGAGAATTCAATTAAATAATTAGACATTATTTAATTTAGAATGACTTTAGAATTTAGAAGAGGTAATTAAATAATTTGATATTATTTAATTTAGAGGAATTTCAGAAGAATTAATTAAATAATTTGGTATTATTTAATTTAGAAGAACTTGGAGGATTTCAATTAAATAAATAATTTTATTTAATTTGGAGGAATATGAAGGATTTAATTAAATAAATAATTTTATTTAATTTGGAGGAATATGAAGGATTTAATTAAATAAATGTTTTTATTTAATTTTGTGGAGGAATATGAATCAGATAAATAAATTGATTTATTTATTTATTGATAGAGGAATTAAATTGAAATAATTATTAAGAATATTTATTTAGACAGAGTTGTGTCATTTTTAGGTGTATATAGAATTAAAAGGTGCAATTGAGGTTGATGAAGAACCAAATGGATGCATACATGAATGTGTAAAAATTCAGTAAGGTTGGTGCCTACTGTGGACTGAGTTGGTGCTCAGATCAGGGGTTTGTAGTCTCCTTAGAGTTGATGCTCTTAAATCAGGGATTTGGAGATTCCTTAGAGTTGGTGCTCTTAAATATTGTAATCGATGGTTTAATTTGTAAGATTGGATTAGGATGGTAGATCCTAGTAGCATTTTCTCACCATGGTTTTTCTCATATTGGGTTTTCCATGTATATATGGTGTTCTTGTGTGCATTGTTTCTTATTATTGATATTACTGCATTGAAAGTTAATTTGATTTGAATACTAGAGGGTTGAATTTTTAAGTTTTATTGACCTACTGATTCACCCCCACTCTTAGTAGATTGCAATATTGGCATGAGGTTTCGGCCCCCACTGCTTCTGGCATCTCATATACCTATAAATGTTACCTTTGATCAATTTGATAGAGAATTTGAGAAATGGAAAAGTGAAGTTCAAATAAATAGAGGGTTTATGGAGGATGACAAATAAAATGGTGCAACATCGTTCAAGCAATATGATTGCAGCCAAATATGGGAGGATAGTAATAGAAGAAGAGATAAAATTAGAAGGAAAAATCAAGAATCTTCTTCTACATCCAGATCTACAAGATAGTAGGTCTAGGGGAGAGTGACGAAATAAAATCTAGACTCATCTATTTTTTCCAAAGTATCCATTCTTTCTCTTTTCCCCACTAGTTATTCATGCAAATTATGTTTATTTAAAGAATTATTTGTTATTTGGAGTAGGAAAAGATTGTGTTTATCTAATTTATTTATTATAGACTAACCATGATGAAAAGTTGATCAAACTGTGTGCAAAAGATCTATTTTTTCCTTTACAGAATGCCATGGATGCACTTTTGGGAAGTAGAGTGGAACTCTAGAAGACCTAATTTGATGAAAAGGATTACCTTGGAGACTTTCCCACCAACTCCAGAAACTTTAGGCTCCAGAGAAGGCGAGGGAGCTCCAAAAGGACCGGGTCAACATGTTATAGGACAAATAACTCCTACATTGATTGATGATTTCAAAGGCACACACAACCTCATTCACCACTAATCCAATTGTCATAAAAGCTAGGTCTAGTTTGTGAAGCAATGGAAGATTAAAAGACTCTTGTTGGAGATTATTGTTGAAAACATTACCTTAATCCATGTAGAGACATTTGTATTTATGTATAACATGCTCATTTATATATTTTTGTTAATAATTTTAAAAGTCTTGGATAGCTCATGCATGCACAACACGTAGCTAAATATTAGGAATCTAGTTTAAATTTGCAGGTAAGTAATTAACTTTAGTACTTTTTATTATCATCATTATCATCTTTGTTTTGGGAAAGAAGAGACATATTCATTTATCAATTATCTATTATCAGAAAGTAGAAATGAAATATTGCAAACTTTTAAGCATTTCTATTATGCATGGATTCGATGTCAAGTTCTTTTATTATTTTGAGTTTGGAATGTTGAGTCAAGAGTAGTCATTTTTCCTCTAGAGAGCTAGCCACTCATTGGAGAAAACAAAAATGTAGATGTAGCTAAGTATCTTTTGGGTTTTTTTATCTGTGATGTTATTTTTGTTGCAGTAGTCTATGTCTAACCTATAGGTTTTGTATGTGTGTTACTATTATTGTTTGTGTTTATTATTAAACATTTTAAGCAATTTGTCATAAACATTGTTGTGTGAAGTTTTTGTAGTTAATTATTTTGTGAAAAAAATTCAAAAAGAAATCATTATTCATGCCTCAAAAGTTACATTCTTGGGTCGAATTATTTTCATTTTGTTGATTCATTAGTCAAGGTTTATTTTTTAGCATAAGCAAATTTCAATTCCACAGTTAACCATTTTCATACAACTTCAGTATTTCTATTCCATAGTTAATCTTTTCCATTTAGTTTTAGCATTTTTATTCCATAGTTAATCTTTTCCATTCAATTTCATAATTTTTATTCCATAGTTAAACTTTTCTATTTAGCCCAACATTTCAATTCCATAGTTAAAATAGGTCGACTACTAGGAAAGACTTATCATCACCCTTCTACAAATAGCCTTTGGACACCCCCTAGTTTCACAAGAATTTATTCTACTTAAGTACAAGATTTAACAATGCCTCATCACCCTTGGCCTTATGTGTTAGTGCAAGTCTTTAGGATAAGTGGAATTACATGTCTGCGCCAACACGTGTCATTCTATCCAACCTATTTTTGAAAAAAAAATATTTTTCTTCATAAAACCTTATACACGTGAAGGATGTGTGAGTCGATGTGAAACATATTCTTGTGAAATTTTAATCAATAAATAATTGTTTATTAATTTTTAATGTGAATTTTCAAAAGCATTAAAAATTATTTTCAGCTAGCCTAACTTGGTCAAAAAATTATGACATTCAAAAATTTTAATCAATAAATAGGACATCCAATTGAAACTAGGGCTTTAAAAAAATATTTCAATAGATCATCTTTATACCACATATCATTGCCCCAACTTTGACTAGATCATTACATAATTATGCTAGCCCTGAATCCAAAAATACAAATAATAAACCCCTAATGAATTTTGGTGATCTTTCTATAAATGTAAACAAATCAAAAATTCAATGGATGGTGGTTGTTTAGTAGAAAAAGGGGGATGATGATGATGGGGTTGATATTTTGTTTTAAGGGTTTATATTGATCCTCCTTTCACCACTAAACATTCAAGGACATTCAACCGAGTAGAGAACTCTACTACAGATCTCCTGCCACTTGGAACATAGGGGAAGATTGGAATTGTGTGAATTTGTTGTTCAATTAAGTCCAATTATGCTCAAAACCCTAATTTCGTAAAATCGTAAACAAATGAACAAATTACAGAAAATGATCGCACACAGAGATATCAAATGACAACCAAATACATACCAAAATTTGAAGTTCAGTGTGTAGAAAAGTCAGGGGCTAATGAGCGGGCACCCTAGTCCAGTGTGCCTGCTTTTGTCAGGATCTCTGAAGAATGTTTGCTACCTGTTCCTGTTGTCATAGAGATTTCACAACTTTGGAATTTGAAGGACTAATGAGTGGGCACCCAAGTCCAAGCCCTAGTTTTCTTCTCAGATCTACAATTCTAACATTCTGCACTGCTCTCCTGCAACTTCACTTCTTTCACTTTTGGAACCTGTGACCTGCAATCACAGAAAAGTGGGTTGGGCGTTGTGGTGTTTAGAGGCTTGCCTCAGTCAAGCCCAGAGAGACATTCAAGTCTTTCAAACACCGTTGTCAGATAAAGAGTGCGTATCCCTGCGGGATAGAGGCAAAATCCAAATGATAAATGATAGAAAACACAATTGATATCACCTTGTAGTGTAGATCTCATGGAAGGAAGATGCTCTTCATGCCATGAGGAGATGGAGTCAAATATGCAAATACAAATACAATAACAACACAAAATACTACTCTGTGAAACAATGAATGCCTTGAATCACTTTCACATAAGATTGTAGGTCAAAAATGCCATCTCTAGTTTACAAATGAATCACTAATCATGCTTATATATGCAACTACAAACATTCCTGCTAAGAAATTCATAATTCAAACTTGAGATGTCTGCATAGGACCTAATAACGGTCATAAAACTGACACCCAAAAATAGGTCTTGACCTAAAATAAGACAGAACTAGGGCGCGGGCGCCCAAGTCCTCCCCCCTATTTTAGGTAGGATTTATGCTAAGCACACCCCCTTGGTCCCATTTTCCATGAAACTTTAGGGTTTTCTCACTGGGAGTCACCATTAACATGCAAGATGACCTAAATGCATTCTAAAGGACCCAAGACCTAAACCTCAAGAGGGAAAAGCCCCCAAGGGGACATTTTTTGATGTAACATTTAGCCCCCACTTTAATGTATGTATAAACACAAGGCCAATACATGCATTAAAGTATGGTCAACAAGCATAGTAAACACGCCAAGCATGGAGAAGACACGCCAATCACAATGAAGACAGTAACAGGCACACAAAACACGGAGAAGACAGTTATAGTCATGTAAAACATGGAGAAGACAACATTGAAGACACGCAAAACACAATGAATACAGTGAATGCAGTGATTATTTTTTTTTCTTTTTCTCATATATAAGAAATGCAAATGCAAATGCAAGTGCAAGGAAAGTAAACACACAACCCAAAAAATGTAAGAGGGACTCATCGTCACCAGTCTTTAGAATGCATATGGGGCAACAGACATGCAATACAAATCTCAGAGTGTAGGAGGGACTCATCACCACCGGTCTTTAGACTACACTTGAGAACAAACATGCCATACAAATCAAGCACGCCATACAAATCCCAAAGCAAAGGAGGGACTCATCACCACCGGTCTTAAGACTATGCTTGGGAACAAACATGCCATACACACACACATGAAAGACACAGAGAAAACATGACAGACAAGCAATGGAAGAAACCTATTTCTAGGTTCATAGCCATCTTAGGCACATTACAGGAACACATCGACGATTGGGCTTCACCACAACAATCACCGAAGACACACTTAAGGGTTAGGATAGTGTCAGATCCGCTCCCCGCCTACTCGGAGGACTTTTTGAAAATGACAAGATTGTGCAATCTCCTCAAGAAATACACCATCCCCGCCTCACATGAAGGGCTTAAAATAAAAAGGATATGCACAATATCCCGCCTCCGCAGAGGGCTTAAGTGATTGCAGTAGATTTCAAGATTTACAAACACACTTTGCTAGCATCTAAATCAAACAACTTACCTTATATATGCCCCCACCTTAAGGTGGTTGATATCATGTAGCGATATCTAGCACGTTAAGGTAGGAAGAAAACACACAAGTGAACACAAGCTCTCACAAAGCCCATGCCTCCCAAAGGTGACATGTACTTTACGATCGCCAAATGTTCCCACAAACACACAATTTCTTGCAAGAAAAGGTGTTAGCATCCATATAATCATGATAAACAATAATGCATGTGATCATTCTTTTAAAGAGCCGAGGTTATACTATGGATTCGGAGACCAAGTATAACTGTGGGGCTATACCGTAGAAATCTCAAAACTGAGTGTAACCAAGGCGGGATTCAAAGATAAACAAGGTGCACGGAGCAACAATATTGTTATGTTTTGTAAGTACGATAAGACAACATCAAGATCACACGGAGTGATTCTACTAGCCAAGCGCCAGATAATATATATCAACCCCATCGTCATGTATGGACTAGGTCCATTTTTTTGATTTCTTGCCGAAGGGATGCTAGGTCCGCATCAGTATAATATGTTTTTCATCATCCGCCCGCTAGTTAGAACCACTAGAGGAAGGTAAACAATAAATCAAGAAAGGAGAAACAAGTGCCTTAGGGACAATCACGTAGGAGGGTGCCCCCAAGTCACCAACCGCAATGCTATGTCCATAAGACACAACACACAACAATGAAAATAGAGGAGAAGCAATATAGAAGAATGATGATACAAATAGGTCACAACAGATGCGGTCTCCTGGTATCCCTAACCTTATGAGAGAATCAAGGGTCATCCTAGGAGGCCTAAATAACACATAAGACATCATGGGGGAAGCACAACATGAGAGGGGAGGTCACATAAATGAGTCGATTATGCTACGACATAGGTGACCACCAGGGTTAGAAATACTTACCTGTAGGGACAACTGGGCTAGCAGTCGTCAACAAGCAAATCTATGCCCTTTTTTCATGGATGACGTGGGTGGTCAGAGTTTTCTTTATCCACTTCTATCATGCCAATTATGTGATCAAAATCAAGATAACCATTTACTACTTCTATCCCTCCATTGATTTCATCGTAGTCATAAATAGGAGAGCCTTCCAATGTGGGTTGTTCTGTGAGAGATGTTTTTGCATCCACTAATGCTTCCTGCTGGCCAAGGAGAGCATTGGAATGAAAGAAAGGTAAAGTGTTGTTGAAAGGTGCAATTGTTGTATAATTACTAAAGTTATCCATAGCCTTCTCATCTAGGGCTCTTGGACACTCAAAAGTCATATAACTTATGGGATCATTATCATTATTTTCATTATCAGTGTCATCATCATATGTTGTAGCTATTAATTCCAAACTATTAAGAGAACCTTCACACTCATCATTCATAATGTGTTTTATTAATTCTTCTACTACCAAAGGCTATGTATTAATGAGAGATACAAAGTTTCCAAAATCAGCTACATAATCAAGGATTTCAAGGGAAGAGCACACAAATATATCCTTGTGATACATAGTTTGTAAATAAGTAATGGCATGAGGGTTCATATTAAGAAATTTGTGGAGGTTCTCAAAGTTTGTGATGTATGCATGTAAAGATTCCAAAGAGAATGAGATGAAGATGCCATGTATATATATTTTCAAATCAATGTGAAATCAGATTTTAAAATATTTTCAAAAGTTATGCAAGAGTCAAGTGCAAAACTATGTGTGAAAATGACCTAAAATGCTTGATTTTTCAACCTTTTTCAATGCAAATGAGTGAAATAAGAGGTGTTGTAAGGAAATTGATGAGGTTCAACAAGTAATATGTCCAATATCAGTCCAATAAAGCAATAATATCCTTCACAACACACCTTTGATGCAATCCTATAATGATGACAAGTCAAAACCTAGTGAAAATATACTAAAATATGCAAATTTTCACCAATTTTCAATGCAAAGGTCCAATAAAAAGGGTGTTAAGAATTTTAGGAGGGGAAGAAGATTATAACCCTAATAACAACTAATTAATGCAGAAAAATTCTTCACAACACACATATGATGCAATTCTAGAGATATGATAAGGCCAAAATCTAGTGAAAATGCAAGGTTTTCAAACCCTGGACATGAAATTTTGCAAGAAAACCACTATGATGAAACACTACAGTTAGAATTCAGTCCTAATGAGTGTTTTGAAAGGGTAGTAAAATCTAAAACAAGATTTTAACTACAAAACCCTAGCTAATGCAAAACTAGGTTATATGAAAAAATGCATAATTTCAAGCAATTTTCATCAATTTAAGCATGAAAATGCAATGTAAATGAATAATGAATGAAGAATTTGTATATTTTAAATCATATGTGATGATAATTATAGAAATTTATTGAAATTAAATGCCAACTAATTCAAATCATTTGAACATGCAAGCTAAAAATGCCAATTTTTGTCAAATTTTTCAATATTTTCAATATTTTTGTAATTTTTCAAATACAATAAGATGAACAATGAAATGAATGGAAATATAAAGTAAAACACTCAGCAAGGTGCAAAATTCAAAAGAAACATGGGTTCACCAAAATGTTTAGTAGAAAAAGGGGGATGATGATGATGAGGTTGATATTTTGTTTTAAGGGTTTATGTTGATCCTCCTTTCACCACTAAACATTCAAGGACATTCAACTGAGTAGAGAACTCTACTTCAGATCTCCTATCACTTGGAACATAGGGGAAGATTAGAATTATGTGAATTTGTTGTTCAATTAAGTCCAATTATGCTCAAAACCCTAATTCCGTAAATCGTAAACAAACAGACAAATTACAAAAAATGATCGCACACAAAGATATTAAATGACAACCAAATACATACTAGATTTCAAAGTTTAGTGTGCAGAAAAGTTGGGGACTAATGAGTGGGCACCCTAATCTAATGTACCTACTTTTGTCGGGATCTCGAAGAATGTCTGCTACCTGTTCTTGCAGTCACAGAGATTCCACCACTTCAGAATTTGGAGGACTAATGATCGGGTGCCCAAGTCCAAGCCCTAGTTTTCTTCTTAGATATGCAATTCTAATAGTCTACACTTCTCTCTTGCACCTTCACTTCTTTCGCTTTCAAAACCTGTAACCTACAATCATAGAAAAGTGGGTTGGGGGTTGTGGTGTTTAGAGGCTTGCCTCGGTCAAGCCCCAGAGAGACATTCAAGTATTCCAAACACTATTGTTAGATAAAGAGTGCATATCCCTATGGGATAGAGGCAAAATCGAAATGATAAATGATAGAAAACACAATTGATATCACCTTGTAGTGTTGATCTCATGGAAGGAAGATGCTCTTCATGCCATGAGAAGATGGAGTCAAATATGCAAATACAAACACAATAACAACACAAAATACTGCTCTACAACACAATGAATACCTTGAATCAGTTTCACATAAGCTTGTAGGTCAAAAATGCCATTTCTAGTTTACAAATGAATCACTAATCATGCTTATATATGCAACTACAAACATCCCCGCTAAGAAATTCATAATTCAAACTTGAGTTGTCAGCATATGACCTAATAACGGTCATAAAACCAACACCCAAAAATAGGTCCTAACCTAAAATAGGGCAGGACTAGGGCATGGGCGCCCAAGTCCTCCCCCCTATTTCAGGTAGGATTTATGCTAAACACACCCCTAGGTCCCATTTACCATGAAACTTTAGGGTTTTCTCATCGGGAGTCACCATTAACATGCAAGATGACCTAAATGCATTCTAAAGGACCCGAGAGCTAAACCTTAAGAGGGAAAAGCCCCCAAGGGGACATTTTCTGACGTAATAGTGGCTTGCAAAGTTAATTTATGAAAAACACAAAAATAACAATAACTCACTCAATATTGATGATAAAAGACTAAAATTTAGATTATGGCTTCCTTATTTGATCCTCAAACTTCAAATAAAAATTTATAAAAAATTCTAGCCATTTGTGATATATAGGTGAATATTAAAAAAATAGGGTTTCATCCTTACCTTTGCCCAAATCATAGCTTTGATACCACTTAATAAGATCCACACATATAATAATAGATATAGGATAATATAGAAGGCGTATCACACATGACACAAGAGATGTTGGTGGCACAAGATGCCCTAACATCCAATATTTGTTGAAATAGAATAAACCCTTGGAGTAGGGTAACACTATATAATACTCCTTATGGTAGAAGTCACCCCACACTATATCTCCAAGATATCCCAAACACATAACATAGTCTTCACATATTCTTACAATGATATTCATCTCCTTTATATAGATCTCCTCCTAATAACATAATGGAATGGTAAACCACTAAACCCATGTAGGCCTACTCATTACCTAATATAATTAATTACACATGTTGTCCACATGACCTAATATAACTAACTTAAAGAGGTGTGTGCCACATGTTTGCACATCCATCAACCTATATACATTATAATATCATATCCCTAGGTACATAACATTTAGTAGGGGTTCTATTTGGGCCCTCACCCTTAATAAGCATAAATATGTACAACTAGTAACCATATTATAATATCAGAGACAACCTAGAAAATGAAATGGAACTCAAACCTAATACTAGAAAAAGATAAAAAACCTATATGCATTGCACTAGAAAACCAAAATACAACCAACTAGATACATTATAGACAAGATTATCAAAGTAGAATAGAATTACTAGGTGGCATACCACCTACACCAAACCCTTGACAAAGCCACCTTAAACTATACTTCAGTGCTCATAGCTAGTTGCTTCCACATTTACTTCTTCAACCACCTCCTCAACCTAGTTCACCTCTTGAACATGCATTTTCCCCTATTAAGGTCCTACCAACATGGGGAATCAAACTCCATGGTAGATTTCTTAATGGCATTAGCCCCCATGCATAGTGCGGCCATAAAGAATAGAATCATAAAATTTATGTCCCCCACCAATCGACCATGAGAGCGAGACACATGAAACCTTGCTATAACCTTTCCCACACCCTAACAATTATAGGCATGAAGCACCCACATTTCATGATGAAGCTCTTCCATCTCTTCCTGCATATCAAGTTTCAACATTAATGAGGAAGCAAAGGTCTCAACTTCTTCAAAGAACACAATTTTGTGTCTCACCAACCTTGAAACTTTATCTTCCTTAGCCATTCCCATCTCCCTAAATTGATTTGGGAGAAACAATTTCAGAAGCTATAGCCTTAACTATACATTAGCTATATAAAATGTTAAATTTAATGAAGTCACCTCTTATCATTTACTTGGGATTATGACTTGCTTCCAACCCTTTTTCACCAATAACTCTTTTGATAAAGCTTAATTTTTCTTAAGTCTCAAAAGAAAAGATTATTTTTAGCCTATTATCTAACACAATACCATGATAATTCAACTCCTTACCCTTTTTTGAACTTTTCTTACTTGTCATCCTACACCAAATAATAAACAACACACAAAGATACCAATAAAAAAACAACTATACACCCTCTCTAAACATGCTTTGTCTCTAGATACTTTGGTGTCTCTTACTATCAATACCTTGTCACGCTTGATCTTAAAACATAATGAATGATGCTCTTCACTATACTGACTCTAGAGGATTTTATGATTACATTACTACCAATCCCTATCCTTAACACATTAAATGAGATAATACTCCTTAAATATCTTTCACACATGCAATCACATAATGTGGGTCTTCACCAGGAAATAGATTATGATGACCTCTACATGTTCTTAAACAATGAGTCATCTTGGCATTAGTATGTAAACTTTAGCTTAGCCTACATTCATGGAGGCTAAAAGCTTAGGTGCCTATCTAGTTTGTACCATCAATTTTGAAATGAGCTACATATGGTAGTTATAGGCTCTTTGGAAATCCCTTCATTAGCACGATAATCTACTATAAAATTTAAATGTTGCTTGTAATGTTGAAAGCTAATAGAATCAAATTTCTCCTTCATCTATGTGATTTCTTCTACATGCCTATTTAGCAACCAATTTAGACTCCTCCCTTTATTGATAGAGTTGATAACCACCATAAAATCTCCTTCCACAATTAATTTTTTTAAAATTTGAGAAAGCATTGCTCCAAAACCTACAACCAACACTTCCTCATTCCACTTCACTGTTAGTCCTTCTCCCTAAAAATATTAAGCCTCCATAAACAAATCCTCCTTTAGAGTCAAAAAGTAGAAAACCACCTCCTAATAAACTTGGTTTCACTTTGGAAGCTCCACTAAAATTTATGGTGAATGTCACACTTTTATAAAGGAAATGGCCAACACTGATCTAACTTTTTAACTTGAATCACTATAAAGTGTCGTATATGTTTTGAATTTAGAAATGACGTAAACTAATAAAATGTAGATTTTTTAGTGAATTTTATGTTTGTGCTTTTATAAAAATTATTTAAATGTATTTTTTTTATAAAATTGACACTATAATTTAGTTGTTGATAAAATACTGAAAAATAAGGTTAAGTGGGATGTCGCTCTTTATGTAGTAAATTTTATTTTGTTTTCTTCAATTTTTTGGGGTATTTATAACTTGAAACTTTAGTGCATGGATTAATTTCTTCCCCATTTTAATCTCGGAAGTTGCATGTAATTAAAACACAATTGTTTTAATAGAACACAACTTTTTGTCAAATAAAAAAATATCATCCTGATATGAAATCTTTCCTCTAGTGCATCATATTTTCTTCAAAAAAATGTAATAAACTTTAGTATTTTTTATTGAGAGGACAATAAACATTATATTTTGGTGTTGATGACTTACTTTTAGTAAAAATAAAAAAGAAAATATAAACACCAATTTAAGTATTAAAAATAAAGTATTTTTACAAACTACACTTATAGATATGTAAAAGAGTATTTTTAGTTTTTTAAAATAAAATTTATTATGTGAGTAGGAGTTGTTAGAACATCAAGTTTTTTAAATAATTTTTTTTTGGTAAATTAGTTCCAAAGTGATGCTACATATGTATTTAGTGGACACTTCCAATTGGAAGAATTGTGGCCCAGATCTAATTTAGTTAGATTGAATCCATCTAGAATATATGTTTCACCAAAATTGAATTTCAATTGAAAATACTTAATTTATTTCTACTGATAAGTTGGCCTAAAGTGTGATACAACTTTGAACTTTCACCCTTTTGCTTAACATAGGGTTCTTCAAATGGATCCCAATGCTCTCCTATCTCTTGATCCACTACATAATCCTCCTATTTGTTGATAACTAAGAGGGGGGGGGGGGGGGTGAATCAATTATCTTAATTATTTTGACTTTCAGTCCTTCTTTAACAATTAGTGCAGAGTCAAATCATACAAGCAAGCATTACCATGGAAGCAGAAATAACATTAGTACACATGACACAATGATTTTGACGTGGAAAACTTGGTTAAGGGAAAAATCACAGGGTGATTAACCCAAGATTGTATTCTTTGTTAGAAGAATAGAATAGTACAAAATGGCACTTGCCAATTAGGGCTCACTGCCCGAGCATACTGCTCACAAGAGGCTTACTGCCTACAAGAGACTCACTCTCTATAAGAAAAGAAGGTAACAAAATACTTGAACTGATGAGAAGCATCCACACATGCTGAAGTTCAGTTCCGGTTAAGCCCAATATATTGATCTGCTGCATTTCATTCTTACTCTCCTTAGGTGCTACTGTCCTGTTACATTTCAGACCTGTCTTACTGCCTTCACACTGCTCTTCTGCTATTCTTCTCACAACACCACACACACCCATATCTAAATCCATCTGGTATATATATCCACACCAAAGATTTTATCCACTTTCTAGTCGGCATCCAGAATACTCAATATTTTCTCAAACTCTGATCTGTCGGCTGAATCTTTGCATACCAAGTAATGCGGATCAAAGAGATGCTTATAGAAGTCATCAATCATGTTGGCCAATCATTAATGATACCTTAGGAAACTTAATCACCATCAATATCACATCTGGATTTAGGTCTGATGCTCTGCCGGTTAGGTCTTCCTCTGTCTACTCTGCCAATCAGGAACCCAACACTCAAGTGCTCATATCTGTTCACTCTTCTATCACCAGAGGCTAAGTCCTTGGAATATATCAGTCAAGGTACTCCTCTTGACTCCCCAAATCTACACTTTACTGAGATACTTCCTCTGAGAGATCTGGACCTGACTGTCGGACCTTGCTGCCTGCTCTGTTCTTGCTTACCGAACCACATAACTTCTTCAATCTGACTTCTGATAAAGACACACCATGTCCTGCAGATGTGTGGGATGGACTTTGTTGCCATCAATGACAACACTAATGAAGCCACACAGTGTCTCTTGCCAACAATCTCCCCCTTTGGCATTGATGGCAACACTTAGTGAAAAATGACTAAGTGTCACACTATACTCCCCCTTGGCTAATGCTCTGTTCTTATGAACATTTTCTGGAGCTCCCCCTTAGCTGGATTCCTCATTTTTCATTGCTCCTCACTCCCCCTTTGACATCAATGGCAAAGGGTAGGGTCCGCACACCAAAATTTGCAAAACTCAATCTATACTTAATCACATAAGTATAATATCTGGTTATACTTTACATATACTTTAGTATATCTACAAAAGTGTTTTTCAATTATATAAGTTTTGTTGCCCAACTCAGCTTCATCCTGTCCAAAATTGAGATGTGACCACTCAACAGGAATGCAAAAGCTTCTGCCTTCTTGAGATCAGTCGGATCACTGGTTCGGGCTGTGGCCTGAGCATCAGTTAGGGCTTCATGCATGGCCTCTAACTTAGGGATAATGATCCCTCTAAGTTCACTCAACCTGTTTATTCTATTTTTCTTCTCCTTCTCAAGTGTCTTTATTTCATTTATGACTGCAATAGTCTGACACTCTTGATTTACTATGGAGGAGGATAGAGGATCAAAACTTTGAGATAAACTTAATAGTTTATCCTCTTGCTCTTTTACTTTCTTCTCAATGTCCTTGGTCACTTTAGGCCAGGATAAACAAAATTTATATATATCTCCCCCATCTTTGAGAGCATTTTATAGGTTCTTTATTCTGATATCCATAACTCTCCTATCATTTGATATTAACCCTTGTACCTCTAATAATCTTTTTACCAAAAACTCCTTCCGGACCTTATCTTTTGCTGACTTTTCTAAGGAATCAAAATCTGTGCTAACACTATTAACTAGAGATTTGAGATTACCAGATGAAGAGGCTGAGGGATCCTTCTGAAAAGATGGTAGGATCTTCTCCAATATATCGGATGCAATTTCTATAAGCTTGCAGTCTTCCATGTGAGACTTTAGAAGCTTTTCTTTTGCCTTTGTTGAAGTAAAGGATGCTAGCTTCATGGTTTGAACCGGGGAGAGGGAGTCAAAATTGAACGGTCCTTGAAGAAGTTTCGGTTCATCAAATTCCATCATTTCTTTGGTTAAGAATTCTTTGACTGCCTCTGCTATGTCTCTTGCCGAAGACAGAGTTTTCTCCCCTTCTGTACCCTTACCACTATCATCTGTGGCCTTCTCTGTTGGAGTTTTCTCTCCTTCTATAGCCTTACTACTGTCATCTTTTTTTTCCTTCTCTGCTTCTTGATTGATCTTCTCTTGTACTCTTTCTTTTTCTTTGGATCCGGAGTTTGCAGGGGAAACCGAAGGAGAGATGTTTGCTTGATCATGGACCTCCTCTTTCGGAGCAGAGGAATCTAAGTCCTTACCTTTTTCTTCACCTGTCTCCTTTACCTCTTCTGCCACTGTCTCAGTAGATTCTTCTTCAACATCTGTAGCTGAGGGATCATCACCTAGGTCCTCTATAATAGGAATGTTGAATCTTTTGTATGCATTCTGGAGGATCTCTTCTATCTCTTTTGCTACTTTGTCAGTTTCTTTGAGCATAAGCTGATTCATTCTAGCTTTGCTCCAGAACTCATCCTTACAATCTTTGAAGATCATATTCTTCTGCTTAGGAGTGATTGAAGGATATAGATGAATAGTTATCTGTTCTCGGATCTCAAGATCCTTTGCCATAGCATTATTCTTTCTTATTTCTAATTCCTTTTCTAGGCTTTTGGGAATAAGAGATATGATTTCAATAAAAGCGTTGTTGTAGATATTCAGATACGTAACTGTGGCTTCTTGCAAGATCTTTTGGTCAGCTTCATTGTAATCATCATAGAATTCAGCCATTGGTTGAAGGTTCCCATCCACAGTAATTGATTTTATGATGTCATCAATGCACAGAGTAGGCTTCTCAACAAATTCTTCTGTTACTTCTTTAGTAGAGGGTTCACTGGATGTTTTCCTTTTCTTCTTCATTTTCTTCACTTCCTCATCTGATTCTATCTCTTCTTCATCCTTTTGGCTTGTGTAAGACCTTGTTGCCTTTTTCTTGGTTCTCTTCTCTCCTTTTCCGGATGTCTAAGTTTCCAGTTTTGAAGCCTTTTGACCCTTGGAAGTGGCAAGTGCAGAGCTTTTGGTTGATCTGGTCCAGGAGGGGGCTTGCACCGGAGCACTTTCTTTTCCAGTTTCTTGTTTTTCTTTCTCCGCCCTTTCCATTTTCTCTCTGTTGGCATCAAGTGCCTCTTTTGAGATTCCATGCCTCTTGGCAAATTCTTCTACCTCTTTTCTCACTTTTCTCTTCATCTCCGGTTGTCTAAGTTCCACATGAATTTTTACACTTAATTCTTTAAAGGTTCCAAACCTTTCTGCCTTAGGATCCTTGGGCTCACTTAGCATGTGTTGAACATGCAGCTCTACAATTTTCTCATCAACTTCATACCCCATTGGCATGATCCACACTGTTCTTGGTTCCACTACCTCCATTAGGCACTGATCAATTTCTACCATAAAGCATACTGTATCTTTATATTTTTCAACTAGGGATTGGGGAATTCTTTCTCTAGCCTGCATCATGCTTTGGAAGTTTTTGAAGTAACCCCATAGTGCTATGTTATGTGCCTTGGCATCACCAAGCCCATGCAAGTAATCCTTGATTTGTATGGCAACCGGTCTATCATTTTGCCACATCCAGCCACTAGATCCGGGTAGCTCATTCATGTAGTAGAAGAACAGACAGAGTATTAGGCCACCATATTTGAAGGAATTCTTCTTGTCCTTTATCTTCTGTAGATTCTCCAAAAGTTGGTTTAGGAGAAGCTCACAAAGGTCATAGTTTGCATTTTCTTTTAGCATCTGATAGGCTGTGTAGATTGCAGTTCCAGGTACTAAATTTTCCTGCTGGAGTGATAAATCTTGTAACCAATTATCATGGATGCAAATTTGATATCCGGATCAGTGATATCTTCAATTATCATTGCCCTCTTGTCAAACTTTGATCTGGTAGCCTCACTCATAGGTTAGTTTTTGATAGATTTGGGAATAGGCAGCTTTCCAGATGAGTGTAAACCAATTACTGCCCTAATAGCATCTTTTGTGATCTTGAATGGTCCATTCAACCACATGAAGTTATCATGCACTCTACTCAAAATATACCAGACCCATTCTTCTTCTACAAAATAGGGGAAATGAATGCATTGTGCAAAATGCTTGTCCCGGATGGCTTTATATTGAGTTTTGAGTTCAAATGAGTCATCTATCAAATGCTTGTGATAGATATCAACCATCTTAGATTCCCCAAATTCTTCAATATTCACATGAATATATGCCCTAACATCTTCTACATGCAGAACCCCATGCAGAATGCTTGAAAAGGCGCGTAGGGGATCAACTTCTAGGGATTTATATGGATGTTTCTTGAATTTAGGACGTGGCCTATCAGTGATCTTTACAAAATTTGGTGTAGCCATCTTTAAAAAGATTTACAGAGACATATTCAATAACAGAAAATACCTTTTGCGCTTCTAGGGTTCACGAAGTGAGCCAGATTGATTTGCTGGATGAATCGACTTCAATGGTTGATCTTTGAGAAATTTGAAACAATTTGTTGTAGAGCTCCTTTTCTTTTCCTCTCAAATGCAAATGTGCAAATGACGAGTGAATGAACCCTTTTATTTATGAGAAAAACCCTAAATCCACACTTCAATAAATGCACAACTTAAGTCATTCTAGTTGCCTAGTTCTTCTTATTTTGAGAAAGATCTTTTTCTGGATCACTGAGATATACTTAGAGTTATCCTTGGTGATTAATAACAAACTATCTTACTTTCCCCAAACATTTGATCTATCCGCAGATCAAGATGCCTCGAATTTGAATCATACTGGATCTAACTGTGATAATCCTGTTTTACTAGATGACTGTTAAACTGGATCAATGTTGGAAGATTAGACTCTTCAAATCTTCCTGCGGATCTTCCATATCTTTACCAAGCTTTCTTTAGATGTTTCTCTAAGAATCCTTTAATCTGCAACTTCCCATGTGCCAATTTCAGGCACCAATTGACTAGCTGGGGGATTTGTTTTTCTTAGTGACTCCCCCTGAGCCAGAGCTCATCTACTTGATTTTCAGAAGAATTATCAGCACTAGATTCTGGTGCGGATCCATCCCTAACAATCTCTGTGCTTCTCTTCACCCAGATCTTATTCATCTCCCTTTGAATTTCATCCGTGTTCACTTTTCCCTTTCCTTTGTCTTGGCTATGATTATATTGTTCCAGACCCCTTTTGTCTTGATTCTTACTTCTACAGAATTTGGCAATATGACCGGATCTATTGCAATTGTAGCAAACAATATTTCTTTGCATATTTGACTGATATCCTCTTGATCTACACTGATTAGCCATATGTCCCATTCTATTGCATGCAAAGCATCTACCATTGAATGAATTGTTTATTTGTATGTTTCTACACTGATGGGATTTGTGACCATACCTTTTGCAATTGAAGCATTATCTGGAGAAGGATGTATTAGTCTGATTCATTCTTCTTCTGCACTGATTTGCTTTATGACCAAAGTTATTGCAGTTGTGGCAGTATCCATTGAGAGATGGATATCTTTGAGCATTTGGTTGTCTTACCAAAGGTCTTCTAGGCCCGTTTCTTGGATTTTCTGATCTTGAGTTCTTTTGACTGGATCCGGAGCTTCCACCTTTTTCATACCCCAAGCCTTGCTTGTCATCCACCCTCTTTTGGCTTTGAAGAAGAACTTCAAGTTGAGCATAGCTTATCTTGAATTTCTCTTTGTATTCATTTGCTGTTTGAAGATCCCTTTTAAGAGTGTCAATCTGATTCTCAAGTTGTTCTTCATTATCTCTAGCTTCTTCAAGATTAGATTCTAGATGCTTGATTATTCTATCCATTTTGTGGCAGTCTTCTGACTTCTCCTTGAGAGATTGTCTTAGATCATCTTCAGTTTTTCTTTTCTCTTCAATTTCTTGGGTGAATTTCATAAATCCTGATTCCATTTCATGTCTTACCATAATGACCTCTTTTGACAATTTTTCACATTGCTTGGTTTTTTCTTTCAGGTCTTCATTTGTATAATTGTTTCACCTTGACTTGCCAATTGTTGAAGTAGATCCTTTCTCTTTTTCATAGAGATACTCAATTTCTCTTTTAGTTCCATTATGAAATCATCAGCCTATTTGAGTCTTTCCTTCAATTCATTGACTTCAGAGTTAGATTGCTCAAGATCATCTAGGGCAGACTGAAGTTGTTCCCTCATACCATACATATCCATTGAGATTCCCAGATCTTCCTCAAGCTGTTAGGCTCTGTTTGGAGGAACTTGGCTCTGATACCAATTATTGATAACTGAGAGGGGGGGGTGAATCAGTTATCTTAATTATTTTGACTTTCAGTCCTTCTTTAACAATTAGTGTAGAATCAAATCATACAAGCAAGCATTACCATGGAAGCAGAAATAACATTAGTACACTTGACACAATGATTTTGATGTGGAAAACCTAGTTAAGGGAAAAACCACGGGGTGATTAACCCAAGATTGTATTCTTTGTTAGAAGAATAGAATAGTACAAAATGGCACTTGCCAATTAGGGCTCACTGTCTGAGCATACTGCTCACAAGAGGCTTACTGCCTACAAGAGACTCACTATCTACAAGAAAAGAAGGTAACAAAATACTTGAACTGATGAGAAGCATCCACACATGCTGAAGTTTAGTTTTGGTTAAGCCCAATATACTGATCTGCTGCATTTCATTCTTACTCTCCTTAGGTGCTGCTGTCCTATTACATTCAAGACCTGTCTTATTACCTTCACTCTGCTCTTCTACTATTCTTCTCACAACACCACACACAGCCATATCTAAATCCATCTGGTATATATATCCGCACCAAAGATTTCATCCACTTTCTAGTTGGCATCCGGAATACTCAATATTTTCCCAAACTCTAATTTGTCGGCTGAATCTTTGCATACCAAGTAATATGGATCAGAGAGATGCTTATAGAAGTCATCAATCATGTCAGCCAATCATGAATGATACCTTAGGAAACTTAATCACTATCAATATCACATCTGGATTTAGGTCTGATGCTCTGCTAGTTAGGTCTTCCTCTGTCTTCTCTGCCAATCAGGAACCCAACACTCAAGTGCTTATATCTATTCACTCTTCTATCATCGGAGGCTAAGTCCTTGGAATATATTAGTCAAGGTACTCCTCTTGACTTCCCCAAATCTGCACTTTACTGAGATACTTCCTCTGAGAGATTTGGACCTGACTGTCAGACCTTGCTGCCTACTCTGTTCTTACTTACCGAACCACAACACTTCTTCAATCTGACTTCCGGTAAAGACACACCATGTCCTGCGGATGTGTGGGATGGACTTTGTTGCCATCAATGACAACACTAATGAAGCCACACATTGTCTCTTGCCAACACTATTTACATGTGGTTTGGAAGTTATGAGTGATTCCTTTGGTTTGGTAAGCTTAGGTTTTAAATTTTGGTCCAAGACCAGGGAGGCCACAACTAGGGGCCCTCCTCCCCAATGGAATTAAGAACAATTCAAACCCATGAGCTTAGTAGCCCATCAAAGGCACATGGTCTGCAAGCACAATGTCCCAATGGAGGTTTAAACCTTGGTGGCCACCACAACAATGTTGTGATAAACCACTACACTATGTCCTTATCGGTGAAAGTTATGAGTGTTTTGAATATATATGTATATATATATAGTGTATGTAAAAAATAAATAATAATTAAGTATTAAAGTCATAATGAGGAATAAATTAAATGTTTAGAACATTGAGAACTTCCTCTACAAACCCTTTTCATTTAATTAAAGTTGGCTAAAAAAGTTTGTTAAATTTGAGGGCAAAGTCAAGACTACTTTCAAGATATGATTAATCACATGATTTTACAAGTATTTTATAACTTTGAGACTCCCACTTACCTAAACCCAAGGTAATTCCAAAGAATTTGTGGAGGGAATTCAAATTTGATCTTGAAAAGTTAATACTTTTTCCATCCAAATCTAAATTTCAATCCAAATATTAGCACTTTTTCATCCATTGGGTTTTTTGCCATTGCCACTATTTGGTCCATTATGATCTTGCACTCACCCCAACGTTGGTACTAAAACTGACATCTTCTCTTTTAAAATTTATTCAACTTTAATGTATTTAAGGATTAATTTGTTTTTAATATTGGTAAGTTGAAAACAAGGGTGCAGATCCCTAGAACAAAAGTCCCATGGGCAGCAAAACAGGCTAGTGGCCATGAACAGCTAAACAATAGGAAACTAGTAGCTAACTAACATAATAGTAAAATAAGAGTACCAATACCAAAAACTATAACAAAACCATAAACTACTTAAGTAGATCATTCCATTCATCCTTGAGAAACTCCAGAAGTTCCTCCTTGCTCGCAGTCTTTCCTTCCTTATCAACCTGTTCATTATGAGCATCCTACAAAATTGTCAATATCGTAGCCGCATGGTGGATCACCTTAAAGAACATGGTAGAAAGCACCTTCACCTTGTTCTCCACATAGAGAAGTCTCCTCTTGACATCAACCATCTCCTTGTTAAGCTGGTTACTATTGACACAGCCCCTAGCACTGTTGACTTCCTTCTTAGGAGTTTCGAGGATCTCCACTTCATCTTGATCAGTCTCATTGTTCAATGTACAAGACAACTGAGAGGGGGGGAGGGTGAAGCAGTTGTTACTTAAAATCTCAAAGCCCTCATACACACTCAGATCCACATTAATCCAATTAACTCTTAAACTTGTTATGATGGTTAATCATGAACAACAAATAACATAAACTAAAACATAACAACACCATACACAAGACAACATCATATTTTATGTGGAAAACCCAAGAAGGGAAAAACCATGGTGAGGATTAGCTCACAATATAAAGTAGTAACAACACCGAATTACAAAAGGCTCCCTACCATAGGCTTACTGGCAAAGGGCTCACTACCAAGAAGAAAAGGCTCATTTCCCAGAAGAAAAAGCTCATTGACAAAGGGAAGGCTCACTGCCAAAGGGCTCACTTCCCAGGAGAAAAGGGTCACCACCAAAGGTTTGAACTGTTATAATTGCATCTAACAAATGCAAGGAGTATAGTTCCAATGAAGCTCAATATTCACAACAACATCATCTACACAACATCATTGAAAAGTAGTAGACACCTTTTGCTCACTGTATCCAGTAATCTAATGCATGAAAGCTTTACTATGCCACACACATTCACCACATAGTTGCTCACATCTCATCCATCGTGCACACCCAATCATGAACTCTTAACACTCATTTATATTGTCTTCAACCTTGAGAACATTCTCCAAGGTCGACATTACACCTTAACATAGAGAATTCAAATTAGGTCAAGACCTAAACATTCCCATGGTGGAAAGGAATGAAGGTGGATCACAACATGCCTTAGCTCGACCAAACCTGTGTTAACACAATGAACTCTTAAGTACATGCTTCCTCAAACCCAAAACCAACTCGTAGACCACATGAAATGCTTTAACACAATCTAGAGTATTCCACAAACATCCCAAAACATCTTGAAAACCAACAAATTTCTCTGCAACAACTTTCACCTACTGCACAACCTTATCTTGTTTACCCAACAAACTCAAATGTCTCTGTCATACACTACAACTTGATAAGTCCTCTTCTGGAGCACCAAATCATGAACAACCTTGACTGGAGAAAGATAGGAACCTTATAAGCATAAATATAGAACCACAAGACCTGAAACCATTTTGCAAAGAAATGCAGAGAAAATACATTTCTCCCAGACACCTCTGCAATACTTAGAAACATAGTCCATACACTTGTGAACACAACTTCCTCTACACAATGAACCAAAGTACCAAATTTGGAATATAGAAACTCTTCACATCTCTAAACAACATATCCAAACCATAAAGATAGATCTTCAACATGGAGGAAATGCGGAGAAAAATCAGAGGGCTACTCTGTAAGCCAAGAAACCACTTCAACACACTGTTTCCTTTCATAATCAAATTTTCTCAAAAGAACTTGGAAGCCAACCAACATAAACATTTTCCTAACATCTTCAACACCTTTTCAAAGTAACCACATTATCTTCATCAAAGTCACTTGACCAAATAGCCCATACCATTGCAATAACCTCATATCAGAGACAATATCCACTCAACACAAAACTACTCATACTCTTGCACCAAAGGTAACTCATACAAATGACACAGTTGACACCAATGACAACACAAGCTTGTTGACATCAATGACTACATTGATTACACATATTTGCAACAATCTCCCCCTTTGTCATTGATTGCAACACATAATGTGAAAAACCATCAAGACACAACTTCTGCACCAAGCTTCATTTTCTTTTCTCTCCCCCTTTCTTTCTTTCTTTTACAACTCTTACTCTCTCTCCTTGATCACTAACTTTTTGCTTTTTTGCATTTCTCTCTCTCCTCCTTTGACATCAATGGCAAAGGGCTGCATGTCTTTCTTTCAATCTTACTGCTCAGACTTGTATCTTCTTACTACTGATTTGCAACATCATTTCTTTTACTTCTCTGCATGCTCGCTCTCCCTTAGAAGTACATGCCAAACTGTATCAACTCTTACTCCCCTTATCTGTAACAATCATCATGACCACTACTTGCTCCCCCTTACTAGAGGTAGCCTCCAACATCAGTCCATAATAAGGAATGAATCTTGAAATCCACTAGACTAATGCATTTCCTTATGTATCTAGTTCAAAGGAGGGGCAATAACCCCTAACTTCTCCTGAAGATACTCAAATGTATCCTTAGAAAGAACCTTGGTGAATATGCCAACAACCTGATCCTTTGTAGGGACATACTCAAGCTTCACTTCATTCTCTGCAACCTTCTCTCTTAGAAAGTGATACTAGATTGAAATATGTTTTGTCCTTGAATGCATCACTGGATTCTTTGAAATGTTAATATCACTTGTATTATCAACGAAGATAGGGATAGGTTCATCATATACCACTCTAATGTCCTTCAAGGTTTGCCTCATCCATAATACTTGTGTGCAATAGGATGCTACTGCAATGTATTATGCCTATGCAGTAGATAAGGATACTGAATCCTACTTCTTACTTAGCCATGACACCACTCTGTTTCCAAGAAAGAATACACCACCACTAGTACTTTTCCTATCATCTAAACAACCAACCCAATCTACATCTGTGTAGGCACTTAGAGCAAAGTTATTATCCTTTGGACATCACAAGCCATGATCTAGAGTGCCCTTTAAATATCTGAATATCCTCTTCACTGCTGCAACATGTTACTCTCTAGGATCTTCTTGAAATCTAGCCACAAGACAAACTGTATGCATAATATCTGGTCTAGTAGCAGTTAAGTATAACAATCCTCCAATCATTGACCTATACCTGCTCTGATCAGCCTTAGGAGATTCATCATTCTTTCTCATCTTGCAACTAGTTGTCATAGGGGTACATACTGGTTTAGAGTCTTCCATTCCAAACTTCTTTAACAGTTCCTTGACATACTTTGATTGTGAAATGAAAATACCTTTATTTGTCTGATTGATCTATAGCCCAAGGAAGAAGTTCATTTCTCCACACATTAACATCTCAAATTATTTCTACATCTCATCTGCAAAACTCTTACACATACCTTCATTTCCACCAAAGATTATATCATCTACATACACTTCCATAATCAAAATTTGATCTTCTCCTAATTTGGTGTACAAGTTACTATCTATGGTGCCTTTATTGAATCCTTTCTATAATAAATACATGTCTAACCTTGCATACCAGGCTCCAGGGGCTTGCTTCAATCTATAGAGTGCCTTTTTCAACCTGTAGACCATGTCAGGTTTATTTGATGACTGAAATCCATTCAGTTGTTCTATGTATACTTCTTCTTCCAACTCACCATTCAAGTAAGAAGACTTCACATCCATTTGATATACTTTGAAATCTTTATATGCTGCAAAAGCCAAAAACATCCTGATGACCTCCATTCTTTCCACCAGAGCATAAGTTTCCTCATAATCTATCCCTTCTACTTGCGAGTAACCTTTACACACAAGCCTTGCCTTGTTTCTTACCACTTCTCCATTCTCATTCAGTTTGTTCTAAAATAGCCACTTAGTTCCAATCACATTCTTGTTTGTTGGTTTGGGGCCAAGTTCCCAAGTCTGATTCTTTTCAATCTGCATTAGTTCTTCTTCCATAGCCTTGATCCAATACTCATCCTTGCATGCTTCAATCATTGTTTTAGGTTCAGTCGGGTAGAGAGAAAACATAGATTTACTTGTTCTTCAATAGCTTTCCTTCTTGTCATCACACCTTTATTCTTGTCACCAATGATTTGATCTTCAGAATGATGCTTCTGCACAAACTTGGGAGTTTTAGGAGTCTTTTCCAGAGCTTCTTCTTCTTCAACCTGCACTTCCTTTTCATCAGCATTTTCTACTTCTCTACAAGATGACTCATCTGATTCATATCCATCAACTTCTAAACTCTTCTGTAGATCTTCATCAACTTTGACATTCGCACTCTCAACAATCCTTCTTAACCTCTTGTTGTAGCACCGATAAGCTTTGCTTTTAGTAGAATACACAAGGAAGATGCCTTCATCAGACCTTTCATCAAACTTTCCTAGATTCTCTTCATCCCTTCTGATATAACATTTACTTCCAAACACTTTAAAGTACTTGGCAGTCAAAGTCCTTCCATACCATAACTCATAAGGCATCTTTGTACTATTTGCTCTTGCCTACACTCTATTTAGTATGTAAACAATAGTACAAATTTCTTCTCTCTAGTAGACCTCTAGTAGGTTTTCTTCTTTTATCATTGTCCTTGCAGATTCTTGAACAATCCTATTCTTTCTTTCAACCACTCCATTCTGCTGAGGAGTTCTAGGAGTAGATAAGTGCCTCTTGTTGGTAGGTGGTGATTGATCAGGAAAGTACTGTACACTAGCCATGTATCCTCGCCAGGGTTCGGGGGCGCAGCCCCCGAGAAATTTTTTTTAGAGCCAACATAAAAAATCCTAATTTTTGTGACCAACATAAGAAAACCCTATTTTTGTAACCGACAAAAAAGGCTTGATAAAAAGCAGCTAAGGGTTAGGGTTTTGATATATTATATTGTAGCATTTGCAACAGTATTGAGTTGCAGGGATTGCTGGTTGTAATCGGTTTGATTTACTGGATAATAATATTGGACTCTCTGTTTGGTGGATGTAGCCCGAGTTTGGGTGAACCACGTTAAAACTTGTCTCTCGCTGTTGTTAATTCTGTGTATTTCCATTTCTCTGTTTAATCTTTATTTGCATTTAATTGATATCTTCTGCCAGCTAACCCTAACACCTCTTCATTCCATGATTCTCACAAAATAGCTTAAACTCATTGGAGGTGAACTCTCCACCTCTGTCAGATCTCAAACATTTAATTGTCATATCCATTTCTTTCTCAACCATAACCTTGAATGCTTTGAACTTATCTAGGGCTTCAAATTTTTCTTTAAGAAAAGTAACCCATGTCATCCTAGAATAATCATCAATTAATAGCATGAAATACTTGTCACCTTCAAGACTCCTTACCTTGTAGGGCCACAAAGATTTGTATGCACCAATTCCAACAGTCTGGTAGAAGACTGATCCTTGACTTTGAAACTTCTTCTTGCTTGCTTTCCAATCTGACATTCCTTGCAAATAACATTGATGGGCTTTGTAATCTTTGGTAGATCTCTCACGACTTGAGCTGAACTTATCCTTACCAGACTATCAAAATTGATGTGAGATAATCTTCTATGCCATAACCAACTCTCACTGATCTGAGTCATGAAGCACTAACCATCACCACTTTTGAGTTGATAAACATTTCCTTCTATCCTCTTTCCAACAGCTATCATAGTTCTAGAATCTTTTCTGATCTCACAACCACCATCTTGAAACACAAGATTGTATCCTTTGCTACACATTTGTCCAACACTCAAGAGGTTATGCTTTAAACCCTTAACATAAAGAACATCATCAGTATTATCCTTACCATCAAAACTGATTGGGCCTCTTCCACATAGCTTAGAAGCTCTATCATCACTGAATCTAACTAGTCCTCCATCATAGTTTTTGAGTTTAACAAACTTACTCTTATTACCAGTCATATGATTTGAGCATTCACTGTCAATGACCCAATGGTTCTTTTCCTGTGAAGTATGAAAAGTAGATATCACAGTGCTTTCAGCATTAAGACCTACCTCCGGAGCCTTTTCCTTCACACATTTCCTAGAGTTAGTAGAAACAATATCATCTCTTAAAGCTATGAATAGACATTCATTATCCTCATTATTCTCATAATTAGAGTCATCATCAGATATACTTGCATCTTCTCTAACATAGTATCTTCTCTTAGGCACTCTACTTTTGTTCTCCCTATTCTTGCTCTTTAAAATTCTTTCTGGACATCTTGAAGCATAATGACCTATCTTGCCACAATTGAAGCACTTGAAAGGAAACTTACCACTATACTTACCAGTACCCAATTTCATTCTTCTCACAAAATTAGCTTCTAAGTCATCTGAATTCTCCTGATTTGATTCCATCGTCTTCTTAGATTTGCCAACCTTGAAGGCAGTCTCAATATTTGTACTACTTGTACTAGATTCTCTTATTTCAAAAGTAGTTAAGGTGCCAAGCAACTGATCTTTGGTAAACTCATTCAGATTTTGTAATTCTTCAATGGCAGAGACCTTATGACTGTAAGATTTAGGAAGAGTTCTGAGTACCTTCAATATCACTTCTTTTTCATCCAGGTTTCCACCGAGACCTTTGATGCCATTGACAACTTCATCCACTCTCTGTAAGTATCTTGTAATGTTTTCATCTTCAGACATTCACATGGTTTCAAATATGAGCTTTAAATTCTACATTTTAGCTTGCTTGACCTTATCATTTCCTTCATGAATACATTCTAACTTTTTCTAGATTTCATTAGCAGTTTTTAGATCCATAAGTTTTACCAATTCAGAATTAGAAAGACCACTTAAAAGAGCATACCTTGCTTTACCATTGGTTTCAAAGGCCTTGATCTCATCTGCAGTACTTGGACCATTTTTTGGAATTGTGTAAGTAGTTTCAACAGCCTTCAAGATCTCATATCCAAGAGAAATTAGATAGCCTTCCATTTCTATAATGCATAATCTATTCCATCGAACTGGGGAACATCCTTCTTGTGCGCCATCCCAAATCTACCTTAAGCAGTTAAGCTTTCTTCCAAGGAACCTTGCTCTGATACCAATTGTTGAATACACAAGACAATTGAGAGGGGGGGTGAATTAGTTGTTACTTTAAATCACAAAGCCCTCATACTCACTCAGATCTAGATTAATCCAATCAACCCTTAAACTTGTTATGATGGTTAAGCATGAATAGAAAATAACATAAACTGAAACATAACAACACCATACATAAGAAAACACCAAATTTTACATGGAAAACCCAAGAAGGAAAAAACCACGGTGAGAATTAGCTTACAATATAAAGTAGTAAAAACACCAAATTATAAAAGGCTCACTGCCATAGGCTTACTTCCAAAGGGTTCACTACCCAGAAGAAAAGGCTTACTTCCCAAAGAAAAAGGCTCACTACCAAAGGTTTGAACTGCTATAATTGCATCTAACACATGCAAGGAGTACATTTCCAATGAAGCTCAATATTCACCATAACATCAACATCATCTTCGCAACATCACTGAAAAGTAGTAGACACCTTCTGCTCACTGCATCCATTAATCTAACACATGAAAGCTTGTACTACGCCACACACATTCACCACACAGTTTCTCACATCTCATCCATCATGCATGCCCAATTACAAACTCTTGACACTCATTTATACCATCTTCAACCTTGAGAACATTATCCAAGGTCGGCATTACACCTGAACATAGAGAATTCAAATTAGGTTAGGACCTACACATTCCCATAGTGGAAAGGAATGAAGACAGATCACAACACACCTTAGCTTGGACCTAAATTCATCCAAGCACACTACTCCACACTTTCACAATCACCAAAGCATCTTTGCAATCAGTGTAAACACCCAAGGTTAGCCAAACATGTGTTAACACAATAAACTCTTAAGTACACGCTCAAACCCAAAACCAACTCGCGGACCACATGCAAAACTTTAACACAATCTAAAGTATTCCACAAATATCCTGAAACATCCTGAAAACTAACAAATTCCTCCGCAACAACTTTCACCTGCCGCACAACCTTATCCTGTTTACCCAGCAAACTCAAATGTCTCTGTCATACACTACAACTTGATAAGTCCTCTTCCAGAGCACCAAATCATGAACAACCTTAACTGGAGTAAGATAAGAACCTTAAAAGTACAAATCTAGAACTGTAAGACCTGAAACCATTTTGCGGAGAAATACAGAGCAAAGACATTTCTCCCAAACACCTCTGTAATACTCAGAAACACAATCCACACACTGGTGAACACAACTTCCTTTGCACAATGAATCAGAGCACCAAATTTGGAATATAGCAACTCTTCACACCTCTGAACAATATATCCAAACCACAAAGATAGATCTTCAACATGGAGGAAATGCAGAGCAAAACTAGAATGCTACTCTGTAAGCCCACTTCAACACACTATTTCCTTTCATAATCAAATTTTCTAAGAATCACTTGGAATCCAACCAACATAAACATATTCCTAACATCTTTAGAACCTCTTCAAAGCAACCACATTATCTTCATCAAAGCAGCTTGACCAAATAGGCCATACCATTGCAATAACCTCATATTAGAGACAATATCCACTCAACACAAAACTACTCATACTCTTGCACCAAAGGCAACTCATATAAATGACACAGTTGACACCAATGACAACACAAGCTTGTTGACATCAATGACAACACCGATTACACATACTTGCAACACTCATAATAGGAGTTATTTAAAGACTCAAAGTGACTGGCCCCCTCTTGCTCCTTTGGTTGTTTAGGAGTCGACTTAACATCTTTGATTTCAACCTCATCCTCTAGGTCTGAAGCTGAGGAATAATCTATAATTTTTAGAATATGCATTTTACCCCTAGCTAATCTACTCGACCTATGAATACTAGGCCTTCTCACAGTGCTCCCTTTAATCTCAACAACATCTTTATTCTCTTCAGCAACATCAACCCCCTACTCTTGGGGCACATCATTTCCCTTATCCACCACCAGCTCAAATTCTTTCACACCCCTGTTGAATTCTTACCTTTCTTTTTACCGCCCTTCCCAGGAACAAGGTTTTCCTCAAGACTTCCTTTCTATTTTTTACCACCCAAGTGTGAAGGGTTGTTCTTCAACCCACATAGGCCCTCAGCAACAGCCTTTTGGGATTACCTTAGGGACCCAGCTGCCCCCCCCAAAGGAGTAGCTGAGTCAGCTGGACCTTGCAAAATAGGGTTAACTTTTTGAGAGACTAGAGGGGTCTTGGTGCCCTTTCTCTTGTTGGATCAGGGACCAGGATTATTAATAGACTGAATCTTAGGGTTAAGGGAGGGCCCTGGAGATCTTTTCCAGTGGGGCTGGAAACTTTGTTTTTACTGGCACTACCATACTTAACACTTAAAGGGACATTTTCCTCTGAGTCATTTCTTTCCTCAACAAGACAGGCTTTTATAGGCTTAGCAGGGTGGAGGGCTAGGTGGAAATGGAATAGATGAAGGATTAAGCCTTGGTGGAGAGGGATAGAGACCACAACAGGGTTGCCTTCATGGGTCTTTTTAGCAATTTTAATAGACAACTCTAAGGAGGATTGTTGGTTTTTTCCCAGACTGGATGCTTACTCCCAGATTTCCCTACAAGGTAGCCATCAATGATCAATAAGATCTCTGGGCTAGGGGCCAACAGTATAGGAGATAGACTCTATAAATATCTCCTCTTCTTCTTCAGGCTCTGCAAAACCTAGGGGGGTATTCCCTATTCAACATCCATGAGAATATGCATACAAAGGCTGGGATGCTGACATGAAGAAAATAAGTCCTCCTGTAAGTAGACCAAAACTGCAAGATAAGAGCAAAGGGGCTAGCTTTGGGCCTATTTTCAGTTGTAGACAGAGCACTTGGGATCCTAAAACTAATTCTACTGTCCTAATGGTTTGATTTGGAAGTTTGATTTTGATGTTGTGTTTGGATGCAGAGCTGGACCTGGTGTATAACCTCAACATAGAGCTAGATTGGTGCCTATCCAGGGCTTGGAGTCAGTAGACATACACATGCAAATGTTTAGCATAAACATAACAAGACTGGATTTCAAGGGGATTTCATCATATTTGCCTTACAAATATATCCTAGAATAGAGTGTTTATACATCTCTACTTATGATATCCTTACTGCAATATACTTTCCTCAATACTTAACCTGAAAACAGTTTAATCTATCCCTTGAATAGAAGTTAAGAGATCAAGCATTCAATATAGTAAACCTATATCCTAGAACCCAAGACACCCCTTAGATATCTAGATTGAAAAAGAAAGCATATTCAATACAGGAGACAGACAACAAAACACATGCAATATAGCATTACTCATCTAAATCAACATGAAACCAATGAATTTATGCACAAAACATAAGACATGAGACTCATAAACTCACAAAATCCACTGCACGGAGCAACTAGGTTAGTTGTATTGTATTACAGAGCTAGAAAATGTCTAGCTTTCAACAACCTTGAAATGGGTCACATAGTCCTCCTTAAATAGCAGGAAGATGCACCCTCCTAACATTAATTGCAGTGCAACCCCCCAAATATATGACCAGATACAATGCACTGCCAAGGGGCACCAAAAACATTCAATGCATCTGCACAGACAGGAAGGAAGGGGCAGGCAAAATCTTGACCTGCATCACCTTGTCATGATTTTCAATCTAAATCGAGTAGCTAGCGTGTCCTTTCAACCCATACCTCTGTGCAATTTTGCCATTAATGGCATACCAGCTCGCAGCATCAGGATGCAGCAGTTGCATGCCTTATGAACCACTCCCACCAAGATGCAAACGCAGGGTCACAGAAGAAACTATTTGCTTAAGTGTAGCTGTTAAAACCTTTCTTCCCATCGAGACTCATGGCATAAATCATGCTACAAGACTGGCACCAATAATACTGTGCCACGTAGACACTTGAAGATTCAACTGTTGACTCCCCCTTTCCTCTATCTTTCCCGCCTAGAAGCCCCTCCCGGAAACTGGTGCAGAAACAAACATGTGGCACCTTCCGTGGCGCACTTGAGATGTTAGAGACTCTTTAGCGGAAACATATGCGAAAGCTGACAAGTGGCAGGTTCTGCCTTACTGTTGAGGGACATAAAAGGGACCCATTGAAACTTGGTGGAAGCCAACACATGGCGGGTTCCGCGTTAACCTTGAAACATATAGAAACTTAAGAGAAATAGTCCCTAAGTTCTAGGGCCCTCTGCCATGCGTCACCTTTCGACACATTAGATACATACGCTGGGGCCCACCTCGTCTATTTTGTTTAACAATGCAACATAAAGAAAAGTCTCGCGGAAGCTGACATGTGTCACGCTCTGCAAGAAGCATAAGGGACAGATGGCACATTCCATGCGTCTGTTGAAACAAATAAAGAATGCCCCCATAGTTCGACACTTGGCGCCTTCCACGCTTGCAAAAACATTAGAGAAGAGGGGCTCCTTGAAACTCAGGCAGAAGTTGCCACTTGGCACCATCCGCGGCAGCAACTGTTAACTGGGACCCGCCTCGTCTGTGCCACACTATGAAACAAATAGAAACTACACGGAGGCCGACACGTGTCGGCTTCCGCAGTCACAACCAAGGGCACGTGGTAGCTTCTGCTGTGACTTAGAAACTTTTAGAACCATGCCTCTACAAGTGACACGCGGCACTTTTCGCGCGGAGTAACTAGAAACATAATAGAAACATTTAAAGGGTCTTGAAACACCGGCAGAGATTGAAACTTGGTGGTGCAGGAGCACCCCTACAAGACAGGATATTGTCCGCATGACAGGACATTAGTCTATTTTTAGCATGTTTGACTTCATAATGTAATAAGGTCCATTGGACCAATGCATATGTATTAGATCAGCCTAGGAGAGTATGCAGGCAGTTAGAGTTCGTTATCAGGTTGTATGAGCTGTCCTCTCCCAGCCGCTTGGAAGCTCCCAGCCGCTGGGAATCGAGTTGGTAGTACTCGTAGGATATTGCTATAAATAACTCAGATCAGTTAGGGTTTGAGATCAGATAGAGAATATCATATCAGAGAGAGAGTAGTAGTTGTGTTATGTTGTACTGGTGATTGAGTGAGATCCAGAGATCAGTCCAGACATTGTGAAACATTGTCCAGGACATTTGTGTTTCATCTAAATAAGATCTCATCAATTGCATTATCTGGTTTATCAGCTGTTTATGTTTTGATTTCTGTTCTGATTACAGGTTGATGGATTCTTTCAACCCTTCCACCGGTTGATTCTGTGAATCGGTGGGATGGTCATGTATGATAGTTTAGTTTGCATTTTAGTTTTCTGTTTATGCATTTCATTGTTTGAGAGATCAGTTGGTAGCATGCTGTGAATCAACCTAGCATCCTCATGTGCTAGGGTTAGGAAGATAAACTGTTAAGTTTTGACCTGAAGGTGATCCGGCCCGATCATCATGTTTTCTTTGTGAAATTGTGCGGTTCTGTGAGTTTACATGCAGCTGACGGATATACAGGGATCTGCATGTGCTTTTCCAGCCGGAGCGAATCGCATCGACATCTGTGAGTATATCGCTATCCGGATCGGGTTATGAAGCTGATGAAGATTGTATGTTTCAAGTGCATCAGGATGATATAGGTTGGATATATACTTAGTGTGTATATTGTCATCAGGATCATCTTTCGTGTGTTTCCATCATCCACATATCGCTATCGCATGCAGAAGTGAAAGTTCATTTTTTGGCTAAGGACCGGAAAGATCATCATCAGGATATTAAGAGATCACCCGGATATTCATTATCATGTTGCGGAGGATATAAGTGTCTTATATCCTGTTGACATCATCATCAGGTGCATTGACATCATCATCAGGTGCATGTGACGTCATTGTCATCAGGATATTGCGAATATCACCCTATGCAAGTTTATCCTACTGTCGCTAAGTGTTTTGGCATCGGCGTAAGCCATCGGCATAAAGTTTGGTTAACATCATCAGGATGTTTCAATATGACCGGATAAGTCATATCCTGATGCTGTTGTTTGAGTAGTCGGATATCGGGGTGACGTAAGCATCGAAGGAAAGGTGCTTGAAGCTGTCGTCATCAGGATATATCGGAGGAACCGGATATTTTATATCTTGTTGATGAAGGTGATGCTGAACATCATGATGATGAAGGTAGAGTTTGGCGGTAAGATAAACAGTGAACATCAGGAGGATGTTTGCGCTTGCCGAATATCATGATGCTGTCTGAGTTAGCAAGAAATATGATGATGATGATAAGCCGATAGGATTTTAACATGCTGGTTGTATTAGTGACTCCTCCTTCCCATTTGTAAGCTTCTGTTGCGTTTACCTCTGCATCATAGTGGTATCAGAGCAAAGGAAGGATCTTCTGGAAAAGATAAGGATATAGCAGGATGTCAGGTGACGAAGGAACATCTGAGGTTCCGGCAAGGATGACCAACGTTGAGTTGGTAGTTCTGGTGAAGAAACAGATTGCAGAGAGCAAGGCCGTGAAGGCTCAGAATCAGGAATTGAAGGATGAGTTAGCGAAGTTGAGGAACAGAGTAGGTTCTGGTAGAGAAGAAGATAGGGAAGAAGAAGAGATCCCTAGTTGGAACGAGGAGGTTGTTCCTGCAGACCAGAGACCACTGTTGAACGCCCTCAAGGCCATGGAGAGGAGAACCATGGATGTGAAACTGGATTTGCCAGTGTTTACAGGAAAGATGGAACCTGATTCAGTGATGGAGTGGATAGACTCCTTGAACAATTTCTTTGAAACAGAGGAGATACCAGAACAACAGAGGGTGAAAATAGCCCAGTCAAAAATGAAAGAAGCTGCCTTGACATGGTGGAATTTCGTCCAAGATGATAGAGTACAGGAAGGAAAGCGTAGAGTCACTACATGGAAGAAAATGATGGCATTAGTAAAGGAAGCTTATGTCCCATTGGATTACAGTATCCAATTACACAAGAGGAAGCAAAACCTGAAGCAGAAGGAGCTAGATGTCAGCTCATATACAGAAGAATTCATGAAACTTTGCATGAAAACAAAGGTAAAGGAAAGTGAAGAAGAGAAGGTAGCCAAATACCTTAATGGATTGAGGTTCAATATTCAGGAAGATTTAAGTCTACATAATCCAGATACAGTTCAAAAATGCTTTCAGTTGGCATTGAAAGTGGAAGAGAAGTTAAAGAGAAAACAGGAACAACACAATAGAGGAAGAGGAAGACAACAAAGAGGTGGAAGAGGTCCTTTTAGAGGTAGAGGACATGGACATGGATATCAAGGAGAATCCAGTCATGACAATAGTAAGGGAAACAATAGTCAGAACCAGAGGGAAAATTATAGTCAGCAAGGAAACTTTAGAGGTAGAAGACCTTTCAGAGGAAGATCCCAGGGCAGAGGATCCATCAGATGTTATAACTGTAACAAAGAAGGCCATATAGCCAGCAGATGTCCAGAAAAGGCCACAAGCTCAACAAGAGAAAGGAGAACAAATCTGATCCAAGAACCTGATAATCAAAGTATGACAGGCTCTAATGATTTTCAGAGTGTGAATGCTCCTGATAATTTTGGATACCCAGAAAGTGGAGAGTCTCTAATGATGAGAAGAACAATGAATACCATGAAGGTACCTGACAAAGAATCCCCTCAAAGAAAGTCTCTTTTCAGAACTATTTGCAAAGCAGGAGGTAAGGCATGTAAAGTTTTGATTGATTCTGGTTCTACTGAAAATTTTGTGTCTGAAGAAATGGTGACAAAGCTTAAGCTTAGGAGATTGCCTCACCCATCCCCATATAAAGTCTCATGGCTTACCCAAGGTCAGCAGACAATTGTAGAAGAGCAGGCTTGGGTAGAATTTCAGATTGGAGCATATAAGGATAAGTTGTTGTTTGATATTACCACGATGGATGCTTGCAATCTTTTATTTGGTAGACCATGGCAATATGATTTTAAGGCACAACATGATGGTGTTAGAAACATCTATACAATCACTAAAGATGGTACGGTTATAAAGTTACTACCATTAACAGAGAAGGAGGAGAAATCCAAAGGAAAAGAGGTGAAGGTAATGCTGATGGAAGGTAAATAGTTCATGAAAGAAGTAGCAGCAGAAGGTGCAGTTGCATATGCCCTAATTCCATGTATGAGGGTGAATAAAGAACAGCAGCAAGAAGTCAAGGAAGAGAAGAAGCAAAGGTTCATAGACCCAACTATCCAAGAGCTATTGGATAAGTACAAAGGTATCATCTCAGAGGGAATGCCAAGATCCCTACCACCTGTCAGAGATATTAGTCACTGCATAGACTTAATTCCAGGGTCAACACTTCCAAACAAAGCAGCCTATAAGCTAACTCCAGAACAGAATGCAGAAGTAGCCAGACAAATTGAAGAATTATTGGATTCAGGTCTGATTGGGAAAAGTTTAAGTCCATGTGCAGTACCAGCTGTACTAGCACCAAAGAAGGAAGGTACTTGGAGGCTTTGCACAGATTCCAGAGCTATTAACAAGATCACAATCAGGTATAGGTTTCCAATCCCTAGGATAGAGGATTTACTTGACTGTTTAGGAGGTGCTAAGTATTTTACAAAAATAGATTTGAAGAGTGGATATCATCAGATCAGGATTAGATCAGGAGATGAATGGAAAATAGCATTCAAAACTAATGAAGGGTTATATGAGTGGAAGGTTATGCCTTTTGGTTTATCTAATGCACCTAGTACTTTTATGAGGTTGATGAATGAGGTTAAGAGTTCATTGGTAAGTTTGTCATAGTATATCTAGATGACATTCTGATTTTCAGCAACACAAAAGAAGAACATCTCAGACACATAGATTTGGTTCTTAAGAGGTTACATGAAGAGCAGCTGATGATAAATTTAGACAAGTGTTTGTTCATGCAAGAGGAGATCACATATTTGGGTTTTGTCATTTCACAAGGAAAGTTACAAATGGATAAGGAGAAGGTAAGTGCCATATTGTCTTGGCCGACCCCAAAGACTATGAATGATGTCAGAAGTTTCCATGGGTTAGCAACCTTCTATAGGAAGTTTATAAGAGGGTTTAGTCATATTTGTGCACCCATGCTTGATACCATCAAAGGAGGACAGAAGTGCAGATTTGTTTGGACTCCAGGAGCAGATGATTCTTTTGAAACATTGAAGAAGAAGGTGGCACAGCAGCCAGTCCTTGCACTTCCAGACTTTAACAAAATCTTTCAGGTGGAATGTGATGCCAGTCACATGGCCATTGGAGCAGTACTCAGCCAAGAAGGTAGACCTATTGCATTTTTCAGTGAGAAGCTCAATGATGCTAAAAAGAGGTATTCCTCATATGATTTGGAAATGTATGCTTTAGTCCAGTCACTCAAGAAATGGAGGCATTACTTGATGCCAAAGGAATTCATAGTATTCACAGATAACCAGGCTCTGAGTTTCATAAACAGCCAGGAAAAGCTGAACCACAGACACATGAAATGGGTAGAAACCTTACAAGCTTTTACTTTTACATTGAAGCATAAGAAAGGAGTCAAGAATAAAGTTGCAGATGCTTTGAGCAGGAGAGTTCTAACAGTCAACCAGATTCAGTTAGAAAGTGTTGGCATTGATTCACTAAAGACCATGTATGAGACTGATGAAGATTTTGGGGAGATATATCATGTATGTACTTCTTTTGGAGAGAAATATCATGCTGAATTCTTTGAATTTTTGATTCAAGATGGATTGTTGTTCAAAGGTGGACAGTTATGTATTCCAAGGTGTTCTATGAGGTTAAACATCATTAAGGAGAAACATTGTGGAGCTATGGCAGGTCATTTTGGTCTAGATAAGACTCTTGATCTTGTCTGAAGACATTACTTTTGGCCTAAGTTACAATCAGATGTCAGAAAGTTTGTAGAGACATGTGTGATATGTCAGAAAGCTAAAGGCAGGTTGACTAATGCAGGTTTATATCAGCCCTTACCCATTCCTTCCAGACCATGGGAAAGCATAAGTATGGATTTTGTCTTGGGTTTACCAAGGACAAGGAAAGGATTTGATAGTGTTTTTGTTGTAGTGGATAGATTCAGCAAAATGGCACATTTCTTGCCATGCAAAACCACTGCTGATGCTTCATACATTGCAGATTTGTTTTTCAGGGAGATTGTCAGAATCCATGGATTGCCACTGAGCATAGTGTCAGATAGGGATGTGAAGTTTATTGGTCACTTCTGGAGAACTCTTTGGAAGAAACTTGGAACAAATTTGTCTTTTTCCTCTGCATATCATCCTCAAACGGATGGACAGACTGAAGTAGTGAACCATTCCTTAAGAAATTTTCTTAGATGTTTGACAAAACAACGTGGAGAAAAGTGGGATACTATTCTATCTCAAGCTGAATTTTCCTATAATGATACTGTCAATAGGAGCACAGGGAAATCACCTTTTCAGATAGTTTATGGTATGCATCCAAGAGGAATTTTGGAATTGAGAGATCTACCTACAGTAGACCCTGTTAGTGCAGAAGGAGAAGCTTTTGCAGAAGCCATCAAAGAGGTTCATGATCAAGTCAAGACCCAACTACAGCAAACCACCTTGAAGTATAAGGAATATGCTGATAAAAAGAAGAAGGATGTACAGTTTGATGTTGGAGATTTGGTATGGGTTCATTTGAAGAAGGACAGACTTCCTAAGGGAAAATATACTAAACTCATGCAGAGAAAAGTTGGACCATGTCAGATTTTGCACAAGCATGGACAGAATGCTTATGAGATACAACTCCCACCTGATCTTGGTTTGTCCCCTATATTCAATGTATGTGATTTAACTCCATACAAGTCTTATCCAGATGCAGATCAGGAACTCCTACAGGATACAGTCGATGATGACATTCCCAAGCATGATCCTCCACAGTTGCAGAAGGTTTTGGACACCAGAGTGGTCAAACAGACCCGGAACAAACAGTACTTGGAGTATCTAGTCTCTTGGAAGGGAAAACCTAATTCTGAAGCAGTCTGGATGACTGAAGAGCAGATCCAGACACATGGTGCAGATCTTCATACTCTCATCTCAAGTGGACTTGAGATTTCTTCTTCTGGGGAGTATGGTGCAGGAGCACCCCTACAAGACAGGATATTGTCCGCATGACAGGACATTAGTCTATTTTTAGGATGTTTGACTTCATAATGTAATAAGGTCCATTGGACCAATGCATATGTATTAGATCAACCTAGGAGAGTGTGCAGGCAGTTAGAGTTCGTTATCAGGTTGTATGAGCTGTCCTCTCCCAGCCGCTTGGAAGCTCCCAGCCGCTGGGAATCGAGTTGGTAGTACTCGTAGGATATTGCTATAAATAACTCAGATCAGTTAGGGTTTGAGATCAGATAGAGAATATCATATCAGAGAGAGAGTAGTAGTTGTGTTATGTTGTACTAGTGATTGAGTGAGATCCAGAGATCAGTCCAGACATTGTGAAACATTGTCCAGGACATTTGTGTTTCATCTAAATAAGATCTCATCAATTGCATTATCTAGTTTATCAGCTGTTTATGTTTTGATTTCCGTTTTGATTACAGGTTGATGGATTCTTTCAACCCTTCCACCGGTTGATTCTGTGAATCGGTGGGATGGTCATGTATGATAGTTTAGTTTGCATTTTAGTTTTCTATTTATGCATTTCATTGTTTGAGAGATCAGTTGGTAGCATGCTGTGAATCAACCTAGCATCCTCATGTGCTAGGGTTAGGAAGATAAACTGTTAAGTTTTGACCTGAAGGTGATCCGGCCCGATCATCATGTTTTCTTTGTGAAATTGTGCGGTTCTGTGAGTTTACATGCAGCTGACGGATATACAGGGATCTGCATGTGCTTTTCCAGCCGGAGTGAATCGCATCGACATCTGTGAGTATATCGCTATCCGGATCAGGTTATGAAGCTGATGAAGATTGTATGTTTCAAGTGCATCAGGATGATATAGGTTGGATATATACTTAGTGTGTATATCGTCATCAGGATCATCTTTCGTGTGTTTCCATCATCTGCATATCGCTATCGCATGCAGAAGTGAAAGTTCATTTTTTGGCGAAGGACCGGAAAGATCATCATCAGGATATTAAGAGATTACCCGGATATTCATTATCATGTTGCGGAGGATATAAGTGTCTTATATCCTTTTGACATCATCATCAGGTGCATGTGACATCATCGTCATCAGGATATTGCGAATATCACCCTATGCAAGTTTATCCTGCTGTCGCTAAGTGTTTTGGCATCGGCGTAAGCCATCGGCATAAAGTTTGGTTAACATCATCAGGATGTTTCAATATGACCGGATAAGTCATATACTGATGCTGTTGTTTGAGTAGTCAGATATCGGGGTGACGTAAGCATCGAAGGAAAGGTGCTTGAAGCTGTCGTCATCAGGATATATCAGAGGAACCAGATATTTTATATCCTGCTGATGAAGGTGATGCTGAACATCATGATGATGAAGGTAGAGTTTGGCGGTAAGATAAACAGTGAACATCAGGAGGATGTTTGCGCTTGCCGAATATCATGATGCTGTATGAGTTAGCAAGAAATATGATGATGATGATAAGCCGATAGGATTTTAACATGCTGGTTGTATTAGTGACTCCTCCTTCCCATTTGTAAGCTTCTGTTGCGTTTACCTCTGCATCACTTGGCAAGATCCGCTGCAACTTAGAAACTTTTTGAAACTCAAGCAGACAACGACACATGGCAAGCTCCGCATTGCTTTGAGAAACAATAAGGATCATCAAACCCTTCAGAAACCTGGCAGAAACTATGAAACTTTAGGGTCTTTCAGGCGCCTGCACGTGATACCTTCTGCGGCACTTTTGAAACTTTAAAGAAACATCGGCAGAAACTGACACATGGTGCCATCCGCAGCGACAGCTTGAAACACAAAGGAAACACTTAAAGGGTCACGAAACACAAGCGGATATTGACACATGTCAAGTTCCGCAGGAAGCATAAGCAATGGCGTGGTTCTAAACTGGGGCTTAACCCTTGGTGGTCCCGTGGCTATGGCACAAATTGACCCTTCTAGCCACTCTTAGAAACATTTAAGACATAGGAAACCATAGCTAGGTATGCATTCAAGAATGCATACGACTCATTTTATCATTTTTCAAGGGCCGACAGCGATTCAGCAACAAAACAAGATCCTGCAACTTGGAAGTTTCAAGGTTTGAAGGAGAAAATTAGCAAACATTCAAGTTTAAAACCCTAGACATAAATAATTACCAACAAGGATAACAGATAAAAAGGAAAATTCACCAAAATCTTATGCCTAAAATGATTAAGAAGGGAAAAATGATAATGATAGTAGCACCTGAACCGACTCTCCAGGGTGATGTACTTCATGATGAGGTAGTAGACACTATCCTAGGGGTTGATAAGGCTTTCTCTCTCAAAACCACCTTGCAAACAAATAGGTTTCTCTCCTTCTCTAAAGAACTTCTTCATCCCTTCAGGGTCTTGCACTTTGGTTTGCTTCCTCAACCTTTCACCATCACAGCACAGTCCCATGGCTTTGGTCATAGTTTCTTCTGAAACTTTGAACTGAACCCCACCAACATAGACTTTATGATCATCATCCCACGACATCTTGAACTAAACAGAGAGATTTTCGTCAAAGCCATTTAGGCATTCCATAAATGGTGTAATCCCTCCTTCATAACATATACTCCACAACATGGAGTCAACCTTGAAGTCTGCGCAAGAGGAAGGCTCGATTCTAACCTTGTCACCACCCATAGTCATGAACTTCACAATCTAATAGGGGAAATCACATAGCATAAACTCAGGCACCCAGAACAAATGCAACTCCTCTTTGCATTGTCTAGAAATTATGATCTGTCGATCATCATTAATCCTACTCTTGAGGTCTCTCAAACCCCCATACTTGTCCTTTGAATCAGCTTCACAATTTGAATCATAATTGCTATCATTATGGAACTTGTGTGGGCTTTCAATTGATAGACAAGCTACCAAGATATGGTACGACCCCTTGCGCTAGCTAAGAAACTGCCCGAGGGTCTCGCTGAGTTGTCTTTTACTTATGTGGAAGTCCCTGATCCTTATGGGATGAAAATAGGTCATCTCAGCTAAGATGAAAACAACCTTCTCATGTCTTCTCTCATGGATAAGGACGATCATGAGAACATAGATTAGAATATAAAAATATTCATAACAAAGTTGCTTCGGGGTAGCCATTAATTAATATAAGGTTGGGCTTCCTTTTGGAGATAATTTCTAATGTTGGGAGGTAGGTTTAGGATACTCCTCCAACATCTTACAGGAAAGAGATTACTCCCAATATTGGCCATGGCATCCGCAACTTGATTTCCTTCCCTGTAAACATGTTTAACCTCAAATCCCTCAAAGCTAAGAAGTTTTTTAATATCTTGAATGATATCTTCAATCTTCTAGCCCACCCTATCTCTTTCCTTTACAGCATCCTCAATAAGTTTGGAGTCCTCTTCAACAAGAATGTTTTTGATACCAATAGCAAGGGCTACCTTAAGGCCCTAGAGAAGGGCCATTGCCTTAGCACCATTGTTTGTATTTTCACCAAGACCCCTTGCATAAGCCACAACAAGCTCTCCCTTAGCTGATCTAAAAACTCCTCCTCCGCTAGCCAAACCTGGGTTCCCTTTAGTAGCACTATCAAAATTGAGCTTTGTCCAACCAGCAATAGGGGGCCCACTTGGTATTGGAAGGAGCTTTTCTTTTAGAATCATCCATCTTGCAGATGCTAGCCGAGACACTCCATTGGCTTATAATACTAGCTTCAAGCTTACTGGGGAGATGTTCAGCAGCTTTAAGAGTGTTGTTAGAGAGATTTTCCTACAAAAGTTTAGCAAACATACAAAAGACCTCCTTAGGGGATTTATTATTTTCCCTGAACAACCTGTTGTTTTGTTCTTTCCAGAGACCCCAGGCCAGGATTGGGGGAACTTGAGCCCATATTTCTTTGCAAATAGCATGGGTGAATGGGGGCCTCCAACACCTTATGAAAGCAGAGAGATCAAAATTCATCCTCCAAGAGACTCCTAGATTTCATATAGCTAAAGTCCACACTTCCTAGGAGAAATCACAATGCAACAACATGTGGGGAACAATTTATTCATCTTTCATATAGAGAGCACAGTGGTTAGGGATTTTAAATCCTCTTAACCAAAGATTGTCAATAGTTAATATCTTGTTTTGCATAGAAAGCCACCAGAAGTGGTTAATTTTAGGAATAAAGTTATGGTTCCAGACTCTTCTCCAAAAGTTAGGGTCCTCATTTGGCTCTATAAACATGTGATAAGAAGATATAACTATAAAAATCCCTTTATTATCCTTAGCCCACAATAATTTATCCTTCTAGGGGAATATGGGGATCCTGTAATCATGAAGGGAGAGTCACACCTCTTCAGCAATCTATCTAAGGTCATTATGATCTTGGTAGCAGTTTGACAATTATTTCCAACCACTTTTGCCAGGAAGAAGATAATCGGCTACCAATTTCCCAAAAAAAAGTAACAGACCTGTCAACCAATCTTTGAACATTCTGGTTCCTACTAAGAGGGGGCCCTTTAAGCCAACTGTCTTCCCAAAACTTGATAGTTCTGCCATTTCCTAGCTTCCACTTTATACCCTGCAGTAGTAAGGTCCTACTTTTTGACACATTGTTCCAAATCACAGAACCTTGGGATATACCAATGATGTGTAGGAAGTCATCAGAGTTCAGATTGGACAAGTACTTGGCCCTCATAATATTTCCCCAATCCTTTCTCCCACATAGAAAATTCCACCCAATCTTAGCCATGAGAGCTTTGTTGACCAGGTTAATTTTTCTGATGCCAAGGCCTCCTTGTAATTTAGGTCTACAAACTTTTTCCTAGCTAACCAGGGCCATCCTTTTTTTCTCTTCAATCCCAGTCCAGAGGCAGTTTCTTTGAATTCTCTCAAACTTCTCCGCAATATATTTGGTGATTTTAAAAAGGGAGAGGAAGTAGACATGGATTCCTTGAAGGGAAGCCTTTAAAAGTTGATATTTTCCATCCCGACTCAATAAATTGCCCTTCCACCCAACCAATTTATTTTGAATCCTTTCAAAAATGGAATTCCAGTAAGTACGAGGGACATCTTTAATAGCTAAGGGAAGACTAAGTTAGGTTCCTAGGAGCTCACCACTAGAACAACCCAGTATCCCCATTATTTTCTGTTGAAGGTCCATAGGAGTGTTGAAGAAGTAAACCAAGCTTTTATCATAGTTTATACACTGACCTAAAGACTCCGCATAATCCTTTAGCACTTTCTTCCATTTCCTTGTCTCAACCACTGAGGCAGCCCCAAAAAGGATAGTATCATCCATAAATTGGTGTATGACAGCTGGGTCTGCTGTTGAAGCAGGTTTTATGCCTTTGATCTCCTAAGTATTTAGCAAATAAAAAAAAAATCTACTAAGAACCTTAGCCATGAGAATGAAAAGGTAAGGGGATGATGGGTCACCTTGTCTTAGGACCCTCCCAGCATTAAAGAAGCCCCTGGGGACCCCATTGACAAGGACAAAGTATTTAATATAAGTGACACAAGTTTTGATAAGCTGCAAAGTTCTCTCTTGAAATCCCATTTGCACCAAGACCTTGAAAAGGAAGTCCCAAGCCACCTTGTCATAGGATTTGGATATGTCAAGTTTAAAGACCATTCCAAGAAACTTATTTCTATCCATAGAATGATTGAATTCACGAATGGATATGGAAGCATCCAAAATTTGTCTGCCCAGAACAAACCCCTTTTGGCTAGTGTTGATCAGATGGTTTAGGATAGGCTGCAGTCTACAAACCAAGATCTTTGAAAAAATCTTATAAACTGTATTATAGAGACTAATGGGCCTAAAGTCCCCCATACTCATAGGGTCTGGTTTCTCGGGCACAAGTTCTATGAAGGTATGATTGAGTTGTCTAAGCAGCTTCCCCTTCCTAAAGAAATCCACAATAACATCCTTCCCCACAATGTCCCAATATTCTTGAAAAAAAATTGGGGGGAAACCATCAGGTCCTGGTGCCTTAAAGGCTCCCATAGAAAAGAGATGCATAAAAACCTCCTCATCTATCACCAGTTTAGTAAGTTGAGCATTGTCCTCAACATTAAGTTGGGTGGGGATAATGTCAATTAACTCTTGTTTTTCCCATCAGTCTTGGGCTGCAAGGAAGTTCTAGAAATAGGTGGCAGCCACTTGTCCCACTTGAACATATGACTCAACCAAGGTACCATTTTCATCCATAAGTCTGACAATACTATTCCTTTTTCTATGCCTCATAGCAGATTGATGGAAAAAGGAAGTGTTCCTGTCTCTCTCCCGAAGCCACTGCACTCTTGATTTCTATTTCCAATACTCATCTTTCTTAAGAATATCCTTCCATTCCTTCCTCAGAGATTCCTCTAACATTATAGTGTCATCAAATAAGCTCCCATTAGCCATCTGCAATTGAATATCAGCAAGGTTATCCAAAATCCTTTTCTTGCTTTCAAAGATATTACCAAACGCATACTTGTTCCATCCTTTTACTTTTTTTTCACCATGTTCAGCTTATGGGCCAACCTAAACATGGGAGTCCCTTGAATAGTGATATTCCACCAAATAGCCAAATGATTTCTGAATTCTAGGTGTTGGGTCCACATGATCTCAAATCTAAAGGGGAAGGGGCCCTTGACTTCCCTATCCCTCCAAGATAGAAGAAGAGGGTTGTGGTCCGAGGTCATCCTGGGGAGGGCTTCCAAATTGTAGGAACTGATATAGTCCCAATTGGAGGTAACCAGGACTCTGTCCAATCTCACTTGTATCAAGTTCCCACCTTTTCTTTGATTGGACCAAGTAAAACACTACCCTTGGAGGTCTAGGTCCATGAGACCCTCCTTATACTATCAGTATAGTCCAAGATACCACCAGTCTTTTCTGAAGGATAGAGAGGGGTATTGAAGTCCCCTGCAAACATACAACAATCATTCCTATTACTCGCAATAAGAGTGGAGAGGATATCCCACAACTCCCTTCTAGAGTTTCTTTGATTAGGGGCATATATATTGACTAAATTCCAAGATTTGTTATAAGAATCCATTCTGACACTTAGGTTGTTCTTACATTTAGCAGTGAGACTCCCTTTCACTATCTTACTATTCCACATAGTGACACTACCACCTGAAGCTCCCGAAGCATCACTAATGCAGTACTCAGGATTGGGGCAAATTCTGTTGGCAACAGTCTGGAAACCTTCTCCCTTCATCTTGACTTCTTGTAATAACATGATATCAACTTTATTATCATAAATGTAGTTCTTAACCAGGAATTGCTTGTGGGGGCTATTAAGCCCCCTAATGTTCCATGAAAGGATCCTCATTTATTTTGGACTTTCCTGGAGCTAATCTTTATTATCTTTTGTCTACCCATAGCAATGTCCTTATTGACAACTTTTTGTCTAGTTTCCCTCTAGGTAGGTCTACCAGCTTTGCAGTCTACACCTACATCAACAGCCTTCCTTCCTTGACTTCTACCCTTCTTTTTGGATGTAGTCCATCCTTCTGAATCTGTGTCCTTGCTTTCTTTGCTAGTACTCGTCCTAGGGGTTAAGCTAAGGGCTTTGTTTCCTGGTGATATTAATCCCCGCATCTTGTTTCTGATTCCTTCAACTTTGAATGGACTTCCAATCCTCTTGAAGATAGAGTCACTGCCATTGTCCACAATGTACATCTCAATGCTTCTTTTTGGAACTTCAATATTAGGATTAGTCTCCTAATGAATCTCCCCATCCTCCATTTCATCATGTTGTGAGGGGGACTTCTCAATAAGAAGAGAGCTAGATTGCTCCTTCTAACTGGGCTCCAAGGAAGAGGTCACATAAGTTCTGCTCCTAAGGGTGGATATGTCTTGATCTTTCATAGCATCCTGAGACAAGTCTCTGTCTTCTTCCTCCTTATCTTCTACCTTCTTCTTCTAAAGTGTGTTGATGATATTTATAATATCCTCCTTAAAAGGATACTCTTCCTCATCCTCATTGTTATATTTTTATGAGGCCGTGGCGTTTTTCTTGACTTTGCATTGAGTTATCAGGTGGCCCTTTTGTTACAGTTTTGGAAAAGGATAGTGGAGTTCTCATACTGAATAGGTTGAACCCATTGACCAAATTTGGACTAACATAAAAGCAAGAAAACACTAACCTGGATTTATTCTTGGTAGTGTTGTCAAGAGAAACAAAATGTCCAAAGGTGTTGGCTATCCAGATGAAGACCTTCCTCATCCCAGTACTCCAATGGGAGACCTAGGAGCCTTACCCAAACTGGGGCAGTTCTATTTACATCTGTAGCAGCATCAAACCCTGACTTCCATTTGCAGAGCGAGAGATTGTGCTTCCTGTACATCCAAGGTCCCCCCACAAGGACAACGGTGAGGTCTTCTTAAGCCGTGAACTTGAAAAGAAACATTCCACTGGCCATGGTACTAACTGATACGTTGCATTTATCCTTTCATTTAGTAGTAACCCATCTCCTTACTAGATCTATATTCAGTTTGAAGGAGAAGAACTTACCCACAAGAGCTTGCTCCATTGAGGAGACTATTCTCTGCATGGTAATATCAGGGAGTTTGAGTGCCGAGCCTTCCTCCATTTCCATAAGTTGAGGGATAACCCTTGGATGTTCTCGATCATTATCCCCCAAGAGGGCATTTTTCCATGCCTTGGAAACTATGTTAGAAAGATGGTTGTCGTTGCACTAAAAGATCAACCTGTTAATGCTAGATACAACTGCTAGAGTCAATGAATCCATGGGAGGTGGTTAAGCCTTGTCATGAACCCAAGCGTTGCACTGCACAACACAAGGAGACTAAGGGCGCACTCCTTGCAACAATCCCCCCAGTGCAAGTGAGGGGTTTGAACCCATGACCTAGGCTCTGATACCAATTGTTAGAAAGATGGTTGGCATTGCACCAAAAGATCGACATGTTAATCTTGATACAACCGATAGAGTTAATGAATCCATAGGAGGTGGTTAAGCCTTCTCACAAACCCAAGCACTGCACTGCACAGCACAAGGAGACCAAGGGCGTACACCTTGCAACAAACCAAAGCATCATCCTGAGTCATGGGTTCAGAAAAGTAGCTCGAGGTTTTCCTAAGACTGACCCATACCAAAGGGGAGAGGAGGGGGTAGGGGTCCCTCGAGTCCCCTGCTTCCATAGCCAAATTCAAAATTCACACGAGTAGGAAAAACTATTGTAGAGTGCGTAGAAAGCATGTATAGGTTAAATCTTCTCTTCGTCTAATTAAGTTTTAATTTATTATTGAGATTTCAAGATATAGTATATAGAATATTGTTTTTATTTTCCTATTCACTTGTTTTTTTATGTTGGATCATATGTTGAGTTTGTTGCAAGTATGAGGTGAGCCATTGTTGTCATTGATGTCAACATACTCATATTGCATTGACAAGAAGGATTTGATGAGCTGTGTGCTGAGGATATTGAGAAAATTAGCCTCAGTCAGGAACAGTGAAGAACAGTGATGAGAAGAAGGTAAATGTACTGTATAGGATGAGAACCGGAGGATGCGGATTAAAGGGTTAGTAGATATGAGTCTTGAGATGCTACAGTTAAGATTTCAGAGGTCCGCATGAAGATCTGAAGGAGTTGTGGCTGCCGGTATAGAACCGGGTCCGGCAAGTATCCAGAGGTGACAGAGGATCACAAAAAGGTCCGGTGAGGTCCGGAATTGTATCATCCTAATCTGCGGATTGGACGGAGTGTTTGGGATGTCCTTGTGATGTGTCATCCTGATTTGTGTATGATTTGGAGGTCCGGAAGTACCTCTTGCATTATGACAGTGGCGACAGACTGTGTTCTTGAAGTTCCGGATGAGGAAGACAAGAGATCCCAGTAAGTAGAGGAAGTGCGGATGTATCCGGACATTCAGACAGGCTTGTGAAGGTTCTTGGATCATGTTTAGGTTGTGTTGTTGGTCCGCATTGATGGTAGAGCCCGTAATTGAAGTTATTCTTCCGGATGAAGTTCTTGCTCTGTTTAGCCGACCGGATGAGTTGTTCATCCTGCGAATGTTCTTGTGATGGCCGACCGGATGTGTTATTCATCTTGCGGATACTCCTATGGTTGTTTGCCGACTTAGATGTTTGTTCCTAAGTCGATGTCTTGTATAAATAACGGTTTGTGAGTTCATTTCAAGGTGTGGTGTGTGGATGAGTGTGGCATAGCGAAGAAACGTGCGAAAGGCAGAGCAGAGATTTTGGGCTTAATTGGAACTGATCCGGACATGGTAGAGATGTCATTCTCCAGTTCAAGACTGTGATTTTCATCACTTTGTAGACAGTGTGTCTCCTTGTAGGCAGTGGGCCTCTTTGTGAGCAGTGTGCTCGGGCAGTGAGCCCTTATTGGCATGTGCCATTCATTTTTCTTTATTCTTCTAACAGAGAATAATTCTTGGGTTAATCACCCCGTGGTTTTTCCCTTAACCGGGTTTTCCACGTCAAAATCTTGGTGTTCAATGTGTTGATGCTTATCTGCTCTTGTGTTTATGTATTATGCTTCCATGGATGATTATTTGATATGCTGCTAACTAACAACAGAGAATTAAGTGTTTGAAAGAAGAAGAAGTTTTATACAACTGATTCACCCCCCCCTCTCAGTTGTATGCCCTAGATCCAACAATTGGTATCAGAGCTAAGTTCCTCTGATAGGAGCTTAACCGCTTGAGGAGATCCAGGATGTCGTCATACAAGAAGGATAGTCCGAAGTTCGATGGAACCAACTTCACTCTCTGGAAAGGTCGCATGAAGTGTCACTTGGAATGTATGGGAAAAGCATACTTGGCTATGATTTCAAAACCATATATACCTCCACAAGGTGGTCCGACAACTCTGAATGAAATCACAGAAGCTGAAAACAATCTGCGGACCAAGGAAGCTCTTCTAAGCGCATTGAATGACTCAGATCTCTCGAATGTCATTGACCTACCAACTGCATATGAGATCCTAACTAAACTGGAACTTCTGTATGAAGGAGATGAGTTTGTCAAAAGTGCAAGGTTGCAAAGTCTGAAAGGGAAATTTGAAAGATTGAAAATGAGAGATGATGAAAACATCACTACCTTTATGCCAAGAGTAAATGAGCTGGTATGTGGAATCAGAAATGCTGGTGGAACTTTAGATGAAAATGAGATTGTTTGCAAAATCCTAAGATCCCTTCCTGCTGCCTACAAAATCAAAGTTGCTGCCATTGATGAATTCAGAGCCCACACAACTGTCACAAGAGAACAACTGGCTGGCAAACTAGCTGCATTTGAAATGACCGAGTTTGGAGATGATCCTCCCAAGACTGAATCTGCTTTCAAAGCCAGTGCCTATGTGAAAGGCAAACAGAGATTTGATCCGGGTGAAAACTCATCAAGGAAAATGTCATGGTATGATCAAGCAAGAAGAGACATGGAAGAAGAAGAAGCAGAAATAGCTCAACTTGAAGCCCTCATTGCAAAAAGACTGCCAAGAGGATCCGGTAAGTATGAAGGAAAACTACCCTTTAAGTGTTTCAACTGCAATAAGATTGGTCATTTTGCCTCAAGATGTCCGGAGAGATCTGCAAGATCTAATACTCACAGACAAAGGTTTCAAAAGAATTGCTATTATGTTCATGAAGAAGATGACAATGAAGGAGTAACAGATGATGAATCAGAACTAGGAAGCAAATCCGGAAATGAGTGGGTGTTTATAGCCATCAAGGAAGAAGATTCAATACTCTCTGAATCTGTCAATCACAAAGTTGTTGAAAAAGCCTTGGCTGCTCAAGTGGAAGAAAAGGATGATTGGGTTATTGACAGTGGATGTTCTCACCATATGACTGGTGACAAGAATAAGTTCTTAGACTTGGAAAGATATGAAGGAGGAATGGTAAAGTTTGGTGACAATTCTGCTGGCAGAATCAGAGGTAGGGGAACTATTTCCTTTGATGGTAAGAGCAAAACAGGTAATGTACTGTATGTTGAAGGATTGAAGCACAATCTTCTCAGTGTTGGTCAGTTAGTGGACAAAGGCTATGATCTCCGGTTTAAGAATGGAAAATGCAGAATCTTTACAAGCTCCGAAACTGAAATTGCATCCGGTACTCAGACAAAAGGTAATATCTTTCATCTGGTTGGTTCAAATAAAAGTTGTTTGTTTGTTCAAATTGATCAGAGTTGGTTATGGCATAGAAGAATGTGTCATGTAAATTTTGATAACATCATCAAAATAAGCAATACTCAGGCTGTGAGAGATCTTCCAAAATTGATGAAACCTACAAATAGTGTGTGTAAAGAATGTCAGTTAGGCAAACAAAGCAGAGTCTCTTTTAAAAGCAAAGATCAGTCTTCTACCAGATTGTTGGAATTAGTACATACTGATCTATGTGGTCCGACAAGAATCAAGAGTCTGCAGGGTGATAGGTATTTCATGTTGTTAATTGATGATCATTCCCGGATGATGTGGGTTACCTTTCTAAAAGAAAAATCAGAAGCTTTTGAGAAGTTCAGAATCTTCAAAGCTATGGTGGAGAATCAAACCGGATTGAAACTAAAGTGTCTAAGGTCTGATAGAGGTGGTGAATTTATATCTGGTGAATTCATTGACTTTTGTGAGAAACAGGGTATAAGAAGACAGTTGTCTGCTCCTAAGACTCCACAGCAGAATGGAGTAGTTGAGAGAAAGAACCGGACCATCCAGGAAGCTGCTAGGACAATGATGTTGGAAGCAAATGTTCCTCAAATGTTTTGGAAAGAAGCTATCAGCACTGCAGTCTACACTCTCAATCGAGTTCAAATCAGAAACAACACCGGTAAGACCCCCTATGAACTCTGGTTTGGCATCACTCCTACTGTGAAATATTTCAGAGTATTTGGTAGCAAGTGTTATATTAAAAGAGATGAAGATCTAGGAAAGTTTGATGCTAGAAGTGATGAAGGAATTTTCTTGGGCTACTCCACTCAAAGCAAAGCATACCGGTGTTACAATAAGAGATTGAGGAAGATGATAGAAAGCACCAATGTAAAGGTTGATGAAGGAATTGAGAAGCCTTCAAGATTTTATGAGTTTGATGAAGATGACCAAGACAGTGTTCAAGGACCTCAATCCTCTCCGGTGAGACAGAGTCAGCCTGATCCGGTAAATCAGGAAGAAGAGATAGGTTTGAATGAGCCTGATCAAGAAACAACAGTGCTGGATACTCCCAAAATTCCAAGGTATGTAAGACTGAATCACTCTGAAGATCAGATCATAGGTGACAGAAGCAAAGGTGTACAAACTAGAAGGAATATTGCTCAAAATCAGGATGAATGCTGTCTGATTTCAAAAATTGAACCTAAAACAATAAATGAAGCCTGCAATGATGAAAACTGGACCAAAGCAATGAAAGATGAATTGATGCAAATTGAGAAAAATCATACTTGGGATCTTGTTCCCAGACCTAGAGACAGGAATGTAATTGGAACCAAGTGGGTCTTCCGGAACAAACTAAATGAAGCTGGTGAAGTAATCATAAACAAAGCTAGATTGGTCTGCAAAGGCTACTCTCAAATAGAAGGAATTGACTTTGAAGAGACTTTTGCTCCGGTGGCAAGAATTGAAGCAGTCAGATTACTTCTTGCATTTGCTGCTTTCAAAGACTTCAAGGTATATCAGATGGATGTCAAGTCTGCCTTCCTAAATGGTGATCTGGAAGAAGAAGTCTACATTGAACAACCAGATGGATTTCAATTGTCTGATAATAATGATATGGTCTGCAAGTTGAAGAAAGCTTTGTATGGATTGAAGCAAGCTCCAAGAGCATGGTATGAAAGGTTGGATAAGCATCTTGTGCAGATTGGATTCAACAAAGGTACTGCTGACAGTAACTTATATTTCAAAATTGATCATGAAAATATTTTAATTGTTGAAGTGTTTGTGGATGATATCATTTTTGGAGGAAAAGATAGTATGTGCAAAACTTTTGCAAATCAGATGAAAAGTGAGTTTGAAATGTCTATGCTTGGTGAAATGAATTTCTTCTTGGGTCTGCAAATTACTCAAACAAAAGAAGGGATCTTCATTTCTCAGACCAAATATGTGAAAGAATTGTTAAAGAAATTTGGTATGGAAGACTCAAAGCCTATGAACACTCCTATGGCAACCGGATGTAAGTTAAGCAAAGATGATGATTCTCCAAAGGCAGATCAGACAAAGTATAGATCAATGATTGGTGGATTGTTGTATCTCACTCAAACTAGACCAGATATAATGCAGGCTGTTGGTCTTGTGGCAAGATTCCAGGCTGATCCTAGAGAATCTCATGTTATGGAAATCAAAAGAATTTTTAGGTACTTGAAAGGAACAGTTGAGTATGGTCTATGGTACCCTAGAGATCAGGACTTCTCTCTTCAAGCTTACACAGATGCAGATTGGGCAGGAGATGTGGATGACCGGAAGAGCACTAGTGGTGGAGCATTCTTTTTGGGGAAGAGATTGGTTTCTTGGCTAAGCAAGAAATAAGATGCAATATCTCTGTCTACAACTGAAACAGAATACATTGCAGCAGCAGGTAGTTGCACTCAAATCTTATGGATGAAGTAGATGCTAAGAGACATCAAAGTTGAATGTGAGAAGCCTATCACAATTTTCTGTGATAATTCAAGTGCAATTAATATCTCCAAGAATCCGGTATTGCATTCTAAGACTAAGCACATATCTATCAAATTTCACTTTTTGAGAGAACAAGTAAACAAGGAAGAAGTCAGATTGGAATATGTTCCCTCCAAGGATCAGATTGCAGATATCTTTACAAAACCTCTTCCCAAGGACTCTTTTGAATATCTCCGGGAGAAGTTAGGGGTCATGGCCCCTCCGGTGATGAACTAAGATGCACTGATGTGCATCAGTCCGGTGGCTATCACAGTCATATCTTGTGATCCGGACTAATGGGGAGCTGCAACTAAGGGGGAGCAGCTGGTATGATTCTGATGTATGAGAATTGCAAGTATGAGCCCTTTGCCATTGATGTCAAAGGGGGAGAGAAGACATGTGAAAAACAAGTGGTTGATGATCAAAGGGGGAGCAGTAAAGGAAGAGAAGACATATGAAAAGTTGAAGTTCTTGTCTTAATGGTTTTTCACATCATATGTTGCCATCAATGACAAAGGGGGAGATTGTTGCAAGTATGAGGTGAGCCATTGTTGTCATTGATGTCAACATACTCATATTGCATTGACAAGAAGGATTTGATGAGCTGTGTGCTGAGGATATTGAGAAAATTAGCCTCAGTCAGGAACAGTGAAGAACAGTGATGAGAAGAAGGTAAATGTACTGTATAGGATGAGAACCGGAGGATGCGGATTAAAGGGTTAGTAGATATGAGTCTTGAGATGCTACAGTTAAGATTTCAGAGGTCCGCATGAAGATCTGAAGGAGTTGTGGCTGCCGGTATAGAACCGGGTCCGGCAAGTATCTAGAGGTGACAGAGGATCACAAAAAGGTCCGGTGAGGTCTGGAATTGTATCATCCTAATCTGCGGATTGGACGGAGTGTTTGGGATGTCCTTGTGATGTGTCATCCTGATTTGTGTATGATTTGGAGGTCCGGAAGTACCTCTTGCATTATGACAGTGGCGACAGACTGTGTTCTTGAAGTTCCAGATGAGGAAGACAAGAGATCCCAGTAAGTAGAGGAAGTGCGGATGTATCCGGACATTCAGATAGGCTTGTGAAGGTTCTTGGATCATGTTTAGGTTGTGTTGTTGGTCCGCATTGATGGTAGAGCCCGTAATTGAAGTTATTCTTCCGGATGAAGTTCTTGCTCTGTTTAGCCGACCGGATGAGTTGTTCATCCTGCGAATGTTCTTGTGATGGCCGACCGGATGTGTTATTCATCTTGCGGATACTCCTATGGTTGTTTGCTGACTTAGATGTTTGTTCCTAAGTCGATGTCTTGTATAAATAACGGTTTGTGAGTTCATTTCAAGGTGTGGTGTGTGGATGAGTGTGGCATAGCGAAGAAACGTGCGAAAGGCAGAGCAGAGATTTTGGGCTTAATTGGAACTGATCCGGACATGGTAGAGATGTCATTCTCCAGTTCAAGACTATGATTTTCATCACTTTGTAGACAGTGTGTCTCCTTGTAGGCAGTGGGCCTCTTTGTGAGCAGTGTGCTCGGGCAGTGAGCCCTTATTGGCATGTGCCATTCATTTTTCTTTATTCTTCTAACAGAGAATAATTCTTGGGTTAATCACCCCGTGGTTTTTCCCTTAACCGGGTTTTCCACGTCAAAATCTTGGTGTTTAATGTGTTGATGCTTATCTGCTCTTGTGTTTATGTATTATGCTTCCATGGATGATTATTTGATATGCTGCTAACTAACAACAGAGAATTAAGTGTTTGAAAGAAGAAGAAGTTTTATACAACTGATTCACCCCCCCCTCTCAGTTGTATGCCCTAGATCCAACAGAGTTTGTAAGTATGCTATGAATGAGGGTGAATACGAGGTCTAGTTGTCCAAAGGAACTCTTAGATTTGAACAAAGCCTAGGTTTCTCTAACATTTTATATATCTAATTATGTGGTATGATCATTATTTGCACTAATACATTAAAGGTGTGCATAGAATGTGTGTATTCAATTTGTTGCCCAATAATTAGTTTGATAATTTTTATATCTAAATAATGGTGTTTACCACTTAGAAAAATAAATGCATATAAATTGAATTTATGGCCTCTAGAATGTTTATCTTGGCACTCTACCAACTAGGATATAATTCCCTTTTGGTTGAGGTTGGTTTGAACCATGTTTTAATCAAATAGTGGAAAATTTAATTGCATGCAAATTGCTTGTGACAATATAAATCCATTGAAGGTGTGTATGATGTATAGATTAGAAAATTAGAATGTTATGAATCTAAGGAATCTTTTAAGTTCTTTGGCATGTTATTTCTATTCATTGTATCACATGATATACAAAATTATATGATGTTTATTTTGATCAAATAGATCTAGTAAGGTGCTACTAAGTATTGGTTAATGTGTAATGTTGGTGTGCAATTTATGGGTGGATGCTAAATTAGTTAATGGTGCACTTGATAATATAAAGAATATAGTTTATGGTCAATATATTAGACTTCCTAATTGTCATTGTGTGTGATCATGGAGTTTGATAATTATATGGCTTGTCTATGAGACGTGAATAACCTAAGGTTTGTCCATGTTCCTATTAGTACTTTAAAAAACATGGGTCTGATGATGATTAAACATCCTCTAAAATCTAAAATCATAGAATAAATAGCAATCAATAAGATTCCAAGATAAATCTTATTACTCAACTAGATTTAAATGTGATTGTGAACTATTTAAATTTCAAAATCTATAAATTTTATAGATTTCTCATTATTTACTTAATGATGTCTAGCTAGATATAAAAGTATGTAAATGGTGTACAAACTAGTATGTTTAGGTTAAATTTTGTTAAATTTAAAGTTTTTTCTCTCTTGAATGATCAAATATTTGTAGCTCAATTTAAATATTGCTCTCTTATACTTAGTAGAGTTTAAGATAATGAGAAAAGCCAAACTTTCTCATTAGCATTTTACTAAATGAATTTGTTCATATTGTTTTGCCTTTTAAGGTAATAAGATATAATAAATTTTATTTTTAAAGGTTTCATTTTTTATTGATCTAAGATTTGCATTATTTATATAATCAATCTTTATCATAGATTTTGAATGTTTTTTATTTCTTTCTTTTAAGTGAATTTGTAGTTGTGTTATAAGTAAATTTTTATTCTAATAATAATTTATGCTGAAAATATTATAAATGAATAGATTATAAATGAATAGATTATAAATGTAATTTGTAGTTGTTGTATAAGTCATTTTTCATTCTAATGATGATTTATGTTGCAAATATTGTAAATGAACAATATATAAGAATTTATAGGTGTAGACACCCAAAATTAACATAAAGTCTTATTTGCATTTTTTTTTATCACACTTGTATATTTCTTCCAATTTCCCTTTTTTAATTAAATAATTAAACAATATTAATTATTTAATTAAATCTAATTATTCCCCCTTCTTCTAAAAATAATTAAATAATGACAATTATTTAATTAAGCTAATTATTTCTCCTTCTTCCAAAAAATAATTAAATAATATTAATTATTTAATTAATCTAACTATTCTTCCAACAAATAATTCAATTAAATTTAATTATTTATCCCTCTTTCCTAATAATTAAATAAATTATATTTAATTATTCTCCTCACCATCTCTCATGATTAAATAATCTAAAAATTATTTAATTAGCTAACATCTTAAATTAAATAAATAAATCAAATTTATTTAATTTCCTTCACATTTCTTCTTAAAATAAATAATAAAATATTATTTATTCCTCCAACCATTTTTGGATGATAAATAATTATAATTATAATTATTTAAATTCCTTACTCTGTGGTTTTTTGTCTCAACATTTGCACCTTCAAAATTGACTTTGAGTTAACATGTCAATTCCTTGATTTTTGAAAGAACTAATTCCTTGCAATTCCATGATTTTTGGATTTAACTCCTTAGTTAACTCATGTAATCCCTTGATTTTTGGATCTAATTCCTTGATTAAAATCATGGCTTGTTGTCTCATCAATTCTCAACCATTGATCATAATTCAAATTCATTTGATCTCAACCCTCCATTCTTTTCAAGGAAAAGTATATAAACGAGCCTCCTCTAAGCTATTTTGAATAACTTTCTTGATCTTAGCCTTACGCTGTCATTTTGATTCTCAAATAACTCTCATTATCTTAGCCTTACACTGTTGTTTTGATTCTCGGATTCTCAAGCATTCAAGCACTCTATCATTGAAGCACTCTATCATTGTCAAGCATTCAAGCTATCACGGTTATGCGAATCTAAGTGCATTTGGATCACAAGGATCATGATGTTATAAACAATAGAGCTATTTAGTTTGTTTTTGTTGTTGAACATTTGTGTTTGCATTCATAGTTGTTTATCTTTTGCTCTATTACGTAGTTTTAGATCTGTAGCTATTTCATTGTATTTATTTGGTTTGATGTATTTTTTGATTATCTATATTTCTAATGCTTACATTTTGGTGCCCACCATGGGGCCCATGCCCCTATTCTAATTTCTTTTGTTTGAGAGTGTAGATGTTTCATTGTTTAGAGGTTGTTGATTGTTCAGAGATCATCAATCGAAGGACTCTGGTTGCTGTTTTAGTTGTGCAATTCTCATTCGGTGCCTTCTGTAGCTCTTTTACATTTGCTTGTATCTGATCTGCTTGAACCTGAAGAAGGCTATCTGCATTGCCTCCTTGTTCCATTCTAACAATCCTTCCTTATTTATTTCTATTGTCTCTGCAATCCTCAAAGCTTTTACTACTTTAAATATTGCCAAGTCTACCTTTTGCAGTAGCCTCTGGGATCTTGCACATTTATTTATTTATTTATGGTATCTGTTGGGTTGCTTTGCTTTTGTATTTGATCTTATATGCAAGGCATGTGATTGCAAGACTTTCGTATCTCTCCGATATAGCTATTCATCTTAGAGATTCTACAAATTCTTCATGCTATTAGAGCACAACTGAGTTCGTTTGTTGATTTGACATTGTTAAGACAATTTCTTTGTAGTGGCATTTGAAAAAGGATGATTTTCTTAGCATTCAAGCACATAGCAAGGAGAAGTAGGCCATGCATTTGAAATCCCCTACTCGCTATGAGTTGAAGTGACATTTGAATCCTGTTTGGCATGTTCTCTCCTCTTTGGCGTGGACCAGGCTTGATGTCTCTTAATGTCTGTAGACATGATATTTCTATAGTCCATGATATGAAAATGTAGAGCTTCTGGAAAAAATTGTGTAGTGCTTTTTCAGATCGACGTTTCGGATCACACTTTGTGATCCATCATTAGGAAGAAAAGAAGAGAAAAAGTGAAATGTAATTGTAGAGATAGTTCCTTAAAAAGAGAGAGAGAGGTAAGGGCACGGAGTTTAATCTAAAGTGAGGGGAATTTAATCTAAAGTGAGGAGACCAAGAGAGGGATGTAAATTAATATTAAGAAAAAAATGAATATCTAAATAATGATATTAAGAGTAAAAGTGCAGAGAGATAAAAAGGAGAAAGAAGGGATTGACAAGAATATGAATATATATATATATATATATATATATATATATATATATATATATATATATATATGGGTAAATGGATAAATGAAAAGCAAAAAAGTTTGAAAACAAGTGCACACATTCATATATAAAAATTATATATAGTTAAACAATATAAATAAAAATTAGGATTGATCTAAGAATATATAAAAATATATAGTAAAGATATATATAAAATAAATTAGCAAAAATGTAAAAATAGTGATACAAACCCATATATAAATGTGAATAAATAAGATAGAAATAAGTATATATTCATAATATTAACATATAAAGAAAAATAGAAAAATAATTAGAAATTAAAGGGAAAGGAAGTGTTGGTTGGTAGTTGGAGGATGTCAACAAGGATATAAAGAGCCTTCTTCTAAAGCTGGAAGACAAAGTTTTGATCCATACCTATAGGGAAGGAAATAAAGATGCCGATCTAATGGCTAACTTAAGGATTAATAGTCATCCCCTAAGATGTTAGAGGAAGTTCAACAATTTGCCTATTTCCATCATTGATTTTATACAAAAGGAGTCCCCTAACTCCCATGATAGGTGAAATGATGATTCCTAGTGTTAGATGTAGTGTTGTGGCGTGCTTCCTTGTTATCATGGGGAGATGTGGCATGAAGGACGGTAGTAGAGATCCTACTCACCTTTTAAATATGATGTGGCATACTAATAATTTGGTGTGCATTGAGCCATCTTTTCTAATTGTGGGTGGTGGATGAATATATGGAATAAGTCTTGTCAACATGCACGAAATGGGCTAGATTTGAGCGGCTCGCACGGGCCAGGACCTGACGACATTAATGACTTGAACGCCATCAGAATTTGGAGGGATGTGCAAATAATGTTAAAGAAACTTAAGTTTCTTTTATTCTACATTTCTAGATTCTTCTCTCGTCTCATCCCTACTCTCTGCAGCTACTTTCATAGAAGGAGTGTTGTTCTTGTGTGTGGCGGAGCTCTTGGATTTGAGATCTAGAGGGTTAAGATTATGGGGGGTGATAAGGTGATGATGGAACCCATGAAATGTAATGAATTCAAGGAAGATTAGAAAGTGTGGAGCATTGCTTATGAAGGAGGTATTATGGCTTTCATGGAGTCCCTGAATGGCTACGATGAAAATTTGTCGACCCAGTTTGCCGAGTCCTGGGACGGGAAGTGCTCAGTGGAAATAGGAGTTAAGTTTGTTGTCTCAGAGGCCTTGATTGTTGCTGTGATGGGTTTGCTGTGCATGGGAAATAGACTTAAAAAATAGACCAGCGTCCCAGATTTGGAGGATTTGAAGTTGTTCTATAAGGAGGGGGAGAAACAAGTCAAGCTGCAAGGTGGCTTCGAGAGAGAGAGCCTGGTTGCACCTTGGAACCGGGTATGTTTCCTTATTATGAAGTATTTTACCCTAGAGGGCAGGTATAGAGTGTTTTACCATTACCATTTCACCTTTTTAAACCACTTTCATCATAAGGCGTTAGTGAATTTCCCTTCTTTCTTGTTGTCTAGCCTTGAAATCTCTATCCTGCATTATAAGAAAGTCTATGAAGAGGATCTTGAGACGATACCGGTGCCTTTGCACCAAGGTCTTATTTTCTACCTGTATCGTTATCATCTAGCCCTGAATCCTACAAAACCCCCTACTACCAACCCTATAGAGGAAAGCTCTAATGATGACTCTGAGGATAGAATTCCCTTAAGCACTAGACTTGCTAAGACTTCCACCCCTTTGACTTCCCAGCCCACCTCCCAATCCAACTAGCCTTTAAGTGGCCCCTCGGGACCCTTATCCAGTCTGCCAATATCTAAGACCACCTCCTTTTTGAAAGCCTTTTCGAGTAGCCGTAGCCAGGCCCAAACCTTTGAAACCCCCATGATAAATCCCATGCTGGCGTTGTTGAAGGTTTGTGTAACCTGAAAGGTAAGTTTCTAGCACAGGAGAGCAAAAAATGTAAAGGTGGTAGCCCTGCAAAGAGTAAAAATGCCAAAAAGAGATGCAATGATGGGAGTGATAAGAAAGATGTTGAAGATTCAGGCAAAAAATAGGGGACCCCGAGGAAAGATGAAGTGGTTATTGTCAAATATTTAGATTTTGTTTTGGGTAAAGATGGTAAACCCAGGAGGCCTTCCTTGAGGAGATCTTCTTGGTTTGCGGGAGGCCCTTCTCAGGGAATTAAACTTGTGGATTACTCCACTGCGATTGAGGGTGAAGACACTGGGCGGGAGGTGGAAATGAAGGGAATTAAGACTAATCTCGAGAAAGATCAGGAGGGCCCAAGTCACTTTGTGTCAATGAACAATTCTTTCTATGATACCAATGAGGGAGAAACTGTAATCTAGGAGACCTTGGATAAGGAGGTTATGAGTGCTAGGAGAGACATGGATTATAGGAAACTGGAAGCAGAGCTGGCCAATGTCAAGTCCCATCTGGCTGTCATGGAAGACAAGGTGAAGAAGATGATCCAGATGATGTTGAAGACCTCCCTCAAGGTTGCTATGTCTTTGCTGTTCTACAGGTGGATTGGATGAATAGTGTGGAATCACTGATGGAAGACTAGAAATATCTTTTTAATATGTTAATTGATGATTGGAAGACCTTTCTTAGTTAGCTGGTTTATGTTTTATGCTTTTATCAGACTTGTTTTAAACTCGATTTATGTTTTGTTAATATTTGTTGGTTGATTGTTGGTCGGCTGTCAGTCAGCTATTGGTGGCTCTGGGCCTACTTTGATGCCTTTTGGCTTTGTTATCAGGTTCTGCTCTTGGGTTAGTAGCTTATCTTAATAAAAAAAAAATAGACAGATCCATATATATATATGTGCACATAATAATAAAAATAGGAAAGAAATAAGAATAAATCAAAGGCAAAAAAAATTAGATAAAAAGAAAAAATTAGATAAAAATAAAAATATGATAGATAAAATAATATATAAATAATAATTATGAATAGATATAAAGAAAATTAATTAGAAAAAAATCAACAAGGAAAGATAAATAGAAAAATAATTAGAAAAAGTGATAGAGACAAACAAATGTGTGTGTGTGCAAAAATAATGAAAATAGGATAGATATAGGCATAAATCAATAACAAATTTTAAAAAATAAAAAGAAAATTAATTAAATAAAAGAACTTAGCAATAAACATATCCACAATCATATACTAATAAATAAATATATAGATGTATATATAAATAAAGAAATTAGATAAAAATAAAAATAAGAACAAACGAACCCAACTACACACACACAAAGGAAATTAAGATAAAAGAAAATAGAAACATACTAATATATCTAAATAAACCTATAGACACACATGCAAGTAGTATGTATATATATATATATATATATATATATAATATATATATATATATATATATATATATATATATATATATATATATATATATATATATATATATATATATATATATATATATATATATATATATATATATATGTTAAGATAAAAGAAAATAGAAACATACTGATATATCTAAATAAACCTATAGACACACATGCAAGTAGTGTATATATATATGCAAGATAAAAAAAGAAGCCTATACATAGAGAAAGAAAAGGACCAAGGTTAGAGAAAGGAGGAGCACGGATGAAAGTGAATGAGAAACAAAGAACAAAGAAGGAAAATACAAGCAGAAGATAAGGAAGCAGAGGAAGGGTAAGGGGTTAGGGGAAAAGAATGAGAGGAGGAGAGCCTCGGGGAAGGAGGAGGGGAGGTTGGCTAAGAACAAGGAAGATGCCATGAGGGAGGTATGAAGAGAGGTCTGGGGTCAGCTAAGAGGGTGAAGGGGAAGAGAAAAGGCAGAGCACATAGAAAGGGGAGAGAAGGGGAGAGGTGGAAGAGATAAACTCAAGGAGAGGAAGGGAGGGGGAAAGGGGGGAAATAGGAGGAGGGGGGTTAGTTTTTAAGGGAATTTAAAAGGGGATTCTAGGTTTGGTTCAAATTCCAACCATCATCTCTATTTAGATTAGTGCGGTTATTCCTGATGAAGATAGCCTCTTTGAGTTTTGTTTTGAAGAAGTTATCTTCCTTTGCTAGGACCTGGGTATCCTCAAGGTGAATGTGGTGCTTGGTACTAGAGCTGTGATCTGCAAGCACTAATTTTGTGACCCTTTCATGTCTGATATCTGCACTGTGCTCTTTGATTCTCATGCAGATAGATCTACCAATCTCCCCAATGTATAGGGTACCACATCAGCAATCAATTTTATAGACGCCTGAGTTTAAAAGGATGCTATTAGAGTCTTTGGTCGACGAGATTAGGTTTCTGATGGTGGAAAGAGGTTTGAAATCACAATTGATCCCTTTCTTGCAAAGGATCTTGGCAATCTTATTGGAGATACCTTTGATGAAAGGAAGGGTGATACCATAAGCAATCTCAATGCCTTTATTGCCAGGTTTAGAGATAAGGCTAGTTTGGGCTTGCTTAAAATCTCTCTTGATGTGCTTGATGTGGTACCCATTTAGTTTGAAAACTTTGGTAAGGTAGGCCAGCTCCTAGTTTAAGTGATCATTATCACATATACGGAAAGCCCTTGTTGCCAAGGTTTTGAGGACACTAGCTTTGTGGGTAGGGTGATGGTGTGAGGAAGCAAGAAGATAGAGGTCAGTGTGGGTGGATTTCCTAAAGATGTTACAACCAAGGGAGCCATCACCTCTCCTAATGAGAAGGACATCAAGGAAGGGTAGTTGGTTATTAGTTTCAAGTTCTTTAGTGAACTTGATGCAAGAGGCAATGTTGTTAAGGTGATGGTGGAAAATTTCTAGTTGCTCAGGGCCATGTGGCCAACATATGTTGGTGTCATCCACATATCATTTCCACCAGGTTGGTTTAAGAGGGAAAGAATTCAAGGCAAGCTCGTCTCTTAATGTTTCTAGCGACATTTTGAGATATGCACCAAAAACCTACTTGCAGTTGCATTAGTGTTTATATTGTTGGTTTTGGTCATTGTTTGCATCGGTTGGGGATCTTTATAGAGTTTGGCCAAAAGACAAGTCCTCTAGAATTAGGAATTTAGTAACTTCATCAACCTTGTGACATGTTTTCCATTATTGTTGGAAGTCGCTATTTTTTTTGGATCTCACTTATGCATATTTCAAGACACCAAATCATCCACATCATCTGAGACAGCATCACTGTTGAGGTAGCCACCATCGTGCCAAGGTTTTTCATCTAATTTTTGGCATATTTGGATGCCAATGAATTCTCATTTAAGAGTTTAAGACAAGGAATTTAAAACAAGGAAATTGCATGGGAATGTACGAGGAAATTACTACTTAAAACCAGGAGTTTAAGAGTCTTCAAGATCAGTTGCCCCTCATTTAGCAGTCTTATCACCATTTTGTGATGTGCAACAACCATTTGGTGTAGCTGGAGGATTTGATCATCAGCTACTATAGTCCTTAGACAGTCCAAACATCGTACCCATCCTGAAAGAGTTATTTTTCTAAGTAGGACAATATACAAACATCAGATTTATTCTCATATCTGAAGTAGATTTGTGTGAGCAACATGTTTTCATTGTATGTTGAAACCTATATTATTATTTGTCTAGAATTTTTGTATTTTGTTTTTTCTTGTTGTCTTTATCTGTGTGTAGGGAAAACATTTTCCTAAATAGATCTACAACAAACAGGATCTACTCGATGGAAGCTACGTAGTAAAACATAAGGTGCACTCATTCCAACACTTATATCTTTAGTTAAATAGGTTGTTTGTATCACATTTGATTTTAGGATTTTAAAGAACAAGTGTTTGGTGAAGAAGTTGTTGGCCATCCAGAAGTGGTGTGTATGCTCTCCTCTTGCATTCTTAGCACAATCCTGAGGATTAAAAACACCCTCTTACACCCTCCTCTTCATAGTCTATCACATTTGATTTTAGGTCTTTAAAAAGAACTAGTGTTTGATAAAGTTTGTGAACTGTTCAAGATTGGTGTGTATGCTCTCCTCTTGCATGCCTACAGGATCTAGAGGATCAAAAACACCTTACATTCACAACTTTTCATTTTTATTGTTATCACACTTTTCTTAAAGGTTAAAAGAATGACTTGTTTTGGTTAATAAACATGTGTTTGATCTCCTCTTGCGTGACTACATAATTTTGAAGATAAAAAACATTGTTTGTTTTACCATTTGTTACATCTTAGGAAGGCATGTCTAGAGAAGTGATCACTCTAGGGACGATCTTAACTCTAGTGTTTTGGTAGAGTATAAATAACAGGAGGTGAATCTAAATACACCTCTCTTGGATCTAGTATATTGTCACTATAACTAAGCCCCCAAGAACTTTATACCTTGGGGAAGTGATAGAGGAGGAAGGGTTACCCTCTCCTCTCAGTTATTGTGAGGATATTCTTACCCATCTATGGATTTGGGCCTCAAGTACCCTCAAGGTATATAGAGGACGCTTCCATTAGTGAGCTTTTTCTGTCCTAGTTAAGCCATCTATCCTATCTACCCTCTTATCTCTAGGATTTTTGTTGTGTTTGTTGTGTTTGTAAGATAAATATCAAAATTGGAACTATAAAATGTGTTTTCAAGTGTTTCCTTTTGATTGTTTACTATTTGCATCTATATTTCATTGCAAGAATAGAAATACAAACCAAGTTCTTTGTCAAAAAACTAAATTAGTCTCAATCAAAACCTTTTCAAAACTCATTTAAACTCTTTGGTTTGGGGTGGGTTTTTGTTTGTTGATTTTTTATTAGTTTGTGACAGTCATTTTTCCAAAAATATCTTAAACCTAATTAGCTTTAACTAAAAGAAAAATTAACTAATCAGATTAAAAGAAAAGTAATTTTCTATATAGATCCAGGGATCTACATAGGAAACATTCTAAGAAGTTTTAGATTGTTGTTCTTATCTTTATCATATATCCAATTGTTGTTCTTATCTTTATCATATATCCAATTGTTGAACACATCAAGATCTTGATAAATATCAAAATCATTTTGAACCTATAACTTATCTATATCAAGAACATATCAAAGAGAACACTAGATCTCTCCATCCAGTGGCATATCAGTTTGCTTGGACTCAAAAGTCTAGTACAAGTAAACATTATCATATCGTGATCATATATGTTGCATATTAGTTTGCTTGGACTCAAAAGTCTATTACAAGTAAACATTATCATATCATGATCAAAATATCTGTTGCATATCAGTTTGCTTGGACTCAAAAGTCTAGTACAAGTAAACATTATCATATCATGATCAAAATATCATTATCGTGATCATATCTTATATCATTGGAGATCTAGCATATCTTTGACTTCCTTGGTTTAGATTAAGCCTAATGGTCTCAAATTTGATCTTTGAAACATATCCAAACTCGATACCAATTTAACAATAGTATATGGTGAATACAAGAACACGTTCTAAACAAGAAGAAATGGATCCTAGAAGAAAATCCATCAATGTCTCAAGAACCTCTTATGTTTCAAATGCAAACACTACTTTTGAAGAATACGGTATGCCATCTATGCCATAAACCTTTCCATTGGAATAAGTCCTTGTGGAAGACCTAGATGACATGTCTACTTCTAAGGAAATAGAAGATTTTGTAGTTGATCCAACGGGCTCTAAACTCATTGAAATATTGATGGGTAGACACCCTATTTATTATATGGAAATGTTGCTAAAACTAGGGGCTAAAATTCCCTAAAGAAGAATCAAGACCCCTTGGGGATGGGGATCTCATCATTGGTCAAATATACACCCCCATGGACCTCTTAACCCCTAACCTTTCTAGAGGTATCCCAAGAATGGAATCTATGCCTTTACCTCAACCTTCAAATTCCATATTTATCCCAAACTCACCCACCATTCACAACTTGTCCATGCCTCAACAAACTCATGTTCGTAGCTCAAACATCATTCAAATTACCCCGCCTTTGATTTCAACACACTATGGTGCCCAAAATCCTTTTTTCAATACCTCCACCAATATCCCTCAAATCCAAGTTCAAACCTCATCCTTTATTCCCCAAGGGACAAATTTAATGTCTAATAATGACCCTTTAAATCAAAATTTAATGTCTAATAGTAACCCTTTAAATCAAACTTGAAATTCTAATCTTAATCCCCAAATTGATGAAGTAATGATAATGAAGCAACAATTTCAAGAGTTGCACAAACAAATGTTGGACCTTCAAATGGGAAGTACCAAGAAGAGTTATACTTTAGAGGACACTTGTCTCTACCCATTTGATAGATCCCTTAATATGATTCCTTTCCTTAAGAACTTTGAAATCCCCAAATGTGATAAATATAAGGGTAAAGGTGAATCTAGAGAAAATGTGGAAGAGTTCTATTTAGCTTGCATGAAAGTATCCTATTATCTCATGCACCTATTCCCTAGAAGTCTAGGGGGGCAAGCAAGAGAGTGGTTTTCTCACTTGCCTCAAGGGATCAAGAGTTTTCAAGAATTGGCTGACAAATTTATCCAACATTTCTCCTATAACATTGAACATGAAATATCAATGATTGATTTGTACAATACCAAGCAAAAGAATGACCTGAATCTTTTACTTCATTTATATAAAGGTGGAGGAATTTGACAAGTAAAATTCCTTGGTCAATCCCTGAAAAACAATTAGTCAACATCTTTACCCAAAACCTAAATCAAGAAATGAGCTTCCATGTTTAAGTTCAAGTTACTAATACCTTTTCTGAACTCATAGAGAAGAGTTGACCATAGAAAGAGCATTGATAGAAAAAGGTCTTGTCAAAATATATAAGGAAGATAAAGGAAAATCCTCTAATAATAATGATGATCAATCTGAATTGTGGATTAAAAATAGGAATGTTGTACATGATGGAGTGGTTGATTCAAGGGCTATTCAAATGGCTGTTGGATCTAGGGCATACAACTGAGAGGGGGGGGGGGTGAATCAGTTGTATGAAACTTCTTGCTCTTTCAAACACTTGATTCTTGTTGTTAGTTAGTAGCATATCAATTAATCATCCATGGAAGCATAATACATAAACACAAGAGCAGATAAGCATCAACACATTGAACACCAAGATTTTGACGTGGAAAACCCGGTTAAGGGAAAAACCACGGGGTGATTAACCCAAGAATTATTCTCTGTTAGAAGAATAAAGAAAAAATGAATGGCACATGCCAATTAGGGCTCACTGCCCGAGCACACTGCTCACAAAGAGGCCCACTGCCTACAAGGAGACACACTGTCTACAAAGTGATAAAAATCACAGTCTTGAACTGGAGAATGACATCTCTACCATGTCTGGATTAGTTCCAATTAAGCCCAAAAACCTCTGTTCTGCCTTTCGCACTTCTCTTCACTATGCCACACTCATCCACACACCACACGCCGAAATGAACTCACAGACCGTTATTTATACAAGACATCGACTTAGGATCAAACATCTAAGTCGGCAAACAATCATAAGAGTATCCGCAAGATGAATAACACATCCGGTCGGCCACCACAAGAACATTCGCAGGATGAACAACTCATCCGGTCGGCTAAACAGAGCAAGAACTTCATCCGGAAGAATAACTTCAATTCCGGGCTCTACTATCAATGCGGATCAACAACACAACCTCAACACGATCCAGAAAACTTCACAAGCCTGCCTGAATGTCCGGATACATCCGTACTTCCTTTACTTGCTGGAATCTCTTGTCTTCCTCATCCGGAACTTCAAGAACACAGTCTGTCGCCACTGTCATAATGCAAGAGGTACTTCCGGACCTCCAAATCATACACCACTTGAGATGGCACATCACAAGGACATCCCAAATACTCTTTCCAATCTGCAGATTAGGATTGTACAATTCCAGACCTCACCGGACCTTTCTGTGATCCTCTGTCACCTCTAAGCACTTGCCGGAACCGGTTCCACACAGACAGCCATAACTTCTTCAGGTCTTCATGCGGACCTCTGAAAACTTGACTGAAGCATCTCAAGACTCATATCTGCAAACCCTTTAATCCGCATCCTCCGGTTCTCAACCTATCCAATATATTTGCCTTCTTCTCATCACTGTTCTTCACTGTTCCTGACTGAGGGTAATTTTCTCAATATCCTCAACACACAGCTCATCCAATCCTTCTTGTCGATGTAATATGAGTATGTTGACATCAATGACAACACTTGTTCACCTCATACTTGCAACAATCTCCCCCTTTGTCATTGATGGCAACATGTGATGTGAAAAACCATCAAGACAAGAACTTCTCCTTTCTGTCACAGCTCCCCCTATCAACAACAACTTTTTACATGTCTTCTCTCCCCTTTTGATCATTAACCACTTGTTTTTCACATGTCTTCTCTCCCCCTTTGACATCAATGGCAAAGGGCTCATACTTGCAATTCTAATACATCAGAATCATACCAGCTGCTCCCCCTTAGTAGCAGCTCCCCATCATCAATCCGGATCACAAGGTATGACTTGTGATATCCACCGGACTGATGCACATCAGTGCATCTTAGTTTATCACCGGAGGGGCCATGACCCCTAACTTCTCCCGGAGATATTCAAAAGAGTCCTTGGGAAGAGGTTTTGTAAAGATATCTGCAATCTGATCCTTGGAGGGAACATACTCCAATCTGACTTCTTCCTTGTTTACTTGTTCTCTCAAAAAGTGAAATTTGATAGATATGTGCTTAGTCTTAGAGTGCAATACCGGATTCTTAGAAATATTAATTGCACTTGAATTATCACAGAAAATTGTGATAGGCTCCTCATATTCAACTTTGATGTCTCTTAGCATCTGCTTCATCCATAAGATTTGAGTGCAACTACCTGCTGCTGCAATGTATTCTGCTTCAGTTGTAGACAGAGATATTGCATCTTGTTTCTTGCTTAGCCAAGAAACCAATCTCTTCCCCAAAAAGAATGCTCCACCACTAGTGCTCTTCCGGTCATCCACATCTCCTACCCAATCTGCATCTGTGTAAGCATGAAGAGAGAAATCCGGATCTCTAGGGTACCATAGACCATACTCAACTGTTCCTTTCAAGTACCTAAAAATTCTTTTGATTGCCATAACATGAGATTCTCTAGGATCAGCCTGGAATCTTGCCACAAGACCAACAGCCTGCATTATATCTGGTCTAGTTTGAGTGAGATACAACAATCCACCAATCATTGATCTATATTTTGTCTGATCTGCCTTTGGAGAGTCATCATCTTTGCTTAACTTACATCCGGTTGCCATAGGAGTGTTCATAGGTTTTGAGTCTTCCATACCAAATTTTCTTAACAATTCTTTCACATATTTGGTCTGAGAAATGAAGATCCCTTCTTTTGTTTGAGTAATTTGTAGACCCAAGAAGAAATTCATTTCACCAAGCATAGACATTTCAAACTCACTTTTCATCTGATTTGCAAAAGTTTTGCACATACTATCTCTTCCTCCAAAAATGATATCATCCACAAACACTTCAACAATTAATATGTTTTCATGATCAATTTTGAAATATAAGTTACTGTCAGCAGTACCTTTGTTGAATCCAATCTGCACAAGATGCTTATCCAACCTTTCATACCATGCTCTTGGGTCTTGCTTCAATCCATACAAAGCTTTCTTCAACTTGCAGACCATATCATCATTATCAGACAGTTGAAATCCATCCGGTTGTTCAATGTAGACTTCTTCTTCCAGATCACCATTTAGGAAGGCAGACTTGACATCCATCTGATATACCTTGAAGTCTTTGAAGGCAGCAAATGCAAGAAGTAATCTGACTGCTTCAATTCTTGCCACCGGAGCAAAAGTCTCTTCAAAGTCAATTCCTTCTATTTGAGAGTAGCCTTTGCAGACCAATCTAGCTTTGTTTCTGATTACTTCACCAGCTTCATTTAGTTTGTTCCGGAAGACCCACTTGGTTCCAATTACATTCCTGTCTCTAGGTCTGGGAACAAGATCCCAAGTATGATTTTTCTCAATTTGCATCAATTCATCTTCCATTGCTTTGGTCCAGTTTTCATCATTGCAGGCTTCATTTATTGTTTTAGGTTCAATCTTTGAAATCAGACAACATTCATCCTGATTTTGAGCAACATTCCTTCTAGTTTGTACACCTTTGCTTTTGTCACCTATGATCTGATCTTCAGAGTGGTTCAGTCTTACATATCTTGGAATTTTGGGAGTATCCTGCACTGTTGCTTCTTGATCAGGCTCATTCAAACTTATCTCTTCTTCCTGATTTACCGGATCAGGCTGACTCTGTCTCACCGGAGAGGATTGAGGTCCTTGAACACTGTCTTGGTCATCTTCATCAAACTCATAAAATCTTGAAGGCTTCTCAATTCCTTCATCAACTTTCACATTGGTGCTTTCTATCATCTTCCTCAATCTCTTATTGTAACATCGGTATGCTTTGCTTTGAGTGGAGTAACCCAAGAAAATTCCTTCATCACTTCTAGCATCAAACTTTCCTAGATCTTCATCTCTTTTAATATAACACTTGCTACCAAATACTCTGAAATATTTCACAGTAGGAGTGATGCCAAACCAGAGTTCATAGGGGGTCTTACCGGTGTTGTTTCTGATTTGAACTCGATTGAGAGTGTAGACTGCAGTGCTGATAGCTTCCTTCCAAAACATTTGAGGAACATTTGCTTCCAACATCATTGTCCTGGCAGCTTCCTGAATGGTCCGGTTCTTTCTCTCAACCACTCCATTCTGCTGTGGAGTCCTAGGAGCAGACAACTGTCTCCTTATACCCTGCTTCTCACAAAAATCAATGAACTCACCAGATGTAAATTCACCACCTCTATCAGACCTTAGACACTTTAGTTTCAATCCGGTTTGATTCTCTACCATAGCTTTGAAGATCTTGAACTTCTCAAATGCTTCTGATTTTTCTTTTAGAAAGGTAACCCACATCATCCGGGAATGATCATCAATTAACAACATGAAATATCTATCACCTTGCAGACTCTTGATTCTTGTCGGACCACAGAGATCAGTATGTACTAATTCCAACAGTCCAGTAGAAGATTGATCTTTGCTTTTGAAAGAGACTCTGCTTTGTTTACCTAGCTGACATTCTTTGCACAAACTATTTGTAGGTTTCATCAATTTTGGAAGATCTCTTACGGCCTGAGTATTGCTTATCTTGATGATGTTATCAAAATTTACATGGCACATTCTTCTATGCCATAACCAACTCTGATCAATTTGAGCAAACAAACAACTTTTATTTGAACCAACTAGATGAAAGATATTACCTTTTGTCTGAGTACCGGATGCAATCTCAGTTCCGGAGTTTGTAAAGATTCTGCATTTTCCATTTTTGAACCGGAGATCATAGCCTTTGTCCACCAACTGACCAACACTAAGAAGATTGTGCTTCAATCCTTCAACATACAGTACGTTACCTGTTTTGCTCTTTCCATCGAAGGAAATAGTTCCCCTGCCTCTGATTCTGCCAGCAGAATTGTCACCAAACTTTACCATTCCTCCTTCATACCTTTCCAAATTCAAGAACTTATTCTTGTCACCAGTCATATGGTGAGAACATCCACTGTCAATAACCCAATCATCCTTTTCTTCCACCTGAGCAGCCAAAGCTTTTTCAACAACTTTGTGATTGACAGATTCAGAGAGTATTGAATCTTCTTCCTTGATGGCAATAAACACCCACTCATTTCCGGATTTGCTTCCTAGTTCTGATTCATCATCTGTTACTCCTTCATTGTCATCTTCTTCATGAACATAATAGCAATTCTTTTGAAACCTTTGTCTGTTAGTATTAGACCTTGCAGATCTTTCCGGACATCTTGAAGCAAAATGACCAATCTTATTGCAGTTGAAACACTTAAAGGGTAGTTTTCCTTCATACTTACCGGATCCTCTTGGCAGTCTCTTTGCAATGAGGGCTTCAAGTTGAGCTGTTTCTGCTTCTTCTTCTTCCATGTCTCTTCTTTCTTGATCATACCATGACATTTTCCTTGATGAGTTTTCTCCCGGATCAAATCTCTGTTTGCCTTTCACATAGGCACTGGCTTTGAAAGCAGATTCAGTCTTGGGAGGATCATCTCCAAACTCGGTCATTTCAAATGCAGCTAGTTTGCCAGCCAGTTGTTCTCTTGTGACAGTTGTGTGGGCTCTGAATTCATCAATGGCAGCAACCTTGATTTTGTAGGCAGCAGGAAGAGATCTTAGGATTTTGCAGACAATCTCGTTTTCATCTAAAGTTCCACCAGCATTTCTGATTCCACATACCAGCTCATTCACTCTTGGCATAAAGGTAGTGATGTTTTCATCATCTCTCATTTTCAATCTTTCAAATTTCCCTTTCAGACTTTGCAACCTTGCACTTTTGACAAACTCATCTCCTTCATACAGAAGTTCCAGTTTGGTCAGGATCTCATATGCAGTTGGTAGGTCAATAACATTCGAGAGATCTGAGTCATTCAATGCACTTAGAAGAGCTTCCTTGGTTCGCAGATTGTTTTCAGCTTCTGTGATTTCATTCAGAGTTGTCGGACCACCTTGTGGAGGTACATATGGTTTTGAAACCATAGCCAAATATGCTTTTCCCATACATTCCAAGTGACAATTCATGCGACCTTTCCAGAGAGTGAAGTTGGTTCCATCGAACTTTGGACTATCCTTCTTGTATGACGACATCCTGGATCTCCTCAAGCGGTTAAGCTCCTATCAGAGGAACTTAGCTCTGATACCAATTGTTGGATCTAGGGCATACAACTGAGAGGGGGGGGGTGAATCAGTTGTATGAAACTTCTTGCTCTTTCAAACACTTGATTCTTGTTGTTAGTTAGTAGCATATCAATTAATCATCCATGGAAGCATAATACATAAACACAAGAGCAGATAAGCATCAACACATTGAACACCAAGATTTTGACGTGGAAAACCCAGTTAAGGGAAAAACCACGGGGTGATTAACCCAAGAATTATTCTCTGTTAGAAGAATAAAGAAAAAATGAATGGCACATGCCAATTAGGGCTCACTGCCCGAGCACACTGCTCACAAAGAGGCCCACTGCCTACAAGGAGACACACTGTCTACAAAGTGATAAAAATCACAGTCTTGAACTGGAGAATGACATCTCTACCATGTCCGGATCAGTTCCAATTAAGCCCAAAAACCTCTGTTCTGCCTTTCGCACTTCTCTTCACTATGCCACACTCATCCACACACCACACGCCGAAATGAACTCACAGACCGTTATTTATACAAGACATCGACTTAGGATCAAACATCTAAGTCGGCAAACAATCATAAGAGTATCCGCAAGATGAATAACACATCCGGTCGGCCACCACAAGAACATTCGCAGGATGAACAACTCATCTGGTCGGCTAAACAGAGCAAGAACTTCATCCGGAAGAATAACTTTAATTCCGGGCTCTACTATCAATGCGGATCAACAACACAACCTCAACACGATCTAGAAAACTTCACAAGCCTGCCTGAATGTCTGGATACATCCGTACTTCCTTTACTTGCTGGAATCTCTTGTCTTCCTCATCCGGAACTTCAAGAACACAGTCTGTCGCCACTGTCATAATGCAAGAGGTACTTCCGGACCTCCAAATCATACACCACTCGAGATGGCACATCACAAGGACATCCCAAATACTCTTTCCAATCTGCAGATTAGGATTGTACAATTCCGGACCTCACCGGACCTTTCTGTGATCCTCTGTCACCTCTAAGCACTTGTCGGAACCGGTTCCACACAGACAGCCATAACTTCTTCAGGTCTTCATGCGGACCTCTGAAAACTTGACTGAAGCATCTCAAGACTCATATCTGCAAACCCTTTAATCCGCATCCTCCGGTTCTCAACCTATCCAATATATTTGCCTTCTTCTCATCACTGTTCTTCACTGTTCCTGACTGAGGGTAATTTTCTCAATATCCTCAACACACAGCTCATCCAATCCTTCTTGTCGATGTAATATGAGTATGTTGACATCAATGACAACACTTGTTCACCTCATACTTGCAACAATGGCCCCATCTTCATCAAATACATTTTCAACCAACCCTCAAGGTAATGAACTTCCTCACAGATCACTCTGTCCTTCGAAAAGGAAGTTCACACCCCTAGGGAAACCTATTGAGGTGGCCTTGCAAAAGTTGGTCAAGTCTAAATTAATTGATTTACTTGAACCTTGAAATGTTGAGCCCCAAGTAAAACCACCTTTGTACAATGACAATGAATTTTGTGACTTTCATAGGACCAAGGGTCACAGAACTTCTATTTGTATTAGGCTCAAACACCTAATCCAAGACCTCATTGATCATGGTAATGTAACGGTTTAAAATAACTCTCATACCACTAATGTGGATTTAAATTTTTTTACAATCCTATGCCTAACCATGGAAAAGGACGTACCCCTAACCAAGGTAATTCTTCTAGAGATTCCAACTACACCAACATAGGCTTTCATTATGCAATAGGCCATTTAAGACAAGAAAACAACCATGTTTCTACATTAACCATAAAAAATCTAGGAATTGATTGTAATGTAACCACCTAGAGAAGTAGGGTCACTATTCAAGGACCTTCTACTTCATCTAGACCTTCATCCAATTATAACATTGAAGATCATTTGAACAAAACCCCAGCTCCAATCTCTATCCTTAAACTTCTAAAATATCCCTAACCCATCGTGCAATCCTTGATAAAATTCTCCAAGAATAAAGTGTGTCTTCCAATATAGATGCCAATGAGTTTCAAGCCATGGTTGGTAATATTGCCTGTACACATCACCTTGTGTTTTCTAAAGAGGACCTTCCACCTCTTATCCCTAAACATACCAAGGCTCTATACTTGGAGGTTCTTATTCATAAGAATAAATTCAAAAGAGTTGTGATTGATGGGGGATCTAGATTAAACATTTGCACCCTAAGTTTGCTCAAACAGTTGGGGTATTCTGATGGAGTGATAGATCCCTTAAAGAAAATAACTATTAAGGCTTATGATGATGCTGAGAGAGAGTCAAAAGCAACTATTGAATTGCATATTCAAGTGGGCCCAACGTTAATAACAACTATGTGTCAAGTTTTGGACCTTGATCTACCCTATAACATCCTTCTTGGTCACCCATGGATCCATGCCATGCAAGCCGTATCATCCACTTTCTACCAATGCATAAAATTCCATCACGACGATAATGAAATTACCACCTATGGAGATCCTCAACCCTTTCAATATTGTCAAAATTTAACTGAAAAATACCAAGAGACTCATCATATCCCTATTAACCATGAAGCCTCTCCATCACCATCTTATGTGAACCCATCCACATTAGCCTCATCATTGTCCACTCCTTCCACTTTGAATCCATCACCACTCGAGATCAAGGTCCAAATCCATGACAATGGTTGTGGAGAATATAAAATGCAATGTTCCTTTTGTGTGGGTCAACTTCCTCTCACACCTAAGTCTTATGGTAAACCTAAGGAGGGTCTATTTAAGGTCATTGCTAAGAAATGGTTCCCCAATTTTTTCCATTGGGGTAAGTTGGAATGAGAAAACATTCAAGATGATGATGTATCATCATTGCTCTATAGATAAAAAGAAGAAATCCAAGCTCCTAAAGTGAACCTTGAGAACTATCCAAAGGGTCTCCATATCATAAATAACATAGGTTATAAAAGAGAAGGTGGTTTGGACGTCAAGGTCAAGGTATCATTGAGCCTATCTCTCTATTTCTTAAAGGTAATCATGAAGGGTTAGGGTATAGGTCTCCTACGAATGTGCCCCTAAAATCCACATACACTCTTGATGAAGTTGGTGAACCTTCCCTTTTGTCTAAATACCTTAATGTAGACATTCAAGAAGACTCTTCCTTTGGTCTAACAAACATTTTTTGAGAAATGTCCATTTGCACCATAAAACTAATGCCATCCACTTCTCAAGCCAATTGTGTTGACCTCATATATCCTCAACTTATTGATTGGGACCAACAAGGACCACCCTCTTTGGACCTTTTTCAAAATGATGAAGCCATTATAGAATTTATGGGTCTTAGGGATGGAATTCCCTTAGGTGATCACAAAGCAAGTTTTTCCATAGAATTAGATGCAAAGGCTTATTTTGGGGAAGATGCTAAAAGTACAATCTACAATATGGAATCCTATGACAAGGAAGAAGAAATATAGGACTTCCAAATATGGCTCAATATTGAGAAAGATCTCCTATCTTAGTGGAAGAAGCTCAAGTAGTTAATCTAGGTACCCAAGAGAATCCCAAGGTTACCTTCTTTGCAGCATCTTTAACCCCTCAAGAAAAGCAAGAATTTACAACTTTCTTTGAAGGATGGAAGATCAATTTTGCATGGTCCTATTTTGATATGTCAGGTCTTGATTCTACCTTAGTGGTGCATCATTTAATAGTTATGCATAATGCAAAACCAATCAAACAAAAAAATTGTAAGATGCATCCCCAAATAGTCTCTTGGTTAAGGTAGAACTTAAAAAAAAATTAGATGTGGGATTCATTAGGACCATTGATTATCCTGAGTAGGTCTCCAAATTGGTTCCAGTCACGAAGCTCAATGGGGGCAATAGAGTTTGTACATATTTTAGAGATTTAAACAAGGCATGTCCAAAGGATGATTTTCCCCTTCTTAATATAGATATCGTTGTGGACCTAATAGCTGGCCATGAAATGCTCTTTTTAATGGATGGTTTTTCTAGTTATAATCAAGTCAAAATAGATATTAAAGATCAACATAAGACTACCTTCACATTTCCATGGGGAACTTATTGTTGGAATGTTATTCCCTTTGGCCTTAAAAATGCAAGGGCCACATATCAAAGAGCTATGACCACCATTTTTCATGATCTTTTTCATACCATTATGGAGGACTATGTTGATGACCTTTTGGGAAATTCAATAACAAGGGAAGGCCATTAAGGGTCATAGAACAAATTTTTGACAAATTAGAAGCATATCAAGTCATATTGAATCCTAAGAAATGTGTCTTTGGGGTCACATCAGGAAAGTTGCTTGGATAAATTGTATCACGAAGGAGAATTGAGGTAGATCCTGCTAAAGTCAAGGCCATTGTAGACATGAAACCCTCATCAAATCTAAAACAATTAAGGAGCTTGCAAGGTAAATTGTAGTCCATATGATGGTTCATAGCTCAATTAGTGGATAAATGTCATCCTTTTACTCATTTGTTGCATAAAATTGTGGCCTTCCAATGGAATGATAAATTTCAACAAGCTTTCCAACAATTAAAGGAGTATCTTATGTCATCTCCAGTTTTAATGCCACCTATCTAGGGTAGGCCCTTGTTATTGTATATCTCTACCACCTCAGTAGCTCTAGGGGTGTTCCTTGCTCAACATGATTATCATGGAAAGGAAAGAGCTATATATTATGTCAGCAGAACTTTGGTGGGCTATGAATTAAATTACACCTTCATAGAGAGAGCTTGCTTAGCAGTTGTTTTTGCTTCTCAAAAACTTCAGAACTACATGTTAAACCAACAAACTAAACTCATATCAAAATTAGACCCTCTCAAGTATCTTTTGTCTAAGGAAGCCCTAACAAGAAGAATGGTTAAGTGGGTAATGATGTTAAGTGACTTTGATATCAAGTATGTGGATAAGAAGGCCATCAAAGGTCAAGTCATAGAAAATCAGTTGGTAGATTTCCCATTGCAAGTGGATTATCCCATAGTATTAGAGTTTCCTGATGAATCAGTCTTTTCTATGGAATCTTCATCTTTGTGGAAATTATATTTTGATGGGTCCTATACCAATCATGGATCAGGGACAGGAATTCTTTTTGTTATCCCTCAAGGACATTGCATACCTAAGTCATATCGCTTAGCTTTTTCATGCACAAACAACATAGCTGAATATGAAGCTTTAAATCAGGTCTAAGAATAGCTATTTCATGGAATATCAAGGAATTTCAAGTTCTAGGGGGATCTCAATTGGTCATTAGACAAGTGAATGAAGAATACCATTGTTATGTATGAAAAGTGGGAAGATGGTGGATAATGTTAAGATCTATCAAATCAAACCCTCCTTTCACACTAACACTCAAGGACAACAACTGAACCAAGTCACTACAGATGAATGAGGGCTCAACTATAGGTTGGTGTACTCAGGAATGATATGGAAAGATTGATTAGATTGAGAGATTTGTCAAACCCTAATTTGAATAAGCCTCAAACTCTAATTATAATGAAATTAGGTACATATGAACATAATGCTATAGATGACTGATAGGAAGACACTCAGGAAGGATTAGAAACATACCAGAAGTTGGATTTCTATAATTGAAGACTTTGCATTCTACGAGGCAGGTGTCCAAGTCTAATAGGGTAATATTTCTACAGATCAGGAATAGTGAGCAGTGTCAGATGATGTTTAGCTCCCGAGTTCACGATAAATCATGTTGGGAGGACTACAGGGTAGGCGCCCTAGTCTAGTAAGGTAAAATGTCAGCAATTTTTCTCTAGATCCTGAATCCTTATCCTCTAAAAATTGATTGTCTACACCTTTCACTTTGCCACATCCTACACTTGTAACCTACAATCACAAAGAGAGGGGTTTAGGGGTTGTGGTGTTTAGGAGCTTGCCTTGGTCAAGCCCCGAAATGACATTCAAGTCTTCCAACACTGTTGTTAGATAGAGTGCATGCCTAAGGAGGGAAGAGGCCAAATAAAATGATGAATTGAAATGATTGAAGCACAAATAGATGTCACCTTAGAGGTGAAGCCCTTACAGAGATGAAGATCTTTCAAATCATGAAGAGATGGATTGATGAAGCCAAATCTACAACAAACAAGCACAATAACAACACAACTCTACTCTGCAACACAATGAATGCCTTGAAATCCCTTATCTCAATATCACAAGTTCACATTATCCATCTAGGTGTAAAATGAAGACATAAACTCACTTATACATGCTTTCTCGCTAACATTCATAATTTAAATTGAAAAGGATGCCAACATATTAAAATTTGGATCTCGACAAATTGGCCTGGACTTCGGTGTGGGCACCCAAGTCCCAAGGCCAATTTTTGGTGTTGATTAAAGTTTTAAATGGGCCCTTAAGTCCCATTTGACATGGGTTTCATGGGAAATTACTCTGAGATAAGTATTAAGCTTGCATAATGTAAACACAGGGACCTAGGAGCTAAACTAGGAGGTAAAAAGGCATAGGGATACTTTTTACTCCATAACATTTAGCCCCCACTTTAATGTATGTATGATCTTACAATTCCATACATGCATTAAAGTACGGCCGAAGCACATCAAACACATCAAACACGCCAAGCACATAGAGCTAAGGCATACCCAAAGGTTGGAGGACTAATTCTAGCCCCCAATCTTAGGTACGCACTAGATAACACATGGAAGACATGCAAGACATGATGAATATAGTAAGAAGCACACAAAACATAGAGAATATAGTGGAAGCACACAATACACAAAGAAAACATGAGAGAAGTCACGCAATACACAAAGAATACATTGATTTAACAATTAAAATAAATCCTAATCTAGGGGGCAGAGGGAGCTCATCACTCTGCACCTTTAGACTGCTAAAAACACACAAAACAAAACCCAAAGTGTGGAGGGAGCTCATTGCTACACACCTTTAGACCACACCAGGGGGAAGACACACCAAAAAAAACCTAAATGTGGAGGGATCTCATCGCTACATGCCTTCATACCACACTCGAGGGAAGGCACAACAAACACATAAGGAAGACATGCGGAATACATGAGTGCCATATAGTATGCCATAGACACACTATAGGTCTTATACATGGTAAATAGAGTGATGGGAAGGACCTTATTGCTAAGTCCCACCATCTAAAACATGTCAAACACACCTGATGGTTGAGCTACACTACCACAACCATCAAAGACACACTTAAGGGTGGATGACTCAAGATCCAGCCCTGCCTCCGCAGAGGACTTTGTATAAAAGGATGTGCACTAAATCAAGGGATACACCATCCCACTTTCCACATAGTGGATTTGTATAAAAGGATATGCACTAGCTCAAGATATACGTAATCTCACCTCACAATGAGGGCTTTCTTGCTTTCTTTAAAAAGGATGTGCACTAGCTCAAGAGATACACCATCCTGCCTCGTGATGAGGGCTTTCAAACATGCTTTGTCAGTGTCAAAATAATCAGATAGATACCAGTATATATGCCCCCACCTTAAGGTGGTTGATACCACTTTCTGGTATCAAGCACATTAAGGTAGAGTGAAAACATGCAAGGGAATAAGAGCTCTCGCAAAGCCCATGCCCCCAAAGGTGACATGTGCCATGATCTCTGAATGTTCCCGCAAACACATTGATATGAATTGCTAAGATCATTGACAAGAGATAAGGTTAGCACATCTTACTCTAAGATAATAACCAAATCAATTCATATAATCTATGCATAAATCAGATATTAGATCACATCAAGGACCAAGGCTACACTTGTAGGTTTGAAACCGAGTATAGCCGTTGGGCTTATATTGTAGGTATCTCAGAACTGAGTGTAACAATAAGGTGAGATACAAAACCATCCAAAGTGCATAGAAGCAAATTGAGTGTATTGTTAAAGTTTGTTACAAAAGATATGACACCATGATATATCACACGGAGTGATTCTACTAGTCAAGCGTTGGATATATATATCAACTCCACCTTCATATATGGACTGGGTCCATTTTTGGTAACTTGCTGAAGGGACACATGATCCCTATCAGTATTTGTTTGTTTTCATCATCTGTTGACTAGGTAGAATCACTGAAGAAGTGGAAACAATAAAAATGAGAGAGGAGAACCAAGTGTCTTAGGAGCACCATATAAGAGGATGCCCCCAAGACATCATCTGTAACATTATGCCCCAAAGGCACAACACACAACAATAAAATAGAGGAGAATAGAATAGAAGAATGTATAAGCAAATAGAATGGTCACAACAAGGGTGGTTTCTTGGTATCCTTGACCTTACAAGAGTATCAAGGGTCATCCTAGGAGACCTAAACAACACATAACACATCACAGGGGAAGCACAACACCACACAATATCATAGCATATATATCTAAGGGGAGTTGGAACTTGTGAGCATTTTAGAGAGGTGCTCGATCAAGTGTGGTTAAAAGTGTCAGTAGTTCATACCTGATTGATTCTTATTTCCAAGACAGTCATGTGGTGCTTGTATGTTTAAAGTCTTTTATTGCTTACGAGGAGGGGAATCATTTCTATTTCCCACTGATGACAATCACCTTGTTCTTTTCTAATCCTTTTCTTTCTTATTCTAATTTCCTTGATGAATGAGTCTTTCGCGATGAAATGGGATACTTTCCATTGTGACAACTTTTTCTTGCTTAATGTTATCCTGTCGAGGTTGCTCAATTTGCGTATCTAGTGTATTTCAGTTGTCTCCCGGTCCTTGAAGGGATAATGGAGGAGGAACCTTAGCATATATATCTTTCTCACATGGACAAGGTGAGTCTTCATTATTTTCTTTATCCACTTCTATCATACTAATTATTTCATCATAGTCGAGGTTGTCATCTTCCTGTTCTATTGTATTTTGCTCTACCATATTGTTGTCATTATGTTTAGGAAAAGGATTTGTAAAGATCTGTAAATTTTGATTTAGAGGGGCAACTGACTTATTTCCATTGTCATTCACACCAGTTATCTATATTATATTATAATCAATGAATTCTTGAATTTCATGTTTAAGATGCATACATCATTCGGTGTTATGTCCTGCCAAGAAGTGATACTAACAAAAAGCATTAGCATCAAATGAGGGTCCTTGTATCCTATTGCTAGTGAATAGTTTCACAGGAGGAAGCTTCAAAAGATTGTTTCTTACTACTTGATTCATAATTGATTGAAGAGAGTCAGATAATGGAGTGAACTATCTTTGTTGTTGCCTGAATTGAAATAGTGCCTATTTATGATTACTGATAGTGGACACTTGTGATTGAAAATTATTTGAATGTTGCCCATTGATCTTCATGAAATTCTTCTTATTCCTCTTAAAGTTGTTTTGAGATGTTCTAGTTGTGGATTGAACAACTTGAGCCTATGAGGTTTGATTCTCATACTGACTAGATGAAAGTTGGTAATCGCGAAGAGTTGTGCATAGATGTTGAAAATAGATATACTTCATCAAGAGGATCTTATCACAGATGTTAGGTTGTAAAATCATAATGAATATCTTCTAAACATCCTCATCTATAATTAGATATTGTATCTATGCGAAAAGAACTTGATATTGATTGATAAACTCAATTAACTCTCTTTCTGACCTTGTTTGCAATGAACTAAATCAATCAATGAGACTGTAGGTCCAATATTTGCTTGGAAATGTTGCAAGAATTGATCAACAAGATGTGAGAAATAATGTGTTGAATTTGGAGGTAATGAGAAAAACCATTCCAAAGCGTTATCTTTGAGGGATCGCGGAAAAGGTTTTGCTAACAAGTCCTCTTCAAAGAAGAAATCACTACACATAGCCATGAATGCTACCACATGAGTATTAGGATCACATTTACCACTGTATTTTTCAAAGCGAGGAGTCTCAAACTTATCAGACATTTGAGGTATTAAGATTGAAAAAGATAAAGGACTATGAGCACATGGTAAGTTGGTATATTAGGTTGAGACGAAGCATTGGTCAAATTTATCACTTTCTGTTGTAAGGAGGTCATGTTTTGCAAGTGTTGGTTTAAAAGGGCATCATTAGGTGATCCAATTGGTGGATTAGAAGAATTGGAAGCTATAGTCATGAAATTTAAAGGTGATTGATTGTGAGTGGTAGTGAAAGGTGGTTGAGAGCAATTGTAAGTGAAAGGTGGTTGAGAATAGATGGAATGGAGAGGTGGTTGAGAATGGTTATTCATATAGGAAGACACCTTAGGTGCTAGGTTTTGATAATTGAATCCCATAGCCTTGTAATTCTGTGAATTAATACCATTAGATACTCCCATGCTAGTGGTAGCATTATTACAAGCTTGTGCATTATTAGTGAGGATTGATGATGTGAAAGTGGACATTCTGGTAGTTGGTATAGGTGTCGATACCTATGTATGATTTGGTGATGACACATTGTTAATAGTATTTGTGCAGTCAACCACTGACATAATGTTGTTACTCACTATATGGGCTATCCCACAGAGTGTGTTAACATTGTCTTGTCCTTCTTTTAATAACTCTCTTAGACTATGAACAATAGGTATAGCCTCTTCAGCTATCCTTTCTTTTTCCACAAATTCTTGAAAATCAACTAGTTCTTTATCAAGTTTGTTGATTTGATCATTAGGTACATGTGTTATCACATCAATTGGATCTTTAGGATCATTAAATGTTTGTTCTTCCATCATGGTAGGAGTTATAATATCTTGCAAAGTTTGTGATTCACCCTTTGTAAAGTAAGTGTTCAATGGATGTTCGGATGTGTGCATATCGGTGCTATTCAATGCACTAGAACCCATTAGTCTATGGCTTCTCCTTACAAGGATGTTTCTATTAGGGTAGCAGGTTATACAACTCATGCAAAGGCATACAACACTCAATGCACAAACTAATAGAACAACCAAAAGGAGTAAGGTAGTTATGCTTGTTGAAATACATAATGTGTAATTGTAAAAGGTGAAAGTTTTAAAGCTAGAATGCAAAAGTATGCACTATGTCCAACACTACACTTCAAAATCAGATTTGAGTGAATGTTGAAAAGGAGTATAAAAATCTAAAAATGAAAATTTGACTACAAACCCTAGTTTTTAAGCAAAACCCTAGCAAATGAAGCTTTTAAATGAAAGATTTGATATGAATTAAATATGAATTACTATAATAAGGATCAGATCTGATGCAAATATCAGAAAATTAAATATTTTTATGATATGCAACACAAAATATGCAAAACTATGCCTTAATGTAAGCTTAGAATGCTTATTTTTTCAATTTTTTCAAATGTACCCAAGATTTTTCCATACAAGATGGCAAATATGATATGAATGAATGCAAGGGATGAGTACAACACTCAACAAGATGTAAGTTCAATAAAAGCATGGCTTCACCAAAATGTTATGTATGAAAAGTGGGAAGATGGTGGATAGTGTAAAGATCTATCAAATCAAACCCTCCTTTCACACTAACACTCAAGGACAACAATCGAGCCAAGTCACTATAGATGAATGAGGTCTCAGCTATAGGTTGGTGTACTCAAGAATGATATGGAAAGATTGATTAGATTGAGAGATTTGTCAAACCCTAATTATAATTAAATTAGATATAGATGAACATAAAGCTATAGATCACTGGACATGAAGACACCTAGGAAGGATCAGAAATATATCATAAGTTGGATCTCTGGAATTGAAGACTTTGCAGACTATGGGGTAGGCGCCCAAGTCTGATAGGGCAATATTTCTGTAGATCCAAAATAGTGAGTAGTGTCAAATGATGTTTAGCTCCTAAGTTCAGGGTAAATCATGTTGGGAGGACTACGGGGTGGGCGCCCTAGTCTAGTAGGGTAAAATATCAGTAACTTTTCTCTAGATCCCAAATCCTTATCCTCTAAATTGCTTCTCTACACCTGCACTTTGCCAAATCCTACACCTATAACTTGCAATCACAAAGAGGGGTTTGGGGGTTGTGGTGTTTAGGAGCTTGCCTTGGTCAAACCTCAGAATGCCATTCAAGTTTTCCAACACTGTTGTTAGATAGAGTGCATGCCCAATGAGGGTAGAGGCCAAATCAAGTGATGAATTGAAATGATTGAAGTACAAATGGATGTCACCTTAGAGGTGAAGCCCTCACGAAGATGAAGATCTTTCAAATCATGAGGAGATGGATTGATGAATCCAAATCTGCAACAAACAAACACAATAACAACACAATTCTACTCTGCAACACAATGAATGCCTTGAAATCCCTTAGCTCAATATCACAAGTTCACATTATCCATCTAGGTGTAAAATGAAGATATAAACTCACTTATACATGCTTTTTCACCAACATTCATAATTTAAATTGAGAAGGCTGACAAAGGGAAACCTTTTTAAAGGTCCTATGCCAACATATTAAAATTTGGCTCCCAGTAAATCAACCTGGACTTGGGCATGGGTGCCCAAGTCCCAAGGCCAATTTTTGGTCTTGATTAAAGTTTAAGATAGACCCCTAAGTCCCATTTGACATGGGTTTCAGGGGGAATTACTTCGAGATAAGTATGGAGCTTGCATAACGTAAACACAGGGACCTAGGAGCTAAACTAGGAGGTAAAAAAGCATAGGGATACTTTTTACTCCATAACCAACCATACAAAAGATGAAAAGCTATGGCCCTATAATAAAATGATAGACACATTAAGGAAGCATTTCAAAATGCTCACATTTGAACAAATAGCAAGGTTAAACAATAGGGTTGCAGATGCAATGGCCACTATTAGGTCCCTTTTGGACATGCCTCATGGTAATCAACATTATGAGTTTCTAGTTGAGCATCTTTTCATACCAGCCTATGAAATGTCAGAATAAAAAATGGTGTGTGTCCTTGTTGGTCCTAATTTCCCTTGGTGCCAAGATGTCTACACTTACCTCTGTAATAACACTCTTCCACCCAATCTCTCTGTTGAATTATTGCCATTGATGTCAAAGGAAAGTGCTCAAGTGTTGTCATTGATGAACTTCTAAGGCCAAAAAGTTACTCAGACTAACTGACAGAGGGTGGCTTACTTGTTTTTTGGAGTTTGTTGAAGCTCAGAGTTACAGCCTTGCTCCTTCTCTTTGATGAGGAAATAAGGAAGGCTCGATCGCATTGTTTTGATTTTTAGTCTAAGTGATTGGAGGTCAGAGTTCGGAGTCACTCCCTAACTCATTCCATAAAGGAAGATGGAAGGAAGAATCCCTGGTGCCTGAAGCCCAATAATATTGCCTGAGGGGTAAGGTTGTACATATGGCATCATTCTACAGTTCCACATGAAAGTTTTGCCCTTTGTAATTTGCTTCCGTGGAATGGCAGAAAATGATTATTTGAGCATCAAATTTATAGCGATAAAGTGAAAAGTTGTTGTATAGGTATCTTTGCACATTGTGATGTGGATATTAAGTGAATTGGAGAATCGAAGAGTGGAGTTTCTTTTTGATTAATTCCAAAATGGAAAACAAGAGTGAAGAAGTCTGAATCCTGATAAGGAAGGCAAAAGAGAAGAAGTCCGAATCCCGATAAGGAAGGAAAAAGAGAAGAAGTCCGAAGCCTGATAAAGAAGGTGAAAGACCAAAAGTCTGATGCCTGATAAAGAAGAAGAAAAATAAGAAGCCCAATGCCCGATAGAGTTACAAAGGAAGAATATAATGGGATTGGAGGTAATCTTATAATGCTTCCATGAAGGAAGGTGGTAGCTCAGAAGACCGATCTCCAAGAGCCCTCAAATTCAATTCTTGTAAAAGGAGAAGTTTCAAAGCGCATTTTTGTAGGATTCAAATCTCTAAGTGTAATCTATTTTGTTAAGTTAATGGTTAGAACTATTGAATATTTGTTGGATAGATTTTGTTGTGATATTGATGACTTTCAGTTTTCCCCAACATGTTACGGTTATGCAACTACTTTGATTCAGATGATCTTTTGTTGGTGTTTCAGTTCAAACTATATGGGATGCATGTTGGTTTTCCATACATTTGGTTTTGAAGATCAAAGAGGTTGTTAAGGTTACGTTGGGTAGTTTCTTCTCATGAATTTGTTAAATAAAGTGGGTTGTGTTGTATTATGGAGTTGTTCATCACATGAATGGTATGCCATCATATTAATGAGAACAGAGATGCAATGACATTTTGAGAGTGTATCAAAGAAGTGTGTGTTAATGAGAACACAGAGTGTCTAGGTGAGTTGAGTGAGAAGAGAAGATAATGTATGAATTGAATAGGTGCATTTGAGGTTTGTGAAGAACCAAATGTCTACATATTTGAATTTGTAAAGATTTAGAGGTTGGTGCCTCTTGTTGACTAATTTGGTACTCAGTTCAAGGGATTGTAGTCTCCTTAGAGTTGGAGCTCTTAAATCAGGGGTTTGGTGACTCCTTAGGGTGGGTATCTGTTGGGAATTAAGGTGTCTAAACCTTGGTAATTCCTTACATTATTAATGTTTGTATCTATTATTTAATTTCCTATGTTGTAAATATTTGTAAATTCCATATTGTCATATTGTGGGATGTGGCATGGTGATGTGTCAATCCTACATGGAATATGACAACTTGTAATTTTGTCCTCACATGAGGAGATAGGAATCCCATTTTGTGGTAGGATCATTTTACCATATGTCGGCATATTCCATGTTGTGTAAGGGAATATTGACTAAAACAGTTATGACGGATTCCTATGACAGAATCCATGACATGTAAGAGTCGAAAATAGAAGTTTGTAAGACAAGTGAGGACATGTGTCATGAAGCATATTTGAAAAAGGCATATTTGGGCGCCCCAAGGTGGACTATGACATGTTGTAAGAGAATATGCTATTTATAGCATGTGTTTGATAGATTCTCTCATAGCTGTAACTTGTAACTGCTATGACAGATTCTATGACGGTTGTAAGTGTCGTAAGAGCATCTGTCATAGCCCAATTTAGAAATAGACAACCTCTTTGGGATGGGAGTTGTGGACAAGTGTCAGGCACATTCTACAATGTTTACCAAGTGTCCTTAGGTGTGGGTTTTAGTCCATGAAGCCAAGTTGGATGCCCATCCAAGATAGGTCCAATATTACCTTGTATTTTCTATATAAACAGGTGCTTGGAGATGGAGTTTGTATCACAGGTTTACAGGTACTGTTATGCTATTGGATTGACTCCAAATATGAGTGTCAAAGACCATTGAAGCTTGCATTGCAAGTGTATTGTAAACATTCTTTCAAATTTGTTAATACATTTTACAGGTTTCTGAGTGTGGGGTTTTTCACCTGAGAAGGGTTTTCCCCACAGTATATCTTTGTCTCTCTTCTTCTGTCTTCATTCTGGTTCATGTGTATTGCTGCAATATATCGTTTAGATGTTCTATGTTGCTGTAGTTGTAAGGAATAATTTGAATTTGCATAGCTCTCTCCTCATTAGATTAGTGTAGGAAGTGATTTCCGCACACCTAGCTTCCTTTTAGTTGGTATTAGAGCTTGATCACCTTTGGTCCTAGTTGTTGGGTAGCATTTTTTTGAGCTGATCTTAAGTTGAGTGGGAGTCTCTGCAGAGTATTTTGTTTTCTATTATAGTAAGGATATGGCAAGCACATCTGGAAGAATGGAAGTGGAGAAGTTCAATGGCACTAATTTCGAGCTGTGGAAGCTCAAGATGGAAGACATACTTGTTGAATGAGACCTTTGGGAAACCGTTACCAGAACTAAACCAGCTGTAATGCAACAAGCTGATTGGGATCTCAAGGATCAGAAGGCTAAAGGTCTCATAAGACTTAGTCTTGTTGATTCTGTGTTGTTAAATGTCCATGAGGAGAAGACTGCAACCTTGCTTTGGAAGAAGTTGGGAGATGTGTATCAAGCCAAATCCCTGGTTAATAAACTTTTTATGAGAAAGAAGTTGTATTCTCTTCAAATGGAGGATGAACAATCCATTTCTGAACATATGAATACTTTTAACATGCTGGTTGCACAGTTGACATCTATTGGTGTAAAGATGGAGTAGGAGGATCAGTGTATGACCATGCTTTGTTCTTTGCTGGACTCGTGGGATCACCTTGTCATGGCTATTGGAAGCACCACATCCACATTCAAGATGGAAGATGTGGTATCTGCATTGTTATCTGAAGAGATGTGGAGGAAGTCTTTTGATGCACCCAAAGAGGCTCTTGCAGTTTGTGGAAGACCCAAGGAGAAAGGGAAAAAGACGAACAAGAAAGTTGAGAAGGGTAGATCCAAATCCTGTGGGAGATCCAAATCTCTTGGAAAGTCCAAGGCTATCTATTGAAACTGTGGTAAATCTGGGCATTTCTAAAAGGAATGCAAAGAGGAGAAGAAGAAGAAGAAGAAAGCTCCTGATTCATATTCTGACAAATCACAAGATGATGGTGATGCTTTCATCGCAGCCTTGGCAACCCATGCATCTGATGATGTGTGGCTGATTAACTTTGGTGCATCATTCCACATGACCTCGCATTAGGATTGGTTCACTAAGTATGAGGAGTTCGATGGTGGAAAGGTGTACTTGGGTGACGACTCTCATCTGAAGATTGTTGGTCATGGAAGAGTCTCTATTTGATTCCTTGATGGTTGAGTGAAGGGGATCTTTGGGTTTATACATATCCTAGGCTTAGCACAAAACTTGCTTTCTATAAGTACTTTGAATGATGTAGGTGTGTAGGTTGTCTTTTCAAAAAAAGGATGCAAGATGACTAGAGGAGCTATGGTGCTTGCTAAGGGTATTAGGAGAGGTACTCTGTTTCAGCTGGAGGCATACATTTCAAAATGCAATAGTTCTTCTGATTCAAAGAAGAGGGTAGCAGTCATTTCATCCCCACCATCTGAATGAGTAGTCAAGAGATCTATTGTTTCTAGTTCTGATGTTTGTAATCATGCCTTGGAAGTTAAACTTCTTGCTGAAAAGACAATGTTATGGCATAAGAGATTTGGCCACATTGGTGAGAAGGGTCTGTGTACCCTAAAAAATAGAAACCTCATTGAGGGGTTAGATGATTGTAATCTTAAGTTTGACTTATGAGAACATTGCATTTGTGGGAACCAAAACTGTGTTCAATTTTATTCAAGTTCTCACAAGTCTTCTAGTGTGTTGGACCTTGTTCATTCTGATGTATTTGGTCCTGTTAATGTTCCTTCGTTATCAAAATATGTATATTTTGTATCTTTTATAGATGACTACAGTAGAAGGACATGGATTTATTTTCTCGGAAGCAAATCTGAAGTCTATAGTAAGTTTAAGGAGTTTAAGGCCTTTGCCAAAAATCAGACTGGTAAGAAGATTAAGTGTTTGAGAACTAACAACGGTGGTGAGTTCTATTCTACAGAATTTGATAAATATTGCGAGGAACTTGGGATTGAAAGACATAAGACAACTCCATACACTTTTTAGCAAAATGGAGTTGTAGAAAGGATGAACATGACACTGATGGAGAAGGCTAGGAGTATGCTTAGTGGAGCTGGCCTAGAACAAAAGTTTTGGGTTGAAGCTGTTGCCATTACTTGCTCTCTTGTTAATAGATCTCCTACATCAACTCTTTTTGGAAAGACACCCATGGAGGTGTGGTCTGGTAGAAAGCCTTCAATAAGGCATCTTCATATTTTTGGTTGTGAGGCATATGCACATGTGCCTAGGGTGAAGCGGTCAAAATTAGAGAACAAGGCTGTTAAGTGTATCTTCATTGGCTATGGTGTCAGTGTGAAAGGATACAAGCTTTGGGACCCTGTGGCTGAAAAAGTGTTGTATAGCAGAAGTGTCATCTTTAGAGAGCTTACAACTTCTTCCATTATTTTACAGCCAGAAGAAAAAGAAAAGAAAGAGGATGTTGTTCAGTTTCCTCTCACCCCTGAGAAGACTGAACAGAAAGATAATGTTGTACCCGATGATGAGGAGGGCTCTAGTAGCTCTGAAAGCTCAGATGAAGAAGTTGAACCTCAACCTTAGCTCTTGAGGAGGTCTACACGGATAAGAAAGCAACCTGAAAGGTTTGGTTTTACATTACTTGATTCTAGTTGTGCTTTTGCTTTGCTTACTAACAGTGATGAACCTAGAACTGTATCAGAGGCTATGGACATGAAAGATGTAGGTTCCTGGAAGGAGGCCATGGAGGATGAAATGGCTTCTTTGGAAAAGAGTCAAACTTGGGACTTGGTGCCTTTGCCTCCTGGATGGAAACCCGTTGGATGCAAATGGGTGTTCAAGAAGAAATTTGGTGCAGATGGTAGTGTTGAGAAGTATAAGGCCAGATTGGTTGCGAAGGGGTATTCACAAGTGGAGGGTATAAATTATGGTGAGATCTTCTCTCCCATTGCAAAGTTGACATCCATTTGATTCCTATTGTCTCGCAACAGCTTATGACTTGGAGGTAGAACAGATGGATGTGAAGACAACTTTCCTTCATGGTGATTTAGAGGAAGAAATCTACATGTCACAGCCAAAGAATTACATTGTGAAAGGTAAAGAAAATTTGGTTTGCAAACTTAAGAAGTCTTTGTATGGTTTGAAACAATCCCCTAGGAGATGGTACTTGAAGTTTGATGCCTTTGTGTTGTCAATTAGATTTGTGAGATCGAAATTAGATCACTGTGTGTATTATAAGTTTGATGGTGATCGTATTCTCATTGTTGCACTATATGTTGATGATATGTTGCTCATTGGGAAGGGTAAGAATATGATTTCTGATTTCAAATCTCAGTTGTTAGCACAGTTTGAAATGAAAGATTTAGGGGTAGCCAGGTACATTGTAGGAATGGAAATCAGAAGAGATAGAACCAACAGAAAACTTTGGTTAAGCCAGAGTAAGTATGGGAAGACCATGTTGGATAGGTTCAACATGGCAGATTGTAGACCATTGTGTGTTCCTGTTTCTTTGGGGACAAAGTTGTTTGTTGAGGATTGTCCAAAATCTCCTAGTGAGGTGGAGGACATGAGCAGAGTACCTTATGCTAGTGTTGTTGGCAGTTTGATGTATGCTATGGTCTACACAAGACCAGACATTGCCCAAGCAGTGGGAGTCCTTAGTCAATTTATGGCTAATCCTGGACGAGTTCATTAGAATGCAGTAAGCGAGTGTTCAGATATTTGAGGGGTAATTCTGAGTATTCCATTTTCTATCATGGTAATGTTTCAGGACCTCCGCATTCTGTTGATATTTAGGGATTTGTGGGTTTAGATTGGGTAGGTGACATTGATAGCAGGAGATCCACCAGTGCTTATGTGTTTACACTGTTTGGTGGTGCTATTATTTGGATGAGTAAGTGACAACCTGTTGTTGCTTTGTCCACGACAGAAGCTAAGTATATGGAAGCAACTCATGCTTGTAAGGAAGCCATTTGGCTTAAGAGATTGTGTTCCAATATTGGTGTTGATGCAGGTCAGATCATGATCGGTTGTTACAGTCAGAGTGCAATTTGCCTTGCGAAGAATCCAACTTTCCATGCTAGAACAAAGCATATTGATGTTTAGTTTCACTTCATGTGAGACATGGTTGAGGATGGAAAGGTAAATTTGGAGAAGGTAGATACTTTGAAGAATGTTGCAGATGCATTGATGAAGCCAGTGGGCACAAAGAAGTTCATATGGTGTTCGGAGTCTATGGGCCTCTCGGCCTATAGCGGTTAAATCCTATTTTTTTGTTGGCTCTTACAAGGTGTTCAACAAGTGGGAGAATGTTGGGAATTAAGGTGTCTCAACCTTGGTAATTCCTTACATTATTAATGTTTGTATTTATTATTTAATTTCCTATGTTGTAAATATTTGTAAATTCCATATTGTCATATTGTGTGATGTGGCACAGTGATGTGTCAATCTTACATGGAATATGACAACTTGTAATTTTGTCCTCACATGAGGAGATAGGCATCCCACTTTGTGGTAGGAGCATTTTTCCATGTGTCGGCATCTTCCATGTTGTGTAAGGGAATATTGATTGAAACGGTTATGACGGATTCCTATGACAGAATCTATGACATGTAAGAGTCAGAAATAGATGTTTGTAAGACATGTGAGGACATGTGTCATGAAGCATCTTTGAAAAAGGCATATTTGGGTGCCCCAAGGTGGACTATGACATGTTGTAAGAGAATATGCTATTTATAGCATGTGTATGACAAATTCTCTTACAACTGTAACTTGTAACTGCTATGACAAATTCTATGACGGTCGTAAAAGTCGTAAGAGCATCTGTCATAGCCCATTTTGGAAATAGGTGACCTATTTGGGATGGGAGCTATGGACAAGTGTTAGGAACATTCTACAATGTTGACCAAGTGTCCTTAGGCATGGGTTTTGGTCCATGAAGCCAAGTTGGACACCCATCCCAAGATAGGTCCAATATTGCCTTGTATTTTCTATATAAGCAGGTGCTTGGAGATGGAGTTTGTATCACAGGTTTACAGGTACTGTGATGTTGTCGGATTGACTCTAGCTATGAGTGTCAAAGACCATTGAAGCTTGAATTGCAATTGTATTGTAAACATTCTTTCAGATTTGTTAATACATTGTGCAGGTTTTTGAGTGTGGGGTTTTTCACCCGAGAAGGGTTTTCCCCACCGTATATCTTTGTCTCTCTTCTTCTATCTTCTTTCTGGTTCATGTGTATTTCTGCAATATCTTGTTTAGATGTTCTATGTTGCTATAGTTGTAAGGAATAATTTGAATTTGCATAGCTCTCTCCTCATTAGATTAGTGTAGGAAGCGATTTCCGCACACCTAGCTTCCTTTCAGTGCTCTTAGAAAATTGTAATCAATGGTTTATTCTATGAGGCTAGATTAGGATGGTAGATCCTAGCAGTATTTTCTCACCATGGTTTTTCCCATCTTTGGATTTTCCATTGCATATATCTAGTGTTCATGTCTGTATGATCTCTTATTGTTCTTGCTTAAGCACTGAAAGTTATTTTGGGTCTGCTTTCTATAGATTAGAAGTTTTTAAGTATTTTTTGATCTACTTATTCACCCCCCTTATTAGATTGCATGTGTTCCAACAAATGGTATTAGATCCAAGTTCCTTGAAGAAGCTTAACAACTAAAGCTTGATCTGGGAGATGAACACATGGTCGGTCAAGAAGGGATCTCACTCAAATAAAGCACCATTGTTTGATGGAATGAGTTATGCATTCTAGAGTATAAGGATGGAGACCTACCTAAATTCAATAGGGTACGATGTATGGAAATCTATTTTGGATGGTTATATCAATCCTAAAACTCCTCCAATAGACTAGGCAGGTAAGAAGGAATGTGATAATAATGCTAAGGCCAAGAATGCAATTCTATATGGTTTAGCCAAATCTGAATTTATGAAAGTAATGCAATGCAAGTATGCCAAAGAAATTTGGGTGAAACTTCAAAGCGTATATTAAGGAGATACAAAGGTGAAACAAACCAAGCTCTACCTTTAAAGGAAGATTTGAAAGTCAAAAAATGAGAGAGGAAGAAAAGATTGTTGATTACCTCCTCAGAGTTGATGAAGTTGTGAATGCTATGATAGGACTAGATGAAGAAGTAAAAGAGCAAGTGATTGTTCATAAGATACTTAGATATCTACCTTCCAGGTATGATGCTAAAGTCTCTGCTATAGAAGAAGAAAAATAACTTGATAAGATATTTGTTGATGAGTTACACGGTATTTTTGCTGCCTATGAAATGAGGACAGTTGGTACTGAGATCTCGAAAAGATAAGATACATTTAAGGCATCAAAGAAAGAAAAAAATGAAGAGCCTAAATCTGAGATAGATGTGGAAGAGGCCAATTTTGTAAGAAGACTGAAGAGAGGATCTGGGAAGTATAGAGGTAAGTTACCTTTCAAGTGTTTTAATTGTGAAAAGGTTGGTCACTTTGCTGCTAAATGTCCATCTGTAAGAAAAGATAAAAGTGATGAATATGATAGAAAGAAAAGTAACACACAGTTCTATCCAAAGAAGAAGAATTTTCATAAAAACTATCAGAAGAATTTTTAGAAGAACAAAAAGAGCCTTTACATAAAAAGGTGATAATGATTCCTCTGAAGAAAGCCTCATTTCAAAAGACAACAATGAAGGTGTTTTTGAGGCTGAAGAAAATGAATTCCTATTTATGACAGTGGAGTCTACTATCAAATATTAGAGCATTACTGATCTGGGAGACCTTGAGAATGAAGAAGAAGGTGAAGTAGACTTGGAAGGAGAGATAGTATGTGCTTTACAAGAAATTGAGAAACTTAGGAAGAAAAATTCAAAACTGAAGCTACAAATTCAAGAAGATATGGTGTCTAAGAAACTTTTAAAATCAGAAGAGTTGATTGTTGATTTGAAGACACAAATGGAAGAAGCCAAAAGAATAGAAGTTACTAAATCTAAATTGAAAGCTAAATCAGAAGAGTGCCTAAAGTTGGAATTTGAAGTGGTATCTCTGAGAAAAGAATTAGAAAAGGCTAAGGATAAGATTGGCCATAGTCTAAAATTTGATAAGAGCAATAGCATGCTTTATGAGATGATCAACAGTTAGAGATTTCCAAAGAGCATGGCTGGTTTAGGATTTTAAGAAGGTCATCATTCAAAGTCCAGTGATCCTCCTAAAAAGACTAAAGAGAAGAAGCATAAGAAGGAAGATGATTGCTTCACATAAGTCAAAGCTCTAAAGGAGAAAAGATTCAAAGGCCCCCCTCCTGCAAGAGATTCTGGCATTATCAGGTTTCCTAAATCCTTTTATGGCTATTGTTATTCATGTAATCAATGTGGTCATAGGGTTGTTAGTTGTAGAATTATTCCTAGGAGAAGAACTGATTTTACTAGCAAAATTTATTTTGCACCTCTAGGAGATTTTAGAGTAGTTTGTTACTGTTATATAGGAAAAGTGGGGTTGATGATGAGGTTGATTGTGTTTTGTTTTAGATAGATTTAATCAAAACCGCCTTTCACATATGATCATTCAAGGACATAAATTGAGTTCAGTCACTTCTCTTGCAAGAGGACTTAGCTACAGGTTTGTTGTCACTTTAGGATGATAAGGAATGTTGGAATATGTTGATAATTTGTTAAACCCTAATATGATTAAGCCTTAAACCTTAATTATATGAAATTGTAAACAAATCAACAAAACATGACAAATGATTGTATAGGAAGGTACTAAATGCAAATTAGAAACATACCAAGATTTGGATTCCAGAAAGAGGAAACTTTGGGGACACTGAGGTAGGTGCCCTAGTCCAACAGGCAACTTTTTGTTGATCTGGAACTGTAAGATGATGAAGTCTTCAACCTGCTTCAGAGTTTTTGACAATGGCAATCAGAAGGACATAGAGGTGGGAACCCTTGTCCAGGAGGGAATATTCTTTATTGTTTTCTTTAGATCTTGAATCTTTATCCTCTGCTTTGATCTCCTGTAACTCCTCTCCACAATATTCTGCACCTGTAACCTACAATCACAAGAGAGGGGTTGGGGGTTGTGGTGTTTCAGAGCTTGCCTCAGTCAAGCCCCAAAATGGAATTCAAGCCTTCCAACACCGTTGTTAGATAGAGTGCGTGTCCTTGGTGGACAAAGGAAAAATCAAATGATAAGATAGATTGATTGAAACACAAAGTAGATATCACCTCGAAGGTGAGGCCTTCACGAGGAAATGGAGATCTTTCACACCATGAAGAGATGAGTTGATGGAGCCAAATCTGCAACACATACAAACACAACATAATATTGTTTTGCAACACAATGAATGCCTTGAATGCTCTTTGCTTCATGATCATAAGTTTTCCTTAATCAATTTAGTTAAAATGAAGTCCTAAACATGTTTATATATGCATTCCCACTAACATTCGTAAATTAAATTGAAAAGGTTGACAAAGGGAAACTTTTTAATGGTCATAAACTGACACTTTAAATTTGGGTCTCGACAAAATAGGTTTGAACTAGGGTGCAGTTGCTGAAGTCCAAAGTCCTATTTTTGGTCTAAATTAAGAATTGAGATAGACCCCTAAGCCCCATTTGTCATGGGTTTAGGAGGAATTTTCTCTAGGATAAGTTTTACACATGAATGATTAAACTAAGGGGACCTAGGAGCTAAACTTAGGAGGTAAAAGTCCTAGGGGGATATTTTACAACATAACATTTAGCCCCCACTTTAATGTATGTATGTTCTTACGACCCATACATGCATTAAAGTATAGTCAAAAACACATCAAACATTCCAGGCATATGAAGCTAAGGCATACACAAAGATTGAGGAACTATTTCTATCCCCCAGTCTCAAGTAAGCACTAGAAAACACATTGAAGACATGCATGACACAATGAAGACAACAGGAAGCACATAAGACATAGAGAAGACAGTATTGAAGACACGCAAAACATGATGAAGACATGATTAAGTAATTACATATCTAAAAATGATAATTAAAGTAAACATACACACAACATGGGGAGGGACTCATTGCTGCACAACTTTAAACCACACAAAAACATGCAAAACACATAGAGCATAGGGAGGGACTCATTGCCACACAACTTTAGACTACGCTACAAACATGCCATACAAAACCCAAAGTGTAGGGGGGACTCATTGCCACACCCTTGATACTACACCAAGGGGAAGACATGCCAAACCAAACTCGAGTGTGGGGGGAACTCATCACTACACCCTTGATACCACACACGGGGGATAACACATGGAAGACACACAAAATACACGAGTGCCATATAGCATGCCATAGACATACTATACATCTTAAACACGACAAACACGGGTGATGGAAGGTGCTTATTGCTAAGTCCCTACCATCTAAAACACACCACAAGCACATGGTTGGGCTTATGCCACAACAACTGCCAAAGACACGCTTAAGGGAGGATAGCTCAAGATCCCACCCCACCTCCCGATGAGGACTTTGTATAAAAGGATGTGCACTAGCTCAAGAGATACACCATCCTGCCTTCCATTGAAGGGATTTTGTATAAAAGGATATGCACTAGCTCAAGAGATATGTTATCCTACCTCGCGGAGATGGCTTTTTGATTGCAATTGATATAAGAATGTGCACTAGCTCAAGAGATACAACATCCTGCCTCATGGAGAGGGATTACAAACACACTTTGTTAGTACCAAAATCATCAGACAAATATCATTATATATGCCCCCACCTTAAGGTGGTTGATGTCGCTTACCGATATCAAGCACATTAAGGTAGAGAGAAAACATGCAAGGGAACAAGATCTCTCGCAAAGCCCATGCCCCCAAGGTGACATGTGCTTATGATCACCGAATGTTCCCACAAACATATTGATAAGATATGCTAAGATAATCAACAAGAGAGATCATAAATCTTACTCTAAGATAACAACCATATCACATCATGAAAGCTATGCATGAAAACAATCACATCAAGGACCAAGGCTATACTCATGGGTTTGGAGTTGAGTATAACCGTTGGGCTATATTGTAGGTACCTTGGAACCGAGTGTAGCAACAAGGTGAGATACCAATCAAAGTGTGCAAAAGAAAATTGAGTGGATTGTAAAATGTTAGTCACAAGAAATGCCATAAGATATCACATGAAGTGATTCTACTAGTCAAGCGTTGGATATATATATCAACCCCATCTTCATATATGGACTAGGTCCATTTTTTCTTTCTCACTAAAAGGATGCACGGTCTGTATCAGTATTTGTTTGTTCGTCATCCGCCAACTAGGTAGAATCATTGAAGAAGGTAAACAATAAAAATGAGAGAGGAGAACAAGTTCCTTAGGAACACCACATAGGAGGATGCCCCCAAAACACCTTTTGCAACACTATGCCCCTAAGGCACGACACACAATAATAAAATAGAGGAGAGGCAATATAGAAGAATGGTCACAACAGAGGCAGTCTCTCGATATCCTTGATCTTACAAGAGTATCAAGGGTCATCCAAGGAGACCTAAACATAGCACATAACACATCAGAGGGAATATAACACATAAGAGGAGGTCACATAAGCTAGCATAGGTATACTACGACAAAGGTGACCAATAGGGTTAGAAATACTTACCTGTGTATACAATTAAACTAGCGGTTGTTGTCGAGCAAGTCATCTTCCTCCCAATCTCGAATACATGAAGAAATGGGAACATAAAGTACAATTGCCCGACTAAAGTTATCATCATGTAACTCTTTGGCCTTAAGCTCTTCTTTGTTTGATTCAATCTTAGAAGGTGAAATTTTCTCTTGTTGTAGTGGTGTATTTTGAGCTAAGGCTTGTCTTTTCTTCCTTCTTTCTCTCGCCAGTCTATTCCTTCGTGTTTTATTAGTGATGTTGTTAAGAGTATTCTCATGATTTTCCATAGTTTTTGACATCTTAGAAGAAGAAGCATACATGTGATTATCTCTTAATGGTGCCTTGCTTAGTTAGCTACGGATATCTCCTTATCCTTGTAAGGATGATGAAGGAGGAACCTCAGCATAGACTCCCTTACCTTTCAGTCTAGGGGGTTCTTGTAATTTAGTTTGTTCTTTACTTGTTGTTTGTTGAATAGGGGGTCCATCCAATTTTGATAGTAACTATGCTTTGTAACGTCAATATCCCAAGAAAGTTTGATATGTTTGTGGTTCAGGTTCTTCAGTAGGTTCGGGCCAAAAGTAGTCAAGGACGATGTTTTTCTGCATAACGAAAGGTTGCCATAGAATATGGTGAATAGTTCATATAGACCCATAGTGAGGAAATTTGAAGCATTGGTGAAGGGTTGAAGGCATATCTTTCATAGCTTTGAGCCACGGGTGGCCTAGTTTTATACGAAAGAGGTCAGAAGTAGGGATGATATCGAATGATTGTTCTAAAGTTTTGTCAAGCACTCAGATCATTAAAGTAATCTTCCCTATATCTGGGAGTAAATCTCCATTATGTATTTTTATCATCATGTCTGTAGGCTCATAAGTTTCTTGTATCAATTTATGTTAATAAAGGAACTCTTCCGTATCAATGTTAGTCATGCAATTTGGATCAACAAGGGCTCCTCTTACCGAAGTCCCCATTATGTCAATGGTAATGTAAAGGGGACCTTTAATATCTCCCACTATTCTATCTCATGGTGTAAATGTTATTTTTGGTTCAGAGGTCTTCCTTTTCTTACCAAGTTGGGGAGAGACCATAGCATTGTTTTTATGATGAAAAGCCATAGATGTGAGACTATTTCGTACTAACGCACTTGCTTGAGGGAAACAGGTCTAAAAGACACATAGAGTCCATAAAAAACATAGTGGATAGGAGGAAAGAGTACTACACAACAAGGCAAAGTTGATGATTTAAAAGGTTTTGATCAAGGAAGTGTGAATAAGGTGTATAAACACCTAGTGTTGAAATACACACCATGTAATTCAAAAATATGCCAATTTTCACACAACATTATGAAATGATGCAAAATTTTCAAATGATCAATGAATGTATGTTTGAAAATGAATTCAAGATGTGAAATGAAATATATTTATGACAAATGCAATGAAACAAAGCAAAACTATGCTTGCTTATGCACCTAAAATGCTCAATTTTTACACTTTTTTCAATCTAAATGCACAAAAAATGTTATAAAATTATGCACAATTATAGATGAATGAGATCTAATATGATTTAATGTGTAAAATAACTCATATCAGATTTAAAATTGATGCCAATATGCTACAATGCCCAATGCAAAATCAAAATTAAGGCAAGATGAGTGAATATGCTTGTTTTTGTTGAAATACACAATGTGTAAATGCAAATTTTGAAATCTAGATGCAAAAGCACACAATGATGAAAAACTACAGTCCAAAATTAAATTTGAAAGAGTGTTAAAATGAGTAATAAAATATGAAACAATATTTTAATTACAGACCCTAGCTTTTGAAATTACTAGGCTATATGAAAAATGCGAAATTTCAAGCAAAACCCTACCAAATGAGAGATGCAAATGCAAGGTAAATGATGATAAAAAGATGAAATGCTGCAATTTATCTCAGATCTGATGTAAATATCAGAAAATTAAATGTTTTCAATGATATACAAGAAAATAGTGCAAAACTATGCCTTAATGCAAGTAAAAATGCCTATTTTTTTCAAAATTTTCAAATTTATGCAAAATTTTCAAATGTATGAAGATGAAAATGAAATGAATGAATGCAAATTTGATTACAACAATCAGAAAGATTCAAGTTCAGAAAAAACACAAGTTCACCAAAATGTTATATAGGAAAAGTGGGGTTGATGATGAGGTTGATTGTGTTTTGTTTTAGATGGATTTAATCAAACCCACCTTTCACATATAATCATTCAAGGACATAATCTGAGTTTAATCACTTCTCTTGCAAGACGAATTAACTATAGGTTTGGTGTCACTTTAGGATGATAAGGAAAGTTGGAATATGTTGATAATTTGTTAAACCCTAATTCGATTAAGCCTTAAACCCTAATTATATGAAATCGTAAACAAACAAACGAAACACAGAAAATGATCGCACAGGAAGGCACTAAACGTAGATTAGAAACATACTAGGATTTGGATTCTAAAAAGTAGAAACTTTAGGGACACTGGGGTGGGCATCCTAGTCCAACAAAAAACTTTTTCTGTGGATCTGGAACTGTAAGATGATGAAGTGTGCAACCTGCTTTAGAGTTTTTGATAACGGCAATCAGGAGGAGATAGGGGCTTGCACCCTTGTCCAAGAGGGAATATTCTTCTTTGTTTACTTCAAATCTTGAATCTTTATCCTCTACTCTAATCTCCTGCAAGTCCTCTCCACAATATTCTGCACCTATAACCTACAATCAAAAAGAGAGGGGTTGGGGGTTTTGGTGTTTAGGAGCTTGCCTCAGTCAAGCCCCAGAATAGAATTCAAGCCTTCCGACACCTTTGTTAGATAGAGTGCGTGTCCTTGGTGGACTGAGGCAAAAGTGAATGATAAGATAGATGGATTGAAAAACAAACGAGATATCACCTCAGAGGTGAACCTTCACGGGGAAATGGAGAACTTTCACACCATGAAGAGATGAGTTGATGTAGCCAAATCTGTAACAAACACATACAAACACAACACAATACTTCTCTGCAACACAATGAATGCCTTGAATGCTCTTTGCTTGATGATCATAAGTTTGCCTTAATCAACTCTAGTTAAAATGAAGTCCTAAACATGTTTATATATGCATTCCCGTTAACATTTGTAAATTAAATTGAAAAGGCTGACAAAGAGAATCCTTTTAATGGTCATAAACTGACACTTTAAATTTTGGTCCCGACAAAATAGGTCTAGACTAGGGAGTGGGTGCCCAAGTCTAGAGGCCTATTTTTGGTCTAGATTAAACATTGAGATAGACCCTTAAGCCCCATTTGTCATGGGTTAGGAGGAATTTTCTTCGGGATAAGTTTTACAAATGCATGATTCAACTAAGGGGACCTATGAGCTAAACTTAGGAGGTAAAAGTCTTAGGGGGACATTTTACAACATAACAGTTACAAATGCAATAACTATGGTCTCATTGCAAAATACTGTAGAACAAATTTTGTAAAATCTAATAAACTGGAAAGAAAGGAGAATGTTCCTCCTAAGAAGGATAATGTATCAGATTCTCTTGTCAATAAGGAGATGAAAACTAAGAAAATCTAGAAGGAGAAGAAGGATGATTAGAAGAAAGAAGCATCTCTAATAGTACATATGACATTTCATGCTAAGAGATAGAATCCATGGGTGATAGACAGTGGTTCCTCTAGTCACATGACCGGAGATAAAAGTAAGTTTATAAGTCTACAAGAATTGAATGGAGGCTTAGTTAAGTTTGGTGACATCACATCTAAGAAGATCTGTGGTAAAGGAACACTGAGTATTTATGGAAAGGCCAAGACTCATAATGTCTACTATGTGGAGGACTAAAGCACAATTTACTGAGTGTAAGTCAGATGTGTGATAATGGATATAATTTGACCTTTAATGCAAAAGGTTGTGAGATTAGGAAAGTAAGTTCTGGTAAGATAGTTGCTAAAGAAAGTAGAATAGAAAATGATCTTTACAATCTCAAGGAGATTCAAGGTAGAAGTTACTTGATGGGACAGATTGATGAAAGTTGGTTGTGGCACAGAAGATTGGGTCATATCAATTGTGACAACTTTGTGAAGTAAGTTCAAAAGAGGCAATTAGGTACATTCCTAAAATCACCAAGCCAACAAATACTATATGTAAGGAATGTTAGCATGGGAAAGAGACAAGGTCTAGCTTCAAAACAAAAGAATATTCTACTTCAAAACCCTTGGAGTTAGTTCATACAAACCTAAGTGGTCCAACTAGGACACAAGGACTACAAGGAGAGAGATACTTCATGTTGTTAGTTGATGATTTCTCAAGAATGAAATGGGTAACCTTTGTTAAGGATAAATCAGAAGATTTTGAGAGATTTAAGATGTTTAGGTCCATGGTTGAGAAGGAGAGTGGTCTGACAATTAAATTCTTAAGATAAGATAGAGAAGGCGGATTCACCTCCAATGATTTTATGGAATACTGTGAAAGACATGGCATAAAAAGATAATATTCTGTACCTAGAACTCTACAATAGAATGGAGTTGTGGAAAGGAAAAATAGGATAGTAAAAGAGATAGCAAGAACTATGCTAAATGAGGCAAAATTACCTAATGTCTACTAGAGAGATGTAGTACACACATCTGTATATATCTTAAACAGAGTGTAGTTAAGGATAAACACTGATAAGACATTGCATGAATTATGTTATGGCAGATCTACATCTGTCAAATATTTCAAGGTGTTTGGGAGTAGATGCTACATAAGGAGAGATGAAGATGGCCTAGGAAGTTTTTATTCAAGGTGTGATGAAGGCATATTTCTAATATATTCTAGCAGATCCAAAGCTTATAAGTGTTACAATAAGAGATTGCATAGAATTGTAGAAAGTGCTAATGTCAAGGTAGATGAGGACCAGCCACATCTAACACATATCAAGGATAGCTACTCAGAAGGATTAGTGATAATAGAAGAAGAAGAAGATGCTACTATTGAAGAAGAACCTGAAGGGATATCTAGTAAGGCAACTACTAAGTATGTGCAAAAAGATCATCCTAAACAACAAATAATAGGAGACAAGAATGTAGGAGTGCAAACTAGAAGAAAACTGGCAAGGACAAATGAACAGATAAATTTCTCATTACTATCTAAGATTGAACCTAAAACATTTACTGATGCTAGTGAGGATGAAGGATGGATCAATACAATGGATGAAGAGCTCAATTAGATAGAGAAAAATCAGACTTGGGAGTTGGTTCCAAGACCTACAGATAAGAACGTGATAGACACAAAATGGGTGTTTAAAAACAAGCTAAATGAAGATGGAGAAGTTGTGAGGAACAAAGCATGATTGGTTTGTAAAGGATATGCACAAGTTGAAGGCATAGATTTTGAAGAAACTTTTGCATTTGTAGAAAGATTGGAAGCCATTAGGATGTTTCTTGTATTCTCTATTTATAAGAATTTCAAACTTTACTAAATAGATGTCAAATCTGCATTTCTAAATGGAAACCTCAATGAAGAGGTTTATATTGAGCAGCTTGAGGGATTTCAAGTGCCAGAAAAAGAAGATATGTTTGTAGACTAAAAAAGGCTTTGTATGGTCTGAAGTAGGATAATTACCTCTAGTAGCAAGGATTCAAAAAAGGATGTGTAGACAACAACTTGTACTTCAAATTAGAAGGTGAGCACATGTTGATTACTATTGTGTATGTTGATGACATCATTTTTGGTGGTAGTAATGACAAGATGAGCAAGGAATTTGCTAATCAGATGTAAAAAGAATTTGAAATGTCCATGCTTGGAGAACTTTCTTTCTTTCTTGGTTTACAAATATCACAATTAGACCAAGGTATATTTATATCCCAAACCAACTATGCAAAGGAAATGCCCAAGAAGTTCAAGATGGAAGACTGTAACCCTGTAAGTACTCCCATGATGAAAGTATGCAAGTTGAGCAAGAATGATGAATCACCTGATACATATCAGACTATGTATAGATCTATGATAGGTAGCTTGTTGTACCTAACTACATCTAGACTAGATATCATGCAAGAAGTATGCATGGTGGCTAGATTCAAAGCTACTCCTAAGTAATCTCGTGTTCAAGATGTGAAGAGAATCTTTAGATACCTGAAAGGTACTATGGAGTGTGGATTATGGTACCCTAGAAATAATGATTTCACTTTGAGAACATATACAGATGTTGATTGGGTAGGAAGTATAGATGACAGGAGAAGCACCAATAGTGGAGCTTTATTTCTGGGTGATAGGTTGGTATTATGGCTCAGCAAGAAGCAAAATTCAGTCACATTGTCCACTGCTGAGGTAGAATATGTTGTTGTTTTTTCATATTATACACAAGTCTTATGGATGAAGCAAAGTCTCAAAGATATAAGGGTAGAGAATAATGATCCTATTTCCATTCTTTGTGATAATACAAGTGCAATCAATATCTCAAAGAATCTTGTGATGCACTCAAGAACAAAGCACATCTCCATTAAATATCATTTATTGAGAGAAAAGGTTGTAGATCAGGAAGTAAAGTTGGAGTATGACCCCACACAAGATCAGATTGCACACATCTTCACAAAGCCACTTCCCAAGGATACTTTTGAATATCTCAGGCGACAGTCAGAAGTTATCTCCTTCCTTTTCTCATAAGTAGAGGTGCAGCTACAACATCTATTTAGGGAGAGCAATTCATGTCATATCATTCATTCCTATTTAGATAATGGCTACCTCTTAGGGGGAGTAGTTAGGTTGACAGAAGACTAAATAATCAGCATTTGAGAAGCTTTGCAGTAGTTGGTTGCTGTTAGGAAAGAGGTTGATTACCTCCCTTTGCCATTGATGTCAAAGGGGGAGAATTAGAGTAAGGCAGAGAAAGTGCAAAAGAGATTGAACAGGGGAGCAAATATAAAAGAGATAGGGTAGTGGTTAAAGATAGATTATTCATTGGTTGCCATCAATGACAAAGGGGGAATTGTTGAATTATTGTCATTGATGTCAAAGGAAAGTGTTCAAGTGTTGTCATTGATGAGTCTAAGGCTAAAAAGTTACTTAGACTAAGTGATAGAGGGTGACTTGTTTTCTAGAGTTTGTCAGAGTTTGGAGTTTTGGCTTTGCTCCTCTTTGATGAGGAAATAAGGAAGGCTCGATCATGTTGTTTCAATTTTTAGTCTAAGTGATCAGAGGTTGGATTTCAGAGTCGCTCCCTGACTCGTTCTATAAAGGAAGATAGAAGGAAGAATCCCTAGCACCCAAAGCCCGATAATATTGCCTGAGGGGCAAGGTTGTACATGTGGCATCATTCTACGGTTCTGCAGGAATGTTTTGCCCTTTGTAATTTGCTTCCGTGGAATGGCAAAAAACGGTTATTTGAGTGTAAATTTATAGCTCGATAAGATGTAAACTTGTTGTATGGGTATCTTTGCACATTGTGATGTGGATAATAAGTGAATCAAAGAATTGGAGAGCAGAGTTTCTCTTTGATTCATTCCAAAATGGAAGGCAAGAGAGAAGAAGTTTGAAGCCCGATAAGGAAGGCAAAAGAGAAGAAGTCTGAAGCCTGATAAAGAAGGTGAAAGACCAAAGGTACGATGCCCGATAAAGAAGAGGAAAAACATCTAAAATTGGCCGCCAGTTGAATCCCTATTTATCCTTAATCAATCCATAATTATTCCTAATTATCCTTCAATTATTCTAATTTATCCTTCATTTATTCATTAAACATCACATGGGATTTAATTAATTAAAATTAATTAAGTCTCACCTTTTATCTTCTTGTAAATAATAAATTAAACTTAACAAATTTAATTTATCATTTACCACACATAAACCTAATCATAATATTAAAACCACCTCTTCATTAATAATAAATTAAATTTAACAACTTTAATTTATTATTAATCTAATTCAAAACCTGTTCATATACCTATCTTTTACCGTTTATTTAACCAAACAATCGTTTACCTAACTACCCATGAACCGTTTCACCCAAACTTTATAAAAATCACTCATTTTCATTTACCTCCCCCTGGAGAAATTACTTTTGGAGTTATGCAAATCATTCGAGCAACCACAATCAAATATTTAGTAACATTTATCTAGTTTAATCTTTAATTTTTATTTGGTGCATTTGATATAAATTTAGGGTTTTTGTCAAATATTGTATTAAAATTTATATCTTGTTGCATACACTGGTGAACCTGATGTGAACGAATCTCTACAAATTGGCTGTTTGTGCAAGCATTGTGTTGATTGTGCGTAGGATTGAGGAGTTAGAGAAAGTTGTAAATTGGTGCTAATGAGTTCATTTTTTTTTGTTTTAATACACTTATCTTTTGAGACCTTTGTCCATTTGTTGCATTAAGGTAGGTGTAAGTGCAGGTTTTGGTGTGATTGCGGAAGGATCTTAGAGGTTGATCTTTGCTATCACATCCTTGCCCATGTCTTACGAATTTGTTTTCCTCAGTGCATTCTTTTTTATCTATTTTTAATGTATGTGAAAAAATATTTGGATGATGGTTGATTCTTCTTATCTTGTGCACTATACTAGATATAGGAAAAATATTCTATTATTTTGATCGGTCAAGTGTTAGCTTAACTATTCCACTCTTCACACGGTTTGTTTTACCTTTTACAATTAATTATTCATTGAATGGTTGAAATGTTAGTTTAACTATTTTCTCTGCACATTACTTCTTCATTTGTTTGAAAAGATAATCAAATATTAAGCTGTGTCTGAGAGATTTTACAAAACAGTTCACGCCGTTGCTTGTCTTGATTTGTGGCTATGCTTTAGACTTTTGGTTTAAATATTTTATTGTGTATTTATGTATTTGAACCAGCTTTAAGATACTTCTCGTCCACGTTCATTTGGTAACGACCTCGTTTCCCAAAATTATACTTGCCTCTCTTCGTTATCAATGTAACCACTGCTACTATTATAGGTGTAGAAATTTCAAATAGAAGAAGAAAGTTTTTTTAAACTCGTAGGATTATTCTTACCAGCATATCCTTTGAACCTCTTTCAGGTGTAAGTGCAAGATAATGTGATCATTATAGCATGCCAAAAATTACATCTCAATGCCATAAAAAAAGATTCATGCCTAAAAATATTCATTACCAATGTTTGAATATGTATTTATGTTGAACTGTTTAATTGCAATTGTAGATGTATAATCTGATTGCATATTACTTGAAACTCACATAGAGAATGCACGGTTGAAAATTTTCTAAACTTGTTGGTTGTTCTTATCAGTATTCCTTGAACTATCTGTGGGTGCAAGTACTAGCTAAATAACATTTGTTAGCTATTGGCAGTTAAGTGTTTGTGGTGCCATATAATATATCTAATGATTCTTGATTTTTAAGCTTTAACTGTTAACAAAACCTCAACATGAAGATCAAGAGGGAGTGTAGCAAATATCAAACTAACGAGCAATCTCTGAACAAGCTGTTGTGCAAGAACTATTGCATGTGACCAAATCTCGCGCAAGTCATCAGAGCCAGAGTGTCTATTTTTAGCCCTTGGAGGATGTTTTCTTCAAACTTGCATAACTTTTGCATTTCTCATCAGATTTTCACAATTTTGTAGGCGTTAGAAAGGTGACTTGGAGAACTACACAGTGGCACAATCCATTTTCCCAAATTCATAAAACATTTTCTGGTATAATCATTTGTTTTAAAGCATCCAACATACTTTATCCCACATTTAACATTTTGTGTGCTTTTTGTAGGATTTGTTTGTTTTACATTTTCTTGCAACTTTATGCCTGTCAAATACACAAATTTTGCAAACTACTAATGGTGGTTTTGCAAGGCTTTCATTAATTAGATCTCTTTTTCAAATGTTTTTTTGCATATAGATTAACTAGGGGGTTAATTAATCACTGCTTGCCATGCTTGCAAGGTGATAGGTGTATGCTCTCACCTTGTCCAAACTCAGTGATCAGAAGCCAGACCCATCTTTTATGTTTTTAACCTCTTAGAGGGTCTACCTCCTAATTTGTGAGAGGGAACGATCCAAGCAGTACTTTCATTTCAGCCCGCTATACAAATAATTGTGGTTGTGACAAAAGTCATCAATCACCTGGTGTCGCTATTCTATACTATGGAAGTCTCCCTTAGTATCCATGAGATGCATAAAAACCCTTTCTAAGGGTTGGGAGACCTCTTAAATGAGTGAATTGCCACATGTATAGACACCGGATTACCCTGAAACACTAACTAGAAACCACTTGTTGTAGAGGCCAAAAACCTTTTTTGCTTGCTGGTGTAGGAGGTTAGACCTCTGAAGCCGCCCTATATGTACTATTTAGGGTAGAGACAAAAAATTCCTTGATTCATAAGATCTCTAGATCTTCGACGTAAGAGATTTGGTGTGCCTGTGCCGTGGTGGGGGAGCCAGTGTCACCAATATCTCTAGCTATTTGCCTTGTCTTAGTATATGGAGTAATCCAAGTAGGGACTCAGCAAGTAGTATCCTCTTTCCAACCTAGGTTGTGCTTGTCTGAATTGTTTGTGAACCAAGGCCGGGTGAGTTTCATGGAAGAAAATTTGCAAAATACCACATTTCCATAAAATCAACGAGTCAAATCAGCCAAAGATTTGTATGCAAACTATCTGTTGTGTTTTCTAATCACCACTACAACTTGTCCCCTATATCATTAACTTAGCCTTCAGAATTGGGAGCCTATCATCCTTCTGTGTCACATCTCAAGTGGAACCTTGTCACTTTGAATCCTAAGAAGCCTTTGCAATTGATCATTCATCCAAATCCATTTACTCCCAAATTTTCTTTCCACCAGTGGACTCCCATTATCCTATCGATCATATATCAACATCCAAATCTTCAAGAGACTAAGACCTTTTTCAATCAATCCTATATCGATTCATTTTCTTAAGAGGCCCTAACCATTCTTAAGTTAGTGTATCATTTTCATCTTATCTTCCCTTCTCAATAAGCACTGACTTCCCTTGAGTAGAGGTGACATGTTAATCTCCTTTCTTCCTTAGGCATATCATAACCCTGAGTGTTTTAAAGGAGCCTTTTATCCATATCTAATCCTAAGGTCCATCTAGTCTCTTTGAGTCATCATTTTGAATCTATTTTATCCTAAATCAAACAATCTGTATCCATATCTCAGTCTAATCCATATCATTTCCCCATCTTTTGGAGTCCTTCATATCGTCCATATATATTCATCTTGATCCTCAATCAATCTGAGAGCTTTTTTTTTACCATTCCAAATTGTCATCTATTTTCATGGCTACTACCAGTGCCCAAGCCAAGAAAAACAATATGGAGTTCACTCCTCAAAAATGGCAACCTCAATCCTTAGGATTCCTTGAAGAAGAGCCCATTCATGATCAAACCAATCCTTCTCAGCCAAATCCTAGTTCATCACATTTTCATAATGATCCACTTGGAGACCTTTCAAGTTACATAGACATCCAAGGTGATGTATCAGACCAACCAAATACCCCCAAAACTCCTAGATCAACACATGACTATACTAAAACAAATCCAGTTGCACTTCAACTCCAACAAGATCCTAAAACCTTACAACTTGTTCATCTCTCCATGGATCATGATCCTGATTTTTATATGCAATATCTTTATGATTGTGGGGCTAGAGTCCTTGACGATATCTATGAGAGAGAAAAAGCACGAATGAAAGCAGAAAAAGTTAAGGCCAAAGCTCAAACTAATCCCTCTCTCCATCAACCACTTTCAATGTCTATGTCAAACATGTCCCAATCTATCTCATCATCACATACTTTCACCGTAGGGATGCCTCAAGATACCTCTACAATCCAACCCCACTCTCTCCATCAACCACCTTCAACATCTACATCAAATATTTCTCAATCTACCTCATGATCACATACTTTCACCTTGGGGATGCCTCAAGATACCCCTCTTCCTATAATCCAACCCCTTTATTTCCATAAACCACCTTCGACCTCTACGTCAAACATCTCCCAATCTATCTCATCTTATACTTACACATTGGGGATGCCTCCAAATTATTCAATTCCCATGATCCAACCCATCCAGTCATCACTTACACCTTCATAAATTCCTTCATTAGGGTCATCACTTACACCCCCATCAATTCCACCATTAGGGATGTCACAATCTATCCCTGTATCTTCCATTTCAAAATCCTCCAAAATTCCCTCATCACGATCAATCCCCAATACATCTCATTTATCTATACCTCAAACTTCCTCTATTCATATTCATAACATCAACACTCAACCAACCTCGATATCTTCTTCCATACCATCAACCTCACAAAATTATAACCCTACCAATGTCTCATCCTTGACATCCATTGATCCCTAAGTTCTCGACTACGACAACAACTTACCCAATCGTTACAAAAAATGCAAATCTGAGACTCCAATTGGCCCAACAATCCCAAATGTATTCACAACATCAAAATCAGCCACTATCACCACCTCAACCATAGTTCCAAACTCAAATCAATCAACACACTACCCAATCAAGACGAAATCAAATGGATAATAGATAATCAAATTGGTGCTCGACACAAGAAATACTCATTTGAATAACTATACCCCGATCCATTCGATAAATCTTTAATCATGGTACCTTTTTTTAAACATTTTGAAATACTAAATTTTGACAAAAAAACACACAGTATAATCCAAAAGCATTCTTATCACATACTGAAATTTGACAAATACAAAGGAAAAGGTGACCCTAGAGATCTTATTCATGAATTATGTATCATATGCATGTAATTCTGACATGAACCCACATACCTAATGAGACTTTTTCCTAAAAGTTTGGTCGGGTCAGCTCTTGAATTATTCTCACATCTCCCAGGAAACATCAAATCATTTGAACAACTAGTAGAGGAATTTGTCAAGAATTTTGCCTACAATATAGAACAAGACACCTCCATGCAAGACCTTTAAAATACCAAACAAAAAGAAGGGGAAAACCTTACCTCTTTCCTACAAAGATGGAGGCATATTGTTAGTCGACTTCCTTTCCATATTCTCGAAAAACAACTTGTTCCAATTTTTGTACAAAATCTTAATCAAGAGCTAGCTTTCCACTTACAAGTACAATGCTCTGATTCATTTGAGGAAATTATGACAAAAGGCAAGATGATCTATAAACAACCCTTATCAACAAAGGTCTCATTAAATTTTACAAAGAGAATAACAATCACGATTCCAACAACCAAAACAATGATAAATCCTGATACTGGAACTGAAAATAGAACATTGTGAATGATGGAATCATTGATACAAAACATGTCCAAAATGTGCAAAACAAACATTTCATTCTTAGTTTTTCATCAATCCATAATACACCTCAAGATCATCCACCAAATATATAGAAGAACTTTACTCTTCCAGGACTGAGACCACCATGCAAATTTTCAAATTTAGCAAAACCTCTTGAATCAGTATTTCAGAAAATTAAACAAGAAAACATGATCAAAATTCTTGAAATCGCTAGACCTTATGATGAAAGTCGACCAAAACCCTACTGGTTCAGAGAAGATCAATATTGTGAGTACCATCATGTCAATGGCCATACCACTAATTCATGCATGAGACTGAAACATTATATCCAAGATCTAATTGATCAAGGAGAGATAAATATAGATCAAATACCTTAAGAGTCTCCCAATGAGAAGCTCAAGGCCTATCAAGAACCATTTCCTCCACATGGACAAAAAAATAATAGATCCAATAATGTCAATCCTACAAACATGTCCACCTCACACCATGAAGTCCAATACGACTATGGCAACAGTAGTCTAATCGGTCGTATCGAAGATTCATATCCTCATGTCAATGTTGTAACTATTAGAGGTAGAGCTCCTAAGTGTGATGTCACTACATGAAGAGGCCATATTACTATTTAGGGAAATCCTTCTCTGTCAAATCCTACAACATGTTACATCCCCAATTTTTGTCTTGCTATACTTTTACTTTTTACTTTGACATAAGTAAATTTATTATGATGTTTAGATTAATGACAAGGAAAGAAATGGATTATATTGAATGCCATTTATGAAATTATAGAAATGATTATGTTATTATCGATTTAATATTTGCATTATGAGATTTGATCTATTATTTGAGTAATGATGCACTGATCATAATTTGAATATTGTCGACGGATTGTGATGGGGAGACAAGCTCAACCCAATCACATTATCCATAATCCTTTTTTTAAATATTATCTTTTTATTTATTAAACCATAACTATCTAATTGATGTGATGTTATGTGAATCATATTTGATATAATCAAATAAGTATATGCTTATGTGTTGAATGAGGATAATACCTCATGATAAGTTAATAATGTTATGCTTGAGAAGCCGAAGGCTTAGAAATAGGAGAGCCTTCAATAATAGTAGTGGTGAATCGAATCACTTATTGGTGATCATTAAATGATTAGCAATAGTTAAGTGATGTGTCGGCCTCTTTCAAAAGAGGACTGTGGTATTAACTACCACCATCAACAACCCCATGGGACGGTTATCTCCCATCAACATGTGTAAACTTTGCATAAAACTTGGCTATAGTTAGAACTGAATCAATTATGGATTGTTTTGCATTCAATTAAGTTTACAACTGAATCGAGTGGAGGTGCGAAGTAAGGAGACTCTATAGGAGTCATGCCTGAGCCTTTAATAAGAATGACTTAGTTGAGCCGTAGGGGAGATATTATTAAAACGTAGATAGTTGTGTGAAGTATAAAGGGATACATAGAAGAAAATCATGGTTGAGAAGAGATACATAGCCAGAGGCATCGACTGTAGTGTTCTGTCAACAAGTATTGTCAACCCTAAGACCGTCGACTATTAGGTATTCCTTAGTTTTTCATGTGTTTAGATAACAATGAGGAAATCGACTGATTCTTTCTAGAATGTCCATTGTTGTGTCTTGAACAATTATGTGAGTATGCCAGTGAGGTATATCCTCCTATATTCATTATGTTTCTATTGAAGCTAATAGTTTTGATCATAGGAAAATGTAGATAGCATTACTAGTAAACTATTTTGATCTATTATTCTGAAAATGATTAGGCATTGAATGCAATTTATATGGCTGATACTTGGTAATGCAAGTGAATACTTTATTATATTATTATGAATCGACTATTTACTTATTGATTTCTTAAACGATAATCGTATCAAATCATAGTATGGAGGATAAACGATGATCATAAAAGGAGGTTGTCTTAGTTGTTGTTTGCTTTGAAAAACCAGTGTTTTTATTGAATAAGCTTGTAGCAACCAATGATATGTTTATGATATAATCATACAATAGACTCTCAAATTTTATTAGTATCGATTGAACTTTGATAGTTATACTCATAGCCTTGAGTAGTATAGAATAGACTTTGAGTTGGGGTAATATTATTTTAAAACATTTCCTTGTTTAGTTTTTATATATGTTGAAAATGATATCTTATCCAAAGAACTTAGATTCTTAGTGGTCTGTGGTAACTATGGTATAATCTATTAAATGGTAGAAGAACTAGAGATAGTAGATAAATGGGATAAATGTCAAAAGATCTTCTTAATGTCTACACTAGTAATCTTGATGAGTATAGCTATAGTAAACCATTATGTGGAAATAGACTATGTCTATATAGAAATAACCTTGTATAAAATCATATATGGGTATATATGTAGTGATGGTTAATGACATCACGTAGAGGTAATTTGAAAGGTATTCATATTCCTTTGAGTAGAAGTTAATATCTTCAAAAGAATTATAGAATTCTTAACTAGGTTGAGTTAAAACCCTAGAGTTGATTATGAACCTTAACCTTACAGAAATGAGATATGATATATATTGAAATATCGTAATATTCAAGGGTTGTTTTAAAACCCTAGAGTTGATTATGAACCCAATGAATGGTTATGTCATTTAGACTTATCTAAGTCAAGAAAATTATTATCATGACAAGATGATTAAACTTGTTACATGGTCATAGTTGGAGTGAACAAACTACGAGAATACAACAGTATCCAAGTCGAGTAGGGGTGGGTGAACACAACGACTACATTTATTATGAATGATATTGATATTAAAAACTTTGGCCAAAGTAATGCATTTCTTTTCTGCATGCATTGTTAGTTCACTGTATCCAAATTGCTCGTCCTATTAGATATCATACTTAGCTAGAGGGTATCTAGGGTTGTATGGTTGATAGAGTTTAGTAGGATACAACACTATGTACTTAGGAAAGGAAATTACCACTGGTCACCTAAAGTCTATATTCCTCATGAAGGGTAGGGCCACTTCCTATGTGGATGATGTGTGGGAGATTTCCGGTCTATGGATGGCGGTAAATCACTGGAAAGATACTCTCTCTCCAAGAAGGAAACATGCCAGGACTTGTGATAAAGATGTCAGATATTCAGAAGCAGTATTTATTCCAAATTTGTATATGTAATTCATTTACATTTGTAAACATTGTAATTGAGAAAGACAATATGGTTTATTGTATTTTGTAAAGAGTGTAATTGTAGTTACTTGATTATATGTTGAATAAAAGAAAAAATTTCTCTATCTCATTTTTACCTTGTTGCTATGGTAAATTTTTAGTTTTACTATGTTTTTAGAACTTGGATGTTACATATGGTATCAGAGCTACCAGGTTCAACACTAGGGCTTATGAGACCACTATGCTTGCCTGTTGTCAACATTATATGGTTAGCTAATGTTTGAAATTTTTTGTGCTAGGATGGTATGCCTTAAGAAGATAGCAAGAAAGTCTGTTAATTTGAGTCAACGTTTCCTTAAAGCAAAAAGAGAATGTGAGGCCATTATCAAAACCTTTGAGGGAACCAATGATGAGAGTGACATTTGGTTAAGTGATACTAAAACTCTAGCGACTGCCTTAACTCGAATCAAGCGAGTGAGAAGGGAAAACATGGAAAGAGTTAAGATCACTGCCAAAATCATAGAATATATGCCAGATGAGGAAACAACTATGGTTAGGTGAGATCCCCGCATACCCCCAACTATTGAGATCATAGAAGTTAGGTTTGATAGTGAGTCAGAGGGTTATATACCTCGAGATTATGTATCTGAAAATGAGTTTGAAGGATATACTCCTCTTGAGCATGACTTTTGAAGTCATTTCTTGTATAAATGAAGAATACTCTTTACTTTTGAAAAAAAAGAGAGTTGTTTTTGTGCCAAACTATTATTTAAATTGAATTTATTATGTTTAGATTTAATGGGATGCATTATAATCTTGAACTAATGGACAACTTAATATTCTTGGGTGTGAGAAATCAATAAACATGGTTTGGACAAGAACTAACCAAGGAGGAAGTGAAGAGGAAAACCACTCGCCAAATAATAAGTTGGACCAAATCATAACCATGCTTGAGGAAACCAAGAAAAGATTGGGTGATTTGGAAAAGAAGGTGGATGATAAAGGGAATACTGAGGGAGGAGGTGAAAACTCTCATGGTGAAAGCGGAGAAAATCATGAAGATCAAAGTAAGAGTATGGAACCTCATAAAGAGGCAAGCGATATATTGACCTCGGAGCTCTCAAAGGATATGAAGAAGGTTACTCCACTAAAATTTGATGGGACAAAGATCGAAGATGCTGCAGAAGCTTGGTTAACAGAGATGGAAAAATATTTCAAGATAAGAAATTACTCGAAGGTGACCAAGGCAGTATGGGGAGCATTCCAACTGGCAAGAGAAGCATCCACTTGGTGGATGAATAAGAAGATGGAATTGAATTTAAGCTCTTTAAGGGTAACTTGGGATGAGTTCGTGGAACTCTTTCTCAAGAGATGGTTACCATAACTCTATTTTGATTAGAAACTGATTGATTTTTTAGAATCTTCAACAAGGAGATATGACAATGGCAGAATATGGAGAAAAATTCACTTGACTCATGAAATATGTTCCACAGTATCAAAAGGATGAGAGGTTCAGGATCAGAAAATTCATCATGGGCTTAAATGCTCAAATTGGTGGTGAAGTGGACGTGCGTGGTCCCACAACAATGGATCAAGGCAATCAAGCAAGAGCAAAAGCTGAAATTCATCTTGGCTTATCATGATAGAAGCCACAAGAGATTTAATGGAACTCCTAACAATCAACCATACAAGAAAAGATATGAAAAGAGCTATCATAACAAAAGAAAAGATAAAGGACCTCAGAAGAACAAGGGTGGATCTGGTAATGAGAAGAAGAATGGCAACTATAAAAGAAATGAGGATAACAATGGGAAGACTTCAGATAAGAAAGGACCCATTGGAGGATGCTTTACTTGTGGGGGTGACCATTATGCAAATCGTTGCCCTAACATGAATCAAAATGGTCAACAAAGAGGTATTGCACTACCTACTCAGCAAGAAGCATTCTAGCAAAGGATTCATGCAGCTCTTGACAATCGTCAAACAAAGTATCAAATCACACCTATTCAGATGACAGGTACTTTGTTTGGAGTCCCTATATCTATTTTGATTGGTACAGGAGCCATTGAAAAATTTGTTTCTCCTAGAATTTTGAATAAATTTCCTAGAAAAGATGGGTACATGTCTAAACCTTGGCTAGTAGAATATGCTAACCAATCTCAGGCTTAGGTAGAGCAATGTTTGTTTGAAGCCAAGATTGATCTCCCTAGTTTCTCAACTGAAGTAAACTTGTATGTAGCTCCCCTAGGTTCCTATGATGTAATCCTAGGAATGAGTTGGTTATGGAAGCATAGAGCTAGGTTGACTATTTTTCAAAAATAGTTGAATGTTTAGATGATTTGGGAAATCAGACCCAATTCTAAGGGATTCAAAGAGAAGTTAAAATCATAACTATCTCTACCAAGCAATTGAAAAGGGCTAGAAGGAAAGGTTGTCAGTTGTTTGTAGTCAAAATGGAACAAGTGGAGGAAGGGATAGAAAACCCTAGTTCATCTTTTGGAGAAAAGTATCCTTTTCTTCAAGAATTTGAAGATGTGTTTCCAGAAGAACTTCCAGGATTGCCTCCTAAGAGGGTTTTTGATTTTGCAATTGACATTAAACCAAGATCTGAGCCTATATCAAAAGCACCCTACCATATGACAACTACGGAGTTAATGGAATTGAAAGCACAATTACAAGAATTAATGGCAAAAGGTTTGATCAGATCCAGTGTTTCACCTTGGGGTGCTCTAATTATTTTTGTTAAGAAGAAGGATGGAACCCTTCGATTGTGTATAGATTATCGTATGCTTAATAAAGCAACGATAAAGAACACGTATCATTTGCCACGTATTGATGATCTTTTTGATCAGATGCATGAAGTTGATGTGTTTTCAAAGATTAATTTGTGATCAGGATATCATCAGTTAAGACTGAAGGATGAAGATATTCATAAGACAACTTTTAGAACTAGATATGGACATTATGAGTTCACAGTGTTGCCATTTGGTTTGACAAATGCACCTGCTGCATTCATGAATCTCATTAATAGTATATTCAGAGATTGTTTGGACAAGTTTGTTTTGGTCTTCCTGGATGATATACTTATTTATTCTAAGAATGAAGAAGAACATCAACAGCACCTGCAAATAGTTCTGCAAAGGTTAAGAGAACATAAGTTATATGGGAAATTGTCAAAGTGTACACTTTTCTAGAAGGAGATTCAATACCTAGGGCATATTATATTAGCTAATGGAATATCTATTGATCCTGTAAAAATCACAGCTATTTTGGATTGGCCTGTACCAACAAATGTGCATGAGGTGCGTAGTTTCATGGGCCTGGTAGGCTATTATAGAAAGTTTGTTCTAAATTTCTCTAGTATTTCTAGTCCAATCACTTCCCTGTAGAGGAAAGGAAAGAGATTTGAATGGATGGACAAAGGTCAGGATGCATTTGATCTCTTAAAGAAAAAGTTAACTACAACTCCAATCTTGAAAGTTCCTGACCTCGAAGGACAATTTGAGGTAATTACAGATGCTTCGAGAGAATGATTAGGAGGAGTGCTTATGCAATATGGAAGAGTTATAACATATGAGTCAAGGAAATTGAAATCCTATGAGAAAAATTATGCACTGCATGATATGGAATTAGCAGCAGTGACTCATGCCTTGCAAATGTGGAGACACTATTTGTTGGGGAAGACTTTTGTACTTAAATTAGACCATCAAAGTCTTAAGTATATTTTCTCTCAATTGCATTTGAATGCTTGACAATTGAGATGGTTAGAATTGATATCTGACTATGACTTTGAGATAAATTACATCAAAGGAAAAGAGAATAGAGTAGTTGATGCTTTGAGTCGTAGAAGACATATAGCTTCTATTGTCTCTATTCATGGAAATTTCAAGGATTTGGTGTTGCAAAATTTGTCTAGTGATGAGTTTTATGAGCAGGTTAAGCAGGCTTTGAAAGATAATCCTAGAGATCCAAGGTATGATGGTTTTCTATTTGAGTTAGATGGACTATTGACGTATAAGGGTAGAATGTATGTTCCTGATTCAGCTGAATTAAGGGATCTAGTATGGAAAGAAGTTCATGCTGCACCATATTCTGGACATCCAGGAGTAACCAAACTTCTAGTAGATGTTAAACCTCTTTATTTCTGGAAAGGCATGAAGAATGATGCTACAAGATTTGTAGCAAGCTGTTTAGAATTTCAAAGGGTAAAAGCAGAGCATGAACACCCTGCAGGATTGTTGTACCCACATGATGTGCCAGAGTGGAAGTGGCAAGTTATTAGCATGGATTTTGTTCAAGGTCTTCCTATGTCAAGGAATAAACATGATGCCATTTTAGTGGTGGTTGATAAACTCATAAAGGTAGCACATTTCATACCAGGGAATTTGACTAATGGAGCACCTGTGTTAGCTCACAAATTTATGCAAGAGGTGTTTAGATTGCATGGCTTCCCTAAAAAGATTATCTCGGATAGAGATGCGCGTGTAACATCAAGGTTTTGGCAAACTATGTTTTCTGCACTAGGGACTAAACTCAATGTGAGTACAACTTACCATCCTGAAACTGATGGGAAAACTAAGAGAGTTAACCATGTCTTGGAAGACTTGTTGCGAATGTATTGCATGGATCAACAATATAAGTGGGAAGAATACTTACCAATTTGCTTACAACAATTCCTATCATTCCGCTATTAAGATGGCGCCATTTGAACCATTGTATGGAAGAAGATGTCAAACTCCTATAAGTTGGGATAAGCTAGAAGATAGGATTAGCATTGGACCAGAAATGCTAGCTGAAATGGAAGAGAAAGTTAAGCTGATCAAAAAAAGATTGGCAGAAGCCAATGATAGGCAAAAGAGCTATACGGATGCAAAGCGTATTCCGAAGCAATTCTCTGTTGGAGAAAAAGTTCTTTTGAGGGTTAAACATTAGAAAAGTTCTATTAAGTTTGGGAAGTCTTCTAAGCTAGCCCCTCGATATGTGGGACCCTTTGAAGTGCTTGAAGTAGTCAATTTGGTTGCCTACAGAATTGCTCTACCACCAGCCTTATCTAGAATGCACAATGTTTTTCATGTGTCTTATTTGAAGAAATATATTGCGGGTAATAATCATATTTTGACTTGGAATTCTTTACAGATGCAAGACCCAGGGGTGGTCACGATTGAGCTACTCAAGGTGTTAGAAATACGTAATCTCTGTTTGTGTAACAAAGAGGTCTTGCAATGCAAGGTCCAATGGGACCAATATGCTGAGGAAAATGCTACATGGGAGGATTACAATGAATTTTATCAAAAGTTTCCTCATTTATTTAATGATGTTACCAGTTGAAAACAATGAACTTGCTTTTTAAGTTACTTTTTAATACTTTATATCATCGAGGATGATGAATCTTTAGGGGAATGATATGTTACATCCCCAATTTTTGTCTTTCTATACTTTTACTTTTTACTTTGACATAAGTAAATTTATTATGATGTTTAGATTAATGACAAGGAAAGAAATGGATTATATTGAATGTCATTTATGAAATTATGGAAATGATTATGTTATTATCGATTTAATATTTGCATTATGAGATTTGATATATTATTTGAATAATGATACACTGATCATAATTTGTTTGGTAACGAGTTTGATACAGGATTACAGGTTTTCAGATAACACTCAGAGAAAAGAGAGAGAGAGAGTATCTTTCTAGGAGAGAGATATAGACCTCAGGTTATGAGTGGTTTATTTGCCCAATCGAGTATAAGTGTTTAACAAAAACGTGAACCAATGTGTTGTAAGAGGTAAGTCTTGTCTTGTTAGTTTACTTCTGAACCTAATCGACAGGTAGTCGATATTATTTACAAACCTTTCTAAGTCATAGTAAGTTGTCTTAGTCGTTAATAATGTTAACGACGTCATTTGAGTGAGATTTGTGACTATTTACATTTAACATAAATATTACGATGTTATTGTCATAAAATGGTTGTCTTATTGTTATTAAGTCTCTTGAGGTTTTATTGTCGATTCTTAACGTCAAGACGTTTTTGTCAAGTTAAGATGACGTGAATATTGTCAACGAATTATGATGGGGAGACAAGCTCAACCCAATCACATTATCCATAATCCTTTGTTTAAATATTATCTTTTTATTTATTAAACCATAACTATCTAATTGAGGTGATGTTATGTGAATCAAATTTGATATAATAAAATAAGTATATGCTTGTGTCGAATGAGGATAATACCTCATGATAAGTTAATAATGTTATGCTTGAGTAGCCGAAGGCTTACAAATAGGAGAGCCTTCAATAATAGTAGTGGTGAATCAAATCACTTATTGGTGATCATTAAATGATTAGCAATAGTTAAGTGATGTGTCAGCATCTTTCAAAAGAGGACTATGGTATTAACTACCACCATCGATGAGCCCATGGGACGGTTATCTCCCATCGACATGTGTAAACTTTGCATAAAACTTGGCTATAGTTAGAACTGAATCAATTATGGATTGTTTTGCATTCAATTAAGTTTACAACTGAATCAAGTGGAGGTACAAAGTAAGGCAACTCTATAGGAGTCATGCCTGAGCCTTTAATAAGAACGACTCAGTTGAGCCATGGGGGAGATATTATGAAAAGGTAGATACTTGTGTGAAGTATAGGGGGACAAGTAGAAGAAAATCTTGGCTAAGAAGAGACATAGCTAGAGGCATCAACTGTAGTGTTCTGTCAGTAAGTATTGTCAACTCTAAGACAGTCGATTATCAAGTATTCCTCAATTTTTCATGTGTTTAAATAACAATGAGGAAATCGACTAATTCTTTCTAGAATGTCCATTGTTGTGTCTTGGACAATTATGTAAGTACGCCAATGAGGTATATCCTCTTGTATTCATTGTGTTTCTGTTGAAGCTAATAGTGTCAATCATAGGAAAATGTAGATAGCATTACTAGTAAACTATTTTGATCTATTATTCTAAAAATGATTAGGCATCGAATGCAATTTATATGGCCAATACTTGGTAATGCAAGTGAATACTTTGTTATATTATTCTGAATCAACTATTTATTTATTGATTTCTAAAATGATAATCATATCAAATCATAGTATGGAGGATAAACGATGATCATAAAAGAAGGTTGTCTTAGTTGTTGTTTGCTTTGAAAAACCAGTCTTCTTAATGAATAAGCTTGTACCAACCAATGATATGTTTATGAGATAATCATACAATAGACTCTCAAATTTTATTAGTATCAATTGAACTTTGATAGTTATACTCATAGCCTTGAGTAGTATAGAATAGACTTTGAGTTGGGGTAATATTATTTTAAAACATTTCCTTGTTTAGTTTTTATATATATTGAAAATGATATCTTATCCAAAAAACTTAGATTCTTAGTGGTCTGTGGTAACTATAGTATAATCTATTAAATCGTAGAAGAACCAGAGATAGTAGATAAATGTGATAAATGTCAAAAGATCTTCTTAATGTCTACACTAGTAATCTTGATGAGTATAGCTATAGTAAACCATTATGTGGAAATAGACTATGTCTATATAGAAACAACCTTGTATAAAATCATATATGGGTATATCTGTAGTGATGGTTAATGACATCACGTAGAGGTAATTTGAAAGGTATTCATATTCCTTTGAGTAGAAGTTAATATCTTCACAAGAATTATAGAATTCTTAACTAGGTTGAGTTAAAACCCTAGAGTCGATTATGAACCTTAGCCATACAAAAATGAGATATGATATATATTGAAATATCATAATATTCATGGGTTGTTTTAAAACCCTAGAGTTGATTATGAACCCAATGAATGGTTATGTCATTTAGACATATCTAAGTCGAGCAAACTATTATCATGACAAGATGATTAAACTTGTTACATGGTCATAGTTGGAGTGAACAAACTACGAGAATACAACAGTATCCAAGTCGAGTAGGGGTGGGTGAACACAACGACTATGTTCATTATGAATGATATTGATATTAAAAACTTTGGCCAAAGTAATGCATTTCTTTTCTGCATGTATTATCAGTTCACTGTATCTGGATTGCTCATCCTATCAGAAATCATACTTAGCTAGAGGGTATCTAGGGTTGTAAGGTTGATCGAGTTGAGTAGGATACAACACTATGTACTCGGGAAAGACAAATTACCATTGGTCACCTAAGGTCTATATTCCTCGTGAAGGGTAGGGCCACTTCCTATGTGGAAGATGTGTAGGAGACCGTCAGTCTGTGGATGGAGGTAAATGACTAGAAAGATACTCTCTTTCCAAGTAGGAAACATGCCAAGACTTGTGATAAAGATGTTAGATATTCAGAACCAGTATTTATTCCAAATTTGTATATGTAATTGATTTACATTTGTAAACATTGTAATTGAGAAAGACAATATGGTTTATTGTATTTTGTAAAGAGAAATCTTGTAATTGTAGTTACTTGATTATATGTTGAATAAAAGAAAAAATTTCTCTATCTCATTTTTACCTTGTTGATTTACTCTATGGTAAATTTCTAGTTTTACTATGTTTTTAGAACTTGGAGGTTACACAACACCTCCTGTTTCATCCCATAATGCTCCTAAATATAATATTCTAGATCAATTGAAAAAGACACCTGCCCAGATCTCTATCTTAGAGCTTTTAAGAATGTCTCCTCAACACAAACAAATCTTGGATAAAGCCCTTGTAGAATCTCAAGTACCAAGTGATATTGTTGTAGACCAATTCCAAGCTATGGTGGGACTCTTACATCCACTCCTCACCTCATCTTCACATAACCAAAAAACTCCTCTCTTGATCATTTCCACAATGAAGCCCTCCATTTAGAAGTTATTGTTAACCAACATATCGTGAAAAGGGTCCTGATAGATGGTGGATCAGCTTTGAATTTATGTACCCTAAAATTAATAAAACAATTGGGATACTCTGACGAGAACATTGAAGAAAAGTATCAAATCATGATTAGAGCTTATGATGAAGGTGAACGAAAATTTGTAGGCACAATTAGACTCCCAATCAAGGTTGGTCATGTTACAATGGAAACTACATGTCAGGTATTAGATCTTGATTTGCCATACAACATTCTCCTAGGGCATCCATGGATTCATTCCATGCAAGCTGTACCTTCCACATACCACCAATGCATTAAATTCTCGTTTAATGATCACGAGATTACCATACAAGTGGACCCTCGTCCCTTTCAATACTACAGATGATTGGAGGGTCCCTATTGACACCAAAATTATTGCCCAGCTAATGAAGTTGCCCAACCATTGTCCAAATACATTGACTCATCCACATTCACCCCATCTTCATCATCCACACCTTCCAATTCTCGACCGGAGATCAAGGATAAGATTAGTGATAAAGGCATGGGAGAATACACTATGTTTCATATCAATGAACTTCCTCTTTCACCTAAGAGCTATGGGTGACCTCATCAGAGTAATTAGATCTTGGTTACTCATCTGCAATTAAAAATTTTCAAATATTGGGGGCAAATGAGTCAAGAAACTATTGAGGAAGATATTTCTAAATGGCTCTATAGCAAAGAGGATGAATATAGACAATTACCATTGAGTATATATCATAGAGGTTATCCTATCATCAAAAAGTTGGGCTATAAAGAAGGTCGACTTGGGCAACAACAACAAGGGATATTAGAACCTCTAGAATTTCATTGTCAACCTAAACATGCTGGGCTATGGTTGGATCCACTAAGTGTAAGTCACCCGATGTTGAGTTTATCTTAGACAAAGTGGCACAAGCTTTTCCCGTAGTCGAGTCATTTAATCAGGACACTTTCATAGATCCTTTTGAAGCGGTCGCTGATGTCTTTGAGGATAACACCATCTATACCATAACTTATTCCTTTGATCAGCCATCTAACTCATCCACCCCATCCACTTCATCTCATTCATTATCCCTTGTATATCCAGGTATCATTGACTAGGACCAACAAGGACCTCCTATCCTTGATGTCTTTGAAAATGATGAGGCTATTGGTGAATTTCTAGGACTTCGTACTTACTTACCTATTGGAGATCAAAAGATTGGCTACACTATTGAATTACACTCCAATGCCTACCTTGGGGAATTCATTAGCTTCTCTAGTTAGAAAAATAAAAATATCAAAATAACGTCCCCTGGTGAAAACCACTTCATGGCACTTTCGGGCGATGAAAAATTAAAAATAAATGACGTATCTGATGGTGAAAACCTCTTTGAGGTGCCAGAGGATGAGGAATTTAACCTCCCCAAAGTGGGGGTACACAAAGAAAAGTCCACTATACTCATAAAATAGACACAAGAGATGAATCTTGGAACTGTAGAAGAACCCAAGATCACATATGCCGCAAAGTCACTATCAGAATCTGAAACTCGGGACTTTAATTCCTTCTTCAGAAAATGAGAAATCAATTTTTCTTGGTCCTATGCACATATGCCAGGATTAGATCCATCACTGATATTATATCATTTAATAGTCCATCCAGGAACAAAACCAGTCAAGCAAAAATTAAGAAAGATGCATCCCAAAATTGACTTAATGTTTAAAGTAGAGTTAGAAAAGCTCTTGGCAGTTGGTTTTATCAAACTGATAGATTATCTTGAGTGGATCTCAAACATTGTAGCTATAGCCAAACCAAACAGAACTATCAGAGTTTATAATAATTTTAGAGACATCAACAAAGCTTGTCCGAAGTATAATTTTCCATTACCAAACATTGATATCATAGTGGATCTGACGGTAGGACACGAGATGTTATCTTTGATGGATGGATTTTCTAGGTATAACTAGATCAGAATAGCTGAAGAGGATCAACATAAAACCTCTTTCATTTGTGTCTGGGGAACATATTGTTGGATCGTCATGCCCTTTGGTCTAAAAAATGTCTGAGCCACATATCAAAGAGCAATGACCATTATTTTTCATGATATGCTTCACAAATAGATGGAAGATTATGTAGATGACATACTAGCTAAATCAAAACTAGAGAGGGTCACCTATATGTTTTGGAAAACATTTTTGATCATCTAGAAAAGTACAATGTCAGATTGAACCCTAAGAAGTGTGTATTTGGAGTAACATATGGAAAACTCTTAGGTTATATTGTGTCTAGAAGAGGAATTGAAGTTGATCTGGCAAAAGTCAAAGCTATAATGGAAATGCTTCCTCAAAATCTAAGACAACTCAGAACTTTGCAAGGAAAATTACAATCCATAAGGAGGTTTATCACTCAGCTTGTAGACAAGTGTCAACCATTTACTCACTTGTTGAAGAGAAATGCACAATTTATCTAGGATCAAAATTGCCAAGAAGCATTTGACAAACTCAAAGAGTACTTGAGATCTCCTCCTGTGTTGGCACCATCTATTCACAGAAAACCCCTTATTTTATACATCTCAACAACATCAACAGTATTAGGGGCTCTTTTAGCACAAAATGATGATAATGGTAAAGAACGAGCAATCTATTATATTAGTAGAACCTTGGTGGGCTATGAACTAAATTGTTCACCCATTGAAAATGCATGTCTTGCAGTTGTCTTTGCATCACAAAAGCTTAGGCATTACATGTTGAGTCATCAAACTAAGATTATATCAAAGATCGACTCTCTCAAATATCTACTATCCAAAACAACTTTAATTGGGCGTATGGCAAAATGGGTGATGATGCTTAGTGAATTTGACATTGAGTACATTGATAGAAAAGCTATAAAAGGACAAATAATAGCAGATCAACTGGCAGAAACACCTATAGAATCAAATCATCCAATAGTAACAGAATTTCCTGATGAATCAATTTTAGACATAGAAACTCTCCCATCATGGCAATTATATTTTGATGGTTCTCATACTCAGTGTGGCTTAGGAGCTAGAATACTCTTTGTTACCCCTCAAGGTGATTATATGCCAAAATCATTTCACATTCAATTTCCATGTACAAACAACATCATCAAATATGAAGCACTAATCACAGGATTGAAATTGGCTATAACCTAGAATATCAAAGACTTACAAGTTCATGGAGATTCTCAACTAGTGATCAAACAAGTAAACAATGAATATCAGACAAAAGATGAAAAGTTAATGCCATACAAGAAACTAGTTGATACATTCAAAGCATATTTGAACAAGATCACATTTGAATAGATCTCAAGGCTTCACAACAAAGCTGCTGACACTATGGCCACAATTGGTTCAATGATAGAGATGCCTATAAATGATCCCAAAATCAAATTCTTGATAGAGCAGTTGTTTATACCAGCTTTCGATATCCCAGAATCAGAGTTAGTATGTGATATTGTTGGTCCTAACTCCACTTGGTTTGATGAGATCTACCATTAACTTCATAGCCAAATCATCCCACCAAATCTTTCAAAATCCCAACATCGCTCCTTCATTTGCCATTCTTCCCAATATGTCCTCCTTGACGACACGTTTTATTGAAGGTCACTAGATGGTGTCCTACTTAAATGTCTTAACCTGGAAGAAGCCCAAACTGCCTTGCATGAGATAAACAAAGGCATATGTGGTGCTCATTCTAGTGGTACTTTCATAATCATGAAATTGCTTTGCACAAGATACTATTGGTCTACTATGGAGCAAGATGCACATGATTTTGTCAAGAAATGTGTACCTTGTAAATAGCATAGCAACTTAATCCATGCACCAGCACAAGAATTGCAAACCATCACCACTCCATGTCCATTCTCACAATGGGGGCTTGATCTCGTTGGAAAAATACATCATTCTTCATCAAATGGCCACAAATTTATTATCACTACTACCAAATACTTCACCAAATGGGTTGAAGCAATTCCTCTCACTTACATCACAAGAAAACAAATATCTAAGTTAATCTTCCATTATATCATTTGCTTCTATGGTATTCCTCAAGCCATAGTCACAGATAATGGTCGCCCTTTTAAGAATCAAGTTGTCAAAGAGCTTTGCAGAAACTTCAAGATCAAACATCACTTTTCCACTCCTTATTATCCACAAAGCAATGGCCAAGCTAAAGCAACTAATAAGACTCTTCTGAAAATCCTAAAGAAAATAGTGAACGAGATTGGTCGTGATTGGCACTTGCAACTTAATCACACTCTTTGGGCTTATCGAACTAGCATCCGCACTCCTACGGGTTCCAAGCCTTATTCCTTTGATGCAGAGTAGGGTGGATGGTGTCTACAAAATCTTAATTCAACAACTTTGCCAATTCAATGGCCTTAACACATCAAACACAATGATTTCCTTCACAAATCACCTCTATGCCTTGTAGGACAGCAAATTAGGTTTTTCAGGCATAATTTTCAAACCACACATCATAACCATAAACAAATTGCAAATTTAGATACCCATTTTCCTCTTTCATAACATATCTCAAATGTAGGTGGGGTTGTTTTGTAACTCAAGCCTCTAAAATTGACTGTCCCGTTTTAGCAAAGGCCTAATTAGGCTTTTTTCCACTAGTCAACTATTGGTTCTACCATCTCCAACCCTCAAATCTGCATTCCAAAGCCATCTACATGTCATATGGGGTCTGAACATACAAATTCCATCAACTAGAATTGGTTCCAATCACCTTTGCAAATTTGAGACTCTTACTTGGTGGGTTCTTTAACAAACTCTTCAACTTCCTAGTAGTATAGCAACTGAGGTTTTTTCACCATAACTTTCTACTCAGACTTCAAACCTAGATGTTAAACACCATTTACGATACCCTTTATGGCTCTATTCAACATATCAAATTTGTGGATATGGTTACTTTGAAACAAATTCCTCTAAAATTTTACTATTACGCTACAAATAGGTTAAATTAGCCCTGTTTTCCAAAGTAACTATGTAGTAATCAAAACCTAGATTGCAAAATTTCACTTCAAGGCATTCCTCACATCACCTAGGGTCTAAATATACCAATTTTACTAATTGGAGTTGTGGAATGATTAAAAAAAAAACTCATTTCTTCAATTAAACCCTCACAACTAGGGTTTTCTAGCTATTAACAGTAAAAGTGCTCTAAACTCCTTCAAACTTGATGAAAATGAACCAAATCAAGTGAAAATGTTAGTAGACTCCTTACACCATCAATTCCAATGAGTTTCAAATCATTAGCAGGCTGTACGTGACTGTACAATTCACTGTAACAATAGAAATCAATGAAAACACACAAAAAATAGGGTATATCTTATTGCTTGATCATCAAATTTGTCTTCTCCCCCTTGCCTCGACCAAAGAAAGTCATATTTAAACATTCACAACCAAAACCCAATGGTTCAAAACCACTTTTCCTACATATGACTGTTCAACTTCCATATTCACCAAAAATGTATCATTGCCAAACTTGACAATATGACTCAAAACTGACCCCTACATGGCTAAAACATCATATTTGGTCTAAATAGACCTTATTACATCAAAACATGACTCAAAATTACAAAATTCACATTTGACACATATTTACAAAGTATGAACTAGGTGCCCTTGCACCATACACCCCAAGCAAATTTGACTCAAGTCCCCTTGAGGATAGTGCTGCAACAATGGATTCAAGTTTGTTCATGTCATCTTCTGATCTGCAAGTGGCACCTCCATTTGGCAATCCCTTCTAATAAGTCAAGTACTGAAAACATGCATTGTTTCTTGCCTTTGACCGATTCTTCCCTTGAGACTATTGTTCTTCACTTGATGGATGATCTTTGGTCTGTGCTTCACCTAATAATATTGGTAAATTTGCATCTTTATTTGCTACCACACCTCCTTGTGCCTTGTAATGTATTGCCTTCTTCTTCACTCCCATTGTGTGCTTAAATTTGTCCACCTCCCTTTGCAACTTATCCTTGACCTCCTCACTCTTACCTTTCATCTCTTCCATCTGCTGATCTACCCTTATGACTTGCTTTATCAGGTGTACTGGCCTCTGTCCTGGAAGAAGTAGAATAACTAACATCCCCTTGTACAAGCAATGCATGGGACAGTCCTTCTATCTTCATATCAACATATCTTTTAAGCCAATCTTGAACCCCAAGAATCAAGTCATCTTTGAACTTCAATAAATCAAATTTTGACACCAACTCAATATCTTTTCGCTTCAAAATCATATTCTTCATGTCTAATGTCTTCACATCTCCAAGTCTAGGAGTGGCTGCAAAGTCTCTATCCTCTTTTCCTTCTACTTTTATAAATGCTTTCCTACCAACCATCATCACATTAGCTTCCTTATTTTGTCATTTATCTTCTTCTTTGAAGGGTGTCAATGTATAAGAGATTCCATCTTTTTCTATCTCATAGGTATTTCTTCTACCATCATATAAAGCATGCCTATCAAATTGCCAAGGCCTCCCAATCAACAAATGACATACATCCATAGGTAACACATCACATAGAATTCTGTCCTTATACCCTCCTACGTTGAACTCCACCCAACTTTGCTCATTTACCAAAACATATTGACCCTCATTCAACCAAGAAACTTTATAAGGGGTATCATGTGGTATTCTAGGCAATTTTAGTTTCTCAACCATTTCAATGGACACCATATTATCAATACTACCTGAATCAATTACAACTTTACATACCTTACCCAAGTACTTACAAGTTGTTTTGAAAAGACTCATTCTTTGTGGTGGCTCATTTTCCTTTGATGCTTTGATGAGTGTTCTCCTTACCATGAGTGATTCTCCAACTTTAGGAGCAGCATGTTGTGATGGAGATTTTACACTCTCATTATCCTCCTCTTGTACCAATTGATTCCTTCTTTCCCCTCCATGTGAACTAGAGGCTTGAACTTCATTGCACTGCCATGCTTGATGTCCAAACTTATTACATTGATAGCACCTTCTTGTGAATCCTTGTGAACCTCTTCCTTGACCTCTAAATCTACCTCTAAAGCCTAATCTACCACCTCTAAATCCACCTCTCTGATCAGCAACTTGTTCTTGCATCTTGCTTGCATCTTCTTGACCCTCCTATGACTGCCTTGAGTTGGAAAATGATCCTCTACCTCTGATATTGCTTCCTCTGCCCTTATTTGACTTGTCTTGCCTTCTCTTGATCTTTTCTTCAACCCTTATTGTCATTTGATAGCATTCCTCAACCGTTCTTGGATTTGCCACAATTAACTCATCTTGAATATTAAATCTCAATCCACTAAGGTATCTAGCTACCTTCTCCACATCATCCTCATATGACTTGCTCTTATACTCAACTTATAAAACTCATTAGTATAAGTTTTGACATTCATATCTTTTTGCTTCAAACCTTGAAGTTTCTTATGCAATTCAATTGCATAATCATTTGGAAGAAACTTACCCTTAAGCTTAGCCACCATTCTGTCCCAAGAAACAATCTTTGACTTACCTTTCTTCCTCCTTTCAGATTGCTCATAATCCCACCATAATAGTGCATGACCCTTCAATTTTGTCTTTGCTATCTTCACTCTTTGCTCCTCTGGAACATCTTCACACTCAAAGTAGTTATAAAGTGTTGCAATCCAGTCTAATATCTCTTCAGAATCCAAGTTACCTCCATACATTGGCACATCCATCTTCACCTTGTGTTTGTCTTCCTTGACTACTCTTAGTAGCTTGGCAAACTTTTGCTCATCAGGATCCAACTCTTCCTCTTCATCTTCTTCAGGGGGATTCTCCTTTTCCCCTTCCTCTTCCCTGTCACTCCCATCACTTATGACCACACCTCTTCTTTGACTAGTTTCCATAGCCTCTAGCCTTTCTACCAACCTATCTTGTAGTTCCTTCAACCTTCTAATCTCCCTTTCAGTCTTCTCTTTCATCTCTTGCATTTCTCTAGCCACATGGCTACCTTTTGGAGGCATCTTGATCACTTTTTCTTCACACCTTCTCTCCCTTACAGACCTACCTATGCTCTGATATCAATTTGATGTAGAGTAGGGTGGATGGTGTCTATACAATCTCAATTCAACAACTTTTCCAATTCAATGGTCATAACACATCAAACACAATGATTTCCTTCACAAATCACCTCTATGCCTTGTAGGACATCAAACTAGGTTTTTCAAGCATAATTTTCAAACCACACCTCATACCCAGAAAAAAATTACAGATTTAGTTACCCATTTTTCTCTTTCATAACATATCTCAAATGTAGGTGGGGTTGTTTTGTAATTCAAGCCTCTAAAATTGACTGTCTCATTTTGGCAAAGGCCAAATTAGGCTTGTTTCCACTAGGAAACTATTGGTTCTACCATCTCCAACCCTCAACTTTGCATTCCAAAGCCATCCACATGTCATATGGGGTCTGCACATACAAATTCCATCAACTAGAATGGGTTCCAATCACCTTTGCAAATTTGAGACTCTTGGTGCATTCTTTAACAAACTCTTCAACTTCCTAGTAGTATAGTAACTGAGGTTTTTTCACCATAACTTTCTACTCAGACTTCAAACCTAGATGTTAAACACCATTTAGAATACCCTTTATGGCTCTCTTCAACATATCAAATTTGTGGATATGGTTACTTTGAAACAAATCCCTCTAAAATTCACTATTACGCTGCAAATAGGTTAAATTAGCCCTGTTTTCCAAAGCAACTATGTAGTAATCAAAACCTAGATTACAAAATTTCACTTCAAGGCATTCCTCACATTACCTAGGGTCTGAATATACCAATTTTATCAACTGGAGTTGTGGAATAATTCAAAAAAAAATTCATTTCTTCAATTAAACCCTCACAATTAGGGTTTTTTGGCTGTTAATAGTAAAAGTACTCTAAAATCATTCAAACTTGATGAAAATGAACCAAATCACGTACAAACATTAGTAGACTCCTTACACCATCAATTCCAATGAGTTTAAAATTATTAGCAGGCTGTACGTGACCATACAATTCATTGTAACAATAGAAATCAATGAAAACACACAAAAAATAGGGTATATCTTTTTGCTTGATCATCAAATTTGTCTTCTCCCCCTTTCCTTGACCAAACAAAGTCATATTTAAACATTCACAACCAAAACCCAACGGTTCAAAACCACTTTTCCCACATATGATTGTTCAACTTCCATATTCACCAAAAATGTTTCATTGCAAACTTGACAATATGACTCAAAACTGACCCCTACATGGCTAAAACATCATATTTGGTCTAAATAGACCTTATTAAATCAAAACATGAATCGACATTACAAAATTCACATTTGACACATATTTACAAAGTATGAACTAGGTGCCCCTTCACCATCCTTGGGGTATGGTTTCAAAGCTATTTTACCCATTGAGATCGAGCTCCCATCCTTGCGAGTATTCTTACAACATTTGATTTCAGATGAAGAATATCGTGTGTCAAGATTACAAGAGCTTGAACTATTGGAAAAGAAGTGACTTACAGAGCTTAATCATCTGAAAGTTTATCATAATCACCTTCCTTGAGGTTACAACAAGAAAATGAAGCCTCATAAATTTGAGCTTAGAGATCTTGTTCTAATAGAAAATCAAAGAAATCTTGTTGATCATGCAAAGAAAGGGAAGTTTGAACCTAACTGGTTAGGACCTTTTGTCATAACCAAGAGCTATGGATCAGGAGCTTACCAACTTTCCACTCTGGAAGGTCAACCCTTAGAAGAGCCTATCAACAGAGCCCATCTCAAATGGTTCTATACCTGACTCGGAGTATCCCAGTTCAAAAAATAAAATAAAAAAATAAAATCCAAAAAATAAAAATAAAAAAAGAAGAAAAAAATAATAAAAAATCATTCATCCAATGGTGAAAACCACTTCGGTGGCACCCTGGACAAGTACTATGGTGAAAACCTGTTCACAGGTGCCATGTGTAGAAAATTTGAGTTGTCCCCACCATCCTTTAGGTATCTTTTTCACATCACCCATCACTCCACCATCCATCTCCCATCCATAATAAAATTCTATTCTCCATTCATCCTCCATCCATATCTTGTAATACGAATCTACTTAATATCATTTGGTCATTGTCTTGCCTTCTATTTTGAGTTCCGTTATCACCATCTTTTCCATTAGTCTTTTCGCATCCCTTCACCTGATCCCATCCTAGTATTCTTTTGTCTAGCTGTGTAGGTCTATGTGTCTTGGTACCTTTGGGTTCCTCATAATAAACTCTTGAGTTCGTCTACATTTCCAGTCTCATGCAATCTCGTAATAAAGCTTTCAACACCAGGTCATTGTTATCTCCCTCCATCAAAATCATAAAAATACAAAAATCAAACAAAACAAACGCAAACCAATTTTTGACACTTGCACAATCCAAGTCATATCTCCGAAACACTTTAAAACTCTTAGGCAAAAGTGCAAAAATTGACACCTAACAATTTGATCTTGTCTGCAGTAATCAAATTGTGGATCCCTCATACCAAATCATCTATTCCCCATCCGATCCTATACATCATCCTCACCTTATCTTAGGATATATCATTCTCACAATAGGCTCTTCCCCATTCATCGCGTTAATATTTGGCACGAGATCTCACTAGATTCATCACTTATGACATGCTTAAGTCTTTTGGTTCATGATTTGCTTTTTTTACTAGAGGCAACATTATGTATGCGTGCTTTTCTTGTTTTGTTTCTATGTCTCATTGTTGTCTTGTGTCTATATTAGTCCTTACAACATATCTATCACTTGGTCATCATGGTCTTTCATATCATGGTGGCTTCGACATATATTTCCTAGTGACTTTCTATCCTTCATGCATTTGACACATCGTCACCCTAGTCTCTATACCTTGGTGCATAATGTTCAATGCTATATCAAACATTAGGTTGCTCAAAATTGAATTAGTATAACTCTATCTCCTCCCCTTTCATTCCCTTTTTCAAGAGCCTATCCATCTCCTTCATCCCTGCATATCCTCTTGAGGGAGCATCACATCATCTACCAATCCTTCATTTTTATGAGCCCCATCCAATCCAATCCAACCCAAAATTTGAATCCAAAACCTATGTTTTAATCTTCTTTGAAACGACATTGCTTCACAACATCTTGCTTCACAAACTCATCTCAAAGAGGGGCAAAATGTAGACATCTAAATTTGGCCACCATTTGAATCCCTATTTATCCTTAATCAATCCATAATTATTCCTAATTATTCTTCAATTATTCCAATTTATCCTTCATTTATTCATTAAACCTCACATGGGATTTAATTAATTACAATTAATTAAATTTCACCTTTTATCTTCCCGTAAATAATAAATTAAACCTAACAAATTTAATTTATCATTCACCGCACATAAACCTAATCATAATATTAAAACCACCTCTCATTAATAATAAATTAAATTTAACAACTTTAATTTATTATTAATCTAATTCAAAACTCGTTAATATACCTACCTTTTACCGTTCATTTAACCAAACAATCGTTTACCTAACTACCCGTGAACCAGTTTACCCAAAATTTATAAAACCAAACTCATTTTCATTTACCTGCCCCGGAGAAATTACTTTTGGAGTTATGCAAATCATTTGAGTAACCACAATCAAATATTTGGTAACATTTATTTAGTTTAATCTTTAATTTTTATTTGGTGCATTTGATATAAATTTAGAGTTTTTCTCAAATCTTCTATTAAAATTTATATCTTGTTGCAATTACATTGGGTAGTTTCTTCTCATGAATTTGCTAAATAAAGCGGGTTGTGCTATATTATGGAGTTGTTCTTCATGTGAATGGTATGCCATCATGTTAATGAGAATAGAGGATGCAATGATGTTTTGAGAGTGTATCGAAGAAGTGTGTGTCAATGAGAACACAGAGTGTCTGGGTGAGTTGAGTGAGAAGAGAAGACAATGTATGAATTTTGAATAGGTGCATTTGAGGTTTGTGAAGAACCAAATGTCTACATATTTGAATTTGTAAAGATTCAGAGGTTGGTGCCTCTTGTGGACTGAGTTGGTACTCAGTTCAGGGTATTATAGTCTGCTTAGAATTGGAGCTCTTCAATCAGGGGTTTGGTGACTCTTTAGGGTGGGTGCCCTTAAAACATTGTAATCAATGGTTTATTATGTGAGGCTGACTTAGGACGGTAGATCCTAGTAGCATTTTCTCACCATAGTTTTCCCCATCTTTGAGTTTTCCATGTATATCTGGTGTTCATGTCTGTATGATCTCTTATTGTTCTTGCTTAAGCACTAAAAGTTATTTTAGGTCTGCTTTCTAGAGATTAGAAGTTTTTAAGTATTTTTTGATCTACTAGTTCACCCCCACTCTCAATAGATTGCATGTGTTCTAACACTCTCTAGATCTAAAAAGAGAAACTTTATTTGTCAATCCACTCGCTTTACCATCCTTGGTGATATCTTATATAAATGAAGCCTAGATGGTATTCTCCTTAGATGTTTAAACCTTGAAGAATCCAAAACCACTTTACAAGAAGTGTAACGCCTCGCCAAGGAACCCAGAGAATAATACAACTAAACTTACAAAAAAGACAAATATTTAAAAAAAAATGAAAGAAATAACAACAAGCATATATTTATTCATAACATTTAAATTAAGCTTTATCCTTTGGGGTTCCATGGCTGCATTACTAACGAACTAAAACAAGATCTAAGCAACATTATGAATTAACTAACAACCATGGTTCATTCTATATCTAATTGCATCAGATGAATAAACACATATAATTCCATATTATATTATTAGATAAATAAGCATCAAGATCCTGCACATAGGATCACAAGTACATAAACAAGTTCCTTTATAAGAGAGTACAACATTACATTGTTTACAATATTGCTATCCAGATTACATTGGAGTACATACATCAAGATAACAGTACATGATTCAACTGATATACAAGACTGGAACATGATCATAAGTATCTATCATCTCAAGCTAGAGCAAGATCTGAAATCTGCCATACAAGGTACATCCTTCTCACACACGATCAACAACAAGGGAAACCAATGGAGAGAAAAGCACAACCACCCGACCATGAGGAACCCTGAGGTCCAACCCCCGTGCTAGGAGATAACAATAAGGTCCCACAACATGAATAGTCAGGCAGACAATAACTATGGTGAACAAGAACTACACGTGACCACAACAACATAGGGTAATACATAAACATCACTTCCAGAGGCAACCACACAATGAATGGGAAGAGTACAACTAGGGAATGCTAAATTGTAGTAGGGAGAAGTGTCATCACATAGCTTGTCATGGGTTGTCCTGGTAGGCCTTCCTAGGCCCCGACCCCCATCTTGGGTTGTCCTGGTAGCCTCTCTCGACCCTTGGCCCCCATACAAACTCATGCAGAATCAACATACCTTTCATGAGGACAAGGTAGTTGATTTTGCCATTCCAGGCCTTCTCATCTCATCTCAAGCCTAAACGAGCACTTGAGCCATGAGTGAGGCATCCACTTATCTTGTTTAATGTGGTTAACTACCCAACCCCTTAATTCATTAATTAGGTTATCATTGAGTTAAGAAACTCCCACATGGGTTGTCCTAGACGCCACTTTGGGCTCCGGCCCCCATTGAGAGCCACTCCCCTACCTACATCTAGAAGGCCCTACTCATCAAGCATAGCAATTACCATCACAATGACAAGTAACATATACAATATAAGGCATTTACCTTCTTGCATACAAATCATAATCACAGGGACCAATTCTTGTCCCAAAACATAAACAAAGCATGAACTACCACATTCTCATCATGTTGCATTTACAACACAGAATACACATCATTTCACATCACATAAAGCAAGACATTATCCATCTTGCATAGTCATCATAACCACATGAATAGGTACATTGAGCAAGGTCTTATCCATCTTGCATAGTCATCATAACTACATGAATAGGTACATTGAGAAATGTATTTACCTTCTTGCATACAAATCATACTAACATGAATAGGAGACAATATTTTGAGAATGCATTTCATTCAACTCACATGATGCACACATAGCCAACCCCCACACAATCACACCCTCCTAGGCCTCTGGAAATAACTTCCCGAAATGACACAACACTTGACACCATTAAAAACACAATAGTTTCACATCACATTCACTCTCAAAGCACATAAAAAACTAATACCCTTCAATAATATTTTAAGGAATGTAACATTAATCTAAGCATGATCAATCATCTAAAAATTATAAAGTGAATCTATCTCAATAATACAAAACTATAACTTTCTAATCACTAGTAGTAGTTATAATATGATCATAAGATATAAGTATCCACGAGTATCAATATTTTAACTAATAATTCTCAAAACTTATTTTTAATTTCATTTAATTAAAGTGATTGCGAATAACATGCAAATAACCCTAAGGCATACAAAATAAACACAACAGTTGTTTACACTGTTTACACTGATGTAGATTTCATTAATAAACAGGATAATTTTGTAAATACTATTAAATATAACTGTATAAGCAAGACTAAAAGCCTATAATATTAGAGTGCTATAAATATCTTACACTAGTTAAAATCACAAGATACAAAACCTGAAGCTATAATGAAAGAATCTTGTTCTAAGGTTAGCTTGAAAGGAAAATAATACAGAACAACAAAACATTCCTATAGATCTAACATCTTCATCAAATCTACAACACTTTTAACCACATGCATATGATAGGATCAACAAAAAATGAATTTGTTGAGAAGGCTTTAGAAGCTACCAACAATGCAAAATGTGAAAGCATAGATAGGGCATGCAGACTGATTGGTAGAATGCCTCAAAGAAAGTCATATGATGGAAAGCAATGATCATAGGATATGCACAAAATGAATTTGTTGAAAAAATCTTAGAGAAACCCAGTTCAAAAAAATAGAGTTATTGGTGATGCAACTAACTATTTTAACAGAGATGAAACGAGTGAGAGGTAGACAGTCACAAAATATTCATATATCAAAAATGACAAATTGGGTATGGTGGATTTTCTGATATGATTTAGATGTCCAAGACGTGCACCATATATAAAAAAATTAGAGAAATCCAGTTTGTAAAATTAAAGTTATGGCTACTGCAATAGACTGCTAAAACAGAGACGAAATGGGTGAGAGGTAGACAATCAAATAAATATTCATATCTTAAAAATGACAAACTAGGTATGGATTATTTCTGGATATGATTTAGATATCTAATATGTACACCATATATAAAAAAAATTAGAGAAACCCAGTTCGTAAAATTAAAGTTATGGCTAACTCAACAGACTACTAAAACAGAGACAAAATGGGTGAGAGGTAGATAGTAAAAAAAATTCATATCTCAAAAATGACAAATTGGGTATGACTGAAATTTTTGAATATGATTTAGATATCCAGGACATGCACCATATATAAAAAAATTAGAGAAACCCAGTTCGTAAAATTAAAGTTATGGCTAACGCAACAGACTGGGTTCAGAAAATATAGAAGAGAATTCACAGAATATTTTACTAAATCTAATGCAACAATAAATCAGATTCATATCTCAATCCATAATTGGTATATTACTTCTATCACATCTTCACAAAATTCCCAGCTCACATCCATTTTCCCCCAAGTCTTTTCTTCTAGAAACTATGGTTTATGGTGCGAAAAGAAAAATGAAAACTTCTTGAAATAGAGAGATAATGAAAACATAAAACATATTCTCCTATTTGAAATGCATGCTTCTCCTCGAAAATATATTTTTTGAGATTTCAAAATAAAGTTGAGCATGCATAACCACCCCCATGATTTCTTCCAGAAGATTCTCCTTTATTACTTTCTTACAATTTGCTATTTTTAACCAAACAATAATTTCTCTCTGATTTTATTTATTTTAGAATTTGCTATTTATTTCATTTACATCTAGACAAGATTCCTTTCTGATTTTATCTACTTTGGTATTTTCTATATATATATATATGACAACTTGCAAATATTATCTATTTTATTGCCATTAACGCAACATTAAATTATATTAATTTATCTCTAGTTAGAATTACATTTATTATTATTATTATTATTTATTAACTTAACTTCTAGAATAATATATTTTTCATAAACTAAATTTACATAAGTTTATATATTTATTTATTTAACAAAAATGCTTTATAACTAATTATTTTATTTTAAGGCAACAATAACCAAAACAATACCAAAAAAATAACCCAACTGCCAAACCATACCTGACTGCTATGCAAGATCAAAAAGTAATACCACCACAACAATGACTGACTATCATGACCAAACTGACAACACTGACAGGGTGCACAACTGGATACTCATCCTCTTCAAGGATGATGGCTAAGCTAGGGGACCATATGTTATCTCCATTCAACAGTTCCATTGGTTAAGGCATGCTCAGACCTGTTAATTCAGGTGGAGTCGATTCCTGGTACCTATAGCCTACAGCAAACAACACGGTCAAACATGTATATATATGCAATCATGTAGTCATACACACAGTGAAAGGAAGTCACAGTGTAGCAGGGTACTCATGCATGAGTAATGCAACACTGTTCCTTTCACCCACACATCAAACATGTAATCACAACACACATAGCAATTAGTTACTGAACGACTAAGTAAGAACCATCATCAGATAGTCACATGATACTCATAATACGATTGATCCACACAAAATATCATAACCTCCTATGATACAGAATCAGTCGGATAAAACTTAATTCTAACATATGACAATCATAGTAAGATCCACATCATAATTACTTGAATGTAAACAATGTCAGAGCATATGAGTTGTCAGTGTCATAATAAGGATTATCAATAAAACATACTAACTTTATCTTCATGCTCCTTAGTCCGACCACCTGCACAATCAAGGTGAGAATGGAGGAGCACTACAAGAAGTGCATGAGGAAATTTGTGGGGCACATTCTAGTGGGTCATCCCTAGCTAAGAAGTTGTTGAGAATGGGATACTATTGGCCAAATTTGGAACAAGACGCTCAAGAATTTGTCAAGAGATGCAAATAGTGTCAACAACATGTGGATTTAATACATGCACCCGCTCAAGAGTTATAACTTGTCACTACTCCTTAACCTTTTTCTCAATGGGGGCTTGACCTTGTGGGCAAAATTCATCCTCCTTCCTCTAATGGTCATACCTTTATCATAACCACCACTGAATATTTCACAAAATGGGTAGAAGCCATTCCCTTAGCCAATATTACCAGAAAACAAATCTCCAAATTTATCCTCAATTATATCATTTGTCAATATGGTTCTCATATTCCATTATTACCGATAATGGTAGGCCCTTCAAAAATCAAGATGTCCACAAACTTTGTTGCACATTCCATATCCAACATCATTTTTCATACCTTAATACCTGTAAGGTAACGGTCAAGCTGATGCTTCAAATAAAACTATCCTAAATATCCTCAAGAAAATTGTCAATGGCGTTGGCCATGATTGGCACTTGCATCTTAATCCATCTTTATGGGCCTACCAAACTAGCATTCGTACCCCTACCAGAACCACTCCCTATTCACTTGTTTACTGAACCGAAGCCATTTTGCCCATTAAGGTTGAGCTCCCATCTTTAAGAGTGTCATTAAAGCATGCGATTGATGAAGAAGAGTATCAAGTATCTAGATTGCATGAGATTGAGGTGCACACTTTGAATCATTTACAATCCTATCAGAATTAGTTACGAAGAAGTTATAACAAGAAAATCAAAGTTAGAAGATTTGAGCTTAGTGGCTTGGTACTTAAGGAAAATCAGAAGAATCAATAAGAAAGAGCAAAGAAAGGAAAATTTGAGCCTAATTGGCTTGGACCTTTTGTGGTTATAGCAGCTTATGGATCCAGGGCATATCAATTGGCAACTCTTGAAGGAGAATCTTTGGACGAACCCATAAATGTTATGCACCTTAAGAAATTCTATGCTTAATCCTGTAGAACATAAACAGTTGATGTGTTGTATTCCTACCTTGTGTCTTGTACCTTTGGCATCTATGTTTCCCCCATTCATTTGGTGTATTGTTGTCTCTTTTAAATTACATTATTAGGAGCATGTCTTTGTCTATGGTTACGCATATGGATCCTTGAAAAAAAAATCTAAAAAAATTCTAAAAAGCCAATATCCTAACTTTCCCACACAAACAAACTAATAAGCAAGAAGTCTTGACCTTAAAAGATCCTTGTAAATTAAGTTAATCTCCTAACTTTGTCTAAAAGCCAAATATTTCAAAATCAAAATCTAATATCAAAATCATGATGCCTTGACAGAATATATCTTTCCTATATTAGGCTATCATCTTTTTCTAAAATCTTAAGCTTAATAAATTGGCAAAGGACATTGTGATGTTTTAACTTATTTTATTTGGTCACTTTTGGGGGTCATTTGCGTTTTCTTTCTTTTTGGTATGTTGTATATATATATATATATATATATATATATATATATATATATATATATATATATATATATATATATATATATATATATATATATATATACAACATACCAAAAAGAAAGAAAACGCAAATGACCCCCAAAAGTGACCAAATAAAATAAGTTAAAACATCACAATATATATATATATATATATATATATATATATATATATATATATATATATATATATATATATATATATATATATATATATATATAGGCAAAATTAGATTTAGTGTTAAAAATAGAAAACTAACTAAAACCCTAACTATGCACCATGAAGGACAAACTAGAATGAAAACAAAAATAGAAATGCAAAGCAAACCAAATCCATGCTATGTTTGATTGATCTCCATGGCTCTTCTCAATCTTGCATGAGGATGCATGATGTTGAAGGGTTGTTGATTGCTCACTTTTGCAACATAACAGAAAGATGAATATGATAGAAGAAAATAGATAGATGAATGATGCAAAGGCTCAATTGGGATTTCGACAGTGTAAAGTTACTTGAAACTCAATGCCTGAAAATGGCCTGGATGAGAGTTGATTTATAGGCAAAAGCGGATAGGTTTCGATGGCTAAGATTAAAAGTCAATTATGTGATGTGTATGGCTAGGATTAAAAGTTGATTTTAGTGCCTATGACGGACATTAAGTGGGTTATGACATGAGGCTAAAATTAGGATATGAGGGAATAAGTGGGATTATTTTATTATTTAGAGAGAAAAGATGCTTATGACGCACAAATAAGTGGGGCTAAAAATAGGATGTGAGGGGAATCTCATAATTTAAATAATTAAATTATTTAAATTATTTGTGCATGTTTGTAGTCATGTGACACATGGATGAGGGATTAATTCAAATATTAAATTTGAATTATTTTGAGACATGTGAAGGAGAATTAATTAAATAAATGAGATTTACTTAATTAATTGGAAAGGTGATCAAGTGGGATTTATAAGTGGGATAAGGACAAAATGGCATATGATGTCTAGTAAAATGTTGACTAGGTGTTGTTTAGGACATGGACAATTTTAAGTGTCTACATTTTGCCCCTCTTTGAGATGATGTTTGAGATGATGAGATTTATGTCGAGTAACATCATTTCAAAGAAGAAGAAAAGGTATGGATAGAAGATGAAATGATAGGATGATGATGCCCCCTCGAGAGGATAGGCGGGTTGGACAAACACGGGTAGACTCTCGAAATGAAAGGGATTGATTAAGGAAGAGAGGTAAGGGAATGGATAGAAGAAAGGGAAGGACACGTTATGTTGCAATGAAAGTGAGCAACCATGATGTTTGATATAGCACTAGATGCTATGCACCAAGGTATAAGGACCAAGGTGACAATGTGTCTCGTGCCCCAGCATAATACAACCTTGTCCAGATACAAGATATGAATATTAGCTAGGAGTGATTTAGATTTGATGCAAATGCGAGATAAAAATGATAACACACACAAGCAAGCAAGCATGCATGCACAAATGATACAAAAACAAACAAGGTATTGCCCTTGTCAAGCTATAAACCAGTGATTGATTGATTGATAACGTTGTTGATGTGGGAATGATTTATCTCGAGAACAATGCGATGATTGTGTTGTTGATCTGGGAATGATGTATCCCAAGAACAACACTAGGATTGGGGATGATAAATCCCATTGATTATGATGATGATTGATCGATTGATTTGGTTGACAGTAAGATTAGGATCAAGACCATTGATGCTATTGTATAATTTAGCAAGATTGATTGACTTGATTGGTATGGATTAAAGATGATTTGCATTTAAGTTTATTGTTTGGAATGATTGGAAGATTGGATTGAGTTGATTAGAAGAAGTAATATGATTTGGAGAAATTTGATTGACTGATTTGATTTTGATGAAAATTGATTAATTTGATTTGTAGGAATGATTTGAATGATGATGATTGGATTTAAATGAATTGGAAGAATTTGTTTGAATGATGATTTGATAATTGATTTTATTGCTTGGATTTTTGTTGAATATTTGATTTTTTTTGGATTTTGAAATGTATTGATTTTTTTGTGTTTTTGAGAATATTTGATTTTTTTGGATTTTGGAATGTTTTGATTTTTTTTGGATTTTGGAATGTTTTATTTTTTTGTGTTTTTGAGAGTATTTGATTTTTTTGGATTTTTGAGAATTTTTTTTTTTAAATTTTGAGATGTTTTGATTTTTTTGTGTTTTTGGGATTTTGGAATGGCATTGGATGACAATTTTGATAGCCTTTAAGCTAGATACCAATGACAAGGGGAAAACCAAGTCTAGGTGCAAGGATAATGTAGGATGATGGATAGGCAATAATTTATGGGATAGAAGGCTCATGATAAAAGGGACAGATAAAAGGACAAGCAATAGTGAATGGGGTAGATGCATCATAAAGGAGCAAGGATGTGATCTCCAAAGACTATGTCGCATAGGAATAACATGCCCCCATCTAGGTGTAAAGCTTATGACAATAGGATAATGATAGGCTTGTTTGGAAGGATGAGGTGTATCAAAAGATATCCAAAACATGTGTCAACATTTTTGCCCCTATATCTTTATCAAGATCAAAGGAAGAAGGGAAGATGAATGGACTCAATAAGACATGTACATGTAGGTGTAATGGATAAGGATGGTAGGATGGTAAGGTAGTATATGATGGAGAATGATAGAAAGTGATAGGATGAGACAATGTGCCCCCAAGTGTAAGTGACATAGAAGATCAACCTACACATGACGCCTGTTTGCCAAGTTTTCATCATGGTACTTATCCAAGGCACCTAATTACCAGGTTTTCACCATTAGATGAAGGGATTTCTCTTTACTATTTTGATTTTTTTTTTTAATTTTATTTTTGGAATAGGGGAATATGGATGGAAGGGACTGAAGTGTCTAGTTCCATGGAAGGTGATTGTCCCACTAGATGGGTGTTGTTGCATGGACCATGTCAAGTGTGCTCATAGATGTTAGTAAGGGATGATATGAAAGAGGTAGATGGAGTAGGTAGATGATGGATTATGATGTGAATTATTGTGGACTTATGCAAAGATGGATGAAAGACTTATTCAAAAGCATGGACTGTAGGGATAGGATGAGGAAGATATGTATGATAGTAGTTGAAAGGTGGGGTGATGGAGGTATGTGGAATTATTTTGGAATGAAAGGGAACCATGACCAACGGTTGCACACATTGTGTTAGACATTTAAGCTTTTGATTTGGAGGTGGTGTAGGAAGCAATGGAGATGTTTGCCTAGGAGATGGATGATGTAAGCATTTAGGTACCCACATAGACTTAGTATTTTTATGATTTTTGTTTTTCTTGTGGGATTTAGGAACTTGAGAATTTTGCATGGAATGGGACTTTTGGATGGAAGAGGATGGTTGGCATTTTTGTGATGTGGATGCCTCATTTGACTTACTTTCTTTTTTCTTAGGCACCCATACCATTTTAGTTTTAGACTTTGCTTGGGAAGGTATGGGTTTGGATAGCATTTTGGATGCACTTTGCTTTGATTTTCTGTATTTGTGCCCTAAGGCATGAGGATCCTTAGTATTTTTGACTTTATGGATAGAGGTATCCATTTTTGTATTTTTGAATCCCTTAAAATGGATGGAATAAGTGGAAGCTTTATGTTTAGAAAATGTGTGCATTTGTTGGTCATGATTAGGATTTTTAGAGGGTTTATGGGAAAATGGATAAGAGGATTGAATGATATGGCTATTAGGTGTTGAAAGTAATGATGGCAAAGTTGATGGTGGGATATCAGGAGTTGGAAGCAATGGTGGTAGAGTGGATGGTGGAAGATGTACAGTCACATGCTTTTGACATTTGTAGGATGATGGAGGTGGAATGGCAACATATATTTTAGGGGTATGATAGGATTTAGGATGGAAAGTGGTGGACTTAGGAGGAATGAAAGAAGTACCAACTTCATGAGATTGTTTACCTTGGGGTGTGTATCCAAGGCCATATGAGCATGGAGGAACTTTGACATGGATGGGCTCCAAAACACCTTGTTCATGAAGGCCTAAGCCTTTACCTTGGTAGTTCATGTTTTGAAGCATGTGATGAACTATAGGACTTGGTGTGCTTTGGGAACCAGACACAAGTTCCTTATTGGATGGAGAAGGTGAAGTGGAGGACAAAGGTTGTTGATGTCCTAAGGAAGAACATTCATGAATGAGCATGGAAAGACCAAGTGGATATGATGGCTTTGAAATATGGTTGATAATGGGTGATGGAGGATCATTAGGATCTTGATTATGCTCATTAGGATCCAAGGTATTTATTTGATCTTCTATGCTTATGTATTCTTGGGAGGCATGTGTCTCATCAAGGGAAGTGGATGTTGATGGATCATGGATAGGTGGAATGATAAGCTTTTGATCATGAAATGCATAAAGTTTGGCTAAGAGGATCATCATGGTTTTCATAATCATAGATAGAACCTTGATCACAAATGGGAGCAGAAATAGGATTAAGTGTGCTATAAATGGGATAATTTTGCTCACGAATAGGATCATGATCATAAATAATATCTTGATCATAGAAAATATATAGGTCATGGATGAGTTGAACTTAGAGATGCTTTGATCTTGATTTAGATGAGGGCTTGATATTTCCACATGCTTAGGATTGTGATCTTGACATACCTCTTGGTTTGTTTGAATAGAAGTGGATGACTCTTGGATAGGCTCTTGGTCAACAACATGAAAGGGCCATGAACTCATGGGAGGAAAATTTTCAATAGGCTCGAGGGGTTGTGACCCACATGATGGGGTTGAAGAAGTAGACAGGGCATTCAAAAGTTCTTTGGCAGGCTCATCAATGGGTGCTTGACATGGGGATGGTTTATTCCTTGCTAGTGGCCCTTGGATCACATCCTTTGTAGGTGGAGGGGTGATGGAAGCTAAAGTCTCATGATTGGGATTAGGTGGAAGGCCAATTGGATTAGGTGGATTAGGACTAGGAGTAGATAGATCCCATGGTGGAAGGGCAAGAGGGATATTGGATGGATTAGACTTAGGGCTTGTACTTTGGTCAGATGGAGGGTCAAAGGGATTTAATGGATTGGTGGATTTGGATAACTCTATAGCTTTTCTTTTGCTTTTATATTTTGCAAAGAATATTTCAAGAAAATCATTTGAGGATTTGTTGGTTGATGGATTAGAGCTTGATGGTGATGTTGGTGTAGGACTAGTAGGCTTTGGTATGGGCATTCTCTTGGATGATGACGAAGGACTAGTAGATGGATTGGTGTATGATTCCAAACTTAAGGTGGTATTTCCCTTGTCAAGAGTATCATTAGAGCTTGAGGACATTTGATCTTGTTTTGAGGGGTGGATTAGATTGACATGTGATTGTTGTGATGTAGATGGATATTTCATGAGTTGTTGGACTTCGGCTAGGAGTTGTTGTATCTGTGGTGATTGGTTTTGTTGAAAATTTTGAATGAGGGCTTGGAATCTTTGTATGATATGTTGATCTAGGGGTTGGGGTACCTCGTGAAGTGTTTGAATGAGGTCTTGGAGTTCTTGTGCTATGGACTTTTTCTCTTGTGTTGGGGTTGAGCTACACATAGATTGAAGTTTTTGGATTTTAGTTTGTTCTTCCAAGTATGCCTCAAAATCTACAAGATCATCATCATCGCTAGGATCTACAAAGTTCTCATCATCACTAGAAACAAATTTTGGGTCACCTCAAAGCATATATGGTTTTAAATTGTTGTCATGATTAGGAGGGACTCCTCAAAGTATGACCTTAGGCTTTGGATTAGGATTAGGCTTGCTTAGGATCATGACCATTTTGACAAGTGTCTACTAGGATTAAGATGATGATGTGGAAAGATGGGATTGAGTGATTTGGATTGAGTTAGGATGAAATTTGATTGGATATGACAATGATGATTGTGTGGAAAGAAATTTTAAAATGACTTGTTTATGTGTTTGGTGTTTATAGCTTGATTTGGCAATGATCAAACAATGAAATTTTACACATGTACACACATGATTCACTCATGCAAGACACATAAGCAAATTTGAATTTGAAATTGAAATGTTGTGATGATTAAGCAAACACATGTGGAAGACACATCAACAAGCCCTAGAATTAGTCAGTTAGGGTATGGACAATTAGGTCTTAGTCTAGGTTGCATAAGGTTGACTAGGGAAATGGATTGAAAGTGAAATCCTGCCACACAGTTGGGAGAAAGGGGTAACCCACCCTTCACCTTCACTTCCCAAAGGTATAAAGTCCTTTGGGGCTTAGCCAAGAGTGACAAGATTTACAACTCCTAGTGAGGGTGTCTTTCGATTCAGCCTTGATTGAGGTCATCCCTTGGAGTGGTGTGTCTCCAAGTAGGCCTCCTAAGATAGGGTACAAATAAAAGCAAACCAAGTGAGCCATCACTTGATTCACACTCGCACTTGTTAATTGACCCTTTAGAAAATGAAATGTGAGGAAAATAGTTCAAGCACTAGTTCTTTTTAGATCCAAATCTAAATGTGATGGAAGACTTGTTGATTTTAACCCAATTTTTGATGTGTGATTGAAGACAAGATTTGTTTTAAGCCCAAAATCCAAATGTGTTGGCAAATAATGATTAAGAGATGAAAGATGCAATGTGTGCACCTGATTGTTTTTGCTTTCCAAGTTGTTGTGACTGATCCAAACATTGATCCATCTCCTTTGATGCACTTGTAAAATTAGAAAATGATATTATAATGCAGCCATAAAAAAAACTCATCAGAAAAGGAAAATTGTAATTTCAGATACATAGTCGAATTAGATTTGATTATTTCATGACATTTTTATCTGAAAATTAAACAATCAAAGAAGAGACCCCTATTAATTTTCTGAGAGCTTTTAAAAAATGTAAGGAAGTCAGAAAAATTCCCTGTTTGCACCCAGAAATGTGGATTTGTGAAAAATCTACATTCAACAAAGATTAGATTTTTTTCCTACATTATATGAATTCAAAATTAAATCTGTAAAGAACAAACCCCCATTATAATTTTAAGAGCTTTCTAGAAATGTAAAAATTTCTAAAAAATTCACTGATTTACGTCCAAAAATGCAATTTGATGAAAAAACATAAAATCGTGATAACTCCTACCAAAATGGCGATAAGCAAGCAATTTTTCTGTTGTAGCCTCCTGAGATGATGTCCAAGTTTTTGTGAAAATCTTGTAGCATAATTCGCATCCATTTGAAAGATATGATAAAATCTTTAAAACCGAGGGTTTTGTCCAAAAATGACATAAACCTACAACAAAAAAATTAATAAAACCTACAAAAAGCAAGCTCCATCAAAGGATTCACGTCGGGTTCACCAAAATGTAGCTAGGGAAAATTAGATTTAGTGTTAAAAACATAAAACTAACCAAAACCCTAACTATGCACCATGAAGGACAAACTAGAATGAAAACAAAAATAGAAATGCAAAGCAAACCGAATCCATGCTATGTTTGATTGATCTACATGGCTCTTCTTGATCTTGCATGAGGATGCATGATGTTGAAGGGTTGTTGATTGCTCACTTTCGCAACATAATAGAAAGATGAATATGATAGAAGAAAATAGATAGATGAATGATGCAAAGGTTCAATTGGAATTTTGATAGCGTAAAGTTACTTGAAACTCAATGCCTGAAAATGGCCTGGATGAGAGTTGATTTATAGGCAAAAGCTGATAGGATTCGATGGCTAAGGTTAAAAGTCAATTATGTGATGTGTATGGCTAGGATTAAAAGTTGATTTTAGTGCCTATGACGCACATTAAGTGGGTTATGACATGAGGCTAAATTAGGATATGAGGGAATAAGTGGGATTCTTTTATTATTTTGAGAGAAAAGATGCTTATGACACACAAATAAGTGGGGCTAAAAATAGGATGTGAGGGGAATCTCATAATTTAAATAATTAAATTATTTAAATTATTTGTGCATGTTTGTAGTCATGTGACACATGGATGAGGGATTAATTCAAATATTAAATTTGAATTATTTTGAGACATGTGAAGGAGAATTAATTAAATAAATTAGATTTATTTAATTAATTGGAAAGGTGATCAAGTGGGATTTATAAGTGGGATAAGGACAAAATGGCATATGATGTCTAGTAAAGTGTCGACTAGGTGTTGTTTAGGACATGGACAATTTTAAATGTCTGCAATATATATATAGTCTCTTATGGGTAGTGTCTTGGTTGGTGCATATAAATTTGTATCTTTTTTTTTTCTATGACATATGTGTTTGGTGGTCAAAATATAGCTGAAGAATGTTGTCTGTGTGCATCAAATCATTTTATTGTCATTTATCTTTTTACCTTTTTTCTTTTTATCCATCTATTTTATTATGATTATCTTCTTTTGTCATTATCATTTATCACTATCTATTATCATTTTTCCCATTTTATATCATTTATCTTATCTCATGTCTTGGTCTTTTAGTCTTTTATCATTTTTTCATTTGTATCTTTTATCTTATCTTATGCTTTAGATGATCTTATCTCTTAATCTTATTTTGTTTTATGTCTTCAATCTTTCATTGTTTTATGTCACATTCTAAGGAAGCTTGAAGATCTCTACACCATGATGTGTATGAAGGATCTAGTGAGGAATGAGGACATGAGTGCATGTATGTGTGTGTAACCGCTCTATGATGAAAAAGAAAGCATAACCAATAATATCCTAGACGAATCTATTCCATTCTATGAAGGAAATACAATGAGTGCAAAACCATCCATATCTATATACCATGTCCATATCCAAATAATGTCACATTACATCATCACATACAATCATAGAAACCCTAACAATATCACATATCCATTTTATCTCATTTTCATTTTATATGCTTTTCCTTGAAGTTAAAGTGTCTTCTTTTCAAAAGTTCACCTTGTGTTCTCCAAACCAACCTCCTGAGGGGGCATCACTGGGGCATGCTGCCAACTTTTTCATCAGTGTTCTTTGATACAATGCCACATGAGTGTGACATTATATCAAAGAGGGGCAAAATATAGACACCCAAAATTAACATAGTCTTATTTGTATTTTTCATCACACTTGCATATTTCTTCTAGTTTCCCTTATTTAATTAAATAATGACAATTATTTAATTATGCTAATTATTCCTATAAAAAAAATTATTTCTCCTTCTTCCAAAAATAATTGAATAATATTAATTATTTAATTAATCTAACTATTCTTCCAACTAATAATTAAATTAAATTAAATTATTTATCCTTCTTTCCTAATAATTAAATAAATTATATTTAATTATTCTCCTCACCATCTTTCATGATTAAATAATCTAAAAATTATTTAATTAGCTAACATCTTCTTAAAATAAATAAATAAATCAAATTTATTTATTTTCCTTCACGTTTCTTCTTAAAATAAATAATAAAATATTATTTATTCCTTCAACCATTTTTGGATGATAAATAATAATTATTATTATTATTTAAATTCCTTATTCCATGGCTTTTTGTCTCTCCACCTTCAAAATTGACTTTGAGTTAACATGTCAATTCCTTGATTTTCGAAAGTTAACTCCTTACAATTCCATGATTTTTGGATTTAACTCCTTAGTTAACTCATGCAATCCCTTGATTTTTGGATCTAACTCCTTGATTAACTCGTGGCTTGTTGTCTCATCAATTCTCAACCATTGATCATAATTTGAATTCCTTTGATCTCAACCTTCCATTCTTTTCAAGGAAAAGTATATAATCATGCCTCCTCTAGGCTATTTTGAATAAATTTCATGATCCTAGCCTTATGATGTCATTTTGATTCTTGAATAACTCTCATTATCTTAGCCATACACTATCAAATTCTCAAGCACTCAAGCACTCTATCATTGAAGCACTTTATCATTGTCAAGCATTCAAGCTATCACGGTTATGTAAATTTGAGAGAATTTGGATCACGAGGATCACGATGTTATAAACAATAGAGCTATCTAGTTTGTTTTTATTGTTGAACGTTTGTGTTTGCATTCATAGTTGTTTATCTTTTGCTCTATTGTGTAGCTTTAAATTTGTAGCTATTTCGTTGTATTCATTTGGTTTGATACATTTTCTAATTATCTACATTTCTAATGCTCACAATAGGTTCTAAGAAAGTGCTTCAAATAATTTTTTAATTTATTTGTATAACATTTAAGAATTTACTAGATTTATATAAGTAATTAAGAAGAAAAATAAATTAAAAACTATAAAAAATATTTAATTCCTTTTATAAAACTTGTAAATTCTCAAATATTGAATTCTAAAGCTAAAAAAAATCATTTTCTAGGAAGAAAAATGTGAAATTTGATTTTGTTTCATTTAATCCAATTGTTTTGTGCCTTTGTACTTTTTCCAATTTTAGTATAAGCACATTCACTACAACTCACACAATGTTGATGGTAAAAGTCATTCAATTTTTTTAATGTTGAATATTTACCTTTATTTTTTTATAATATTAGAAACACTTTATCATTGAAATTTGGATTCTCTATAATAAATTTTTGCATATAGAAGATGAGAAGTCCACTTTAAGGGTTAGTTTAAGCATTTTGAAAAGACATGATGTGAAATCCTAATATTGTGATCTAACATTTATGAATGAATCTACACAATTAAAAAAAACTCAAGTAAGAAATAAGAATTAAAACTTAACTTTTCATGATTTGGAGTAAAAAAAACAAGGAAGTGTCACAGTTACACAATTTTCACAATATGTTTATTATACATTTATCATGATATGATAATATGGTTAGTGAAGAGTATTATTTTTCCCTCAAGAAAATGGTGGCATCCTTGAGTTTATCTTGATCAAAAATAAAATCAACCTTGCTTCTCAAATGCCTCACACTTCACCCTGCATGGTAGATCATATTACAAAAGATAATTTCCAAGCTTCCATCATCTAAATAATTATTAAGAATAATTAATAGTATTTTACAATTTGTATAGAAATATTCTTAATATTATTTACAATCCATATAGATAGGTGGTTAGAAATGTTTTCAATGCAATAAATGTATAATAGAAGAGGTTTGTTGGGTACTGTCTAACCTATGAAAATGAGATCCTAAATGGATGCCAATTCAACCTAAAATGCACCCAATCCCAAGTCCAAGGGACCTCAAGATTGGACTAAATCACTACTATGCATTTATACTAAATCATGCACCCTATCTAAGCAAACTAGTGATGATATGTCCTAATGGATGATATACTAAGCTAAACTAGTTAGAATTGCACTAATTCTAGTTATTTTGAGCACTCAACTTGGCAGAGTAACTTTGCATATGATGACTTGTTCCAAATGGGAGGTGGAGGCTTCAATTTATAGATTTTTGGGGATGGGATTGAAGGGATAGGATCAATTTGGAGGATCAATGGTTGAGATTGCTTGATGATCCTCAAGCAAGGAGAATTGGACAAATGACGCGATTGGATTGAATGAGAAAGTTGCCCCAAGATTCAAGGGATGATCAATGGATGAGAATGCAAGTTTGAATGGATGGATGGCTAGGATTGGGTAGGTGTATGATATGTAAGGACTCATTTATGAAAAAGGTAAGAGTTGGATTTTGTGAGGAATTTTAAATTCTATGGAGAGGACAAGTGGAATTTAAAATTAGAAGAATAGTGTTTAAATAGTGCCACATGGAATTTTAAATTGGAATGAATAGTGACACATGGAGTGGGGTGGAAGAAATAGGACAAATGTACTCAATTTGGAAGATTTGCCCATGCTTGTGATGTACATGTGTACATTAGATAACAAGTGGAGTTCTAGAAACATGGGGGTTTGTAATGATGAATTAATTAAAATTAATTCATGTGCACATGAATTAGAAGAAAATAATTATGATTACAAAAAGTAATCAAAAGTGCACAAAATAGGGAATTAAATAAATATGATAATTTATTTAATTTTTGGCATGAACTATAGTAAAAAAATATTTAATTTTCAAACTATAGTAGAGAAATTTGATTATTATAATAGTAGAAAAATGTGGATCAGATGGCATGATGCAAGTGAATAGGGTTGGATGCGTGGGTGGATGAAATTGGTTGTGACCATTTTTTAGGTGTCTACAGGTATGACTATCTTTTGGCTGTGTAGACTTCAGAATACAAATACTTTCATTCCTTCGACAAATATACAAGTATAATATTTAAAGTCTCATAAAAGTTTATTAAGTGGTGATATTAAAGACAACTAAAGAGATAACAATGATATATTGTGTAACAAGAGTGAAGAATAGAAATAACTTTGTAATTGTTCTTTAGGTGTGTATCATCCAAATTAGAAACACTTCCCGTACTTTAACAAATATAAAAGTATATAATTAAATTCTTAGAAATGTTTATTAAGTAGTCTAAAGAGATGACAATGATACGAGGTATAACAAGGGTGAAGAACATTTGTTTTGTAATTGTTATTTGTATGTGTTCAATGAGAGCCTAAAAGCTTATATAGAAATATTATATTACTAAAGAAAAACCAAAAATGCAAAGGACTCTATGGACAACTCATAGACTTGTTGAAGTTTTAGATTTGACAAATCATCTCTACAAACTTTGACATATTTTCTTTGTGACTATATATCTATATCTATATCTATATGGATATATATGATATAATATTAAACCTTCTCTATTTATAATTCTAATATATTTGAAAATTTATAAAACTCATATGGAAAAACTTATCTTTTATTTTATACTCAAACTTCTAAAAAACTATCTTGTAATAGCTTAGAATAACTTTCTAGCTAAGTATAAAAATCATAGCACCAATCTTAAATGAATACTAAAAATATCATATAATAAAGAAAAATAATAAATACTTTAATTTTTAGGCTAAACCTTTATTGAAATGTTATAAGGAATGTTATTAATTTATTTATGATTAAAAAATTTAACAAATTATTTAGAAAAAATAGATTCAGTGTACTTGTGATTAAGCAACCTTATTAATTATTATAAACAATATTGACTAAACAAATACTTTCCAAAAACTCTAATGTGTCCATCTTAAATTTAATCTTATGTAATAACTATATAAATAAACATGGTTAATTTATCTTAGCATTGAGATAGATCTCTCACTTTATTGTGATCAATGAACATTTCAAATTTCTTGTACTCTCTTTTTCTCATTAATACTTGATTTGATTTGCTTTTAGTGTGATTTTTCTTTCTTATATTATTTAGAGGTGTGGAAGAATAATCTTATAGTATTATCTCTTTAGTCCAATTTTGTATGTCATTTGTATTTATTGTAAATCATTGATATATTTTTCCTTGAAGTGTGAAAACCTTGAACTCAAAAATTTATGACATGTATATTAATTAGATGATTTTATTATTGATTTTCTCTTTCATAATTTTAGAGAAATAGTGCATCTAGCAATACAATGTAAAATAGAAAATATAATTTATAATTTATAAATGAAATTTCTTTTCTAGTTTTGAGAAAATTAAGATTATTTTGTGATGTCCATAAATTACAATTTGTATATAAAATAGTATAGTTTATTCAATCACAATTTATTAAGTAAACTTTTACTTTTTTTCTCTTAATCTTTTATATTATAGAATACATACAATGTGAAGAAATGAACACTAGAGAAGTATTATTGAATGGTCCAAAAGTACAAATATTTATAATTTGATTGGTTAAGTACTACATAGAATTATTCTTTCAAAAACCAACAAATACAGTGTAAATAATAAGGACAAATATTTATAGTACATGAAATAGCTCTATCCAGACCCAATAAATATACAATACATGAACAATAAATCTATAAATATTTATATCTATCAATCCTTGAAACATCACAGATGCTGTTTCTAATTATACAAATATCCATGAGATTGCTTGTAAGGACTATAAATCATTAGTACTGTAAATATGTCAACCGTCAACCCTCGTTGAATAGAGATCTTGTGAATGGAAATGCTAATTAAATGGCAAAAGATGTGCAGTACTAAACCTAAAAGATTGCTGGTCTCCAGTTCTGTTAATGAACGAACTTTTTGTACCGCAAGAAAACAAATTATTCGAAAGAAAAAAAAAATATTAACACACGCAAAATAATCAAAATGAAAACTGAGAAAACGCTTATGGAAGTATCAATATGAAATCTCCACCTATCCAATGTTGTTTAAATAGCAGAAAGCAAGAATGGAGTTCATTCCAGTTATACAAAACATTACAGCTTAAGTTATACTTATTGTTGAGTTCGACTGTTCATTTCATCTTCCCTACTTTGTCTCTAATCTTTCTTGAAGACTATTGTATATATATGAGGAAAAAACTTATGTATGAGATGCGATAGCTAATAAAACTAATGTCCTGCTTTCCCGTGGATGTAGCCACATTGGCCAACCATGTTAAATCTCTTATTTATATGTGTAACTTAATGTGTTGTTTATTTGTCTAATTCCTCAACAATTGATATCAGAGCTGGAGAGATCTAGGAAGAGCAGTTGAATAGAAGATTTGCAAGAAAAGATGAAATGAACATTCGGACTTAACATCCAAACAATCTCCCACTTGAAATCCGCTCCATACTGCCACTCCACATGCTGAAAAAGTATTACCTATTTAACTTCTAACTTCACAACATTGTTATTAGATAATTAAGTCCTCACACGTCGCCTTAAATTCCATTTAATTCTAATCTGATCTGAAGTGTACGTGCACGCATGTAGTTTATTTATGGATGGATTAGATTTTAAAAAAAAATAGAAAACATATATTTATAATAATAAGAGTATACACAGTGATTTTAGGCTCCACTTTAACATAGAATATGAATTATTTCATTTGTGATAGAACAGCCTTTTCATAATTTTCAATTAACAAACAACATGATTTTAGGCTTCTGTTTAGCATAGAATATGAATTAATGTTGACCGCCTATTTTCCAAATCTTTGAGCTCTTTCTTCCATGCAGCGACCTTTTAGCTGTGATGCTTTTGCTTTTACTACACAAGATTCTTAGTAAAGGGCTAATCTTGTTGAATGAGATAATAATGACAAATGTTATAATGCAATGGTATCTTTCAAAGGGTCATACAAATAAATTTATAGCAATTGTACCCAACTTATACTATTTAAAAAAAAAACAAGAAGCGCGTGACTGTAAAGAGCTTTTTTTTCTTAAGAAAAAGATAAATATAACATAAAGAAAGAGATTGAAAGTAAAGAAAGTGATTGACAATTTTTTGTCAAACATTTTTGACATAAAGTTTAAGCATGCCTAAACGTAAATTTCAACAAGCAACAAGGACAATTGTAAAGTAGAAATAAAAGTTATCAACTAGGTACTCAAAGAGATTCAGACGGCAATCCAAAGTAGGGGTTTTGTCATGGCTTGTAATCTTCCATATAACATATTTAGTAAATTAAAAACGCCTTTGGGTCAACAATACATAATTGTTATATGTAGAAGTCTATGTAAATAAGGCACCAAATAGAGCTAGTGCCTTATTTTAATAGACTTACTTTTTGTCATAGGAAAACAAAATATAGCCTAAGTTTATAACAGATTTTAAGAATGGCCATTTGATAGAAATTGTTGAAGCATGTGAATATTCTCCTATGCTTAAACAATTTCATGCAAACTAAACATTTGATTGAATAATTGTACACATTCCTTTGGGAGGTGCGGTGTTGCTATTCTTCTTTCTTTGCAAGGTTGGGTCCTAATCCATTAGATTTTGCAATGGAATTAGCTTCTCTTGAATCCTTTGGATTCCTTGTTCCATTCTTCCCATTATTGTTATCAGCTTCTGTTATTCCACTGCCTGGTGAACTGATGGCTGGTTGAATGCTCATAGAAGAAGCAGATAATGCTGAGTTTGTAGGTTCTAGAAGCTGCCTCTCGGAGGCATTGGATGCTAATAATCCTTGAAGTGAACTGGGATTGGTTACAGCTGACTGAGACCTTGAACCAGAGCTGGATATGGCACTGGCCAGTGATATGGGCATCAGACAGAGACCTTTGCCCTGAAGGTATTGCATAGCAGTTCCCATGTCTTCTTCCATTAGCTTTGCTACTTGGCGTTCCGTCAAAGCCAACCCATCTTGTGTAGAGCTTTGGTTTCCGTTTGTCCTCCCCACTTGTGGGTTGTTAGATCCCTGCATAAGAGATGTAATTAGTCAATTCACTATAAGGAAGACCTTAAACAACCAGTATATTTACTACCAGCGAGTTGAAACGGTTAGAAACCTAGACCACCATTTTACATGCAAGGATAAAACAAGAATGAAAAGCATGCGGTGCTGCAGTGTCCCACGTAGGAGCAATTAAGGAAGAACCACTTGACACTGCATACAGATTTTTGAAAGTCTACATAGCTTGTTGTCGAGTTTGGAACAGTTTCAAATTAAGAATGTTTTTTTTTGGGGAAGAAACCCCGTAAGCTTTTATGCAGATTACAACTAAGCCACTAAAAATCTATTTAATTTCTTTTATCATCTTAATGTATTGTAATTTTCGTCGGTTGCAATTTAAAATATTCTCTTTTGTGCAGTGGTGGTATTGGCTGTTTTACCGGTCTCCTTGCCTTGAAGGTTGTTCCTCAATAAATTACGTAGCTAGAGACATATTCATGTCAGGATTTATTTCCACTACTACCCAGAGTTATGTATCTAATTAGTTTTTATTTAGAACCTTATAATATAATGGGATGGGACAAAAGCCGTTTTATTTTGATACCTCAGCGGGAATATCAGCTACAAGTGGAGCAACTGCTCCTGCACCTCCTAGCCTGCTCATGCTTAATACCTGCACCCAGGAAGTAAAACTTTTTAAAATTAAGTAACTGCTAAAATTCAAAATATGGTATAAAAGTCTAATAGGTATGAATACAAAATTTGTCCTGAAACTCTGAAGTAGTATAGACAAAATACACCGTCGAGGGTACAGGCCTTTTCAGTATGATTTGCACGGATAGACGTTGTGCCATCAATGGTGGGCATGTATTGGTGCTGTACAACAATTTGTATGTATCATGTTTCTGAGAGCAATAAAACATAATGGAATGATTGTAGGACAGCAGGTTAAATGATTCGTCCATGTGAATTGAACTGTTAACTACCATGAGATTCTTGCTGTCATGTCAAAGTTTGTTTCATCAGATTTCTTACAAGTTTGTACTGAGATGGAATATTTAGTCTATCTGAAAGCTCAAGGGAGACCCACAAAAGTAAATGCACAGTAGAGAAGGTTAAACAACTACATGATATTTATCAATAAACATAACCGGTTACATTTTTCTTTGGTTTTAGTCAAAAAAAATTTGGCATGGTTGATGACGGGATGATAGGGAAGTGGTTAGCTACTCAGAAAAGGTTATGATAATTTATTAAGCTGAAAGGCGTAGAGTTGAAACTATTGTAGCAGGAATGTCATTGATGACACTGAAAACAACTGGTAGGAGCAGGTTGGTTCTGTTAGTAAAAGAGATTTTGTAGGATTACAAATGAAAGAAAATATTAAAGGTCAACTGAGATTCCACAACAGAAAGAAAAGCCAAAAGGATATTTATAATTAAAATAACAATAATACTTTCATCAAAATTTCAACCAAATAATTGCTTAATAAGGCAGGAACATTTGAATAGTTTTCAAAGTTTGTTCGTGAAGATGGGAATAGTTCCCTTTTTGTTAAGTTGCCAACAAACCAGTAGAAATTTAGAACATAATAATATATATGTTGAATTTTTTTATAAAAATATATGAAAAGCTTGTAACTCCAAAATTTTGAGTGCATGAAAATATTGCTTTTGATAAGTCTAAATTAGATGCGAGCTCACTCATTATTGTTGTGATGATCAATGTACTTATTTCTGTAGGTTCTACACAGTTTAGTAGCAGTAGCATAAACAATGCTAATATAATTTAAGGCTTGATGTTTCTTTGATTTCCAAATCAAATTCAGCTGAATACACCTAAATTGTGGTTAAAAGCATACGATTCCAGGGGTAGTGTAGTATTAACGAAAATAACATGATCTAGTTTTACAAGATCAAATTACAAATGTAATTTATTGAAATAACCAAGTCAGAGTTTCAGGTACCCACTTTCACTTGAAGTTGAAGGAATTTTACATAATCGATTATATCATCTAACATAGAGGCCTTGTCCGTCTGCACAGCAGGAAAAAAGGGTTTAATTAATATAGAAAATTCCAAATGCCAGAAGAATATGCAGAAGGTCCAGAAAGAAACCCCAAAAATAAAACCTTATTGGAGTTTGGAACCAGCTCTTGCAGGGCCTTCATTCTCTCTGCTATTCTTTCTCTTCGTAACTGCAGCCAGAACCAAACAAACATATCACAGAAATGAAAAGAAATAAAACTACAACATGCACGAATGCACTCTTGCAATATCGGAAAAAGGATATTTGAAAAATTTGTGCAAAAATTCTATTCAAAAGATATGTAAAGGAACTAAAATCATACTCGTTCTGCAATACTATGAGGATCTGTAGCTTGACCCCGTCGTGCCCTTACACGAGGGCGTGCTGGTGTAGCTCCAACTGCATTTGGAGGTGGGTGCTGGTGTTGGTGCTGAGGTTGAGCCATACCACCATAGCTTTGCATTGGCACTTGTCCAGGCTAAAGGAAAACACACCCAAAAACATTAAAAGATTCACAGAAATCCAATTTTATTAGATATGTTAAGCTTCCACAAAGAGAGATTTAAAATCAAAGGAGGACCAAAATAAAAAGGCAAGCTGTATCAGGAATTCATTTTTACTTGCAGTTGCAAGTTCTCTTTTAAAATTCTGAAATAAAATTTGTACCTGGGGATGGAAATTTGGGGCTGTAGGTCGAACAGGCCGAGTTGATCCTACAAATGGTGTGAACAATCCTCCCGGGTTTGAATCTCGTGCCTATTTTATCATTACAAAGAACATTTAATTTTGCATAATATCAAGCCCAAACCTTTCAAGGTGTTACAGTATTAGCAAGACTTTGAACCTGAATGTCTTATGCTATCATGGGAAAGTGTTACAGTGCTAAAAAAAAGCTTCCAGTTTCAATATTTAAAGGATCCGACCTAGGATTTATGTGACTTTTGCAAAAAAAAGATGAGGTCTGCTTACATTATTTGCAGTCTTGAAAGTTGCTTCAATTTCCTCCTGTTTTCCTTGGCCAAGGCTGAGAGGAAGAGGGAGCATTCCTCCTTCGCTTCCTCCGGAGCTAGGCGACCTCGTCATGACTGCAGTGCCTCTGGAGGAATTGGCCATGGAGGCCAGAAGATGGGTTGGATCTCCTGTACTGAGCTGCAAAACCATGGATCGACCCGGAGATGTACTGGTTTCATTAATCCTGACAGAATTATTGCCGCCCAGTTGATGATGTCTTAGCCTGGAAGCCAAGATGGATTCATCATATGATGAAAATTGAAGATTTTCCCTGGCATGGTCCTCGTTAGGTAGCAGCGACATGGTGAATAATTTCTGGTTGTTCTGAGTATTATTGTTGGCCGAGGCACCATTGTATTCCCATGGAGCTTTTCCACTTCCAACATCGGACCAGGTGGGTATTGAGAACATCTGTTCGATAAAATCGTCCATCTGGGGCTGATTCGTTTGTTCAAATTGTGAAGGAAAATGCTGTTGCTGTTGATGCTGCTGCTGTTGCTGTTGCTGTTGCTGTTGTTGGCTGGTTATTTGCATTGGTTGTTGATCTTGAAAACCTACTGGACTGCTGCTGCTTAAACAAGCTGTAACACTGCTCATGCCCTGCCCGGCTGCGGTGCCTAGCAATGACGATGGCTGCATTTTAACAAACAAGTCTAGTAGACTAGCCAGGATGCCTTCTTGGAGCAGATTCTCCAACCAGGGATTTAAGCTTTGCCTGAATGAATCTATTTCTGTACTAGCTCAAGAACAAGTTCCAAAATTTGTAGCCTATAAATCCTTAAGCTGATAGCCTGTATGAATCTATTGCGGTGAGGTGGAGACTATGAATTACTCTCTCTCTCTTACCGCTTTTCTGTCAACAACAAACTCTTGCAGCATTTTTAGAAATACAACAACATTTAATAAGCCCTAAAATGCTACAAAATCTTCATTACAAAGCTATCCTTTAAAGAGAGAAATATGCAAACCTGTTACTTGTTTTTGCAAACTTCAACTACCAATGAAGCAGTAATTAAATGTCTCCCTTTAAGCTCCCACGCCTTCACGTATGTTTCCGCTCTAAAAATTTGCTGAAAGTTCACAGAAAAAAGACTTGTAGCCTAGCCTGAAAATAGCAAACCATTAATGTGAACATCAGATCGCCAGAATTAAGAATTGAAGCCAAGCTTGTTTGTAAATCTTACTGACAGCGATGTTTTTTTCTAGTCCCAGAGTAAAAGCATCGAATCAGATTATCTCAGAAAAGAAAAGCATCAGAACAGAATAATTTAACAAAAAACTTCCAGTTTCTGATTCCAAACCTCTTTAACTATCCTTCAAATCTGACAGGAGTAAATGCATTTTAAACCAAAAAAATTCAAATACTATTAACTAACTTTGTAGTGGAACGCTAAAAAAATCATATACAACATTCACTGCATCATGTGTTAGCCCATAAGCAAATTCGTTCGATCCAAACTTGACGGCTCATTATGAGCATGATTAATACAGCTCCAAATAATTAATCAAACTCAAATCAAAATCAAAGAGCAAAACCAATCACGCTGAAAAAGCATGGACGCTCTTGAATTTATTTTACTTCTTGAGATGTGAAAAACGCGATCTTTGGCGCAAAGATTGCTAATTCACGTGAGACAAGTTGTTCAATTACACAAAATTGTCTGTAACTCTTATAATACCGTTTGCTTTCAAGCATGCGGCGACTCAGGAAATAGGGCGTGAGAAATGCTCTCCATAAAGGCAAAACCAAAAAACTATTATATCAAAAGTCTGCACTAGCCAAGATTTAAAAAAAGCACTGAGTTACCTATAATTTATCATGGGAAAATCTGGAGTATCAGCCCTACCGTTTAGTCTTAAAAGCTTGTAACATTTTCTGTAAATTTTAATGGTAGAAATTTAAAACAAAAACAAAACGCCAAAAAAAGAAAAACTTGAACTCCACAGAGAACATTGAAACCAAAGATCACCCAAGATCCAGAAAACTCATAAAAACCAGAAAATACTATTTACAGTCCAATTCAAGCCAAACCCAACCAAAAAACCATCCCCAAACGTCAAAAAATCACCTCAAGAATGCCAGAAAAAAAATCTCTAATGACCAGAACAAGCTGCCCTTGCAAGTTCCGAATATTTGTTTTGATTCCCGCTATGTCTGTAATGAGTTGATTTTGCGAAATGAGAAAGTATGGCACTATATATATGCATAGGTTTTGGGAATGTAGAAAAGGAACTATTTTTCCGATATATAAAATGTTGTGGGTTTTGGATAACTCCAGAGACTTGATATCAGCTTCAACATTCTGCCAGAAAATATGTAACTACAATTCTACTATGGTTTGAAATTTAACCCGTGCGGTCAGTTCGACGTCCCTAGTTCGAACCACCGCGCACCTCGGACAGGAAGAAAAAAGATTTCCGGGTCAAACCGGCGACCGGCTGCACCGTCAAATTAGGTGCGTTGAGACGGAAACTTTTTTCTTCAAATTTAAATTTACCCCGGCAAGTTAAAATATAGTACCTTTTGCATCGTTTCAAAAGGTGTGGAGCCAAGACAGAATTATTTAACGGAGAAGTCACCGACGGGTTCAGTCAGTTGTTGGCCGTCATAGTCTCGGCAATCCCATGAAAACTTTTTTGTTGGGTTTGGGCCAATGTCTAATCTGGTAGAGATTTGACCCTCTTGTTTGAGCTGCACTCGGGAAATAATTAGGCTTCTTGTATTATTTGTAGGGTTGGTTCATTCTTCTTGTAATGAAGTGTGCCCTGTAATTATCACCTCTTGGAGAATGTGTTATTCACATTAACTCTTTTGAAGATGGCCAAAAGGTGTGTTTCTTTGTGAAAGGGGGAAAATATGGTTTTGCTAGAGAGGTAGTTTAGATAGACCCCTTTTCTTGTTATTATTATTCTTCCTAGTTTCAACTTTAAATAATGAATGAAAAGCCATGAATGATTATTCAAAACATCTTTTCATTCCTTTATTAAATTAAAAAATAGAGAGTTAGGTTGTTTTTTTTTAAATTGTTGATATAAAATGTAATTTAAGTTATTTGTACTTGACTCATTAATGTATAAGAAAATTAGGAGAAGTTGATCGAATGGTTTAGAATTTGAAATAGGTTATCTATCGTTTTGGGTCACTTCAACAACTACAAAGTAAGTTGATTGAATGGTTTAGAATTTGAAATTGGTTGTCTATTGTTTTGGGTTACTTCAATGATTACAAAGTGATCTATGCAATTGTAGATCTAACCTAGGCACATGCAATCTGAACTTCGGTGTGTAGATTAGATCTCTATTGAATTCTAATATATATATTTAGTTTGTCTGGATGCATGTGATTTGTTTCAGTTAACTGATGGTGTTTAGAAACAACTTTGGGGAGTTTGCTAGGTAAGGATCACTTCTCCTTTGGCCCAACCTTTAGGATATCAATTTAATGGCTTTTGGAAAAGATCAAAGACAACAAGTAGTCATGTAAAGAATGCCCTAGATGTTGATGCAAGTAAATAATATAGTAATAAATTTTCTAATAATGGTGAATATATCTTGATGGTTTCTAGGTGCTTCTAAATGAATTAGAGTTAATCTTTAAATACAACACCAAATGTAGCAAGTTAAATGTTTCATGTTTCGAGTCAACACATAATGACTAGTAGGAAGGGTTGGGCTGACCCCAAATTTGAATTTGAAATTTGAAATTTTTGTGTTTATTTATGCAAATTGTGGAATTGGCATAGGTCAGTCCTACAAATTGTGGATTTGAACATGGGTAAGAAATAGATAGACTAAAGATCAAGACTTGTTCCTAAGAATGAGTATAGACAAGATTGGCTAAGGCTTGTATTATATGCCAACTTTTAGCAAAAAGCATACCACTTGTACACTTATTGTTGCATAAAGGACAACCAAGTCAAAGTGAGCCCAAAACAATGGGTAAAGTGCAAGGTATGCAACTTTCACCATCACATTTTGCCCCCACATTAACTTGCATGCAAACTACTATGAGGATGCATGTCAAAGTAGAACCAATCAATTAGTTTATGAAAGTAAATATATTTTCACACTCATAAAAAGGATACAAATAAGGATATGAATATCACTTTTGGTACATATCCCCTTGTGATGAGTGCTCCATCTTCGAGATCTATAAAAATGATTCAACTAGTAGCATCTAGTAGGCATTTAAAATAAGAATATGTTATTTAAGACCAGAAGGAAAAGGAAAATGAGAGCAATGCTCTACTTGTGGTGGAACAAGGATACCACCTAAGGGAAACAACATTAATGGGTAGCATATGTGGTACCATATGAAAATGTCATACCTAACCATAAGGTAGTCATTGCAAGCATACTCAAGAACATAATATTCATGACCTTGTATGCCCCCTAAAATTAGGTGCATGCATAGAATGTAATTAAATTGGAGGAAAGTAGAAAAGATATGTAAAAATGATGTAAACCTTGGAAATTGAGTAATAATCATGTAAGAAGATAAGAATAGCATCATATGACACCATAAGAAGATACTAAGGTATGCTCATTGTAAGGTTAAAAATTGTCTACTTTATAATCTCCACCTTACATTTCTACACTTATTTTGGTGTCCATTCTTTTAGTGTGTTTTTAGGCCCATTTTACTTAGTTCTAGCCTCTACCATTAGCATAGAAGAACAATTTAAGTGCCCATAGCCTTAGAAACCTATTACTAGACAACCCTTTAAACCTAGAACCTTCACCATGCAAATACACTTGTGCCCCCTAGTGTTAGTTTATAGACACATGTGTGCCCCTTAGCATTAGTGTCCATAGTTAGATTTTAAAAGATGAAGTTTCTCACAGGCTTTCATGCCTTAATCCTCACTTTTTAATGGGCATTTGCTAAAAAATGGTATAGGTTCATTTCTAAGTCCTTTTCTCTCCAACCATTCATTAGGTGCAAATTAGAAACCTAGTATCATCATTCATCATCCAATGTATACAAGTAAATTGTAGGATCTCCATTAGAGCCATAGTGAAGAAAGTTGAAGGTTGAAGATCTAAAATTATGGAAGCTCCTTTGATCCATCGAGCCATGGATCCTTTGTAGTTTTCTTCCACTCTTCCATTCATTATATAGATATTATTATATTCCCTTATTATAGAATCATTAGGCACCCAATTCCCTCATTATAGCCAAACCCCCATTTTAAAAATTATGTCCATTACTCTCATAATGAAATGTAAATCATTTCTATCTCTTTTCCCTCACTTGCAAATCCCTTTGTGATTATTTCCATAACATTTTGTCTCCACCATTACACACAAAACTTGTTGGTAACTCTTCCCTTAGGGTTTCATTTTATGATCAATACATTTTGCACACACCACAATCACTTTATCACTAGGTTTATAGATTTTTTGAATAATACTTCTAGAGATTTTTGGAGGTTAGAATGTACCCAATAGGGGACTAACTAAGGCAATCTTTTATACAACACACCCAAGTTTCCCTATTATCCCTCATACTCAACTTGGATGATCTCATTACCAAGAATCAACATCAATATTTTACAAGTGACAAAAGAACTAGAAGCTAAAGGAAAACAACTCTAGAAATTTGCATAGCTCTCCAAGATAAGGACACTTGTGCCCATGGGACAACAACACCGAATTTTAGAAATTTTGTTGAATAGTGCCCAAAATTTTATCAGACTTGTACTCTAACTTCCTCAACACATTTTTGATATCAAATCTACCAATATATCTAGGCACATGAACTATGTTTTTTAGTTTCTTTTTATAAGCATTTCAATTAGCACTTTTACATTTATGTATTTCCATTTTCCTATTTGATTAAGTTAGTAAATATTGGGAAGGTGTTGTACACCTTGCATATAGAAATATTTGATATTTTGTAAAGTTGTGGTCCATGTCTATGTGGGGTACCACACTTTAGGAGAGGCAAATATTTGCTTATGGGATGTTGTATATGTGACATTACAAATGCATTTAATGTTGGTGGCACATTGGCAGAAATACATTTAATATTTAGGGGTTTATTTATTAATGAGTTCATCATTTATTGGGCTCATTAGGGAATACATTTAATTTAATATGATGTTCATTGTAAAATGCATTCAATATTGTAAACATATTTAATTCTTAGGGCACGAGTAAGAGAAAACTAGTTTGAGGGAGCAACTAGTGTGCCTTCAATTTTGTGTTAACCCAGGCACCCAACTTGGAGATTCTTGATGTATTGATTATTGGTGCTTCAATGCATTATATAATGATGAAAAGAAAATAGTAATTAATCCCTTGATTGCTGCTCACTTGCCTATAAATAGGAGGCTTCAGATGGTGTTATTCATCACTTGATCTGCAATCAAAGTAGGAGGGTCCAATGAAGGATTGTCTAGTCTTACAGCCTTAAACAACTAACACCATGATCATAATAGAAATGCAACAACAACATGCAGATAACAACAGAATGAATGCAAATGCTAATGAACATATGACACAAGATTTATCTTGGGAAAACCCTAAAAGGGAAAAAACTAGCCTTCAAGATCACTTCTCATTATATTAGAATTCCAAATCACATTACATATGCCTCTAGGGATTTGCAAATGCTAGGCCACAACCCAGGGTTACAAAAGATTCATACAACACAACATCTTTCTTCTAAGTCTTCCTTCTTCTCTATCCTTTGCTTTGTATCTTCTTCTATTCTCTGCTCTGTCTTCTGCTTCTACATTGCTATATTCCCAAATCAAAACAACCCATCCTTTTGCGTCATATCTTCACACATCACACTGTTGTCTTGTAACAATCTTCTATTCCTCATTTATCACCTCCACAAGCCTCCCAAACATTATCTTGTTGGCCAAATGTTAACTATCACATGAAACGTGTAGGAAACAAATAGGTCAAACCTAAACACTCAGCACTGCTCTGCAAATGGATGAATCTCAGTGTCATTCTCAACAAAGGTCTATTTGGTCCCAAACTACACTGAATGATATTTCATTAGGCTCCACAAGTCATGGGATTGCTTTGCAAACCAATTAGGCCTCACTAAACACTGACTATACTCTGTTCTGTAAAAATAGGTAATCTTCTAATAGTGATAACTTTCAGGAAACAAATCCAAATGACCTAAATTTTGAATATGATGTAGATGTCATGTCATAGAAACTAAATCTAGCTCCACAAGCTCTGATGTGCAAATGTGGTGAAATATGGCAATCTCCAATGTCTCTTCCTGACACTCTGCAACTCAACATTAACTGTTTCAATATGCTTGAATGACTTTTTTGGATGCTCCTGCGTTAGTAAAGCTTAGTGTAGGCACTTAGAGGCTTGAGTTTCTTGGTGAGGAGATCTTGAGAAGCATGGAGTGGGATGCATGGATCTCATATGTTATTTGATTATGGGTGAAAGTTCAAAGACTTTGTGTCACACTTTTATAAAGGAAATGGCCAACACTAATTTAACTTTTTAATTTGAATCACTACAAAGTGACATATATGTTTTGAATTTTGAAATGATGTAAACTAAGAAAATGTAAATTTTTTAGTGTATTTTATGTTTGTATTTAATAAATAAATAATAAAAATTATTTGAATATATGTTTTTGTAAAATTGACACTATAATTTAGTTGCTATAAAATACTAAAAAATAAAGTTAAGTGGGGTCCGTTGTTCTTTATATAATAATTTTTTTCCTTCAATTTTTTGGTTATTTATAACTTGAAACTTTAATGCATGGATTAATTTCTTCCCTGTTTTGATAAATATATTTTTTAAAATAAATATTGGAAGTTTTATGTAATGAAAACATGACTATTTCGATGGGACATCACTTTTTGTCCTAACTATTTATCCAAAATAGGAAAAACTTTATATCATCTTGAAATCAAATCTCTCTTTTAGTGCATCATATTTTTAATTTTTTTTAATAAACTTTAGTATTTTTTCTTGAGAGGACAATCACCATTATATTTTGGTGTTGATGACCTACTTTAAGTAAAAATATAAAAGAAAATATAAACACTAATTGAAATATTAAAAAACTATATTTTTATAAAATACACTTATAGATCTATAAAATGATATTTTTAGATTTTTATTAAAAAAATAATTTACATGAGTAAGAGTTGTTAGAAAATCACGTATTTCAAATAACTTTATTATTCTGGTAAATTAGCCCCAAAGTGATGCTACATATATATATTTAGTGAATCCTTTTAATTGGAAAAGTTGTGGCCTAGATCTAATTTAGCTAGAATGAATCTAGCTAGGACATATGTTTCACCAAAATTGACTTTTAGTTGGAAATGCTTAAATTCATTTATGCTAATAAATTGGCCTGAAGTGTGACACAATTCTAGACTTTTACCGTTATTCTCATGGGAATAACAACAATAGTTACTACCTTCTATAGAAAAAGATCACATCTTGTATGGTTTCCTCCTTGGCTAGGAGTATTAATCTCCATGTTAAGGCTTAGAGCTTCATATTTTATTGTAACTATGTTTTTGTTGGAAATACAAATTGATTTCATTGATTTCGACAATAGATTTTTCTGAAAGAGTTTTCCCAAAGTATATCGATGTTTCTCTCTTTTTTTATCATTCTTTATTTCATTCTTGTTATGTGTGGTTTAATGCTACTAGAATTTTTATAGATTAGATAACGTGACATCTCTTCTCACAAGGTTAAAGTAGGAAATTATCTATATTTCCTTACATTTAGTATCAAAGCTTTGTCTATATTTTTGGTTTTGGTAGTGTGGGTCAATTTTCTTTCAATAAATACAATATAGATAATAGGATGAAAGTTCAAAATTATATCACACTTTTATAAAGGAAATGACCAACACATATAGTATTTCAACTTGGATAGCCTAAAAGTGATGCATATGTTTTGAATTTTAAATGATATAAACTAATGAAATGTAGAAATCTTAATGTAGTTTATGTTTATAATTTTTAATTTTTAAAAAATTGGCTGGATATAGCTTTTTATAGATTTAAGAGAATAATTTTAATTGTTGAATTTTTTTTAAAAAGTGAGGTCGATGGGATGCCGTAAAAATATAGCAAATTTATTCCCCCCTACTTAGATAACTTGAAAATATAGTGCATGGAGAAAAAAAATTAATTTTTGATGAATAAATTTATTTTTTAGTAATTTTTTAAAGTTAGATTTACTCAAAATGTCATAGTCTTGTTGGGACGCCAACTTTTGTCTAAATTTTTCATCATTAAAATAAAATTATACCCTCTTGGAGAGGATTTTCTCCTCTAGTGTGCCATATATTTTAGTATTTTTTAAATTTCTAATCAACCTCATTTTTTATTATAATAACCTACAAGTGCAATAAATTAAAAAAATCATAATAAAACTAATCAAAATATTAAAAAAAATTTAGAATATAGACTCTAAGCTCTACAAAAGGGTAGTCTTAGATTTTCATGAAAATACCCTTGGTTGGATAAATCTAGAGTTGAAGTTGAGTTTTTGTTGAATTTTCCCAAAATAGGGGTTAGGCTGCCACATGGACTGCTAGTTCAACAATTTTGGGCAAAAGAGTTTCGGCCGAAACTCACACCTAAAAATGTTTTGACTAGAACCTTTTATATAAATTGATATTCATTTTGATTTGATTTCAAATTTATATTAGCTTAGTGTTTTTGGGTGAAAGTGTTTCAGCCAAAACTATTTTTCCTAAAACTATTTTGTTGGCACAAAGTGTTAGACAACTCTAGACTTTCACCCAATATTGAATCTCTTAGGTAATCTATAATTATGGGGTTCCAAAACCTATCTTTCATTTGGTGAATCCAACGTTCCTTTCTACCTATTTCTAAACTTTGAGTAAAAAAACTAGCAACCTAAACCCTCTCTTTTCTTTCTTTTTTCTTTTCAAATTAGGTAAAAAATTGTTAAATGTAAAAAGAGAGATATAGTTGAAATGTGGTTAAGGTAAATTTAATCAAACCCTCCTTTCGCAATAACATTCAAAGGACAACAACTGAGCCGAGTCACTACAGATAGAGAGGAATTAGCTATAGGTTGATGTCACTCAGGAATGATATGGAAAGATAGATTAAATTGATAGATTTGTCAAACCCCAGTTCAATTAAGCCTTAAAACCTAATTATAAGGAATCATATATAGATGAACAAAATATGACAAATGATCACATAGGAAGGCACTAAATACAGATTAGAAACATACCAAGATTCAGATTTTTAGAGGTGGAAACTTTGGGGACACTGGGGCAGGCGCCCTAGTCCAACAGGGTAGTTTTTTTGTAGATCTGGAATAGTGAGGTGTGTAAGACTACAATTTGCTTTAGAGTTTCTAGAGATGCCAGTTGGGAGGACTACGGGGTAGGCACCCTAGTCCAGTAGGTTAGGTTTTCTACAATTTTTTCTTAGATCCCAAATCTCTATCCTTTGCTCTGATCTTCTATAACTCTACTTTGCCAAATCCTGCACCTGTAACCTATAATCACAAAGAGAGGGGTTTGGCAGTTGTGGTGTTTAGGATCTTGGCTCGATCAAGCCCCATAATGGCATTCAAGCCTTCCAACATAGTTGTGAGATAGAGTGTGTATCCTTGGTGGACAAAGGAAAAATCAAACGATGAAATAGATTGATTGAAACACAAGTAGATATCACCTTGGAGGTGAAGCTCTCACAGAGATGAAGATCTTTCATGCCATGAGGAGATGGATTAATGAAGCCAAATCTACAACAAACAAACACAATAACAACACAATTCTACTCTACAACACAATGAATGCCTTGAAATACCTTAGCTCAATATAACAAGTTCACATTATCCATCTAGGTTTAAAATGAAGTCCTAAACATGTTTATATATGCATTCCTGCTAAAATTTCGTAATTCAAATTGAAAAGGCCAACAAAGGGAAACCTTTTTAAAGGTCCTATGCCGATAATTTAAATTTAGGTCTCGACAAAATAGGCCTGGACTAGGGCGTGGGCACCTAAGTCCAAGGCATGATTTTGAGTCATGATTAACATTAAATGTGGACCCCTAAGCCCCATTTGACATGGGTTTTGGGGGAAATTTCTCTAGGATGAGTTTTAAACATGCATAATGAAATTAAGGGGACCTAGGAGATAAACTAGGAGGTAAAAAGTCATAGGAAAACTTTTTACGACATAACATTTAGCCCCCACTTTAATGTATGTATGATCTTATGAACCATACATGCATTAAAGTGTTATGTCAGAAAATGTCTCCCTGGAATTTTTCCCTCCTAAGTTTAGCTCCCGGGTCCCTTGTTTTGCATCTTGCATGTTCATTTTAACTCCTAAAAGAAAATGGCTTGAAACCCATGTCACATGGGGCATGAGGGACATTGTTGTACTTAGTCCTACCCTGAAATAAGACCTATGGACATAGGCGCTCGTGCCCTTGTCCTGCCCTATTTTAGGCAGGTCCCAAATTGGAATGTCAGTTATGTGACCGTTAATTAGGTCCCATGCCAACATCTTAAGTTTGAATTACAAAATTCTTAGTGAGAATGTGTTTAGTTGCATATATAAGCATGTTTAGGACTTCATTTAAAAACTAGATAGATAATACGAACTTGTGATCTTATGCTAAAGTGATTCAAGGCTTTCATTGTGTTGTAGAGCAGCCTTGTGTTGTTATTGTGTTTGTTTGTTGTAGATTTGGCTTCATCAATCCATCTCCTCATGGCATGAAAGAGCTTCTTCCTTCCATGAGAGATACACCTCTGGGGTGATATCTATTTGTGTTTGAATCATTTATCAATTTATTTTTACCTCTATCCCACAGGCATACACACTCTTATCTGACAATGGTGTTTGGAAGACTTGAATGTCCTTCTGAGGCTTGATTGAAGCAAGCCTCTAAACACCACAACCCCTAACCACACTCCTTGTGAATCTTGCAGGTTATAGGTATCAAATTTCACAAAGTGGAGTTGCAAAGGAAGGTTGCAGAAGATAAGAATTTTAGATCTTTTAAGAAAAGAACTACTTGGACTTGGGCGCTAATGTCAGTGTCCTCAGAGGTTGAAAACATAGAAATCATTGTGATAGTGACAATCAGCTTCTAAAGAGGCTCTGACATCTTGAAGAACACCCTGCCTTGGACTTGAGCACTAGTGCCAGTGTCCTTTGCATCTCCTAGGACAGAAATGGAAAGTACAGTGATCATCAGTGTCGGAAGGAGATCAGGATTCCCTAAAGAAAACACCACCTTGGATAGGGGTGTGAGTGTCATTGTCCCTGAGTATTCTGCATCATGAACTTTGAAAAAAGTTCAATAATTAATCTTTGTTTACTACCTTTGTCTGTAAGCATTTGTCTTGATTCACCATTTTACTTACTGTTTTGCATAATTAGGGTTTCAAAGGGTATTTGAGCATTAAATTAATACATTAATTGACAATCTTTAAATTTCAACATCATTCCAAGTGATAGCCTAACCTATAGGTGAATCCTCTTGTAAAAGTGTGATTCAACTCGGTTGATCTATCCTTGAATGTTTGTAGTGAAAGGAGGATCTAGTCATTAAACCCCCATTCATTTCCCTCCTTTTTCATATAAAATATTTTGGTAAACCCATGTTTATTTGAATTTTGCACCTTGCTGAGTGTTGTACTCTAGATTTGCATTCATTCATTTTTTTGCATTTGAAAATTTACAAAAAAATTGAAAATTTTGAAAAATTTAAAAAAATTTGGCATCTTAGGCTTGCATTTTGAAATAATTTGCATTAATTTAATTTAATTCCATTTAATTTCTATTATTTTCATTAGATCTCATTTAAATTACAAAAATTCATCATTACTTTAATCACTTTCATTGCATTTTCATGCTTAATTTGTTAAAAAATGTTTGAAATTGTGCATTTTTCATATAACCTAGTTTTTGCATTAGCTAGGGTTTGTGGTTAAAATCTTGTTTCAAATTTTACTAATCTTTTAAACACTCATTTTTCATATAACCTAGTTTTTTTATTAGCTAGGGTTTGTGGTTAAAATCTTGTTTCAAATTTTACTAATCTTTTAAACACTCATTTAGGACTGATTTCTAATTGTAGTGTTTCATCATAGTGTCTTTTTTGTAAAAATTCATGTCTAGGGTTTAAAAATCTTACATTTTCACTAGATTTTGTCTTCCCGTCTCTCTAGAATTGCATTATAGGTGTGTTGTGAAGGATATTGCTGCATTGTTGGATTGATATTGACCTTATTATTTTATGCCCCTCTTTAATTTATTCGTGCAACACCTTTTCTTTTAATGATTTGCATTGAAAAAGGTGAAAAATCAAGCATTTTAGATCATAAGCATACATAGTTTGCACTTGTTCCTTGCATAAGCATTGATAATCTTTTAAAAATTTGATTTTGCATCCATTTGAATACATATGCACATGGCTTATAATCGTAACAATAATGCTAGGCTTCTTCCTAGACCTTATTTGAAAAGAAGGAGCACGAAACCTAAAATTACATTTACACCTCATGACAACATTTTATAGACAATGAAGGGCCTCTTTACATTATCATGAAAATAATGGAGATTCTGGTGAATGGTACACTTATAGATCCTAATTGCATGACTAATGTGGTAACAGAAGAGTTTCATCTTGCACATAATTTGACCCAAGATTCCTATGAACCTTCGGATATAAGGATTAAGACACATAATGGAGATTTAATGCCTACCTTTGGGAAGATAACTTTATTGGTTACAGCTTCTGATAAATCTGTGGATCAAGTATTTGAGGTTATCCCTTTATCCAACCTCTTCTATGTAAAACTAGGACACCCATGGTTAAAATCTATGAATGTTGTTTGGGCCTCAACTATTCACAATTGCATAAAATTCCCTTTACATGGACAAGTGCGTACTATTTGACTTAATACATATCAACCTTTGGCAATAGACAACTTTACTCTTGATTACTTTTGGCTACAACTTGATAAAGACCTTGAGCCACAAAGAGATCACTCTTTCCTACACTATAGACGATACAAAGCAAAACTTATATCTAGAGTGGTTGGGCCTCCTATGCAAACAATAAGGGATGAACAACCCACATTAGAAGAACTTCCTAGAGAAAAAGGAAAAGGACCCTATGCTGAGGTTCCTCCTCCATCATCCTTACAAGGGTCGAGAGGTAGTCATCGAGAACAAAACACTTCATCGAGAACAAAACACTTCATCAAGACAAATGAGATTTGAACATGGTGCTTCCTCCTCTAACATACGAAACCCTGTGGAAAAACATGACAACACTTTTGAAGATATAAGCAACAAGACAAAAAGAAATAGACAACCAAGAGAAAGAAGGAGAAAAAGATAAGCTTTTGCCCAATGAAATGCACCTCAACAAGACAACATTCCACCTAACAATGAATCAAACCAAGAAGAGCTTAACAATAAACAACTTGAAGACAAGAACAAAAGTTGGGCTATGGTAACTTATGTACCTCTTTCCTCTAACATTCGAGATTGGGAAGATGATGATTTTCTCAACGATGACCACTAGTCTAGTTGTCTCTATAGGTAAGTATTTCTAACCCTTTACCTCTATGTTGTGTTTCCCTCGTGATGTGTTGTGTTATTTAGGCCTCCTTTGATGACCCTTGATACTCTTGTAAGGTCAAGGATACTGGGAGACCACCTCTATTGTGACTATTCTTCTATTTGTATAATCATTCTTCTATATTTCTCATCTCCTCTATTTTCATTATTGTGTGTTGTGTCTTAGGGGCATAGTGTTGCGGTTGGTGATTTGGGGGTACCGTCCTATGTGACAACCCTAAGGCACTTGTTCTCCTCTCTTGATTTATTGTTTACCTTCTATTGGTTCTATCTAGTTGGCGGATGATGAAAAACAATTATTACTGATACAAACCACGTGTCCCTTCAGTGAGTAACCAAAAATGGACCCAGTCCATACATGATGATGGGGTTGATATATATTATCCGACACTTGGCTAGTAGATTCACTCTGTGTGATATTTTGATGATGTCTTATATTTGCTAAAAAACCATAACAATATAGTTGCTCTGAGCACTTTGTTTATCTTGGATCTCACCTTGGTTACACTCAGTTCTGAGATCTTTGTAGTGTAGCCCCACAGTTATACTTAGTTTTTGAATCCATAGTATAACCTTGGATTTTGATGTAATTACTTTCATGCATTGCTTTATCATGTGGTGTGGTTGTTATCTTAGAGAAAGATTTCTAACCTCTCTTCTTGCAGGAAATTGTGTGTTTGTGGGAACATTCGGCGATCGTAAAAAACACGTCACCTCTGAGGGCATGGGCTTTGTGAAAGCTCTTGTTCCCTTGTGTGTTTTCTCTCTACCTTAATGTGCTTGATATCTCTACACAATATCAATTGCCTTAAGGTGGGGGGATATAGGTAAGTTGTTTAATTATTTTGATACTAATAAAGCGTGTTTGCATACATTGATTTATTGTGTATACCTCCTTTTCATTGTAAGGCATCTCCGTGATGTAGGTGGGGTTATATACTTTTTAAGCACATGCTTCCTTTTCATTGTAATGTGTCTCCGGGATGCGGGTGGGTTGCATTCTGAAAGCCCCTCTATGGAGACAGGGATGGTGTATCTCTTGAGCTAGTGCACATCCTTTTTATTCTAAAAGTCCTCTAAGTAGGTGGGGTTGGTGTATCCTCCCTTAAGCGTGTCTTTAGCAATTGTTGTGGCATAAGCCCAAATGTTAGGCGAGTCTATAATGTGCCTGAGATGGTGGTGAACCTAGCAATAGGCTCCTTCCATTGCTTATTTACCATGTTTTAGACGTATAGTATGTCCTTGACATGCTATACGATGCTCGTGTCTTCCATGTGTTTTCCCCCTTGTATAGTCTAAAGATGTGTGGCGATGAGTCCCTCCTACTCTTGGGTTTTGTATAGCATGTTTGTTCCCAAGTATAGTTTCAAGACGTGTGGCGATGAGTCCCTCCTATGCTTTGGGATTTTTATGGCATGTTTGTTCTCAAGTGTAGTCTAAAGACATTTGGCAATGAGTCCCTCCTACACTCTAAGATTTGTATTGCATGTTTGTTTCCCCATATGTAGTCTAAATACGTATGGTGACGAGTCCCTCCTACATTTTAGGTTGTGTTTTTACTTTCCATGTACTTGCATATGAATTCATATAAATATGAAAATGAAAAATAAATACTAATTGCATTCACTGTATTCATCATGTTTTGCGTGTCTTCAATGTTGTCTTCTCTGTGTTTTGCATGCCTATTGTTGTCTTCTCCGTGTTTTACATGCATGATACTGTCTTTACTTTGTTTGGCATGTCTGTGGCATGTTTTCTCTAATGTCTACCTAAGACTAGGGGCTAGAAATAGTTTCTCAATTTTTATGTATGCATTACCTTCAAGTGCCTAGCGTGTTTGTTGTGTTTTGACCGTACATTAATGTATGTATGGGCCTTGTGTTCACATATACATTAAAGTGGGGGCTAAATGTTATGTCAGAAAATGTCTCCCTGGACTTTTTCCCTCCTAAGTTTAGCTCCCGGGTCCCTTGTTTTGCATCTTGCATGTTCATTTTAACTCTTAGAAGAAAATGACCTGAAACCCATGTCACATGGGGCATGAGGGACATTGTTGTACTTAGTCCTACCTGAAATAGGACCTATGGACATAGGCACTCATGCCCTTATCTTGTCCTATTTCAGGAAGGTCCCAAATTTGAATGTCGGTTATGTGACCGTTAATTAGGTCCCATGCCGACATCTTAAGTTTGAATTATGAAATTGTTAGTGGGAATGTGTTTAGTCACATATATAAGCATGTTTAAGATTTCATTTGAAAACTAGATGGATAATGTGAACTTGTGATCTTATGCTAAAGTGATGCAAGGCTTTCATTGTGTTGTAGAGTGGTCTTGTGTTGTTATTGTGTTTGTTTGTTGTAGATTTGGCTTCATCAATCCATCTCCTCATGACATGAAAGAGATTATTCCTTCCATGAGAGATACACCTCCGATGTGATATCTATATGTGTTTTAATCATTTATCAATTTGTTTTTGCCTCTATCCCATAGGGATACACACTCTTATCTAACAATGGTGTTTGGAAGACTTGAATGTCATTTCAGGGCTTGACTGAGGCAAGCCTCTAAACACCACAACCCCCAACCCCACTCCTTGTGATTGTAGGTTACAGGTATCAGATTTCACGAAGTGGAGTTGCAGAGGAAGGTTGCAGAAGATAAGAATTCTAGATCTCTGAAGAAAAGCACTACTTGGACTCCGGTGCTAATGCCAGTGTCCTCCGAGGTTGAAAACACAAAAATCATTGTGATAGTGACAATCAACATGTAAAGAGGCTCTGACATCATTGATAAGATATGCTAAGATAATCAACAAGAGATAAGGTTAGAACATCTTACTCTAAGATATTAACCAAATCAAATCATGAAATCTATGCATGTATTAGATGGCATCCAAGAAACTAAGGCTACACTTACAGGTTTGTATCTGAGTATAGTCGTTGGGCTTATACTGCAGGTATCTTGGAACCAAGTGTGACAACAAGGTGAGATACAAAATAATCCAAAGTGCACGGAGCAATTGTATTGCAAAGGTTTGTTAAAAGAGATAAGACAACATGATGCATCACACGAAGTGATTCTACTAGTGTATGTATATATATATATATATATATATATATATATATATATATATATATATATATCAACCCCATCTTCATATATAGACTAGGTCCATTTTTGCTTACTCACCAAAGGGACACACGGTCTGTATCAGTATTTTTTTTTTTATCATCTACTAACTAGGTAGAACCACTGAAGAAGGTAAACAATAAAAATGAGAGAAAACAAGTGCCTTAGGAACACCATGTAGGAGGATGTCCCCAAGACATCAACAACAACGCTATGCCCCTAAGGTATGACACACAACAATAAAGTAGAGAATAGAAGGATAGAAGAATGATGAAACAAATAGAAGAATGGTCACAACAGAGGTGGTCTCCCAGTATCCTTGACCTTACAAGAGTATCAAGGGTCATCCTATGAGACCTAAACAACATATAACATAGCACCGGGGTGGGGGGGAACACAACACAACACACACACACACATATGTGTGTGTGTGTGTTGTGTTGTATTCCCCCTAGTGTTGTGTTATATATATTTGTGAGTATCCTAGAAAGTTGCTCCATCAAGTGTGACAAATTTTGTGAGAAGTTCATACCTAATTGATTTTTATGTCCAGAATGATCATACAGTGCTTGTTTCTCAAGACCCTGTATGTTGAAAATCTTTTGTTGTTTGAGGGGAATCATTGCTATTTCTCGCCGATGATAGGCACCTCATTCTTTTCTGATCCTTTGATTTCTTGTCCTAATTTTCTTGATAAAGGAGTCTTTCATGATGAAATAAGATGCTTTTCATCATGATAACTTTTTCTTTCTCAATATTATCTTGTCAAAGTTGCTCAATTTGCATATCTGGTGCATTTTGGTTGCCACTTGATCCTTGAAGGGATAATGGCAGAGGAACCTCAACATAGATACCTTTTCCATGTCTATGAGGTGAGTCTTCGATCTTCTCCTTATCTACTTCTATCATGCCAATTATTTCATCATATTCAAGATAATAATCATTAGTCTACTCCATTGTATTTTGCTCTACCATATTGTTGTCACTATGCTTAGGAAAATGATTAGAGAAGATTTGTAAATTCTAATTTAGAGGGGCAATTGAATTATTTCCATTGTCATTCACACCAGTTACTTGTATTATATTAGAATCAACAAGATCTTGAATTTCATGTTTAAGATGCATACATCGTTTAGTGTCATGTCCTGCTAAGCAGTGATATTGACAAAAGGCATTAGCATCAAATGATGGTCCTTGTATCCTGTTATTGTCAAATGGTTTGATAGGAGGAAGCATCAAAAGATTGTTGCTTACTGCTTGATTCATAATTGATTGAAGAGAGTCAGATAAAGGAGTAAACTGTCGATCTTGTTGTTTGAATTGAAATGGTGTTCATTTAGGATTACTAATAGTAGACACTTGTGATTGAAAATTATTTGAAAGATGTATATTTATCTTGATGAAGCTCTTGTTATTCCTCTTAAATTTGTTTTGAGATGGTCCAGCCGTGGATTGATCAACTTGAGCCGATGAGTTTTGATTCTCATGCTGACTAGATGAAAGCTGGTAATCATGAAGGGTTGTGCATAAATGTTGAAAAGAGCTATAATTCATCAAGAGGATTTTATCACGGATGTTAGGTTGTAAATTCATAATGAATACCCTCTGAAGATCTTCATCTTTAATTGGATATTGTATTTTTGAGATGCAACCTTGATATCGACTGATGAACTCTGTTAATTTCTTTTTCGAAGCTTGTTTGCAATGAACTAAATCAATCAAAGAAACAATAGGTCCAATGTTTGCTTGAAAATGTTTATAAGAATTGATCAACTAGTTACGAGAAGGAGTTTAATGAATTAGGAGGTAAAGAGTAAAACCATTCCAAAGCAAGTCCTCTTTGAGAAGGAGTTTTATCTTTGAGAGATCACGAGAAGAGTTTTTCTAGCAAGCCCTCCTTGAAGAAGAAATCACTACACATCACTATGAATGCCGCCACATGAGTATTAGGATCACCTTTTCCACCATAATTTTCGAAGTGAGGAGTCTCAAAATTTTTAGGCATAGGAGTTCTTAGTATTGCATAGGATAAAGGGCTATGAGCATGATATGTTGGTAAAGTAGGTTGGGAAGAATTAGTCAAATTTGTTACCTTTTGCTGTAAAGATGTCATGCTTTGCAAGAGTTGGTTTAAAAGGGTATCATTAGGTGATACAATTTGTTGTTGAGAAGAATTAGAAGTTGTGGTCATGAAATTTTGAGGTGATTGGTTGTGAGTGGTAACAAAAGGTGGTTGAGAACAATTGTAAGTGAAAGGTAGTTGGGAATAGGTGGAATGGAGAGGTGGTTGGGAGTGATTATTCATATAAGAAGTCACCCTAGGTGGTAGGTTTTGATAACTGAATCCCAAAACCTTGTAATTCTATGAATTAATGCCATTAGATACTCCCATACTAGTGGTAGCATTACTACAAGATTGTGCATTAGTAGTGAGAATTGATGATGTGAAAGTGGATATTCCGGTAGTCGGTATAGGTGCCGATACTCGTGTATGATTCGGTGATGACACATTGTTAATGTTATTTGCACATTCAGTCACTGTCATAATGTTGTTACCCACTTTATGGGCTATCCCATGTAGTGTATTAACATCATCTTGTCCTTCTTTTAATAATTCTCTTAGACTATGAACAACAAGTATAGCCTCTTCAACTATCCTTTCTTTTTCCACAAATGCTTGAAAATCAGCTAGTTCCTTATCAAGTTTGTTGATTTGATCATCAGGTACATGTGTTATCACATCAATAGGATCTTCAAAATCATGAAATATTTTTTCTTCCATTGTAGTTGTAGGAGGTATGATATCTTGCAAAGTTTGTGTTTCACCTTTTGTAAAGTAAGTGTTCAATGGATTTTTCGATGTTGGTACACCGTTGCTATCGGGAGCACTAGAACCCATTAGTATAAGACTTCTTCTTAGAGGGATGTTTCTATTAGGGCAGCGGGTTATACAACTCATGCAAAGGAATACAACACTCAATGCACAAACTAATAGAACAAACCAAAGGAGCAAGGTAGTTAAATGCTTGTTGAAATACACAATGTGCAATTGAAAAAGGTGAAATTTTCAAAGCTAGGATGCAAAAGTATGCACTATGATCCAACACTACACTTCAAAATTGGATTTGACTGAATGTTGAAATGGAGTAACAAAATTTGAAAATTAAATCTTGTCTACAAACCTTAGTTTTTGCTAAGACGAGGTTATATGAAAAATGTAACTTTTTAAGAAAAACCTTAGCAAATGAAATATGTAAATGCAAAATAAAAGATCATGAAATGATGGAATTCTATAATTTATCTCAAATATGATGTAAATATAATAAAATTAAATGTTTTCAATGATATGCAAGGAAAATAGTGCAAACTATGTCTTAATGCAAGCCTAAAATGCTTATTTTTTTTCAAATTTTTAAATGTATGATGTTGAATATGATATGAATAAATGAAAAGATTGATTACAACACTCAGCAAGATGTAAGTTCAATAAAAACATGGGTTCATGAAAATGTTACATGTAAAAAGAGAGATATGGTTGAAATGTGGTTAAGGTAAATTCAATAAAAGCCTCCTTTCACAATAACATTCAAAGGACAACAATCGAGCTAAGTCAGTACAGATGGAGAGGACTTAGCTATAGGTTGATGTCACTTAGGAATGATATGGAAATATAGATTAAATTGATAGATTTGTCAAACCCTAGTTCAATTAATCCTTAAACTCTAATTATATGGAATCGTCTACAGACGAATGAACTGTGACCAATGATCACACATGAAGGCACTAAATACAGAATAGAAACATACTAGGATTCAAATTTTTAGAGGAAAAAAATTTGGGGACAATGGGGTGGGCACCCTAGTCCAACAAGGTAGTTTTTCTATAGATCTAGTTTTTGGAACAGTGAGGTGTGTACGACTACTATCTGCTTCAGAGTTTCTAGAGATGCCAGTCGGGAGGACTATGTGGTAGGCACCCTAGTCTAATAGGTTAGATTTTCTACAATTTATTCTTAGATCCCTGATCTTTCTATCCTTTGCTCTGATCTTCTATAACTCCACTTTGCCAAATCCCGCACAACCTGCAATCACAAAGAGAGGGGTTTGGGGGTTGTGGTGTTTAGGAGCTTGCCTCGATCAAGCCCTGAAATGGCATTCAAGTCTTCCAACACAGTTGTCAAATAGAGTGCATATCCTTGATGAAATAAATTGATTGAAACACAAGTAGATGTCACCTTGGAGGTGAAGCTCTCATAGAGATGAAGATTTTTCATGCCATGAGGAAATGGATTGATGAAGCCAAATCTGCAACAAACAAACACATTAACAACACAATTGTGTTCTGCAACACAATGAATGCCTTGAAATCCCTTAGCTCAATATCACAAGTTCGCATTGTCCATCTAAGTTTAAAATAAAGTCCTAAACATGTTTATATATGCATTCCCACTAAACTTTTGTAATTCAAATTGAAAAGGCCGATAAAGGGAAACCTTTTGAAAGGTCCTATGCTGACAATTTAAATTTAGGTCCCAACAAAATAGGCCCGGACTAGGGCATGGGCGCCCAAGTCCAAGGCATGATTTTAAGTCATGATTAACATTAAATGTGGACCCCTAAACCCCATTTGACATGGGTTTTGGGGGAAATTGCTCCGGGCTGAGTTTTAAACATGCATAATGAAATTAAGGGGATCTCGGAGCTAAACTAGGAGGTAAAAAGTCATAGGGAAATATTTTACGACATAACAAAAACAATCTTATTTTTCGTGTCATTTCCCCAAACCCCACCCAAGTTAATTAGGGTAAAATAGTGGCTCAACCAAACCCTTTTATTTTTCTCTTGATCTAATATTTATAATATTTTCTCTATACTTGTCATTATCAATCCTACAACTTCCCACTTCTCTTATTTTCTTCACAACACCTCTCTATTCATTTACAACACTTATTTTTCTTTCCCAACACCTAGTTTACCTATTCCAACACTCTTCTATTCCCTTCTTTCACAACACTCCCCTAAACTTTCATAAGTCTCCTTTTCCCCTTCCCAACACCTACTCCTACCTCACTTACTCACTTCCTCCTCTTTTCCCTTCTCACAACACCTATTTAATATTTCACAAGAATCACTTAAACATTTTCTCACTGGCCTCCCCTCACCTTTTCTACCATCTTCCCCTTTCTTTCCTACTTTCATAACAACCCTCTAAATGTTGGGATAGGTGTGCAATACACCTTACAATTCTAACATTCAATTTATTATTTATTTATTAATTATTTTGAGCCTGTAAGAACTACAATCATCTCAAGCCAATATGGTGGTCCTATGATGAGATGATGGTCACAACTCATGACCCTCGAAGGTGTGATTTTACTTCTCATATAAATATCTTGTCTTGATGACATCCCTTTTTGCTATGTTGTCTTTTATCCCTCTTGTTTTGTCTTTCATTTTATTTTTCCTACCTTTTTCATTGCCTTGTTCATCCCTCTTGTTTTCCTAATTAGGGTTTCCCCTTTTGGATTTTAGAGTGGCATGTAGTGTCTCTAGGTCACCCCTAGTGTTCCTGGGTTGCTCAAGTGACTTTGACTAGCAAAAGGGGTGACCTTGCTTCCGAAATGGGCGACCTTGTCATTTTTTGATCCACATGTTTTCTCTTCAGTTTAACTTTTCTTTTTGCTTTTTAGCCTATTTTAACTCACATTTTTTCATACCAACTCATCCTTTTCTCACTTTATTTTCTTTGTGAAATCATAATTAAATTTATCTCTTTTAAATTTTTTAATTTATCTCTTTAATTTTATTATTTTTCTCTTCGAGTATTCATGGATTGTTTTTATTTTCTTCTTGAGTTGCACTTTCTTTTTGACCTTATCTCTTTTCCCATTCCCTCCCTTTTTACCTATAAATACCCCTCACCTCTTCATAATTTTTCATGCTCAAACCTTTGAATCTTCTTCTCATTTTAGAGTCGCATCACAAGGTTCTCTACAAATCTTTAGTCTTTTGATTTCTTATTTTTAGCTTTAGTTTAGCAAGCTTCTTCATAGGCCTTAAGCCTTTTACCTTATTGCTTTTACCTTAGATATATTACTTCACTTGTTTTCAAGTGCTCTCACAAAGCTTCTTAGCTTTCTTAAAGCTTCTTGTAAGCTTATATATAGGCCTTGAGCCTTTTTCTTATAAATTTTAGTTAGATATATTTAGGATAGATATCTCTTAGAAGCCTTAGCCCACCCAAGCTTCTCATACAAGCCTTGAGCCTCTTTCTCTATTTAGTCATATAAGCCTCAAAGCTTCTATTGTGATGTTCATAACACGCCCCATTTTACTCCTTAGCAAAATAAGGACCCCTGCTATGGTTGTTACTTTTGCTTTTGTGTGTTTTGTTTTGCTTGGTGGTAAAGGGAAAAAGAGAGTTAAAATTCCAAACTTTGGTAAAAATAGAGAAAAAATGCATTTTCAGTACCAGGGCATGATATGGTTGGATTCCTTGTGAAAAATGAGCTAGGGTTGCTTTTTGAACCATCTTAAAATTTGCCATATTTTGCAAGTTATGATCATTTTGGTAAAATGTACATTCAGGTTTATCTATCGCTTTGCATATGCAAAGTCCTTTGTATGTGCAAAGTCATTTCTACTTAGTCGCTTTTGCATTCGGGTTCATATACAAGGCCACTTGTATGTCTTTTCCTTGCATGCATTTTAATAAAGGATGGTATATACAAGCTGGACCCGAAGTAATTTAGGGTTAAAATGGATAAATGTTTAAGTTCCGCTTTGTATCTCACATATGTATATTTTGGCAGGTCAAATATACAAAACACTTTGTACATGGCGGACCCGAAGTGTTTATAGAATATGGTTTAGTGGTTGAATGTTTCCGCTCTTTGTATATTCGAGGATACAAGTGTTATATACAAGCCGGAATCCAAGGTGTCTCGAATCGAGTTGAGCTAATGTATTACACCTGGAATGTATAATGTTTTATACATTGCTCGATATGTGGCAAATATACATTGCAGAATATACATTCGCCGGAATCCAAAAGGGTTATGAATTGTGGTTAATTCATTGAATATTCCGTGGCTTGTATGTTACGAAACATACAACACATACATACAACGCAGAATCGAAGAGAGGTTAGAATCTGATTAGTTCATTGTATCGCATCCGACTTGTATATCGGAGGATACGTACATTCGAAATATACAAGTGCCAAAACCAAAAGTTTATCAAACAGAGAAAAGTCCTTGTATGTTTTTGGACTTGTATATCTAAAGATACAAACAATGCATATAAGCCGATATACAACGTCCATATACAATGCAGACCCAAAAGTTTATTAAATGGACTTAAATACTTGTATGTTTCAAAAGGCATGACATACAACATGGGCATACATTTTGAAATATACAATGCAGAATCAGAGGGAAAATATGATGTGGTTAAGCATTTGTATCATGTCCAAGTGAAATGTTCGAAGGATACGAAGGCACTTATACATTGCGCAGACGCGATGGAAGGTTAAGAAGAGTTAAATCGATGTATGTGTCTAACTTGTATATAATTTATCTACATTGCCATATACAAGCCGCGGATTTAAAAAGTTATTGAATAGAGTTAAATGCTTGTATAATTTGGCATTTGTATATTGTGATATACAAACCGATATACATTGTAATATACAAGCCGGAATTAAAAGGAAATTGAAATCCGATTTAACAGAAGCGTCATGTCTGACTTGTATATTATGATATACATGGATTTAATTAAGGAGAAATGAGTGGGAAATTGAAGTGATAGGAATTTGGAGGTCAATTTTGAAGCTCGAATGCATGATTTTGGTCAACGATAGTTGACCCGACTATTTTGGACACTGTATATGCATTTTTGGATGCGATTTTCACAGATTCAAGGCCCGATTTGATGCGTTCACACAGTCACTCCTTGATTTAACAAGTGTTTTAATTTCTTGCTAGTTTTATTAATCGGTGCTACTTATTGCTGGTCTATTTTTGTAGGTTTGCAGTTGAAGGGGGAGCTGAAACTTAATGGCGGTGACATCACGGAGGAGGAAATAAGATCCCAGGAGCAGAGGAAGATAAGGATTAAGGGTGAGGAAGTCAAAGGTCTTCACTGATGAGGACAAAATGCATCTAAAGATATTATTGTAGTAGACAAACAAGAGTTATTGCTGAGCTGCTAGGGTTTTCAGAAGGGCATATTTCACCTAGATTTGATGTATGCTCAGAGATATTTTGGGGGATTTGATCTCCAGCATTTATTGTTGTAACTAGAGGTTTCAAGCAGGGTTTAAATTAGGTTTTTTTTTGATTTGTATTGAGGACAATCAGAAAGTCTATATATTGTGCCTTGATACACTGTAAAACTTTACACATGGGCTACATAGAGATTTTGTAGCAGCAGAGATTTGTAGAGTATAGCATTTAGAATAGAGGGACCTTTTAGTTTAGAAGTAGAAGAAGGAGGTCACCTGTGTCTGTAATAAGGAGTGCATGGAACATCTAGCTTCCTTACTATTTCTATAAAGCTTGTAAGTTTTCTGTAGTTTGATCATTGAAGCTAAGAGTCATTTAGACATTGTAAATCTTATATGACTGTCTATTTCTAATACAATTGAATCTGGGATTCTGCATCTATCTTCTGAGTGTTTTCTTTCTCTTCACTGTGTTTGAAACATTTTCTCTTACAACTTGCAATTTTAGGTGGATGTTTGTGAAAATGCTCAGAATATACATTTAAGGTTTTGTCTCTGGATTTGATCAAAGTACTGTATTATTTATAAAGTGCATAACAAAACAACTAGATCCTTTGGTAGATTTGAATGAAGTTTAGATTAGATCTCTCTAACTTTTCCTAGCCCATCTAAAAATACTTAGCTTAAAACGTAGAAATTTGAAAGAAATTTGTCTCATATTTGAAAGAAGCATGCATAACAGAGTTAATAGTAGACAGTTTTCATAAATATTTAAGAGGAGAAAGCTGCAATAATTTGAGAAGACTATTTAAAGTTTTGCAACACAAGTATAAGTTTATGCAAAGGAATGAACAACATATTGACATTTATTAATCTTTCACATAGTTTGAGTGCAATTAACCAACATGAAACCCTAAACTACATAAGGCCCCTTGAACATTATAGCTTCACATTGACCAACTGAATTTGCCCAATAGGTCAAGACCTGACCATATTAAACTTGGCATTAAGTGAATCTTAATTGATTCCTTCATATCTTTCAAGTCAGTTTTGGTTCATTTTATGTGAATTTTAACTAATTGTTGTGATTGCATCAAAACCATCATCAACAGTTTTCTGGTGCTAGAAGGAGGGCCTGACTTGAGTTAGGGCCTGTTTCAAACTGGCTAATAACAGTGATAGAGTGACCAGGTCTAGATCCAATTCAGGGGATATTTTTGTGCAACTACCTGATACAAGGCAAAGTAAGAGCCCTTTGATTTGGAATCCTAAAATATCGCAAGCAGGAAGTTCATCTGGAACACCTCCTGGGTCACCTTTTAAGATACGTAATATTGTAAGTCCTGACAGATCACTATTTAGATCTTTAAATCTTGGTTCAGGTACTCCTAGAAGTCCTAATCCTCCTATAAATCCTATCCCACCAATAAATCTAGGTATTCCTACAGGTTCAGGTCAGGCACAGATACCTGCGATGGCTTACTTCAATGTCCAGTCTCCCATACACTTTAATGATTAAAATGAGATGCCCAAAAATCTAGAAAAGATATGTCCTAGATACTAGCTACACCAAGACCCGGAAGACCACATCAGAATATTTAAGGAAGCATGCTTTAGAGCCAGATTAGAACATGAGGACGTTGTGTGTAGATTGTTTCCCTACACCTTTAATGAACAAGCCTCTAACTAGTATGTGAACTTACCCAATGGCTACGTTTCTTCTTGGTCACTTATGGAAGAAGCATTTTTGTCTAGATTTAGAGGACCCATTGATCCTTGCATCCTGTATCACAAATTGGCTACCATAAAAAGAGGTGAGGGAGAGCTAATTGATAATTTCAATGACATATTTCAAAAGGCCTACTCTAGGCTGGTAGCCCCTTACACAGTAGATGATGATACCTTGTTAGCCATGTACTATGCTGCCTTGGATCCTTTAACTGCCATGTTTGTCAAAAGAAAACCTAACATAGATTCAATATCCAAATCCTATAAAGAGGCAGCCTCAGTAAATCAAGAGATGAGGCATACAACTTGTAGTCCATTTGTTAATGGAGGAAATTTTGGGATGCAAAATCAGGCACAACCATGGAATGGAGTCCCTATGCATCACACTCCATTATTAAATCTGGTTCCTTCTTACACACCTGTGTACAGTCCTACCCCAATCCAAGCAAATAGCTCCTTACACAAGTAACACTTCTAATAACAGTCAAAATAATGGTCAGCCTTTCTTCCAACCTCCTAGGGATACAACTGTGGCAAAAGCATAGGAGGAAAAGGAAGAAATCAAAGAGATCACTGCACATTTGAAAAGATTGACCACTGAAGTAACACAACTAAGAAATGAGAACCTCTATGGAAGAGGCAACCAAGGATACAATCAAAATCAAAATTATAACCAAGGCCAAAATCAAAACTATAGTTCAAATCAAAATCAGCATTACAATCAGAATTATAATCAGAGCCATACCCAAAATAATAGCCAGGGCCAATGTTCAAATCAGAGTCAAAACTATAATCAGCATCAAGGTCATAACCAAGGGCAACCAATGCAAAATAAAGGGCTAGTGATAGATAATAGGGCCTTGGGTAATAGTAACAGAAATCAGAATCAGCCTAGGCCACCCAAAACATGGAACACTGGACCAAACAATGGTACCCTAGCTTCTCCTTTTGAGAATATAGATAATCATGACGCAAAACAAATAGCTGGCATCCAAATGGCCAATACATCACTAAAAAACTGGTGCAGATTTCACAATACCAATGCACATGCTGAGCTTGACTATCCACAGTTCCATTTAGCAGCCAACATATTTAATATAGATGTGCATCCTCCTACTTCTGAGTTTATTATTCCCAAGGGTAATGAGGTAGTACCCTCAGGGTATGATACAACTTTAGTTTTAGAAACCTTTACCTTTGCAACTACAAAAGAGAAGGAAGATGAATTGTTAGAAGATGAACCATACTTTTGTGAAAATCATTATCCTGAATCAGCCTTTGTGTTAAATGCTTTTCAGTTTCCCTTTGAAACTGAAAATGAGGTATTAACTGAAACAGAAGAGGTGTAGGCCTCTCAACAGACAAATAAAAACCACACCTACAATTTAAGGAACAACACTAGGTCGGGAGGACCTTTCACCACTTCCACTCCTCCTAACAAATTCAATACACCCCCAGATCAAAATGCTAGCAACAATCCTGCCATACTTAAGGCTAATGCAAACAGTGGAACAGCGTTAGAAAAGGCCCAAACAAGTAAAGTTGAAACAGTAGAGACAACAAGATTAATGAGTTACTTGTCAGAAGAAATAAAGAAAATAAAGGTCAGTATACCTCTGAATGAATTATTGAAAACTCCAGGGATCAGGAATGCTTTTATAAAATCTCTGGATGCATCCATAATAGATGGGGTTGCTGCTGATATAACTGTTCCTAATAGAGATTCACCGCCTAAAGAGAAAAGTAAGAAAGTTGAGCAGCCTTCCAATACAAATGTAGTAATGTATGATGATAAAAAGGATGCTCCCCCTTTCTTGTTAACTGTTAGATTGTGTGGAAAAAACATACACAACTGCATGGTGGACTCTGGTGCATTAGCCAACGTAATGCCCTTAGGAATATGCAAAACTCTTGGGCTGACTCCCACCAAATCTGCTAAGGTTGTCACACAGTTAGATAAAACTGAGGTTAGTGTAATAGAACTCATGAACATTCAAAGGCAATTAGCTTCAAACCCTAGGGTAAGCCAATTCATTGACATTCAAATAGTGGATATACCCGTGAATTATGGGATGTTGCTAAGTAGGGACTGGTCCAAAACATTAAACAGATATATGGCCACTAACTTTTCACATATGTGGCTACCTTGGAGAGGTGTCCCAAACCAGATTAGAATAGAGGTAGAACCCAGGATGAAACACATGATAATAGAGTATAATCGAATGAATGAAATATTGTATGCTACTGTTGACCCTGGTGTTTATAGAATTACTAACAATGGGGTGCAAATTGAAGAGATCATGATGTTAAAAAATAGAGAAAAATGTGTAAGCAAGGAGACAACATTATTCATTGAGTCTGATGGAAATTCTTTTGATGAAGAAAATAGTGCAATGGAAAAATTTGGCCATACCATTAGACAAGGGGTGGAAGAATGCATTAAAAAGAATCTGCCAGTCCAATGTAAATTATATAAAAATAGATGTAGGGTCCATGATTGGCCACATTTTGAGGAGAGTTGTGGAATGTGCAAAGACATCATTGAATATGAATACAAAAAATGCATAAAGAGGGTAGAATTACAGGAGGAAAATGTGAATCCTGATCAAACACAGAAATATGTTTAGGGTGATGTAGATGCTCTGATTTCAAATTTAGAGGAGGGAATGAAGGACAAGGGTAGTTGTCCTTCTGATTTGCAAGCTAAAAATACACGTATGCAAGTTAACCAAACAAAAATACCCATGAATAAATATACCAGCACCTCACAAGTAATAGAGAAGACAAAGCATACCAAAGGGAAAGATCAGAAAAGTAAAGATGGCATGTGGACATTAAAATGTGATGGGTCCAAGTCAAAGCAGGGCGCGGGTGCAGGTATTGAACTTATAGATCCTCAGAATAAGTCATACCTAGCAGGATATAGACTACAGTTTTCCTATACTAACAATATTGTTGAATATGAAGCCCTAATTTTGGGACTTGTCATGGCCATCAAGAAGAAAGTGAAAATGATCAGGGTGCTTTCAGACTCTGAACTAGTAGTCAGACAAGTAAGAAAGCTATATGCTTGCAATTACAAGAAAATGATTTGTTACAGACATAGAGTATGGGGTTTAATAGATTCATTCGATGCTTTTAACATAGAGCATATCCCTAGAGAATTAAATCATAGACCAAACGCACTAGCAGTTGTTGCTAGCACACTAGAACCTTTGACATTGTCAGGATTGAGACGATTTGCTGTTGAGCTAGTTAATGTTCCCAGTATCCCAGACAATGTTACACATTTTCAGGTATTTGGAGGGGATCAACAAATTATTGACTTCCTGACCTGCAATGAGGTATTTGAGGCTCAAATCATTGATGAGCAGGAAAGGCCTGAGATAACATGGGATGAAGAGGATATAATCAACTTGAAGAGCAACTTTTTACCCAAAGGGGTAATTGAACTAGAACATATTTTTGACTTTGATGGAATAATAAGATAGAAAGATTTACCCAAAATAGAAGGGGGTAAGTGTGATTTACACAACTTAGGGATAGAGCAAAATCCACAAAATGTGCCAATCAGAAAAGCTTGCTCTAAGAAAATTAGAAATGAAATTTTAGACGTTTTGAAAGAATATAAACACGTAATAGCATGGACATATGAAGACTTGAAAACCTATGATACATCCATCATAACTCATGTAATACCTTTGAGACCAGAGATTAAACCATTTAGGCAGAAACAAAGGCCTGTAAACGCCGTTCTAGAGCATTTAATCTTCGAGGAAGTTAAAAAATTGCTGTCTGCTGGAATAATTTTCCCAGTCAGACATTCAGTCTGGGTAGCTAACCTAGTACTAGTAAGGAAGAAAAATGGAGACATCAGATTATGCATAGATTTTAGAAACTTGAATAAAGCATCTGAAAAGGATAATTATCATCTGCCTCCTATAGATGAAGTGCTGTAAGCAGTAAATGGGACAAAGATGATGTCTTTTCTAGATGGTTTCTCGGGTTGTAACCAGGTTTTAATAGATAGGGATGATAGATTAAAAACCACCTTCACTTGTAAATGGGGAAATTATGCATATAGGAGAATGCCTTTTGGTCTGATCAATTCAGGTGCCACTTTTCAGAGAGCCATGGACATTGCATTTTGAGGGTTATTAGGTAAGTGCATTGTTATTTATATGGATGATTTAACTGTGTATTCTAAGGATGCATCGACCCACGCTGAAGATCTCAGGAAAATACTCAAGCGATGTGAAAGGTATGGAATTTCCCTTAATCCTAAAAAATGTTCATTTGGAGTTACTAAAGGTAAATTACTAGGGCATGTCATCTCTGAAGATGGAATATCGATTGAGCCATATAGAATAGAATCAATAAAAAATTTGCAAATACCAAACGATAGGAGAGAGTTGAAATCATTTTTTGGTAAAATTAACTTTGTTCGGAAGTTTATCACGGGTTTTGCAGAGATCGTGCAACTGTTAAATGCCATGTTGAAGAAGGATGCGTAGATGGAGTGGATGCCTATGGCTAGGGCTGCATTCAAAGATATCAAGGAGGCAATTTCTAATGCTCCTATATTGGCAAGCCTAGACTACACCAAAATGTTTTATATCTATTCCTTTGCATCCTCCCATTCAACCGTGGCTGCCTTGACACAGAAAGGTGAGGACAATGAAGAAAGGCCCATCACATTCATGAGCATGCCTCTAAAGGACGCATAGTTAAGATATCTAGACACTAAGAGACAAGCATTTGCATTAATGAGAGCTGTGAAAAATTTCAGACATTACATTCTGCGTAGCTAGATCAAAGCTATAGTGCCAGACGTAGCAGTAAAGATGTTGTTGATGCAGAACAAACCTGGAGAAAAGAGAGCCAAGTGGATCACCACGTTGCAAGAATTTGACATGGAAATCATTCCAATGAAGCTAGTCAGAGGGTAGGCATTGGTACAAACAATAGCAAATGCAGATCCAGATTTGATAAAACAACAGTATGTATTGAATTCCTAGAATGCATTAGACTGGTATGACGATTTAAATACCTTTTTAATAATTGGAAAGTACCCAAATAGGATGAAAGCTTCTCAGAGGAGAGCTTTGAAGATTAAAGAACAGAAATATATGGTGCAAAGAGGTCTTCTATTCAGGAAGAACCAGGATGGAATTTATTTGAGATGTCTAAATAGAGCTGAAGCGGATAAAGTGTTGACAGAACTGCATGACAAATACGGAATAGGTCATGGTTCCCATCTAGCTACAACACATAAAATATTGAGGGCAGGCTATTACTAGCCCACAATGTTCAAAGATACTGAGAGTTACATCAAAAGTTGCCACACCTGTCAGATTGCAGTAGATAAGGGAAGAGATCAGGCCAACCCATTACAACCTGTGATTGAATCAAGACCATTTGCACAGTGGGGCCTGGATTTCATTGGAGTCATCAATCCTCCATCTTCTGTAGGACACAAGTTCATACTGATGGTGACAGACTACTGTATAAGGTGGACTGAGGCCGCATGTTGCAAATTCTCCACAACTGAGGTAGTTATCAAGTTTCTTGAAGAAAACATCATCACGAGGTTTGGAACTCCCTATTCATTGGTATTTGACAACGGCCCTGCTTTCTCTTCTTTAAAGTTTTCTAAATGGGCATTTGAATACGAGATTGTTTTAAAGTTTTCTTCAAATTATTACCCTCAAGGTAATGGATTAGCTGAGTCTATGAACAAAATTTTATTAGATATAATCAAGAAGCTAATTGCAAAGAGTCCCAGAGAATGGAATACCTTGTTAAAGTATGCACTGTGGGTAGATAGGACCAAGTTCAAAATAACTTTAGGTAGTACACCTTATCATTTAGTTTATGGGACTGATCCCATACTTCCAGTAAATCTGAGAATACCAATCTGGAAGTTTGCCATTGAGTATCTAGGCTTTGATAACCATAGGGAAGTTAGGATAGTACAAATGCTACAACTAGAAGAGAAAAGAGGTCAAGCCATCAAGAAATTTGCCAAACACCAAGCAGTAGTTAAGAGGTGGTTTGATAAAAGGGCAAGAGTCAAAACATTTAGGATATTAGACTTAGTGCTGTGTTGGGACAAAGCACATGAAAAAAAGGGGAGTCATGGAAAATTTGATAAATTATGGTTAGGTCCATTGCAAGTCTCAGAAATAATAGGGGACAACACATTTAGGCTCAAGACCTTGATAGGGGAAGATGGTCCATTACTAGTTAATGGCCAACATTTGAAACACTACTTCCAGGCCTGAGGTAAAGGGCAGTCCATTTTTTTGTGTAATATAGTGTAGGTACTGTATAGTTTTCTTTGCTTTGTTTTCTGTTTTCTTTTTTGTAGGTTAGTTGTCTGTACAGTTGTCCTTTTGCTTTGTTTTCTTTTTTCTTTTGTCTTTCTTGTATAGTCTATTGTTGGTTCATTATTTTCTCCTCAGCAGGGATCTTTGTTTTCCTTTAGAGTATTAAGGAGCCAGCTAATAACCATTGAAAACAGTATAAAATTCAAAATATTCAGGTTGATTATTTACAATTTATGCATAAATTGTTGTGACTGTCATGAATGTAGAGAGTTGTTTAGCTTCTGAAATTTAGTATTCAATAATAGTGATTAAGAGTTCGAAGAAGGTTTCTCACGATGACACACACCTAAAATCCTTGGGTTTTTTGAACCTACCAGTGTAGATATTAGGTGAAAAATCTGAGGTCACCCTTGCTACCATTACAATTCTCAGCTTAATTTCAGCAAGTGCCCACTCCTTGCATCATAAAGTTACAAATTGCTATATCTTGTGAGAGTTCTATCAAGCATCAAAAGTATAAATATAAAATATAAAATGAATAAAGTGGATTATACTAAAAATCTAGATTAAGCCATCTAAGTAACTCTACTGAGGCTATAGACGCTCGCTGGCAGTGGGGTTCTACTTAGGAGAATTGTAACGATAACCTTGCCGGGGCTATGGATGCTCGCTGGCAGCAAGGCTCTATTTGGTTGGCTATGAGGGAATATCCTCAACTACGTAGGCTAATATCAGTCACTGGTTTGTTCAACTGATCTTCAAGATGAGGATAATTAATCACGTGCACACACTTAAATTGAAAATAAAAATTCATGCATCCTTATTGAATACCTTAGGTCTCAAGTTGGATAATAATTTACAGGAAAGATGGTTGGGAGTTATGAAGTTATTTCATCTAGTTTTCTTGAACACTTTGAATTTAATTGTTTTGTTTGGTTGCTAGTTGTTGTGATGTTCACAACACGCCACATTTTACTCCTTAGCAAAATGAGGACCCCTATTGTGGCTGTTACCTTTGCTTTTGTGTGTTTTGTTTCACTTGGTGGTAAAGGGAAAAAGAAAGTTAAAATTGCAAACTTTGGTAAAAATAGAGAAAAAATGCATTTTCAATACTAGGGCATGATATGGTTGGATTCCTTGTGAAAAATGAGCTAGGGTTGCTTTTTGAACCATCTTAAAATTTGCCATATTTTGCAAGTTATGATCATTTTGGTAAAATGTACATTCAAGTTTGTCTATCGCTTTGCATATGCAAAGTCCTTTGTATGTGCAAAGTTGTTTCTACTTAGTCGCTTTTGCATTCGGGTTCATATACAAGGCCGCTTGTATGTCTTTTCCTTGTGTGCATTTTAATAAAGGATGGTATATACAAGGTGGACCCGAAGTAATTTAGGGTTAAAATGGATAAATGTTTAAGTTCTGCTTTGTATCTCACATTTATATATTTTGGCAGGTCAAATATACAAAACACTTTGTACATGGTGGACCCAAAGTGTTTATGGAATATGGTTTAGCGGTTGAATGTTTCCGCACTTTGTATATTCAAGGATACAAGTGTTATATACAAGCTGGAATCCAAGGTGTCTCGAATCGAGTTGAGCCAATGTATTACATCTGGAATGTATAATGTTTTATACATTGCTCGATATGCAGCAAATATACATTGCAGAATATACATCTGCCAGAATCCAAAAGGGTTATGAATTGTGGTTAATTCATTGAATATTCTGTGGCTTGTATGTTACGAAACATACAACACATACATACAACGTGGAATCGAAGAGAGGTTAGAATCCGATTAGTTCGTTGTATCGCATCCGACTTGTATATCGAAGGATATGTACATTTGAAATATACAAGTGCTGGAACTGAAAGTTTATCAAACAGAGAAAAGTCCTTGTATGTTTTTGGACTTGTATATCTAAAGATACAAATAATGCATACAAGCTGATATACAACGTCCATATACAACGCGGACCTGAAAGTTTATTAAACGGACGTAAATACTTGTATGTTTCAAAAGGCATGACATACAGCATGGGCATACATTCTGAAATATACAATGTGGAATTAGAGGGAAAATATGATGCAGTTAAGCGTTTGTATCATGTCCAAGTGAAATGTCCGAAGGATACGAAGGCACTTATACATTGCACGGATGCGATGGAAGGTTAAGAAGAGTTAAATTGATGTATGTGTCTAGCTTGTATATAATTTATCTACATTGCCATTTACAAGCCGCGGATTTGGAAAGTTATAGAATAGAGTTAAATGCTTGTATATTTTGGCATTTGTATATTGCGATATATAAACTGATATACATTGTAATATACAAGCTAGAATTAAAAGGAAATTGAAATCTGATTTAACGGAAGTGTCGTGTCTGACTTGTATATTACGATATACATGGATTTAAGCGAGGAGAAATGAGCAGGAAATTAAAGCGATAGGAATTTGGGGGTCAATTTTGAAGCCCGAATGCATGATTTTGGTCAACGATAGTTGACCCGACTATTTTGGACACTGTATATGCATTCTTGGATGCGATTTTCACAGATTCAGGGCCCAATTTGATGCGTTCACACAGTCACTCCTTGATTTAACAAGTGTTTTAATTTCTTGCTAGTTTTATTAATCGATGCTACTTATTGCTGGTCTATTTTTGCAGGTTTGCAGTTGAAGGGGGGGCTGAAACTTAATGGCGGTGACATCATGGAGGAGGAAATCAGATCCCAGGAGCAGAGGAAGATAAGGATGAAGGGTGAGGAAGTCAAAGGTCTTCATTGATGAGGACAAAATGCAGCTGAAGACATTATTGCAGCAGACAAACAAAAGTTATTACTGAGCTGCTAGGGTTTTCAGAAGGGCATATTTCACCCAGATTTGATGTATGCTCAGAGATATTTTGGGGGATTTGATCTCCAGCATTTATTGTTGTAACCAGAGGTTTGAACCAGGGTTTAAATTAGTTTTTTTTTGAGTTGTATTGAGGACAATCAGAAAGTCTATATATTGTGCCTTGATACACTGTAAAACTTTACATAGGGGCTACATAGAGATTTTGTAGCAGCAGAGATTTGTAGAGTATAGCATTTAGAATAGAGGGACCTTTTAGTTTAGAAGTAGAAGAAGGAGGTCACCTGTGTCTGCAATAAGGAATGCGTGGAGCATCTAGCTTCCTTACTGTATCTGTAAAGCTTGTAAGTTTTTTGTAGTTTGATCATTGAAGCTAAGAGTCATTCAGACATTGTAAATCTTATATGACTGTCTATTTCTAATACAATTAAATCTGGGATTCTACATCTATCTTCTGAGTGTTTTCTTGCTCTTCACTGTGTTTGAAATATTTTCTCTTAGAGCTTGCAATTTTAGGTGTATGTTTGTGAAAATGCTCAGAATATACATTTAAGGTTTTGTCTGTGGATTTGATCAAATTACTGTATTATTTATAAATTGCATAACAGAACAACTAGATCCTTTGGTAGATTTGAATGAAGTTTAGATTAGATCTCTCTAACTTTTCCCAGCCCATCTAAAAATACTTAGCTTAAAATGTAGAAATTTGAAGGAAATTTGTCTCATATTTGAAAGAAGCATGCATAACAGAGTTAAAAGTAGACAATTTTCATAAATATTTAAGAGGAGAAAGCTACAATAATCCAAGAAGACTATTTAAAGTTTTGTAGCACAAGTATAAGTTTATGCAAAGAAATGAACAACATATTGACATTTATTAATCTTTTGCATAGTTTGAGTGCAGTTAACCAACATGAAACCCTAAACTACATAAGGCCCCTTGAACATTACAGCTTCACATTGACCAACTGAATTTGCCCAACAAGTCAAGACCTGACCATATTAAACTTGGGATTAAGTGAATCTTAACCGATTCCTTCATATCTTTCAAGTCAGTTTTGATTCATTTTATGTGAATTTTAACTAATTGTTATGATTGCATCAAAACCATCATCAACAGCTTCTACTTCATTTTCTTCACAAGTCCCATAGATTTCTTTCATCTTAATTTCTTTACATCCTTTTTCCTTCTTTTTATCATTAAATGGAGTTCCCCACTATTGCAGAGAAGGGTATTTAGATAAAGTTGGACCTCTAAGGACTATCTGCCTAGCATTGGCATGACCAAGTATACATTCTTTTTTTATTTAAAATATTAATTAGAAAATAATTGTCTTTGAAGAAGTAAACTTTGTCATTTTAAAAGCTTTGTTAGCTTAGGAAAGGATTCCTTCTAAATTTATTCTTGCATTAAAGTTATATCTTCTCTACATTTAGCTAGAACTTATAACACCGAAAAACACAAAAACATAGTTGAATTGCACATAGGAAAAGTCATATAGATTGCACTCATATATTTTTTCCTAGTAATTAGATCATTTTGAAATATCAAAAAAGAACTAGAAATTGCATGCATGCATATAGTTTAGTTTTCATTTAGACAATTCATACTCAACTACACAAAACTACAACATACAAGTGTTACGTCCTTGTTTTCATCATGAGGTAATCAACTTGAAACTTAACAGCATAAGCCCTTGGTCTCATCCAAAGGCATAGAGACCACATCATATAACATATATCTTTGAAACCTCATATCCTCTTTACTAAGCACCCGACGTGCCTTGGTGTGAGAGAGGATTGGGTTGAACAAGAACTAGAGAAGATAAGAGCAAATCTCCCTAAAACACAAAACCCAATTGACACAGAGAACCCAAAGAAAGAAAATACTATAGAGGAAGACATTGAAGAACAAATTGAAATCTTAAGACACATTAAGAACATAAATCAACCGAGTCTTTGAAATCTAATATTATAGTTTTGATAGGCTGTATCAAGAAGTCATGCAAGAGTTATGGATTTTATGAGAAGAAGATATTGGAGACCACAACACAATCCAAGAATTGACTCTTCAAATACGTGAGCTAACACAAAAACAAAAACAACAATAAATTGATGACAATAGTTACAATGATAGTAACACAAATTCTTAACAAATAAACACAATCACCTTGATCAAGACCTATGAAGTCTCACTCCTGAGGAAGACAAACAACACCTTAGTACTACCACCACTCTACTAGCTACTACCACGAGAGCAAGAGTGACTGAAGGGTCACCTATACAAGGGTTCCTGGCTACTCGTGTGTTGCCTCATTGCTTGATTCATTCACATTGTACTTGGGTTATGTTATGAACATCACATATTTTTGTGAACTTGATGTGAACAAAATAAGATTTTGCTAGATCTTTTCATGTCCTTGCTATGTTGATCTCAAATAGATTTTTCTCTTCTCTTTCCATCTTACTTTTTGACCACTTTTTTACCTCTCTTTCACATCCACTCCATTTTATTTTGAGGTATTACACAAGACCTCCAAATATGATGGATTTGGATAGACCACAAGGGATTATCTCCTTGAGTGAGCCAATCACTCCATCCTTTGAAAGATACATACCAACCAACCCTCTGAAACCTATAATAAACTATTTTGATTATGAGGACTTTGACTATGAATGTCATCACCAAAAGCCATGAAGATTATTGACCTTTAACAATCTTACTTGGGACCAAGATACAGTTATACAACTAAATTGTCCCAGTGAAAATCAGTCACACAAATTAAGATTAGAAGATCATCTAGATGGACATCCTGTTCAAACAAATATAGAAATGGACATGTAAATTGATGATGAATTTGTCTTCCTAGAAAAGAATTTATTAGAGGCACATGAGGCATGAGAAGCCATCCATATGGACTACTAAGTAGAAAGGTCTACAACATGACAAGTGATGACTAATAATGAAACAAACAGGGCCACTCAATCCTGAGTTCAAGATGAACCGCTTCAAAATAGAAAAAAATCAAAGAATGGAAAGAGCTACCCCTATTGATATCACAAACACATTAGTTCAAAGAATTAGAATGCTAGAGTAAGGAAGTGTCAAACACTCACAACCTAAAATACTAAGAATGCAAATAAATCTATTCATAGAACCAAGATAGGGGGCAACTCAACTCCTCTTATTTGAACTTCCATGCACAAAACTAAAGAAATGAGGATTTAGTACATCATCAGACTCAAAACAACCAAGTGGTGTCAATATAACATAAAACTATATGACACCAAATTGAACCAACAAGCCTATGTACAACCAACACACCAACAAAGTCTTCAAAATCAAACTTTTGTGCCCATAGGGCTGATGTTTGCTAGTACAAATTCAACATTTCAAAATTAGATCACTGGAATGTACCTCAAATATCTTAAAAATCCCTTAGATAATAAAATTTGTAATTTCGTACTACCTTGTTCTCTCCCAGACTTGCCCAAATTCAAAGGGGAGGGTGACCCAAATTTTCACATAAAAGCGTACACTATCGTAATAAGAGAACTCCTCTCTTGGGATAGGGTCATTATGAAGATATTTTTGAAGACACTAGAAGGAATTTAGCTCTTGATTGGTATTAGCTCCCCCTGAGGCATCTATTCATTCCTTCAGGTAGCTCATCTATGAGTTTTTAGCCACATTTGATGTGAACAAGCTAGTTAAAACTAGAATAAAAGAATTTTTAAGCATGAAGCAAGATAACAACAAGTTTTTATCTCATTTCATAACAAGATGGACCTATAGGCCCTCTATAATTTGACTAGTACATCAAATATGGATCATAGGGAGCTTTGTAACCTCTTCTTACATGCCCTTAATAGGGATACAAGAGAAGAGGTACAAAAGTTACCTTACAAATCATATGAGGAAGCTTTGGAAAGTGATTTAAGGATAGATCAAGATGCAATAGATAGTGGACAAAAAAATAATGGGACAAATAAAAAACTAATAGTGCCAAACAATAATGGAAGCAACAAAATTAGATTAAGAAAGAAGCCCCTTCTAATGATATAAACATAGTTAAATATCAGCCAAACAATACAAAAACAACAAATCAAGAATCATGGTATCATCCTTACAAACTTGATTCACAATGCCTATTTTATAAAGTAAGAGTACATGATACAATAAAGTTATTCATATTTAACAAAACCATGGAAAAACTATCTACCAAACAACAACAAGAATTCATGAAGTCCCTACAATGTCAAAGGAATAGAGAACAAAACTCTCAGCTCATTTTTAACTAAAATAAGCTAAGACATGTAGAATTAGAAAGGAACCAAGGAGTCAATACCATGCAAATATTAGGACCACATGATTCTAAAACAAGCAACTTAGTTCTCTTGCAAATAATGGACCTCTTAAGAGACTCTCATAAACATAGAAGTTTTTTCCTAGATGTCTTGAATATGGGTTATCTTGATCAAGCTATGTCCTAAGAAAAATCCAACACAATCACATTTGACCTCAGAAAATTACCTCCAAAAATAAACATAGCTAAACAAGGTAATCATATTCTCTACCTAAAAATCCAAGTTCTTGAAATAGGTATCAAAAGGGTCATGGTAGATGATGGCATCACAATCAACATCCTCCCCTCTTCTCTCTTTCAAAGGATGGATTATGATGAAACCAACATTAGACAAGAAACTTCTATCCTTAGAACTCATGACAATCTTAACATATGAACCATAGGAAAGGTCACATTACCAAACATCGTAGGTCCTGGAACCCTCCCAACATAATTTCACATTGCTAATGAGTAAACCACTTACAACATGATCTTGGGGAGACCATGGATCCACTAGATAAGGGTAGTTACTTTGAGCTTATTTCAATAAATTCACTTCCCTCACATGGGTCAAATTCATATTGTCAAAGGTGATTTGGATTCTTTCAACATCTATAGACTAGAACAAGAAATGAAAGGAAAAACTTTAAAAACCAACTTGGAAACTCAAGGAGAGATTTCAAAAAGAGTTGCAAACACATTGCAAGAATTATAAAAAGAACAAAAGAAGAAATCACAAAAGAAGTTTCATTTGACCCTTGATCAACTAAAAATTATGTGCTCTTCAACTTAGTAGCCATCCCTTATAGTGAAGAAGAAATGATCCTCAGAGATCCTCAAGTTAGTATGGTTGAAATCACTTAAAAGGGAAATGAAAATATATAAGAAATAAAATAATTGTGATTAACATATGAAATAAGAGAAACCTCAACATCCCAAATTCATAATGACCTTTGGGTTCTCCATTTTGATGCAGCAAGTTGTAAAATAGGAGTTGGGGTTAGAGTCATTCTTACCTCCCTAGCAAGCAAGATTTTTCCATTTGCTTTTAGATTGGATTTTTTTTGCACCAACAACATCACTTAATATGAAGCATTATAGATCTAGGTGCTATGCTAGCCATGAGATTAGGAGCCAAGAACCTCTCTATCTTTGGTGACTCTCAATTGATAGTCAACCAAGTAGTAGAAAATTATGAAATAAAGTCAGAACGTCTATGTTCTAATAAGGATACTATACAAAATTAATTCACTTCTTTGACTTCTTCACAATAAAAACTATACCAAGGGAAGACAATAAAACGGTAGATTGAATGACCACTTCAACTACAATGTTTACAACCCACACCCAACTACAAAATTCTAAATTCATTATTTCAATATGAGATGGGCCATTATTGGAAAATGGAGGTTTACCTAGTATTCTTAGCTATGCAGAAGATAGAATGGAAATACCCATGAAGGATTATGTAGAAAATGATGAGGCTATTTTAGAATATCTCCATGCTTACGACAACCTCCCATGAGTTTACCATAAAAAAGGATACACACTTATTCCCCACATTAATGATTATTTTGGGGACAAGTTAGAAATCTTGCAAATTGATGAAAATAATAACCTGCATCTAACCCCACAAAAAATTGAAGAAGGTCATCCCTCGTTGGTTGGAGACACAATAGACCTTAACATTGGGGCCCTAAGAATTGAAAAATGTTGAAATTAGGAGAAGAATCATCTGATGAGGAAGATAAAGAATGGACAAAATTACTTATTAGTTCACCTGATATATTTGCATGGAAATACTTAGACATGCCTAGCCTAGACCCTAACATAGTCACCCACAACTTAGTCACTAGACCTGAAGTGAAACTGATTAAGAAAAAACTCAAGCCAATCAAATCACAAGTAGTTGAGCTTGTAAAATAGGAACTTATGAAACTTCTAGATGTAGGCTTCATTAAGCTCAAGGATTATGTGAAATGAATTTAAAACATAGTTCCTATTCTCAAGAAAAATGGAAAGGTTAGAATATGCATTGATTTTAGAGACATTAACAAGGCATGTCCTAAAGATGATTTTCCTCTCCCATCCATATAACAAATACATCCATATAACAAATAGTTGATTCCATAGTAGGATATGAGATGTTATCCCTCATGGACAAATTTTTAGGATACAACCAAATTTGCATAGTAGAAGAAGATCAAAACAAGACTACATTCACCACCCCCTGGGGAACCTTTTGGTACATAGTGATGCCTTTAGACTAAAAAATGTAGGTGTAACTTATCAAAGAGATATGATACATATCTTCCAAAACCTCATTCATAAAATAATGGAATATTACGTAGACGACTTGTTACACATATGGTTCCAAGGGTTGTCATTGATGTCAACACTATCACTAGGTTGTCATTGACGTCAACACTATCATGGTGGTATGATGGTGTTCATGGTTGGATGTCATGTCCCATCCAACAAGAGAAGAAGATACAGTTACAAAAGAAGAAAATACAATTCATGGTTGGATGTCATATCCCATCCAACAAGAGAAGAAAGTACAATTCATGGTTGGATGTCATGTCCCATCCAAAAAGAGAAGAAAGAAGATATAGTTCATATTAAGATGGGAATTAGAAGCATAAAGATGATCAAATGTGTTGCTGGTGCTACTGGTGGTCTGAATTATGTATGTTCCAAGTTCCATGATGATTGCATTATCGGAAGAGTGTTTTGTTGTTGACTGATTAAAGATAGTGTTGTCTTAGAGAAGATGTTTTGTGTAGGACAAGGGAATGCTATACATTCCTTTGCATTTGGAGATATGGCCATGTGGTTATAGAATTGTGTTTAGGATGCTATGAAGGTGATAAATCCACATTTTGAGATCATTAGTCCTTTCGTTGTGAAAGTTATGCATGATAGGGTACCGACATGTGTTCTAGCAGAGTTTGGTACTGTTGAAGGCCTATTGGAATGCTCTGCATTCCTCCAGAAATGAATGATTTCCCTTGAGGTTTTGATGACATGTTTATGGATGTATATGACATGCTTCCTTGCAGTTTCAAGGTTCTTGGTGGTACACAGCTCAGTTTTTCAAATGACATGTTGTAGTGTGTTCAGGATAATAGATTGTTCTCAGAGTTAATGATTGAAGTTGTACGACATAATTCTTTGATGTGCAGTGGTAAAGAAATGTTTTGGGATCTTGTATGAGTCATGTGGACTCATCTAGAAAATTTCCACGAAGATCTTTCTTGTTTGCAGTACCGCACAAGGTTTTCAAGTTGATGTGGTTGTTATACTTCAAGTCTTTATTTCTTAAAGTTGTCCTATTTCCAGATGAGCAAAGTGTGCAGATGTAATTCCTTTGTGTTTGAAACCATTAAGGATGTTTCCAACCTAGTTAAGCAAGTGTTGGTGTCTGCAAGGCATGGATCTTCTACTGGTGTAACATGTGGCTTCACTTAAGACCTATCTTCTACACGTTTCATATTGTGTGTTGTTTGACTGACTTGTAAATGTATTTTTCATGTTGTAAATGGCCGAAAAGTAATGTAATCAATGTAATATCATGTATAAATAGTGAGTCAAATTGGATTAGGAGAGTGTGATTGCAAATTGATTGAAAAGATTGCAAGCAGAGAAAAGGCAGAATGAATACATTGTTGATGAGCAATTGAAGGAGAAAGAGCAGAAGTTGTTGATGCTATCCTGATTCATCTTGAATATATATTTGTGATAGTGATCAAGTGTAGAGCATGCCTGACTGATCATATCATTAGAAGAAAGTGTGAAGAGGCATAAGTGTAATCATCAAAGGTGTGAGTTTCAATGTTAGTTTTCAAATAGTAGAAAGACTTGCATATTGTAATCTTTTGTAAGTGTGTTCTCAATTTAGGGAGTAGTAGCTTCCTTGGGAGTGACCCTAAAACAAAGCCTTCAAGGAGTAGTAGCTTCCTTGGGAGTGACCCTAAATCATAGTTATTCAAGGAGTAGAAGCTTCATTAGGTTGTAGCCCTAAAACAAAGTTGTCATTTGAGCTTCATATATTGTGATTTAATCCTCACCGTGGTTTTTTCCTTCTAGGGTTTTTCCATGTATATCTGGTGTTATGTGTTGATGTGCATTGTGTTAATCTTTCATGTTCATGCTGATGCTGTAATGATTAAGTTTTAATCTACTCTGGATAAGTTGAATTTGTTAGAATTGAAGATTGATTAGATATTGATTCACCCCCCTCATTATCTTGGTGTGTTCAACAATTGGTATTAGAGCTAAGTTCCTCTAAGGGAAGCTTAACCACTTGACGAAGGTCTGAGATGGCATAGAATGGATCTGACAAGATACCTAGGTTTGATGAAATAAATTATGCTTTTTGGAAGCTAAGGATGGAAGCTTATATTAATTATCTAGGGTGTGGTGTTTGGGACTCTGTCAAGTCTGATTACATAGTTCATGTTGCTATTCCTACAGATGCCAATGAAGTCAAGTTGTATGATAACAATTCCAAGGCAAAGTTTTCTATTATGAGTGGGTTAGTTGATTTAGAACTTTCAAAGGTAATGAGTTGCGGTTCTGCTCAAGAAGCTTGGGATAAACTTAAAACCATTTATGAAGGAGATAAGAAAGTAAAGCAAGCTAAGATGTAGATCTTTAAGAGAAAATTTGAGAGCCTAAAAATGTTAGAGAATGAAGACATTGCTGGATACATGCTCCAGGTGAATGAAGTAGTCAATGGCATTAAAGGTCTTGGTAGTGAAGTGAAAGAAGATAAGGTTGTGAAAAAGGTTTTGAGATCTCTTCCCAAATCTTACAGTCATAAGGTATCTTCCATTGAGAAGAATTCAGACTTGAATACTTACACTATAGATAAATTATTTGGTTCCCTTACTACCTTTGAAATGAGAGAGTTTGACAGTGATGCTCCAAAGAAAGAAGCTGCTTTCAAAACCAATATGAAGACAAAAGAAGAAGTTGCTAATGAAGATAGGAGCTCTAATGAAGTTGAAGCAAATTTTGTGAGAAGACTAAATAAAGGCACTAGAAAATACAAAGGTAAGTTACCCTTCAAATGTTTCAATTGTGGAAAGGTTGGTCATTTTTCTTCTAAATGTCCTTTCAAAGAATCAAGGGGTAACTTAACAAAAGAGACAAGTTTAAGAGAAGTCTGTATTCCATAGAAAGTAATTATTATTTAGAATATGAGGATCATGATGATTCAAATGATGAAACACTTTTCATGGTCCAGAGTGTTGGTAACAAAAAGGATGATGCTAGTGTTGATAACTGAGAGGGGGGGTGAATCAGTTATCCTTAATTTGATTTCAATTCAAACACTTAAATCCACTTTGTTAATCAATAGCATAGCAATTAATCATTCATGAAAGCATAAGACATAAACACTAGAGCATATACACATCAACACATGAGACACCAAGATTTTGACGTGGAAAACCTAGTTAAGGGAAAAACCATGGGGTGATTAACCCAAGGATTATTCTCTGTTAGAAGAATAAGAAAAATAGATGGCACATGCCAATTAGGGCTCACTACCTGAGCACACTGCTCACAAGAGGCACACTGCCTATAAGAGACACACTGTTTACAAGTGATAAGAATCACAAACTTGAATTGGAGATTGACATCTTTGCCTTGCCTAGATCAGTTCCATTTAAGCCCAAAAACTCCTGCTCTGCCTTTCACACTTCTCTTCGTTATATCACACTCATTAGCACAAGACACACTTCAAAATGAATTCACAAACTCTTATTTATACAAGGCATCAACTTAGGAACAATCATCTAAGTCGGCAATCATCTACAAGATCATTCGCAAGACGTGTAATACATCTGGTCGACCTATCTCAGTAAGAACACCAACAACCGGTGGTCTTTACATCAAATCCAAACTCTAACTTCAATGCAGAATGCCAATATGGACTGGACACAATCCAAGGATCACCACAACCTTTCCCAAATCACTAATAACATCTGCACTTCATCTGCTTACTAGAATCCTTCTCTTCTTCATCCAGAACTTCAACAACACAGTCTATTGCCACTGTCATAATGCAAAAGGTTCTTTTGGACCTCCAAACAATGTACAAATCAAGTTGTCACTTCATACTAACTTCCTCAGTACTCCCTCCAATCCGCAGAATGAGAGAATGTAATTCCGGAACTCACCGGATCAATTTGTGACACTCTGTCACCGCTGAACGCCTGTCGGAACCGGTTCTACACAAACAGCCATAACTTCTTCAGATCATTATGCTGACCTCTGAAATCTTAATTGGAACATCTCAAGACTCATATCTACAAACCCTTTAATCTGTATCCTCTGATTCTCAAACCATTGAGTACTTTTGCCTTCTTCTTATCACTATTTTTCACTGTTCCTGATTGAGACTAGTTTTCTTAATATCCTCAGCACACAGCTCATCCAATCATTCTTATCAATGCAATATGAGTATGTTGACATTAATGACAACACTGGTTAACCTCATACTTGCAACAATCTCCCCCTTTGTCATTGATGGCAACATATGATGTGAAAAACCATCAAGACAAGAACTTCTCCTTTCTGTCACAGCTCCCCCTATCAGCAACAACTCTTCACATGTCTTCTCTTCCTTTACTGCTCTCCCTTTGATCATCAACCACTTGTTTTTCACATGTCTTCTCTGCCCCTTTGACATCAATGGCAAAGGGCTCATACTTGCAATTCTCACACATCAGAATCATACCAGCTGCTCCCCCTTAGTGGCAGCTCCCCATCATCAATCCGGATCACAAGATATGACTGTGATATCTACCGGACTGATGCACATCAGTGCATCCTAGTTAGTTCATCACTGGAGGGGCCATGACCCCTAACTTCTCCCTGAGATACTCAAACTTGGGAAGAGGTTTAGTAAAAATATCTGCAAGCTGATCCTTGGAGGGCACATACTCTAATCTGACTTCACCCTTGTTCACTTGTTCTCTCAAAAAGTGAAATTTAATAGATATATGCGTGGTCTTAGAATGCAATACCAGATTCTTAGAAATATTTATTGCACTTGAATTATCATAGTAAATTGTGATAGGCTCCTCATATTCTACTTGAATATCTCTTAGCATTTGCTTCATCCACAAAAGTTGAGTGCAACTACTTGCTGCTGCAATGTATTCTGCTTCTGTTGTAGACAGGGATATTGCTTCTTGTTTCTTGCTTAGCCAAGAAACCAACCTTTTTTCCAAAAAGAATGCTCCTCCACTTGTACTCTTCCTATCATCCACATCTCCTGCCCAATCTGCATCTGTATATGCATGAAGAGAAAAGTCATGATCTCTGGGATACCATAGGCCATACTCAATTGTTCCTTTCAAGTACCTAAAAATTCTTTTGATTGCCATGACATGTGATTCTCTGGGATCAGCTTGGAATCTTGCCACAAGACCAATAGCCTACATTATATATGGTCTAGTCTGAGTGAGATACAGTAATCCACCAATCATTGATCTATACTTTGTCTTATCTGTCTTAGGAGAGTCATCATCTTTGCTCAACTTACATCCGGTAGCCATAGGAGTGTTCATTGGCTTTGAATCTTCCATTCCAAATTTCTTCAATAGTTCTTTCACATATTTGGTCTGAGAGATAAAGATTCCTTTCTTTGTCTAAGTGATTTGCAGACCCAGGAAGAAATTCATTTCATTGAGCATTGACATTTCAAACTCACTTTTCATTTGGTTTGCAAAGGTTTTACACATACTGTCTCTTCCTCCAAAGATGATATCATTAACAAATACTTCAACAATCAAGATGTTTTCATGATCAATTTGAAAATATAGGTTACTATCAGCAGTACCTTTGTTGAAACTAATCTTCAAAAGATATTTATCCAACCTCTCATACATGCTCTCGGGGCTTGCTTTAGACCATACAATGCTTTCTTTAATTTGCAGACCATATCACCATGCTCTAATAACTGAAATCCATCCGGTTGTTCAATGTACACCTCTTCTTCTAGGTCACCATTCAGGAAAGTAGATTTGACATCCATCTGATACACTTTGAAATCTTTGAAGGCAGCAAATACAAGAAATAGTTTGACTGCTTCAATTCTTGCCACCGGAGCAAAGGTTTCCTCAAAATAAATCCCTTCTATTTGAGAGTATCCTTTGTAGACTAATCTGGCCTTATTTCTGATTATTTCACCAACTTCATTTAGTTTGTTCCGGAAGACCCATTTGGTTCCAATCACATTCTTGTTACTAGGTTTGGAAACAAGATCCCAAGTGTGATTTTTCTCAATTTGCATCAACTCTTCCTCCATTGCTTTTGCCCAATTTTCATCATTGCATGCTTCATTTATTGTCTTAGGTTCAATCTTTGAAATCAGACAACATTCATCTGAATTTTGAGCAACATTCCTTCTAGTTTGCACATCTTTGCTTTTGTCACCTATGATCTGATCTTCAGAGTGGTTTAGTGTTACATACCTTAGAACTTTGGGAGTTTCTTGCACTTCTGCTTCTTGATCAGGCTCATCCAGACCTATCTCTTCTTCCTGATTTACTAAATCTGACCTTCAGGAGAGGATGGAGCTCCTTGAACCAAAACATCACTCTGATCATCTTCATCATACTCATAAAATCTTGAGGGCTTCTCAATACCTTCATCAACCTTCACATTTGTACTTTCTATCATCTTTCTCATTCTCTTATTGTAACACTGGTATGCTTTGCTTTGAGTGGAGTATCCCAAGAAAATTCCTTTATCACTTCTAGCATCAAACTTTCCTAGATCTTCATCTCTTTTAATGTAACACTTGCTACCAAATACTCTGAAATATCTCACAGTAGGAGTGATGCCAAACCAAAGTTCATAAGGAGTCTTACTGGTATTGCTTCTGATTTGAACTCAATTGAGAGTGTAGACTACAGTGCTGACAGCTTCTTTCCAAAACATCTGGGGAACATTTGCTTCCATCATCATTGTCCTAGATGCTTCCTGGATGGTCTAGTTCTTTCTCTCAACTACTCCATTCTGTTGTGGAGTCCTAGGAGCAGACAACTGTCTCTTTATACCATGCTTCTCATAGAAGTCTATGAATTCACCAGATGTGAATTCACCACCTCTATCAGACCTCAGACATTTCAGTTTTAATCCAGTTTGATTCTCTACCATAGCCTTGAAGATTTTGAACTTCTCAAAGGCTTCTGATTTCTCTATCAGAAAGGTGACCCACATCATCCAGGAATGGTCATCAATTAGTAACATGAAATATCTATCACCTTGCATACTCTTGATTCTTGTCAGACCACATAGATCAATATGAACTAACTCCAATAATCCAATAGAGGACTAATCCTTGCTTTTGAATGAAACTCTACTTTGTTTACCTAGCTGACATTCTTTGCACATACTATTTGTAGGTTTCACCAACTTTGGAAGATCTCTTATAGCCTGAGTATTGCTTATCTTAATGATGTTATCAAAATTTACATGACACATCCTTCTATGCCATAACCAACTCTAATCAACTTGAACAAACAGACAACTTTTATTAGTACCAACTAGATGGAAGATATTACCTTTTGTTTGAGTACCGAATGCAATCTCAGTTCCAGAGCTTTCAAAGATCCTACATCTTCCATTCTTGAAACGGAGATCATAACCTTTGTCCACCAACTAACCAACATTGAGAAGATTGTGCTTCAATCCTTCAACATACAGTACATTACCAGTTTTGTTCTTTCCATCAAAAGAGATAGTTCCCCTACCTCTGATTCTACCAGCAAAATTGTCACCAAATTTTACCATTCCTCCTTCATACCTTTCCAAATCTAAGAACTTGTTCTTGTCACCTGTCATATGGTGAGAGCATCCACTATCAATAACCCAATCATCCTTTTCTTCAAATTGGGTAGCCAAAGCTCTTTCTATAACCTTATGATTGATAGATTCAGGGAATATTGGATCTTCTTCCTTGATGGCAATGAACACCCATTCATTTCCAAATTTGTCTCCTATCTCTGATTCATCATCTGTTACTCCTTCATTATCAGCTTCTTCATGAACATAATAACAATTCTTTTGGAACCTTTGTCTGTTAAAATTTAATCTTGTGGATCTTTTCGGACATCTTGAGGCAAAGTGACCAATCTTATTGCAGTTGAAGCACTTAAAGGGTAATTTTCCTTCATACTTACCGGATCCCCTTGGCAGTCTTTTTGCAATGAGGGCTTCAAGTTGAGTTGTTTCTGCTTCTTCCTCTTCCATGTCTTTTCTTGCTTGATCATACCATGACAGCTTCCTTGAAGAGTTTTCTCCTAGATCAAATCTTTGTTTGCCTTTCACATAGGCACAGGCTTTGAATGCAGATTCAGTCTTGGGTGGATCATCTCCAAACTCGGTCATTTCAAATGTAGCCAGTTTGCCAGCCAATTGTTCTCTTGTGACAGTTGTATGGGCTCTGAATTCATCAATGGCAACAACCTTGATTTTGTAGGCAACAGGAAGGGATCTGAGAATTTTGCAAACAATCTCATTTTCATCCAAAACTCCACCAGCATTCCTGATTCCACACACTAGCTCATTCACTCTTGGCATAAAGGTAGTGATATTTTCATCATCTCTCATCTTCAATCTTTCAAATTTCCCTTTGAGACTCTACAACCTTGCACTCTTAACAAACTCATCTCCTTCATGCAGAAGTTCCAGTTTAATCCAGATCTCATAGGTAGTTGGTAGGTCAATAACATTGGAGAGCTCTAAGTTGGTTAATGCACTTAGAAGAGCCTCTTTAGTCCGTAGATTATTTTCAGCATCTGTGATTTCATTTAGAGTTGTCGGACCACCCTGTGGAGGTTTATATGCTTTTTCAACCATGGACAAGTATGCCTTTCCCATACACTCCAAGTGACATTTCATGCGGCCTTTCCAAAGAGTGAAGTTGGTTCCATCAAACTTTGGACTGTCCTTCTTGTATGACGACATCTTGGATCTCCTCAAGTGGTTAAGCTCCTTTTAGAGGAACTTGGCTCTGATACCAATTGTTGATAACTGAGAGGGGGGTGAATCAGTTATCCTTAATTTGCTTTCAATTCAAACACTTAAATCCACTTTGTTAATCAATAGCATAGCAATTAATCATTCATGAAAGCATAAGACATAAACACCAGAGTAGATACACATCAACACATGAGACACCAAGATTTTGACGTGGAAAACCCAGTTAAGAGAAAAACCACGAGGTGATTAACCCAAGGATTATTCTCTGTTAGAAGAATAAGAAAAATAGATGGCACATGCCAATTAGGGCTCACTGCCTGAGCACACTGCTCACAAGAGGCATACTGCCTACAAGAGACACATTGTCTACAAAGTGAGAAGAATCACAAACTTGAACTGGAGATTGACATCTTTACCATGCCTAGATCAGTTCCATTTAAGCCCAAAAACTCTTGCTCTGCCTTTCACACTTCTCTTTGCTATATCACATTCATCAGCGCAAGACACACTTCAAAATGAATTCACAAACTCTTATTTATACAAGGCATCGACTTAGGAACAATCATCTAAGTTGGCAATCATCTACAAGATCATTCGCAAGACGTGTAATACATCTGGTCAGCCTATCTTAGTAAGAACACCAACAATCGGTGGTCTTTACATCAAATCCAAACTCTAACTTCAATGCAGACTACCAATATGGACTAGACACGATCCAAGGATCACCACAACCTTTCCCAAATCACCAATAACATCCGCACTTCATCTGCTTACTGGAATCCTTCTCTTCTTCATCTGGAACTTCAAGAACACATTCTGTCGCCACTGTCATAATGCAAAAGGTTCTTCTGGACCTCCAAACAATGCACAAATCAAGTTGTCACTTCACACTGACTTCCTCAGCACTCCCTCCAATCCGCAGTATGAGAGAATGTAATTCTAGAACTCACCAGACCAATTTGTGACACTCTGTCACCGCTGAACGCCTGTCAGAACCGGTTCTACACAAATAGCCATAACTTCTTCAGATCATTATGCGGACCTCTGAAATCTTAACTGCAACATCTCAAGACTCATATCTACAAACCCTTTAATCCGCATCCTCTGATTCTCAACCCATTGAGTACTTTTGCCTTCTTCTTACCACTGTTCTTCACTATTCCTGATTGAGACTAGTTTTCTTAATATCCTCAGCACACAGCTCATCCAATCCTTCTTATCAATGCAATATGAGTATGTTGACATCAACGACAACACTGGTTAACCTCATACTTGCAACAGCTATAACATGTGAGAAGACTGATACCTTGCAAACAAATCAAAATAATGAAAGATCAATGGTTGTATGGACTACCTTTCATGCAAAAGAAGAATCCAAGGTTTGGGTAATTGATAGTGGATGCTCAAATGATATGACTGGTGACAAAGATAAGTTTATCAGCCTTGAGAAGTGGGATGGTGGTGCTATTCAGTTTGGTTGTGATGAGTCAGCATAGATCTGTGGAAAAGGTGCCATAACTATTGATGGGAAGAATAGGACTGAGGATGTCCTCTATGTCAAAGGGATAAAACACAATCTTCTCAGTGTTAGTTAGATGTGTAGAAAAGGGTATAATCTCACCTTTCATGCCAAGGGTTGTGAAATCAGAAAGGCAAGGTCTAGAAAGCTAGTTGCAGAAGGTATCAAGGCATATAGTGACATCTATCATCTGAAGGAGGTAAATGGAAGAACATTTTTGTTGGCTCAATCTAGTGAGTGTTGGCTATGGCACAAGAGAATGGGACACAACAATTTTGACAATATGGTAAGATCAGTTCTACTCATGCAGTGAGAGATATACCCAAGATTATCAAGCCTACAAATGTAGTATGCAAGGAATGTCAAATGGGAAACCAAACAAGGACAAACTTCAAAAGCAAGGAGTATTCTTCTTCAAATCCATTAGAGATGATTCACACTGATCTATGTGGCCCTACAAGAGTAAAGAGTCATCAAGGTGAGAGGTATTTCATGTTGTTTATTAATGATTATTCTAGAATGACTTGGGTTACTTTCTTAAGAGAAAAATTAGATGCTCTTGATAAATTTGAAGTGTTCATAGCTATGGTTGAGAATGAAGTAGATGCCAAGATCAAATGTTTGAGGTGTGATAGAGGAGGTGAGTTTATTTCAAATCAATTTGAAAAGTTTTGTGAAGATAATGGTATTAGGAGACATCTGTCAGCTCCTAGGACCCCTCAACAAAATGGGGTAGTGGAAAGAAAGAATAGGACTATGCAAGAGATTTCTAGGGTAATGTTGAAAGATGCAGATCTACCTGATATATACAGGAAGGATGTAGTTCATATTGCAGGTTATTTAATTATCAGAGTGCAACTAAGGGTCAACAAAATTAAGGCCCCTTATGAGCTATGGTATAGAAGACTTCCCATAGTCAGATACTTTAGGATCTCTAGTAGCAAATGCTATGTCAGAAGAGATGAAGAAGACCTAGGAAAGTTTGATTCAAGAAGTGATGAAGGAATCTTTTTTGGCTACTCAACCAGAAGAAAGGTTTATAGATGCTACAATAAGAGGTTGGGAAAGATAATTGAAAGCACAAATGTCAAGGTGGATGAAGACCTATATCAGATCTCACATGAATTAGAAGACTCTGAATCTGATATATTTCCATGCATTGTAGATGAAGAAGAAGAAGTAAAAGAAGAAAAGGAACAAGAACTAGAGAAGATGCCTAAGACTCTAGCAAAGTATGTTTAGAAGAACCACTCAGTAGATCTAATCATTGGAGATAAAGATGAAGGTGTGCAGACAAGGAGAAGGCTTGCTAAGACACATGAGCAAATAAACTTGTGTTTTCTATCAAAGGTGGAACCCAAAAACTTTGCTGATGCTAGCAAAGATGATGGATGGATAAAATCCATGGAAGAAGAATTGGATCATATTGAGAAGAATCAAATGTGGGAATTGGTTCCTAGACCAACAAGTAAGAATGTTATAGGAACAGAATGGGTGTTCCGAAACAAACTGAATGAAGAAGGTGAAGTTGTAAGGAACAAGGCAAGACTAGTATGCAAAGGATATACACAAGTTGAAGGTATTGATTTTGAGGAGACTTTTGCTCTCGTAGCAAGGATGGAGGCAATCAAGATGTTCCTTGCTCTTGCTGCTCATAAGAACTTCAAGGTATATTAGATGGATGTTAAGTCAACATTTTTGAATGGCAACCTAGAGGAAGAGGTTTATGTTCAAACAACCAGATGGTTTCCAGATATTAGAAGATTTGGACATGGTGTGCAGACTCAAGAAGGCTCTGTATGGCCTTAAACAAGCACCTAGATCTTGGTATGCTAGGTTGGATAAGTACTTACTTCAGTAGGGCTTCAAGAAAGTACTATAGATAGCAATCTTTACATCAAGGAAGGAGACATGATATTTATAGTTGCAGTATATGTTGATGACAACATCTTTGGTGGAGATGATGATATGTGTAAGAGGTTTGTAGAGGAGATGCAAATAGAGTTTGAGATTTCTATGATTGGTGAAATGTCTTTTTTCCTTGGGACTTCAAGTTTCTTAGCTAGATGGTGGTATATTTATTTCTCAAGCTAAGTAAGTCAAAGAGTTGTTGAATAAGTTTGGTATGGAGGATTGAAAACTAGTGAGTACTCCCATGGTCACTGGATGTCACTAGAGAAAAGATGATGAGTCTTCGGAGGTGAATCAGACTGTCTATAGGTCTGTGATTGGTGCATTGTTGTACTTGATTGCTTCTAGACCTGATATTATGCATGCAACATGTGTGGTTTCTAGATATCAAGCCAATCCAAAGAAAACACATGAGAAGGTAGTGAAAAGGATATTTAGATACTTGAAAGGAACTCCAAACTATGGCCTATGGTATCTAGGAGGTAATGACTTTGATTTGAGTGCTTACACTGATGTTGACTGGGCTGGTTGTGTTGATGATAGAAGAAGTACAAGTGGTGGTGCTTTCTTTTTAGGAAGTAGATTAGTTTCATGGAAAAACATGAAGCAAGATTTAGTGTCCTTATCTACTGCAGAGGTAGAGTACATTGCAACAACATCCTACTATACACAAGTGTTGTGGATGATGCAAACCCTAAAGGATATCAAGGTATTGCATGATGAACCCATTCCTATCTTGTGTGACAATACAAGTGCTAGCAATATTTCCAAGAATCCAATGATGCATTCTAGAACCAAGCATCTAGAAATCAAGTATCACTTTTTGAGAGAAAAGGTTGCAGATAAGGAAGTGAAGTTGAAATATGTTCCAACAAAGGATCAAATAGTAGATATTTTCACAAAGGCACTTGCAAAGGATACTTTTGAGGATCTCTGACAAAGGTTAGGGGTAATTTCCCATCCTTCTTCTTGCTAGATGCATAGTGGTGCATCTATCTAGCAGGAGTTCATGTTATATCTTGTTCCTGGACTGATGGTGGATACCTCTCAGGGGGAGCAGGTAGTAGTTGCTGATGTTAGGGGGAGTTTGTTTGTTGCAAGAAGAAGTCATGCCCTAAGAAAGAATGTACAGGTATGTGGTCTTTGATTGAGGTAGTGGTTTCCCTTTGTCCTTGATGTCAAAGGGGGGAAGAAGTAGAGATGTGTTGCCATCAATGCCAAAGGGGGATATTGTTACACATATGGTTCCTAGGGTTGTCATTGATGTCAACACTATCATGGTGGTATGATGGTTTTCATGGTTGGATGTCATGTCCCATCCAAAAAGAGAACAAGACATAGTTACAAAAGAAGAAAATACAGGTCATGGTTGGATGTCATGTCCCATCCAACAAGAGAAGAAAGAAGATATAGTTCATATTAAGATGGGAATTAGAAGAACAAAGATGATCAAATGTGTTTCTAATGCTACTGGTGGACTGAAGTATGTATATTCCAAGTTCCATGATGATTGTATTATTAGAAGAGTGATTTGTTGTTGACTAATTAAAGATAGTGTTGTCTTTGAGAAGATGCTTTGTGTAGGACAATGGAATGCTTCACATTCCTCCGCATTTGTAGATATGACCATACAATTCTTGAGTTATGTTTAGGATGCTATGAAGGTGATAAATCCATGTTTGGAGATCATTTTTTCTTCCACTATGAAAGTATGCATGATAGAGTACCGACATGTGTTCTAGCAGAGTTTGCTAGTGTTGAAGGCTTGTTGGAATGCTCCACATTCCTATAGAAATGAATGATTTCCCTTGCAGTTTTGAGGACATGTTTATGGATGTATATTACATGCTTCCTTGTAGTTTCAAGGTTCTTGGTAGTCCGTAGCTTAGTTTTTCAAATGACAGCATGTTGTAGTGTGTTCCAGAAAATAGATTGTTCTCATAGTTAATGATTGAAGCTATGTGGCACAATTCTTTGATGTGTGGTGGTAAAGGAGTGTTTGGGAATGTTGTATGAGTCATGTGGACTCATCTAGAAAAGTTTCACAAAGATCTTTCTTGTTTCTAGTACCACATAAGGTTTTCAAGTTGATGTGGGTGTTATACTTCAAGTCTTCATGTGTTTTGCTTAAAGCTGTCCTATTTTCAAATGAGCGGAGTGTGCAGATGTAATTCCTTGGTGTTTGAAGTTGTTAAGGATGTTTTGGACCTGGTTAAGCAAGTGTTGGTGTCTGTAAGGCATGGATCTTCTGCTAGTGTAACGTGTGGCTTCACTTAGGACCTATCTTCTACACGTTTCATATTGTGTCTTGTCTGGTTGACTTGTAAATGTATTTTTCAGGTTGTAACTGACCAACAAGCAATGTAATCAATGTAATATCATGTATAAATAGTGAATTAAATTGAGTTAGGAGAGTGTGATTGCAAATTGATTGAAAAGATTGCAAGTAGAGAAAAGGCAGAATGAATACATTGTTGATGAGCGACTAAAGGAGAAAGAGCAAAAGTTGTTGATGCTATCCTGATTCATCTTGAAGACATATTTGTGATAGTGATCAAGTGTAGAGTGTTCCTAACTAATCAGATCATCAGAAGAAAGTGTGAAGAGGTAGAAGTGCAATAATCAAAGGTGTGAGTTTCAATGTCAATTTTTAGACAATAGAAAGATTGTCATACTATAATCTTTTGTAAGTGTGTTCTCAATTCAGGGAGTAGTAGCTTCCTTGGGAGTGACCCTAAAAAAAAGTCTTCATGAAGTAGTAGCTTCCTTGGGAGTGACTCTAAATCAAAGTTCTTCAAGGAGTAGAAGCTTCCTTGGGTTGTAGCCCTAAAACAAAGTTGTTATTTGATATTCATATATTGTGAGTTACCATGGTTTTTCCCTTCTAGGGTTTTCCATGTATATCTGGTGTTATGTGTTGATGTGCATTATGTTAATATTTCATGTTCATGCTAATGCTGTAATGATTAAGTTTTAATTTGCTCCGGATAAGTTGAAATTGTTAGAATTGAAGATTGATTAGATATTGATTCACCCCCCCTCAATATCTTGGTGTGTTCAACATGACTTACTATAAAAATAAAACAAGAGGTCATAACACATAGAAGATCTTTGAGTAATCTTTAAAAAAATATGAAAGTATAAGGTTAAGATTAATCATGGAAAGTGTGTTTTTGGAGTCACAACTGGAAAGCTGCTTGGTTTGATTATCTCTAGAAGATGAATCAATATTTATTCCACCAAGGTAAAAGTTGTTTTAGATGCCAACCCTCCAACTAGTCAAACAATAGTAAGAACATTCTTGGGATAGTTAGGTGCAATCTAGTTCTTTATACCAGATATGACATTCAAGATACACCTAATTAACTAATTATTAAATAAGAACGCTGAAATAACTTGGACTAACTTGATTGTCAAGATTCCTTCAATCAAGTAAAAATATTTATTCTCAGCCTTCAAACATTGATGCCACTAAGCAAGATTGACCTTTCATTCTCTATTTTAGAGCAACTAAAATATCAATGGCATGCATGCTCACATAAGAAGATGATAATGGCAATGAAAGAGTAGTCTAGTTTATTAGTAGAACTTTGCTAGACGATGAGAAAAACTATACTCAAGCAAGAAAAGAGTGCTTATCCATAGTCTTTGCCAGATGCCATTTGTGACATTATATGATGATTAAGATACATGAGTTATCATAAGGACTGAACCATTGAAAATATTTTTAAACCAACCAATGTTATCTAGAAGAGCTAGGAGATTCCTGACATTAGTGAATTTGAGCTAACCTATGTTAATTAGAAATCAATCAAGGGGCATGTAATTGCTGACTGGTTAGTAGACAACCCTACTCCTCATGATGAAACAATTAAAGAAGATTTTCCTGATGAGGGAATTTATGTGGTAGATCTTGAAAAATATGCCTCATCCTATTTGTATAGGGATATAATTAACTATCTTGCTAACAAGGCATATCCTAAAATCATGGCCCCTTTGGGAAAAAAAATGATTATGGGTTCTATAGACCAAAATCTCTACATGTTGTTGTGATTCTTTATTTTGTCAAGGAGATGAGTCAAGATTCTACATGTTGTGACTCTTTATTTTGTCAAGGAGATGAGTCAGGATTCAATTTTGGCAATTGTTGGTCATGATGTTGATCACTCACAAACATAGAATAAAAGTTACACAACAACCTTTACTCATCTTGAAAGATACGATGAATTCAGAGAATTCATGATCCCAAGTCTCCGTTGATTAGGTCTTAATCTACTGACGTTACTCAGTGGTTGATGTGTGTTGCTGTTTTCCATTCAGGGGCCTTATGTATTTCTGCAAAGTTCATCATTATTTCTCCAAATATCCTGCTCTATATGTCTGCTCTGCATAAATCTCCAATAATTCTACCTCTGCACTGTGAATTTAGTCAAATAATGTGCCTACAGGCTGATATTTGAATGATTTCTACCATTATTTGCAATTCTTTGCATGATATTTTCAATACTACATGCATTTAACTCAAATATGCTAATGATTTTCAGTTACCTACGGGATTTCAGCATATTTCTCTGTTTCTGCTTATTATTTGTCATGACTTGCAGTTATGATGATGAATTTATGAAATTAAAAAAAGAAAAGGGTTAAAGAATGAGATTCCCAGAACTACTTGACTTAGATCACTGATCCACATACAAGCTCCCATACATGCAATAAAAAGAAGGAAACTAGAATCATACTTCACCAGGACATTCCACAAATCCGCATGATCTAGTGCAAATCTTCAAAGGAAAAGTTGACAACAACATGTAATGAAATGAAAGCGCTTCCAGTTGAACACAGCATTCACCAGTACATATCCAGAAATCAACATGAAGATTACGTAAAATTTACAATCAGGATGTAATTTGAAACTTCATATCCATTCAGTATGCTCAAGAACAGGTACATTTACAGTGATCTGAAGAAAGAACCTTGACATTTCAACAATTCTATCCTCATTAGTCTCAGTAATTCGATCTCCTAATTGATTCTGCAGTAATCGGCCTTAATGCGCCAGATGCGTCTGTGTATATCCCCTCTGTATAATAATCTCCCTCATGTATCAAGATCTGGCTCTTATATAGAACAAATGCCAGAAAACAGTTACAATGATCCAAGGATCAGGATCCTCTCATAATAATCAACGGTCCAGATGAAAAGCACATGCTTCGCCAGTTGGCAAATGTACAGCTGGCACAGAATATTCCAGCATCTTTGATTTGATTTGGTCTCCAGCTGGCAAACAGCATATTTGACAATATCCTCCTCACTTCTGGTTCATGTTGCCTTCTTGTGCAACCATACAATGCTCAGCAACAGCTCTAACAGCATCATGACTTCCTGCAAATAAACAGACAAACATTAAGTTCATCATCATGTGGATAAACAACAGGAATTTAAACATTTCATTAAACAGGCTTCCAAAATGTGTAGCTGCAGGCAATCGGGCTTCAAATCAGTGAAAATTATGCACTAAATGCATAAACAGCATCAAAAAAACAATCGGGTCAACCGTCGTTGACTGGAAAATGCAATTGGGTCTTCAAATTTCCATCGCTTCATTTTCCCGACCATTTTCTTGTATATCGGGTTCAAATAATGATCATGCATCGCAACATATACAAGGGAAAAAAACTACCTTTAACCTTCCTTCGAATCCGGCTCTGTATATTTCGGCATGTGTATCGGGTTCACATCATATTCGTATCGGTGTGACCACATATGATCGGGGTGACAAAATTAGACTTGGCCGATGGTAAAACATACACCGACGCCAGAAATCATGATGATGTCCTTCCATCGGGAAGACATGTTCTATCGGCATGATAACTCAAGATAAGGCCGATAGCAAGACTTAAAACTTTCGTCTGCATGATATTTTGGAAATATGATGCTCCCCCTTCCGAATGTCCTGATGACGTCATCGTCATGTTTCGCTTCTGATCAGGGGATAAATGTAATATCGGGTCACCTAAGGAAGATGATCAGGTGGTGAATGTAATATGACCCCTTTGCGGCCAAGGTAACCCTCTCGAAAGATCAGGATGATGATGATCATCAGGATATCCGGGGCTTTTGTTAAACTTAAAGGATGACATCATTGTCATATTTCGCGAAACGGATCATGTTTTGGAAAATATCCTCCCGAAGGGAAATGTGATGATGATGTCATCCTGATATTTGCTTCTTCGTTTTTTAGGTTAGGATGACGTCATCAGGATATTAGCATAAGGTCATATTTCTCAGCAGGAGGACATTACGAAATATCGGGTTACATTAGGAAGATGATCCTCCTCATCGAATATCATGATGACGTAACCATCATATTCCGCCTTCGAAGCATGAGGATGAGTTGAGGTCATCATCAGGTTAGCACTAGGGTGATATTTAAAATATGATCCTGCTAAGGAATGGAATATCACCCTCCCTTAAAAGATAGGGTGATCATCATGATCACGCAAAAGGAGATCAGGAGGATATGATGACGTCATCATCATATTAGCGAATATCAGCAAATATGACCTTCTCTTGAAAGATTAGGATGATGACTCTCCGATAGGATTTTGACATGCGCATGCAAATTATGTAGATGGTGGATTTTCTAAGCAGGGGGATATTGTAATATCAGCATGATATTATAATATCAGGTGATGTTATGATATCATGATGCTCGTTGTTATGAAATATGAGCCTCCTAAAATCATGATGCTCACGATGCGCCTAAGGTTATTTGACGGGTAGAGGGCACTATCACCTAAGATTGACGTCCGGATATTGGGACTGCATGATTTTTATCGGGTGATAGATCAAGATCATGATGATCTTGACAACATGACTGAGGATATAAAAATATGATGATCACTTGCGATTATCAGATTTGACCAAAACTTTGACTGCTCATAACTCCCTCATATGGACGAATTTTCAGGTGATGTAAAAGGCAAACCTGCATGGAATTTCAAGCTCTTTCTAAATATGAGGTCATAGAAACAAAATATGAACTTTGACAAACTGACCTCATGATGATGACCAACCTCATCGAATATCATGATGATGATGCACCTGACTCATTTTTACCAAACCGCCAGAAAACAGACAACACAAGCCAAGCCAAAAGTTGGGTCCCTGTTTTGATAATGCAAAATGGGGCGTGTTGTGTAACCACACAACAACTTGCCACCAAAGAAAACAACAAAATTCAAATAATTCAAAAGGTGAGGATAAGTTAAAACATAAATTTCCAACTCCTATTAAGCATGAGCATCCTAATCCTTTCTAACTGGTATCATGTTCATCAATGTAACAGTGAATTGATAAGGGATCAATTGTGTGCATGTGATTCATATACTCATCTTGAAAGTGAGTTGAATAAGTCAGTGACTGGTGTTAAGCTACGTAGTTTGGTTCATCCCTCATAGCCAACCGGATAGAGCCTTGCTACCAGCAGGCGTCCATAGCCCCGGCAAGGTTATCGTTGCAATTCCCCTAAGTAGAGCCCCACTGCCAGCAAGCGTCTATAGCTCCGGTAGAGTTACTTAGATGACTTAATCTGGATTTCAGAAAATCCATTTTATTATTTTATTTATTTTATATTTTGAATTTAATTCTTAAGATATAACAGTTGTAGCCTCATGATACAAGGAATGGTCACTTGTTGAAATTAAGTTGAGAATTGCAATGGTAGCAAGGGCAACCTTTAGATTTTTCACTTAACCCCTACACTGATATGTTCAATAAACCCAAGGCTGTTAGGTGTGTCATTGTGAGGATCACCTTGACTCAAGAGAAGTAGTACTGATGAATATGATACCACAGACCTGATCAAGAATACCTATACTGATATGAGTTACAACCTATGTAAAAACTTATATCCAACTTTTGAATTCTAACAATTTATGCAGTGTTCTTAAGTAATAAGGTGCACCAGTTTTGCCCAACCAAAACAAAGACTCAACAACGCAAAACACAAAGCAACCTGTACAAACAGCTAACCTACAAAAGGAAACAACAGAAAGCAAAACAAGCAAACTGTACAAACAACTAACCTACAAAATTATATACAAACCACTACTAGGCAAACAAGAACCAGAAAAAGACCTAAATACACCTGTATTTGCATACTTCTTTTGATTGCGCAGGAGCATTAGGGTATTAGTTATGGTTCTCAACCTAGCAAATTTATCTTTATATTCTAAAAAATATTCTGATATTCTGAATTCACTGTATTCAACAGAATAACTCTTGATGATCAGCAACTGAGGAAGCTCATCATGTTCATGATTAATCCATATGCATGTCTTATCTCCTGAATTTCCATAATCAAAATAATAATCAACATCATTTACTGTGGAAAGGAGAAATACAACCTGGTGTATTCCTGATTTTGCTGGACATGCTTCTTCATTGGCAATTGATCCTCCCTTTAATTCTATATTTTCATTGCTTGGCCCAATGTCTGGTCTCTCTTCAAATTGAAGGATGTATGACCCTTGATGTATTAATTCTTCATCTTTATCCAGCTTTATCCCTTCATTCTGGATGTTCAGTTTATCCTCCAGTTCAGGAAACTTCTCAATATTTTCTTCAATTTCCTGCACATCAGCATCTAAATAAGTATCTTTATTATCACAACCTGATATACAGAAATTTATCATTTCTAAATCATGTGACTGTAAAAGAGAAACAACTTTCACTTGATAAGGACACTCCCTTGTTTCATTCTCAAAATATTCCTGGAGTAACGTCTGATTATGCATAACAACTCCAAAGTCTTCTACATCTTCATCTTTCAGGAATTGTTCATTAAATAATTCACATCTTCTATCTAGTAAAGGATCTGGTTCCATTAACCTGCAACATGCTTGTATTTGATCATTTAATTCAACCCAGTTAGGTAGTAAATCAGCATTTATTTTCTTTTCTATGACTCCCTGAGTTACTATCATAGGAACTTCATCATCAGGAGTGCATTTAAATTGCTCTACTATCTGTTTACACTTCTCTTTACCATAGAATGACTCCAGGAAAGATGTTTCATCTTCTTTATCAAAAGCATTAGGATCAGAATCAAAAATATTATCCTGATGAGTGATTTCTTCTCTAAAATTTTCACAAGATTCATACCTACATACTGACTGATCCTTACTTGTATTAGGAAGTAGAGAACTCCTGTCAATCTCACCATAAAATGAATCAAGGAAAGATGTTTCCTCTTCATTACCTTCTGGAACTGACTCAGCTATTGTATTTTTGAGAATCTTTTTCAACATGATCAAGCAGGGGTAACAATCCCTTTCTGAATGCTCTTCATCATGTAATCTGCACCAGCTTTCAATCAAGACATCATCAGTGGATAAACCTAATATTTGACTACACTGTATATTTCTGGACAAGTATAATTCAAAATCCTCAGATCGGTCCACTTCAGTGTCTGGACAATTAATAACTTCTGGTGCTGCATCTGCTTGTTGCTCCAGAATTTCCTCATTTTCCTGGCAAATTTCAGCCCTGAACACATCCGGGAAGAATATTAATCCTTTCAAATATAAATCCAACCTTGTAAGGAAAGTTAAACAATTAATTTCACTGTGTTCCGCAGTCTGGTGTATCCTGCAACAGGTAGTTAAACCAAAGTTAGACAAACTGTGAGGGTAAAGCTGCCTACTCAAAGTTTCTTGAAATAAAGGAATGTTAATTCGACAATTGCCTTCATATACATCCATCAAAATGAGACTCTATTTTTCAATTTTTTAGTATTTTGAAATTTTAAGGAGATCCATCATATCTCAGAATAAAACTTGAAAGTTCAGAAAATCAAACTAATCTTTGATGCTTTGGGCTAGATCTTTGCAAAGGTGCAACCAAAACATCTCAGATAAGAGATATTTGCAGACATTAACCTCAAATAATGAAATATTTATGTAATATTTGCAGAAATCCAAAAATTCTTTGTTCAAGCCCTCCTTCTAGCGCCAATTTATGTTGCGTTAGAAGCGAGGGGCATGTTGATCATGTTAGCAAGATTTAAAGTGGGCTGATAAACAGAGGCAGGGGATATCACGTCAACTGAAAAGAAATTATTTGCTGAGAAACAACTCATGCCCTCCTTCTAGCGCCAATTTATGTTGCGTTAGAAGCGAGGGGCCTGCATAAAAATGAATGATGACTGAAGCAATGGCGTCTTTTCCAGTTCGGCCCTCCTTCTAGCGCCAATTTATGTTGCGTTAGAAGCGAGGGGCCTGCATAAAAATGAATGATGACTGAAGTAATGGCATCTTTTCCAGTTCGGCCCTCCTTCTGTTGATGATGCTGAGAAACAGCTTAGATGCCCTCCTTCTAGCGCCAATTTATGTTGCGTTAGAAGCGAGGGGCCTGCATAAAAATGAATGATGACTGAAGCAATGGCGTCTTTTCCAGTTCGGCCCTCCTTCTAGCGCCAATTTATGTTGCGTTAGAAGCGAGGGGCCTACATAAAAATGAATGATGACTGAAGCAATGGCGTCTTTTCCAGTTCGGCCCTCCTTCTGTTGATGATGCTGAGAAACAGCTCAGATGCCCTCCTTCTAGCGCCAATTTATGTTGGTCATGATGTTGATCACTCACAAACATAGAATAAAAGTTACACAACAACCTTTACTCATCTTGAAAGATACAATGAATTCAGAGAATTCATGATCCCAAGTCTCCGTTGATTAGGTCTTAATCTACTGACGTTACTCAGTGGTTGATGTGTGTTGCTGTTTTCCATTCAGGGGCCTTACGTATTTCTGCAAAGTTCATCATTATTTCTCCAAATATCCTGCTCTATATGTTTGCTCTGCATAAATCTCCAATAATTCTACCTCTGCACTGTGAATTTAGTCAAATAATGTGCCTACAGGCTGATATTTGCATGATTTCTACCATTATTTGCAATTCTTTGCATGATATTTTCAATACTACATGCATTTAACTCAAATATGCTAATGATTTTCAGTTACCTACGGGATTTCAGCATATTTCTTTGTTTCTGCTTATTATTTGTCATGACTTGCAGTTATGATGATGAATTTATGAAATTAAAAAAGAAAAGGGTTAAAGAATGAGATTCCCAGAACTACTTGACTTAGATCACTGATCCACATACAAGCTCCCATACATGCAATGAAAAGAAGGAAACTAGAATCATACTTCACCAGGACATTCCACAAATCCACATGATCTAGTGCAAATCTTCAAAGGAAAAGTTGACAACAACATGTAATGAAATGAAAGTGCTTCCAGTTGAACACAACATTCACCAGTACATATCCAGAAATCAACATGAAGATTACGTAAAATTTACAATCAGGATGTAATCTGAAACTTCATATCCATTCAGTATGCTCAAGAACAGGTACATTTACAGTGATCTGAAGAAAGAACCTTGACATTTCAACAATTCTATCCTCATTAGTCTTAGTAATCCGATCTCCTAATTGATTCTGCAGTAATCGGCCTTAATGCGCCAGATGCGTCTATGTATATCCCCTCTGTATAATAATCTCCCTCATGTATTAGGATCTGGCTCTTATATAGAACAAATGCCAGAAAACAGTTACAATGATCCAAGGATCAGGATCCTCTCATAATAATCAACGGTCCAGATGAAAAGCACATGCTTCGCCAGTTGGCAAATGTACAGCTGGCACAGAATATTCCAGCATCTTTGATTTGATTCGGTCTCCAGCTGGCAAATAGCATATTTGACAATATCCTCCTCACTTCTGGTTCATGTTGCCTTTTTGTGCAACCATACAATGCTCAGCAACAGCTCTAACAGCATCATGACTTCCTGCAAATAAACAGACAAACATTAAGTTCATCATCATGTGGATCAACAGGAATTTAAACATTTCATTAAACAGGCTTCCAAAATGTGCAGCTGCAGGCAATCGGGCTTCAAATCAGTGAAAATTATGCACTAAATGCATAAACAGCGTCAAAAAAACAATCGGGTCAACCGTCGTTGACTGGAAAATGTAATCGGGTCTTCAAATTTCCATCGCTTCATTTTCCCGCCCATTTTCTTGTATATCGGGTTCAAATAATGATCATGCATCGCAACATATACAAGGAAAAAAAACTACCTTTAACCTTCCTTCGAATCCGGCTCTGTATATTTCGGCATGTGTATCGGGTTCACATCATATTCGCATCGGTGTGACCACATATGATCGGGGTGACAAAATTAGACTTGGCCGATGGTAAAACATACACCGACGCCAGAAATCATGATGATGTCCTTCCATCGGGAAGAGATGTTCTATCAGCATGATAACTCAAGATAAGGCCGACAGCAAGACTTAAAACTTTCGTCTGCATGATATTTTGGAAATATGATGCTCCCCCTTCCGAATGTCCTGATGACGTCACCGTCATGTTTCGCTTCTGATCAGGGGATAAATGTAATATCGGGTCACCTAAGGAAGATGATCAGGTGGTGAATGTAATATGACCCCTTTGCGGCCAAGGTAACCCTCTCGAAAGATCAGGATGATGATGATCATCAGGATATCCGGGGCTTTTGTTAAACTTAAAGGATGACGTCATCGTCATATTTCGCGAAACGGATCATGTTTTGGAAAATATCCTGCCGAAGGGAAATGTGATGATGATGTCATCCTGATATTTGCTTCTTCGTTTTTTAGGTTAGGATGACGTCATCAGGATATTAGCATAAGGTCATATTTCTTGGCAGGAGGACATTACGAAATATCGGGTTACATTAGGAAGATGATCCTCCTCATCGAATATCATGATGACGTAACCATCATATTCCGCCTTCGAAGCATGAGGATGAGTTGAGGTCATCATCAGGTTAGCACTAGGGTGATATTTAAAATATGATCCTGCTAAGGAATGGAATATCACCCTCCCTTAAAAGATAGGGTGATTATCATGATCACGCAAAAGGAGATCAGGAGGATATGATGACGTCATCATCATATTAGCGAATATCAGCAAATATGACCTCTTGAAAGATCAGGATGATGACCCTCCGATAGGATTTTGACATGCGCATGCAAATTATGTAGATGGTGGATTTTCTAAGCAGGGGGATATTGTAATATCAGCATGATATTATAATATCAGGTGATGTTATGATATCATGATGCTCGTTGTTATGAAATATGACCCTCCTAAAATCATGATGCTCACGATGCGCCTAAGGTTATTTGACGGGTAGAGGGCACTATCACCTAAGATTGACGTCCGGATATTGGGACTGCATGATTTTTATCAGGTGATAGATCAAGATCATGATGATCTTGACAACATGACTGAGGATATAAAAATATGATGATCACTTGCGATTATCAGATTTGACCAAAACTTTGACTGCTCATAACTCCCTCATATGGACGAATTTTCAGGTGATGTAAAAGGCAAACCTGCATGGAATTTCAAGCTCTTTCTAAATATGAGGTCATAGAAACAAAATATGAACTTTGACAAACTGACCTCATGATGATGACCAACCTCATCGAATATCATGATGATGATGCACCTGACTCATTTTTACCAAACCGCCAGAAAATAGACAACACAAGCCAAGCCAAAAGTTGGGTCCCTGTTTTGATAATGCAAAATGGGGCGTGTTGTGTAACCACACAACAGTAATGTATATGCTAGTAAGTGTCATGAGGCATCAATAGAATAATGGCTAAATATCAAACAAGGGCCTAGGTGCTAAAGAGTCTATGATGGTTTATTTTCCCATCAAAGTTTCTATTGGAGTCAACATTGGAAAGCAGTTCCACCTGTCGCAGCAGTGCACCTACTAAAGTTTTGATAGTCATAGCCAAATTTCTTTTGCATCATTGGCTAGAACCTTCCACATGTCATAGTTACGCATCATTCTAGACTGAAAAGTATTGGTAGTATTTCTTCTTGTCTTATTCACTGAATCACTGAAAGTGGAATCCATGTGTCCATCTCTCGCACCTTTTTAAAGTTAATAGTTTTGACACTATTTCCTATTGTACCATTGGCTTAGGGTTTACATGCTACATCACCATGCATAAAGATGAAGTTTTGAAAGGTAAAGTAACCTACATTTGGTGGGTCTCGTCAAAACTAGAACATGCCAAACATTTAGTGTGATTTGGTGGGGCCTGACGGAGGAGGGAAAGAAGTGGACACATGGCATTACCGCACATCTCTAAGGGGAAAGGATTCTAACAGATAATTCATGTTGCGCTATTGGTTGAAACTTCTTCATGCGGAGTCTCTTCATCATGTAGATTCTTGTGTTTCATGTAGGCCTAGATAGTCTCTAAGCTACCATTTGAACTAATATCAACGTTTTCTATACTTTTGAAGTTTTAGTTAACTGTTGGTCTTCTTTTGGAATCTCCAATTGAAGTTTTAAATAGGTTTGAGATTGTTGTTATTGATATATAGGAAATTCAATAGAATAGTAAGAATCAAATAGCCTTGATGAGCATTTCTCAGAGAGGATCGAATATTGTATGTCTGTACAAATTTTAGCCTCGTATACTTTGTTCTCTAATCAACAATGAAGAGTAATGACATTCTATACTAATTTGTTTAGATTCTTATTTATCATACATGAGGTATTGTGGCCTATGTGATCTATTATGAAGTGATAACATTTTGAATTTGTTGTAAAATCATGCATGTATGCTCTTTGAAAGCCATGATTCATTTGTTATTATTAGTAACTAAAAGCATTGAGTCTTTCATTTCCAAAGTCTGAAATCTTCTTCAACGCATCACCCTAGTTTATATTCTATTTATGGTTGTTTACTATTTAGCATCTCTTTCTCTTTCCCACATATTAAAGATTCAAGGAAGAGCCGGCTTCTATAAAACCCAGAGGATATCTCATAAATCAAGTTCCACATTTTGAGATTTCCCATTGTTGTTGGTTATATGCAAATTTAATCGTCAATAGTTTTTGGCATGCTCGATGGGATCAATTTCAGTGGCTTGATTGGAGGTCTAATTGCATGATCCAAGGACCTACTACGAGGACTTGTTCAACCAGTAATCTAGGACTTCTAGTTCTGCCATTTGTGACTATTACTTGAAGGACAACTAGAGCAGGCACATTAATAGTACATATGGCTGCACCAACACCTCCTAGAAATTTTTTCAATTGGAATAATGGTAGCCCACTTATTCCCCCAATAACACCCAATACATGGGATACTATGATGACCAATTCTTTAAAGGCACTCCCAAAATTCATATGAGAAGACTTTAAGACTCTGGCTGAACATTTGCAAGATGTGGCAGATGTGTGCACTATGCATCATGTAACATAGTAGAATGTGGCTTTGCGATTACTTGATGCATATTTTAAGGGTAGAGCTCTAGACTGGTATTAGTCTCTTTAGGTAAATTCTATCATCATGTGGTATCAATTAAGAGACCTATTTTTTAACAAATTCAATGAGAAGGGAAACAGGTCATCCCTACTGTAACAATTGATTACTAGCAGAAGAGCTCCCTAGGAGGCTATAATAGATTTCAACATGAGATTCTAAAAGACATGGCAAAGGATTCCAGTGGCAGCCTGACCCCCAGTAGCTATGGCAATTATCTTTTACTTAAAAGGCTTTTAATTTAGATATAACAGTTATGATTCAATCATTGGGAGGATAGACTCTTCCGGCTGCCTATGATTTAGCTATAAGCGCTGAGAACAAATTGATTGATGCTGGGAAACTTCCTCCAAGACACCCTATTCTTGTATTCCTTGAGTTGTCCATACCCACTCAATCCAAGGTTCCTAACATCCCATAGTCTTTCCCTTCCATGTATGTCTATCCTACATCTCAAGCTCCAGCAGCCTCAGTATTAACACATCAAGCATCTGAAATGGAAGATATGAAGAATATCCTACATAGTTTTTCAAATGAAATTATAAAGCTAAAAAGACAACAAGACACTTATCCAAGGCCCCCTTACCAAGGTTTCTAAGGAGCCAAACCTCATCACCAACCCAATCATTATCAGGGATCCTAAAGGCTAGGTCCATCTCAACCATCAAATCAAATTGTCCCAGTTCTGACACCATTGCAAACTATTGCACCTAAATCTCATCGAGAATTAGTCATGGGTAAGAACAATTTGGTAGAGTAGTCAAATGCTTGGTGTTTTCCTTGCAATAACGCTCATATGCACAAAGATTTCCCCAGGGGAAACTTGCAGCAAAAGTTGGCAGAGCAAAGAAGACAAGCAATGAAAATAGAAATGCCATGAATACAATATCAATACCAATCACCTGACATGCAAAATGCAGTTCTAGTAGCTCAAATGCAAGGAATGTCTATAGAGAAAGAGATAGAAATCGCTCTAGAACATGCACTCTTTTCATGGGTTGAAGAAGAAGAGATGGTGTTTACAAATGAGGCTTCCACTTCAAAGTCCCTATAGGTATAATCTGACTACTATAATTAGTCTAAGAGGAAGATCATTGATGTTCCAGAAAACACACCATGACCTAAAGTTATATTCGGAAAGAGTCTAGTGATTTAGGCCTCTCACTCACAAATGCTGAAGAAAGATACTACTGTAATAGCAATGAGAAATGGTGTTACAAATCAATCAGCTGAAATGATGAAATATCCTAAGTATCTCTACATATCACAACCACTAGATCCATTTAATGTAGTGGAGAAATTCAAGAGGGCACCTACTAATGTTTCATTATGGGATGTTTTATTTATCCTAAAACAAAAAACTTTGCTTCAAGAAGCACTAAGTGATCAGAAAAAATTAGTGACCACAATTCACATAGGAAGTATTGGCAAAAACAAAGGATTGACCAAAGAACAACCAAAGATTTATCAACCAAATCCAATAGCTTCTCTAGTGATTTCAAAGGCAGAGGTAGGTAAGACTAAACCTACAACCTTTTATTTGACTCTCATAGTAGGGAAGAAATTACTACATAATTCTATGATAGACTCAGGTGTAGGCACCACTGTGATGCCCAAACAAATAGTGGATGCCCTTCAAATAAAATATGAACCCATGGAAAAGGGGGTGATGCAATTAGAAGGGAAGAAGGTCCAAATAGTAGGATTCCTCAAAGAACTTCCACTTACATTGTATGCATACCCAAATATCACTGTGCTACAAGAGGTTTTTGTAATAGATATTCCCCTGATCTTTGGCTTATGTTTATCTAGAGATTTTACAGCTAAAATTGGGGGTTATCTTTCTTTAGATTGGTCCCATATGATTCTAAGAACCAAATATGGTTTCAATATGAAAGTATTCTCAAAGCCCTTACATAAAGAGCATATTACTGAAGAAGTGATAGAAAATTTTGAAGTGACACATGCTATGATCACTAAAGATTAGAGGCTCAACATTGAAATGTTTGATGAGGAAGATGTACTAAGTGTCAAAAATAAAAAGGAAGAGGTGCTTCTTTTTGGAAGCTATGCAAAATAATCCTTTTGGGAATTATGATTCTACTGGGTTAGGGACATATGTGATTTTTGAATAGGATCTTTCGATTCTAGAAGTGACTAGGGCATCAAGGAAAGAAGAGCAATCCTAGAGGGAGACTCTACTCTCTAGACTTTACATTTTGATGGTGCCAAATGTAGAAATGGTTTAGGGGCTGGTGTATGTCTTGTATCACCTAAAGGAGAAATGATTCTTAGAGATTTTCATTTCTAGTTTAGTTGTACCAATAATGATGTAGAATATGAAGCTTTAGTCCATGGCTTAATCCTTGTTGAGAAACTGGGAATCAAACAATTAAAAGTGTTTGGGGACTCTGAATTGGTAATCAAACAGGTCTGGGGAATGACAACAACTAAGAATGTAAGGATGATGTCATATCTCTTCTGAGTGTGGAATCTAATCAAAGGATTTGATGCTTTTAATGTTCAAGTAATTCCAAGGGCTTAGAACATTGAAGTTGATAAGATGGCATAAATTGGGCCACAGTTTGACCCGACGAATGATCTTTGGGTCAATGAAAATGTAGTAAAGATGATTATTTGATTGACTATCCTAGATAATGGAGATCATTGGCAAGTCTTTGACAGTGATACTCAAATTGCTTTATTCCTACAACAATCAGGTGACTTTGTTGACTAATTCCAACCCAAAATTGAAGAGGCTTATGGTGATTAGATAGTTCATTTAAAGTCAAATAAACTTTCCAAAGGACTTATAACACTAGAGAGTCTCTTTGATTCTGATGATGCTAAATTGGACAAGAGAAGGTCTGTAGCAAATAAAGATGATTATTCTGAGTTAGAGGTTAGTGATGGAAAGAAAATCAAGGTAGGAAATGTTACTACTCAGAATGCAAGAGATAGGTTAATTTCCTTATGTAACAAGTATGATAAGGTGATATCTTGGAATTATGAGGACCTCTGGGGTTATGACAAAGAGGTAGTTCAACATACAATAGAATTGGTTGAAGGAGCAAAGCCAGAAAATTGAAACTCTCATGGCCCAGGAACTCAAGAAACTAATCAAATCTAAAATTATCTTTCCGATCATGCATTCAATGTGGGTGTCAAATTTGGTTCCAGTTAGAAAAAAATGGTGAAATCAGACTTTGTGTTGATTTTCAAGACTTAAATCAAGCATCTATTAAGGATCATTATCCTCTTCCTTCAATGGAGCACATTTTCCAAAAAGTAGGAGTTGAAAGGTTCTCCTTATTAGATGGATTCTCAGGGTACAATTAGATTTGGCTGAAAGAAGAGGACCAACATAAGACTACTTTCACATATGAGAAAATGCCTTTTGGCCTTTCAAATGCTATAGCTACCTTCCAATGTGCTATGGATATTGCTTTTAGTAAGTCAATAAATAAAATTATTCTAGTTTATCTTGATGACCTCACTGTGTTCACCAAATCAAAAGATGACCATTTTGATCATGTTGAAATGATTTTTCAAAGGTGTTAGGAGTTTAGGATATCTTTGAATCCAAATAAGTGTTTTTTTGGTGTACCACAAGGTAAGTTTCTTGGGCATATTGTTTCTAAGGAGGGAATCTCAATAGACACAGATAGAGTCAAGGCCATCATAGATTTACCTTTACCAGTGAATAAGAAGGTAGTGCAGTCTTTCTTAGGAAAGATCAATTTTGTAGGTCATTTTATTTTAGATTTCACTGGATTGGTCAAGCCCATCATTGCAATGTTGAAAAAAGACCTAAATTTCAAATGGACTCTAGAGGGCAGGAAGGCTTTCAAAAGGGTTAAGATGGTTATCTCTACAACCCCGGTTCTGGTTAATCCAACATTCTCTAGGGATTTCATGATGTATGCTTATTGAAGGGAACACAACATAGCTACAATATTTACCCAAAAGGATGGTACTTAGTCTAAGGAGCACCTGATTGCTTTCTTTTCAAGAACCTTGTGAGGTTATGATCTAAGTACAACTTTGTAGAAAACAAGCCTACGCAGTGGTAAAAGGTTTGAAGAAGTTCTCGCACCTTGTAACTGGGAATAAGATTGTAATATTTATGGCTCATCCAAGTGTCCATGAATACATATTGGAAAGAGAAATTACTGAGAAAAGAGTAAATTAAACTACTAAGATATTGGAATATGATGTTGAAGTAAAACCAACTAAACTTGTCAGAGGGAGGGGACTCTGTGAATACATGGCCCAGAGTCTAGATTTTGCAGTGGAGCATGAGGAAGCTTCAATAATGATCTTGGTGAATCAAGAAGATTACTCGGGTTTGTGGATAATGGATAAAGTGTGTTTTATGGAGATGGGACAATAGTTCTTCATAAAAGGAGATTTTATAGGTTGCAGGGATCCAACTATTCTCTAATTGATGGTTTTCTTTTTAGATGCAACTTCAATGTCATTTTTCTTAGGTATGCGGAAAGAGAAGAAGTTGATAGGATTCTGTATGATCTACATTATGGGACATCTGGAGGGAATTTCGTGGCCAAAACTATAACTAAAATAATTTGTGCAGGGTATTATTGGCCTACCCTTTTTTTAGATTGTCATGAGATGGTTAGGAAATGCTAGTAGTGCCAGTTCTACTCAGGGAAAAGGAGAAATACTGCTATGCCTCTTAAATCGATTATGGTTGAAGAGCCATTTGCTCAATGGAGTCTAGACTTCATAGGAATGATTAACCCAATGTTTAATATGGGTCACAAGTGGATCCTTATAGTGAAATATTTCACAAGATGGAGGGAAGTGGTGTTGTTAAAAGAAGCCACAGAGAATGTTATTCTAAATTTTCTGGAAGAAATTGTTACTAGGTTTGGTTCTCCTAACACAATCATATCTGATAATGCTAAGGTATTTCTTGGGTCAAGAATGTTAGAGTTCTCCCTGAAGAACAAGATTTTCTTGAAGACATCTTTGAATTATTATCCATAGGGAAACGGTTTAGTAGAATCGACAAATAAGAACTTGATTGGACTCATTAAAAGGATGGGCACATATCACTAGAAGGAATGGTATAAATATCTAAAAATAGCATTATGGGCAGCCTCAAGTACTCCATAACAGATCATCAAGTCATCTCTGTATGAGCTGGTATATGGAAAAAGGGCCTCAATGCCCATATCAATTGAGATTTCAGTACTACAACTTATCTACAACTTATCAAGCGACTTGATATTGAGGAAAAGGGAGCAATGTAGGTGACACTCACATAATTGATGGATCTTCAAGAGAAAAGGGAATTATCTTATGATGTGATGTTTGATCGCCAATTGATAGTAAAACGATGGTTTGATCAAGGAGCTATAGAGCCAGGTTTCAAAGTGGGATATTTCATTTTTAAGTGGGAAAAGCGAGTTACCAAACCAAGGCAACATGCAAAGTTTGATTTCCTATGGAGAGGCTCCTTCAAGATTGTTGCCTTCAAGTCAAGTAATGCATATGATTTGGAAAGTGCAAATGAGGAGGTCTCAAAGATTCTTTTCAATGGGATCTTCTTGAAGCATTTCAATTGATCAAAATTGTGTCACCTGTATATAGTTAGTCTTAGTTGCATTATTTTTTTGTGAGGTTGTTATTTTTTTCCTCTTTTTAAATAAGTGCAAGCTACACAATGTTTTAGTTTTCAATAAAATCATTTTGAAGATACCATGTGTCTATTTCTTGCCAAGAATTTTGAGTTACAGAGAAAAGGGACAACTCAACTACTAGAAGTGATGAGGCATTAAATGATAAAATCTTCTCAAATCTAGTGCCATCATGAAAATCTTTGAAATCTCCATTGACAAGAGGTTTAAACATGCAAATTTAGGTCGGTTGTGAGAAGGTGCCAATGGCAGATTTAGAGTCATAAATGTGTACGAGGGGAGTGCATTTATAAATGAAATTCCAGAGTTGAATGGTCATTAGCAAGAACAAGAGAGCTTAGAATTTTTGAAGAGAGAAGGAAGGTATTTTGTAAGCTATGTCATGGTTGTTTAAGGTTTTGTTAAAAGGTGTTGTTGATTCAAGGTTGGAGACTCTGTCAAAAATGGAATCATTAGACCCATCTTTTGGAAGTGAAACTCCTAGGAGAGTAAGGAATTCAGTGGAAAAGAAATTGCAGGAGCTCCCCTAGAATTGGTGAACAAAAAATCATATGCTTCCATTCTAGCACAACCAAAACCTAAATTTCCAAACATCAAGGTGCTTAGGAAAGGTAAGTGCCATGATTCCACTTTAGTTTTTGATCCTGCTGATCACATATATGAGCTTGTGTTGTCGAAGAATCCCAGGAACTTGAGAGAGGGGGTGCATGCATGCATGCTTGAGAGAGTCAAGGTAGGAGAGTCAGAAACCTTTGGTATGTGGATATGGAGTTCAAGATTGGATCAATTCATGGTTCCTCTGGTTCATCCTTGTCTTGAATTGGTTGATGCTTGCATTTGGTGTTATGATCAAAGAACCAAAATTTCCATTGGGAGCAATATTAAAATAGTGGTTGATGTGCAAAATGTGAGGGACATGCTTAGAATTGAATACGACCCATCAGTTGATTTCAATAACCTTTTTAAGTTGTAGAAGATTTGGGAGACATAGGAGAATCAATTTAGTTTCCTGAACATAGAACTCCATTTGGAACCAACCAATACGGTGTTGCCACCACTACCCATTGCAATATCTAGTTTCACCAGTGATGTTTAAGATGCATGCTCTTTGTTAGCTTTTATTTTTGGCCTTGATGATGAAATTAATGTACATGACTTTCAACTGGCTATCATTTTCCACCTCAAAACAATCACTAGGAAGCATGCTTACAAGTTGGATTTCTCAAAAGTTATCGCTGACAAGCTATCTTATTAGTTAGCCAATTTTGGCCATCAGTAGTTTTTTAGGTATTTGTCCTTTTTAATACATTTGATGTTTTTTCAAAATCCAAAATTTTTCTAGCCCCACATGCAGTTGATAATGACTGATGATTTAGTCGATGCATAAAAGATAATTCCAGTTTCAACATGGCCTCATTGTTGATAACTGAGAGGGGGGGGGTGAATCAGTTATCCTAATTATTTCCCTTATTAAACTTTCCTTTTAAATGAAGCAGCATAAAATCAAACACAAAACATTAACCATGAAGTAAGAAACACATGACACAGTATTTTTGACGTGGAAACCCTGTTAAGGGAGAAAACCACGGGGTGATTAACCCAAGAATTATTCTCTGTTAGAAGAATGGGAAATTACAAAAAATGGCACTTGCCAATTAGGGCTCACTGCCCGAGCACACTGCTCACAAGAGGCTCACTGCCTACAAGAAGACACACTGTCTTACAAAGTGATAAGAATCACAGTCTTGAACTGATTGGAAGCATCTGCATATGCTGGAGTTCAGTTCCGGTTAGGCTCAGTATACTGATCTGCTGCACTTCATCTTTCCTCTGTTCTTTAGTCTGCTGTCCTTTCACATACCGGATTTTACTTGTTTCTTCTGCTCTATTCTGGACTTGTTCGCATATCCTGTTCACACAACACTCACTTTACAACTAAATCCATCCTCTATATATATCCGCACAAGTAATTTCATCACCTTTCTAGTCGGCATCCGGAACAGTCTAGTTTCTTACAAACTTAGTTCTGTCGGCTGAATCCTTGCTCACCAAGCAATGCGGATCAAGTATATACTTGTAGATATCATAAATTATGTCGGCCAAACATGATTCATGCCTCCGCAACCTTTATCATCATCTGTAACACATCCGGAAAGTAGTCTGATACTCTGTCAGTCAGTTCTTCCTCTGTTTTCACTGTCTCTCAGGAATCCGGTACTCAACTATTCATATCTTTTTCCTTGTCCAACTCCGGAGGCTAAATCCTTGGAATATACCACTCAAGATAGTCCTCTTGACTTCCCCAGATCCGCACTGCACCAAGACACTTCCTCTGAGAGAACCGGACCAATCTGTCGGACCTTGCCACATGCTCTGTTCTTGTTCACCGGACCACAACAATCTTCAATCTGACTTCCGGTAGAGACATATCATGACTTGCGGATATGTGGGATGACCTTTGTTGCCATCAATGACAACAACCATGAATCCATATAGTGTCTCTTGCCAACAATCTCCCCCTTTGGCATTGATGGCAACACTTAGTGAAAAATGACTAAGTGTTTACACTATGCTCCCCCTTTGCTGATGCTCTGTCTTTATATACAATTTCCGGAACTCCCCCTGAGTTGGATTCCTCATTTTTCACTGCTCCTCACTCCCCCTTTGACATCAATGGCAAAGGGTAGGGTCCGCACACCAAAATTTTCAAAAATTTCCTATATATGGCCGCATATTTACATACTCACATATACTGCAGAATGTCTGCAAAGGATGTCTGCAGTTGAACCATTTCAGTAGCCCAACTAAGCTTCATTCTGTCCAGGATTGAAATGTGACCACTCAACAAAAATGCAAAAGCTTCTGCCCGCCTGAGATCTGTCGGATCTTTTGTATGGGCGGTGGTCTGGGCATCACTGATGGCCTCATGCATCGTTTCCAACTTAGGGACTATAATCCTTCTAAGTTCTCCCATCCGGTTGGTAATGTTCTTCCTCTCCTTCTCAAGATTCTTTATTTCATTCAAGACTGCAATAGTCTGACATTCTTGATTTATTATAGAGGAAGAGAGAGGATCAAAACTTTGAGATAAGCTTTGAAGCTTGTCCTGTTCCTCTTTTATTTTCTTGTCAATTGCTGCTGTTGCCTTTGACCAAGATATACAAAATTTGTAGATGTCACCGCCATCCTTAAGAGCATTTTCTAAGCTCTTTATTCCAATGCTTACAATCTTCCTATCCTTAGAGATTAAATCTAATATTTCAGAAAATCTCTTATCCAAAAATTCCTTCCGGACCTTGTCTTCAGCTGATTTTTCTAGAGAATTAAAATGTGTATCAATACTGCTGACTAAGGTTTTTAGATTACCGGAAGTGGAGGCTGTCGGATCTATTTGGATTGATGGCATGATCTTTACAAGTACTCCGGAAGCAGCCTCTATCAACTCACAGTCTTCCATATGAGACTTCAGGAGCTTTTCATTTGCCTTGGCATTTGCAAATGAAGCTATCTTCATTGTTTGTACCGGAGAGAGAGAGTCAAAATCAAATGGACCTTTTAGAAGCTCCGGTTCATCAATCTCTAGAGTTTCTTTGCTCAAAAATTGTTGAACAGTTTGTGCAGTGTCTCTTGCCGGAGACAGATGTTTCTTTTCTTCTGCAGTCTTAGAACTGTCAACCTCTTTGTCTGTCACCACTGCTTCCTTCTCCTGCAATTGCTCTTCTTCTTTGGATCCGGAGACTGTAGGGGAAACCGGAGGAGAGATGCTTGCTTGTTCATGGGCCACTTCTTCTGGAGCAGAGGGTCCCAAGTCCTCACTTGTCTGTTCAGGGCTCACTTCTTCCGGAACAGAAGATTCCAAATCAGCAGCTGTTTCTGCACCTAGGTCCTCTACAACAGGAAGATTGAACCTTTTGAAGGCCTTCCGGAGGATCTCTTCTGTCTCTTGTGCCACTTTGTCAGTCTCACCAAGCATGAGCTGATTCATCCTGGCTTTACTTCTGAACTCATCTCTGCAGTCCTTGAAGATCATGTTCATTGTCTTGGGATCAATTTGAGGATATAGCTGAATAGCTATCTGCTCCCGGATCTCAAGATCTTTGGCATGAGCATTATTCTTTCTTACTTCCATTTCCTTCTCTAGGCTTTTAGGAATGAGAGATATGATCTCAATGAAAGCCTTATTGTATGTGTTCAGATATTTAACTGTGGCTTCCTGCAGAGTCTTTTGGTCTGCCTCACTGAAGTCATCATAGGATTCAGTCATTGGTTGAAGGTTTCCATCCATCGTGACCGACTTGATTATGCTCTCTAGTGACAGAGTGGGCTTTTCAACAGTTACCTCTGCCATTTCCTCCTTGTCTTGGCCTGTGGAGGGCTTACCGGATCCTTTCTTTTTCTGTTTCTTTACTTCTCTTACTCCTTCATCTGATTCTGTCTCCTCTTCATCCTTTTGGCTTTCATAAGCCCTTGATGCTTTTGTCTTGGATCTTTTACCGGATGCCTGGACTTCCGGTTTTGAGCTTTTGGTTGTGGAAGGTGCAGATCTCTTTGATGATCTGGTCCGGGTGGGGGTTTCAACCGGAGCACTTTCTTTGCTTTTCTCTTCTTCCTCAGCCTTTCTCCTCTTTTCCCGTCTGGCATCAAGTGCCTCTTTTGAGATGCCTAGGCCTTGAGCAATGTGCTCTACTTCTTTTCTCACTTTTCTCTTAATCTCAGGTTCCCTGAGTTCTACATGTAATTTCACGCTCAGCTCCTCAAAGGTTCCAAACCTTTCTGCCTTAGGATCTTTGGGCTGACTTAGCATGTGTTGAACATGCAGCTCTACTATCTGTTCATCAACTTCATACCCCATGGGCATGATCCAGACAGTCCTTGGCTCCACTGCCTCCATTAGGCACTGATCAGTGTCAACCATAAAACATACTGAGTCCTTGTATTTCTCGATGAGAGACTGGGGAATTCTCTCTCTTGCTTGCATCATGCTCTGAAAGTTTTTGAAGTATCCCCATAGAGCTGTATTCCTCGCTTTTGCATCCCCAAGTCCATGCAGATAGTCTCTTATCTGGACTGCAACAGGTGTGTCATTCTGCCATACCCATCCACTTGTTCCGGGTAGCTCATTCATGAAGTAAAAGAAGAGACATACAATGAGAGTACCATACTTAAAGGAGTTCTTCTTGTCTTTCTTGATTTTCTGTACATTTTCCATCAATTGGCTTAGTAGTAGTTCACAAAGATCAAAATCTGCATTCTTTCTTAGCATTTCATATGCTGTGTATATTGCAGTTCCGGATACAGAATTCTCCCTGCTGGAGTGATAGATCTTGTATCCTATTATCATTGATGCATATTTGATATCCGGATCCGAAATATCTTCAATGGTCATTGCCCTCTTATCATATTTTGATCCGGTGGCCTCAGTTACAACGTTGTTCTTGACAGATTTGAGGATAGGTACCCCCCCGGAAGAGTATAGACCAGTTACTGCTCTAATTGCTTCTTTTGTGATCTTACAGGGTCTATCTAGCCAAAGGAAGTTGTCATGCATCCTGCTCAGTACATACCGGACCCATTCATCTTCTTCAAAGCTAGGGAAATGAATGAATTGCTCAAACTGTTTCTTCTGGATACCCTTATACTCTGGTTTGAGCTCAAAAGCATTATCTATCAGTTGCTTGTGATAGAGGTCTCTTAATTTGAATTCCCCAAATTCCTCAATGTTTGCGTGTATGTAAACCCTAATATCTTCAGTATGTAAGACTCCGTGGGGAACACTAGAGAAGGCTCCTAGTGGATCTACTTCCAAAGATTTGTAGGGATGTTTCTTGAATGAGGGGCGAGGTCTATCAGAGATCTTAACTATGTTTGGAGTAGCCATTCTTCAAAGATTTGCAGTGAGGCAATGAAAAACGAAGAATACCTTATGCGCCTTCGGTTTGCACGGAGTGGTTGGATTGATTTCTTTATGCAATAGCTTCGGTAGGAGATCCTTGGTGTGCTTGATGAACCTTGTTGCAGAGCTCCACTATTCGCTTCTTCTCAAGTGTAGAATGAGCAGATAACTTTTGAGAAATCCCTTATATTGCTCCGCAAACCCTAATATCTGTCTGCAATAAATGCTTCACCTGCATTATTCCGGTTTACCATGTCTGGACAGCTTGGAGTATCCCGGATTAGTCCTGATCACTGAATATCATCCGGATCTTTAAATCATGAATAAATCTAGGTAACATATTACAAGAACATCCCAAACACTCTGTCCAATCCGCAAGACAAGATCGTGCACTTCCGGATCTCTCCGGACCTTTTTGTAATCCTTTATCATACCGGAGCACCTCCCTGAACAGGTCTAACTTAATCGAACACAGCTTCTTCATAACTCCATGCGGACCTCTGAAAACTTGACTGAAGCATCTCAGGACTTATATCTACAAACCCTTTAATCCGCATCTTGTGCCACATCCGGCACAACTTGTTTGGCTGGGGGAACAGAATCTTCTTTGAGTCTCCCCCTGAGCCTGAGCTCACTTTTTAATTTCCGGAAGAAATATCAGCACCAGAATCTGGTGCGGATCCAACCTCTACATTCTCTGAGCTTTTCTTCACCCAAATCTTGCTCATCTGATTCCTAACTTCATCCGCATTCATCTTTTGTTTACCCCTGTCTTGATTCTGATTATACACCGGACCTCTTTTGTCCTGATTCTTGTTTCTGCAGACTTTAGCATTATGACCGGACCTATTGCAGATTTGGCAAATAACATTTCTTTGCATATTTAACTGATATCCCCTTGATCTGCATTGATTAGCCATATGACCTATTCTATTGCATGTAAAGCATCTACCTTTGAATGATTTGTTTACTTGCATAATTCTGCATTCATGGGATTTGTGTCCATACCTTTTGCAGTTGAAGCACTGTCCGGAGAAGGATGAATTAATCTGATTCATTCTTATTCTGCACTGATTAGCTTTGTGACCAAAGTGGTTGCAGCTGTGGCAGTATCCATTGAAGGATGGATATCTTTGAGCATTTGGCTGTCTTACCGGAGGTCTTCTAGGCCTGCTCCTTGGATTTTCTGATCCAAGATTCCTCTGACCTGATCCGGAGCTTTCTCCTTTCTCATATCCCAAGCCATACTTGTCATCTGTCCTCTTTTGACTTCCAAGAAGAATTTCAAGTTGAGCAGAACTTATCTTGAATTTCTCTTTATATTCATTTGCTGTTTGAAGGTCTCTTTTGAGAGAGGCAATTTGATCCTCAAGTTTTCCTTCATTATCTTTGGAATCTTCAAGATCAGATTCAAGGTGTCTGATAATCCTGTCCATCTGGTGGCATTCTTCTGATTTTTCTTTAAGAGATTGTCTTAGATTGTCTTCAGCTTTTCTTTTTTCTTCAATCTCTTGAGTAAACTTTATAGTTCCTGATTCCATTTCATGTCTTAACATAATGACTTCTTTTGATAACTTTTCACATAACTTGGTTTGCTCAGTCAATTCCTCACTTGTATTGCTTTCTTCATTTTGTCTTGCCAACTGTTGAAGCAGCTCCTTTCTCTTTTTCATAGAGAGACTTAATTTGTCTTTTAATTCTCTCATGAATTCATCAGCCTGTTTGAGTCTTTCCTTTAATTCACTGACTTCAGAATTTGACTGTTCAAGATCCTCAAGGGCAGTCTTGAGTTGCTCCCTTAAACCATATGCATCCATTTGAAATCCCAGATCTTCCTCAAGCTGTTAGGCTCTATTAGGAGGAACTTAGCTCTGATACCAATTGTTGATAACTGAGAGGGGGGGGGTGAATCAGTTATCCTAATTATTTCCCTTATTAAACTTTCCTTTTAAATGAAGCAGCATAAAATCAAACACAAAACATTAACCATGAAGTAAGAAACACATGACACAGTATTTTTGACGTGGAAACCCTGTTAAGGGAGAAAACCACGGGGTGATTAACCCAAGAATTATTCTCTGTTAGAAGAATGGGAAATTACAAAAAATGGCACTTGCCAATTAGGGCTCACTGCCCGAGCACACTGCTCACAAGAGGCTCACTGCCTACAAGAAGACACACTGTCTTACAAAGTGATAAGAATCACAGTCTTGAACTGATTGGAAGCATCTGCATATGCTGGAGTTCAGTTCCGGTTAGGCTCAGTATACTGATCTGCTGCACTTCATCTTTCCTCTGTTCTTTAGTCTGCTGTCCTTTCACATACCGGATTTTACTTGTTTCTTCTGCTCTATTCTGGACTTGTTCGCATATCCTGTTCACACAACACTCACTTTACAACTAAATCCATCCTCTATATATATCCGCACAAGTAATTTCATCACCTTTCTAGTCGGCATCCGGAACAGTCTAGTTTCTTACAAACTTAGTTCTGTCGGCTGAATCCTTGCTCACCAAGCAATGCGGATCAAGTATATACTTGTAGATATCATAAATTATGTCGGCCAAACATGATTCATGCCTCCGCAACCTTTATCATCATCTGTAACACATCCGGAAAGTAGTCTGATACTCTGTCAGTCAGTTCTTCCTCTGTTTTCACTGTCTCTCAGGAATCCGGTACTCAACTATTCATATCTTTTTCCTTGTCCAACTCCGGAGGCTAAATCCTTGGAATATACCACTCAAGATAGTCCTCTTGACTTCCCCAGATCCGCACTGCACCAAGACACTTCCTCTGAGAGAACCGGACCAATCTGTCGGACCTTGCCACATGCTCTGTTCTTGTTCACCGGACCACAACAATCTTCAATCTGACTTCCGGTAGAGACATATCATGACTTGCGGATATGTGGGATGACCTTTGTTGCCATCAATGACAACAACCATGAATCCATATAGTGTCTCTTGCCAACACTCATCTCCTATCAGCTACTACCAATTATTATGAATTTTCTGAGTGTTTCATGGCTCTATCTCTCATTGACCTCAGCCCGGATCACATAACCTTTAGGGTGAGTGATAAAGAAAGGGGCATATTATCCAACACCCATGTACCCTATGATTGGTTCATTGGGGCTCACTACACAATACTCAAAGTTCATGGTTTCAAAGATGAACTATTTAGGCTACCCAAATTTTTAACTGATAGAATCATTACAATTGAACTAGTTTGCTAGTTAGATGTGGTAGATTCTAAGTTTGGGGCTGGGAGAAAGAAAAAGGCTATATACGACATTCCCTTCTTCGAGGGAGGTATCATAGTGATAAAGAGGTAGACTGAACATTTGTTGATGCTGAAATTGGTATGGTTATGCCAATCAAAGTCCTTGATTCCTTTTGAGCATCAAGTTTTCCCATTCTTTGAAGCCATAAGATCACCTATGGTTGACACAAATGATGTTTATGTTGATTTGAATCAGATTCTAGCCAAATCTCAGCCTCCATGGGAAGCATTCTATCAGCCTGTAAGGGCTTATGATCCTTCAAGATTAATGACTTGTGATCTTAGGGATGCTCTTATAAAGGAGGGCTGGAGTACTGAGAAAATCAATGCCTATTGGAAATATAGGCAGGACATTTTTGAGATGGAGAGAAATATTGGTGATGTTCCTACTGATGAAACTTGGTAGCACTTATGGGATAAGGAACATGAGTAACCTACTTCACCTTATGATGTAAGTAATATTTTTAGAGAGAAGGAAGAGAAAGAAACATAGTTAGATAAGAGGCAAGAGGAGTCAGAGAAGGAGCAAGAATCAATGAGGAAGAGGTAGAAGCTCAAGTTACAAGAGGAATCCAAAGAAGAAGGAGATGTACTCATCATTTCTGTGCCATTATTGGGGCCAACATCTAGTACCGCTATAGTTGGAGGCACTCAGGTAAGTATTCCTCTACCCTTTTCTTCTTCTATCTTTCCTTGATCCTCTAATCACTCCCCTTGCCACTACAGTCTCTCCATTGTTCGCTACTTCACCCGTGTCTCCATCACTTGCCTTTTCTTCACCTATTACTTCACAATTGTTAGCTCCCCCATTCTAAATTTTCTACCATTTACCTTCTATTCTAATGATGCAATCACCATTACCACCTAGTGTTGGTATTGCTTTGGCATAGCAACAGGTGACCATTTCATATGGGTTGCCACAAGGTTTTCCTTTCATTGGTGGGGTGATTTAGTCCCCAGCAGAATTTCATCAACAGGTTGAGACTACTTGAAAGGCCTAGGAGGCTCGCCTAGAGAAGCAAAGGAAGAAGGAAGGGAGAGCCCCTATGGTTCCACACATGTGGTCCTTGTATGACCATTCACAATGGTCATTGATGATTGCCCATATGACCCCAACTGTGATCAAGCCACAAGAGAAAATAAAGCCTGAGGAATATTCCATACATGCTGTGGGTTTGAATCTAGCACAGGTGGGCCCACAAGATAAATTTGAGCTTATGGAGGAAACATAGAAATCTATCACCAAAATTTTTATCAAAATGGACAAGAAGCTTGAGAACCAGGGGCTTGAACTATCATGCATAAAAGGTACTATAGACAGGATCAACGTAAAGACAAAGGCCAAAGATATAGAAATTTCTAGATTGATTCTTGACATGCAAAGTAAAGTGTCCAAGGAGGAATTCTAGGTAGAGCAGGCCAAGAGCACAATATTGTAGGCAAAGTTAGATTCTACCAAGACTTTAGTTAAGTCATTGCAGCAGGAGAAGAGTTTGGCAAAAAATATTCTCCATGATAGCTGGGATGAATTGACTTAGTTGCATAAGAGTCTTTCAGACTAGAGAGATTCAAATAAACAACTTCGTGATGAAATTCAGATTAAGGAGTAGTAAATTCTTTAGCTAAAGCAAGAGCTCGCATAGAGGCCCTTGAAATCATGGGTATTGCCTATGGTTCAGGAGTTGTATGTATCTTATTGGGGGCGCATAGCTGAAGAAACCTCCAAGCTCCAGTATGTGCTAAAGTACATTTTAGATGCTCAAAGTCTTAGCATGGAAGTAGGTGTGGTAGTAGAGTAGTCTCTATCTTCTATTTCCCCAAAGGTAGTTGAATCACAACTACTGGTGCAGAAGTTATACAACGCTTCTAAAGAGATTGCCCAAGTAGTAGGGATTGACACCAAAAGGACAACTGAAATGAAGGTTAATGAATTCCTGAGTTGGAATAAAGCTACCCTCAAATGTAAGGCTCATCTTGGCGCCCTGAAACAAGTAGTAAAAGAAATGAAGGGACACATTGAACATTTGGTTCAATTAGGGCTCCCCTCTCCATTTCTTGATGATTCCATAGTTTTGATGGAAAAGTAGATTAAAGCCCTATTAATGAATAGGCAGAATGATCAAACATCTTTTTCAGCATTGAGCCAAATACCCAATGTTACATAGGTAGAAACTATTCTGCAACCACTTGCAAAGTTTGAGTTCCAAATCAAGGTTGCAGTCTAGAGCTTACAGAGTTTCTCCTACAAGGAGATCATTGATTTGGATAAGGTTTTTGAGGCTCTTAAGAAGAAGGTTCAACCTTCTAACAATGAATGGGCATCCCTACAACCCGTACTCTAGAAGCCTTGATTCAGAAACTAGTTGTGTTTACACATTTTTGTTGTTTTCTCCCTTTTGTTGTTGGAGATTTTGAATTCTTCTCCATAGGCGTAGATCCCCTAGTGAGTCACCAAGAACTATAGAGCAAAATCTCTACATTTTTTTGTGATTCTTTATTTTGTCAAGGAGATGAGCTAGGATTCAATTTTGGGAATGTATATGCTGGTACGCATTGTGAGGCATCAATAGAAACAATGGATAAAAATTGAATAAGGGCCTAGGAGCTAAAGAGTTTGTGATAGTTTCTTTTCCTATCAAAGTTTCTATTGGAGTCAACATTAGAAAGTAGTTCCATGTGTCACAATGATGCACCTCCTAAACTCTTGATAGTCGTAGCCAAATTTGTTTTGCATCATTGGCTAGAACCTTCCATGTGTCACAATTGCACATCATTCTGGATTGACAAGTATTGACAGTATTTCCTGTTGCATTATTCACCGAGTCTTTGAAAGTGGAATCCATGTGTTCGTCTCTCGCACCTTTGCAAAGTTAATGATTCTGACACTATTTCCTATTGCATCATTGGATCAGGGTTTACACATGGCATCACTGCACATAAAGATGAAGTTTTAAAAGGTAAAGCGGCATATATTTGGTGGGTCCCATCAAAATCTACAATGTGTCAAATATTTAGTGTCATTTGGTGGGGCCCGACAAAGGAGGAAAAGAAGTGGACACGTGGCATCACCGTACATCTCTAAGGGGAAAGGATTCTGACAGATAATTCCTATTGCACTATTGGTCAAAGCTTCTTCTTCATGCAAAGTCTCTTCATCCTGCAGATTCTTGTGTTTCATGTAGGGCCAGAGAGTCTCTAAGCTGTAGTTTGAACTAATATCATTGTTTTCTATGCTTTTGAAGTTTTAGTTAACTATTGGTCTTCTTTTGGAATCTTTGGTTGGAGGTTGGTATAAATAGGTCTGTGATTATTGTTATCGATATAGAGGAAATTCAATAGAACAGTAAGAATCAAATTGCCTTGATGGGCATATCTTAGAGAGGATCAAATATTATATGTCTATGCAAATTTTAGCCTTATATACTTTGTTCTCCAATCAACAATGAAGAGTAATGGTGTTATGTGCTAATTTGTTTAAATTCTTATTTATCATATGTGAGGTATTGTGGCCTATGTGATCTATTATCAAGTGATAACATTTTGAATCTACTATAAAATCATGCATGTATGCTCTTTGAAAGCTATAATTCATTTGTTATTATTAGTAACTAAAAGCATTGAGTCTTTTTCATTTCCAAAGTCAGAAATCTTCTTCAACACACCACCATAGTTTATATTTTGTTTATGGTTGTTTACTATTTAGCATCACTTTCTCTTTCCCACATATTAAAGATTCAAGGAAGAGATGACTTCTATAAAACTCAGAGGTTATCGAACAAATCAAGTCCCACATTTTGAGATTTCCCATTGTTGTTGGTTATATGCAAATTTAATCGTCAATAGGTTCTAGTTGTGAGGTATGTTCTAATCGATGATATTTTGCATCAAAGAGCTCTAGATGGAATCTTACTCTAATGTGTAGACAAGGAAGAATCATTAAATTTTTGGAAGAATGTCACAATGAAACATGTTGATGACACTTCAATGGTCATATCACCACAAGGAAAATTCACCACTTAGGTTATTTTTGGCCAAGCCTAGAAGGGATGCTATTAATTTTTTTAAAAGATGTCTAAAATGTTAGATGTATACACATGTTCATCATACTCCAACAAGAGATCTTCAACCGATTGTAACACCTTGGTCACTCTCCACCCTCAACAAATGGACACACATTTATCATAATAGCAACAAAGTATTTTACCAAATGGGTGGAACCAATGCCTCTAAGTATAGTTTCAGGAATAGTGATTGCAAATTTCATTCTCAATCAAATTATCTATAGATTTAGAATCCCACAAGTTATTATTACAAGAAATTTTTCATCATTTACGAATATGTAGGTACACGAATTATGTGAGAGATTTCATATTAATCATAATTTGGCATCAAGGGAATGGACAAGAAGAAGCAATCAACAAAACTTTTAAGCAATCCTCATTAAAATTGTGAAGGATTCAAAAAGAGATTGACATTTACAATTACACCCTACTTTATGGGCTTACAGAATAAGTGTAAGGATTCCAATAGGAACAACCCCATATGCCCTTACATTTAGATCAGAAGCAATCTTTCATTTGAAAGTAGAACTACCAAGTTCGAGAGTTTCTCTACAAGGACTTTTAGATAACAAAGAATAATGAGTTGTTAGGTTAGAAAAATTAGAGATGTTGGATGAGAAAAGATTAAGAGCAGTACAAAGGCATGGATCCTATCTTGCAAGGATAAAGAAACAATACAACAAAAGGGAGATTCCAAGACCATTTCAAGTTGGGGACCTTGTGCTTGGGATTAACAACTTGATCTATAAAAGGGTCGGTGAAGGCTACAAGTTCAAACCTAGGTAGATAGGTCCATATGTGATTAAAGAAGATGTAAAAAATGACACTTTACTCCTAGTACCATGGAAGGACAAGACTTTGGTGAGATGGTTAACACCTTTCACCTTTAAAAATATTAGATCTCGAAAAATCATAAAAATCATCAAATTGCAAAATTTTAAAAATTCATAAAAATTGTAAAACATGAAAATATAAAATATGCATCTTCATTCTATTCACCATGCATTCTATTCATGACATACTATTGTTATATTTTTCTCTTAACAAGGAGTCTCAAACTTGTCTAGTATAGGTTGTCCCTTCTAAGCCTTAGAGATTCCCCAAAATCATCATTACTCATTTTTTCCCCTTTATACATTCCCAACAAATTCAAACAAAGCTAAACTTTTGGCTTTATACTGATCTTAATCTTAATGATTCATGCTATCGAGTCTAAGATAGCAAGTACATAAGCCTAAAATACCTAATAGAATCTTGCAAGTAGACATTTCTTATCTTCCTTAGCAAAGGGGAAGTCCTATGGCATAGAGAAAGCTCTTGGTGGCACCCAACCTCTTATCCATTTTGGCCAAAAATGTCAGATGGATCATAACTTTGCAAAGAAATAAAAAAGGAGAGTGCCAAAAAAGTCAAAATAAAAAAATCATAAAAAAAAGGTAAAAGAGTCAAAAAATTCCAACAAAAAATCAAAAAAAGAAGAGAGGAAAAAAAGAAGAAAGAACTACAAAAAATGGAAAAAAAGAGAGAAAATAAAATAAAAAAATGAAAAATGAGGATTTTTGATGTTTGTACTCTTAGTTGGAGATAAATCTAAGATCGAATATATGAGGGTGACATCTATCAAAGAAAATAAAAAAGAGAGATGCAAAACACACACATGCACTAGTTGGGCAAAGCTAAGAGTCTACTATCTTTTAGGGCCATCCTTTTCTTCAAATCCATTTCCTTTACCCTAGGTCTAACTTATTGGACATCTGTAATCTAAGTCTAGAAGGTGTTAACAAAGTTTGTTACTTGTCTAAGTATAAAGCTAGTCAGAGTGTTTTGTCTAGATAAGGATCAGTGTTCAACCTTTTGCAAAACCAAGTCTTGAAGTTGTTTTATCTCCTTTCTCACTCCCACTTGATTTTATTATCCTATATTTCATATTTTAGTAGGTCATCCCATACTAGGTCAACTTGCAATCCCCTATGTTAAAAATCTTACTTAAGAGCACTCACATTGTTTGTATCATTTGCATACATACAAAGTAATAGACATGTCATCACATCATGGAATCTAGCATTCAACATCAAGTAAACATAATACTTTACATTTTAATATATGTGAAACATCCATTATGTACTTCATAAACAAAAAAGATAACAAAAATAAACATCATTATCATTCACATGTGATCATCATAGGTCTGCATAAAATATATACATTTGCATCAACATACATAAATAAAAGTTTTATCTAGCCATGTAAACCAAGAAGGAAGCAAAGTAGAAGATATTAACTAATAGATCATATAAGATCAATGTAGTATGAATCTGATATCATAAAAGTAAAGAGTGTTTCAAGTATAAGCCTACTCCATCAAGGAAGCCTCATAAAGAAGTAACTACTGTGCAAACATGCATGTTAATCTTCCACATGCAAGGGGAAAACCTTTTCAAAAAGGTGTAATAAAGAAAGTTCCTCAAGGATGTCTCTAACTAATGGAGTCATCAGGGCTCCTACTCCAATGTTGTCTTTGACTATCTACAACATCTGAAGGTCTAGGAGTCTTGTGAGTGTGACTAGGCAAAGGAACCTGACTGTTCATATGCGAGTGTGATGATCTTGTAAAAGTAGGGGCCTGTGAAATTGAAGAGAACCTCTAAACATCAAGGAGGGCCATCTCTTGAAGTAAATCAACCTTATCCTCCAATATAGCAACTTAGTACTCACGAGGATCCCTAGGCTACCATGATGGATCTCTCATCCTCATCTCCTCCTCTGAAGGTTTTGTAAAAGGGACCACCTAATGTCTAAGAGCAGAATCCACTATCATTGCCTCCTCATCCTCATGATCTAAATCCTCTGATGCTAGCTCATATGTTTCCACTCCAGGTATATGTAGTCCTCATCAGACTCATCTCGAGGCTCCTTAGCTACCTTAGCTTGTCCAACTCCTCATTGTCTCCATAGTGGTCATGAAATTAAAATTCCTAGTGTAAGTGTGACCCACTAAAGTGCCCCACACTATGAATAAACTATCTCATAGATAGATCTATAACAAGGGCCATAAGGGCAAGTCAGATAGAATGTCTCCAAAAAAATACTAAGGCACTTGTGCTATAGGATGATCTCCTATCATGCCATTGTGATATGTCAAGTGGAGGACACCTTGATAGAAGATTTGAACAACTCTATTTCCTAGACACAATCCCTCCATATCTCCATAGGGATCTAGGATGAATTCCTCATTGGTCAAGGTGGCTGATACTCATGTAGTCTCATCAAAATGACCAACTCTACTCCATTGCATAGTTCTAGGAAGTATCAGGTACAAAGGAGGCATCTCATGCTAAAATGGAATGATGTACTCATAAATCCATGACACAAGGGTGGCTAAAGGCTAAGTTCCCTCATCATGCTATCTAATACAAGTCTCAATAGACCAAGGCCAATATATCAATGCCTCATCCAAAGATTATGCCTCATTCTAAACATTGTAGAATTCATGTTCAATGCCATTGAAGCATAGGCATCTTCTTGCCTCCTGACAAGCATGAAGAAATTAGACCTATAAAGACCTTTCGTAGGGGTAGAATGTTCTGTCCAAGAAAAAAAGTGAGTCAAACCCTAAGATGATCTCTGGGATGGGTTACTATCATCACCACAGCCCAAGTGCATCTCTCTCACTCCGACTCACTCTAAGGGAGTCTAAGTGGTTCTTGTTGATATGCACCAGATAACTGAGAGGGGGGGTGATTCAGTTGTCACAAAACTTAAACACATTCTACAATTCAAACATTTATCACTTATCCACAATGGATATGATTTAACAATGAGAGCATGAAATTAGAAACTTAACCACATATACAACATCAAACACAAGAGACACTAGATTTACATTGAAAACCCCAAGGTGGGAAAAACCATGGAGAAGATTAACTCTCAATATATATTGCAATCTTGAAATAGTGATGTTCAGGGTTGGTCACCCCACAAGCCTAAACATACTGGCTTACTACCATAAAGAACAACTAGGTCTAGCAAGGTCACTACCACAACTCTAAACCTAACAAGATTACAAAAAGGGTTGTTAAACCCTATTCACTACCACGATCAACACCTTTCACTATTTGCAACTAAAGTATAATAATTTCCCTGCTTTGCCTTTCCTCTGCTTTGCTATTCCTCTGTTCTTCTCTTCCTCTTCTTTCCTCTACCCCTCCTCTGCTCTGCCTTTGGACCTTTCTTAATATATATTCATTTTCACTCAAGAAAACCTTTTCCATGACTCAACTACAAGTATTTATACACTACATCAACCTTGGAATGATCATTAATGTCGGCAACACAATCATCAACCATTGGAACAATCTCCAAGGTCAGTATTACAAACATTTACAAATTAGGTCCTGACCTATTGCAACATCATGCAAAGGAAATGAAATGTGGATCACACCATGCCTTAGTTGGGACTCAAACACGATCTTCCACACCACAAAATGCTTCCACAATCAAACAAAGATCTCTGTAATCATTGGGATCAACCAGGTCAGCCAAGACTAGTTATGTGCTACATTAACTAGGAACAATCTTTGCACACCATCTCAATTTATTAATGCAGACCAAAGTCTAGATAGGAACATGATTAGGAGACATCCACAAGCATTCTATAATCATCAGGAGCAACCACACGAAACTTAACCACTTTATCCATAGGAATCTTCTCACCAGAACACATGAACTTCATTGTCTTCAATTGTCATAAAAGAAAGATAGGTTGCAGACCACCAAACCATGAACCATTGCAACTGTAGGTACTTATCATTATCCCAAACTTCTCTCTAGAACTGCAAAGCAAAATTCTTTATTGCGGAGGAATGCGAAGCCAAATACTATCCTCCTATCTCAATTGAACTTACAGAAAAAGTAGGTTTCAGTCTGGTGAATACAACTCACTTAGATCTTCATGTGGATTTCTCAAACCTGGAATGTAGCATCCTCAGACATACCTCTAAAGAAGTTCATCTCCCCAAACATAGACATTTCAAATTCACTTTGCATTTCTCCAGCAAAAACTGAGCACATACCTTTATTGCCTCCAAAAATAATGCCATCAACAAAAATTGCAACAATCAGGGTTTGTTCCTCATTGATCTTGAATTAGAGATTCCTATCTGTTGTACCTTTACTAAACCCTGTCTGTATCAGGTACTTGTCCAACCATGTATACCATGCCATGGGAGCTTGTTTTAATCCATATAATTCTTTCTTCAATTTGCATACCATGTCCCCTTGCTCTGATGACTGAAATCCTTCCAGTTGTTCAATATAGACTTCCTCTTCCAACTCTCCATTTAAGAAGGTAGACTTCACATCCATTTGATAAACCTTGAAATCTTTGTATGCTACAAAAGCCAGAAACATCCTTATTGCTTCAATCCTTGCTACTGGAGAAAAAGTTTCTTCAAAGTCTATTCCTTCAACCTGAGTGTATCCTTTGCATACCAATCTTGCTTTGTTTCTTACCACTTCACCATTCTCATTCATTTTGTTTTTGAAGACCCACTTTGTACCAATTACATTCTTGTTTGTTGGTTTGGGAACAAGATCCCAAGTCTGATTCTTCTCTATCTGCATCAAATCTTCTTCCATGGCCTTTATCCAATTCTCATCTTTGCAAGCCTCGTCCATAGTTTTAGGTTCAATCTTAGAGATTAGATAGAAATTTACTTGTTCTTCTACAACTTTTCTTTTGGTTAAGATCCCTTTGCTCTTATCTCCTATTATTTGATTTTTAGAATGACTGATTCTTACATATCTTGGAGTTTTGGTAGCACTTACCGGAGCTTGTTCTTCTTCATCTGTGCTGTCTTCATGCTGGACCACTTCTGAAACATCTGGATCATTTGACTCATATCCACTTGATTCTGAAGACCTTTCCTTACATTCATCAACTTTAACATTTGCACTTTCAATGATTTTATTTAGCCTCTTATTATAGCACCGGTAGGCCTTTCTCTTGGTGGAGTAACCAAGGAAGATTCCTTCATCACATCTAGCATCAAACTTGCCTAAATCTTCTTCTCTTTTGATATAACATCTGCGACCAAAAAAATTAAAATATTTCATAGTAGAAACTCTACCATGCCACAATTCACAGGAAGTTTTTGAACTATTACCTTTTACTTGAACTCTGTTTAGGATATATACTGCAGTGTGAATTGCTTCTCTCCAATATGCTTCCAGAGGATGAGCTTCCTTCATCATGGTTCTAACATCTTCTCGAATTGTTCTATTTTTCCTTTCAACAACTCCATTATTGTTGTGGAGTTCTGGATGTAGATAGCTGTCTCTTTATTCCATGGTCTTTATAAAATAAATTGAATTCATTTGATGTGAACTCTCCTCATCTATCAGATCTCAAACATTTGATTTTCAAATCCATCTCATTTCCAACCATTGCCTTAAATGCCTTGAATTTATCTAGAGCTTCAACTTTCTCTTTCAAAAAGGTGACCCAAGTCATTATAGAATAATCATCAATGAGCAGCATGAAATACCTGTCTCCTTGCAAAATTCTTACTCTAGTAGGTCCATACAAATCTATATGCACTAGCTCAAGTAGTCCTCCAACTGATTGATCCTTGCTTTTGAAACTTGTTCTTGTCTATTTCCCAAATTGACAAACCTTGCAAACCAGATTAGCAGGCTTCACAAGCTTAGGCAAATCTCTAACAATCTGTGTAGTACTTATCTTCATAATATTATCAAAATTTATGTGACACAACCTTCTATACCATAACCAACTCTCATTAGTCTGAGTCAACAAGCAATAGTTCTTGGTTCCTTTCAAGTGATAGATATTACCTCTGGTCTTCTTACTAGTTACAATGACTATTCTAGAGCTTTTCTTGATCTTATATCCATTGTCCTTGAAGCTTAAGTCATAGCCCTTGTCACACATCTAACCCACACTTAGAAGATTGTACTTTAATCCTTTCACATACAAGACATCTTCAGTGTAATGCTTGTCATCAAAAGAAATAGATCCTTTTCCACAAATCCTACCAGCTGTATCATCTCCAAACCTAACCAGTCCACCATCATATCTTTCCAAACTTGCAAACTTACTTTTGTCACCAGTCATGTGGTGAGAGCAACCACTATCAATAACCCATTCATCTTTGTCCTTAATGACCTTAGTAGCCAAAGCACTTTCCACTGGTTTTTCTTCCTTCATACAACTAGAAGAATTAGTAGACACAAGATCTTCCTTAATAGAAATGAACAAGCATTCATTTATAGAGGGATTAACATTATCTGGTTCACCATTATCTGATATTCCTTCATCATCATCAAAATCTTCAACATAATAACCTTCTTTTGGGTCCTAGGCCTGTTCTCATATCTTCTTCTATTTCTTTCAATTCTTTCAGGACATTTGGAAGCAAAATGACCTACTTTACCATAGGAAAAACATTTGAAAGGTAATTTGCCTTTATACTTACCAGATCCTCTTTGTAGCTTGTCCACAAAGTTGGCTTCAACTTCATCTATCTCATCATCGGATTCTACCTTATACTTTTCTGATTTGGAAGTACTTTCAAGAGTACTGGATTTGAAGGCAGTCTCAACTTTTGGCAGAGCATCATCTAACTCCCTCATTTCAAAAGCAGTAAGCTTACCAAGCAACTAATCCCTGTTAACTATTTTTACTTGCATGAATTCTTCAATCATGGCCACCTTATGATAGTAGGACTTGGGCAAAGATCTAAGTATTCTCATAACAATTTCCTTTTCTTCAAGAGTTCTGCCTATGGCTTTTATCCTTGTAACAAGTTCATCAATTCTTTGCATAAAACCTGATATGTTTTCATCATTGTTCATCTTCAAGCTTTCATATTTCACTTTCATACTTTGTAACTTGGCTTCCTTCACAGAATTATCTCCTTCATATAGATTTTTAAACTTTTCCCATACCTTATTCATAGTTTCAAGATCCACCACTTTCGTCAGTATTGAGTTGGTTAATGATCTTAGCAGAGTATCCCTTGCCTTGATGTCTATCTCATATTCTTTGATTTTAGCTTCAGTTGTCGGACCATTTTGAGGTATGGTGTATTTTGTTTCTGTAGCTTTCCAAACTTTGACACCAAGAGGAAGAAGATGGCTTTTCATCCAAGCCTTCCAGAGAACATAATTAGTTCCATAAAAATGCGATGCTTCCTTCTTGTAAGACATTTTGGATCTTCCTCAAGCTGTTAAACTTTCTTTAGAGGAACTTAGCTATGATACCAATTGTTGATATGCACTAGACAACTGAGAGGGGGGGATGAATTAGTTGTCACAAAACTTAAACACTTTTTGCAATTCAAACATTCATCACTTATCCACAATTATTATGATTTAACAATGAGAGCATGAAATCATAAACTTAACCATAGATACAACATCAAACACAAGAGACACTAGATTTATGTGGAAAAGCCCAAGGTGGGGAAAAACCACGGAGAGGATTAACTCTCAATATATATTGCAATCTTGAAATAGTGATGTTCAGGCTTGGTCACCCCACGGGCCTAAACATACTGGCTTACTGCCATAAAGAACAACTAGGTCTAGCAGGCTCACTGCCACAACCCTAAACCTAGAAAGATTACAATAAGGGATGTTAAACCCTATTCACTGCCACGATCAACACCTTTCACTATTTGCAACTAAAGTATAATAATTTCCCTGCTCTGCATTTCCTTTTCTTTGCTCTTCCTCTTTTCTTCTCTTCCTCTTCTTTCCTCTGCCCCTCCTCTGCTCTACCTTTGGACCTTTCTTAATATATATTCATTTTCACTCAAGGACACCTTTTCTGTGAATCAACTACAAGTATTTATACACTACATCAACCTTGGAATGATCATCAAGGTCGGCAACACAATCATCAACCATTGGAACAATCTCCAAGGTCGGTATTACAAACATTTACAAAATAGGTCCTGACCTATTGCAACATCATGCAAAGGGAATGAAATGTAGATCATGCCATGCCTTAGCTGGGACTCAAACATGATCTTCCTGTTATCACCCAGTTTTGCACCCTTGCATGAAGCTGTTAAAGCTCTGCAAACTGGAATAACATGGGATTGATCTCTAAGTGTGGGACTTTGCTAAATGAGATCAAACCTCCAGAGAAGGACGGCTTCCTTGTCTAGCTATCACTTGAAACTGCTGAATTTTGGAGGGAAAAGGGAGAGAGAATGCTTGTAATGAAAATGAATAAAAGCTTGAAAACATAAAAGGGTGATACACTAGACAGATTTAAAGAAACTTCCACAAAACTGAAGGATGCACAATACAATCAGAATATGGCAAGTAGGCATACATAGGTTAGATGACTCTAGCAGAGGTGAGAAACAATATGATTGAGAGGAATACAACATTCATAGACAAACCATATGCAGATTCACACAGAACTAGAAAAATCAGTAAAGAGGTAAAAATAACTTGCATATATTTGACAAAGAGGCAAGGTTACAGTATATGGAAACTCTGTTTGGAATAGAAAGACCAAAATGCCAAAAAATTTCCCAACCTTCTTTACAACATATGAATGCATACTTATAGCATTCCAAAATTAATCTAAGTCAGTTACAAAGACATGCTCTAAGAGTTGTCTCAGAAAATATCTACATTTTTTGACTGCCCAGGTGCATCAGTTATGGCATTAAATATCTGGCGCTGGGCAGGTAGGGGATATTTTGGGTCTTGAATGTAGGTAGCTTATTCATCGATTTGCAGTAGAAAAGATAAAAATGTCTAGAAGAGGATAGTGAAAATATATTTCTGATTATCAATGCGAGCTGCTTCATCTTTGTGCAGCAATGAATGCAAGAAATATCTGCAATTGCTCAACAATAGTTGCTGAAACGTCCCCTTGACCAAAACATGCAACTCCAGATCTAAAAATTGAAAAGTGACAAAAGCTCCTTGAAGCCCTGCCAAAAGAAAGAGGGGACCAAAATATGCAACTTTGTCTCTTACAGCAGGTTGAAAATCGTCAAAATGGAGGAGATATAGGTGGTCAAAGTTTTGGTCAACCACCTGTATATACTACATCTACATCTATGTGTATATCGCTTGCATCTTGGCGCCTGAATCATCATTCAAAAACTCTTCTAAAATTCCTTCTGCACATACATGGCACTTTGCATATCGGTCCCTGCATATCCTTTGTATTTTCAAAATTGCATATACATACAATTTCCCTTATATGTGCGTTTCCCACCATTTGTATCTCTTCCTCTGAATATGCAATCATACAAGCCGTGGACCCCATGCTTGAATTTGTGAGAATTAACTTTTGGGTTAGGTCCGGGTTGTATGTATCTCATTGTACATTTGTTTGTATATTGCAATATACAAAACACCTATACATACAAGGCGAACCTGAAAGCTTTATGTGCTGGACTTGATCTTCGATTGAAATCCACCTTGTATATTTCATTTGCATCTTTGACTTGTATATTGCTGATATACAAATCCATATACATGCAAGCTATGGACTCCAACCCTTTATGAAGCAAACTGGAAGCACTTTTTGAAATCCGGCTTGCATATTGCCATGGTACATTTGCTTGTATATGCGAACATACAAGCACCATATACATACAAGTCAGACCCCAAAAGCCCATTAAGTATATTTGATTGCCCTGTCGGGTCCGGCTTGTATATTTCTCCTTGTACATTTCTTTGTATATTTCGCTTGTACATGTGAATATACAAGTGCAAATATACAAGCCACTGTAGCAACCTGCCAATATACATTACACTGTTCCTGATGCATATAGATCGGCCTTGTACATTTTCCATGCATATTGGGTTGTATATGCGAATATAAAAACCTGATATACATTCCATTGTTCACATGTATGTCCACCAGCCTTGTATATTTTCCATGCATATTTCTTTGTATCTTTCACTTGTACATGCGAATATACAAGCCAAAAATACATTTTATCCTTGTATATTTTTATGCAACCGGATATACAAACCAGGAATATTCTGAGAATCTGTGAAAGATTCCCCCTTTGTATATGCATTTCCTTGGCCTGATATACATTCAAAAAATGTATAAAACTCACTTTTCTCAATATTTTCTAAGGCCGATATAGATTTGCAAGCCCGCCAAATGTATATTTGAACTATATGTTTGACCAAACTTTGACCATGGATAACTTCTTTATTTGGCTGAATTTTAGGGTGGTGTAAAAAGCAAACCTGCTTAATTTTTCAAGCTCTTTCCAACGGTAAGGTTTGTTAGGCAATTTGGCACTTTTCAAAATTTGGGAACATTTTCCAAAGGATTCTCAAGGAAAATACCAGGTTGACTGTTTGGCTCTGGTCAGAGGAAAAATGGGTCAACAATTTGGCAACTTCTATGGGATGTTTGTCTACTAAATAGTTAGATTAGTGGCCTTATATATCCATTTGGGCATAGAGTCATATTGAGACTAGAAATATATAGAGGCTTTCTGACTTAAACAATTTATTACAGCAGAGGAGAACAGAGAGACCAAAACAAGACAAAATGTTGCAAGCAACCACTCAACTGTGCTAGACAACACTTAGGGAAAGCAAAAAGAAGATCTAAACTAATGTGCAGGAGCACTTATTAAAAGCATAGAGACCTAATTTATTGATTTACAAGGCACTGATACCTCAAAACACCTCTTTAGGTGTATCCCATTGACTGGGATAGGTAGATTTTGTCCATCCACATTTGATAACTGAAATACATTGTGCTCCTTGCATTTAGTGATGAGAAATGTGCCACTCCACATACTATCAAACTTGGAATGTTTTCCTGGTCTGCTCTTCAATTCATCCCATTTGAGCACCATATCAACTTCTCTAAAGATTCTGGGAGTGGCCTTTTGATCAAAACTTTTTTTGGTCTGTAGCTGATGATATTCCATAGTCTTCATAGCCTTGTCTCTGATTTCTTCAAGCTCCATAAGCTGAGCATATCTGACATCCATGGGATTCTCTTCTTCAAATATCTCCAGCTGGTTCATGATGTCCAGTGCTGGCAGTTCTACAGAGATAGGCAATCTTGCCTCCTTCCCATATACTAACATATATGGAGAATTTCCAATGGACCTCTTAGGAGTTATTCTATCAACCCATAAGGCATATTTCAAATTAGTATGCCAGGTCCTCTGGCTGTCTTCCATTGATCTTTTAATAATCTTTATAAGATTTTTGTTGTTAGACTCAGCCAAACCATTACCCTGTGGGTAATAATTGGAAGAAGTATTCAAATAAATCCCATTCTTAATAGCCCAGTCAGTTATCTTTAGGCCAACAAAGGCTAAAGCATTGTCAGAAATTGCTGACTCAAGCACTCCAAATCTAGAAATCAAATCATGATAAAAATTTAAAACAACATTTGCATTTGATTCCTTTAGAGCCACTACTTTAGTCCATCTTGTGAAAAAATCTGTAGCTGTAAGAATCCACTTGTGGCCTGCACTCAATGGTGGATTAATGGGTCCTATGAAGTCAATACCCCATCTCATGAAGGGTTTCTCTATTTGAATTGGCCATAGAGGTAAGGCTGCTAACCTTTCCTTTCCTGCAAAAATGGCACACTTTACACATTTCCTCGCCCATGCACGGGCATCCTTAAATAGGCTGGACCAGTAATATCTAGCTCTCATTATCTTCCAAGTAGTAGTCCTCGGGGCAAAATGATCTCCCACTGTTCCATTATGAAATTCATGCAGTACCTTATCAGTCTGATCTCTAGCACTGCATCTCAGCAATACACCATTAAAATCTTTCCTAAAAAGAGTGCCATTAATCAAAACGTATGGAACAGACTGCAGTCTATAATATCTTCTCCTAGTTTTATCCAGACCTGCTGGACATTTGCCATTCTACAAAAATTGAGTCATATCAGTAACCCAACTTGTGCCCACTGTCTCTGAATTATTTTGAGGTGCATCCTTAATGGTCAAAAGTGTCTCATCCCCCTTGTTGGAACTGGTAGTGAGCTATTCACTGAGTCCCTTGCCTCTGACAAGCTTGGTTACTTGGATATCGATGTCATATTCCATGACCTTGGTGATCCAGCTGGCTCTTTTCTCATTTATATCTTTGCTCAACAGGAACTCCTTCACGCTGGGATGAGCCACCATCAAATGTATCTTGTTATTAGAAACAAGATGTTGAAATTTCTTGAGGCTCCTTATCACTGCAAGGACATGCTTCTCAACAAAGCTATATCTCTGCTCATATTCTTCTAGCCTCTGACTGAAAAAGGTGATTGCTTGCTCAAAGCCGCTACTCTGCTGCTATACCAAAATCGCAAAGATTGTATCTAGGCCACCATAAGCATATAAGATAAAGTCTTTGGAAAAGTCAAGGTTTATAAAGTTGGTGCAACCGCTAATGCTTCCTTGATAGACTGAAAGATGAGCTTGGCCTCCTTCGTCCAACTGAAAACTATGTTCTTCTTTAACATGGATGTCAAAGGCTTCAAAAGGTTCGCAATATCAGGGATGAATCTTCGCAGAAAATTAATTCTGCCAATAAAACTTTGTAATCCCTTCTTATGGCTGGGTAAGGGTAGCTCCAGAATAGCTCTTACCCTTTTAGCATCAATGGTAATGCCTTCCTTTGAGACAACGTACCCTAACAGCTTGCCGTCATGGACAAAAAAAATGCATTTGTTTGGATTAAGGGATATCCCAAACTCTTGGCATCTCTCAAAAACTTGCCTTAAGTGGGATAAATGCTCAGATGCATTCTTGGAAAAAAATGTTATATCATCTAAGTACACCAGCACTAGTTTGTACAACAAACCCTCGAACGCCATATCCATGGCTCTTCGAAAAGTTGAGCCAGCGTTAGAAAGACCAAAAGGCATTCTCCTATAGGCCATGGTCCCCCATTTGGTAGTGAATGCAGTTTTAAATTGATCCTCCTCCTTGACCAACAGTTGATTGTAGCTAGAAAAACTGTCAAGTAATGAGAATCTCTCCGAGCCAGCCACTACTTGTAGAATTTGCTCCATTGACGAAAGTGGGTAGTGGTCTTTTAGGGAGGCTCTATTTAGGTCCCTAAAATCAATGCATAGCTTGAGCTCTCCATTTTTCTTTCTAACAGGGACCAGGTTGGAAACCCAAGAAGTGTGCTTGATGGGGAAAATGATCTTTCCCTCAATTAACTTAGTCAATTCTTTAATCATCAAGGGCTCTAGCTTTGGATTTAGGGGTCTCTAGTTCTGCCTTACAGGCGTTGTACCTGGTTCCAACTCTATGGTATGTTGGGCAATATGAGGATCAAATCCCTTTAGGTCTGAATAATCCCAAGCAAATACCTCATTAAATTCCTGACAAAGAGCAATAAAAGCTCTCATGTCCTCAGCTGAGCAGATTTTACCTATTTTGAGGAGTTTTCCCTTAAAAATTTCTAACTCCTCATAATGTTCCTCTTTTATTTTCATACAGGTCTTAGTCTTCCTCATCTGATCATCGGTGCCAAAAATAGACTCCAAAGTTACCAATCCCTTGGGCAGCTTATTTGTTCTTAGCTAAATAATCTGATCATTGCCATATTGCTGACTGGGCTTATCCTGATTCATCACAGAAAATTTATCTTCTTCCAATAAGAAACACAAGATCTACTCATCACTTTCAAAAACTTGCCAGTGAATATTATTATCAAGGATAGAAGGTCTATCGACTATTTTTACATGAGGTTGTGCCTTCTCCCTTTGAATATCACTGGGGATGTCAAATTGAGCCCCAATTGTGGCTAACCTATCAGCATGATAGTTCTGACTTCTTGGAATGGAGATCAGGTTGAAAGCATCAAACTCTTCAATCATGTTCCACACCCTATGCTTGTAACTGTTGGTCATGATGTTAGTCACAAACAAACATAGAATAAAAGTACACATTAACCTTTATTCATCTTGAAAGATACAGTGAATTCAAAGAATTCCTGATCCCAAGTCTCCGGTGATTAGGTCTTAATCTACTGACGTTACTCAGTGGTTGATGTGTGTTGCTGTTTTCCATTCAGGGGCCTTACGTGTTTCTGCAAAGTTCATCATTATTTCTTCAAATATCCTGCTCTATATGCCTGCTCTGCATAAATCTCCAACAATTCTACCTCTGCACTATGAATTTAGTCAAATAATGTGTCTACAGGCTGATATTTGCATGATCTCTACCATTATTTATGATTCTTTGCATGATATTTTCAATACTACATGCATTTAACTCAAATATGCTAATGATTTTCAGTTACCTATGGGATTTCAGCATATTTCTCTGTTGTTTGCTTAAGATTATCAGTTTATTTGCAATTGTGATAGTGAGACGCTTTGAATTGAAAGAAATTAAAGGAAATACTTCTAATTAAGTTGAACCTTTAGCTTTTGATCCACATACATGCTTGATACTATCATGAGGAGAAGAAATCAAACCATATGTTCACCAGGACATTCCACAGCTAGATACAGTTGATGCAAACTTCAGAGGATAATGAATGAAAACAATACATGCAACATGATGAGCACTCCAAGGGACGCAGCAAATCAAAGCACATATCCAGAATTCAGACACGGATTACTCAAGATTTACGAAGATTTGTAATCAAAACACTCTTCTCTTTCATTAAGTATGCAAAAGACATGTACATATACAGCAGCTTTGAAATAAGTCCTGAATATTTCAGTAATCAAATTTCAATTAAGTTTCGAATGAATATAACAAGGCATTCCACCACCTTTTATAGAATAAGGTGAGGAATTCGTTACAAAAGATCCATGGATCTGATTTATCAATACAAATCAACGGTCATCACTTCATGACATGTCAATTTTACAAAAGACACAAGTTGCCAGCTGGCAACTATCTATACTGCATATGCAAAATACTTCCCTTTCATGATGTAGCTTCATCATGTTCTTCATCTGATGCATGCGGGTCATCATCATGTGCATCACTTCCTGAACTTTCGCTATCCGGATGATGACGCTGCTGCATATGGGGCTGCATGCTGCTCTGGATTTGTTCGTATGACTGCACAACTTGGTCTATTCCTCCGCCATCTTGAGTCTTTGCCTTGATAATGGCGTGTTTGTGCGCTTCATACTTGTCCCTGGTGTTATCCAGCTTATTCTTTCTATCCTGCAGTGTCTCATTATAGGTCTCCATGTTGACCTTGATCCTCATCATTTTATTTATTATCTCTTCTGTCAAGTGGACTAGCGGACCATCATCTTCCACCTGGAAGTTATTACGTAGAGCCTTGAGGGCAGAATCTTCATCTTGATTCTCTATCTTCCCTTCCACCTTGCCCTCTAATGCTTCGAGCATGTCTGCTTCAATGCCCATTAAATTGCGTAGCCTCATGCTGATATCCCTCAGCTTATTATTGCATCTCTTGAGGACTCCGCATTCGAACTGTACATCTTTATACCATATATCCACTAATAATGCAGTATTATTATTTAACACCTGCTTACTGATAAGCAGTTGTGGATTTATCTTCCTTATTTCATCCAGCAGGCTGAGGACTTTCTCCAGTTTATAAGACCTTTTCCCGGTCTGCATCTGCAACCTGTCCACCTTGGTTTTGGAGTCACTCAATATGCTCCATCTCTTCAAAGAACCTTTCATTATTTCAATGGCATCATCCAATGTGGATGACACCCATTTTCTGATTACGGACACCTCATGTTTCATGAGGTCCAGTTTATTTACCTCCTCCTGAGAAATGACAGTCAATGGGACTGCAGCTTCACCTGGAGTATCCTCAGGGTTGGTTAAACCCTTAATGTATGCATGCAACTGAGCAATGTGCTCTTTATGTTGCTTATTCTTCTCCTTCTCTCTTTTCACCTTCTGAATTAGAGAGTCAATAATGTCTTTTCCCTCCTGACCTTCCTGCTCTTCATTGGCAAAACCTAAATCAACTGTGCTTATCTAGAACTCATCCACAGTGATTTTGCCTTTCTCTTTCTCTACGGCAGGCACAGCAATCTGTGCGGTCCTTCTCCCTGTCGCCGGATCTCTTTTGATGGCCGAAGTCATCCTGGCCTTCCTCCTGGGTTTCATTATATCTGCGGCGAACAGGGTGGAGACGTCGAACTCTTGAATCTCCAGCTCTTCCTCAACATTCACCTCCTTTTCTAACCATGGAGGCACCTGATCATGCTTCTCAGCATCATGATGCTGTTCATCTCTATCTCCTGTTTCCACCAACAAGCGTTGTGGAGATGGTGACTTTTCTTCTTCCGGCTCTTGATGCTCGCCTTGTTGCTGTTGATCCTGAGGTGCCTCCTCCTGTTGAGGAGCTTCTTTTTCTGGGGGAGCATCTTCTCTGTGTGGGGAACCTGGCGGTGTATCTGTAGGTAGATCATGATGATCATGATCTTTCTCCTTCGTTATTTCACCTGTCCCCAGTTCTTCCTCCTGTGGAGGTTGATCATCCTCCTTTTGTTTTTCTACTTTTGGTGGTATGTCCACCACCTTTGATATTGTAGGATCTGCCTGAGGTGATGGCATCTGCTCCGCAGCGGCTATCTGTTATGTACCTACAACATCCACCTCTTGTGCCTTGTTGGCAGGATCATCTATCACTTCTTTCTTCTTATCATCAGCCTTTGCTTCTTCTCAGACCTCTACTATAGCAGGTCCTGCTGATGTATCCTGTGGGCTCTGTTGGCCTGATTCAAGAGCATGGCCTTCTATTTCTGCCATCTCTATCTCTTTTATTAAGTGGCCCTTATCAGGTGATCCTGTTGGCTGTTCAGGACTTGCATCCTGCTTCTCTATTAAGTCTACCACTGCAGGACTTGTTACCTCAGCGATCAATGTATCCAGCCCTATGTCCTGAGCTACCTGCTCCGGGCTCTTCTCTAGTTCTGGGCTCTTTTCTTGCTCCGCCTCTGCTTGTTTCATCTCTTCAAGCATTGATTGGATAGATGGAGGCCTGTGAGGAGCCACACTGATGCCAGCAGCCGCAAGTGTTTCCATTTCTTGTGCAGCTACATCCTGCACCACCTCATCATCAGACAAGTTTATTGTCTCATCTAGTGAGACATGCTTTTCTGCTTGTGCCTGAGATGTTTCCTTCTGTTGCTCTTCTGCAAGTTCAGTTTTGAACTTGACAATGGTAGGAAGTGGAACATTGTGCTGAAGTTCCTTCTGCACTTCACTACCTGCCCCTTGTAATTGCACTGGGGGTTGACTCATCTCACCTCTCATGGAGGTTCTTGGTTTCTTAGGTGTGGTAGGAACCAACACCTATGGAGCTCTCCTCTTTCTTCTGATTATCAATGGAGCTTCCTCCTCTTCTTCAGGCTCTTCCTCCATGAGGATATCCTTGCCTAGTTGTCTGGATGATTGACCCACTTCTTGGGCCTCTGTGGTTCCAGCCTCTGCTGTCTTGGCTTTCTTGGGCTTAGGAGGAGAATCTGATTCTGATCCTGCTCTGGCTGCCTCCTCAACCGTGAATACTGCCCTTTCAATTATGACCCCTTTGGGTCCCTTTTCCACCTTCTTGCCCCTTGGGGCTCTCTTGCTTGGCTGCTGTGGTGGAGGAATCCTCTCTCCCTTAGTCTTCCACTTCTCCAGCAGGAAGTCATCATATTCATCTGTGGGGATGTCCTGCCCCTTCTTCTTGCTATCTATTGTGATGGCAACACCCTTTTTCTTCAATGTCTCTACCTGTGCATCTACCCAAGCTTGGGTCAAGTGTATGGTTCTGGCAAAGAATGGGTCCAAGGACATATCCTCCTGCATGGTGAGGTCAGGGGTAGAAATGGTATCATTGTAAATCTTCTTCTGCTCATATTCTTCTGCCATGATCCTGCCGTCATCACTCTTCAGCTGCTGAGGGAGGGGTATGCAGTCAAATGTCCTGATCTGGTTCAGAGTTAACCTCTGATACCTCCTCCTCCTGGCCTCTGCCTCATCTTCGCAGTCGGCCCAAAAATCTTCTAGGTGCCTCTGGTGAATAGGCTTTCCTAGGATCTTCTGCATTCGGCCGTAAGGATCATATGGTCTTGTTACTGGGAAGGGTAGTAAATTCATCTTGTTCAGAGTGACCATCACCTTCTTAATATTGTCCGAGTCGGGGCACATATAGTTGCCGATGCTGACTGGGAACAAAATTGGTGGCAGCTTCTTGGCATCCTTATACGTCTGTATGATGGTGGAGCCCTGCCTGATAAATTCCATTAAAACTACTGCATCAGTAGGATACCTTGATAGCATCAGGGGATGCCCTTCAAAACCTTCTATCCTGATGTAGGAAAAGGTAGCAAATTGGATGTACCATGCCCCATGCCTGTATACTGCCTCTTGAGCTTCCATGCTCAGTCTTTTTGTCCTGTCATCTTCCATGGTCCTTACCAGATGCATAGAGAATGCATCATTGACCAATTTGTAGTCCTTGATGTAATTGGTTCTTTGCAGCTGGGGATGATGATCCCATATATAGGTTGCATTTGTTCCTGTTAGCTTTCCCTCTGTGACCAGGGCATCAAAAGTACCTCTATATGCACAGGAATAAACAATGTAAGAGGTCATGTAGAAGGCACAATCTGAACCTCCCAGGTTCAGCAGCTGCTCATGCAGAGCATCACTTATGATTTGGCCCCACAGTGGCTTGATGTCTGCATATAGGCACATCATTATTATGTCGTACATCCAGTCTCTGAATTCTCCAGTATCAGGCTGGCCAGTCACCCTGTTCAGTAGGGCAATCACATACTGATATTCCTCATTAAAATCAAACTTGAACATGTGCACAGGGAGCTTGGCCGCTGCATTATATGTGCTGTTCTCGGCCCGCCAAGCATACATGTTCTTTCTGGCCGTCTTCTTGTTGGCCTCATATTCTCTTTCAGACTTCTTCAAGTCCACACTCTTTACCTTGCTGCCCATTGGCAGTCCAAAGGTCTGGGATAGACCTTTGATGGATAGGTCTGCATACACTCTCCCATGCTTCACCACCTGCCTCGTCTGAGGGTTGTAATTCTGGGCGCACTCAATAACCAGCTCTGGAGATTCCATGGAGTAGGGGAAGCCAGCAGCGTTCCACATACCTGATACAAACATAGCATCCAGCACTGGACTCTTATCTTGCCCATCATTCAGCTTGGCTGACCAAGCTTCCAGGTTGGTACTCCCCTGATGGGTATCTGTAATTGCCCCAAATTTGAACAGGACCCCTCTCTGTGAAGAGAACATAGGCCGGCTGAATTCTTCCTGATTCTTGACTGAGCGTTTTTCAGCCATGGGTACCTGCAATTAACAACATTTCTTCTCACAACGGGATATGCATGCATACATATTGCAAATATCATGCTTATTGTATCAATTTCACATTACTTATTCATACGGATACATAACCAGAACTTTCAATCATATAGAAACAACATGATGAGGGTTTCATTTCACTTACCTGGTTATGCAGATTTCTTTTTATACCAGTATATCGTTGAGATGCTCTTGATTCGGCTGCTGATCACCTTCTTTCCTCAGTTTATGAGCTCCAGTCACGCAACGGTAGCTGTTATACAGATATGGAGGCTAGTGCTCTGTAAAACAATTTTAACGCAGGTGAATGTAACAATGGCGGTTGAATTACCTTTTAACCTCGTAGTTAGGGTAAACTTATGGTAACTCTGACAAGTTGGATCGCAATCTTTGATCATTCGTGCGAAAACTCAGGATCTCGCCAGACGTTTCATTGGGTTCTGGGGTCGGCGGGAATCACCTACCATATTCACGCGCATTTAATGGCAATGGCAGCAAAGGGAGCAGGGGGATATTCATATGACAAGATATCATGAGGGTAGGATGATATTTCACAAATATCAGGTTGAGTTTCAATATCATCCTCCCTAGTCTTGAAATTGTTATCGCGACAAAATTTGGGTGACAACGCACCTTTGTTTACACTTTAGCACATCAGGAGGATATTTCGGTCCGTCGGGTGATATTTCAAAATATGATGATGACCTTTAAACTTTACTCATTCTCCTTTCGGAATATCAAGATGACGTCATCACGATATTTATTCTTTGTATTGGAAATGTCTTATGACGTCATCGTCACATTGGGTGAACATGATCATGTTTACAAAATATCCTGTCGAAATGTAAATATGATGATGATGTCATCAGGATGTTTGTTAAGGGTGATATTTTGCATCAGGATGATATTAACGAATATCGGGTTACTTTCAAAATATGATGCTCGCGATACAAAAGACCGTTCGATGGGGAAGACTTACTATCACTTAAAGTTGACGTCCAGATATTTGAACCGCAGGATATTATCGGGGGACGTTTCAAATATGATGATGATGTTCTTCAAACAGCACAACTGAGTTTATAAGATATGACCCTCTTCTTGCGAATATCAGGTTTGACCAAGACTTTGACTGTTCATAACTCTCACATCCTGATGAATATCAGGGTGATGTAAAAGGCATACCTGCATGAATTTTAATGCTCTTTCAGAATATGTGGTCATATATATGAAATACGAATTTTGACAAACTGACCTCATATTGGGACTTACCTCATCTTGACTCCACATGATGATGAACATGACTGATTTTACCAAACCGCCAGAAAGCAGACAACACAAGCCAAAAGAAAAGTTGGGTCCCTATTTTGCCAAGTCAAAATGGGGCGTGTTGTGTAACCACACAATAGTAACATTTCAGAACATCACTTCTTGTAAGATGCAGTCCTCTTACCTAATTCACAATGAGTTCACTATCCCCAAACACCTGCAGGTAGCCAATCTTCCTTTTTCTTACCCATTGCAATCCCTGGATTAGCCCCTCATATTCAGCAGTGTTATTGGTGCATGAAAAGGCAAAACAAAAAGTAGAATAATACCTTTCACCCTGTGGGGACACAAGCATCGCTCCACCACTGGATCCATTTCTACTCCTAGAGCCATCAAAATATAGTTTCCACACTTCATTCTGCTGCCCTGTCTGTTGTTCTGCATCTTTTACCATACTTGGAATTGTTGCCTCAGGCTCATGTAGTATGTAAACCCCCATACCGGTTTCTTGAATATATGCCTCAGGATCATCTACAACATCTTTTGAGGACCACTCCCTTAAGAGTACCTTTGGTATGCTTTCAGCTTGTAGTTCTTGAGCAGCAACTGATTCAGGATCATTAGAAATAATGTGATTTGCATTAACAACACTTGGTGTGTAGGGCTCTATGTGATGATTTGAAAGTAACTCAGATTTTAAAGTTACTTTGGTGCCATATCTGGTCCTAAAAAACATGTGGGACCAGTCTGAAGATAAGTATCCTCCTATTTTAGCTGTGAATTCTCTTGATAGTCACATGACAAAGTAAGGGGGCAAATCAATGATAAAAACTTCTTGGAGGATGGAAACATTTGGGCAAGTGTGAAGGGTGAGGCCTAGGTCTTTTATTACACCCACAGTATTAACAGACGTACCATCTAATTGGAGTACACCCTTCTCAAGAGGCTGGTACTTGAGCCCTAATTGGTCTGCAACTTGCTTAGGCATCACAAAACTACTTACTCCACTATCCACCATGCAATTATGAACTAATTTGTCTCCAATTATCAATGATATATAAAATGGGAGTGGCTTGGCACCTTTGTTAGGATGTTTGCAGTTATCTCCGGGTGAATTGGTAAGGACAACCTTATTTGGGTCAATAGTAGTATCATTGGATACTTTCAAATTAGACAAGGCAGATTGCAATATGTCCTTTTGGCCCAGGATGGCTAAAGAATCCCACATAGACATTGTCACATTCATCTTTTTCATATTTTCAATAATATTGAAAGGTGAAATGGCACTCACCTTCTGATTTGATCTCGTAGCAGCAACCTCTGCTTGCAAGTAAGGTATATCCCCTGCTGCTGCTAGAACATTTCTTTGCAAAATATGGGGTGCAGGAACATCAACAGATGCTTTTCCTTTATTTTATGTTTGTTCTACCTCATAACCCCTCTTCTTGGCCCTTGTATTTGCTGCCATTGGTGTATTCTCTCTATTCATGCCACAAAATTCACCCTGCTGCTAGTTCATGAAGGCCGAATCACTCTGAGGCTACTCTCGTTGTTGTACAACTCCATCATGAGGTGTATTTGGCTGTGGGACTACAACATTCTATACCATCAAAGCCTGATTTATGACCCCATTTGAGCAGGCTGACTGATTGTGTGGCTGATTAGATGGAAAACACTATTCGTAATCAACTGCAAGATTATTCTGAATAGGGACAAGGTCCCTTGCTATATTGATGGGCACTGGATTATAAGGCTGAAAAGGCCTTTGATTGACATTCTACCTGGGACCCTAATAATTACCTTGATATGGTTGTCTGTTGGCTTGGTAAGGCTGATTCTACCCTTGATATGGTTGTTGATGAGGCTAAAAAGGCCTCTGGGATTGCTGTTTCTTTATGTTCACTAGCTCATTTCCAAAATTTTGAAGGATGCCCTCAATCTTTTGTTGACTATTTTTAATCTCTTTCAACTTTTGAGATGAATTAGAGGTAGAAAGCTCAGAATTGACAGTATTAGGTAATGCTATGATAGTAGGTACAGAGGGAAAACATGGAATTGGCAAAGGCGTGGAAGCTCGAATCTCAGGAAAAATAGGCACTGGCAGTCTGGGTGCTATTTATCCAGCTTGAATCAGATTATTCTCTACTCTAATTGATAATTCATAAGCATCTGGTAAACTATTACCTCCTAGTGATTGAATCATTACTGAAATATCACTATTTAGGGCTTTCAAAAAATATAGAAATGCATATTCAGCTGGAGGTCTTACCATGGCAGGGATTCTGTCCCATGTCTTTTGAAATCTAAAGTTAAAATCCATCATTTGTTCCTAAGGAGCTCTCTTTATAGTGGTCATCTGTTCGACCAATGATAAATTATTTGATTTGTCTTAGAATTGTCTATTTAATTTCTCTCCTAGATCATCCCAAGTTGTAATAGTCTGCATTGGTAGACTCCTGAACCATTGCAATGCCTTCCCCTTGAAAGAGGCAGCTAGCAATCTGATGGCTACATTCTCTTGAGTGACATGATGTACCCCACACAGAGATGCTATGTCTCTAATATACTCAATAGGAGTAGTCTGATTTTCCCCTGTGAAATAGGGTAAATTCTTCAAAGCTGCCATGGGTATGACATCATGTACTGTTAGATTCAAAGGGCTACCCCATCAAAAGTCACGAATGGCTGATTTCTTGCAATCTGAAGGGCTGTAGGTAGATTTGCTTCAGTTACTGCGGGAACTATAGAAGCAACTGGTTTGAAACCTGGTGGAGTTGACTGTACTCTTTTGGAAACTAGAGCCCTTGCTACAGCTCTGCTCTATCTTCTAGGTGGAGAGAGCTGCAAATATTCGAATGGACTTGAACTTGAACTCCTAGTTTGTACCTTTCTCATAAAACATGTAATGACAGAATTGGTCTGTTTGTCTTTCCTCAGTCTGAGTCGCTAGATGTGTAAATTCTTAACCTCTTAAGGTCTGTAATCACTGGCTACACATCAAAACCAACAATAGTGATTGTTAATTTGATTGTTACTCTAACTTTCGGGTCCCACCGGGCGTGCCAAAATTGTTATCACCCAGTTTTGCACCCTTGCTTGAACCTGTTAAAGCTCTGCAAACTAGAATAACATGGGATTGATCTCTAAGTGTGGGACTTTGCTAAATGAGATCAAACCTCTGGAGAAGGCTGGCTTCCTTGTCTAGCTATCACTTGAAACTGCTAAATTTTGGGGGGAAAAGGGAGAGAGAATGCTTGTAATGAAAATGAATAAAAGCTTGAAAACATAAAAGGGTGATACACTAGACAGATTTAAAGAAACTTCCATAGAATTGAAGGATGCACAATACAATCAGAATATGGCAAGTAGGCATACACAGGTTAGATGACTCTAGCAGAGGTGAGAAATAATATGATTGAGAGGAATACAACATTCATAGATAAACCATATGCAGATTCACACAGAACTAGAAAAATCAGTAAAGAGGTAAAAATAACTTGCATATATTTGATAGAGAGGCAAGGTTACAGTATATGGAAACTCTGTTTGGAAATAGAAAGACCAAAATGCCAAAACATTTCCCAACCTTCTTTACAACATATGAATGCATACTTATAACATTCCAAAATTAATCTAAGTCGGTTACAAAAACATGCTTTAAGAGCTATCTCAGAAAATATCTACATTTTTTGACTGCCCAAGCGCATCAGTTATGGCGTTAAATATCTGGTACTAGGCAGGTAGGGGATATTTTGGGTCTTGAATGCAGGCAGCTTACTCATTGATCTACAGTAGAAAAGATGAAAATATCGGAAGAGGATGGTGAAAAGATATTTTTGATCATCAATGCGAGCTGCTTCATCTTTGTGCAGCAATGAATGCAAGAAATATCTGCAACTGTTCAGCAATAGTCGCTAAAACGTCCCCTTGACTAAAACATGCAACTCCAAATCTAAAAATTGAAAAGTGACAAAAGCTCCTTGAAACCCTGCCAAAAGAAAGAGGGGACCAAAATATGCAACTTTGTCTCTTACAGCAGGTTGAAAATCGTCAAAATGGAGGAGATATAGGTGGTCAAAGTTTTGGTCAACCGCCTGTATATACTACATCTACATCTGTGTGTATATCGCTTGCATCTTGGCGCCTGAATCATCATTCAAAAACTCTTCTAAAATTCCTTCTGCACATACATGGCACTTTGCATATCGGTCCCTGTATATCCTTTGTATTTTCAAAATTGCATATACATACAATTTCCCTTATATGTGCGTTTCCCACCATTTGTATCTCTTCCTCTGAATATGCAATCATACAAGCCGTGGACCCCATGCTTGAATTTGTGAGAATTAACTTTTGGGTCAAGTCCGGGTTGTATGTATCTCATTGTACATTTGTTTGTATATCGCAATATACAAAACACCTATACATACAAGGCAGACCTGAAAGCTTTATGTGCTAGACTTGATCTTCGATTGAAATCTGCCTTGTATATTTCATTTGCATCTTTGACTTGTATATCGCCGATATACAAATCCATATACATGCAAGCCATGGATTCCAACCCTTTATGAAGCAAACTAGAAGCACTTTTTGAAATCCAGCTTGCATATTGCCATGGTACATTTGCTTGTATATGCGAACATACAAGCGCCATATACATACAAGTCGGACCCCAAAAGACCATTAAGTATATTTGATTGCCCTGTCGGGTCTGGCTTGTATATTTCTCCTTGTACATTTCTTTGTATATTTCTCTTGTACATGCGAATATACAAGCGCAAATATACAAGCCACTGTAGCAACCTGCCAATATACATTACATTGTTCCTGATGCATATAGATCAGCCTTGTACATTTTCCATGCATATTGGGTTGTATATGCGAATATACAAACCCGATATACATTCCACTGTTCACATGTATGTCTACCGACGTTGTATATTTTCCATGCATATTTCTTTGTATCTTTCACTTGTACATGCAAATATACAAGCCAAAAATATATTCCATCCTTGTATATTTTTATGCAACCAGATATACAAACCAGGAATATTCTGGGAATCTGTGAAAGATTCTCCCTTTGTATATGCATTTCCTTGGCCCGATATACATTCAAAAAATGTATAAAGCTCACTTTTCTCAATATTTTCTAAGGCTGATATAGATTTGCAAGCCCACCAAATGTATATTTGAACTATATGTTTGACCAAACTTTGACCATGGATAACTTCTTTATTTGGCCGAATTTCAGGGTGGTGTAAAAAGCAAACCTACCTATTTTTTCAAGCTCTTTCCAATGGTAAGGTTTGTTAGGCAATTTGGCACTTTTCAAAATTTGGGAACATTTTCCAAAGGATTCTCAAGGAAAATACCAGGTTGACTGTTTGGCTCTGGTCAGAGGAAAAATGGTTCAACACTTCCATGCCACAACATGCTTCCACAATCTTCTAGAGATCTCCATAATCATTAGGATCAACTAGGTCGGCCAAGACTGGTTACACGCTACATTAACTGGGAACAATCTTCACACACCATCTCAATTTCTTAATGCGGACCAAAGTCTAGATAGGAAAATGATTAGGAGACATCCACAAGCATGCTATAATCATTAGGAGGAATCACATGAACCTTAACCACTTTATCTATAGGAATCTTCTCACCAGAACACATGAACTTCATTGTCTTCAACTGTCATAAAAGAAAGATAGCTTGCGGACCACCATACCACGAACCATTGCAACTGTAGGCACTTATCATTATCCCAGACTTCCCTCTAGAACCGCAGAGCAAAATACTTTATTGCGGATGAATGCAGACCCAAATACTATCTTCTTGTCTCAATTGAACTTACAAAAAAAGTAGGTTCCACTCTGGTGAATACAACTCACTCAGATCTTCATGCAGATCACTCAAACCCATAATGTAGAATCCTTAAACATACCTCTAACTTACTTCCAATCTGCAGACCATGATCTTCAAGTAGAAATAATTACAGAATAGTTTACCGGACTGATCTTTAGCATACAACTCACTATCTGTACTGCACTTCTCTGTAACTCACTTGTTTCTTCTAGAGAGGCTAATTTTCTCAATATCCTCAACATACAAGTCTTCTAAACAAGTGATAGAATAAGATACAGTTGACACTAATGACAACATGGATATGTTGACATCAATGACAACACCAATTAGGCACATACTTGCAATAGTTCTCCTCTAACAGGAACCCTAGGGATGTGATAGACATCATACAAAGTGGTGGTCGACTCTCTAACAACCAATGGCAATTAGAAAGTATTCCAATCCACATCCTAGTACATAAGGATGTTGCAACAGATGCATGTAGAAGGATTAACAATTAGAATTCATGCAATCCTAATAAATCCTATACTCTTAGGAATAACACAATTAGCATTAGATAAATCCTATAGAGCCCTTGAAAACTAGGACTGCTCTCATGTAACATTCTAGCATAATTTAGGTGTTTTGTAAAGGAGGAAACACTAGGTTAGACCTTTATAAACTAGAAAACCCTGAAATTCTTATAAGTTTCAAAAAAACCCTACAAATCAAATAAAAGTCCTAGAAGAGCATGTAGTAAGTGAGAATTTAGTTGAAAATTAAGAAAAATCAATCCAAGTGTTTAAAAACTCTATCTTTTTCCTTCAATCATTTCATTGGATGTTCTAGAAGGGTCTCTTGGGCAACCTTCCTATCTCTTAGGTGACCTAGGATGAACTAATAGGGCCATTCAAGTGAGCTACCTAGAAAAAGGGGTGACCCTAGGTAATTCCAAAGTGAGCCCTAGTTGGCCCTAGAAACCAAAAATTCCAACAGAAAATAGTAAAATAAAAACTTGAAAAATAATAGAAATAAAAAACCTAGTAAAATGCAATAGACAATTTCAAGTTTAACAAATGATTTCAAGAGAAATAATTAGAAGAAGATCTAGGTTTTAGAGAGTGGGTTTTCTTGTTTTTTGTACCTGGGGGTCCATGGGAAGTTGAGTAGTGACCTAAATTATGATCTCTTCATTGCAAGCTTTCTGTCTACTAATCTTTTGCCAAGTCTCACCTTCATTTTGTCACTATCTCTCCCCTTTTCTCTTTCTTCTCTTCTCCTTCCTATAGCTTAGTTTTTTAGTGTATGTTTTTATTTTCCTATTTCGTAAGTTTTTCCTACACTTCTAATTAAGCTTGCTTAGGATTAATAATGTGAGTATTAGAGTGATTGGGTGCAATGTGTCCACATCTTCCTTCAAAATTACACTTACCTATTTTAGGCTATTGTGGTGGACTCTTCCCATTGGTCATATTTTCCACCTCTCCCCTCTCTCATTTTCTATATATACTCACCTCCTAGCTAGTCTTGGAATTGTATTTTGCAGCTATTTTCTCTTGCATTCCTCTAATACTATTTTTCTCTTGCAACATTTGCATTTCTCCCTTGGAGACTAACTCTATCTCAATATTTTGAACTCTGTATCATTTTCATTTACAGTTTAATATCTATTAATTTGCACTAAGTTTTCTGGGCTATTCATCTTTTTAGATTCTAACATGGTATTAGAGCTATCCTAGTGTAAGAATAGATTTTATTTTCCTTATTTGAGAGATTTGGGGGGGGACACTAATAAGCTTACTTGTAGGTTTCCTAAAAACCTAGTATGCTCTTCTCTTGCATCATTAAATTATCTGGAGAATCAGAAAAGTTTGACATAAATATTTGAACCTATGAGGTTTTGTACATGTATTTTCTAAAATTTGGGTGTTTGTAACATTCTAGTAATCCTAGTAGCATTTTTAGCTATTCCATAACATCCAAAAGGTTCAAGAAAGTTAGATCTTTGTTTCACCAAAATTGGAGCTCAAAAAATTAGTTTGTAAGTGAGGGTTTCAAGCTTAGATATGGAGGTCAGCTTTCATATGGGGTGTTTTTAGGAAAAATGGGCCTCACCATTGAGTCTAGAAGGCCTAAAAATTCCTATTTTGATATAAAGTTTTCCCAATTTTGATGCTTAGAGGTTTTGAGGATTTTTTTTTGCTAGGAGGGTCGTATGACCCCCCTAGCATGTAGATCGAGGCATTTTAAAAAAAAATCAAAAACATTCTAAGCACTCATCACTAAAGCACTTCATAGTGTCACTTGTGTAAGTGCTTTGGGTGTTGTTTTAAAGCACTTTCAAGCATTATATTCTTAGCGCTTAGAGTGTTGTGTTAACAGGGCTTGACCCAATGGCTAAGGGGCTCGACCCCTAGAAGAACCCCTAACCACCAATAACAATCAAAACCACCATCGGCCTCTCCATAACCACTACTCCCTCTTTCAAAACCATCACCCCTCCTTAGTGGCTCAACCCTCCTCTTTCACTAGTCGAGACACCTCCACTAGTGGTGCTACCCCTACGGCCACTAGTTCAGGTATCTTTGCCCACAAGACATCCAAGGGCCACTAGGGCCTTATTTATAAGTCTAATAGGGTTTTTGTTTTCTTGTGGCATAACTTTTGCTCCTAGAGCTTATTTTTCACAAATAAATAGGTGATAGAAATTTGGTGGAGTGTACTTTCTAGTGAAGGACGTTTTGTGAAGATTCTTTGTCATTTTTCTCTAGCTATTGCAGGTTGAAGCCTATAGTCACATTTTTATTCAACAGGCCATATCTTGCACCTAGTAACTTTATTTTTTGCAAATGAACAAGCGTTGGAAATATATTGAAGATCACTACACAACCATAGAGTCCTTTTCTCTATATTTTGTAATAGGTCCATTTTGGATCAAAAGTCAAATTTTGGCCATTTTGGACTCTATGACTATTGTAATTTGAGAAAATCCTTGTAAACACATTAAACTATAAAGTGCCAACATTGTAATCTCTAGGGGCAATTTATGATAATAGTGAAAAAAGGGGGTGTACTTGTGTTCTCTTCTTTTTAGCACTTCATTTATGCATTTTTGCATCATGGATCAAACTACAGTTACAATCTTAACACCATACAACTATTTTGAGTGGAAATACCACATGGTAATCTACTTAAGAAAGGCTAGTTTACATAGAATCACAATGAGACTAGAAAATAAACCTACTTTGTTTGTAGAGAAACATAAGTAGTTTAACAGGTGTGATGAAGCCTATGGAACTTTGTGCCTATTTGTTTCTCCTGATTTACTCTTTCATATTGAATCTTTGAATTCTCTTAATAAAATATGAATAAAGCTGGAAACTCTATTTGAGACACAAGATTCTATGAGGTGTCATATGTTGGAAAAGAACTTATAAGTATAAGTCTAGGAAATTTTAACACAATCCAAGATTTCTTCACCAATTTGAAGTTACTAAGGTTGCAATTAAAATAGTGTAGAATTGACAAGAAATATGAACAACTGATTCTTAGTATTCTCTCAAAGCTAAGTTCTAAATATCCAGTGTTTGTTTCTACCTTTTATTCTACTATGGGTGCACTTGGGACCCAGTTCACCATGCCATCATTGGATGGTTTCACTCTCTCTCACATGGGAGCAGGATAAGCTAATCTAGATGGGCACTCTTAAATCCTCTAAGTCACATGCCCTAGCTGCCAACTAAGGCACAAAATAATAGAAAGGATAAAGTAGTAATAATAAGGGTAAGAAATAGAAAAAAAAGCAAGGAGAAGAAGGATCAGAAACTAGTTGCCCCAAAAGCAGCTAATAAGACCTTATCTTCTAATGGTGACAAGCCTAAGAAAGATAAGGCCAAATGTGCCTATTGTAAAATACCCAGTCATGATGAACATAAATGTTTGAAGAAACAAATTGATCACTTGACACATTCTTGAAAATAAAAATATCAGTGTTCCTAAATCAGGAAAATAGAGTTCAAATGAGGGGTCTAAAAAGGAAAAATATAATAGCAAGGGGAAAGGGAAAGGCAACTCCCTCGTAGTAGTTGATTCACAACCATCCACTTGGGTTCTTGATTTAGGTGCTTTGCACCACATGGCTCCATCTAAAAATGAACTTGCATCTTTGGAACTGTGTACTATGCCTTCTATTTTGATGGGTGTTGATACTCCTATTAAGGTGTATGGGAGAGGGTCTGTTGATGTTGGGGATGGCACATTTAATGATGTTCTTTGTGTGCCCTCATTATTAACTTCTCCTATTAGTTTATCAAATCAATCACATTAGTTCAGACAAGCAAGTTGAGTTCACTTCTGATTCAGTGGTGATTCATGAGTTGCACAGTGATTCTATAGTTGTAGTTGGGAGAACAGATCATCAGTCACAACTTTATCTATTTTCTCACTTTATTCTTGATCCTCCACCTATTTTTTTCACTCATTCTAATTATATGAGTAGATTATGACATGAGCGGTTTGTTCATCTTAACTTCCGCTACTTGCAATAGCTCAACCGACAGAGCATGGTCATAGGATTGCCTTTAGTTTAGTTTTTGAGTGGTGTTTTCCAGGGTTTCATTCTTGGTAAGAATCCTAAAGAAAAATTTGACAAAGGTAAGGCATGAAGATCTTCATAGATACTGGAGTTAGTTCATAGTGATTTGGTTGGTCCATTTCAACATCCTTCAAAAAAGACAAATATGTCTTAACATTCATTGATGACTTTTCTCGATATACTTGGGTGTACTTTCTCAAACAAAAGTCTGAGGTATTTGATCATTTTTAGGACTTTAATACTTTTTTAGAGAAGCAATCAGGGAAATCCATTAGGATTTTGTGCACTAAAAATTATGGCGAGTATGTCAACCATCATTTTGAACAATTTTGCACTTTAGAGGGGATTGATTTGCAGCATTCAATTCCATACAATCCTTAGCAGCATGGTGTTGTAGAATGAAAGAATAGGTCCTTGAAGGAAATGATGAATTGCATGATTCACTCCAAATCTCTTGCACCACAGTATTGGGTAGAGGCCATAAATTGTGCTTGGGTAAGTGCACAAAGTTGAGGGACCAAAAGGGGGTCTTAAGATGCCACTTTTTTTTTCTGAAATTAGGAAAGACTGATGTTGGATGAGAAATTGAAGATAGTTACACTCAAAATTTGAAGATAAAACAAAAACAAGAGCCCTAGTGCTCCAAATCTAGTTTCTGAACTACTATTTTTTTTCAAAAATGGTTGAGATTAAGGGGTTCAAAAAGGGGGAGCACACAAATTGTTCCTATTTTTCTCAAAAAAAACATAACATAGCGTATGGTGTGTTCACCCTAAAATGTTAACTTTTTTTTTGTATTTCAAAAATTGCTTCAGTGAGAAATTAGCTAACACCATGTAGTTTATCCCTGATTTTTCTGATAATTTTTTCTTGAATAATTAATTTTTTACTAATTTTCAAAGTGGATACATCCTTAAAAATAGAAAATGGAGCATGCTCCCCACTAAATTTTTTGAAAACTAATTGAAAATCAATTTTTTTTTAATACGTGTAGAATGGAATCTAGTTTCTAAAATGTAATTTATTTGAAATTTTGATGAATAGTTAAAAACAAGTCAAAATACCAGACACTAGTTTTTGACAAAAAATGGCTACACTAACAAAAGAAATTAAAGATGAAACCCTTAACATACTCAAAACATGAAAAACATTATATGGTTAGATAGGTAACAGAGAGATTAAGATCAAGGTGGTATTTTTTTGACTTTTCATTGAAAATAATGCAATCCTAATGGGGAGCATGCTCCAGATTATGCGAATTTTGTTAGAATCTGGAAAAACATGTCCTTGGATGACCTAAACATAGTCCAAGACTTTGGGTTGGAAGCCCAAGGTAAATCCAAACCTATGGTTTGAAAATTTCCAAGGCAAAGAATAACGCACTCACATTATGCTCAACTTAAACACTCATTCCCTCCCCTCCTCTCTATTTCTCACCTGTACTTCCCTCCTCTCTTTGTCTCTCACTCTCTACTTCCCTCCCCTCTCTACATCCTACCCTCTCTCTCACTCTCTACTTCCCTCCCCTCTCTACCTCCTACCCTCTCTCTTACTCTCTACTTCCCTCCCCTCTCTACCTCCTACCCTCTCTCTCTCTCACTCTCTTCTTCCCTCCCCTCTCTACCTCCTACCTTCTCTCTCATTCTCTTCTTCCCTCCACTCTCTACCTCTTACCCTCTCTCTCTCACTTTCTACTTCCCTCCCCTTTCTACCTCCTACCCTCTCTCACTCTCTACTTCCCTCCCCTCTCTACCTCGTAACCTCTCACTCTATTCTTCCCTTCCCTCTCTACCTCCTACCCTTTCTCGCACTCTGTACATCCCTCCCCTCTCTACCTCATATCCTCTCTCTCACTCTCTTCTTCCCTTCCCTCTCTACCTCCTACCCTCTCTCTTACTCTTTACTTTTCTCCCCTCTCTACCTCCTACCCTATCTCTCACTATCTTCTTCCCTCCCCTCTCTACCTCCTACCCTCTCTCTAAGTCTCTAGTTCCCTCTCCTCTCTACCTCCTACCTTCTCTCTCACTCTCTTCTTCCCTCCCCTCTCTACCTCCTACCCTCTCTCACTCTCTACTTCTCTCCCCTCTCTACCTCCTACCCTCTCTCACTCTCTACTTCCCTCCCCTCTCTCTCACTCTCTTCTTCCCTCCCATATCTAACTCCTCCCCTCTCTCACACTCTTTACTTCCCTCCCCTCTCTACCTCCTACCCTCTCTCTCACTCTCTTCTTCCCTCCCCTCTCTACCTCCTACCCTTTCTCTCACTCTCTACTTCCCTCCCATCTCTACCTCCTACCTTGTCTCTAACTCTCTTCTTCCCTCCCCTCTCTACCTCCTACTCTCTCTCTAAGTCTCTACTTCTCTCCCCTCTCTAACTCCTACCTTCTCTCTCACTCTCTTCTTCCCTCCCCTCTCTACCTCCTACCCTCTCTCTCACTCTCTACTTCTCTCCCTCTCTCACTCTCTACTTCCCTCCCCTCTCTACCTCCTACCCTCTCTCACTCTCTACTTCCATCCCCTATCTACCTCCTACCTATTGAAATGTACAAGACAACTGAGAGTGGGGGTGAATCAGTTGTAACCAAACTTAACTTCTTTCAAACATCAACACATCAACCACTTAATCACTGTTATTATGATTTGACCATGAAAGCATGAAATTAGAAAATTGAACACATTCACACATTCAACACATGAGACACTAGATTTTTTATGTGGAAAACCCAATAAGGGAAAAACCACATTGAGGATTAACTCACAGTATAAATGATATATCAAAATTTACAAAGACTCAGTGCCTTAGGGATCACTACCTAGAATGCTCACTACAAAAGAAGGGGCTCACTGCCAAAGGAATAGGCTCACTGCTAGAAGTTGGTGAACTGAGATGGTAGAATCTATACCATGCCAAGGTTCAGTTCCATTGAAGCACAATGAAACTCCTCTGCTCTACTCTACTTTTACCCTTCACACTTATCTTTGCATTTTTATCATTTAATTATGACTTCATTACATGTATTTATACATTTCATCAACCTTGGAATGTACATCAAGGTCGGCATTACAATCATCAACCGTTGGAATAATCTCCAAGGTTGGCATACATACATACATTAGAATAGGTCAGGACCTAAACAGATTTGTGAAGAAAAAGAATGAATGTGGACCACACTATGCCCTAGCTGGGACTCAAATTCAATCTTCCAAGCAACAACACACTATCACAAACTCCAAAGAATAATTGCAAGTAGTGAAAACAACCAAGTCAGCCAAAACTAGTGTTAACACTAAGACCTTTAGGAACACACTTCATGCACAATCCAAATTACACTTTGTAGACCAATCAAAAAGCATGAACATGATCTAGAGACATCCACAAGCATGTTACAATCACCAAGAACTTCCACACAACCGCCAACATTTTATCCAGATGATTCTTCAAATAGGAGCACTTAAAAATTACTGTCATCCACTGTCATAAAGGAAAGATTGCTTGCAGAGGACCAAATCACAAACCATTTCAACTGAAGGCACATAATATCATCCCAGACCTAATCCTCGAACCACAAACCATAAAGCTTAAATGCAGAGCAGAATACATTCTCCCTGTCACCATTAAATATTCAAAAAAATAGTTCTTACTCTTGTGAACATAACTCACTCAAATCTTCACATCGAAGACTCAAACTTGAAATATAGCAACTACAAACATCCCTCAACATAACTTCAAAACCAAAAACAAAGATATTCAATCTACAGGATATGTGGAGCAAAACATTGTACTGTTTTGGGAGATAGAACACTTGTGCAATTATACTGACTTCTCAAACACTTTCTCAAACTCATTCAAATAACTTCCTTAGATGCTGACGTTAGGTGTTGACATCAATGACAAAAATTACTACTCACACTTGCAACAATCTCCCCCTTTGTCATTGATGGCAACACATAATGTGAAAAACCATCAAGACAAGCGAACTTGCTTTGGTTCTTTGCTGCATCTTTATCTATGCTTTCTTTGGCTACAACTTTCTCAGAATCTCTCTCCTTAAGTTTTTCACATGAACTTCTCTCCCCCTTTGACATCAATGGCAAAGGGTATTAGACCTTTTCTCTCTCTTTAGTTATCATGGCTCAATTCAAATCTTACTGCATTATTTCCCTTGTTAGCAATACTGCAACACTTACTACTCTTTATGGAACTCATATCAGTAAAATCTACCTACTCCCCCTGAGAGGTAGCCTTCAAAACATCAATCCAAATAAAAAAATGAGACTTTGGGCACAACTGGCTGATGTATTTCTTATGCATCTTAGTTTAGAGTAGGAGGCGTAATGACCCCTAACTTCTCCCTAAGATACTCAAAAGTATCCTTAGGTAGAGGCTTTGTGAAAATATTTGCAATATGATCCTTTGTAGATACATATTCCATCTTTAATTCATTCTTTGTTACCTTTTCTCTTAGAAAGTGATACCTTATTGATATATGCTTTGTTATTGAGTAAGTCGCTAGTTTCTTTGAAATGTTTATAGCACTTGTATTGCCACAAAAGATTGAAATTGGTTCTCCATACACAACTCTTATATCTTTCAATGTTTTCTTCATACATACCACTTGAGTACAAAAACATGCTAAAGCAATATATTCTGCTTCTATAGTAGACAAAGAAATTGAATCTTGTTTCTTGCTCAACCATGAAACCAATCTCTCACCTAAGAAGAAAGCACCTCCACTTGTACTTTTTCTATCATCAACATCTCCAGCCCAATCTGCATCTATATAAGCACTAAGAGTGAAGTTAGTATCTTTAGGATACCACAATCCATAGTCTAGAGTTCCTTTTAAATACCTCATGATCCTCTTAATTGCAATCATATGTGACTCTCTAAGATCTTCTTGAAATCTTGCCACAAGACAAACTACATGCATCACATCTGGTCTGGTATAGGTTAGATAAAGTAGTCCTCCAATCATAGACCTATACTTTTTCTGATTAGTCTTAGGTGGTTCATAATTATTACTCATCTTGCAACCAATTACCATAGGGGTACATACTAGATTAGAATCCTTCATTTTGAACTTCTTCAACAACTCTTTCACATACTTGGACTGAGAAATGAAAATTCCTTTTTCTGATTAAGTAATCTACAGTCCTAGAAAGAAATTCATTTCACCAAACATAGACATCTCAAACTCTTTTTGCATTTCCTCTTCAAATCTCTTACACATATCTTCATTACCTCTAAATATAATATCATCAACAAAGACTACAACAATCAAAATTTGATCATCATTAATTTTGAAATAGAGATTACTGTCTGCAGTACCTTTATTGAACCCTAATTGCAACAAATACTTGTCCAACCTTGTATACCAAGCTCTAGGAGATTCCTTAAGACCATACAAGGCTTTCTTCAATCTACACACCATGTCACCTTAGTCTGATGGCTGAAATCCTTCTGGTTGTTTAATGCAAACTTCTTCTATCTCTCCATTCAAGAATGTAGACTTCACATCCAACTGGTATACCTTGAAATCTTTGTGTTGTAAATGCTAAAACATTCTTATTGCTTCAATGCTTGCCACAGGAGCATAAGTATACTCAAAATCTATGCCTTCAACCTATGAATATCCTTTTTATACCAGTCTTTCTTTGTTTCTTACTACACCATTTTTTATTCAACTTATTTCTGAAAACCCATTTAGTTCCAATCACATTCTTATCAGCAGGTCTAGGAACTAGTTCCCAAGTTTGATTCTTCTCTATCTACATCAACTCTTCTTCCATAGCCTTTACCCAATTCTCATCTTTGCAGGCTTCACTTATAGTTTTAGGTTCAATCTTTGAAAGTAAACAGTAGTTCACCTATTCTTTTGGATCTCTTTTCCTTGTCAATACCCCTTTGCTTTTGTCACCAATAATCTGATCTTTAGAATGATTAATCCTTACATAACTGGGAGTCTTAACAACACTTTCTAAATCTTTTTCTTCTTCAACTTGATTGTCTTTTTGTTCAACTTTTTCTTCATTCAATGTAGCAGCAAGTTCATCTAATTCATAGCCACTCAAATCTAATATTCTTTTCTTGTCTTCATCAACTTTCACATTAGCACTCTCAATGAACTTTCTCAATCTCTTATTGTAGCACCGATAGGCCTTACTCTTAGTAGAGTATCCAAGGAAAATTCCTTCATCACACCTACCATCAAACTTGCCTAACTCTTCATCTCTTCTGATATAACATTTGCTTCCTAAAACTTTGAAATATTTTACTGTTGGAATTCTTGCATACCACAATTCATAAGGAGTTTTAGTACCGTTACCTTTGACTTGAACCCTATTTTAAATGTAGACAACAGTATGTATGGATTCTCTTCAATATACTTTCAGTAGGTTGGCCTCCTTCATCATTGACCTAGCAACCTCTTGAACTATCATGTTCTTTCTTTCAACAACTCCATTTTTATGGGGAATTCTAGGAGTAGACAACTATCTTTTTATCCCATGTTCTTCATAGAAAAATTGAATTCATTTGATGTAAACTCCTCCTCTATCAGACCTTAATCATTTAATCCTTAGTTCTAACTCATTCTCAACCATCGCCTTGAAGGATTTGAACTTGTCTAGGGCTTTTGATTTATCTGTTAGAAAAGTGATCCAAGCCATTCTAGAATAATCATCAATAGGCAACATAAAGTACCTATTTCCTTACAGACTTCTTGTTCTTGTAAGACCACATAAATCTATATGCACTAGCTCAAGCACTCCAACAAAAAATTGTTCTTTACTTGTGAATCTTGTCCTTGTCTATTTCCCCAATTGACATTCCTTGTAAATAGTATTAGCAGGCTTCACAAGCTTAGGCAAATCTCTCACAACTTGTATTGAACTTATCTTCACCAAGTTGTCAAAATTGATATGACACATCCTTCTATGCCACAACCAACTC